>CM070584.1:22037574-23527756 GCA_036346355.1 Rhipidocladum racemiflorum | reverse complement strand
TGGGGACTCAGCCTGCTGGCCGGCAAGTGGGACCCATCGTGGCGTCGCGGTGCGGTCAGCGGCGTGTGGGCCTGCCTTGTCAGCGGCTGGGTTCACGCGCGCACAGCGTGGCTGGCAGGTGGGCCCTCTGACACGCGGGCCCCGCGTGTCAGAGACACGCTCTCACCTTGCGATCTTGACGCGACGGCCGGACTTCGGCCACGTGGCGCGATCTCGGCGATTGATTCGAAAATCAACGGCCCGTATTGATCTGGTGATGCACGTTTGGGGTGAACGTGGCCAATCTGGACCGTTGGATCTAGATCCAACGGTTGGGAGTAGATCTGGGGTTTGGAACGGAATCTCACCGGCGGGTGACATGGCGCAATCCTAGCCGCGGCGATTGCGATCCGACGGCCGAGGAGCTCGAGTCCCGGCGATGGCGTCGGCAGTCTTTGGTGGCCGGGCTGAGGACGACGACACGGCGGCAGCGTTTGGCGCGCTCGACGAGGTGAGTTCTCCTTCGGTGCGCCGTCGCGGGAGTTCGACCGGGGTCGCTTACCGCGAGGACGGCGACGGGGCGAAGCAAAAACCGCGGCGGAAAGCTTTTCCAACTACGGCGAGCAATCGCTGGCGCTACGGTGCGCTACGGGCGGCGGCGGCTAGGGCAAAATGCATGCGGGGTGGGGGCGAACCTCGGGGCATATCCCGGGCTTTGAATGCCCTCGGCGTCCGCGCGGAAAACGGAACCCTAGGCCCACACGGCCAAGGGCGCGGCGGAGTCCGTTCGGACTCGGTGGAGACGATGACGGTGGCCGCCCACGTGGCGTGATCGATCGCCACGATCGCCGGCGGGATCGATCCGCCCGGTCTCGGCTCGAACCGCTGCGGTCCAATCCGGACCGATGGATCCCGATACAACGGTCGGGATCGATTAGGGTTAGGATTGGGTTCTGGCCGAGTCGGTGGCTCGAGCCTGACTCGAGTCCGACGGTTCGACTCGGTCGGATGAACAAGAAACCCACTCGCTAATTTCCAGCGATTAAATAATTCAATTAATTCCCAAAAATTCATTTAATTCATTAAAAATAGCAAAAGACTCAGAAAAATTCCAGAAAAATTCTGGAAAATATTTTGGAACATTTTGGACTCAAATAAAATATTTCCAACAAAATTTTATTTGCAAAGTTAAATTCTTTAATTATTTCAAAATGGAATAAATTCAAATAAATTCCAAATAAATCCAAATAAATTCCAAAAAATTCCAAAAATTCACCAAAGTGCCAAATCACACTTGAATTTAAGAAAAGCAAAATTTTGGGATGTTACACAAGCGAATATGGTCATTATCAAGGAAAAGGGGAGCAAATGGTGCATGTGCGTCGAACATACGGGTTTGAAAGCCGCCTGTCCCAAGGATAATTTTCCTCTACCTTGCATAGATCAGTTGGTCGATGCAACAGCGGAGTCCTAGGTGATGAGCTTCTTGGATGCCTATTCGGGCTACCACCAAATCGATATATCACCTGAAGATGAAGAGAAGACTTCCTTCATTACCCCGTTCGGCACTTTCTGCTACACGACCATGTCTTTTGATCTCAGGAATGCTGGAGCAACCTTCCAACGTCTCATGCAGAAAACCTTCTCAGAGCAAATAGGTCGCAATCTGGAAGTCTATGTGGATGACATAGTGGTCAAAAGTAAGCTCACCTCGGGTCATATTTTCGACATTGAGGAAAACTTTTGAAACCTCAACAGACATCGAATAAAGCTTAATCCAAAAAATGTGTCTTCGGTGTGAGGGCGGGCAAAGTGCTTGGCTACATGGTCGGACCGCAAGGTATCAGGGAAAACCCAAAAAGGATCGAAGCCATCAAAAACATGCGACCACCTACCTATGTAAGGAAGGTCCAAGCCCTGACTGGATGAATGGCAGCTCTAAGTCATTTCATGTCGGGACCCGAATCTGCAAATCCGGACCCTCTGTGTATTCAGCACTAGTCTAGGAACGCGCTAGTGCACACAGTCTCAACATTGGTAAATATCACAATCATACCACTCGATACTAATAAAGTACTTTAATCAAATAATCAAACAGGTTGCTTGACCTTATGGTCAAGTTACAAATATACGCCTCGCAGGGCGAAACTTATTAAAAGAGAAATAATAGCAGCGAAAAATAAGATAACATCGTGGCGCCATCCAATATACCACAAAGCCACCGATCGGGCTCGCTCCTAGTTAGACGGTTCCTCCGGGAGCTCCTCCTCCAAAGCCGGTGTAGATTCTTCTTCAACCGGTGTTGTATTATGCAAGGGTGAGTACTTGGTACTCAACAAGTCATGCAATGTAATGCAGCTAATATACTACATGCATGGCTTAATACAAAGGAGTGGCTCAAGGTATATTTGCAGTAAAGAGCATTTAACAAGTATCATAAGTAGATTCGAAAGCAGTAGAAACAGTTATAGCATCAATAACTTTTCCAGGAGTTAAATAAACATCTTTCCGGATTCTAATCCACCATTCCATTAACATCATTATTAAACCAACCCAACCTTTCAAGACCAAGTTATTTTCAAGAAAGTCTAACCCTTGACTGTAATCCCCGAGCGATGTCCAATACCGCGGACACGGCTATTCGAATAGATTTTACACTCTGCAGAGGTTATGCACTTTACCCACAAGATACAGTCAAACACCACAAAGGCGAGTGTCCGTAACAAAGTCTTTCGGAAACTTCTAACAGCACAAGTGGTCCTCCCTGGTGTTGCACACTAACCCTTCCCTTAGCGAAGGCGAAGTTTAGGTCAAGCCACCGTTAGATGGGTACCTGGCAGCAGCCCCGGTACGCTCCCCCGCACAACTACACAAAGGGTGTAGTTGACAACCTGAGGTCCCACAGGTACATTATTAGCAACTTATTCAACTAGGTCCGTCCCATTACAGACATGTGGTTGCACGTTTGACCTAGTTCAAAGGCTTGCAAGGTTAAGTCCTTAGGGTGACCAGGGCAAGACTACCCGAAGAACCAACACAACGTTCCCGGTGCCACAACTGGCCCACCCGATCATTCTTGCCACATGCCCCGGTCCAAAACTATTTATCAAACCCCAGTTGATTACCATGCACCACGTGCCATCAACATCACATGATACCTTTCCAAAACAGGTTCAATATATCATTAAGTCAATATTAACATTTGATTGTCCAAAATCATGTCATGAGCACGTAGCAGGTCTAAGCAATATACTACAACGGTCTAAATTCCCATGTTGGCAATTTAATAATGTCCAACTAGTAAACCACAACTAGGGTGACAAGGGGTCATGGCACATATTTAAATAACCAAGGTGTCATACAGCAATTTGGCATTTAACTAGTTTTCCCAAATTTAAATAAATTATTTTTCTAGTTAAACTAGCATGCAATAGTTTTAAATCGAATTAATTTGAAATTGTGATCAACATGGTCAAAGCACAACTTGCCTTCAAAGAGTACTTGTTCTTGGTCCTGAGTTGGCTCCTGAGTCAACACTTCTCCTTCGAAGCCTTCGGGCACGTCAACGTCTACTCGTAAAGCGTGCAAATAGCAATAAATAAATGAATAGTAGAAAAAAAGTGTCCAAACATCCAAATAAAGTTCATAAACAGAGAGAGCATAATTTTATGAATTTTTAGAAACTGGAATCGTCAAATTCAGAGTTGAAACGCAAAAGTTATAGCATTTTGAAGTTTAAATAATCAATTAAATAATATTACAGAGAAAAACTTTAGTCTAAAAATTAAATAAAATTCAACATTAGGTAGATCACAATTTTATACAAATTTAGAAATTTGAATCACTCAAATCGGAGTTAAAATGCAAAAGTTATAAGCGTTTGAAGTTTGAATCAAATTCTGAAATCAATAATTCGAATTAATAAATCATTTTCTTTTTCGGAAATTCTTTTATTGCGTCAGCGTGACACGTGGACCAATCGGGTGTCGCCACGTCGCCTCGGGTCCATGGACCTGCCAAGACGGGCGCAGCTCGGCCCACCGTGGACCGGCCCACGGCCACGCGTCACACCGACAGCGGGCCCCTGATGACGCCGCAGTGACGCTATCACGCACGGCCGAGGATGGCCGATACCGGGTTTCACCATGACGCCGCTGCGACGTCATGGTGCGCTTGGTCGGGCCATCGGCTACCGGGCCCCATCGACACGCGGGTCCCGCGTGTCGAGACACGCCCACTGGCGCGCCGATCGCGACGGCCGCGGCCCGCCACGTGGCGTGATCTCGGCCGTTGATTTGAAAATCAACGCCCGTATTGGATCCGCTTAACGCGTTAAGAAACTACTCCGCTGATCTGGACCGTTCGATCTTGATCGAACGGTCAAGATCGAATCTAACGAATACAACGTGGGTTAACGCTAACCGTTCGATCTAGATCTAACGGCTGAGATCTATTCTAGCTTGGTGCAGTTTGGGCAACGTGGCATGATCTAAACCGTTGGATCTAGATCCAACGGTTGGAAATAGATCAAAGGAAAGCACGTGGGATCTCACCGGGGTGTGACGTGGCGCGATCTGGACCCTTGGATCTGGATCGGACGGCTGGTGGAGCTCGAGGTCCGGCGATGGCTTGCGGCGGGGCTGGTGAAGGGAATATGCCCGAGAGGCAATAATAAATTGTTTATTATCTTATTCCATGTTTATAATAGATCTTTATTTCTCATGCTAAAATTGTATTAACCGGAAACGTTGATACATGTGTGTTTAATAAACAAAAAGGTTCCTAGTAAAGCCTCTCTTTTAAACTAGCTCGTTGATTAACTGATGATCAAGGTTTCCTGATCATGAACATTGGATGTTGTTAATAACGGGGTCACATTATTAGAAGAATGATGTGATGAACACACACCCAAGTTGGTATAGCAAATTCGATCAAGTCATTAAAGTTTGTTGTCAGATCGAACATATACAAAATAGCTCTTTTCCTTAGACCATGAGATGATGTCAATCACTAACTCCTAAGAGTACTTTGATGACATCAAATGTCACTCCGTAACACGGTGACTATATAGATGGATTTGGGTACTATGAAAGTATTAGTTGAGGCTCATGCATCAAGAGTGGGATTTGTCCATCCGTATGACTGAGAGATATACTCTGGGCCCTCTCGGTGATATCACATTGACATCGCTATGCAAGCACGTGACTAGGTCACAAGAATGTCATATCACGGAACGAGTAAAGAGTACTTGTCGATAACGGGATCGAACTAGGTATAGTTGATACCAATGATCGGATCCCGGATAAGTAATATATCGCGAGACAAAAGGAATTGGTTATGTTGTTTTTCGCTCACACGATCACTAGTTCATCGTTGAGTAAGTGGGAGTCATTATGGATCTCCGTATCCCGCTTAATGATTATTGATCGAGAGGTGTCTTGATCATGTCCATTTTATTCACGAACCGTAGGGTGACACACTTAAGGTTCATCGACGCTTTTGAGTGGATACGGAACACCTGAGAAAAGTTTGGACAAAGACCTAATAGTTTCGATATCGGAATAGTTCAAGGGGGTATGTGTTAATTTTTGTTAATTAAAAGAATTAACAAATATTAAAATAACAGAAATAAAATTGTTTATTTATTTAATGGAGAGTCCATTCACATGAAGAGAATGGAGAGTCCATTCACATGAAGAGAATGGAGAGTCCATTGACATGGAGAGAGTGGAGAGTCCACTCACTCCTATAAAAGGGAGGGTGGAGCTCCTCTCTCATGGACTAATCTCCATAACCCTTTGGTTGGTCCTTTCTCCCTCCTCCTGCTGTTCCACCTTTCAAGCGATGGCTTAAGCGGCGCTGCTGAAATAGTTTCTCCACCACCACCACTAAGTCGTAGTGTTGTTGGAGTTTCCCGTGATCCTCTACTTCGCCGCCTACCGGATCGAGGGATTGAGGTCGCCGTTGTTCCGCACGTGTGACCAAGTACTGAGGGCGCCGCTTGTGGCGCTCATCTTCGCGACTTTGAAGTCGGGCGTGTACCTCTACTTCAACCACGTTTGTTTGCGGGAACGTTATTCCCGCTTTTGGTCTACGAGGGTGAGTCCTTCTGAAACCGTTTGCATGCATCTCCTAGATATGATCTTGGTGTTTGGTTGCATTCGTAGGAAAATTTTTGTTTTCCATGCTTAGAACCCATCGCTGGTATCGAGCCGTGTCTATGCGTAGATGTTATGTACGGTTAAAACACATATGGATGTGGGCGATGATGATCATGTTATTGCATACTTTCGTGTTTTTGGATCATGGTGGCATAGTGGGATTTGAAGCGGTCGGACTAACCTTACATGTCCTCGCACATGAGACTTGTTCCACGCCGACATGCAACTTGCTTTGCATAAGTGGCTTTGCGGGTGTCGGCTCCTACTATAGTCATGATCTAATTTACAACGGTTTGCTAATAATGTTTTTATCACCGTTGTGGTTCTTGTTCGTAGGTAAGAACGGTTCTTTCCTAGAAAGCCCAAAACCGCGTAAAATATGAAAAAATAAATAAATTAGAGGCGTCTAACTTGTTTTTGCAGGGCATGTGATGTGATATGGTCATTGATACAAAGATTGTTATATGAAATAAGATTTATTGTAAATTTAAACAACCGGCAGGAGCTATTTGGTTGTCTTTTCTTTTATGGCCTGCGTGCTAAGTATATGTCCATGTGATATATTGTAATGGTGGAAGACAATCAAGATGGAAGCACCATGGACCTTGGTGCCACGCCGGTGGAATGATGGAGATCATACCATGACGCACAAGATGGAGATCAAGTGCTAGAAGGACCATATCATATCACATTATTCATGCATGTGATGTTAATCCTTTTTATGCATCTTCTTTTGCTTGGATGTGATCGTGTCGTTAGCACTATAAGATGATCCCTTCAACTTAATATCAAGATAATAATGTGTTCTTCCATAGTATGCACCGTTAAGAAAGTTCATCGTTTCGAAGCACCACGTGATGATCGGGTGTGATAGAATCTACGTTCGCATACAATGGGTGTAAGCCAGATTTACACAAGCAAATACTTTGGTTCTACTTGGCGAGCCTAGCATGTACAGACATGGCCTCGGAACACGAACCGAAAGGTAAAGCATGAGTCAAATGGATGATATGATGAACATATTGATGTTCGCCTTTGAAACTATGCCGTCTCACGTGATGATCGGTTTTGGTATAGTGAATTTGGTTCGTGTAATCACTAAAGATGACTAGAGGGATGTTGTTTTTGAGTGGGAGTTCTCGTAGTAATTTTGAATTAAACTTGAACTTAATCTATTATGAACTTAGTATAAGTAACTTTACAAATATGTTGTAGATGGCACTACCTACTTTCAATTTCAATCTGTTCATGGAGAAAGAGAAACTAGCCACCAACGGTAGCAACTTTACCAACTGGGCCCTTAACCTGAGGATTCTCCTCAGCGCTGCTCAAAGGAGCTATGTGCTTGATGCGCCGCTGGGTGCCCCGCCCGTTGATGATGGCCCCGAGGAGGAGAAAAATGTTTTATTGACTCGCAAGGAGGACCACAGTTTAGTTCACTACGGCATTTTGTATGGCCTTGAGCCTGAGCTGCGAAAACGTTTCGAGCACAGCAATGCTTTTGATACAATGGGAGAGTTGAAAATGATTTTCGACACCCATGCCGCAGTAGAGAGTTATGAAGCTTCAGAAAAGTTCTTTAGCTGCATGATGGAGGAAAACAGCTCCGTTAGTAAGCACGTACTCAAAATGTCTGGGTACGCCGATAAACTCATAGCTTTGGGAATAACGATCCCCATTGAGCTAGGAATTCATCGTGTTCTCCAGTCTCTGCCACCAAGCTACAAGAGCTTTGTGATGAACTACAACATACAGGGCATGAAGAAGTCTCTCCCCGAGCTTCTGTCAATGCTGAAAACTGCTGAAGTAGAGATCAAGAAGGAACATCAAGTGTTGATGGTCCATAAGATCACCAGTTTCAAGAAGAATGGCAAGAAAGGCAAGGCTAAGGGTAACTTCAAGAAGAAGGGCAAGTCTGTTGCCACATCTGAGAAGAAGACCAAGGCTGGCCCTAAGTCGACATCAATGTTTTTACTGCAAGGGCACTGAGCACTGGAAGCACAACCGCCCAAAATATCTGGTGATAAGAAGGACGGAATGTGAACAAAGGTATATATGATATACATGTTATTAATGTGTACCTTACTAGTACTTTCATGATGGCGCTCGGGTATTTGATACCGGTTCGGTTGCTAACATATGTAACTCAAACAGAGCTAAGGAACAAAGCGACAACTAGCAAGGGATGAGGTGATGATGCGGCGTCGGCAATGGATCAAAGGTTGATGTGATCGCCGTCGGGACGCTACCTATCCAATTACCATCGAGATTAGTTATGAACCTAAATAATTGTTATTTGGTGCCTGCGTTGAGCATGAACATCATATCTGGATCTTGTTTAATGCGAGACGGTTATTCATTCAAATCTGAGAACAATGGTTGTTCAATTTATATGAATAATATCTTTTATGGTCATGCACCTGAGAAGAATGGTTCATTTATTTTGAATCTTGATAATAATAGTACACATGTTCATAATGTGAATGCCAAAAGAATTAAGTTGAATGATGATATTGCTGCATATATGTGGCATTGCCGCTTATGTCATATTGGTGTTAAACGCATGAAGAAGCTCCATTCTGATGGACTACTAGAATCACTTGATTATGAATCATTTGAGACATGTGAACCATGCCTCATGGGCAAGATGACTAGAACCCCGTTTTCCTAAGTACAATGGAGTGGGCAACCGACTTATTGGAAATCATACATACCGATGTGTGTGGTCCAATGAGTGTGTCACATGGTGGATATCGTTACTGTTACTTTCATGGATGATTTGAGTAGATATGGATATATTTACTTAATGAAACACAAGTCTGAAACATTTGAAAAGTTCAAAGAATTTCAGAGTGAAGTAGAAAATCATCGTAATAGAAAGATCAAATTTCTACGATCCGATCGTGGAGGAGAGTATCTTAGTTACGAGTTTGGCATACACATGAGACAATGTGGAATAGTTTCACAACTCACTCTGTTTGGAACACCACAAGATAATGGTGTATCCGAGCGTCGTAATCGTACTTTATTGGATATGGTTCGATCTATGATGTCCCTTACAGATTTGCCACTATCATTTTGGGGTCATGCACTAGAAAGCAATTGCATTCACTTTAAATAGGGCACCATCTAAATCCGTTGAAACGACATCAGATGAATTATGGTTTGGCAACAAACCTAAGCTGTCATTTCTAAAAGTTTGGGGATGCGATGTTTATGTGAAGAAACTTCAACCTGATAAACTCTAACCCAAAGCGGAAAAATGCGTCTTCATAGGATACCCTAAAGAAACAATTGGGTACACCTTCTATCACAGATCCGAGGGCAAGGTTTTCGTTGCCAAGAATGGATCCTTTTTGGAGAAAGAGTTTCTCTCGAAAGGTGTGAGTAGTAGGAAGGTAGAACTCAACGAGGTTTTTGAACCTTCTCTTCATAGAATGGCAAGCGCAGATGGCGGGAAGTTGTTTCGGAGTTGACTTCACCCGATGACGAGGGGACTAATGAGGAGGATCGTGAAACTCCGGACGAGAGCACTACCACACCTCGCAGGTCAACAAGAGCGCGTAATGCTCCTGATTTTTATGTTTCTACTATGAATGTCATGGTAATTGAGAATGATGACCCTGCGACGTATGATGAAGCGATGATGAGCCCAGATTCCGACAAATGGCTAGAAGCCATGAAATCCGAAATGGGATCCATGTATGAAAACCAAGTATGGACTTTGGTGGACCTACCCAATGACCGTAAGGCTATTGAGAACAAATGGATTTTCAAAAAGAAAATAGACGCTGATGGTAATGTGACCGTCTATAAAGCTCGACTTCTCGCAAAGGGTTTTCGACAAATTCAAGGAGTTGACTACGATGAGACTTTCTCACCCGTAGCGATGCTAAAGTCTGTTAGGATTATGTTAGCAATTGCTGCATTTTTCGATTATGAATCTGGCAGATGGATGTAAAAACCGCGTTCCTTAATGGAAACATTGAGGAAGAGTTGTATATGATACAACCCAAAGGTTTTGTTGATCCTAAGGATGCTGATAAGGTATGCAAACTTCAGCGATCCATTTATGGACTGAAGCAAGCATCACGAAGTTGGAATCTCCGTTTTGATGAGGTAATCAAAGGTTTTGGATTTGTCCAAACTTACGGAGAAGCTTGTATTTACAAGAAAGTGAGTGGGAGCTCTATAGCATTTCTGATATTATATGTGGATGACATATTGTTGATTGGAAATGATATAGAACTTTTGAAAAGCGTAAAAGATTACTTAAACAATAAGTTTTCAATGAAGGACCTTGGTGAAGCGGCGTATATTTTAGGCATCAAAATCTATAGAGATAGATCGAGACGCTTGATTGGGTTATCGCAAAGTACATACCTTGACAAGATTCTAAAGAAGTTTAGAATGGACGAAAGTAAGAAAGGGTTCTTACCTATGTTGCAAGGTAAGACGTTGAGTAAGACTCAGAGTCCAGCTATAGCAGAAGATAGAGAAGTAATGAATAAGATTCTCTATGCTTCAGCCATAGGCTCTATCATGTATGCTATGTTGTGTACAAGACCGGATGTGGCACATGCTATTAGTTTGACTAGCAAGTACCAATCTGATCCAAGTTTGGAACACTGGACAGTGGTCAAGAATATCTTTAAGTACTTAAGAAGAACTAAGGATATGTTTCTCATATATGGTGGTGAAGAAGAGCTCGTCGCAAAATGTTACGTCGACACTAGTTTCGACACTGATCCGGATGACTCTAAGTCACAAACCGGGTATATTTTTGAAATGAATGGAGGAGCAGTGAGCTGGAGGAGTTCCAAGCAATCTGTGGTGGCGGGATCTTCAACAGAGGCGGAATATGTTGCCGCTTGTAAGCGGCGTAGAAGCGCTTTGGATGAAGATGTTCATATCCGAACTCGGGTGTGGTTCCGAGTGCGTTGGACCCAATGGTTATCTATTGTGACAACAATGGTGCCATAGCCAATGCTAAAGAACCAAGGTCACACAAGAATTCCAAGCATATTAAGCGCCGGTTTCACTCCATCCGTGAACATGTCAAGGATGGCGATGTAAAGATTTGCAAAGTGCACACGGATCTCAATGTGGCGACACGTTGACTAAAGCTCTCCCAAGGGCAAAACATGATCAGCACTAACTCAATGGGTGTTAGATTCATCACAATGTAATCTAGATTATTGACTCTAGTGCAAGTGGGAGATCAAGGGAATATGCCCGAGAGGCAATAATAAATTGTTTATTATCTTATTCCATGTTTATAATAGATGTTTATTTCTCATGCTAAAATTGTATTAACCGGAAACGTTGATACATGTGTGTTTAATAAACAAAAAGGTTCCTAGTAAAGCCTCTCTTTTAAACTAGCTCGTTGATTAACTGATGATCAAGGTTTCATCGATCATGAACATTGGATGTTGTTAATAACGGGTCACATTATTAGAAGAATGATGTGATGAACACACACCCAAGTTGGTATAGCAAATTCGATCAAGTCATTAAAGTTTGTTGTCAGTCTTGAACATATACAAAACAGCTCTTTTCCTTAGACCATGAGATGATGTCAATCACTAACTCCGGAAGAGTACTTTGATGACATCAAACGTCACTCCGTAACACGTTGACTATAAAGATAGATTTGGGTACTATGAAAGTATTAGTTGAGGCTCATGCATTAAGAGTGGGATTTGTCCATCCAGATGATGGAGAGATATACTCTGGGCCCTCTCGGTGATATCACATTGACATCGCTTGCAAGCACGTGACTAGGTCACAAGAATGTCATATCACGGAACGAGTAAAGAGTACTTGTCGGTAACGGGATCGAAATAGGTATAGTTGATACCAATGATCGGATCCCGGATAAGTAATATATCGCGAGACAAAAGGAATTGGTTATGTTGTTTTTGGTTCACACGATCACTAGTTCATCGTTGAGTAAGTGGGAGTCATTATGGATCTCCAGATCCCGCTGATGATTATTGATCAGAGAGGTGTCTTGATCATGTCCATTTTATTCACGAACCGTAGGGTGACACACTTAAGGTTCATCGGCGCTTTTGAGTGGATATGGAACACCGAAGAAAAGTTTGGACAGCACCGGAATAGTTTCGGGATATCGGAATAGTTCAAAGGGGTATGTGTTAATTTTTGTTAATTAAAAGAATTAATAAATATTAAAATAACAGAAATAAAATTGTTTATTTATTTAATGGAGAGTCCATTCACATGAAGAGAATGGAGAGTCCATTCACATGAAGAGAATGGAGAGTCCATTCACATGGAGAGAGTGGAGAGTCCACTCACTCCTATAAAAGGGAGGGTGGGGCTCCTCTCTCATGGACTAATCTCCATAACCCTTTGGTTGGTCCTTTCTCCCTCCTCCTGCTGTTCCACCTTTCAAGCAGTAGCTTAAGCGAAGCGCTGCTGAAATAGTTTCTCCACCACCACCACTAAGTCGTAGTTTTGTTGGAGTTTCCCATGGATCCTCTACTTCGCCGCCTACCGGATCGAGGGATTGGAGGTCGCCGTTGTTCCGTGACGTGTGACCAAGTACCGGGCGCTGCCGCTTGTGGCGCTCATCTTCGCGACTTTGAAGTCGGGCGTGTACCTCTACTTCAACCACGTTTGTTTGCGGGAACGTTATTCCCGCTTTCGGTCTACGAGGGTGAGTCCTTCTGAAACCGTTTGCATGCATCTCCTAGATATGATCTTGGTGTTTGGTTGCATTCGTAGGAAAATTTTTTGTTTTCCATGCTTAGAACCCATCAGTGGTATCAGAGCCGTGTCTATGCGTAGATGTTATGTACGGTTAAAACACATATGGATGTGGGCGATGATGATCATGTTATTGCATACTTTCGTGTTTTTTGGATCATGGTGGCATACTCGGTGAGCTGGCTGGCTCGGTCAGGCTTGGGTTCGGGTGACGTGGCTCAATCTCGACCGTTCGATCTTTGATCGGACGGTCGAGAGGGTTTGGGCTCGGTTGGGTTCGAGTCGGACTCGGACTCGAGTCTGACTCGGGCTCGGTCGGTGGAACAATACAAACCCACTCGCTATTTTCCAGCGATTAAATAATTCAATTAATTCCCAGAAATTCATTTAATTCATTAAAAATAGCAAAAGACTCAGAAAAATTCCAGAAAAATTCTGGAAAATATTTTGGAACATTTTGGACTCAAATAAAATATTTCCAACAAAATTTTATTTGCAAAGTTAAATTCTTTAATTATTTCAAAATGGAATAAATTCAAATAAATTCCAAATAAATCCAAATAAATTCCAGAAAATTCCAAAAATTCACCAAAGTGCCAATTGACACATGAATTTAATAAAAGCAAAATTTTGGGATGTTACATTTCATTTCCCGGTTGGGCGAATGAGGACTGCCTTTCTTTAAGGCACTTCGCAAGCACTATGGTTTCACTTGGACAGAAGAAGCATATCGCTCTTTTGAAGAGCTGAAGCAGTACCTGTCCAGATTGCCCATCCTAACCACGCCAAAGTTAGGGAAAGCCTTACTGTTGTATTTGGCGGCAACCCCGCATGCAGTAAGTGCCGTCCTGACGGTGGAAAGGGATGGAGCGCAACGACCAATTTACTACGTCAGTGAAGTCTTGCATGGACCGAAAGAGCGTTACCCTGAGATCCAGAAGCTTCTGTACTCACTGCTCATGGCCTTCAGGAAATTGCGACACTATGTTCAAGCCCATAAGATCGTGGTCCCGACCAACATTCCACTTAGGGAGATCCTAAGAACCCAAGAGGCTAGTGACAAAATAGCAAAATGGGCCATGGAACTCACCGAGTTCGAGATCGAATTTTCAACTCGCACGGTGATCAAGTCCCAAGTCTTGGCAGACTTCGTAGCAGAGTGGATGAATCCTGTGCCACCTACTGCTGAGCTCAATAAACCTGAACAAGGTTGCTAGACTATGTACTTCGATGGGTCTCAAGCTTACGAATGCTCGGGGGCCGGAGTTGTGCTAGTCTCCCCTCAAGGAGAGCAACTCCAGTATGCCGTCCAATTGCATTTCGCCGCGACCAACAACGCAGCAGAATACGAAGGCCTCTTGGCAGGGCTACGAGCATGCAAAGCGCTCGGAGTCCAGCGACTCACTATGAAAGGAGATTAACATCTAGTTGCCAATCAGGTCAACAAGGAGTATCAGTGTTCCGATAACTCAATGGCGCTTTACCTGGTTGAAGTAAAGAAGATGGAGAAGTACTTCAAGAACTTCGAGGTACTCTACATCCCCAGGAAGGACAATTCCCTAGCCGATCAACTCTCAAAGGTCGGTTCCTCCCAAATTCTTGCTCCAGCAGGATTGCTCGTCGAGCACTTACACAAGACCTCCATTCCCTCTGTAGAGTAGGCATCAGAGACATCCGGTGACGTCTCTCTCCTCGAGCATGGTGCGAATTGGATGACGTCATTCATTCAATACCTCGCACATGGGACATTGCTATAGGAAGAAGCCAAGCTGAAAGGATCGGTAAGGCCTAGAGGGGGGGTGAATAGGCAATTTTAAACAAATTAAACCAGACAGACTAAACAGTTTAAAGATAAGATCTAAGCAAACACCTGCAATAAGCACCAAATGCACTAAGAACAACTTAAGCAATAGTGAGAACAAGAAAAAGACAAACTATCACACAGAGACAAGAGATTTTTCACCGAGGTTCAGAGAGAAATCTCCCTCGTCCCCTGCTAGAGCACTTCCTCGAAGTATTGCTCCTCCGATGTTCAAGGATCATTGTTTTTGATCCATGTGTTTTTGATGATGAGTATTTGAATATTCAAAAGATTTGAATTTGGTTTAAAGATTTGAAAAGAGCAGAAATCAGGTTGGTTATCCAAAAAGATTTGAATTGGCGAACTCATTTTTCCCATGTATGACAGACCAAACTCTTTGGTGTCATACACATGTTTTAAGTGAACTCATTGAGCCAAACTCTTTCTTTCCAAGAAACCATTAAGTTCCACATCCACACCGACAAGTTTTCTTTCTGCATGCGTGAATGTGTTTGCTTTAAGGTCTCGTTCGGATCATGTTGTTTTGAAACCGAGTGTGGCACATTTTGCCGGACAAGATTTTTTGTCCGTCGTGAACATGAATTTGAAAGCGTTTTTGAACTGAGACTTTTGCATGTACGACGGACCGATTTTGGTTGTCCGTCGTAAACATGTTTTCGCCGGAATGTTTTTTCTTTTGGAACCAAGAATTTTCCTTGTACAACGGATGCACTTTGTTGGTCCGTCGTGAATCGCTTTCTAGGGTTTCACTTGGCATTTCTTGCGCGGATGGTTTTGTTGTCCGTCGTAAATAGGATTTGCTCAATCAGGGTTTTGAGTGGTTTTTAAGATTGAAATTTGAATTTGATTTTGAGATTATGAAATTTGTGATAATTTCATGATACTTGTTTTGAAGTGGACTTTATGCAATACTCATGTGAGTAGTTGCATGGATTGATGTGAGTCAAGTCGTGGACTTGTGCTCGGAATTGTTTTGTGTTTTTGTTCATGTGCAGGTGTTGCTTGAGGTCGAACATGGTCGATGACGGGACCGAGACTAGGTTCAGGGAGGAACTGAGGTCGTGAAGGTCGAGGATGTCATGCGAGATGTTTGGACTAGAGAACAGTGCACGTGAGGTCAAGATCGCATGCATGTGTGAATGCATTAAATGCATGTGTCCGTTTCCGTGTCCGAGAGGAGGCAGAGCCAGCAATTTTGACGTATCCGAGTCAGCTGGCGTGAGATGAGATTGGCATGGAGACTGCTTGCCCAATCCGAATACAAAAAGAAATAGGTGGCTGTCTTGTCCTTTAAATAGAGGGTTCTAGGGGCTTAGAACTCATCCAATTCAATCCAATCCAACGAAAGAAAGGCAAGAAGCAAAAGGTGTCTACAACAAAGAAGAGCTTGTGTGCTCTATCTAGTTGTTTTAGAGTTTTCTAATCTTTTGAGATTAGAAGATTTTTGGTGTCATCCTGTGGAAGATGGCTTTGGAATAAAGAAAAGTTTATGCAATATTCCTTTCGTTTTTGATTCTTGATTAGAAGTTTTGTTCGTCATTAGAACTAGTTCTTGTTCTTATTTTGCTAATTAGTCTAGGGTTTTGATCTCTTCAATATTAGATATTCTTCCGGTTTTAGGGTCGTTGATTTTCCGAAGAAATAGTTGAATTTTTCTAGGCATCTATTCACCCCCTCTAGTTGCCTACTCGGTCCTACAAGTGGTATCGAGCCAGGCTCTACTAATCCATCTTAACAGTGATTAGTAAGCGGTAAGTTATGGCAACAGAGAAATACTCGAACAAACCGCCAATCTTCGATGGCACAGACTTCCCCATCGGGCGGATCCGGATGATCGCATATCTTCAAGCTCAAGGTAACGCGATTTGGCGCAAGGTAAAAATCCCGCATTTAGCTTCCTTCTAATGATGATATTGATAAAATCGAGTTTGAAAAAGATGTTGAAAACAATAATAGAGCTAGAAACATATTGCTTCAAGGACTTGCTAGAAAAGAATTCGATAGAGTCTGCTATTTACTCATCACTCATGAAATTTGGAAATCTCTTCAAGATTATCATGAGGGCAATGAACTCTGTAAAGAAGCTAGGCAAGATCAATTTAAAAGGAATACACTAGATTTGAAATGAACTCTGGAGAATCTCTAGATGATTGTTTTGCTCGCTTTAACGTAATTTTAAACAATCTTAGAGTCTGTTGATGTAAAGTACCATCGACTCTGAAAATGCTAGACATTTCCTATCATCTCTTGATCTTAAGATCGGCAAATGAAAGTATTTGCTTTTAGGGAGGCTCACAAGATGAGTGAAATGACATTGGATAAATTATATTCTAGTCTCAAGACTTTTGAGATAGACATTGTTTCAAGAACATCCAATGATAACTCTATGGCTCTTAATGCTAATTCTTCATATGATAATGCTACTAGTTCTTCATCATCATATTCCATTGCTGCTTTGAGTGCTCTAAATGATGAACAGCTAGATCAAATACTGTAAGATACACTTGCTCTTCTTTCCAAGCGTGTCAATGCAGCTTACATGAGATCAAGGGAGAGAAGAGGAGCCTCTATCCTTTGCTACAAGCTGCGGCAAGGCTGGGCATATTCGTACTAATCGCTTCAGAACAAGGATAGAGAGGAGAAGGACCAAAACAACTCCTCCAAATCCTTCCGGCCAAGAGAGAGCAAGGACAAAAATAAGCAAAGGACGAAGAAGATGCTCAACAAAGTCTTCACTGCAATTGGTCGCTTAGATTTGAGCGACATTGACGACTCATCCGAAGATGAGAAAGAAGAGAAGCAAACAAAGCTGAATGAGAAAGACTTCACCTGGATCAAGCTTCATGGCAAAAGGGAACACTAGTGACAACGACAAAGACTTCCAATGATCGTGATGAGGTAATGCCTTCATATAATGAGCTTTGTGAAGTTTTAGTCATATTAAGAAAATCTTTAAGGAAATCTTCACTCAAAAATAAAAACTTAGAGAATGGTTTGTCCATGCTGAAAACTGAAAATGAAAAACTTAGAAATTCTATTTCTAACAATGATGCATGTGATGATTGTGAGGGGTTCTCATTAGAATTGCAATCACTTAGAGCTGCTCATTCTTGCAAGATAAAAGAGCTAAATTCTTTGAAAAGTGAAGTTGATAAGTTCAAGCAAACTTTAGCTTTTGGATCAATAATGCATTTTTATGTGTTGCAAGAATTGTTTGTCACTAGAGAGAATTTAAGAAAAATACGAGCAATTTGTCTTGCTGGACACATTATCTTTACTCACTCTACTGTCACCTCAAAAGAATGCAAAAAATGTGAAATTCTGAAAATTGATATTGCACTTGAAAAGAACAATGTAGAGAGAGCCATTATAGCCAAAGATAGAGCCGTTCAAGCTAAAGAAAAGGCTAAAAATTGTCAAGTTGATCCATGTCAAAATTGCCCTGTTGTTCTTAGAGAAAATGAATATTTGAAATCAACTTTGGAAAAATTTGCTGGAGGAAAGAAAAACTTGAATCTGATTCTTGATAAATCAAAAGTAAGTGTTAAAAACAGTGGGATAGGCTTTGATCACTTTGAACACTTGAAAAACAACCCTCCTGTAATTGTGAAAACACTTGGTACTGGTAAAATTGAAATCCTCCCTCCTAAACCAAGTGAAACAAAATTCAAATCTGCTGGATCTGTTGATTTCTCTGGAAAGACTCAACCCACTCAAAGTAAAGGAGCAAGTACTTCAAAACTGTACAAATGCACTTTTTGTCACAAAGATGGTCATCTTGAAAACTTCACTTTCTGAAAGCTAAAATCGAGAAGGGAAAGAGAAGTAAAAATTCTAAGATGACTGGAGAAATTAATAATTTTGAAAAGCCCAAGTCATACCGTCATAAACCATCTAATAGGGCTTTTACAACCTATGACAATAGAAGAGCAGGTTTAGGTTACAAAAAGAAAAAACCTTCCACTTCTTTTTGTGTGCATAGACATGGTCATGGAAGTAGTATTGTGACAGGCTCTGTGAAAGCAAACAAAAATTCATTACTCTCACAAGTTTTTATGCGATCACATGCTCGTCGAGTGATTCAAAGGTCGGATACCTAAAGCATGCTTCTCTAACCCCAAAGATCGAATCCTCGGCATCTTCCTGCTCATAACATGTAGGAGGTACGAGAAGGGAAGGAGAACATCCTGGTTGTTGATTCAGATGCCGCCAACACATGACGGGCAACTCAAGTTGGTTCTCCTCCTAACTAAAGCATCTGGGAACGAGACCATCACTTTTGGAGATGCTACTCGGACGCTGGCGTCAACCGCAAAAGGTACAATTGAAGGTAAATGAACACTTTACTTTGAAGAATGTCTCTCGGTGTCTAAACTGAAATTCAACCTTCACATTATCACAATTGTTGGATGAAAACTTTGAAGTGAGCTTTAAACCTAATGCATGTAGAGTACTCGATGCTTCGAAACTTGATTCTTGAGATATCTAGACTTGGAAAAATTTTCATAGCAAATTTTAGTAATGCTTCAAGTTCACATTGTTTTGTTGCTTCAGAATCTAGAAATCTCAATTTTGGCATCGTCGATTAGGCCACATGGGATTTGATCTCATTGTCGAGATTGAGTGGTCTAGACTTAATTCGTGGCTTGCCGAAATTAAAATCTTGCAAAAATATTGTTTGTGCTTCCCGTCGACATGGTAAGATGGTTGGAGCGCCTCATGCTCCTATCTCTCAGTAATGACCACCGGCCCGGCCAACTTCTTCACATGGATACAGTAGGACCATCTCGAGTACAATCGGTAGGAGGTAAGTGGTACTTTCTAGTGATAGTTGATGATTATTCGAGATACTCTTGGGTGCATTTTCTGTCTTCAAAAGATGAGATTTTTGGACTCTTTCATGTCTTCATTAAGAGATTGATAAATGAATTGCCTAACACATTGAAAGCCATAAGAATCGATAATGGTACAGAATTCAAAAATGCTTTGTTCAAATCTTTTTGTGAAAGTAATGGAATTGATCATCAATTTTCTTCGCCATATTCTCCCTCACAGAATGGTGTTGTAGAAAGGAAAAATAGAACTTTGATTCAAATGGCTAGAACTATGCTAGATGAATACAACACTTCAAGAAATTTTTGGGCTGAGGCAATTTCTTCTGCTTGCTATATATCAAATAGGGTCTATCTCGTAGCTTTACTTGGTAAAACATCTTATGAATCGAGATTTGATCGTAAACCATCTGCTTCTCACTTACGAGTGTTTGGTTGCAAATGCTTTATTCTTAAACATGGAAATCTTGATAAATTCGAAGCTCGTGAGTACGATGGCATCTTCCTTGGTTATTCGTTGCACTCAGTGGATATCGTGGTACTTGATTTATCGACTAACAAAATGGTGGAAACATGCGATGTTACTTTTGATGAGGCTAGCCACAGAGCTAGACCCGACATTTCAAGTTCACGAGAAGATTTAGAGCCAATCTTTTTAGATAAAAGATTCGAAGAAAATGATGAAGATAATGATGATGATGAGCTCATACCTACAGAACAGGAAGATGTTCCTGAACAAATTGATGTGACTACTACTTGATTCTCCTACACCTCCCACGACGATCGAAACAACTGGACCTCCCTTACTGTTTTGAAGAACCATCCTCCTGAACAAATCATTGGAAGTCTTCATGAAAGGGTGACACGTTCTAATTCATCTCAGACTCTTTTATGCATGCATTCTGCTTTTGTTGCAAATTTTGAACCTAAGAACATTACTCATGCTTTAACTGATAGTTCTTGGGTAGATGCGATGCATGAAGAGTTAGAAAACTTTGAACGGAATAAAGTTTGGTCTTTAGTGGAACCTCCTAAAAATCAAAACATTATTGGAACAAAATGGGTTTTTAAGAACAAGTTAAATGAAGATGGAATAATTGTTAGAAACAAAGCTAGACTTGTTGCTCAAGGATTTTCTCAACTTGAAGGAATTGATTTTGATGAAACATTTGCTCCTATTGCTCGTTTAGAAGCTATTCGCATCCTCTTGGCTTTTGCAGCTTCAAAAGGTTTTAAGTTATTTCAAATGGATGTGAAAAGTGCTTTTCTAAACGGTTTTATAGAAGAAGAAGTTTTTGTGAAACAACCCCCTGGTTTTGAAAATGAAAAATTTCCTAATCATGTGTATCGTTTATCAAAAGCTCTTTATGGATTAAAACAAGCTCCTCGTGCATGGTATGATAGATTAAAAGGCTTCTTGCTTCAACATAATTTTGAGATGGGAAAAGTTGATAAAACTCTGTTTACTCAAAATTCAAATGATCAATTCCTTGTGGTGCAAATTTATGTGGATGATATTATCTTTGGAGGATCCTCCCACTCTCTTGTGTTGCAGTTTTCCGAAATGATGTCCAGGAATTCGAGATGAGTATGATGGGAGAGTTGACATACTTCCTTGGATTTCAAATCAAGCAAGCGAAAGAAGGGATCTTCTTGCACCAATCCAAGTATACAAAGGAGCTACTAAAGAAATTCGACATGGGAGAAGGAAAGTCGATATCTACTCCAATGAGCACAACAACAATTTTGGATCTTGACGAGAATGGTGTCGAGATGGACCAAAAGAATCTGAAGCATGATTGGATCACTTACAGACTTGATCGCTTCGAGGCCTGACATACATTTTGCGGTATGTTTGTGCGCTCGATTTCAAGCCTCTCCTCGAGAATCACATCGACAAGCAATTAAAAGAATTTTCGTGTATCTTCGCCTCCACTCCTGAATTTGGCATTTGGTATTCTTGTTCTTCTTCGCTTACACTCCTAGGATATTCGATCTTGATTTTGCGGGGTGTAGATTAGATAGAAAGAGTACTTCGCACATGTCATTTTCTTGGCACTTCACTTGTTTCTTGGTCTTCTAAGAAGCAGTCCTCGATTGCTCAATCTACTGCTTTGAAGCTGAATACGTTCTGGTAGCTAGTTGTTGTTCACAAATTCTTTGGATCACTTCAACTCTTAAAGATTACGGCATTAACTTTAGTAGTGTTCCACTTCTTTGTGATAATACTAGTGCAATTCACATCGCTAAAAATCCTGTTCAACATTCAAGGACTAAACACATTGATGTTCGATATCATTTTCTTAGAGATCATGTTGAAAAAGGAGCTATTGAACTCAATTTGTTGATTCGGATGCTCAAATTGCTGATATTTTCACTAAGCCGCTTGATTCTTCTCGCTTTGCTTTCTTACGCGGCGAACTTGGGATCATTCATCCCCATGGGTTGATTTGAGGGGGAGTCTTGATTTTAACTCTTTCATTTGATTTTGTCGTTACACTTAAAGAAAACTCCCCTGTTTTCATTGCATCATGTAGTACAAAGCTTTGTTGACTATTCTTGTGTATATAGTCAAATTATTGCTACATTGCTTCACTTCTTATTAAAAGACTAAAAGACTAAAAGAACTCAATTTGAGATGCTTTTCGAGAATATTTTGGCTCTTGTACATTATAGTATGGCATTTGTGAAATAGACTTAAAAGTTTCTTGTCATCTGTTGAAAGGCTAGAGCTGATTTGAAACTATGTGTGAGCTTTTGTTGGACTTCAAATGATCATTATGAGTCTCAAGCAAAATCAGTGTTTTAAATGATAAAAGCAAGTTGAAAAAGATGCAAGCAAAAGCTACTTGGCTAAACACAAGTTTAGTACAATGTGCGACTTCCTTGCCAGGATTTAAATTCAAAAGATGCAAGCAAAGGCTACTTGTCTAAACAAAAGTTCAAAACAATGTGAAGCCACTTGCCAATATAAACTAAGAAAGATACAAGAAAGAACTACCTACTCATACACAAGTATGGGCTAGTGTGCGATTACTTGTCATCCTGTTGATCACAAAGCAAAATTGTCAAACTTGCTAAAAGAGAAAAAGGAAATTCAATTTTTGAAAAAGGCTTGAGATAAATATTAGTGAATTTGAAAGTCTCTCTTTGCTCATGATAGATTTCTTTTTAGCTTTGGCAAAATCAGTTTATGACATTTTACTTGTTTGCTCTAATTTGCATATGCGACAACTACTCTATGTGTTAGAGCCTTCATATTCTCACGATTTGCCTTCTCATTGGATAAATTGACCAAATGCTTTATTTTGATTATATACCTTGAATATACTTCAAAGCTTGAGATACTGCATTCATTAAGGGGGAGTTTTGAGATCTTGATGACTATTTTGTCAAAAAGGGAGAGCAAGATAAGAAGAAGAAAAATATAAAGAAAGGAGAAATTCAAATGTGTTTGAAAATTTGGGAATTTGGATTTACTTGGTCTTGGAATCTTTTTCTATACCTTTGTCAAATCTTATATTATGTTTTGTCAAATTACTCATCAAGGGGGAGATTGAAGGATCATTGTTTTTGATCCATGTGTTTTTGATGATGAGTATTTGAATATTCAAAAGATTTGAATTTGGTTTAAAGATTTGAAAAGAGCATAAATCAGTTTGGTTATCCGAAAAAGATTTGAATTGGCGAACTCATTTTTCCCATGTATGACAGACCAAACTCTTTGGTCTGTCATACACATGTTTTAAGTGAACTCATTGAGCCAAACTCTTTCTTTCCAAGAAACCAATAAGTTCCACATCCACACCGGACAAGTTTTCTTTCTGTCTGTCGTGAATGTGTTTGCTTTAAGGTCTCGTTCGGATCATGTTGTTTTTGAAACCGAGTGTGGCACATTTGCGCCGGACAAGATTTTTTGTCCGTCGTGAACATGAATTTGAAAGCGTTTTTGAACCGAGACTTTTGCATGTACGACGGACCGATTTTGGTTGTCCGTCGTAAACATGTTTTCGCCGGAATGTTTTTTCTTTTGGAACCAAGAATTCTCCTTGTACAACGGACAGACTTTGTTGGTCCGTCGTGAACTGTTTTCTAGGGTTTCACTTGGCATTTGCGCCGGACTGGTTTTGTTGTCCGTCGTAAATAGGATTTGCTCAATCAGGGTTTTGAGTGGTTTTTAAGATTGAAATTTGAATTTGATTTTGAGATTATGAAATTTGTGATAATTTCATGATACTTGTTTTGAAGTGGACTTTATGCAATACTCATGTGAGTAGTTGCATGGATTGATGTGAGTCAAGTCGTGGACTTGTGCTCGGAATTGTTTTGTGTTTTTGTTCATGTGCAGGTGTTGCTTGAGGTCGAACATGGTCGATGACGGGACCGAGACTAGGTTCAGGGAGGAACTGAGGTCGTGAAGGTCGAGGATGTCATGCGAGATGTTTGGACTAGAGAAGGCACGTGAGGTCAAGATCGCATGCATGTGTGAATGCATTAAATGCATGTGTCCGTTTCCGTGTCCGAGAGGAGGCAGAGCCAGCAATTTTGACGTATCCGAGTCAGCTGGCGTGAGATGAGATTGGCATGGAGACTGCTTGCCCAATCCGAATACAAAAAGAAATAGGTGGCTGTCTTGTCCTTTAAATAGAGGGTTCTAGGGGCTTAGAACTCATCCAATTCAATCCAATCCAACGAAAGAAAGGCAAGAAGCAAAAGGTGTCTACAACAAAGAAGAGCTTGTGTGCTCTATCTAGTTGTTTTAGAGTTTTCTAATCTTTTGAGATTAGAAGATTTTTGGTGTCATCCTGTGGAAGATGGCTTTGGAATAAAGAAAAGTTTATGCAATATTCCTTTCGTTTTTGATTCTTGATTAGAAGTTTTGTTCGTCATTAGAACTAGTTCTTGTTCTTATTTTGCTAATTAGTCTAGGGTTTTGATCTCTTCAATATTAGATATTCTTCCGGTTTTTAGGGGTCGTTGATTTTCCGAAAGAAATAGTTGAATTTTTCTAGGCATCTATTCACCCCCCCTCTAGTTGCCTACTCGGTCCTACAGTAACTCACAGAGGCAGTACTGGATTTTTCACTATTGTAACTCTTTTTACCACTTTGGTGAGGTGAGTCAAAACCTCTTCACAATAATAGTGGCCTTCCACAAACACAGTTGGACAGGTCGCACTAAAATCACCAAAGAAACTGCCTAGGAACAAAGCTAGTTCCAAGAGTAATAGACCATCCACAAGCCCTCTCTTGGTTCACTAGAAACAATCAAACTAGACTTTCTTGAGCCGTAAGAGTGTAGGATTTTGTTTTTCAGAATGGAGCTTGATCTCTTTTGGAATTTTGGCTTTCGGATGCTAGATGTCAAGAGATGGCAAAAGTTCTATTTTGGAAGAGCCTCTGAACTGTTTAAATAGGCTACAGGAAGCAAATAGCCGTTATTTGCAACAGGTAGCCGTTTGCCAATGTCAGACTGAAGTGACAACACGAAATGATTGTATCTGACAAGGGTTGACAAAAATATGCAAG
This sequence comes from Rhipidocladum racemiflorum, assembly GCA_036346355.1. NCBI lineage: Eukaryota > Viridiplantae > Streptophyta > Magnoliopsida > Poales > Poaceae > Rhipidocladum > Rhipidocladum racemiflorum. Next base: position 23,502,699 of record CM070584.1, on the reverse strand, counting down.
AGGCTCAAAGAACTACGGACCCAAACCAGCGAAAAAGGCATTTACGTCGGACCAAGAAAGTTGGTCCGTCGTACACATGCTTTGAGCAAATGCTGGTCCGTTGGGAGAGTTTTAAGAACAAGTTTACAACGGACCCAAAAACTTGGTCCGTCGCAGAAGGAGAGCTTACTGGTTATACATCAACAAAGGAATTGGATTGAACACCAGAAACCAGTAAGTTTAATGTTTACAACGGACCCAAAAGGTGGTCTGTTGTAAATGGAAGCTTTTTGGTCCGTTGTAGCTTAAAAGCACTTGAGAGATTTTCAAGGAAAACACAACCGCAAATGCACTCCAAAAACTTGGTCCGTTGTAAATGGGAAACGCCGGTTTGAGTTCGCTTAGAGTTTGATTTGAAAAGGATATGAACTCAAACAAGGTTTATTAAAGGAATCAAATGATTTAACTTAAGCCCCAAATAGATTTTAAAATGTAAATCCTAGGAACCAAGAATTGAACTTGTGCATAGTCCCTCTTTATAGTACAGTTGAAACCCGAAAAGACTTATCTAAAAAGACTTGAAAAGACTTATGAGCTAAAGGACTAAGAATAATGAAACCTTAATCTTGATCCTCTTTTCTGAAGAAATCTGATAAGACTGATTTAGTTGATCATCAAGCACCAAAACCCAACAAATAATTTAAACAAATTATTAGGGGGCCTAGATGCTTTCACAAGCGCTCCTGGCTTATAAGGCGATCTTCTCCTTACAAGTTGATCGAGGTGCCTTATACCATAAAGGAGCACTAGGAGTTCTCTCCAAGTGCATCTCTCAAGAAAAGGGCAAATACCTTCTTAGAGATATCCATGAAGGAATGTGTGGAGCTCACTTGTCTTTCAGAACGTTGGTGAGCAAGTCCTTCCGATTGGGTTACTATTGGCCGACGGCCTTATCCGATGCTCGCTCGATCGTGACCACTTGCCAAGCATGCCAGTTTCTTGCCCACAAGGTCCATCAGCCGGCATACGTGCTTCAAACCATTCCTCTTTCGTGGTATTCTCGGTCTGGGGGGTCAACATACTTGGATCTTTTCTTCGAAACTAGAAGGGCTGCAAGTACTTGCTCATGGCCATCGACACTTTTACTAAGTGGATCGAAGCTAAACCCGTGTCAACTATTTCGGCTCAAGCAGCCAGAAGGTTCTTTCGTAATAATGTATGATGCGTTTTGGCATTCCCAATCGCCTCATCACGGACAATGGCACTCAATTTACTAGTGAACTGTTTCAAGCCTATTGCGAATACATCGGGGCAAAGGTCTGCTTCGCCTCTGTGGCACATCCTTAGAGTAATGGAGCGGCCGAGCGAGCAAATGGACAAATAATTCAAGGAATCAAAAAGCGAGTTTACAAAAACCTCAACCAGCACGGCCGGGCTTGGGTGGATGAGCTGCCTTCCATCCTCTGGTCGGTTCATACTACGATGAGTTGGGCCACGGGGGAACCTCCTTTCCAGCTTGTCTACGGTGCATAGACCATTTTGCCCGCTGAGATCATGATGGTTCCCGAGTGCACTTGGTCGATGACATTGACCAGGAAGGCGAGCGTCTCCTAGACCTAGACCTCGCCGAGGCAACACGCGAACGGGCTTTGCTACGATCCGCGGTTTACTTATAAGCTCTTCGTATGCACGTGGCTAAATCGGTTCGACCAAGGACCCTACAAGTTGGTGATCTCGTCCTACATCGAGTTCAAGATTTGTCAAAAGCTAACAAGTTTACCCCAAGTGGGAGGGTCCTTACACGGTCGTTTCAGCAACACACCCGGGGGCTGTTCACCTAGCGATGGAGAATGGCTGAGATCTGCCAGCACTTGGAACATCGTCCAACTACATAAGTTTTTTTTGTCTAGTTTGTTTTATTACCATTCGTTCTACGCAAATTCCAATGAATTTTTCTCAATAAAATTCGGTTCTTTCGCCCCCTTGATTTCCATTCTTCCCAATATTTTATGAATGTCTTTGAAGTCCCTACCCATGGGTAAGCCGACTCAGCTTCGCACAAGGGCACACTCTCCTCCTCATGATCTTGATGATGGGATGAGCGCGCGTGGGCAAGAACATTCGCTCCAACCATATTTTCCTAAGGTTCAGCTAGCATGCGCAAGAACGACCAAAGCGTAATGACCAGCGCCGGATCACTAAACTCGCCTCCAGAGGATTCAGTCTACATAGTCGATTATTGTTCGTAGTAGTACTTTGCAGCAAGTCACAATCACAAATAGACACCCTCTCGGCTGGTCTAGAGTTCTAGTTCGATCCGCGTGTGCTCGGACGTTGTGCGTGTTGTCAAGCAACCACATGACTTCCCTATCCCCACTGAAGCCATGCTCACAACCTAGGGGCATAGTCATGACGCTCGGGGGGGATGAGGCCACGTGCGTATTTCTTTCTCTCGACTTGACCCATGCTTGCAAATCGAAGAAATAGCATTGGTCGTTAAGGTGAAAGGCACACGCGATTTTTTCTAATTCTCCTATGAACGAGCTCATGCTCGCAACTTAAGCGCACATCCTACATTCATAGTGGGGGCTTAGTAGGGACGAACTACCGTGTTTTTCCTAAAAAATGCGCGCTCGTATCCATTTTCGTCCTTTACTATTCAACTATCTGCTTTCTTCGTTTGTTCTGCTCATTCCGCTTTGTTTGTTTCTATCCAGGACATTCATCGACGACAAGCAAGGAATGGGCAGAGCAAAAAGAAGACAAGAGAAAGACAAGACAAGCTATTCATTTGAAAGTTTTCTTCATTCATCGAAGACAATTACATGAGATATTTTACACGAGGAGCTATTTTCTAGCGCGTTCTGCGTCCTGGAGTTCGGTGAGTTCCCCCCTCACTCGCTCCCTGGTGGAGTTGCTTTGCCTCTTCTCTGTGACGGTCGGCCAACTCAATGGCCTCCTACACAGATTGGCTCAGCTCCTCCACCGTCTTCTCCAACTCCTCCATTTTTTTCTCTAGGACCGCCTTTGCCAGCTCGCTCTGGAAAAGCCGCTCCTTATAATCCATGGTAAGTTCTTCGGCTTTGCGCCGCACCTCCTCATCCGAAGCCTTCAACTCAGCCAGCTTATGCTCGAGATCTGCTATTTTAGCATCTTGCTCGACGCTGTGCCTGGCTAGGGTCTCGGGGGATACGATCGCTACTTCGAAGTCGAGCATGGTCGCATCGAGCACTTGCAAAGAAGAATGCGTTAGCTCCTACTCATTGCAAAAGGGAAGGACATTGGAGAAAAAGAAACATTACCCAGCGAAGGCGGTCACAAAAGTTCTTCCGGGCTTGCTGAAGTGCCTCCTCTGACCGAAGATCCGCGGGTCCTTCACGGTGGCCTTCAATGGAGACATTTCGTCTTCCCCCTGAGCAGGCGCTTCGCTCGGGGCACCCTATCTTCCGCTTGGCCCCGAGCACCCTATCTTCCTCGGTGGCGCAAGGGACTGCTCCGGCAGGGTAGCTTTCGTCGGAGAACATCCTCCCGGGGATGTTCTTCCCCCAGAGCATCAGGTTCCGACTCCCGAGCAACCTCCTTGCTTAGGGAGCGGTCCTGGGCTTCCGCCACGCTCGGCTTCAGAGCCTCGAGTTACTGGCCTTCCTACAGAGCAAGTTCCCCCAGGGCAAGAGGCACCTCCACCGCGGTGACCTCGACAGTGGCGCTCTCGACTGCGGCGATCTCGACCTTGGCGCCCTCAGCAACGACGGTCTAGGCTGCGTGGGCAAGCTCTTTTTCTATTACGGATTGGATGATTTTGTTAGCCATGCCGTCAAAATCCAAAGCCTTTGTGAAATCATGTGCTGAAAAATTGGCTTAGAATTCAATTTGCAAAATGTGTTTGTGCATGTGTTTGTGCATGTGTTTGACAAGTTGATAAGAAATAGTGTATCCTTTTCTTGTGCCGGACCAAATTCTCAAAAACAGAGAGTTTCCTCTCAAGTTTTAGTGTCTGAGTTTTCAGAAACAATGAGGAAGGAGTTTGCGATGAGTATGATGGGTGAGTTGACATACTTTTTGGGATTTCAAATCAAGCAAACAAAGGATGGTACTTTTGTGCATCAAAGCAAATACACAAAAGACTTGTTGCATAGATTTGGGATGGAAAACAGCAAACCGATCATGACACCCATGGAGAGCGCTTGCACACTTGATCCGGATGAAGATGGTGAGCCGGTTGATCAAAAGGAATATAGAAGCATGATAGGTTCACTTTTGTACCTCACTGCATCAAGGCCGGATATACAATTTGTTGTGTGCTTGTGTGCTCGTTTTCAAGCTTCCCCACGTGCTTCACATCGACAAGTCAGCTGCTTAATTTTCAGGTATCTTCATGGAACTCAAGATTTTGGCATTTGGCTTTCTGCTTCCCCATGCATTAGTTTAAGAGCCTTTTACGATGCTGATTTTGGAGGATGTAGAATTGATAGAAAAGTACATCTGGTACATGTCATTTCTTGGGCAATTCTCTTATTGCATGGTCATCTAGAAAACAATCTTACATTTGCACAATCAAGCTCACTGAATCTGAATATGTGGTGCTTTGCTAGTTGTTGTTCTCAAATTCTTTGGATAGTAGCTACACTTAAAGATTGTGGGGTTAATTTGGATAGTGTTCCTCTTTTGTGTGATAACACTAGTGCAATTTGCATTGCTAAGAACCCCGTGCAACACTCTAGAACAAAACACATTGACATCAGATTTCACTTTCTTAGAGATCATGTTGAAAAAGGCAACATTGTGCTTCATCATGTGGATACTGAACATCAATTGGCAGACATTTTCACAAAACATTTGTCTTCTTCTCGTTTTGCTTTTATTCGGGGAGAACTTGGGATTGTTCATCCAATGGGTTTGTTTTGAGGGGGAGTTTCCTTGCCAAGTTCTTTCACTTGATAAGCTCACTTTATCATATTTCTTTATATGTTATGTAATTGAGCTAATATATGATAATATAATTGTCTCACTTGAACTAAAAATGACATTGTGGAATTCCATGGACTGATTGCCTATAGCTACATACTCTGTGATATCTCACTCTTCTAGGCTTGATATTGAATCCTCTTGACAAATTTGGGCTATGAAGCAAGTGTGGTTTCAACTTTACTCTTTCATAAGACCTTTTAATCACTTTTGCATGTTTATAATCAAAGAAAAATGAAAAGAAAAGGGAATCAATAAAGAAGGGTTGTTAAAAGCAAAAGCCTCAAGTTATGAGCTTCAGGATGTTTTCCCTAAAAAGATAAGATGTATGCTTCAAGCATGCCACTCCAAGGAAATAAAAGAAGTATGCTTCAAGCATGCCACATGCAGTTTACTGTTTAAAGATTAAATTGGTCCACTAGATTTGAGTTGAAACTACTTGCTCGCCCTGATTTGTTATTTGCTTCAACTTTGAGCCTTTGTTTTTCTACTAAAGGTTTTGCTTAGTACTTGGCTATAGTTGACTGAATTGAGGTTGAGATGCATGTCATTCCCTAACTTGCTAAAATCACATCAAGATCATGTATTTTGCATGTTATGTGATATATAAGGTTATATGATCGAATGAGCTCATCTTTTCCTATCTTGGCACTCCCTTGTTTCTCCTTGTGAAATCTTTGCTACAGGAAAAATTTTGAACATGTTCTCTCTTTTGTACTCTTGATGAATCCATTGTCAAAGGGGGAGAAATTTGGGAATCGTTGAAAAGTTTAAGGAAAAAGGGGGAGAAGAAAAAGGGGGAGTTGTTTTTGGAAATTTGAGAATTTTGGGAGAAGTTTGGAGAATTTTGAAATTTTTGGGCACATTGCACATTCACACACATTTTCCTTCTCAGGGGGAGATTTTGTTTTGCATTTTGGTCAAAGGGGGAATTCTGTGTTTTCTCTTTTTGGTCCTTGATCCTATGGATTTCAAAATCTTTTGTAAAGTGAATGCCAAATGTTCAATTCTAAGTGGTGATGCAAATGTTTTCATCAAGGGGGAGATTGTGAAATCATGTGCTAAAAAATTGGCTTAGAATTCAATTTGCAAAATGTGTTTGTGCATGTGTTTGACAAGTTGATAAGAAATAGTGTATCCTTTTCTTGTGCCGGACCAAATTCTCAAAAACAGAGAGTTTCCCTTTTGCGCCGAACCGATTTTGTGTTTGCGCCGGACCATGTTTTTGGGTCTGCCGTGGACGTGCTTTTGAGCTCATGAGCCGGACTCAATTTTCCAAGAAACCAGTAAGTTTTGCATGTACGTCGGACCAATTTCTTTGGTCAGTCGTGAACGGCTTTTTGAGGATTGATTTCACATGTACGATGGACTGATTTCTTTTAGTCTGTCGTGAACGTGTTTTCGCCGGAATGATTTCTTCTTGAAACCGAGACTTTCACTTGTACACCGGACCGATTTTGTTGGTCCGCCGTGAATGGTTTTTTGAGTGACTTTTTCATGTGTACGCCGGACCATATTTTTTGGTCCGTCGTGAATGCGTTTTTGCTCGATTAGGGTTTTGAGCAAAATTGGAATTGTGTTTGATTTGTTTTTGAGATTATGAAATTTGTGAGAATTTCATGACGCTTGAAGTGGACTTTATGCAATGCTCGTGTGAGTATTTGCATGGATTGATGTGAGTCAAGTCGTGGACTTGTGCTCGGAATTGTTTTGTGGTTTGTTCATGTGCAGGTATTGCTCGAAGACGAACGTGGTCGATGACTGGACCGGAACTAGGTTCATGGAGGAGCTGAGGTTCGGGACTAGGTTCAGGGAGGAACTGAGGTCTTGGTGGTCAAGGATGTCATGCGGGACGTTCGGGCTAAGAGAATGGTGCACATGAAGAATGGTTAGTCACGTGAGAATGGCAGGAGGTCATTCGCGTGCAAAGTGTTAGTCACGTGAGTATGGCAGGTGGCCATACGCGTGCAAAGTGTTAGTCACGTGAGTATGGTAGGGGTGCCATACGCGTGCAAGAGTTGTACTCGGCCAGGTTGGGCCAAGATGAGTTGTGTTGAATACATACTCCTTCTAGATTAGGAATTGTATTCGTAACTCCTTGTGTTTTGCTCCTTTAAATAGGAGGGGTGTCTCCTGTTGAAGGGCATCAATCGGAGCTGAGCGCATTGAGAGCCTCAAGCTCAGTTTTAGGGTTTGTACTCTTTTGATGAGAGTACTTTAGACAAAGGAAATAAAGATCAATTCTTCTAGATCCTTGCGTGCTACGATGCTTAGCGTTGCTACGTTGTTCCTGTTTTGGTTCCTGTTTGCATGCTTGTTCTTTTCTAGATTGGTTTTTGTTCTTTGAGTTTTATCTTGATTTGATCCATCAAAACCTTTCTAGAGAATTGATTTAGGGTTTCTCTAAGTTTAGTTGATTAAACTTTTGTCGTTTCTGTTAAACCTTCAAGTTTACGTTAGATCAATTCTCGTCATCTTCTGTCACAGCAAGTTTGCGAGGTTCATAACTTTTGATCTGTAAGTCCGATCGAGCTGATTCTTTTTGGGTTCGATGTGTGTTATAATCTAGTTTCTTGTGTCCAAATTTTAGATCGAGCCGACGGTTGGATCTCCGGGAATTCTCGTTTTACCGAACCTCTGTCATTCTATTTTTGTCAAAAACGAGGCAATTATTTGGTTCTGTTTTGGGGTGAACTTTTAATAGATCAAGAATTTGGTTTTAGCTTCCGCACAATCATTCACCCCCCTCTGATTGCTATATTCGTATACTTCGATCCTACAAGTGGTATCAGAACAAGGTTTTTCTAATCTATCTTAACCGGTGATTAGATCAATGGATCGTTATTCGACAAAACCATGTGTGTTCGATGGTGTTGATTTTCAGTTTTGGAAGGCCAAGATGGAGGCGTTCATCCAAGCACAGGGCTTCACAATTTGGGAGAAAGTCTACAAGCCATATGAAGTCCCTGCAAACGACAACGTCAATGACGCCAATCGCGCACATGTTGAAGCAAACAGCAAGGCGCGCAACTTGATCATCCAAGGTTTGGGACGCAGCGACTTTGATCGTGTGATCCATCTCAAATCCGCACATGAGGTATGGAAATCTCTTTGTGATTACCATGAGGGTTCTAACACTATTAAAGAGGTTCATCAAGATCTTTACAAAAAAGAATACATGCGATTTGAGATGAAACCCGGTGAGTCGCTAGATGACTTCTTTGCACGTTTCAATAAAATTCTTAGTAATCTTCGTCTTTGTTGGAGTTAGCTTTGATGTCTTTGCTAATGCTAGACAATTGCTTGGTGCTTTAGACATGTCTATTTGGGAGATGAAAGTTACATCCATTAGAGAATCTCTTGTCATGAGTACACTTACATTAGATGTTCTCAGATTCTAAATTGAAAACTCATGAGTTGGATGTTCTTGCAAGGAAAGGTAATATTAAATCAATTGCTTTGATCTCTAACCCTAACATGTCAAATGCAAATTCTTCTTCTAGCTTTGCCTGTCCTCCGTGTCTTCTTTAACAGATGAGCAAATTGAAGAATTTCTGAAGAAGACTTGGCACTACTCTCTTCTCGTTTTAACAAAGCCTTGCGAATGTGAGAATGAGAAAAGAGGTGGTCCTCCAAGGTGTTACGAGTGTGGTGATCTCAACCACATGAGATCAAATTGTCCAAAGCTTGCAGGTAAAACATCAAAGGAGGAGAAGGACAACGACAGAAGATATGAGAAGAAAAGGTTCTCTTCAAACGACAGGAAAAAGAAGAGCTTCATCAACCGCAAAGTGGTTCATCGAGTTCTTTCCGCTCTTGAACAAGTCAATTTGAGCGATGTGGACTCAGAGAGCAGCGAGGACGATGCAACTCCAAGCAAACATGACTTGACAGGGTTGTGTCTCATGGCAAGCAGCAAGGATAGCTTCACCGAGGACGATCAAGACAGCGACTTCAATGAGGTAGATCCTTCTTATGATGAATTAGCTATTGTTGTTGCTCGTCTTGGAAAATTGCTTGACAAACGTGATAGAAAAATTAAGAAACATGATATTCTTGTGGAGTCATTGAATGCTGAAATTGCTAGACTTAAGACCTTGATTCCTGATGATGATACTTGCAAATCATATGACTTAATTTACAATGAGCTCACCTTGCTTAGGAAAGAACATGTTCTTCTGTTACATCTAAATGAGAAAAATGAGAAACGTGTTAAAAATGCTAGCTGTTCCACTGATGAATTGCATGGTTCAACTTCTTGTTCTAAATGCTCAACTCTTGAATTGAAGTTAAAAGATGCAAATGCTAGGGTTTCTCAAATAACTGATAATCTGCTTACACATGAGGTTCTTTCATGCTCTACTTGTCGTAAACAGAAAGAGAAGGTTGATAATCTTTGCAATAATTGTTTAACTCTTGCTAAGAAAGTTGATTACTTGCAAAGTTCTTTGGAACGATTCACTAATGGCAAGAAAAGATTAAACATGATTTTGGATCAATCTAAGGTTAGCTCAAACAAGAAAGGTTTAGGTTTTGATCTTCATACGTCATTTGAAACTAAACCTTACACTGTTGTTCATGCTCCTCGCAATGACAAAATTGAGATTCTCAATGAACGTAAAAAGATTGCTTTTAAATCTGCTAGTTTTCTTTCTTCTACTATGATGAATGCAAAATGTGCTTCTACTGTTAAAGCAAAACCTCATGTTAAGTACACTTGCACTCATTGTGGTAGAGATGACATCTAGTAGATTTTTGCTTTAGACTAGCCAAACAAGAAAAGAAAGAAAGGACTAAGGCTAGGTCTAATTTCAAACAGGCACGTTTCATTTCTCATTATGTGCCTAGGGTGAAGCAAACACCTTTTGTTGCTAAAGACACGAGAAAGGGCAAATCTGATTTTATGCATAAGAATACTCGTGTTGTGCCTACTTTGTTGCGTCGTGTGTCTCAGTACTGGATTCCCAAAAATCTGAGTTCTAACCCCGATCGAGACCTCGACATGTTTTGCTATGTAGGCTTCTCGCGAGGAAGGAGAACATATGGCTAGTGGATTAGGATGCTCACGCCACATGTCCGGTGATAAAAATTGGTTCTCCTCCCTCACTCGTGCATCTCGTGCTGAAAGTGTTACTTTTGGAGATGCTTCTTCCTCTTCTGTTGTGGCAAAAGGTACAATAAAGGTAAGTGACAAATTTATGTTCAAAGATGTGGCTCTTGTTGAAAATTTGAAATATAACTTGCTTTCTGTCTCACAAATGCTTGATGAAGATCTTGAGATAAGCTTTAAGAAAAATTAATGCAAAGTGCTAGATGCTTCAGGTGATCTTGTGTTCAAAATTTCTCGTTTTGGAAGAGTATTTAAAGCTGATTTTGATGCATCACCTTCTTCTAAGCATAGGTGTCTAATTGCCAATGTTTCTAAAGATTTATTCTTTTGGCATCGTAGACTTGGTCATGTTGGTTTTGATCATCTTACTCGTGTAAGTGGTTTAGATCTCATACGTGGCTTGCCTAAACTTAAGGGTGATAGCAATCTAGTATGTTCTTCTTGTAGACATGGTAAGATGATTGCAGGTTCACATCCACCTCTTACCATGGTGATGACAAACGCTCCAGGACAGCTTCTACATCTTGATACAGTTGGACCATCTCGAGTTCAATCCTTTGGAGGCAAACGGTATGTGCTTGTGATTGTTGATGATTTTTCTAGATACTCTTGGGTGTATTTTATGGCATCTAAGGATGAGGCTTTTAGTCATTTTAGAAGTCTTGTTCTTAGGCTTTCTGTTGACCATCCAGGAGCTCTCAAAGCTATTAGAAGTGATAATGGAACTGAATTCAAAAATGCTTCCTTTGATCTCTTTTGTCTTTGAAAAAAGGAATTGATCATCAATTTTCATCTCCTAGAGTGCCTCAACAAAATGGTGTAGTTGAAAGGAAAAATAGAACGTTAGTTGAAATGGCTAGAACTATGTTAGATGAGCATCACACTCCTAGAAATTTTTGGTGAAGCGATTTCAATCGCTTGTTATGTTTCAAACCGTGTGTTTCTGAGATCAAAATTGGGTAAGACTCCATATGAGCTTCGGTTTGGACATAGACCTTCTGTTTTTCACTTTCGAGTTTTTGGATGCAAATGTTTTGTCTTGAAATCTGGAAATCTTGATAAATTTGAAGCTAGATCAACTGATGGCATTTTTCTTGAATATCCTGCTCATACTCGAGGCTATCGTGTGCTTGTTTCAGAGACTAACAAAATTGTGGAAACTTGTGAAGTTACTTTTGATGAGTCTAGTCCAGGCACTAGTCTAAGTGATGCGGTCTGAGGCCTTATATGTTCGGGGAGAAAATCTTTGAAGATAATGATGATGTTGAAGATGAGGTCTTGATTCTTCCTAATGCACAACAAGTCGTAGCACCTTTGGCACCTACTACTACATCACCTACACTAACCATCCTCAAGCTACAACATCATTTGTACATGCTGAAAATGAAGAAGGAGAAGTCTCAAAAGCCAATGCTCCCTTGCACATTCAAAAATGCATCCATCTCGAACAAATGATTGGAGACCTAAATGAGAGAGTCACTCGATCCAGGTTTATTCATTCGACACTCATGCTCATTCTGCTTTAGTTGCTTCTTTTGAACCCAAAGATATATCTCATGCATTATCGGCGAATCTTGGATCAATGCCATGCATGAAGAATTAGAGAATTTTGAGCGAAATAAAGTTTGGAAACTTGTCTCACCACCTCCGATTTTAATGTTCTTTGGAACTAGATGGGTTTTCAAAAATAAACAAAGTGAGGATGGTGTTGTTGTTAGAAACAAGGTTAGATTGGTTGCTCAAGGTTACACTCAAATTGAAGGCTTAGATTTTGATGAAACCTTTGCTCCTGTTGCTAGAATTGAAGCCATTAGAATCCTTTTAGCATTTGCTGCATCCAAAGGTTTCAAATTGTATCAAATGGATGTGAAAAGTGATTTTCTTAATGGCTACATAAATGAGGAGGTTTTTGTCAAGCAACCACCTGGTTTTGAAAATCCAAAGTTTCCAAATCATGTGTTCAAACTATCAAAAGCTTTGTATGGTTTGAAACAAGCCCCTAGAGCATGGTATGATATGCTAAAAACCTTTTTACTTGAAAGGGGGTTTTCAATGGGAAAGGTTGACAAAACTCTCTTTTTACTCAAGCAAGGCAATGATCAACTATTCGTTCAGATTTATGTTGATGATATTATCTTTGGTGGTTCCTCTCATGTTTTAGTGTCTGAGTTTTCAGAAACAATGAGGAAGGAGTTTGAGATGAATATGATGGGTGAGTTGACATACTTTTTGGGATTTCAAATCAAGCAAACAAAGGATGGTACTTTTGTGCATCAAAGCAAATACACAAAAGACTTGTTGCATAGATTTGGGATGGAAAACAGCAAACCGATCATGACACCCATGGAGAGCGCTTGCACACTTGATCCGGATGAAGATGGTGAGCCGGTTGATCAAAAGGAATATAGAAGCATGATAGGTTCACTTTTGTACCTCACTGCATCAAAGCCGGATATACAATTTGCTTTGTGTGCTTGTGTGCTCGTTTTCAAGCTTCCCCACGTGCTTCACATCGACAAGTCAGCTTAATTTTCGTATCTTCATGGAACTCAAGATTTTGGCATTTGGCTTTCATTCCTCATGCATTAGTTTAAGAGCCTTTTACGATGCTGATTTTGGAAAATGTAGAATTGATAGAAAAAGTACATCTGATATATGTCATTTCTTGGACAATTCTCTTATTGCATGGTCATCTAGAAAACAATCTTCTGTTGCACAATCAATTGTTGAATCTGAATATGTGGCTGCTGCTAGTTGTTGTTCTCAAATTCTTTGGATAGTAGCTACACTTAAAGATTATGGGGTTAATTTGGATAGTGTTCCTCTTTTGTGTGATAACACTAGTGCAATTTGCATTGCTAAGAACCCCGTGCAACACTCTAGAACAAAACACATTGACATCAGATTTCACTTTCTTAGAGATCATGTTGAAAAAGGCAACATTGTGCTTCATCATGTGGATATTGAACATCAATTGGCAGACATTTTCACAAAACCTTTGTCTTCTTCTCGTTTTGCTTTTATTCGGGGAGAACTTGGGATTGTTCATCCAATGGGTTTGTTTTGAGGGGGAGTTTCCTTGCCAAGTTCTTTCACTTGATAAGCTCACTTTATCATATTTCTTTATATGTTATGTAATTGAGCTAATATATGATAATATAATTGTCTCACTTGAACTAAAAATGACATTGTGGAATTCCATGGGTGATTGCCTATAGCTACATACTCTGTGATATCTCACTCTTCTAGGCTTGATATTGAATCCTCTTGACAAATTTGGGCTATGAAGCAAGTGTGGTTTCAACTTTACTCTTTCATAAGACCTTTTAATCACTTTTGCATGTTTATAATCAAAGAAAAATGAAAAGAAAAGGGAATCAATAAAAAAGGGTTGTTAAAAGCAAAAGCCTCAAGTTATGAGCTTCAGGATGCTTTCCCTAAAAGATAAGATGTATGCTTCAAGCATGCCATTCCCTCAAAAGACAAGATGTATGCTTCAAGCATGCCACTCCAAGGAAATAAAAGAAGTATGCTTCAAGCATGCCACATGCAGTTTACTGTTTAAAGATTAAATTGGTCCACTAGATTGGAGTTGAAACTACTTGCTCGCCCTGATTTGTTATTTGCTTCAACTTTGAGCCTTTGTTTTTCTACTAAAGGTTTTGCTTAGTACTTGGCTATAGTTGACTGAATTGAGGTTGAGATGCATGTCATTCCCTAACTTGCTAAAATCACATCAAGATCATGTATTTTGCATGTTATGTGATATATAAGGTTATATGATCGAATGAGCTCATCTTTTCCTATCTTGGCACTCCATTGTTTCTCCTTGTGAAATCTTTGCTACAGGAAAAATTTTGAACCTATTCTCTCTTTTGTACTCTTGATGAATCCATTGTCAAAGGGGGAGAAATTTGGGAATCGTTGAAAAGTTTAAGGAAAAAGGGGGAGAAGAAAAAGGGGGGAGTTGTTTTTGGAAATTTGAGAATTTTGGGAGAAGTTTGGAGAATTTTGAAATTTTTGGGCACATTGCACATTCACACACATTTTCCTTCTCAGGGGGAGATTTTGTTTTGCATTTTGGTCAAAGGGGGAATTCTGTGTTTTCTCTTTTTGGTCCTTGATCCTATGGATTTCAAAATCTTTTGTAAAGTGAATGCCAAATGTTCAATTCTAAGTGGTGTTGCAAATGTTTTCATCAAGGGGGAGATTGTGAAATCATGTGCTGAAAAATTGGCTTAGAATTCAATTTGCAAAATGTGTTTGTGCATGTGTTTGTGCATGTGTTTGACAAGTTGATAAGAAATAGTGTATCCTTTTCTTGTGCCGGACCAAATTCTCAAAAACAGAGAGTTTCCCTTTTGCGCCGAACCGATTTTGTGTTTGCGCCGGACCAAGTTTTTGGGTCTGCCGTGGACGTGCTTTTGAGCTCATGAGCCGGACTCAATTTTCCAAGAAACCAGTAAGTTTTGCATGTACGTCGGACCAATTTCTTTGGTCAGTCGTGAACGGCTTTTTGAGGATTGATTTCGCATGTACGACTGATCGATTTCTTTTAGTCCGTCGTGAACGTGTTTTCGCCAGGAATGATTTCTTCTTGAAACCGAGACTTTCACTTGTACACCGGACCGATTTTGTTGGTCCGCCGTGAATGGTTTTGAGTGACTTTTTCATGTGTGTGGACCATATTTTTGGTCCGTCGTGAATGCGTTTTGCTCGATTAGGGTTTTGAGCAAAATTGGAATTGTGTTTGATTTGTTTTTGAGATTATGAAATTTGTGAGAATTTCATGACGCTTGAAGTGGACTTTATGCAATGCTCGTGTGAGTATTTGCATGGATTGATGTGAGTCAAGTCGTGGACTTGTGCTCGGAATTGTTTTGTGGTTTGTTCATGTGCGTGTATTGCTCGAGGCGAATGTGATCGATGTGGGACCGGAACTAGGTTCATGGAGGAACCGAGGTTCGGGACTAGGTTCGAGGGGAACCGAGGTCTTGGTGGTCAAGGATGTCATGCGGGGCGTTCGGGCTAAGAGAATGGTGCACATGAAGAATGGTTAGTCACGTGAGAATGGCAGGAGGTCATTCGGCGTGCAAAGTGTTAGTCACGTGAGTATGGCGGTGGCCATACGCGTGCAAAGTGTTAGTCACGTGAGTATGGTAGGGTTGCCATACGGCGTGCAAGAGTTGTACTCGGCCAGGTTGGGCCAAGAGGAGTTGTGTTGAATACATACTCCTTCTAGATTAGGAATTGTATTGAACTCCTTGTGTTTTGCTCCTTTAAATAGGAGGGTGTCTCTGTTGAAGGGCATCAATCGAGCCGAGCGCATTGAGAGCCTCAAGCTCAGTTTTAGGGTTTGTACTCTTTTGATGAGAGTACTTTAGACAAAAGAAATAAAGATCAATTCTTCTAGATCCTTGCGTGCTTTCTGATGCTTAGCGTTGCTCTGGTGTTTCTGTTTTGGTTCTTGTTTGCATGCTTGTTCTTTTCTAGATTGGTTTTTGTTCTTTGAGTTTTATCTTGATTTGATCCATCAAAACCTTTCTAGAGAATTAATTTAGGGTTTCTCTAAGTTTAGTTGATTAAACTTTTGTCGTTTCTGTTAAACCTTCAAGTTTACGTTAGATCAATTCTCGTCATCTTCTGTTACAGCAAGTTTGCGAGGTTCATAACTTTTGATCTGTAAGTCCGATCGAGCTGATTCTTTTTGGGTTCGATGTGTGTTATAATGTAGTTTATTGTGTCCAAATTTCAGATCGAGCCGACGGTTGGATCTTCGGGAATTCGCGTTATACCGAACCTTTGTCATTCTATTTTTGTCGAAAACGAGGCAATTATTTTGTTCTGTTTTGGGGTGAACTTTTAATAGATCAAGAATTTAGTTTTATCTTCCACATAATCATTCACCCCCCCTCTGATTGCTATATTCGTATACTTCGATCCTACAGCCTTCCTACTAGCTATTTCGCTCATGACAGCAGTGTGGAGTTAGCTTGATATTCAAAACGGAGAAGAGTAGAAAGGAAGAACAACAAATTACCTTTATCGAGCTTCCTACCTTCATCCTTGGCATCGTCGGGCTTCGTTAGGGAAGCTCAGGCCTTGACCAAAAGCTTGGTCATCTCCGCCACCATGTGGCTAGCCTTCGCCACCTTGGGGTCGACCTCATCCAGGTCGGCCTCCAGCAAAGTCCTCACCGGGCGCACCAACGGTGCGCCGAGTGACCTCCGGTGCCTCAAGATCAAAGGTGCCTAATCTTCTTCTTCCTCCTCCTTGAGCTCCTTAGTTGCTAAGCTCGAGGTCACCTGCGCGAGCTTGGCCTAGAGGGCAGCGATCTTCCCTTCCAGTTGCTCCTTCCGCGCAGGATCCCCCGCCGTTGCCTTCACCTTCTTCTTTGCCTCCTCTGCGAGCTGGTGCAGACGAGCCATCAGGTCTAGGTTTTTCCTGGTATGCTCGGTCATCCACATTTTTAGTTCCCTTGCCTCCATCTTGTCGGTATATTCCAAATGTCACCGAGGGGGGCTCCTGCTCGAGGCCGCCCGCTTCTTGAGGCGCTTGAGAGGGGACGGCGGAGGTGGTGGTGCGCGCCACTTGTGTCCCACCACCCTCTTGATTCGGACGCCGGGGACGAGTACCCCGGAATCACCCGTAAGTGGCTTAATCGTGGCCATTGCGGCTTCGAGAGTGACCCTTTCCTGACAAAAGAAGTAATATGTTAGAGATGCTCGGGACGCTATTCCCCGGGCATGGTTTGCTCATTTACTTACCGCCTCGCCTCGCTCGAGCACATTGCTCGGGACTTGGCGCTCGACCTCAAGCTCTTTGCCTTTCGGGCTACCGAACATTTCGGCAACCTGCTTCTCAACCCAGCCCGTGCTCGGGGCTGCAGAATGACCAAGGCATGGCGTAAGAACAAGCAGGTTAATTCAAATGAGCAGGAAACAATTCGCTCGGTTCTAAGGACTTACCCGAGTTGGCTTCACGGGCGAGGTCTTGCCACCCTGTGATCTCGAAGAAGGGGTGCTCCCTCCTCCTTAGTGGCGTCACTCGATTCCTAAGGAAGTCCCGGGCGACGTCCCAACTAGTGAGCCCCATGTTGGTAAGCTCGTTGATCGTCATCAGCACCCGCTCCTCCTCGGCCTGCACAGGAGGGCGTGGCGTCTCGATGCTTGAAGCCGTCGCTCTGGTGTAGTAGAGGGAACTCCCTTCCACTTTCTTCAGATAGAATCAAGTCTCAGCCCAGTCCAACACAAAGTCCTTGAGCGTGAGGCTCAGATACTCGTATGGTCGGTTGGACCGGAGATGAAAGTAAAGGCAGCTGGCGTGAGAAGTGCCACCAGTGCGGAATAAGGAATAGAAATGGAAAAAGAGGCTTGCTGTGGGCAAGACGCCCACGTATCCCTCGCAAAGGTGCAAGAAGATTGCCAAGACGAGAATGGAGTTGGGGTTGAGATTAGAAATCTCGCACTCGCACTGGGCGAGTACAGATTCGAGAAACTCAGTCTCGGGCGTCCGCAGCCTGTTGACGGAGTAGAGCTCGCAGGAGATGACCTCTTCCTCCTGCGGCTCTGGGGCGTCCTCGTCACCGGGTGCCCGCCACGAGTTCTCATTAAGGTAACCGAGCTCCACGAGCAGTCGGAGCCTTTCCTTTCTCATCTTGCTCACTTGGAACTTCGCCATGGACTTGGTGGAAGAAGAAGAGATGAGCGCAAAAAGCACAGGACTTCAGAGTTTTTTGAGTCTTAGTTGCGACACACCGGTGAAGAGTTCCTCACCACCATTTAAATACAAGATTTGAGAATCTCTAACACCTTGCAGAGAGAATGCAGATGAAAAGTTTCCCACCGCCAGACTCGAGAAGCCCTAAAGGCTCGGGCATAGGTGAAGAATTCTCACCATTCACGAATCGACACATGGATACACAACTTCCGAAACTGTCCAATAATGATGCGGTCCCTGAAAAATTGTCCGCACCACTACCGTGAGACTTCTCAGAGAAGGAATCGAAGCGATATTTTATATTCTATTACCTGAGCTTCCCTTGGTCGGAGGCCGAGCTGACTGCTCATTTTCTCCCAACCATGCTCGTCTGCAAACGGGACATGCTTGGATGTAGCAGCAGCGTTTCGCTGAAAGATTCCAATCCCTCCTTTGAGTTTAAAGGCTCAAGGGGAAGGTGACGAATACTTATACCATGGGTATTCCCAGCAGCCCGGAACCTCGAGCGGGCTGCCTTCAAGGCCCAGCTCTAGCCGGAGACCTGTGGGCCGCAGACAAGCTCGGTCCCCGACCAGGCTCCAGCTCGAACACCCCGTCCAACCTTCTCCGACCGCCTGGGTCGGAGAGCCCACCGGTTGGGCGTTCTGGCACTCGAGTACCTGCCCTGCCAAACGCGACGTCCCGGGACGTCCGTGTCAGGGTAGGTGGCTCCTTCCCAAGGTATCAGGGGAGCCACCTGCGAAATCAGGCTCCGGTCCCATCGCTCTGACATGCAACAGGAGGGAACGTTCCCTCCCAAGGCCTCAAGGGTCATTCGCCATTAAAACCAGCTGCCTGACAAGCGTACGAGACGGCGCGTCACGTCCCCCCGACAGGACGAAACCTTCCTTCCACCGCAAGCCTACCAATCAAGCACGCGGGGAGGTGGAGGCCGGTCGGACGCCAAGGCCGAAGATCAAACCCCGAGACAAGACACCCCTTCTCCCTCTTTTTTCCTTTCTTTAGAGGAGCTCCCGTGTAACCCGTCGCTCCCGTCTATATAAGGGAGAACAGGGGGTGTGAGAAGAGGGTGGGGGAGAGTGTGTGAAAAACATTTGGAGAGAACACTTGGACAACGAACAAACCCTAACTTCCTCCTGGAAGTGGCGATTGTAATACCTCAAAAGGGCATATACACAGCGAACAAACTGGAGTAGGGATATTCAGCCCGAACCAGTATACACTTTGGGCTCCCTTGAGTCAGGCCATTCGAGGAGAGGGAACGCGCGACCCCCTTAGACCAAAAAATCGTATTGCCGGTGCTCGAAACACCGACAGAAAGCCCGGCCAAGTAGTTTTCCACTTGAGCGTCGGGGGCTAGCTGTCGGGAATTGGGTAATTACCATAAAGACTATTGTGCCCCGGCAGCCAGTTCCGGCCGACTATGCGTACCCTCGGATGATGTTCCCGAGGAAGGCCCATGCATGATCTAGCTGGCTAGTCCACCCAATCGGACTAAGTCAGTACTCAGCTACGAGCAGTCATGCTCGTGGCATGAGCATCCATGCTCGGTCGATGCTCAGCCACGACCAACTACGCTCGGCCCAAGCTCACCCGCAAAAGGCATGGTTGAAACCATCACGGGTGAGAAGTTATGAAATCCTCGAGGATGGGCATTAAGATGGTAAATTTGAACCCTTAGCTTGAGGAGATTTCCCCTCATTTGTGGTTTTCTTCAAAAGGTAAGCATTTCTTCAAATCCCTTCAATTTTGCACAAAAAATTAAATTCAATTTTGATTGGGTGAATCTATTACATGTCATTATTATTACTACAATTAATATGATCTATGCGTAACCTATGCGTCTCCCATTCAAGAGTGTTTGTTTATAAATATGCTGAAATGACATATTTATAAATAACCAGTCTCGAATTGTCCATGTTTTTTTTACAGTTCAAGGATATATGGTTCGGGCAAGTTCCTAATGAAGCTATTGTATAACTCCAGAGAAAGTTTCATTGGCATCTCCCTGGTGTTCTCCGAATACACACCCTCTTGATCCATTGTCGAAACGTGTTTTTGGAGAATAGCGGGATATGCTGCCGAAATTTTCTCTGAAGTTGTACAACAGATAAAGACCTTGCTCGAACCACATATCCTCGAATGGATTAGGAGTTGACCTAATTAGAAATTAGGAGTCATCATTGGTACGTACTTAGTTGGTCAATAGGTAGACGGTTGGAGTAGTGCTTCTATGCTTTTCCTTCTAGTACATGTTGCACAAATCTTGAAGCAAGCGAAGGGGTAAGTGTCAGTGTTATGCCCTTGAGGCAATCATATGGATGATTGTAACATGACTATGTTTATGAATAATAATATGATTATTAGTCTAATGAATGTATATCATTGTTTTGATCAACAAGTGTGTGACTTGTTTATGAAGCTCTTTACTTATTGATATAATTCGATAAATATCTCTGATCGGATATCATCGTATAGGACAACGATGAATAGATCAGCACATGTATTGTTCGATGATCATGTTTCATAGATCATGGGATATGGATATATCATCAATACATTGTGGACGCATGTTGAAGAACATGTGTTAGATAGACCCACAATGGGACACTGCGAGAATGTTACATTCTTATGTGTCATCAGTGTATCTCATACATAGTAGATATATGATCCTTAGACCTGAGATTATCATATTCCCTACATGTGTAATAGTTTACCTTGGGGTTACCAAACACTATTTACTAACCGGATAGTTATAAAGGTAGCTTTCATGTTTACTATGTAACATGCAGAGGGAAGTGAGCAGTCAAGATGGAATTTGCCACTCCAATGTAACGGAGATATATGTCTAGGCCACTCGTGTGATATGATTAAGGAAGTGCATGGCCATGCCGTGATTGAGAAGTCAATCACAACTTATTAATATATCACGGATACGAGAGATGGATTGAACTGTCAAAGGATGACATGCTGCTCGCCTTGAGTTCGATCTTCATATAGTTTGGCAAAGGGATTATTACATCAGTGCTTTAATCATATGCGTTTGGGAGTTGGCATGCTCTGCAAGGAGCCGCTACCGACTATTGGATTAGAAAAGGTTTTCCGAATCCATGTCCAAATGCCCATGAACCTACAGTGTCACATAGTTAACGGGCTGGGACGCATTAATTCGGATTGGATCCGTAATTAATGGACCTCGTGGGCTTAGTGCGTAGATGGGCCCTTACTGCCTGGGGTTTCACTCGTGGCTATATAAGGAGGGGAGGAGGCTAGACGCATAATACACTTTCGTGCGGTTTAGAGGTGTTTCGCCAGAAACCCTAGCCACCTCCTCTCGTTGCCCCTGCCGAGCGACCCGGTGCTTGCACACCGATGCACTGTGTTCCATCCCTGGACGTGTGGACTGCTGTGGTGACGCTGCTGCTACTGCGGCGTGGAGAGGACGATCTGCGGCGAGGTCGATCCACGCCGAGAACGATCCACTACAACGACGTGCGAAGGATTCCGCAACTGCACGTCTAGTGGTAATAGATCTATGATCCCCTTCTTGCGAGTAGCTTTTTTGGTTTGCGGTAGAAATTTTAATTTGTGCTAGTGTAGCATACCGCGTTCCCCAACAGTGGTATCAGAGCCATCTCGCGTAGATTCGTGATCTGGATGTTGCACATATGGTATGTGAGGATAGTAGATTGGATATATTACATGTTCAACCGATTCATGTGATGAATTGGTGGAGGCGGCCGTCGATGACATCGATCGGTTTAGGGTTTGAGGAAAGTGCAAACAGAATCAATTTTGATTTGGGTGAATCCGTTCATGGTACGATGTTGCCCTTACTGGTCGGGTTACCGCCATTAGGGTTCACGAATTGCAACCATATGGTACCAAGCCAATCAGATCGCCGCCAGGGGCGTTGCCCCTTGGAACCCCGCTGTCGTAGAATCTATTTTGTTTAACTCGTTTTTGCAGGATGTTGTGTGAAATAGTATGACCTATGTGTATGTGATGCATGTAATATTTACATGGCATGCGTGTCGTGTCAAGCCATAAGGCTATTTCAATCTAAAATGTATAACGACCTGCGTGTCGACTTGTGATGTTTCAAACCCTCATGTAATATTCATTTTCAAAGTTGTAAGGAGTTGCATCTACAATGATGAAGATGGTGGCATCAAGCATGATGGCAAGGTGAACAATCAAGCATGATGATGAAGATCCTAATGCTAAGGGCCATACTATTTCACATCTTAATTTGATTATATGTGGATGTGTGTTTAATCCTTGCTATTTTCTTTATGCTCATTGCATGTGATGCCATGTTCATAGTAGATATTGTTCATCCCTATAGTTAAAAATTTAAATCACACTTGTCCATCCAATTGTTGCACCTATCAAGAATTTAGATCATTATTGATATGACTACCAAAGTAGTATATCAATGACTATCTTAATAGATGATAGGGATGTGTTGGACACATCGCGCATAACAATGGTTGATTTAACTAAGCTATCAAAACGGTTTTGGGCTTAAGGACATAAGTGGTTGGAATATGATTTCAGTAATGAAGGAACGGATACAAGACGATTGGTGTCTAGGAAAACACACATGAGGCTAGGTTTCTTAATTGGCACCCGGAAACGGGAAGTGCTCCCTCCCTCATGTGAGCCCTAGGGGCGTGTTGACCTGGCTATGACTCAAGTTGACGGAGGCATTCATTACTTGTTTTCATGCTCAACCAACAAGAGTTACATACGATGTAATTAGCAAAGATGTTGCTTACCTATGTCATTAGATTTCTAGCAGTGATGCCAAAGCTCACTAGTGTTTGATGAATATGGATCTTGAATACTCATCATGTGTCCATAAAGGGGGCGCATGATAGGAGTTTCTTTTGTTAAAATGTTTAATAAAAGTATTACAGAAACATAGTGCTTAGAAACTTTGCTTGTTTTTGTTGTAGTTCAATGGCACCTCCTGCTGGTCCTACTGTTGCACCTGGTTTTGCTTTGAGATCGGTTTTGCAAAGAGAAAAACTAAATGGAACAAATTTTGTGGATTGGTATCGCAACTTGAGAATTGTTCTCAAACATGAAAAGAAAGAATATGTTCTAGAGAGTCCGATTCCTAATGAACTAGCCGAAAATGCTCCTCGAAATTTGAAGGCTGACTATGAAAAACATGTTAATGCCTCTGTAGAGGTCAGCTGTCTCATGCTTGTCACAATGGACTCTGAGCTGCAAAAGCAATATGAGGACCAGGATGCTTACAATATGATTGTGGGCTTGACGGGCATGTTTGGGAATCAAGCAAGGACTAAGAGGTATGGTATCTCAAAGCTTCTATTTGCTTGTAAGCTGGCTGAAGGCAGTCCGGTCAGCCCACATGTAATCAAGATGATTGGCTACATTGGGAGATTGGATTCCGAATCAGCTTTTCCATATACTTAGAAAAAGTTAGGAAATTTCCTAAGCTACGTGAGGATGTACTCGCTTAATTGATTCAGAGTCTTAGAACCCGAGTTATGCCTTTTAGAAGGCTGATGTCCCGACGGGACAGAACCTCTGTTTTTGGGTTTTGCGAGTAGTTGGTGATGTCGGGGTAGAAGAGGGTTTGCATACTGTTTTGTGGACATGATTGTGAGTGTGTGGTCCCTATGTGCAGGTGGTGCGACCCCGAGAGTGCCTTCTACTTCTCGCCAATCCGTCGCCCGTGATGGAGGCAAGTGTATTGTAATGGATAGCGATTTGTAGGTTGCTTGTTGAGACTAGATGAAAATGGATTATATGATATGATCACTTGCCATGCTTTAATGATTGCCAATGATATGATGAGTATGTTTACTATGTTATGATGCCATGTGTTAATGTACAAGTTAATTATGATGTTGGCATATTTGCATAAATGACATGTTACATGGCCCGGGCGGTGAGAAAGTCATAACTAGTCCGGGGAAGGTCGGTGAGAAAGTTATGACTAATCCGGAGAGCCAATGAGTAAGTACTACATCGTGATTCCATCCACCGCGGTGTGGGGAAGCGAGGAGTAGGCACCCTCTATCTTCGGGATGGAAGGGGGGGAGAGGGTGCACACCGACGGGTGTGTACTCAACCATACCGGTATGAGTTTCCAAGGAGATATGAGCATCGCATCGCATTGCATACATAATGATGATGATAATGATTTGTGAACATGAATGAGATGATATACATGACGTGAGTTGTTGTAGCCATGTAATTGTTTTTGTCTGTACCATTGCAATATACTTGCTGAGTGATGAACTCACGCTTGTGATTATGTTGTTTTTTTAGGTACCATGACACCAGCATGTGGGAAAGGGCATTAGCTACACATCTTCACGTAGTTCCAGTCACATTTACCAACCTTGAGTCATGATCATGATAATAGTGCCCTGAACTAGGTGTTAGGAATAATTTTAATGTGCGGTTGATCCTCTTTGCTTAGCTATAGATGTTTGTGTGGTTGGTTTTGGTTTAATCGTTTATGATGATGTTTTATCCATTATATATTGCTGCTTTAGATGTCTTATGTTATGAAATATTTTACTATGATATTGCTATTGTTCAAATCATGAAAAAACAAAGGAGATGCTGCCGAAATTTCGGTGTTTAGCATTTGTGCCTTTGCTGAAATTTGTCTTCATTCATGGTATTTAGTTGATGTTTAGTCTATGTTTGGTAGCATTCGGGCATACTAGATGCCGGGGTGTTACAGCATCAGTCTAAGCAAAAATCAGTGTCCTTCGACAACTGATGAGCGAGACAGGATGAGCAAGATTCCATATGCTTTGGCTATTGGATCTATCATGTATGCCATGATCTGTCGCGCCCAGATGTCTCATATGCTCTAAGTGTCACAAGTAGATACCAAACGGATCCCAGTGATGGTCATTGGATAGCCGTGAAAAACATCCTAAAGTACTTGAGAAGAACTAAGGGTATGTTCCTAGTCTTTGGAGGTGAGGAAGAACTGGTTGAAAAAGGATACACCGATGCAAGCTTCCAAACTGACAAAGATGATTTTCGATCACAATCCAGTTTTGTGTTTACACTAAATGGAGGAGTAGTAAGCTGGAAGAGTTCCAAGCAAAGCACGGTGGCTGGCTCTACGACAAAAGCGGAGTACATTGCGACTTCGGATGCCGCAAAAGAAGCTGTATGGATAAAGAAGTTTATCTCAAAGCTTGATGTGGTCGCTAGTGCCTCTAGTCCAATGGACATCTATTGTGATAATAGTGGTGCCATTGCACAAGCAAAAGAGCCTAAATCACATGAGAAGTCCAAACATATACTCCGACGCTTTCACCTTATTCGCGAAATTGTGGATAGAGGTGACGTGAAGATATGCAAATTACATACGGAAGCCAATATGGCTAATTCGTTGACAAAGCCACTGCCACAGCCTAAGCATGAGGCGCACACAAGGTCTATTAGTATTAGATACTTAATTGATTGACTCAAGTGCAAGTGGGAGATTGTTAGTGTTATGCCCTTGAGGCAATCATATGGATGATTGTAACATGACTACGTTTATGAATACTAATATGATTATGGGTCCAATGAATGTATATCATTGTTTTGATCAACAAGTGTGTGACTTGTTTATGAAGCTCTTTACTTATTGATATAATTCGATAAATATATCTGATCGGATATCATCGTATGGGACAACGATGAATAGATCAGCACATGTATTGTTCGATGATCATGTTTCATAAATCATGGGATATGGAGATATCATCAATACATTGTGGACGCATGTTGAAGAACATTTGTTAGATAGACCCACAATGGGACACTGCGAGAATGTTACATTCTTATGTGTCATCAGTGTATCTCATACATAGTAGATGTATGATCCTTAGACCTGAGATTGTCATATTCCCTACATGTGTAATAGTTTACCTTGGGGTTATCAAACACTATTTACTAACCGGATAGTTATAAAGGTAGCTTTCATGTTTACTATGAAACATGCAGAGGGAAGTGAGCAGTCAAGATGGAATTTGCCACTCCAATGTAACGGAGATATATGTCTAGGCCACTCGTGTGATATGATTAAGGAAGTGCATGGCCATGCCGTGATTGAGAAGTCAATCACAACTTATTAATATATCACGGATACGAGAGATGGATTGAACTGTCAAAGGATGACATGCTTCTCGCCTTGAGTTCGATCTTCATATAGTTTGGCAAAGGGATTATTACATCAGTGCTTTAATCATATGCGTTTGGGAGTTGGCATGCTCTGCAAGGAGCCGCTACCGACTATTGGATTAGAAAAGGTTTTCCGAATCCATGTCCAAATGCCCATGAACCTACAGTATCACACACTTAACAGGCTGGGACGCATTAATTCGGATTGGATCCGTAATTAATGGACCTCGTGGGCTTAGTGCGTAGATGGGCCATTATTGCCTAGGGTTTCACCTCGTGGCTATATAAGGAGGGGAGGAGGCTAGACGCAGAATACACTTTCGTGCGGTTTAGAGGTGTTTCTCTAGAAACCCTAGCCACCTCCTCTCGTTGCCCCTGCCGAGCGACCCGGTGCTTGCACACCGACGCACTGCGTTCCATCCCTGGACGTGTGGACTGCTGTGGTGACGCTACTGCTACTGCGGCATGGAGAGGACGATCCGCAGCGAGGACGATCTGCGGCTAGGACGATCCACGCCGAGAACGATCCACTACAACGACGTGCGAGGATTCGGCAACTGCGCGTCTAGTGGTAATAGATCTATGATCCCCTTCTTGCGAGTAGCTTTTCTGGTTTGCGGTAGAAATTTTAATTTGTGCTAGTGTAGCATACCGCGCTCCCCAACAGTAAGTAATCACCATCTACCATTCATTCATGCTTTAATAGTTGTGCAACTTTTGAAAGGAAGAGCATGGAAGCACTTCTCAGACGTTTATTTAAGATCATTCAATTCCTCAACTTATTAATGCTTTCACCCTTATTTTCTTTCATTAAAGTCAAAAGAATTGCAAGCTTAATTACTGCATTAGGTTTTTTGTTATTATTGTTGATTTTTAAATATGCATATCTCTTAACTACGGAATTGAAAGCTCTTAACTAGGGAAGAAGGTATCGAGGGTAAAATTATATATATTGGATCATGTCATCTATTTTGCGAAGGTAATTAAATAATATCTCAGTATTTGAATAGCTAGCTACCGTTAAAGTTTTTCTTAATTTATTGTTTGAGGTTTAATTATAGATGGACCGTGAAGAATGGATGTATCAAAAATGTCGTGTGACTGCTGAATTTCAGAGGGGGTTAAGGAGTTCATAAGAATTGCTAAAGAAGGCATGGTTAAGAGGAGTGTAAAGTTCATATATTGTCCTTGCATTGATTGTACTAATCTCAGTAGATTTAACAACTCAACTCAAATTGAAGACCACTTGATTCGACATGGCTTCGTGAGGAATTACACGTGTTGGATTCATCATGGGGAGACAAGTAGTACCCTTTCGGTATGCAACGAAGACATGCTAGAATCCGATCATAAGTTGGAGTGTGATATGTTTGAGGAGGATAATTTAGATCAAATGTTGCGGGATGTGGAGAGAAATTACACGGAAAGAGAGTTTGAAAAATTTAAAAGCTTGATGAAAGACGATGCCAAACCGTTGTTTTTGGATTGCAAAGTAGAATACACCAAGTTGGCTTCAGTTTTTGCATTGTTCGAACTAAAGGCAAAACACCGTTGGACAGATACAAGTTCCAATGCACTGTCAGTTCTTCTATCAGATATGCTTCTAGAGGGAAACTAGTTGCCAATAATCATTTATGAAGCGAAGAAACTACTATGTCCCATGGGAATGGAAATAGAAAGGATACATGCATGTCTGAATGATTGCATATTATACCGCAATGTGCATAAGGAACATCGTGTTTGTCTAGTTTGTGGTGTTACCCCGGTACAAACAAAAGGAGAAGCGTAAGAGCCGAACTGCCGACGGTGAAGATGCGAACAAAGAAGCATTGGCCAAGATATTGTGATATTTGCCCATGATTCCTCGTTTGGAGCGGTTGTTTGTAAATCCCAAAAAGGAAAAATTGTTGCATTGGCATTATGAATCTCGAAAGAAAGATGGCAAGCTAAGACCCCCCGCTGATTTGGTTTAATGGAGAAATATTAATTGAAAATATGAGGAGTTTGGTGCCGAAATGAGGAACATAAGATTTGGATTAAGTACTGATAGAATGAATCCGTTAGGTAAAATGAGCAGTCGTCACATCAATTGGCCAGTTCCGTTGTGTATATACAATCTCCCTCCTTGGTTGTGCATGAAGGAGAAGTATATCATGCTGTCGTTGCTAATCTCGGGACCTAAACAACCAGGAAATAATATTGATGTGTACCTAGCCGCACTGATTGAGGATTTAGTCTTCGAACATCTAAATCATCTTTGAAACCAAATTGCATTCATACATTACCAGGCCAGCTTGGAGCTCGGTCGAACTAGACAAAACTAGTGGGGCAATGGGCAATTCTTTATATACCATTGGTCTTATATCTGTGACACGTTTAGATTTTTTTTTCAAATTTCAATGGCATATAAAGTATTAATCCCTCAAGCAACCAAAAGGTGCCTATGATGTCCCTCGTCTGGCAAAGCGATCGCCTGATGAACAACAACTCAGAACAAGAATAACAGAAAGGGGGAAAGGCAGAATGAGGAGAAAGAGTGGAGCAGAAGAAAGAAAGAAAGGTAGAACATATTTTGCATTCAACATATCTCCTCAATACAACTGTCTCAGTATTTATAGTTTACTGACTATCCCTTACAGCTGGTCCCTGAACAACCAACACCCTTTTATATTCGATTGCTTTGAAACACTATTCACCATCCGGGACGCCAACAGACAAAGTCCCCCTTCGCTACGCCGAACCTGAACTTTGCTCTGCTCCCTCGACGTCTTTGTCTTCCGTCGTCACACCATCCCGCCCTGCAATACTTGCTTGTCCCCAAGCAAGTGCATGCGGAAACCGCTTCTCCAACACATGAAGATCCTCCCACGTAGCAGCGTCCACCGGCACATTGGACCACTTAACTAGACCTTGAGGAATTGCCACATTTCCCTTCTTGACTAAACGCCGTTCCAGAATTTCTTTAGGCTTCGGTGATACCAGATCCAGCTCCGCAATACGTGGTAGCACGGAGAACACCGGTGTATAGTCTGGAGTGAAAAGCTTTCAACTGTGAAACATGAAAAACGGGTTGAATTTGAGTGTCTGCTGGAAGATCCACTTTATAAGCTGCTGCGCCGATTTCCTCTAACACTAAGAATGGGCCAAAGAACTTGAAGGCTAGTTTAGGATAAGGACATTTACAACTGAAGTTTGAGCATACGGTTGTAATTTGAGTAACACTTGATCACCCACTTGAAATTCTCTCTCATATCGGTGTTTGTCTGCTTGTAACTTCATGCGGTTTTGAGTGGTGAACAAATGTTGTTTGACTAAAGCAATGTGAGCTTGTCTTTCTGTCAACATGTCTTCAGCAGATTGATGCTCAAACACATGCATTCGGGGCATTGTCCCATAATTCGGCTCATGTCCATATAATATTTTGAATGGAGAACAACCCAAAGATGTATGGAAATGAGTGTTATACCAAAATTCTGCAGTGGGTAACTAGCTTTTCCACTTTGTGGGTGAACCATGCACCGCATATCGAAGGTACATTTCCACACATTGATTAACCCTCTTGCTCTGTCCATTTGTTTGTGGGTGGTAGGCAGTACTAAGCTGAAGTTTTGTTCCCAACAGGCGAAATAATTCTTTCCAAAACTTGCTAGTAAAGACCTTATCACGATCAGAGACGATAGAGTTCGGCACGCCATGCAACTTGAGGACCTGATCTAACAGCACTTAAGTGACCTTCTGAGCAGTAAATGGATGCCGTAGCGGAATAAAGTGAGCGTATTTAGAAAATCTATCCACCACCACCATAATGACATCATATCCTTCGGATTTTGGCAAACCTTTGATGAAATCCATGGTTACATCTTGCCACACGCCGGATGGAATGGGAAGCGGCTGCAATAATTCGGCTGATTTCATGTGTTCGCCTTTAGCCTGTTGACAAACACCACATTGTTTCACAAAACTCTCAACCGTTTGTTTCATTCCCTCCCAGCAGAATAACCTTTTAACACGGTGATAAGTTGCTTGAATACTGGAGTGTCCACCCACAGCGCTAGCATGGAAGACATCCACCAACTTAGTCTGTAAAGCCGAATTATGACCAATCCATATGCGACCACGGTTCTTAATCAGTCCATTGACAAGTTCATTATCGTGCTCGTTCGGACTATGAAGTGCAAGTTGTGCCAGCTTACTTTGTGCCTTACTGTCAATGACATAAGAATTGAGCACTTCCTGAATCCATGCCGGGGGAACTTCAGAAATTGTTTGTACTGCCATAAGATGTCCAATGCGGGAAAGAGCATCCGCAGCCACATTCTCCTTGCCTCTGCGATAGACAATCTTGAATTGTAATCCCATCAAACGTGTCATTGCCTTGCGCTAAAGATCAGATTGCAAATGTTGTTCCTCCAAGTAACTGAGACTGCGATGATCGGTTCTGATGATGAATTCACCTCGCTGTAAGTAAGACCGCCACCGTTCCACCGCCATAATCAAAGCCAAAAATTCTTTCTCATAAATCGATAGATGTCGATGGACTGCCCCAAGGGCTTTGCTAAGAAAAGCAATTGGGTGGTCCTCCTGCATCAATACGGCTCCAACACCTCCGTCACAAGCATTAGTCTCTACAATAAAAGTTTTATTGTAATCCGACAAAGCTAGGATTGGGGTGGATGCCATAGCCTGCTTCAAACTGACAAAAGCCATTTCGGCTGATGCATCCTAGAGAAATGCCTTTTTCTTTAACAAATCTGTCAAGGGTTTAGCAATCACACCATACTGACGCACAAACTTACGGTAGTAATCGGTGAGACCCAAAAATGCTCGGAGTTCTGTCACGGAGGTCGAAACTAGCCAGTTGATCATTACTGTTATCTTTTGAGGGTCGGTGGCCACTCCTTGATCCGAAATAATGTGTCCCAAATATTCCAATTGCCATTGGGCAAACGAACACTTGGACCTCTCGACGAAAAACTGGTGTTGCTGCAATTGTTGGAGCAGCAATTTCAAATGGTCTACGTGTAATGCCAAGTTCGGGCTATATATCAAAATGTCATAAATAAACACTAATACAAATTTTCGCAGATAAGGGCTCAAAATGGAGTTCATGACACATTGGAAGGTTGCGGGTGCGTTGGTCAACCCAAAGGGCATCACTCGGAATTAGTAGTGACCGTGATGAGTTTTAAAGGCTGTCTTTTCTTCGTCTTCTTCTTTCATGCGGATTTGATGATATCCCGCCCGGAGGTCTAGTTTGGAGAAGTATTTGGTGCCTCCCAGCTCATCCAATAACTCATCGATCACAGGCATGGGAAATTTGTTTTTGTTGGTCAGCTCATTCAAATGATGATAATTCACACAAAAGCGCCACAACCAGTCCTTCTTTTTCACGAGCAACACCGGAGAAGCAAAAGGGCTCATGCTACGCTTAATAATTCCAGCATGTAACATTTCCTCCACCTGATGCTCAATCTCATTCTTATGTAATGGAGAGTATCTGTGAGGAGCCGCCCAGACCGTCCCCGGGATATTTGAAGGTTTAGTCGTCCTGATCAGATTTGGAGGTTAACAGCGGACCGCCGAAGGCGCTCACGGAGTTAGCACCCAAGCCCAATCGAGACCACACAAGAACTCTTCGAATAACTCAACAACAATCCCGGTATTCCCCCGGTATGCGACCCAAAACACGCCTAGGATCCCCGCATACCGGTTTACAACCTCGTATCACATCAATTTTCACAAAGGGGGCAACGAATGCGAAGACCCCACAACCAGACGTGCGCGGAAGCAAAACTAACCAACACCCAAAACAACCCGGCACAAAGACAAAACCCCACGACCACCACCAACAACAACAGGGCACGAATGCCGACACGGAAGAAACGAGAACACAAACACAAGGCAGCTAACCACAAACACAAGTGTTTACTACAAAAGAAACCACGTATCCGAAGACAGAAGAGACATAGTTTGAAACTAACTATACAACAAAAGACATATGACTATCAACTAAAAACCAAAAGTAGAACATCTCCGGAAGTGTTCTGCCTCTGAACACTCCCGGGCATGTACGACGGTGTAGGGAGCCTCTACTCGGTGCCCCGCCCGGTCACCGATAGGCAGTAGGGGCAAAACTCACACCCCACTGGATCCTCACCTGCAAAACCACAAAAGCAGAAGCCTGAGTATGGAAGGTACTCGCAAGTCTTACCCGTGGTCCATATATGACCGACTCGAATGGAGTATGCATTTGGAAGTAGCAAGGAAATCCGCTGAAGTTAAAAGTGCGGAAAGCTTAACTTTGTTTGTTGTTTAGTAACACTATTCAATTCACAATTTGAAGCAGTTGTAACGGCACCTATTTCGAGAGTGGAGTTCAATATTCGACATTAACAGAACATGTGACCTCATAACATTTTCTAGCTCAAGCCCAAGGGCGAACTTCAGTTCAAGTATTTACTACGTGTAGTAATAGATAACTAAGCGTGCTCATATCCGAGAGCGCGGCAATTCGAATCGCTTAATTAACCCTGCAGGGAAGCATTGACCGCACGACACGTGCCACAAAGAACCTCGTGTCAACCATCCTCCCATCCATACCAATTCGTTGGGGGCATCTTCATGCGGTCCGAGCACCTAGCACCCCCTCGAGCGGCCCAAGCCCGGCTTGGCCCTCGAGAGTCGGCCTAAGCCTCGCCCTCAACCACGTCCAACCACATGAGGTGTATGCCCCATCGAACGGGATGCGATAAAAGAATAGCTTTACCGTCCCATACCGGCATGCGATCAACCAATTTGTGCTCGGCCACAGTTAAACATCGGATCGGTCCTTAGCTGACTCAGGCGGGACTTCCACATTTGAGTCTCCTTACCCAAATGTCCATCTCTCCCGCCCGGTCTCCAATTATACCTCTTTCCACAACACAACCATAACCAACCCGTTCCACAGAGTGTAAAGTGAAAATCCTCAAGCAGTGGAACCATCCACCACTTGGCCCAAACTCGACCCCTAAGCATACTAAGCATGACACAATTTATACCCATAATCTAGCTCCAACGGAGGTGTTCAACAAGTAACAAGGATGGTACATGTAGCAAATAGGATCTAGCCTATCCCACATTTCAACTCCTAATGCAACACATAATCATCCAATAAGCAGTTAATTCACAAAAGTAAATCACACATATGGTTCAAGATCCTTAGGTGCTTGCCTTGTGCTTCTGCTTGCGTAGCGACAATAACTTGCTCCTCGCTTTCCCCTTTGACCACGGCCACATCAGTTACCGCGGTCTCATTCTCTACACGTATATAATGCATAAATAAGATGCATGCAATGCAATTGAAATAAAACACAATTGCAAAATCAACGGATTACAACAAACTTCCCCCACCGAACATATCAGGTAAACCCGGACAGTCCGGGTTTAATATCCAGACAGTCCGGCTAACCCGGACATTCCGGGCCACTAGGCCGGACACTCCGGATGGCCCAGGGCTTGGAAGATGGTGCGCAACACGGAGGTGCTCCCATGTCTTACTACTTCGCGACGGCCCGATCTATGACTTTCCTACACGCGGTCAAGCCGGAGAAACTCCGAGCTAACTCGCACCGCAATGAACGACGCTCACTTCTAAGAACTCCAACCAAAACCTAACCCGAGGTGTGGAATAGCATCCTCTCAACCCGGTCTTTAACCCTAGCATCCAACATTGCCTAAACCAACCCCCCCCAAATCCAACCACCCACCAAAACCCTAACATTCCCAAAGTTCACCCCCAACTCCCAATCTACACACCATAGCCCCAAAGCCAACCCCAACGACTCCCTAGATCCCAAGAACCCACGAATAGACTCCAAGAAGAGGCCTCACCTTCGAGGAGGATGAAGGAGAGGAAGAGGAAGCCGGGAAGGAGGAAGGGGACGCCGACTTGGGGAGGAGCTTGAGGTCACCAGGGTGAGGTAGTCGCCGGGGAGGAGCCACGGGAGGTCGCCGGAGTGGAGAGCTCACCGGAGACAAGGCTTGGGTAGATGAGAGCTCACGGAAGAGGTGGAGAGCTAGAGGTAGGGGATGAAATGAGTGAGGGGCTAAGAGAAACCAACTTTATACAAAACCCCCGATAAGTCCGGATACTCCGGACAATAACCCGGAGACTCCGGGTTGGGGTCTTCGGCAACGCTAACCCGAACACTCCGGACAATTAGTCCGGATACTTCGAGTTGGGGTGTTCGGGCGAGCTAATCCGGATACTCCAGACAATTAATCCGGACTTTCCGGGTTACATCCGGATATTCCGGGGATTTAATCTGGACATTTTGGATCTCCCAGAATTTTTGAAAGTGGGGTCCTGACAGTATCTATAAGGTCTGGAATTAACTGGGATAGCCGCAGGTATCAAAGGAATAGAGTGGTCATATTCTCTAACAGGTGGGATACTTTTGGGCTCTCTAAACACTTCTTCAAATTGCCTGAGTACTGCTACAATTTTTGGAGACAACTCCGATTGTTGCTCCCCTAACTGTTCCTCCACTAATGCTACTGCCCATACTTCATTGCCTCTTTGTCATTTGAAGAATTGCTTTGCAGGTAATTCCCGAAGTTCCTGACAAGCAACAAACTGAACTCCTTACAACCGAATGGGCTTTCCTTTGTGCTCAAATTCTATTGTTTTGTTTTCCCAATGGCACTTCATTGGGCTATGCTCCCTCAACCAATCCATACCTAGTATAGCATCGTAAGCTCCCAACTCTAAGACGCGCAAATCTGTTTGGAATGTATGACCTTGAGTCCACCATTCCATCCCTGGCACCCATTGATCACACTGAATAACCTCTCCATTAGCAACCCGGACATTGATAGGTTTGATGTGTGTGGGTTCAAACATCACCCAAGACAAGAACTTGGTGTTCACGAAGCTGTGCGAGCTGCCGGAATCAATCAGAATTATCATGACTTGATTACGAACGAGAGCACGAAGCCGGATGGTTTCCATCTCATCTTTGCACGCAATCGCATTAATACACATCTGACCAAATTCCTCTTGTCCCAACTCAGCCATTTTCAGAGTATCTAGAACCTCATCCGACAACCATTCTTTAGAGTCTTCTATATTCATCACATGTATTTGTTCTTGTCCTTGGCTCTTGCATTTTAAATGGTGACCGACTTCATATTTCTCACCACATTGATAGCAGAGCCCATTCGCCTTTCGGTACTCCCGTAACTGTTGGGCCTTCCACAATTCACCCTGCCCAAATTTGGAGGTATTTCGCAGAAACTCAGTTTTGACACCAACCGACTCCCGAGCTCCTATACATTTAGGTTTGCTGTGCTTCAGGCGGTCTTGGATATCTTGCTGTACCCTGGCAAGCACTGCTGCACGTCCCACCGAATCAGGTACTTGACTCTGAACCGGCACTCTCAGTTCCTCCTTCAAACCCTTGATGAATTGTGATACAAAAAACTCTTCATCGTAGTGAGGATTAAACATAGAAATCTAATACATTGCCTCTTCGAATTGTTTCTGATACTCCCTTACCGATTCGGTTTGTTTGAGATCTTGAATTTCTTCTAATGATTTCCGATGATCATAAGTACCAAATTGTTTCTCCATCTCGGCCATGAATTGCTCCTAGTTTCCTAGCTCATGCTTCCGTTTATATGCTTGCAACCACATAGCTGACTTGCCCTCTATATGCAATGTGGCCGAAGTTACCCACAAAGCTTCAGGTATGTTGAACATGCAAAAGTAATCCATGCATTTGTCCTACTAGATTAGAAGATTTTCTCCATCAAAACGTGGGAATGACAACTTCGGCAACGGGTTGCGAGTAAATCCCCTGTGCTCGCTGGGAACACGTGATGACCAGGTTGAAGTTCCGGCTCGTTCCCCAGTCAAACAATTGGTGTGTGCTACTCTTGGGTTTGGTAGCAAGGGTGGTTGTGTGTTAGGCCACACACCACCTCCTGGCACCGGAGTCATCGCCAACTTCTGCTTCTCGGTCTCCGGATTGGGTATTGCCCTCGTATCCATGGTGATCCGGGCGACTGCTTGGGCTGTCGCCTCAAGTTGTTTCTCCAGAAGATGTTGTTCCCTCGTGTGATTCTCCGTCACCTTGGCCGACAACTCCACCTGTGTCGCGCTTTGTTGCGAGACTTCTCCAACGACCCAGTTTCGCAAACAACTGGTCAATGCTTTCTTTCACCAAACCCCATCGTTCCTCATTTTGCTTCGATACTTCTCCCATAGCCGCCAGTATAAACTGGGTTTGCGGAGAGGGTTTCGATGGCGCCGTGGAGATCTTCGTCGGTTGAACCCACCAGAATGCGGGGATTTTATAGGGATTGTTGAAATTTGCTCAACTCTTCCCCAACCCTTTTTCAAAAATTTTGGGGTTCCAACCGAACGATCCTTCAGCCACTAGCTCTGATACCAACTTGTGATGTCCCTCGTCTGGCAAAGCAATTGCTTGACGAACAACAAGTCAGAACAAGAATAACAGAAAGGGGAAAAGGCAGAACGAGGAGAAAGAGTGGAGCAGAAGAAAGAAAGGTAGAACATATTTCGCATTCAGCATATCTCCTCAATACAACTGTCTCAGTATTTATAGTTCATTGACTATCCCTTACAGCTGGGCCCTGAACAGCTAACACCCTTTTCTACCTGATTGCTCCGAAACACTATTCACCATTCGGGACGCCAACAGACAAAGTCCCCCTTCGCTACGCCGAACCTAAATTCTGCTTTGCTCTCTCGACGTCTCTGTCTTCCGTCGTCACAGTGCCCAGGGAAGTCTGGTCACCCATGACTTAGACTTGACAAAATTGAGGAGTGGGTTTCAAACTTTTAAATCTATGAACAACTAAATCATTTTTTTAACTAAATTGCATTCATACATTATACCTATATTAAGTTCCGGAGGTTTCTCGCTTCCGGAGGGTGTCCACGTCGCTTCCTTCGAGCCCGCTCGCTCGCGCCGCTGCCTGCGTGCCACGCCGCATCGTTCGCAATCCTTCGTTCGCTTCCCGTTCTTTACCCTCAGCGAGCTCACCACCCAGCACTCGAGCTCTCCATCCTTTTCCTCCTCTCGACCCGCCAGGCGCCGCCGCCGCCCTTCCGACATCCTCCACGCCGCGCGCCGTCCTTCCTCCGCCCTCGCCTTGCCGCCTCACTTGTGGCCTTCATCGGCTGCGACATCGTCCTGCTACTCTCTCCACCCCCCTACTGAGATGGTCGCGGGATCGACTCCTAGAATCAGCATCCCCGGCTGGTCGCGGGATCGACTCTTGCCTACAACATTTTTTCCCCGCGCAGCGAGGGCGTGCCTGCGCTTTCCCCTCGCGCTGTGCCCCTACGTCCTCTTCATCCTCGCTCTCTCTCTCCCCCCGGCTGATTGCGGGATCGACTCCTAAAATCAGCATTCCCGGCCAGTGTGATGCCTTTTGTTTCCCTGGTCTTCGAGTTCTTGGCGATGTTATTGAGGTGAAATTTCTGTTCTTTTGAATAAGTTTAGAATTTTGTGGTATTTGGTAATTTGCGATGATCAGATTGTTGGGAGATGTGAATTTTGAGCTCGCATGATTCACGAGTTTCTTTGTGTTTGGGGACAATTCTGAACTGTTCTTGAATCCGATCTAATCTGTTCTCTAGAGATTCCCCCTTTTCAGCTTTTTGCGTCCTCCACCTCTTGCCACGCAGCTGGACGCCGGAGGAAAACAGGCGGTTCGAGCGGGCACTCGCCGAGCTCTTCTTGCGCTGCCCGGACTGGGAGAAGGTGGCGCAGGGCCGCAGGCCACCCCCCCGCAAGTCGGCCTTCGAGATCATAGCCCACTTCAAGGATCTCAAGGTTGACGTCCAGCAAATCAAGTTCATCATGGTGCCCTTCCTGATGTACGGCGACGGCGGTGGCGCCAATGGGGCAGCATCGTTCGCCCTGCAGTGGGACAGCAATGGCGGCCACCGAATCGGGGACTTCCGACATGGGGACCGTTTTGGGGGAGGTTGCGGGAAGCGGCACGTCGCCTGCACGCCGCAGCATGAGAGGAAGAAGGGCGTTCCTTGGACGGAGGAGGAGCACAGGTGAGTACATCTCCATGTTAGTGTTCTGACTTCTGAGATCGATTGTCTTGTATCATACACAAGACTAGGGGAATTTTTTTTGTCTGGAATTCATCACCATTCAATAGAATTAACATCATTTGATTGTTGTTGGTAGTTTTCAGACTTGAAAATTGGAAGAATTGCAGCTTGCAATTGTAGAAAGGAATTTTCTTTGATTATGATGGTTTTAAGCCTTAGTATAATCTCATCCAACCAAGGTCAAGCAAGAATTTTTCGTTAATTACTGACCTAGATCAGGAGCCAAGTGACTTTGAAGTGGGAAATGTGTAATTACTTTATATGTCATGTAAGGTAGCCTCAAAAAAGAACTAACATCAACTCAGTTTCTTCCAGAATCGATCGTAGGCCTAAAACAAAGCTGCATACTGCATGAAACGCTATCCAATGCCCATTACGTAAGAACCGTATCTTCCTGACAATGTGCACTGTTTTATTTTTTATTTTTTTTAAAAAATGCCATTGCTAGAAAGCTGACTAACTGAATGACTGAACTGAATCACAAAATGTTCCAATTTGGCTCTGCTAATTAAGTTTGTTAGGAATTTAGGATAATTTAGGTGCTACGAATATGAAAAAACAGACCAAATGAATTGGATAGCTATCAGAACTACAAGACTAATTCTTGTCACCCGTTTCTTGTATGCAGATATAACATCATCTAGCGCCTGTGGATTGTGCCTTTTCTCTTCTAATCTTAATATAGATAGCTGGCAGAGATTACCATCTTATCGAAAAATACTTAACAGTGATGACCGTTATTTGTGTCTCTAAAATCTGTGTAATTCATCATCAGATGGCAATCACATCATCTAGCGCCTGTGGATTGTGCCTTTTCTCTTCTAATCTTAGGGCCTGTTTGGGAGAGCTCTGCTCCTCAATTTTTAGCTCCACTCCAAATTCGTGTAGCCAAACATCTCAACTCCATAGAACTCTAACTCCAGGAAAAATGTGAATCTAGGGGGCTGCTCCATGGTTTTTGTGGAGCTCCTCAAGGGGTACTCCAAGAAACACCATTTCATACCCACTCATGAAGTTGCTAGGTAATTACCCACCTTTGCCACTGGTTACACATATAGGTAATTACCCACCTTTGCCACTGGTTACATCAACACCCAAGGGCATAAATGGATATCCACACCAAAACCATTTATTCTTGAAGCTGGATCTAATTTGCAAGCCAAACACCTCCCTTCCCTACTTCAACTTTAAGGTGAAGCTACTCCATGGTGAAGCTGGTGAAGTGGAGCTGATTTTTTTGGAGTGGATCTCTCCCAAACAGGCCCTTAATATAGATAGCTGGCAGAGATTACCATCTTATCGAAAAATACTTAACAGTGATGACCGTTATTTGTGTCTCTAAAATCTGTGTAATTCATCATCAGATGGCAATCGTTCATCTACCACTGCTGTCTTACCTTCCCATTTACTGAGGTTGTAGTTCTTCTAATAACCCATTTTAATATAGATGTTTGCTTCGTCCCATTTTCTTCCTGCAGTAATGCTATGATTCTTCTTCTGTTACTATCAGTATGGAATGACATATATAAGTGCAGCCTAGATATTAATTGGGGTCCTTACTTTCTACAGACAAATAATGTGTATTGTGCACAAAAGGATGCAAACTTTATCCACTCGTGTGGAATTTACATTTTTGTTGTTCATTGAATGCAGTGTGCTAATGCAATGGATGTTGTTTTCAGGATCAGGAGAGAGATGATATTCCTAGGCTACTGAGATTCAATACAGGATAGCAAATTATTATCCCTCAATTACATATGGGAGGTTTCAAGGCTCCTCAAGCATCCACCTCACTTCCACCTTCTCTCTCCTCTATTTTCCGAAAAAGTCCTCCGTTTTTTTAAAATTACGTATAGGTCCTTGTGCGATTTTCTGTGAGAGGAAAATAGATTTCCCCGTTTCGCGTTTAGGTCCCTCGTTCGGTATTTCTGAGGAGACCCCCATTAAATGCGAATAGCGAACGAGCCCTTTTCTAATTTTTCAAAATAGCGAATAGGTCCAAAATTATAACAAATAGGTCCCTGTGCTTTACGTTCGGGTCCTTTTTCCGTTTTGCCCGGAAAAAATGTTTTCGTGGTCCGTTTTTCCTCCGGAGCATGGAAAAAATATTTTCGTTGCCCGTTTTCGCTCAAATTTTTTTTCCTTTTTCCGTTTTGCTCGGAAAAAATGTTTTCGTGATCCGTTTTTTCTCCGGAGCATGGGGAAAATATTTTCGTTTGCCGTTTCTCTAAAAAAAAATGTAAATCCGTTTTTCATCCGTCGTTTATCTGTTTTTGTTGAAAAAAAAATAGTTTCGTTGTTCGTTTTTCCTCCAGGGCATGGGATAAATGTTTTACGTCGTTTTTCCTCGTTTTTTGCCCAAAAAAAAAAACACAAATTCGTTTCCCGTTCACGCGCGCGGCGTGCGCCGCGTGGGAAAAATATTTTCGTTGCCCGTTTTCTCTAAAAAAAGATTCCTTTCTCCGTTTTGCGCGGAAAAAAATGTTTTCGTGATCCGTTTTTCCTCCGGAGCATGGCAAAAATGATTCCGTTTACCGTTTTCTCTAAAAAAAAATGAGAATTCGTTTTTCGTCCGTCATTTATCCGTTTTTGTTGGGAAAAAATGGTTTTGTTGTTCGTTTTTTCTCCAGAGCATGAGAAAAAATATTTTACGTCGTTTTTCCTCGTTTTTCAACGAAAAAATTGTTCCGTGGTCCATTTTTTATCCGAAAAAAACACAAATTCATTTCCCGTTAACGCGCGCGGCGTGCGCCGCGCATACCATCCTAGTTATCATACCAGCGAGGGGCCTCGGTTGGACTTCACGGGAGCCAAACCCATGCCAGCAAAAATCCCGATTCATTTCAGGTCAATTTTTCCAGGGCTATTGGGCTGTGTCGGTCTGCGTACTTTCACGTTGCAAAGCCAAATCCAGGCATCAAACGCCCTGTCCTAGACGGCGCGGGCCGGACCACGCCGGTTTACAGCCCTAAAAGCCTCGAGCCAAGCTGGATTTGCTGACATCACGTGAGTTTGGCCCGCGACCCCGACCCCTCCATCCAGCCGTCGATCTCCCCGCTCGCAGCCCCGTACGAATCCAACCGTCACCATCTCCCGCATCTCGGAGAACCGCCTCCCACGCTCCCCCTCCCCCTTCTTATTCCCCTCCCCTTCCGCCGCGGCCTCTCCCCTCACGCGCCGCCGTTGGGAGCGAGACCCTCTTCCTCCCTACCCTACCAAACCCTAAAAAATCCCAAAAAAATCCGCAAAATTACCCCCAAAAATTCCGAAAAAAATCGCTAGTGACCTATCCTTCAATCGGATCCACCTATCTACCAGCTCCCCTTCCTTTCCTGGTGATGGCGGCGCAGGTTCAGGCGGCGGCGGCGGTGGCGGTGCCAGCGGCTGGCGCGGTGGAGGGTGGCGCACCTCCGGCAAACGGGGCTGCCGCCGCTGCTGCGGCGGCTGCTTTCCCGGCGACGTCTCTGTACGTGGGGGATCTGGACTTGAGCGTGCAGGATGCGCAGCTGTTCGACGTGTTCAGCCAGATCGGCGCGGTGATGTCGGTGCGCGTGTGCCGGGACGTCAACACCAGGCTGTCGCTGGGATACGCCTACGTCAACTTCAGCAACCCGGCCGATGGTGAGTTTGTTCGTTTCCTCGGGAAGTGCGTGTCGATGATCTGTTGGTGATGGGGCGTTAGGGTTCCGGTAGGGAACAATAACTCAACGAAGTCAAATCGCGTTGTTGGGCTACTTGCAATTTTTTAAAATAGATTTGAGTTTGATTATTACAAGTAGTGCTTGGGGGCCAATAAGCAAGATATGGTTATGCTCAAGGGCTAGGTTGTGCATCATTGGGATGGCCTCATCATGATGGTAGTACATAAGTACATTGTTTACACACCAAATTGCAGCAGAGTTTGTCAGTTTTTTTTTCTTTGAAGAATTTAGATTCAATAGAGAGAATAAATGAGGAGATTGAATTGGATCATTTTAAAGAAACAGCTTTGAACTCTTGTATTTGACATTATATTAAGGATAGCTGCTATTTTGATTGTCCTCGAACTTGTGTGCATGGCAATGCTACTATGTTAGCTGGAAAATAGTCCTAAAGTTGTTTCTAAGAGTTTTTTCTTCTGTAAATGCTTAATCAAGTAATGCTTACTGCTTATAATAACAGGTTTTATTCATATGGATGTACGTTGGTATAGAAAACTGTTTTTATTCATTGTTTACCAAACTTTTATTGCAACTACACTGCCTTCTTTTTTTTGATGTAAAATTGGTTACAGCTGCAAGGGCATTGGAAATGCTGAACTTCACTTCCATTAATGGGAAGCCTATCAGGATAATGTATTCTAACCGTGACCCGAGCTCGCGTAAAAGTGGCGCAGCAAATATATTTATTAAGGTAGCACTTTCATATTTTGAATGCTGTTCATCATTGATTATCACCACAAATTATGTTGCTTGACATCAATTCTTCATTGTACAGAATCTTGACAAGTCAATAGACAACAAAGCTCTCTATGAAACATTTTCTGTGTTTGGAAACATTCTTTCATGTAAAGTTGCGACAGAAATGTCTGGAGAGTCGAAGGGCTATGGTTTTGTTCAGTTTGAGCAGGAGGAGGCAGCACAGAGTGCTATCAATAGCCTCAATGGGATGCTTATGAATGACAAAAAGGTTTATGTTGGGCCTTTCATTCGTAAACAGGAGAGGGAAAATGTTTCAGGCAGTCTCAAGTTCAATAATGTCTATGTTAAGAATCTATCAGAACCTACTACTGAAGATAATTTAAAGGAAATTTTTGGTAAATTCGGACCTATAACTAGTGTTATTGTAATGCGAGAGGGGGATGGGAAATCCAGATGCTTTGGGTTTGTTAACTTTGAAAATCCAGATGATGCTGCCTGTGCTGTTGAAGATTTGAATGGCAAGAAATTTGATGAGAAGGAATGGTATGTTGGTAGAGCGCAGAAGAAGTCAGAAAGGGAGACAGAATTGAAAGAAAAATTTGAGAAGAACATCAAAGAGGCAGCTGATGGGAATCAAGGCACTAACATGTATTTGAAAAACTTGGATGATAGCATTGATGACGATGATAAGTTAAGAGAGCTTTTTGCTGAATTTGGCATCATTACTTCTTGTAAGGTGTGTTTCTTTCTCCCCTAATTTTTC
The DNA here is from genome assembly GCA_036346355.1 of Rhipidocladum racemiflorum. Taxonomy (NCBI): domain Eukaryota; kingdom Viridiplantae; phylum Streptophyta; class Magnoliopsida; order Poales; family Poaceae; genus Rhipidocladum; species Rhipidocladum racemiflorum. The sequence continues at coordinate 23,459,449 of CM070584.1, read as the reverse complement.
CTACACATAATTTCTGCATATTTTTCTGCTTCTAATTGAAAATGTGCCACAGGTCATGCGGGATTTGAATGGTGTCAGCAAAGGATCTGGGTTTGTTGCATTTAAATCTGCTGAAGATGGTTCGCGAGCTGTAAGTTAACATTTTAACTTTGGGAATCATATTTACAAGGTACCTAACAAAGAATTTCATAAACATATTGTTGTAATGGTTGTAGCTTGCGGCCATGAATGGTAAGATGGTTGGCAGTAAACCTCTTTATGTAGCACTTGCACAACGCAAGGAAGAAAGAAGAGCAAGGCTGCAGGTAACAGTCTTGTATGAGATGATGTCTTGTATTTGCTTGCATGTGGTTCTGTCTCTTGATTAAGTTCATCGTATCTTTGCAAATTTATGTGAAGTTGGTGTTTTCTTATTCAATTTCTCGAAGAAATTGGAATATGAAAAAGTGAATGTCCTTTGTGATGAATAATGATATTTAGTGCATAATAGTGTCTAATTGAACTGTACTTTCTATAATTTAGATGGTTTGGAAAATTAACGAGTTGTTTCAGACATGTTGCACCTCAACATGCTCTATGTTCTTGCTGTTCCAAAATATTATGTGATTTATCATTAATATTGAGGGTTTGTTTCAGGCTCAGTTCTCACAAATGCGTCCTGTTGTGATGGCACCTTCAGTTGCTCCTCGCATGCCCATGTATCCGCCTGGTATTCCCGGTGTTGGCCAACAGCTGTTCTATGGCCAGCCACCTCCAGCTTTTGTTAATCCTCAGGTACATGATAAGGTTAAATTTTTATGACTGAACCATGAATGTCCTTGCTAGCATACTCATGCCATGACAATTCAACAGAACATGCCAAATTGTTAAATCTCCATCTAGGAGTGCTTTTTATGGATTGAATTCAATGTAACTTGAAAGGTACAGATTCAATTCTTTCATGATCAAAGGCAATGGGATATTTTTGAACTTGCTAACAATTGTAAATGCTTCAATATAAAACTAGTAACAGACTAAACTTCTCATCTCAGTTCAAAAGTCTCAAAATTCTGATTCTAGGGTTTGCAATTGGCGACATTGGTTCCATTATCTTTGGAAGCTGTGCTATTTAAGTAGTACAATAAATTTTTAAGCCCTTATTAGCATGTGTTTTATTTTATTATTGCTTATTATTTGTTTAATTTTTTGGTGTGTTAATAAATATATATTCTGCAAATGGACTACGTTTTTGAAACTGATCCAGATTGTTGTTTAGCATCTGGTGAGTGTTACCTTGTTGTGGGTCTTGTTGAAAAGGTGGGTGCCTGGCCTAAGGCCTGGGCGTGAGGAGGAACTGGCTGCTGGCGCCGTCGGCGCAGCCAAGGAGGGAACGGCTGTCGGATCCACCGGCCTTGTTGATCGGAAGGCACCTCCAAGGAACAATAGATGGTGGCAAAACTGACTGCCTTTTCTCTCCTCTTTTCTCTTAATAAATAGAGTTCCACGACTAAAAACAAACTAATAGATACACAAGAGATAAGGTAACTAACTAACAGATAAACAGCTGATTAATAGATAGATCTAACCACCTAACAGAGGGAATCAACTAGCTAACTCGCTGGCGCTTCACTTGCGCCTCCTGTGGCCGTGCCTGATGGGCACCTCTCCTTCTGTAATACACACTGTTGAGGGCTTTGAGGCCCACGACATTACTCCCCTCCTGCAGATGCATCTTGTCCTCAAGCGAAAAGTTCGGATAAGATCGCAGTGGTACAGATGCATGGACCCATGTTGCTTCTGGTTCCGGCTCCCCTTTCCAATGCACGAGAAATTGCCTATGTCCTTCGAGGAAGCGTTGGGCCAAGAGGCGATATGGTTTCAGGGAGGCTGGATGTGTCTCTGAAGATACGTCATAGGGAAGGGCGGGTGGCACTGTCGGGGGGTGGGGGGTGCCTTTGAACTGTTTCAAGAGAGCATCATGGAGGCGAGCCTCCCCGGGTAAAGCCAGCCGATGGGCCACTTGTCCAATGAGCTCTGTAATCTGGTACGGTCCATAGTAATGTGGTGAGAGCTTGTGGTGGCCAGTGACGCGCATTGATTGTTGGCGGTGCTTTTGAAGTCGAAGCCATACCCAAGTACCTACAGAAAAAGAGACCTCGCGATGATGGAGGTCGTAATACTGTTTCATCCTGTTTTGGGCGTGAAGGTGCTCCGCGCCTTGTTGAGTAGCGTATCTCGATCGGCGAGTTGACAATCGACGGTGTTGATGACGGAGGCCCCTTGGTTGTATAGGAGTGGAGGTGGAGAGCGTCCATACAAGAGCTCGAAGGGTGTCATGCGATGAGCTGAATGGAAGGAGTTGTAGTAGAATTCCGCCCAGGGAAGCCATTTCACCCATGTATTGGGGTTGTTGGCCGCTAAACAACGGAGGTACATTTCCACCGTCCTATTGACCACCTTTGTTTGGCCGTCGGTTTGTGTGATATGCTGTCGAAAGGAGGAGGGTGGTGCCGCACCGTTTAAAAAGGTCTTGCCAAAATGCGTGGGTGAAGACCGGGTCGCGGTCCAAAACAATGGATTCCAGCATGCCGTGAAGCCGAACAATGTTGTCGAAGAAGAGCTGTGCCACCACTGGAGCCGGTGCCCGTCGAGTGAGGGATGAAGTGTGCGAACTTGGATAAATGATCCACGACGATCAAAAGAGCGGTCTTGCCTTGCGACTTGGGTAGACCGGTAAAGTCCATGGTGATGTCTGCCCATATCTGGTGCGGTACGGGAAGTGGTTGACACCGCGCATTGTGCAATATAATCCTCCACCGCGCGCTGTTGGTGAGGCCAAAAGTAAGATTGTCGCAGGCGGTGTGGACTGCCGCAACTATGGTGGGAATGAGAGGCGACGTCTCCGGGATGACGAGGCGATGCTTGCGGAAAAGCAAACCGTCATGGACGCGCCAAACGGAATGCGACGTCCTGGCTGGACCGTCAGCCTGTGAGGTCACCCCGTTTTGCTATGAGGCCGAGTCCCCCTGGTCAGCCGTGGATGAGGCAAGCAGGTACAACCACCCTCAAAAAATCGAACTTCCCTCCTTACCTTACTTACCTTAGTGTCTTTTACCTAACCTACTCGCTCGCCAAGCTTTTTTTTTATCTTATTGGCTTTTTTACTCAAATTAGAGCTTTTCTTTCCTGGCTTTTTCACTCGAGCTGTTTAATTATATAGATGTTTACCCTAATATCTTATAGATTATTACAAGTAAATAAGGATTATTGCTTTAACGTTCTTAGTATTTCAATCAATTTCTTGTTTCACGGAGCTCAGGGTTATTTTAATACTAGGGTCTGGTTTTACTCCTTTGTTATTCTTCTTAGGTGTCCTTGTCGACGAGATCCCTAAAGTGCCCAACAAAATGACAGGAAATGAACCGAGAAGGGAAATGAGATGCATTGCTTAGGCAAATGCCAGGAATCCAGATCCCAGTAAGGCAGAACTTAGACTTGTTACCTGATCACGTAAGGGACAGCTTCTTACCTAAGAATAAGGAAAAGAAAATAGCTCCGCTCCATGGAAAACAAAGGAAATTGCTCAACTCCTTGAACTCCAAAGTCTCTTAGGGTCCAGCGTTCTGGAGATGCCTGGAACCGGCCAACGCCTTCCCACGGTCAGCGCTCGCGCCTTCCGCGTTCGGCGGCACTTGGCTGAACCATTTTCGGTATCGGCTTCCTGATAACACCAACGATACTGACGACTTAGTATGATGCAAAGAATCAATTGACCTCGTTGCTTACCGGGTGAAGATATTATTCGTCGGTCGATACGACCTGAACTGACCAACACACTGCTAGTCGTTCGTTTCGATGTGCACCGATTAATGGGCATGCTGCCCTTTTATCTCTCATTAACTGCTCTGCAGCATTTTCCACAGCACGCCGTGTTCCGCCAACTGCTCGCTTAGTGGGGTGCGAAACTTGGGGCGTGAGGCTCGGAACCATTTTGGGCAAGGAGTCCTTTGTTTATATAGTTGTTCCTTTTTTCCTTCCGCACTCCTGTTCTTGTGACATTCTCCTCCTTCGAACGCATCGTTCTTCGTCCGATCGACGATTGTGAGTGTTCTCTTGCTCAGGGATCGTTCGTTGGCTTGGTCTTTCTCTCACCATTCGTCTTGGATACTTCCGGCAATCTATCCTCAGATTTTGTGATCGTAAGTCCCTTTTGCTTTTGTGCCGATCATTAGCCCAATATGATTTCGCCGTCTTTAGATTGCTCCTTTTTCTTGTAGATGGCCGATTATCGCTCGATGATCCTGGTTCTGGTCCCCGAGACGGATAGCCAATTCTTGCTCGGTCCCGAGGGAAGTGAAGATCCGACCGATTTTATTAACAAGTCATGAGGATCCTCCTGAACGCTGCCGGCCACAATCTAATGGGGTGAAAAGATAGCTTCAGAGCCTGCCCCGTCGGGATCAAGGGTTGGAGAACTTGGTACAATAGGGTGGCCAGCAGCAGGAGAGTGGACTGGGAAGCATCGGAGATAGCCGATTGCATCAACCTCTCTATCTGGCATGTGTAGAGATGAATCTTTGATAGCCGCAACTTCCTACTTCTCTGGTCAGACGCCTTCAACGCCTTCTCCTTTCGGCCCGGATTCTTTGGTCTGACTTTGATGGACGTGGTGGTTCTCACGGGTCTCAAGCCGACAGGTCATCAGTTTCATGCCTTCGAGGCGGCCACCACCCACCGACTATTGACCAAGATCGGCTGGTCCCAATATATCAGAGAATATAGTCGATTGTCAGGTACGGTGGAGCCTCGCGAGTACACAGCTTTCCTGAACATGTGGTTGGATAGGTTCCTTTTGTGTGGTGCTACCTTGGATCTTAACAATAGTTTCCAAGCTCTGGCTGAAGCTTTGGTAGCGGGCAAGGATATGGTCATGGGGAAGCTTCTGCTGGGTGCAGTTTATCGAACAATGCACCTTATTACTTCGAAGTTGAATGGTGCGGCCACTTCTCACGCCATTGGTCACCAGGGAGGGCCTCTCTGGTTCGTCCAACTCTGGCTGATGGCCCAATTTCAGCGCTCCTTCGGGTTCACTCCTTTGGAATTTTGATTCCCCTGCGAGGACTCACCGGATGATGAGTCAGGGGATGAGGAGCCATCCTTCAAGCGCTGCCGATCGTACGGAGAGGCTCTGTCTCAAGTCCTGACAAGAGCGGAAGCTCGATGTGGCGTCCTTTACCAAGTTCTTTTCTTACTTTTATGAGACCGAGAGCATCCCCCTTTCGGACTAACTTTCGTACGGGCAGATTGATGATTTGGAGTACGAGCGCCCTGGTTACTGCCGACCGGACAACCCTGATGATGAATGTTTTTGACACATTATTTCCCCGGTTATCTTTTCGGTCAGCCTTAGCTCTTCAAGCCGCACCCAGAAGCCTTCTTACGAATTTACCATATGTCCGTCTGTGCCAGACAACTGGGGTTCAGGCTACTACCTCGTCGACTGGTACTATTTGATAGTCTTCGTGAGCGGGAAGAGCTCGGGTGCCCTCTTGATGTGAGCATCTCTTGATGTGAGCGCACTGGACCTTGGCAAAGAGCTGCTGATCGACCTCATCCCTCGAATCATCCTTGCTGGTCGGGCTACCGTGGCTTTTACCCGTTAGTGGGAGGAATGGAGTCATCATCTTTTCCTTGCCCCTTAGGACGAGATGTTCTTTTCCTTGCCCCTTAGGACGAGATGTTCCACCGTTTCAATGAGTCTCATCCTCTCCCCCCGGGTTTAGAGGTACCTGGAAGACTGCTCCCTTATTTGCATGTCCTTGTCATGTTCTTTTATTGACTCCTTCTGCTGTCTATTTCTCATGACGTTGAAGATACGACCGATTCTTTCTGCCAGTGGTAGGGTCATTAAGTTTTATGACAACATTATCGGTCGCACCAATGTCGGCCTTGGTTCTCCTACCTTGAAGGATATCAAGAAGAGGGGCCACGGACGGGTGCCGGTTCCTTCCCTGCAAAAGAGGAAATCAGCCGACACGCTAAGAGGCGATTCTCCTCCGAGTGATTGACGTAGCCCAGCCAGTATTCCCTCCTGCTGGTGCGGACCCTATTAGGCTTGGTGAGTCTCATTTCCTTACTAATTTGTCAAGTCACTCTTTGCCTACGGCCTCTCCTATTTTCCTGCTTCAGCTCTGAAGAAGAGGTTTGCCGGGCGCAGAAGACTTGTTGCCACCACCTCTCCTGTGTCTCCGCCATCTATTGTGCCCCCCGCGCCAGCGCTTCAGGTATCCGCTTCCCTTGTTGTCGAATCCACATTCGACTTTTCTTGACGTTGTATCTTTGTGTAGCCGATTATAGGGGATGCGACGCTTGATGCTCACCTTGCTGTGGCTCACGATGCCTCCACGGGTGTGGCCGCCGATTTCCTGAAGGAGGTCGTTGTTGAAGATCCGGGTGATCTTGCTGACGTGGGGACCACTGCGATTGCCGAGGTTGTTGGAATTGTCGCCGCGGAGGAGGGTGGTACGTACCCGTCGCTGTTGCTAGGGTCGCTGTGGTAGAAGTAACGCTGCCTCTTGTGGCGGATCAATCGGATCTGACCGGTAGTTCCTCCGCTCTGGAGCTTTCAGATACTATCCTCCCTTCGAGTTCACCTCCCGGTGTCGAGGTATCCTTATTTTTTTGTTATCTCTCTTCAAGATCTCCAGTTCTAACCAATACCTGTTTCTCAGCTATTGGCTAGCACCCTCCTCGGGTTTACCCCGGAAGAGCTTGGTTTTCTCTCTTGGCGAGGCTCCGACAACCGCTACGGTTCCCACGGCGTCTGCCGTCCATCAGCCATCTCAGGCGGAATCAGGACTGCCGTCCGTGCCCTCGCCTCACCGGGATAAGCTGAAGCAGGGGCCGGAAGTTCTGGACGCCTACCCGCCAATAGCTGCCCTCCTTGTTGACGTGGCCCCCTGCCTTTCTGCGGCGACCATGGATAGGTTCCATGATCTGCACCAATTTTTCCCAAAAAAGGATATTGTCCAGCAGGCACTAGGGCGCTGTCATCGGCGAGAGGAGTTCACAAGAGAGCACGTTGAGCTTGATGTTTTAGTGGCCGTCGGGAAATGGAAGAAGGCCGACTTTGATGCCTCGGTGTCTTTGGCCAAAGCCTTAGTGCCGTCGAGGGTGCTCTGGTCAACGAGATCGTTCGCTTGAAGCAGGCTTTGGCCGAAGCTGAAGGTCGCCTTGCCGGCGTCGATCATGCCATCGGCTCAGCCCAGGTGGATCTTCAGGCGCATCAAACTGAGCTTGTGACGACCTTCCAGTTAGTTGAGGCTAAGGCCAAGGCGATCGTACCTGTCCTGGGCAGCGAGTCGGACGACGAAGCCTTGATTATCAGTGTATGTCAAACCGCGGAGGCTGCTGCTGATAGCATTCTTTTATTTGGATGTAGCCGAACACCTATTTGGATCTTCTTATCCTTGGACAAACGTTAATTTTTGATCATCCTTTTCGTGTTCCTAGTCGATGTGACGTGTTGGTTATGCAACCGCAATTAACCGCATCGAGTTAATTCGGCTTCTCGCTCTTGGTTGCTGTCAGTCGTTCTGGCTATGCTTTTCTATCAGGAACCGATCCATATGCTTGGGTGGTACCTTTTCAAGTACTTCCTGTTGATGGCCTTGGCGAAGGAAGCCTCTTTTCTACTCCCGGGAGTAATTACTCCCTATGCCGTATCTCACAACTTAGGGAGTATTTCGCACAACGGAGAGTATGTACGTGTAGTATGCAAGTATATAAGATCATCTAGGTGGTATTTACATTTTTTCAGAGGTGGTATGTACACTTTTTAAACATACTCCTTTTTATATACGTATATGAAGGTATTTGCAAAATAGGCTAAAAACTATGTATTCCCTTGCAATTTTTTCATGTGGATCTCATTGGAATATCTTATAATTAGTATATGAGTGTATCCAAAGTGATAAAGGAGTATTTCAAGTTCGTTTGGGTGGTATTTTAGAGATGGGAGTAATTACTCCCGGGAGTACAAAGTATTTTTCCTATTGGTTGGATTAGCCCACTTTTCCGTGGGTTATATATTCACTTATGCAGCTTTCTTGATTGCCTCAGCATCAGGCAAGTTTGGTTAATTTAGTTAGTTTTTTTGCTTACTATAACCAGTTATTTCGGTTTTCTACTGGCTGCTTTAACTATAGCCCCAGCTCTATTTATTGGTTTGAATAAGATACGTCTTATTTGAAATGAATTGAATGAATAAGTTCTTTTCTACTCCCGGGAGTAATTACTCCCTATGCCGTATCTCACAACTTAGGGAGTATTTCGCACAACGGAGAGTATGTACGTGTAGTATGTAAGTATATAAGATCATCTAGGTGGTATTTACATTTTTTCAGAGTGGTATGTACACTTTTTGGACATACTCCTTTTTATATACGTATATGAAGGTATTTGCAAAATAGGCTAAAAACTATGTACTCCCTTGCAATTTTTTCATGTGGATCTCATTGGAATATCTTATAATTAGTATATGAGTGTATCCAAAGTGATAAAGGAGTATTTCAAGTTCGTTTGGGTGGTATTTCAGATATGGGAGTAATTACTCCCGGGAGTACAAAGTATTTTTCCTATAGATCCAGTGTGGTTTCCAGAAATGTTTAAGGATGGTAGTGGCCAGATTTCTTGTAAATTTATTTCAAACCTAAATTAAGGTTTTCTGCGATTTAATAGAAAATAGAAATACTTCATGATGATCAATCATCAGGTGAATGAGGACGAATTGGAAGAAGATTTTCTCAACACGGGGAGGAGGTCCCTTCGAAATAGGATTCCTTATTGTAAGGGGATTTTCGAGTAGGCTTCCCTTCTAAGGTCTTCAATATATAAGAATTGCCTTGCACCCGTACTTACTGTCTTTTGTTCGGACTGGCAGGATTGTCTTCCATACTAGATCACCTTCTTTAAACGACTTCGGCACCACCTTTTTTTGTGCGCTCTTGCCACCCTATCCTTGTTCTTCTGGATCTGCTCCAGTGTTTTATGCCACAGTTCTGTCAGATCCTCTAGATTATCGGCTAGCGCATTTCTGTAATCCTCAGCCGATACATCGTCTTGTTTGGTTGTCCCGAGTGAACTTATGCCGATTTCTATCGGCAGTACCGCTTCTTGCCCATATACCAACTGATACGGGGATACTTTGGTGACTCCGTGGCATGATACTCTGTGTGCCCACAATGCATCGGCCAACGTTGTGTGCCATTCTCTGGGTTTGTCGGCGATCTTTCTTTTAATTTACTTGATCAACGTTTTGTTCGATGACTCGACCTGCCCATTGGCCTGAGCGTAGTACGGCGAGGAATTCAGCATCCTGATCCCTAAGCCGGTTGTAATAGTTTGCAGGACTCCGAACCGATAGACAATGTGTTCCTGAACGAATGCTATTACTTCCGTACTTGCGACTTTCTTCAACGGGATAGCTTCGACCCATTTGGAAAAGTAATCCGTGGCAATCAAGATGAATTTGTGCCCTTTGCTTGAGGCTGGGTAGATCTGTCCGATTATGTCAATGCCCCATCCGCGGAACGGCCACGGTTTCACTACTGGCTGCAGGGTTGCAGCGGGTGCGTTTTGCAGGTTTCCAAACCTCTTAACAATCTTTGCACCCTTTATAATATTGGAAGCAATCTTCTAGCATCGTCAGCCAATAATAACCATAGCGTCTTAATAACCACTTCATCTTATGGGCCGGCTGATGTGTTCCACAGATTCCTTCGTGGACTTCTCCCATCGCCGTTTTTGTTTCCTCAGTATTGAGACAATGGAGAAGCAGAGTTTCTCGACCGCCGGATTCCTGGTTTCTGCGTGTATAAATCGTTGACTCAGGTAGAATATTGGCTGCTCTTTGCCCTCCACTTCTTGCATTAGGACTGCCCCGATAGTTGTTTGTTCTGCCGATATGTATAGTCTGAACGGCACTCCGTTCTGTGGTGCTATCAACATTGGGGGGCTTCGAAAATACCTCTTGATATCGTCAATTGCTTTTTGCTGTTCTTCTCCCCACACAAACTCTTGGTTTTCTTTTATTCTTAGCAGTGGGGTGAATGCGTTGATCCGACAAGATAAGTTTGAAATAAAGCACCTTAAATAATTGATTTTACTGGTCAATTTTTGCAAATCTTTCTTGTTCTTCGGCTGCTGTGTATCGGTTATAGCTCTAACTCGCCCCTGGTTTACTTCTATCCCTCTTTCATGCACCATGAACCCGAGGAATTGTCCAGCCGATACCCCAAACGCACACTTCATCGGATCCATCTTCAAGCCGTGCATTTGTGTCTTCTTGAACACTTTTCCATGCTGGCCAGGTGTTGTTGATCCCCTGCCGACTTTACTACCATGTCGTCGATGTATATCTCCACGATGCGGCCGATTAGCTCATGAAACATCAAATTCATGGCCTTTTGGTAGGTGGCTCCAGCGTTCTTCAATCTGAACGTCATGATGACCCACTCAAATAACCCTAACGCCGCAGGGCATCGGAAGGCTGTCTTGTGGACATCGGCTTCGGCCATGAATATTTGATTATACCTTGCGTTCCCAACTTCCCATCAAGGAAACTAATGATCTTATGCCCAGATGCGGCATCAATAAGCATCCAGTCGGCCTCTCTGAGCAGTGGGTTGGGCGTGACACCTATTTTAGCACCATCTGTGTAAGCATGGTACTGCCTGACCTCGCTCGTCCCAGGATCCTTGGCAAGATGATGGTCGGTTGTGGTGGTGCGGGTGTCGTGACCGCAACCGATAGTCTGTTTTGAACCATCGGCTTCAGGCATTGAGTGCTTTGTCCGATCGAAAAGACCGGGTACGTAGGAAGCGCCTGTTGTGGTTCAAAATGAGATCCGACTGTAGCAAACTCTTGCGTCACTTCCTTTACACTTTGATATCAGTGGCCTAAGCGTAGTGACTAGGGCCGATGATTGGTTCAACAATGCACAATTTATAGATGGAAGCACCTCTCTTTTTAGATTGATTGTCCATATCCGATAATTCTGCTTGCGCAGGTAGATATCAGCTTACCGTAGCTCCGCTGTCCGAAGGGATTTTGATCGTTGGTAGCGTCGTCTTTTGCGTGACACCGCGTCGTGTCTTCTTGTAGCAGTTCAGCATCATCTGCTCAAACGCCGCCTTCTGATCTTAGATCTCCTTGCGCTGCTCTTGCGATAAATCGGCCATAGTTGGCGCGATTATCGCATCAGGGCTGATGTCAACGGAAACGGTGATCTTTCCTGTTGACGTCATGTTGGCTTCTTCGGGTCCCACCGGGCGTGCCAAAGGTGTGTTGGCGTCGAAAAACTTGACGATGGGTCGATCGCCGCCAACACACGAGAACGCCGGGTTCAGATTCACGCAATCGGCAAGAGACGTATTCCCTGACACGATCGATCAGGAGAACGATCGCGGGCGGGGGGGGGGGGGGGCTGTCGATTCCTAATTGGTCCAAAACGAACCAGCGTAGATCGGAGGGTCTCGATAGATTTGACCAACCCTTGCGAGCCGATCAGATAGGGTAAAAAAGCCTACTCTTCCCGAAAAATGCGATTGCAGGAAAATCAGGAAGAGAGTAGATGCGCAACTCGTGTTGATACGTGTATTACAAGAGGAAAGATTACAAGACTAAAATGACTACTACTAATGCTGAAAAGTAGAGTAATTGATTGACTGGTTGTTTGGATGTGTCCTCTCTGACGTAGCTCATCGGTCTCCTTTTATAACCCACACGCCTAATCGTATTTGCCTCGGTCTCTTCATCTGCTCGTACAAGCCTCGAATTCTTCCTTCCGATCGTATTTGGCCTAGGTCGTATTGACTTCAATCTTTCCTTCCGATCCATGTGTTACCATATGATCGCAACCTTCTAAATCATCTGTTCGCTGCCCTTTGCCAACTTGGTTCATGCTGGTCGTTTCAGACTTGCGTCAAGATCGCACCCGTCTCGGTCGCTCAATTTTGGGTGCTAACAGTGATCAAATTGGCTGGCACGCCCGCAGAATCTGAACCCAGCGTCATTGTGTGTTGGTGGCGATCGACCCGTCGTCAAGTTTTTTGGGGCCAACAAGTATATATTGATCCTACAAGTGGTATCAAGCACTACTGATAGACATGTTTGATATGGGAAGTCAAGTCATATTATTGCAGACTGCCGTGTTACAACTTGCGAGTGTAAAATGAACTTTGGTTTGTAGTACATTTGGTTATGCACCTCTTATCTTGCTGATTAGTCATTTAATTACTTTAGCTCTTCATATGTCAATGATATTTCTAGCTTTATCCTTCTCGAAATCCATCTCACCCTCTGTCATGTCCATAGAAATCAAGGGAAAAAACCAATAGCTTTTGTGGTGTGAAGCTATTAACATGGATTTCCTATCATAAAAATAGTGACAATATTATAGTTTACCTGTTGCCTTTTTGTGGTGTGAAGCTGCAGGTTTTCACTTATGCATTCTTAGGTACCTGTTGACACCGTTTGTTGTGGATTGTGTTACTGTTACTGTATATGTCCAATGTCTTTTTTGTATTTATGCCTGTAGCTGATTTTATTACTGCCTTAACCCTCGGATGATGAATATCTCTTTTTCTAGTCTGGATTTGGTTTCCAACAGCTCATCCCTGGAATGAGGCCTGGTATTGCTCCAATGGCAAATTTCGTCATGCCTATGGTCCAGCAAGGTCAACAACCACAACGTCCAGCTGGAAGGCGTGCAGGTGCTGGTGGAATTCAGCAACCAATGCCAATGAGTCACCAGCAGGTAATAATATTGGTTTATTTATTACTTCTATAGGGATGCAAATGGGCCGGCCCTAGGGTCATCTTTGACCCACTCTAGTTCATTTGTTTGCACTAAAACTTAAAAGGTGGACTAAAAATTAAGTTTTTAGTGCAAACAAATGAACTAGAATGGGTCAAAGAAGACCCTAGGGTCAGCCCATTTGCATCCCTATACTTCTATACTGGAACAGGGAGTTAGCCTTTTGTTGTATCCTCGCTGCTTTGTGTTTTGACACACATTCTGCAGATGCTTCCAAGGGGTGGTCGCGGTGGCTACCGCTATGCTTCGGGGCGTGGTATGCCTGACGCTGCATTTCGTGGAGTTGGAGGTGTGGTACCACCATCCCCGTACGAGATGGGAAGAATGACTCTTAGTGATGCTGGTGCACCACAGCAGGTTCCTGTTGTAGCGTTGGCCTCTACACTTGCCAACTCTCCTCCAGAGCAGCAAAGATTGGTTAGCCTTTGCATTTTTGTGCACAAAGTGATCTAGAATCTTCTTAATCAAGAATGAGGATCATAACTGTATAATTTCTGCAGATGCTTGGCGAAAGCTTGTACCCACTTGTTGATCAGCTGGAGCATGACCAGGCTGCGAAGGTCACTGGTATGCTTCTCGAGATGGACCAAACTGAAGTTCTTCATCTTATCGAGTCGCCCGATGCTCTGAAGGCTAAGGTTGCCGAAGCTATGGAGGTTCTCCGTAATGCCCATCAGCAGACCAATGCTCCCGCCGATCAGCTGGCTGCGCTCTCGCTGAGCGATGGCGTTGTTTCATCTTAATCGGAATGCCATATGTTTTGCCTTTTATATCTGGACTGCAAATGCCCATCAGCAGACCAATCCTAAAGGTTTATTAAACAACTTTGCAGTTGTGGATTTGGCTTGAGGCTATCTTATTTATGTTTGCTTAAATATTAGGATTGAACATTTTTGTTGTAGATTTGGCTTGAGGCTATTATTTATGCTTGCTTAAAAATTGGGATTGAAATATATGTTACTGGTGGGTTGCTGTTCTTAATATCTATGTGCTCGGTTTGGGTACTGCTGCTTGAATTATATTTTTATTGAATACTCCCTCCAGTTTGGTAATAGATGTCGTTTTAGACATCGACACGGTCTTCAAAACACAACTTTGACGCTATTTTTTATTATAATATATTTATAAAACCCAATAAGATTATAATATTATGAAAGTACTTCACGAGACAAGTCTACACATATAATTTTCATATATCCAATTTAAATATTTAAAAATATATCGATAATTAAAGTTTTAGAAGTTTGATCATCACTATGTCTAAAACGACATTTATTATCAAACTGGAGGGAGTACTATTTTATCAAGCAGTATTCTAAATAAGCAGTATTCTAAACATGGAGTTCGCGGCAAGGATTCCTCATTTGAGACTGATTTATGTTGCTGGGTACATAGCTCCGTCTTGGTGCTATTGTGCTCGAAGTCTCGAACACTGTTCAGGTTGCCAATCCAAGAGCAGTTCGGACTGAAGCTGTACGTTTGATGGCTTTTACGTGCGAGAGCCGTAGGCCACCATAGGTGTCGCATTTAGCTCTACCCTTTGGAAAGTTCGTCTAGGTAGCCACGGCGCCGGTGGTCGAACGAACCTGCACGACAGACAATGACCAGATGTAGGTGAGGAGAGCGTGGTGGCGGCGCGGGAAGCATCATGAGGAAGGGTGTAGGAGGCGACCCGAGGTAGGCCTATGCACCGGTTGGGGTGGGCTGTCTCAACAAGGTTGTCAAGGTTGCGTACATCTAACATACAAATGGTCTCAACAGAGCTAAGGTTGATACCGGCCAACTTGGGTCGAAGACATGGAAGGTGCTACGGACTTATGCATAATAAACCCCTAAACTATTTAGTTTTGTTCAATTAATCCTTTAAACTATTGTTTTGTTGATTTGAACCCCAAACAATCAGATTTTATTTAATCAAGCTCTTCTGTTGGTTCCACTAATGGTAGAATGAAGTTGACCTTTCTGGTGGGAAACCCGGAAAGCTGGACTGCTGGAGCCTTCTCAAGACCATCTGTGGTCATATGACTGCCTGGTCGGTATACCCTTCCTTGAGATAACCATTCCACCATGACCTTGTTCTCAGTCACCTGGTTGAATAAGGATCACCCGTGCCTTGTTCCTGGTCACTAGTAGATGTGCTCTAACGAGTCACTGTCGTGTATAATTACACGACGTTGTTGCTTCACCCACACAACACATGCGCCACCAAACATCATCAACCGAGTGGGAGTTACGACGATTACTATTGTTTGTCTATACAACGACGGTTCATCCACGGAGAGGCACATTTTGGCAGACGATGGTTGGCGCCAAGTAGGCCCTATATAAAAGGAAGAGTGGTGACATGAACAAGGGACAAGGCACAACCGAGGTAGCAATCAAGAACTAGATATTATCGATAAGTTTAGATTCACTCCGAAACACTTTTACTTTGAAATTAATCGATAGTGAAAGGAGGCTTAAATAAGTCTGTTTTGTCCTCTCAAGTCTGGAAATCAACACTCAACTCTAAAATCGGACATTCGGACATTCGACATCCTAGAACTCTCAACACCGGGTAAATCACTTCCTCACCCGAAACCACCATGGTAGGAGTATTGGCTAACGTGGCACCTGTGTCCAAACTTCATTGATGTGGATGCTACATATCTTCAACATCTTCTTCGTCTCCTTTCTCCCGATGTCCACCCTCACCCGTCACCGCCGTCCACACCGTCTTGTCACGACTCACGACCAATCTTTATAGCCATGAAGTTGAGCTCTGTGCTCTTTGGCATGCATCACGTAGCTCTTAAGAACCTCGTTGGAGAACAAAGTGCGCGTGCGTGGTGCATACAGGCAGAAACCCCTCTGTTAGATTAATCTTATTGTGCATGTGTGTGTGCACCGTGGAGTTAGTTGAGTCACGTAGCTTTATATGCACAATTTGATGAGTAATCAAAAGACGCATATGTCAGAGATCGCAAGAGGAGATCGAAGCACAGTGAAGTCAGCAAAGAGTGTACTGGTTCGGTGGATTCAATTAAGTGACAATCAACAGACGGAAGTTGTTGATCTAGATTGGGGGACGATTGATCCAACGGCTCATGCACTTCAAATAATTTACCGAGAAACACTGTGGTTTTCACCTGCCATCGTAATTTTCTTCTCACTCGATTTGGTCTGTTAATTTGGCATTACCGCCTGAGTTGGTGCTGTAAAACCCTTTGGGGTATAAACTCGGATGTGGAAGAGAAATGGAATGCTTATCGATTCCACATATTCTAGAGTATTCTTAGTTGTATTAGCACAGTCTTCTAGTTTCAATTTAATTTTGTCAGATCGATCTGTCTCTATGCAAATTTTTCTGTTCTTGATTCTATTTTTGTGTCAGATTCAGATCGGGTCCTGACATTTTAGTATCATAGCCAAGTTTGATCTAGGAGGGGTGATTGCGAATGAAGATCTGAGGTTGGGACAGCCGTAAAATCCCTTGATCTGGAAGGAGAGTATGACTGCAGAAATTGCAACTTTAAGGGAATTGGTGGAAGACACATTGGAGATGGATAACCGAGTGGAAATTGAGAGGATTCGAAAGAGATTGTCAGATAGATGCTCAGATCCGATGTGGCGGAGATCAAAGCTTTCTTGATGAGTTCCCCACAACAGACGGGAGATGTGAGGGAAAATACCAATACTTCCGTTGTTTTTGGAGATGACTTCACTGGGATATAGTACACGGAATTCATCAGGTGATGACCACAACCCTACCTCAGATACATTCGAATACCCATTTCTTGTTGGAGCTACCGATTATTTCTAGTAGTCATCTGCCGATATATACACCAGCCATTAGGACTTCATCGCGACCAAATCTCAGATCATATGGAGGCTTTGGAATATCTGGAAATCTTTCTCATGCACCACCACCGATGCTGCCATTACAGAATAGCCCTAATTTGGGTTTTGGACCTAGCATTTACCAACAAATGAGATTGGGTTCAGTATGGTTTCTTTCCCAAGTACCAATTTATCATCATCCAGTTTTATCCCAAAACATGTGTTCTGGAGTAGCTTATAACAGTGGTTTACCTTCTCAAACAACCCATTATCCAGGAATTCACCTATTTGATGCTCAAAGAAACATATACCTAGGAGATAATCATAATCCCCACCATTATCCAGAAGCTGTAATCTAAGGATTAAAATTAGAGTTAACCCTATTTTCAGGTGAGAATCCATTGGGCTGGATAGATCAGTGTGAGAAGTTTTTTGAAATGGTAGGACACTAGCATATCAGGGGGTAAATTTGGCAATCGGGCATTTAATTGGAAGAGCTCAGATCTGGTTCAGGGGTGTGGGAATACCATGGCAATTGTTAAGCTAGCCCCAGTTTTGTGCAATACTGAGTGATTAATTTTCTGAAGCTAATGTGCATGAGGTTGTCGAGAAATTGCAGAACATCAAGCATTTGAGTACTGTAGGGAAGTATATCGATTATTTTGAGAGGTATGTGGAGATGGTGAAGAGGGATCATCCTTATCTGCAAGAAAATTATTTGTTGAGTTGTTTCATCGGAGGATTGAAGGATGAAATTAAATATGATGTGAGTAGCAATCAACCAAGGGGTTTGCTAGAAGCATACTGGTATGCTAAGTTGGAAGAAAAAACCGTAGTAGCCAAGAGGCACAACCAAGGAAGTGGTAGCTCCAAAACCAATTAGTGGCAAAGAGAAGCAAGTGTATCTCTGCTGTGGACAATATTTACAAAATTAATATGCCATTTAAAAAATAACAAAAAATACACCCCTATCACCATTCCAATTAGCGACAGAGAGCTGATTTAGCTATTTGTCGCAATTTGAAATGGATATATAGGGAAAAAAATATTGTTTTTACCCTATGTATCCATTTCAAATGGATATAGGAGCCATGTTGCCGTTTGGAATGGCGACAGGGGGTATTTGTGGCCTCAAACTACGTTGCAGCAAAGGGGGATACAAGGGGTATTCATGTGTTGCCCTCCGTCGTCATTTCAAATGGCGACAGAGAGCTAGGCTCTATGTCGCCATTTCAAATGGATATAGGGGCCTGTCGCCAATTGGAATGACGATAGGGGGGTATTTTTGTTATTTTTTTAAACGGCATATTATCTTTGTAAATATTCATTAAAATAATATTACTTTAAAAAATTCTATGGATTGCCCACGCGGAGAAAGTTTGGGCAGCAGCAGGTGGCCAGGTGCCTAAGTGGCTTGCTGTTGGATGAGCCAGCCCAATTAACTTCCTTTTTTTTTCCTTTGCTTTATTATTGTGTGATGGATCTTTCATGTGTGGCATACTTTTCACCTCCCTCTCTCTCTCTCTCTCTCTCTCTCTCTCTCTCTCTCTATATATATATATATATATATATATATATATATATATATATATATATATATGTGTGTGTGTGTGTGTGTGTATGTACTCCCAGTGTATGTACTCCATATCCCTATTTGGTTAAAAATAACTTTCTAATTAGGAGGAATTAGTTAACATCTTCTATTTATGGAATATGCTTCCACCTGTGTAACATCAGTTAATATATAGGAAGTAGGGAGTACATACTCTCGGTAGTACGCTTTCATTTTCTATATATATAAATATATATATATGAAAAATACTTTCTACTCCCGGAGTAATTACTCCTATCTCTGACTCCGTAATGGGACACTACGGTGCCCAGGCACCATGATTTTAAATGCACGAATTTAAGTCAAATTCGGGGTTTTTTTAAACTTTCAGGTTTACGGTATATACATATCTATAACAATTCAAATGAAACAAATACCTTTAAAAAATATACTCGAATCCAAAGATTTGAATGAATTTAGATCACATGCTTTGCTGATATATATATAATCAGTGCATACCTACAATCAAACTATCATCAAAACAAAGAAATTTTAGTTCGAATTTCAATCAAACTTGTTTAAACTAGTTAGTAAACTAGTTAAACTTAGCATCCTAATTTTTTTAAAAAATTTCGAATGCAAATAAATAGAAAAAATATCCGTTTTGGATCATGGTTCCCAGGCACCATGGTGCCCCAAGTAATTGTACTATATATACACACACACATACACACGGTGTTTTTGAGAAATGAAGTGCATTCGTATCGCCGTATCTAGGCAACTTTCCTAAAATTGCATGCTAGCGTAGGACACCTAGGTTGCATAACTCACTAAACTTGTATGTTGAGCAAGGACATGATTCCCATGCAGTTTTTAAGGGAATGCAACTTAAGCAGTTACCTGCGAGCTGTTGGATCAAAAAGAGACGGTTTAGATCGATCCAAAATTATCGTAGCAAAATGATACTGTAGCAAATGGATTTAGACGATCTAA
Source organism: Rhipidocladum racemiflorum (assembly GCA_036346355.1). Classification (NCBI taxonomy): domain Eukaryota; kingdom Viridiplantae; phylum Streptophyta; class Magnoliopsida; order Poales; family Poaceae; genus Rhipidocladum; species Rhipidocladum racemiflorum. The sequence continues at coordinate 23,440,229 of CM070584.1, read as the reverse complement.
ACCGTTCGCTTGCTCGATCGGATGGTTCACACCTGTGGGGACTGTTTAAGTTGTAGTCCCCATAGAGACTACATTTGTTCCCTATCTGTCGAGCAATTGGTTTTAATACTCACTTAGCAGGAGACTTGTGGTGCTTACTTGCACAAAATAAGTTTTAGCCAAAATTTTTGAAAATCCCAATTCAGCCCTCTTGGGCTCCTCGACCCTAGTCATCTTTCTTTTGTGAGATGTCATCACTTCATCGTAAACTTGGAAGACGTCAGCCTCCTTTTCTTATTTTCTAACTCTTTGTACTTCCTGATTTGATGCCGCAAAACATCGTTGATGACTTTAAACAAACCAGAATAACTGTTAACAAAGTTATGCCGACCTTGAATTCGTAGTTTCACTAAATCAACCGCATGTCTTGGAATTTTAATGTAGACAATGGAAATGGGAATGTGTCATGTAGATCGATGCTCAGAATCAAGGTAAGAAAAAGTGGTACATATATATGATACTAGTAAGGTGTCCGTGCGTTGCAACGGTATCTACATTTTGAACGGCTGTCGATAACATGAAACAAGAAAATATGTTGTGCAAATAATACCTTATACAATAGGACACTATTGAAGCAGTATTTCTATATTTCTATGTAAATGGAGCGTTCTGACGCTTCGTTTCTTGCGCCTGGAGTGGTTAATTAATTAAAGAGGTGGGTAATTAAAGAATGGTCTTGTGTGTTGTCTTCCATCCACACCTGAAGTGGTTAATTAAAGAGGTGGGTAATTAAAGAATGGTCTTGTGTGTTGTCTTCCATCCACACCTGAAGTGGTTAATTAAAGAGGTGGGTAATTAAAGAATGGTAGAACTGGTAATTTTGATGAAATGACGTGGGAAGAAACTCTCACTTTATATAGTAGAGATATATAAGTTGTTGTCTAAAGTGCGTTTTAGAGGAGTGAACTCGCCAGGTTCCAAAAAGCGGAACCAGACCGCCGGTTCCCGGTGTTTTTTGGATGTGACAAACAACCCGAAACGAAAGATCTACTTCCATTGCTCTTTCGGCCTGTCTGGTTTGCGTCCTGGTGGCCACTAGGCTGCCGGGAGGCGTTGCTTGGATGCGCCGGGGTTGTCTTTGGTTGGTGTGCTTTCGATCATGTTTGGCAGAGCTCTAACTTCATTAGATTCGTGAATTTGATAGAGCTAGGTATTTTTATTTTCATCAGATTCGTGAAGCTGGAGCTGTGTATATTGAAAGTGTTTAGATAGGTTATATTTTAGAATAAAAATATAAACTTAATTTACTTTATTATAGCCTACAAATTTTATATCTGAGATACAACCTCATCTCCAGGCCTGGCCGCACAGGCCACGGACAATGGTAGCCTGAACCGGGATTCCTCTCCGGAACGCACGCACAACGCTCGCACTCGTAGCTGCATATAATGCTCGTTGCCTTCGCATCGCATGAGCCTCGTCGGCCAGCCCGTCTCCGTCGTCTCAATTGGGCCATCGTTGTCGTTCCCCGTTCGGCTCGCTAAAATCGGGCGGTAGCCGCTCTGACCGTTGGAACGTTGCCACAATCGAACCACCGCGCCGAGTCTTTCCTGACCACAATCGAACCACCGCAGCTGCATGTCGTCATGCTACTAACCATAGCACCGAGCAGTACCGGCACTCGAGGTTTTAAATCCCGGCGAAATTTCGAAAATTTCGGTCGTCATGCTACTAACCTTAGATCCTAAATATCGTCCGGATAATTTTTTTTGAAAAAATTCAAATCTCGGCGAGATCTCAATGATTTCGGCCGAAATCTCAGTGATATTGACCGAATTTGATTGGATTTAGGGTCAAGACCATCCACAAAAAATTTCAAAAAATTTTAAGATGTTTTTGACTAGTTTTTGGTCGGTTCAATTTGAGTGCATATGTTGTATGAAAATTTTGACATTAGAAACAATTTGAGATGATATTGTTTTGACATTTAAAATTTTTAAGCTTTTTATGTTTTGAACGTACTTGTAGCACTACTGTTGGTGTATGTTTGGACAAGCTTAGATCGAATTTCCTAAAAACAATGCGTTAAAACTCTTATATGTATTGTTCAACTGTACATGCTGCTTTGTTCAGTTCAATTTTTGTTTATACTTGCCTCAATTTATACTTAGCTGTTGTTGCAACATTTTCAGTATGCAAGGGCTTTGAAGGAGGAGGGAGTTGAAACCAACGTTATTGTCTTCCCAGAAGATATTCATGGACTTGACAAGTTAGTTTATGTTTCAAATTGTTTTTACCATGATTACTACCATAATGTCTCACAATATTTCATTAGATCAAACTTCTCTCTTTCTCTTTACAGGCACAATCTGATTTTGAGAACTTCCTGAATATAGGGGTTTGGTTCAAGAAGCACATGAACAAATAAACATTAGGCCTCTCCTACCACTACAATTTCCTTGTACTTTATTTTGGTTAATAAATGATTGTAGTTTGGGTCAAAGCAGCCCCAAGAAAAACGTGGTTCCATTGACAATTCTGATAACTCACATCTAAATGCTTGTAATTTTGGTCAAAGAAGTCCCAAGGAAAACGTGATTCCATTGGCAATTCAATAAATTGTTTGTTTTGTAGTGTTGCTGTACTGGAATAATTGTTGACAATGCAATTACATTTTGATCATAACATTTTGGTCCTATTGGCATGGATTAAACTTATGATTGCTAAAACAGGTGATTCTTTTTCTACTCCTAATTCACCTTGTAATGTTTGGATAACTGTACAGGTTGCAAAGGTGCATTACTGGATATCCCTTGAAGTTGTCCTCTTGACCATCTGGTTCTCAAAATCAAGCAAAATGACATGAACAACGTGCTACGTTATTATAAACATGTTGTTCATGTTTCATATTGTATCCTATCCTAAAAGTTGAACAACATTTGTCGGTAATATTATGGAGGTGTTAGAACCATCCACAAATTTTTTAAAAGTTTATAACATAGTTTGCACTATTTTTCATTCGATTGAAATTTGCCGGTTAGTCTTATCAGGATAGTAACACTATTAGATTTTTTAAAAATTTCTCAGACTTATCATCTTCTAAATTTTTTATGAGAATATTAGTGATGTGTCAGGACCATCCAAATAAAATTTTAAAATTTTTTAACATATTTTTAACCATTTTTCGGTCGGTTCAATCTAGACAAAAATCTCGGTGATTTCGACTGAAATCTCAGATTTCCTGATTGAAAAAAAAAATAGATTTAAAATTTGATTTTTGAATTTCATTTGAATTTTATTTGAAATTTCGGCCACTTCCGAGATTTATACTAAAACAAAATTTAAAACCTTGCCGCCACTACGTTGCCTCCATTATTTTACACTTTCTCATTTGCAAAGCGTATCTTTTTTGTTTGTTTTTTCTTTTCAGTCACAGGTCCACAAACAAACAGATTGGCACGCATAATCAAGCCAAAACAATTAAAATCCCCCGTCGGCTTACAATCACTCCTTTTTATCAGGCACACTCAACTCACCGACGAAACAGGCCGCCTTGCTTTGCTCTTGAAGAGCATTGTTGATGATGCGTTAAAAACGCATTCTTAACAACATTAGCACCACACATGGACAAAAGAATAACAAGATAATACAATTTCCAAATATGGTGATATTTATAAAACAAAATGCATCGTAACTGGTCCGTACATCACACGATACAGGGATAATGAAACTGAGGGTTTTATTAAGATTGCATCCAGAGAGATTACACATTTACAAGAATCAAGAATGAAATTTTGGTTCAAAATGCTACAAATTTACAATCAATGAGACATACAAAAGACTATACCGCCTACACTTGACATAGACAAGAACAAACAAAAAACCAAATAAAAAATATAAAAAATTTACTACAGCTACAAAAGATAGCCACGAAAGACAGGTGAGGCATCCACAACCGAATTTAACTAAAACCATTATGTCCCAATTCAGTTTAATGACACAAAATCTGTGAGATGCGTCGCTCAGCATCCATTGGTATCTCTCTACCAGGCACATTGACCTTTAATATGCTCAAGTATCTACATAATAAAAGTGAATTCAGATTAAACATAATACAACGATAAACGATAATGCAGTTATGTGAAAATGCTCGACAGGCTTACTCTTTTGCAGAAAACACATATTCATGTTCGGCAATGAATCCAAGCAACGACTGCACATGGAGAAATGGGTAAATAAATATTAAAAGGATAGAATTATGGATAGCATGATCTCAGTGGTATACCTCGAAAGGCAAATTTAACAGCTCATAGAATGTCCGAACACGATCTAGTCTCTGTTGGACTGCTTTGCTATCTATGGAGGGTATGGCTGCAAGAGCCTGCATAGAGAGTTTTTTTTGCACAAATAACTATGAAATTGACCTTCCATTTAGTGTGACAAAACTATATCAAGATGCAAATACAGTGTAAACAGCTATATCAAAATGCAAATGAGGTAACATTTATATCACACCGCATATGAAAATACTACCTGTTCTAGTGCTATAGAATTTCTGCATATTTGTTGGACTCCTAACAAGTTGATGGACTTCATCTGAGCGAGTGCCTGAATTGACATTTCACAATTCAAGGACCGTAAGTAGGATATCTGGAATCTAGATTTCATAGTACTGGCCTATAGCAAGAAGCATAAGCAGCGCAATTAATACAAAACAAACCTTTATTGATGCAGTAGCAGCAACACTAGAAATCCCACGAAATACATAATTCCTTTTCAATTCTGCAATATAAGGAGCCATTTCTTCATCCCTACGTGCAATCTGTTGATATTGGAAAGCTCAGAACATGTTTTAGGGCTCACTAACATCAATAAGTTGAAAAGGTGTCATTGGTACACTACGTGCACATGTGTGAATACTGCATAGAACAAGCTTATAATTAACTTCAATTTTTACCTGGATGCCAATGCACCCAAATCAATACTCCTTTTTCACTTTTAGTATACTAATATAATTGCAAGTTACTCAGCTCATTTTCTCGCCATTTTCTGTATACCATGTTAAACATGCATAAAAGTATACCTAAAAACTAACATATACCATTATTTAGAAAGTATATGCACAACATACTCCCATATACGTATACTCCATGTATCTAGGTTCTGTTGTGATATACCTCTTATTATTGTGAAACAACATAGGGAGTAGTTAATAAGGGTGTAGGAAATACACATTCTACCCATGGGAACTCTGGACGACATATTGTATGCAACTTGCATCAGGGGAGCTAATTCAAGAAAAGTATAAGAGCACCAAACTTGTATTATACCAAGGTGAACTGGCATACCTGAGTTGTAAGTGAGATGATAAAGTCATCAGGATCTTCAGCATCTTGATCTTCTACATACTCTCTTTTGGTCATTTCCTGTTCAAATTTATGTCAGTAGAAAATTCTTGTCATGACATAAATCCATCAATAAAAGAGTGATACAATAAGAAACTTACCTGCATGTGATATATTGTTTCTAATTGCATTTCCAACCTCAAGACTCTCACACAATCAATTGCTAGCCTTCTATACTCATTAGCAAGAGATGCAAGGCTTTTCGGAATTACACTAGTTGATCGAGTATGGCGACCTTGGTTGACGTGATTTTTGTTCTCCGAGGTGGTGGGACTTATGAATGACTCTCCAAGCCTGAAATCACATATATCATAAGGTATGATGAGGCCAGAAGGCAGAAACTACAAAAATGGATGTAAATATTATATATTGTCACCCAACTGTTCTTGCATAGGGTAAAATTGGAATTAGATGGACACTAAATTTCGAATCTGTTGTTATTTTCAAATGCGCAAAATATTTGTAGTTACTAAGCAATTTACCCCTTCTCAATATTATATAAGGAACAATACTGTAGTTCAACAAAATAGGTGTCTAAAATAAACAAGTAAAACAATAGGATTACCTTTCAACTGAATCTGCTAAATATTCCAACGAATCGCTAAGAGATGCCAACAATATTAATTTCTGGTCATCATGGATCAAGTTTTCCTGCATACCCAAAGATAACACTCAACAAGTAGCAAAAAAAAATATTCACAGCTAAGGGCCTGTTTGGAAGAGGGGGCTTGCTCTAGGAATTTTTAGGAGTTGAACTAAATCCTAAGGATTTGGATCAAAATCACTCATTTCCAAACAGGCCCTAAATGTTGTCAAAAGTCCTCTAAATTTCAATATTAGAATTCTTCCCATGCCACTTGAGCCAAACTAGCATGAAACATGGATTTCTTTCTTTTCACGGTATATGATGTGTGTGTATGCATCTTATATTTGGTCATAAGGATATCTTCCATAAGTCAAACATGTGCATATGATTATCAGCTTTGTAGACACGATGAAACAAGAATTATGATGTAGAAAATTTCGATTTTCTTCATCTCTCGCATTGACAACTGTAACCTATTATAATCTATACCTCCATAGAAGAAAACCATGCAAGATATAACTTCAAGAACAAAAGCACAGGATTACACATAGATATAATGCATGTTCATGCAAGTTCTAAATAAAAAATAAAGATAGCATTGATCGGCCTTAATAATAGAAAATGCAAAAACATCCAGCAAAGCTTAAATATGGTAAAAGATACCTGTTTTATTGGGCACATATCCAATAGGAGATCACTTAGTTCAATCTCTACTTCGATTGCTTCTGCATCCGGAACATTGTTATCAAATTGACCGGAAGAATTATGCAAAGAAACATTTGCTGGGTCCAGGCGCATTAAGCTTTCAACATCACTCCTTGAAAGGAGGATATAACTTTGTTTTTCAAGAACAGCCTGAATTTTTGACAGAATATAAAAGAGTCATGAAGCTCCATACACTAGGAAGAAAACAAAGCTGTCTGGAGTGCAGCAGCAGCAACAACAATAATTTCTTTTTTATTAATTTAGCACCAATATAGTTGAGCTGCAACTGTATCACTGCATCAATGTAAGTTGTGATTGCAAATATATGGCTAGCAAAGGTGTCATCACTGCATCGATTTAAGACTGCTTCTTAGCGAAAACTTAATCGTACTGATGTTAAATTTAGCTATTCCGACATATATAATTTTTTTGTGACAGTTTGTTGTGTATAAACCATGGGTTGTATCTACTTCTGACTGGTAAACTCAGAAATATGCTAACAGTACAGCTTGTAACAATAGTACACTTTGACCACAAAATTATTGATAGCTATTTGCAAAGTTCAGGAAAACTACTCCCTCCACACTTTTCTTATTTGATATTATTGACTTTTCACAGTTTGTATCTTTTCACAGTTTCCAAGCTGTGACCTTGACCATTACTTTTTATAACTATATTTTAGTGTAAATTAATAAAATTATAATATTGTGAAAGTACTTTTAACAACAGATCCAGTGATAGTCTTCATATTGGTTAATCTATACAGTTATTAACATATTGATGATAAAAGTTTATAAGGTTTAACCGCACATATTATAAAACATCAAATAAAAAAGAATGGAGACAGTACTATAACAACTAGAGTATACAATTATGGGCATTAGTTATGTTTACGAGTCCCATTAATTGCGATGCAGTGATCGGGGATGATTTAATGTGGTTTACAGGTATGAACCATGTCCAAGTCTCACAGACGCAAATCATTGCTACCATTCTAATAGATTGAGCTGCCATTTCATGCACAGACAAAGTTGACTAGACTAGAAACCCATTGGGTGGAGAAAACAAGGTCACCGAAAGGCACTTAATTCCGCTGCAAGATAGTTATATTGACAATAAATTCCAAGTTAGTTAAACTGTGGTAATCTCAAAGGTAATTAAAATAACTTTGGGGGGTCCAAATGGTGTCATCATTTACTAAATAACATAACAGAGGGTTGTTCCATAAATGTATATTTTAAATGGGAGTGGGTCAAATGTTGAGTCCACCAATTTTCTCCAATTGGGATTATCAAACTATTTTATATTTCTGCTAAGCATCCTTCACATGCTTGTCCATTTTCTTTAGTCACACAGCGAACAAAAGGAGGCTGTTCCCTTTTCAGATATTCACATGTCTGGAGGTATTCTGTTTCCAGCAGCTTCTGCTACCTTTTCTTGCATAAAAGCATACATGGATCAAGTGGTATCAGAGCACTGAATCCTAGAGCTAAATGCTCGTCAACTAAGCTGATAAGCAGATCTACTTTGGCGATGACAAGTGAGAACATTAAAACAGATAATATCACAAAGTTAGCCAGGTGTAACAAAGTTAGACAATGTGTTGCATTGGGAAACTCTCAAAAGAGAACAAGAGGGATATGAAACAAACAACACCTTCAAGGAGGTTCTGGCTAGGAGATGGGAGAACAAATGCATCACTGCAGCCAGAACCTCATTGAGAAAGCATGTTCAACATTAAGAATTTGGTACTTAGTCATCTTGGAACTTACTTCCCTGAAAATATTAAGTACTCTTGAGACACTTTATTCATTGTATCGCTAACCACTCTGTATGTTTACATCAAGTTTTACTGGTTTTCACTTAATTCGGCTGGGTCAGTTCTAATTATGTATCTCACATTTGTACCACATGTAAATCTAAGAAAACACAGTCTATGGTAAGCAAAAATTGTACAGATATCAAAGCAAATAATGAGCTGAGGCATTGATTTACATCAAACTATGGTAGCAATATGTGCATTCATTCTGTACTATTTTTTTAGAGCAGAAAGGCAGTAAAGCACTCAACTTATATTTTTAATAAGTTAATAATGCATCCAAAACATCAAATACCCAGCTAGTCTGTTGGATCTCAGTTGCATCATACGGAAGTGTTCCAATACCTGACCCTAACGATCCTTTCTACAGAAAAATATCATCGGTTTTTAATTATGATTTGGAACAAATAACAACTGCAACGAGCAGGTGTTTAACAAGTGTTCTCTAATAATATGTATCATTCTATCTTGAATATCACGACGTAGAACTTATTAGCCAATTATAAATCATCTTGAACTTACATGGTAATGGGCTAGAAGAGTCAATCTCACTAAATTAATTCTCACATGAAATAGTACATGTCCCATTTCAAGTAGCCAATCTCCATGCCAAAAACAATGAAAAGCTGCTAGAGTTGAAAATACTAACAATAAAGTAAGTAATAATATCTAGGAAAAATTGTGTTGAAAAATATAAGATAGGGAAGGAATGTTCATTAAGTGCTACATGTACCACACACTGCAATATAATTTGATTTATTGTATAAATAGTTAATGCAGAAAACATTCATTTTGTGGATCTCAGTACTTCTAAAGATAGAGGCTCACCATGTTTTCCCATATTCTTTTTAATACTATTTAGAGAACTATCTGTGTATCAGGGGCATAATTACCAAAAATGCGGTTCGTCCAAGTCACGGTACTCCATTTGGGTTCGTGGTTCTCCACTTTTTCTTCCAATTTCCATTGCAAACACGAACCCTGTACCCTAAACCAGTTCGGGTTCAACGAATCTGATTCACGATTCGCAGGGGTTTCAACGAATCTGGTAACTATGATTAGGGGGTTGTTTGGTTGGCATTACCTGTATTTGGTTTGGTTTGCCACCCTTGCAAACCAAACCAACTACAGGTAATGCCAACGAAAATTGGCTGTTGTTTGGTTTGCTACCAAAATTTGGTAACGACCACAAAATTTTAGTATTTTAGTAATGCCAATGAAATCCAATGTCACACGTGGGCAATCATCCAAAGGCAAGGAATTCACTCAACAAAATTTTGTGAACACAAAAATTTAGCTTGATCACGATCCAAACAACCTTTTTTTTTTTGGCCAATCTTCGGTTTTGCCTAGGTTTTGGCTATGCCAAAGTTTTGGTTTGGCTCACATTAGCCATCAACCAAAGAACCCCCAGGTCTAGCATTTTTAAGATAAAGAATGCTTTGTTCAGTATTATAAAATAATTGAACAGTAGTAGTTAAATCAAAATGGCTCTGGACAGAAACTTTAGCTTAGACATTTCTAGGGTGTTAGTAAGATGTAAAAAGAATAAAAGTTGTCTTTTCTAAAAGTATGATCATCAATGTTGGAATAATCATTGCATGTGCTATCTCTAATTGAAAATGTTCACTTTGGTTTACTTCCTATTTAAATTATGTTATTACAACATGCATTTTCCAAGAGAGAAGCCAATATACAAATGTACATAGAGGCACTTTCTGCAAGCTGTCCTAAAATATAATCAATTTTTCATATAGTTTGTACTAGAAGATATTGTGAGCCTTCACTGTCCCCTTCAGTAACTTCCCTTCTTTTGTCTCTCCACGAGGCAGTCAAAAGAAAGAGAGAAAGGGGCAGCTATAACACAGGAGTCGTGGCGGTTGTATGGCACAAGGTCCCTATAGACAACGGGGCAAGTGAATCATCGCTTTTGGGGCAGGCAGCTCTCTACCATCCATCCCATTGAATTCCTCTTGTAGCGTACCATGCCATCTCAGACCAGATACATCTATGGAAAGAAAGGATTTCATAGAAAATCTTCATTTTTATTGGGAAAATCCCGTCAGTCACCCACCTTTTCAATTTGCTCCCCATATTAATTTTCGTTCACTTTGCCCCCCTTTAAGTTAAGTTGGCGTGCAAATAACCCCCCAAGCCACATATTAGCACTAATTCTTCTGGTTTTCATTATCTTCAACACTTGTTTCAATGATGTCAATAGTTGTTTCAATTATTTGGGTGATTTGCAGTACTTGTTTCAAATAATGAAATCACTCAAACCATTGAAACTGTTAGACAGTATCATAGTTACCTTATATAAGAGATTGCTAGTTGCCTTGTATAGATATTGTAACCTTGTATACATATTGCCATATATAGGCTTCCTTCTATACTCTCATGTACATGTATATATACTTGTTCATTGGTCTCATGTTGAATACAAGTGCTATTCATAACATGGCATCAGAGCCAAAGTTTTAGGGTTAGGGTCCTCACCAACGTTGCACTTGCGCCTTTTTTCCCTGGCGGCTTTCTCGTCGCTACCGCTCTTCTCCGTGGCCACCGCGCCTCCCCCAGTGGTCGCCATGGCCGCTTTGCTCCTCCTTCCGGTGGTCGAAGAAGCGACCACCCAGGAGTTGCCTGAGCACCCAGTCGGACAACACTTCCTTCGACCTGTATGCTGTCGGCCTGATCGCCCCCGGTTGCTCCCGCCCGCCCGGATCTAACGCTTGCCATCGCCCGTGCAGTGGTCTTTGCGTGCCCGAGCCCGGCTTCCTCCCGTCGGTTGCCAGATCTCGCCGACCACGTCGCCTCTTGGTCGGGACGGGGGCTCCGCGCCTAGCTCGCCCGCGACGCCTGCTCGAGCCACCGACGTTGGCCCGACGCCTGCTCGATGCCGTCTGTCGCACACCCGCCCAACGCATGTTCGCCCGAGCCGACGTCTATTTTGACCAAGCATTCGGCCGGATTTAAGCCGGTTTAAGCGTTCGGTCGTAAAAAAATAACTTCATCGACAGGATCTTCCTCCTCGGGAACTGTTTCAGTTCCTCGCTGCCCGGTTATCTTCGATGGTCTAAATTATCGAGACTGGGTTCTCCATATGCGCCTTCACATGCGTGGTCACCGTCTTTGGGAGTTTCTTTCCGGCAAGCTATCTTATCCACCTCGTCCTGCTGCCCCTGCCATGCCTGTTATTCCCAAGGAGGCTAACAATGCTGCTGAACAGAAGACGTCTGATGACTACGCTGATCCTCTGGAGTCTTTTCAGACTAAGTTTACCGCATACAAGATATGGATAGATGAAGATGCTCGTGCCTCCGCTATTTTGGTTGCTAGCATGGAGGTTCTCACTGGTGATATTGTCGCTTTGTCTTCGGCACAGTTGATGTGGGCGCATCTTCGCGACCGCTATGAGCCTGCTGGCGACTCTTTGTACCTTGCTGTTGTGCGATAGTAATAGTCGCTACAGCAAGGTAATTCTATTTTGGATGAGTACCATGCGTAGTTGTCCTCGGTGTGGCGTTAGCTTGATTCTCTGGACTGAATGTCTATCGCACTTGCCAATACTTTCAGCGTTTTGTGGATGAGTTCTATGCGTAGTTGTCCTGGGTGTGGCGTTAGCTTGATTCTCTGGGACCGAATGTCTGTCGCACTTGCCAGTACTTTCAACGTTAGCACTCTCACTTAGAGCTTCACCGCATCTACGACTTCCTGACATGTCTTCGGGCTGAATTTGAGCAGATTCGTGCCCAGCTGCTTGCTCGTCATCCTCGTGTAACCCTGTTGGAGGCCCTTGTAGCTATTCGCGCTGACACTCGCCTTCGTGGTGCGGGTCTGATGGTGTCTCCTTCAATCTTGGCGGTGCCTCGTTCTACTACTTCGTCATGGCGCCTACTCCAATCTTGGCTACTGAGGGTGGAGATCTTCACTGCACCTACTGTGACAAGAACAGACGTGGAGCAGTTCTGCTACTAGAACAAGGATCTTGCTCATCGAGGTAAACGCCCTTCTAAGAGCACTGGACTCTTGGGCGCCTCCCCTCAGCAGACCTCTGTTGGTTCTGACTCCACTCAGGAGATTCGTACATTACTACGTTGCATGGCTACCTCTACACTGACAGGTTCTGCTAGTTCTGCTACTCAATCTTCCAATGAGAGACTACCTTCCTCATCAGGTATCACACCATAGATTCTTGACTCTAGAGCTTCTTGTCATATGACATCTAATCCCACGAGTCTCCATTCCATTAGTCCTCTTGTTGTTCCTATTATTGTGCAAACTGCAGATGGTACTCTTTCTGTTGCAAGACGAGGCACTCCTTTGTCTTCCTCTTTTCATGTTCCTCTTGTTTCTCATGTTCCCAAACTGACCATACAATTCATAGTGTTATTCTTGATTCTGACTCTTGTTATGTTCAGGATCGCCTCACGGGGTCTTTGGTTGGGACTGGCCCTCGCCACTGTGACTCGGCGTCTTTGGAAGCTTGACTGGCTTCATCTTCCTTCCGCTGCCTCTGCCAATCTCTCAATCTCCACCGATTCCACCTCCGTTGCATCTTCTACTGGGTCGTTTGCTCAATGACATCACCGTCTAAGACATCTTTGTGGTTCATGATTGTCTTCTCTAGTTCGTCGTGGTCTTTTAGGATTTGTCTAGTGATACCTCTTTAGACTGTACGTGTTGTAAGCTTGGTAAACAGCTACAACTTCCCTATCCTTCCAGTGAGTATATCTCAACGTCCTTTTGATCTTGTTCATTCTGATGTTTGGGGTCCGACTCCATTTGTTTCAAAAGAGGGTCATCGATATTATATTATTTTTATAGATGATCTCTCGCCACACCTGAATATATTTGATGTCTTGTAGTGAGGTTTTATCCATCTATAAGAATTTTGCCACCATGATCTGTACTTAGTTTGATTCTCCCATTCGTGTTCTTCGTGCTGACTCAGCGGGAGAGTATCTGTCAGGTGCCCTTCGTGCTTTTCTTTCTACACAGGGCACTCTTTCTCAGTTTTCATGTCCTAGTGCTAACGCTCAAAATGGTGTGGCTGAACGCAAACATCGTCATCTTATTGAGACAGCTTGTGCTTTTTTACTTGCTTCCATTGTTCCACCTCACTTCTGGGTTGAAGCTATTTCCACTGCCACTTACTTAATTAACATTCAGCCTTCTTCTGTCTTCAGGGTGGGATTCCAGTTGAGAGTGGCATGCTGCCTAATTATTCTAGTCTTCGCCTCTTTGGGTGCGCTATGTTCTTCTTACACCTCATGAACGCACCAAGCTGACCGCTCAGTCTGTTGAGTGCGTTTTTCTGGGATATAGTGCTGAGCACAAGGGATATCGTCGTTGGGATCCTGTTGGTCGACGGATGAGGATATCTCGAGATGTTACTTTTGATGAGTCTCGTCCCTTCTACCCTCGTCCTTCATCCAGTTCAGCGTCTCTTGACGAGCCGTTTTCTTTCCTGATTTTTCCAGATACTCCAGTTGCCGCTTTTCCCTTTCCACGGTTGGCGTCTCCTTCATCGCCAATCTCTCCTTTTGGTGTCTTCTTCACCACCAGTGCCTCCTCACAAGGTTTCTCATGATATAGTTCCCTCTTATCCTCTATACTACGCTCATCGCCCTCGAGTTGAGGATTCTCCTACTGAGCCATCTTCCTCCGTGTCTCCTCGCTATGCTCTTCGCGATCGCTAGTCTATTTGGCATCCCAAGCGCTTTACCTTTGTTGGTACAGTTCTTGCCGAGCCGACTTCTTACCGTGATGTTATTCAACAGGAATGGCAGCATGCGATGGCATAGGAGCTTGCTGCCCTTGAGGTCACTAGCACATGGGATCTTGTACCTCTTCCTCCACATGTCCGTCCCATTACATGTAAGTAGGTCTATAAGGTTAAGACTCGCTCTGATGGTTCTCTTGAGCCCTACAAGACTCGTCTTGTGGCGGGTAGTTTTCAGCAGGAGCATGATCGTGATTATGATGAGACTTTTGCACCTGTGGCTCAGATAACCACTGTTCGCACTCTACTTGCGGTAGCCTCTGTCTGTGAGTAGTCCATCTTCTAGCTTGATGTCAAAAATGCCTTTCTTAATGGTGAGCTGCATGAGGTCTATATGCAGCTACCACCGAGGTATTCTGTAACTGAGGGCATAGTTTGTCGGCTTTGTAGCTCTCTTTATGGGCTTGGTTTGAGCGTTTTTCTTCTGTGGTCACTGCAGCTGGTTTTTCTGCTAGTGCTCATGATCTTGCGCTCTTTGTTCACACTTCGCCTCATGGTCGGACTCTTCTCCTTCTATATGTTGATGACATGATCATTACTAGAGATGATTCTCAATATATTGCCTTTGTAAAGACTCGTCTCAGTGAGCGACATGTCTGATCTAGGTCCTCTTCGCTACTTTGGGATTGAGGTTTCTTCTATATCTGAGGCCTTCCTATCACAAAAGAAGTATATCCAGGATCTTCTTGATCGTGCTTCTCTCACTAATCAACGTACAGCTGAGATTCCCATGGAGCTCAATGTTCACCTTTGATCTACTGATGGTGAACCTCTTGTGGATCCTACTCGCTATTGCTATCTTGTTGGGAGTTTTGTTTACCTTGGTTTCAGTCGTCCTGACATTTCGTATCCAGTCCATATCTTGAGTCAGTTCGTTTCTGCTCCCACTCAGCTCCACTATAGTCATCTTCTGCGTTCTACGATATCTTCGTGGGACTATCTCTTACCGTCTTTTCTTTCCACACTCCAGCTTTTTACAGCTCCAGGCATACTTTGATGCTACCTGAGCTAGTGATCACTCTAATCGTCGGTCTCTTTCTGCTTACTGTGTTTTTCTTGGTGGTTATCTCATATTGCTTGGAAGACTAAAAAGCAGACAACAGTTTCTCGTTCGAGTGCTGAGTTGCAAGCTTTGGCTCTTTTGACAGCAGATGTTATTTAGCTACGGTGGTTACTTGAGGATTTTGGTATTTTTATTTCTACACCGACTTCTTTTAACTGACAATACAGGTGCTATTAGCATTGCTTGAGATCAAGTGAAGCATGAGCTCACCAAACATATTGGTGTTAATGCTTCTTATATGCGGTCACAGGTACAGGATCAGGTTGTGGCTCTTCAGCACGTGCCTTCAGAGCTTACGTTGGCAGATTTCTTCACGAAGATACAAACTAGAGCTCATCATAACTTTTATCACTCCAAACTCAGTGTTGTAGATCCACCATGAGTTTAGGGGGGGTGTTAGACAGTATCCTAGTTACCTTATATAAGAGATTGCTAGTTGCCTTGTATAGATATTGTTAGCCTTGTATAGATATTACCTTATATAGGCTTTCCTACTATACTCATATACATGTATATATACTGACCCATTGGCATCATGTTGAATACAAGTGCTATTCATAACAGAAACAAGTATTAATCACTTAAATAATTACTAAATCATTGAAAACAGTGCCAAGATAATTAAAACCACGAGAAAATATTGCGAACATGTGACCTAGGGGCATTTGCAAGCCAACTTAACTTGTGGGAGGCAAAGTAAATGAAAATGAGATATGGGGTGCAAATTGAAAATTAGGTGACTTATGGGGGTGTTCATGGATTTTTCACTTTTTTTATTTGCTTGGATCCCATCTCCGCTTGTGTAGTTTTTTTACATAATCTGTCCCATTGGCGAGCCAACATAAAATAAAACAGCTTCCCTTTTATGGAATGAAACCCAAAGACTTTGATTGGGTTTCTTTCCTAGCCTACCCAAACTTGTTTGGGACAAATGGCTTGGTTGTTGGTTGTTGGATCCCCATGCATTCCATTATTCCCGTAACTATGGACTGGTTGTCCCTACCTAACTAAACGGTAGTGGTATAGGCTGCGCAGTTGCTTGAGCATGGGAGAATGAAGAAAATTAAACAGCCAAAGAACACTATGAACAGCAAATATGGGAAGTACAGCAACTCGACAGCTGGTTTTTCGGAAGTACACTATTAAATAGCATTTCACAGCAACAGAATTATAGACACAAAATGGAAAAGTAATTACCATAATTAGAACATAAAAAATAATGTACTTAAGTCACACATCCTAGATGGAACACATTGCATGTGCATGAAAACTGCAAACATACCTCCATATATGAAGCACGGCATCTTTCATGTGTACGTTCTAGAAATGTGCGGACATATTCAACAAGCTCAGTGGCATAGTTCGGCATCAACTGGACCCACCCAAGAACCTGAGGAGAAAATGTGATAATATAATTGAAGCTTGCAAGAAAGGCAACATTTCAACTGTTGGGGCACTACCTCTTTGGCTATTATATCAACGGCTAGAAGCCCTTGTAGTACAGGACGCCCATTCTCCACTAATGAACTATATACTGACGTTGCATGTACACGTGGTCTAAATGCTGCTGGACCTGCCAACAGATATAATAAGTTGTTGAAATATGTACAGATGAAAAAAAAAGAATAAGGCTACTGCAGCCTCTAATATATGTCGACACAATTTTGGGACTCAAAATTCCACACTATGTTTAAGTGCACTCCTTCAAAGATGCATAATAGGGTCATAATATCGTGTAAAGGATGATTTAGCTTTTAATGGTCAATCCATGATTGTATCATGCTTTACATATGTGCATTCAATTATTCAATGTTGTCATGACACCCCAGCCAGCTGCAGCCAAGGATGAAAAAACATCAGAAACCAGCCGATTACCGGCGGCCACCAAATGTAGCGCCCCAAACCGGTAAAAAAAAATATCAGTCCGAAAAAGTTATAACAACAACAACCAAGCCTTTTGTCCCAAACAGGTTGGGGTAGGCTAGAAATGAAACCCAATAGAAGTCAAAAGACACCCAAAACTTCGATCTTAGGCCATGGTTCCGGTACATGAATTGCTAACTTCCATGCACTCCTATCCAACACCAACTCTTTGGATACATTCCAATCCCCCAAGTCTCTTTGAACTGCTTATTCCCACATCCCACATCAGTCTTGGACGACCTCTGCCTCTTATGTTTTTGAGACAGCTTAAAATTCAATTACCTACCGATGCCTTAGGAGGTCTCCGTTGGAAATGTCCAAACCATCTCAAATGATAAGTAAGCTTTTCTTCAATTGGTGTTACCAAACCCTATCATGTATATCATCATTGCGGATTCAATCTCGCCTTTTATGACCAGGGATCCACCACAGTATCCGCATCTCTGCTATACTCATCTTCTGTACATGTCCTTTTGTCACCCAACATTTCGCACCGTACAGCATCACAGGTCTGATTGCCGTCCTATAGAACTTACCTTTTAACTTTTGAGCAACTTTTCCATTAGATAGGGCACCAAATGCTTGGTGCCATTTCACCCACTCCGATCATGTGGCTAACATCTTCATCAATCTTGCCATCACTCTATAACATCGATCCCAAATATCGAAACAGTATTTCATGGGCCCTACTTTTTCGTCCAGACTAACATCTCCACCTACCATAGCACGCTGAAAACACACCTCATACAATCAGTTCTAGTACTACTAAGTCTAACGAACTTCGATTCTAAAGTCTTCCTCCATAGCTCTAGTTTCAAATCCATACCTACCCTACTCTCATCAATTAGCACCACATCATCTGCAAAAACCATACACCAAGGAATCTCTCCTTGTATGTTCCACATGACCATATCAACTAGGCATAAAACCAAATTGGTTTTTTGACACGCTAGTCACTCTTCTTAAATGATGCTCAATCACTTGCTCCCAAAGCTTCGTTGTGTGGCTCATGAACTTAATTCCTCTGTAATTAGTAAAACTTTGAATGTCTCCTTTATTCGTGAAAATTGGCACTAATGCACTTCTCCACCACTCGTCAGACATCTTGTTCGACCTAAAAATGCTATTAAATAATTTAGTTAACCAAACGATCGCCACGTCTCCAAGGCATTTCCACACATCGATAGGAATGTTATCAGGCATTAATGCCTTACCTACTTTCATCCTTTTTAAGGCCTCTCTTACTCCACAGACTCGAATTCTTCGAATAAACCGCCTATTGGTGTCATCAAAAGCATCATCCAGTTCAATCATACTACCCCCATTGTCTCTATTGTACAACTTATCGAAGTAGTCTCTCCACCTATTCTTGGTCTCGTCGTCTTTCACCAGAAATTTATTTGTCTTTGATGCATTTAACTTGGTTGAAATTTCTCGTCTTCCTTTCTCAAAGTTTAGCCATCCTGTAGATGTCTTTCTTGCCCTCCTTTGTACTCAATTTATGATAAAGATCCTCATAAGCCTTGCCCCGTGTCTCACCGCTTTCTTTGCACTCTTTTTGGTTGCTTTGTACTTTGTGTATGTTGTCACTCTTATCATGCTGCATGTGCTTGTAGTATGCCTTCTACTCCTCCATAGCATTGTGCACTCCCTCGTTCAACCACTAAGGGTCTGTTTGTTTTTGCTTTTGATTCTGGATTCTGACCCCAAAAGTTGAATAAAAAACAAACAGCCTGATTCTATAATCCGATTCTCACAATCCAGCCCTTCCATATACACTAGAATCCATAATCCACTTCATATGTGCTTTTGGATTCCAGCTTTTGGATTTCAGCTTTTGAAGATCAAGTTCTCTATAACCGCAATCTACAATCAGTTTTTAGAGAATCCAAAGCAAAAACAAACAGGCCCTATGTGTCTTTAGGTTCACATCTAATCCCTCGGGCCACACCACACATCTCCGCGGTCACCTTCCTAATGCGAATTACCATCTCTGTCCATGTACTATTCGCGTATTCTCCCCTGTTCCATATCCCTTCCGCGATCATCCTCTCCTCAAAAGCCCGTGAGGTGTCCCCTTTGAGGTTCCACTACTTCGTCCTCGTAACTTTGGTGTCTTTAGCCGGTCAAGCCTGTATCCTAAATCAAAAGTTAACTTATGTTATGAAACAGCACTCTCCAGGTATAACCTTACAATATATGCAAGCTCGTTTGTCCTCCCTCCTACTAGGGACAAAATCGATACGGCTGGAATGCTAACCATTGGTAAAGGTAAGTAAATAGGATTTTCTTTCTAAAGGTGTTTTTTATCAAGAGGTCATAGGCTACGGTAAAGTTCAAGATATCTTCTTGGTTCCTATCACCATAACCAAAACCCCCATGCAACCTCTTAAATCCCCTACTATTTGTAGCAACACAACCGTTGAAATCGCCTTCTAAAAAAGCTTCTCACTGCTAGGCACGCTTCTAACCATGTCATCTAGATCTTCCCAAAATTTCCTCTTAATGGCCTCACTCAAACCTCGTGGAGCATAAACACTAATAACATTCAAAACCAAGCCGCAATGACTAGCTTGACTAGGATAATCCTATCCTCCTGTCACCTCAAGTCGACAACTCCGCTCTTGAGGCTCTTATCGATTAAGATGCCTACTCCATTTCTTGTTCCGTTGTTCCGTTTTATTCCAGTATACCACAACTTGAAGCTAGTATTCTCCACTTCCTTCGCTCTCTAACCTGTCCATTTAGTTTCTTCAACACACAAGATATTTACCAGTCTTGTCATCACCATATCAACTAACTCTCTTAACTTACCTATTAGGGACCCTGCATTCCAAGTTACCTAGGTGGATCCTACTCTCCTTGGCTAGCTTCCTTGGCCCTCGCACTCGTCGAGTAAAGTGCAAAGAACCTTGCACATTTTGCGCGTCACTACAGGAGTGACATCTTGACCCTTGCTCATTTATCACCACCTGGGTTCTGATATGGCGCTTCACTAAGAGTGTTATGTCCCAACAAAAATCTCTTGGGTTTCATTCTATGCAAAGGAGGCTGTATTTTTTTTCACATCAAATAAGTTCTAATTCAAATTTTGAATTAAAATTAATGAAACGTAATTCCAAGTGGTAACCGATCAAAAAGGGCCTTAATTTTATTTGATGAAATTTGGCTGGTTTAAAACTTGTAACCGGGTACTGGATAAGGTCCGATATTTTTCCCGTTTCCAATTTTTGAATCCTTGATCACAGCGCCTGCCAGGCACATGGATTCCCATCAATGATGAGCAATATACCTCATTGTGTAAAATGACCAAACTAATAAAGCTGTCATTCTAATGATGTTACATGCATTTAAGTTTATAAGTTCAAAATCAAAGGAAATCTGCTTTTTTGCATGTAGCAATTGCTCCACATCTGATCAGAGTCGCCAAAATTCCTACAAAACTATACATGAATTTTTAATAACTAAATAATTAATCCACCAACTTTTCTCCAGCATAGAACAAGATTTTTTTAATCATTTAAAGTAACATAACAAGAGACAAAAAGGTTAGTTACACTTCACCATATATTGTAGACAGTAGTTGACTTACTAGATATAGCCTGCTGAACACATTTTCGATAATCTACAAATATTGCTGGCAAGAAGTGCTCCTTCAAAAAGTTATTCACAAAAGCCAATAACCCATCACTCCTGCACAAGTTTAAGAGCAATAATGAGTCAAAATTTACCAATGGTCTAATTCTAATTTCTAAAATTTCCTTATTTCAAATGTCAAAAATTGTGAACATCATTTAGATCCTTGATTTTGACAAAGATGAGTTAAAAAAGGAATCAAGCTGCTCCATCCATTCTCTTTTACCTGTCATTTCAGACATCTATTTGAGAATGGAGGGAGTACAGGAGACCAAAGACAACCATCCCAGGATTTTGAGAAAAGCTGTAGGGCGTGCCATTCCTCAGTCCTCACTGTTATGAGTTGTCCAGATTGCCTACTAGGGGCTATCATTTGTCTAAGGATTATTTTTATGTAGAATCAATCCTTGCACTGAGATCACTAGTACTTAATGCTGAATGTGAATCTAAAATACTTTGTCACCATAAAGTTCAGGTAAAACAGTACCTGAGTAGACTGTCACTTAGATAACTACTGTTTCTAAAGAGCAGGTCTTATCTCTGGAAATGATTTCTTGCATAATCAAGGAAACATTTATTGTATGGCCTAAATGTTAATGAATTATTTATGGCAGGATGGCTAGTTGGGCTTTTTAATGTGAAAGAACGAAAATACTACACAGGACAATCTACACATATCATAAGTAGCAAACAAATGAGAGATCAAAGAGCAAGGTCAACAATAAATATGTCGAACGACATTTCTTATGACCACATTTATTAATAGGTGAAGAGAAATTATATTGGTCAAGAAATTAGCTTCTAAGAAAAAGTAAGCTCCAGACAATTCCAATGCACATCTGGGATGATGTCCTTGGAGACGTTCTAGGTATGGTATGAATTGCTATAAGTTGGTACTCGTGAACAAATATCATGTTTGAAGGTCATTTTGCAGGTTTCAATTGCTATAGATTGGCCATAGAATGTTATAGAAAGGAAAATTTGCTCTAGAAATCCAATTAAGGGCCTCCTTTTAGGGGATTTTGCTTTGCATAAGGAAGCCCAATAAGCAGCTGTCTTAAAATTAGTGGTTCAAATGGATCTTAAGATTATCTACAAAAAACTTGAGAAAACAACTCATTAGGCAAGGTGGAGCTTGTGAGAGCTTTAGGTCCAAGCTCAAGATCCTCCAAAAACAACACCCTTAAGTCCCTAAGTCTACTTATGCAGACTAACTCTCTTGTGTATCTTGAGAAAATTGCAAAGGGTTCTCTAAAGTCTAAACTAGTGACACTGGTTTCTATAAAATGCAGCATGGATCTGTTATTATTTTCGGGGAAAAAAGAAGGCTGGCAGAAAAAACATGGTAAGAGAAGCACACATTTTACATCGCTTATCATCAACAAATCTATACGATAATAAGGTTACTACAAGGTAACCATTGTATAGAAGTAATTATAGATTCACAATTTCACATATAAATCAGGATTGAGATTGAACGACACATTACCCAAGTTGCGAGTACTTTTGAGGTAGCATCAATCCTATTTTATTCATAAACTGCAAAACAAAATATCTCCATGAACAACTGAATAATCATACTGTGATATGAATGTATAACAGTTAACAGACAACTATGAGACAGGTCACCTCAAAGACAGGACGATAAACTGATGCAGCTAGGAAAATCCCTTGGTCAGGTATGATGCTTGCTGTTCCGTACCCTTCCTGTGGTACAGCTGAGCTTCTTCGCCATCCTTGACCTGCGACTTTGATAACACGATCAGAATTGAACATATATAGCATACATATATAATTTAATAACAAAGAGAATGCTAAACCATGTAAACGCAAAAATTAACCGAGGACCTGACATGAATGGCCAATGTCTAAAGAAAAAGCAAAAGCAAGCAGATTGGTGTCTATAATAATCACAGAAGAGATGTAACACCAAGGAAACAAGATTGAGTCCATATAACACATATTAAGCAGGTATATACCTTCATTTGGCACTGAGATTGCTGCATCTGTAATGCGAAAAGCAAAAGAAAGGCCTTCTGATCCATTCCTGCAGTCAGAAAGTTTAGTAAGTCAGAGATGAAAAAAAGCAAAAGCAAGAAACTTAAGATATCTCTCTATTATCTGCTACTTATAAAAATATCAGTTTTATGATTTAAAATTTTGTTTTTTTATATAACAGGCAGATCCAAACAATCCAAGCCATCCATCCAGAAGATCCTACAGATGTAATTCACAGTTAGATGCGGGTCCCAAATTAAGCACAATTGAACCAGTCAAACAGACATAAGCTTCCATGCATTTGGTAACAGCGTTATAACCAGCAACTTGCAGGCAGGTAATGAGAGCTGGACTCTCTCGGTCACAATGTGGTTCAAAATAATCAGATACAAGTTAATTAAAGTGAACACCAGCAGTGAGATTATGTCCTCCATTTTTCTATCCACACTCATCTCATATGGACAAAAGTGAACTGATCGAGTAGCACCCCTCGTGCTGCAGAGAAGCATATGTATACCCTCAACTGCCTCTGTCTACAATTTTAGTGCTTTAATCCTTTTCCAAATTAGTAACTTCATGAAAAGTGCAGGCATTCATTTTCAAATTAACTACAAAGAGAATAGACTTTTTATTACAAAATAAGGGAAAGAAAGGTTGCTTTTGCTGTTATTTTATTACCATTTTGTTTGTAATATAATCTTGGGGGAAATAACGTGATGTTATTTTAAACTTGATTTCATTTTGAAAATAAAGAATAAGCTATATAAAAGAAATTGTACTTTGAACATGAAAAATGATCACATCCAGTTAGATTTGTGGATGCAGATGTTTGAGTGACTTTTTTTTTGTCGAACAAGCAGGAAAGTTGCTTATTCATTAAATAGAAGGAAACAAAAAACAAGGATTACAAGTGAAGAGCGGCCCAGCAGGGCTGATGCCAGGCAGGACTACAGGACAGGGATCTACAGAGGTTTACTAAGCACTTAGGCAGACTCCCAACTACACACTACGGTTACAAGCCCAGAGAGGCTAAGGTTGCGTTTGGTTGCCTGGATGAGGTTGGATGGGATATGGCCATCCAGTCTAGATGAGATGGAGCCATCCAAGTGGTTGTTTAGTTGGGTGGGATAGTGATGAGCCAACTTTTTGTTTGGTTCGGTGGATAAGGAGGGATGGGATGAGCTAATTTTTTATTTGGTTAGATGGATGAGGATGGATAGGCTAGTTGTAATCAAAGTTTCGAATTTCCGTTTGAAAATTTTGGATAAAATTTAACAGAAGTTTTGATTTTTTTTGACAAAATTTGACAGCAACTTAAATTTTTGGACAATTTGAATTTTAGGACAAACTTTGATTTTTTTTTTTAACGAAATTTGAATTTTCAAACAAAATATCACCAACAATTGAATTTTTGGACAAAATTTCATTTTTTGGGGGGGGGGGGGGACAAATTTTGACCAAAATTTGAATTTGATCGAGTACACTTGGCGAAATTTGAATTTAAACGAGTTCACCTCTTCATGCAGCAAACTGGATGAACCCGTCTGGCCTTTTTTTCGGGATAGCTCTATCCAGCATCTTGAAGTAATATTTCAAAAAACTGGATAACCACGTCCCATCCATCCAATCATCCAAACAATTGGATGACTTCAAATTCAGGGATGGCCATATCCCATCCACCCTACCAAACGCCACCTAAGACTGCGTCACACCGGCTAGGGTCCAAGCTGAGACTTGTCTTTGATCAGGAAGAGGACTCCTTGAAATGGCGACTCTTTGCGCCATGGTTATTAAGGCACTAAGTCGAGGCGAGGTGAGGTGCCAAGGCACCTCCTGGATGCCTAGGCGACGCCTTGACGCATGAGGCGATGCCTTGGGCGCCTGAGGTGACACTGCAGTGTCACAGCAACATGAAGAAAGAGAAAAAAATGTTACAGGCACAGGAAAAGAAAGGAAAAGAAAAAAAAAGGACGAGAATAAAGGGAAAAGAGAGTGGCCTGGCCAAGCCCATCTTGCCCCAACTGCCCAACACCCTCGCTCTTCCTCGGTCCTCTCTCAACTAACCCTAGCCGCCTCCTCAAACCAGTCCCCATCCCCTGCCTCTCTCTCTCTCTCCAGTGCACGTGCGGACGTGCACGCGTTCCCCTACTCTACCTCCCTCTCCCCTATTATGCGGAGCTAGCGACAACACCAGCGAGCAGCAAGGGTGGTGGTGACAGCGGCGGTGATCATGAGAAGTGACATTAGCAGCGACATAGACGATAAGCAACAAAGCCGGCAGCATCAGCGAGCTCTATCCCTCTTGATCAGCCTGTCACTATCGATCTACCTCTTAAGGCGAGGCGACCAGCCATGGGGACCTCACCGTACTGCTACACCTTGATAACCATGCTTTGCGCTGAAAAATGCGCCTACTACACACTTTCCAGAGCTCCCAGAAGGTAAGTATGTGGATCTTTTAGCTGTTTTAGCTGTTGGAGCGACTTTTATTACATGCTTGTGTTTACCACTTATGCAAAAAGCAAAAGAGAGGCCTTCTAATCAACCCTACAGATAATTTAGCAATATAACTCTCACAAAGAGGTTCAAAATTAGTTATATATACAAAAATTGTGAAAGAAAAATGCTTTGAAAAAGCCAACAACAATGCCATACCCTTATTTCTTGTAATATTATGAACAGACATTCATGTTTTGTATCAGTTTTAAGTTACATTGTTAAAAGGTCAAATCCATACTGATTATTCTTTCCCTTTCGTGTGGCCAGGAAAAACACATCCATTAGTAGTCTGTGAACCTATTTCCCTTAGTAGCCTACAAAAACTGTTAAGATTGAAGCTTGTTCAGCAGAAATTTTTATGGTTATCAAAATTCGCTTTTATGTGAAAACAGAGACCAACTACAGAACAAACATTCATATTTTGTATCAGTTTTAAGTTACATTGTTAAAAAGTCAAATCCATACTGATTATTCTTTCCCTTTCGTGTGGACAGGAAAAACACATCCATTAGTAGTCTGTGAACCTATTTCCCTTAGTAGTCTACAAAAATTGTTAAAATTGAAGCTTGTTTGGCAGAAATTTTTATGGTTGTCAAAATTCCCTTTTATGTGAAAACAGAGAGCAACTACAGATGTGAAAACATTAGGAAAGGTAAAAAAAGGATCACCAGCCATTGTTTAAGACATTAACAAGTTGTTGGCTTATAATATTGTAATTTTTAAACATGTAGTAAAAAATAGTAAATCATTATATTAGGTCATTGATAGGTGAAAACTTGCCTCTTTTCCTTCATTGGGTCCTTATTTGCAAGCCTAGCTGTCTGAACAGCTGCATCAGCAGTAGCAGCTTCAGGAGTTGCCCGCAAGATTTCACACAGAAGTTGCTGACACTCGCTCTAACAAAAAAATACGGACAGAAAATATAGAGCATTAGAATAATAAAAGAATATTGCAGTGATGGAACAACAAAATTCATGGCATAAGGACCAACCATGCTGGTAGCATATTGCCCAGTGCTGATTAACAAACTCATGTGTCATACTTTACTAGTTATATGCCCGTGCGTTGCTACGAAAAACAAAATTGATAACGAAAAATAAAGATTAAAAAATAAAAAAAATACTATTTCATAAGATCAAACATCTATCTTTAACGCTTCGCTTCTTACAAAAGCTGGCTAATTAAAGCAACGCTTCGTTTCTTGCGTAGGGCAATTAAACAGGGCAATTAAGTAGGGCAATTAAGCAGGACAATTAATGTGACGTGGGAAGAAACTCTCACTTTATATAGTAGAGATAAAACCTTTTCAAAGGAAAAGCAATGTTGTTGTATTGAATTTCACAGCAGGAAGGGGACGCATGGTGTTCCACTAAATTTGAGAAGGCGATAAATGTGGATGATATATAGACAAAAAAAAAAGATCATAATTAAAACAACAGAAAAGTTACCTGCACGACTGATAAAGAGAATGCAACATTAAAACCACCAGTAGCTTGGGAGGATTCAGAATCTGGATTCCAGCTTGCGTCCCCATTTGTTATGTGAGGTGTGTTTACATTGTCAACTTCAGCTGATGATTTTTGTTCCAGAAGATCTCCAACAACAATATGGTTCTCTGACAAGTGCAAGAATGTTTTTATGTTTGCATAATCCACAAGATTTAGCTTTGTAAGTGCAACCCAGGAAACTAAGAAAAGACAGAGTACCTACCAAGTATGTCTACTAGACATTCAAAAAGTGAGCCAAGAAGTTGACTAGCTGCACGCTGAGCATCTCCTGTGGGTGCCATAGCTGGAGAGATAGGACTGACAACTAGTTTTGTTGCGATTAGTGATGCGCCATTCTTCGTTTTCTGTTTGAGCAATTGGTAACAGGCGACAGATCCATTTGAATGTGACACATCAGATGTTCTTTTTGCAGCTTTATCTATATTGGACTTTGAAGCATCTTCAGAATATGCTTTTATCTTTGAGATGATAACATCGTGGATTGTAGGGCGAACTCGTTGGCTGTATGAAAATGCAAACACTTCAAACCACCAAAAGGTAAACTGGACTAGCACTGGCAATATTCTCTTGTTCTGAACCACCACTGGAGTTCTAAAGCAATCTTTATGAAACTATCAAACAATATGTACTTTAATATTATTGTCTTGGTATGTCTATAGTTCAAAGTGCTATTTCAGGAGGGGAACGGGGTTGTTCTGGTACCAGCCTTATTTCCCCTAAGATCTTTTTGTAACAATATAAAAAGTGGATCTCAAATTTCTAGAGGACTATACTGCTACTGAACTTCTATTTCTATGATATTTCTGTGAATTCAGTAACAAATAAGGATGATCTTATTCTTTGGAAGACAGACATCTATCCAGTATACTTGCACGAAAACCGATGCCTACTAAGTGCAGTTATTCAGTATGAGAAATATAAAACAAAATAGACTCTGAATACCATATCACAGCTCCAGCAGCTGCAACCTTTCCAAGCATGGATAAGCACTGCACCAATGTTCTCAAGTATTTCACATTAAGAGGAGTGTCTGCCTTTGTCATTGATTCCTTAAGCAACATTCAAAATAAATAAATAAATAAATAAATACAAAGATCAGGAAATTTGACCTAAAAAGAAATGGTATACCATGATGTACTGAGAAACAGAAAAAGCCATACAAGAAACTCATCTGGTGTAGCGCAAGAAAGAAAAATTGGGATTTCACGAGAAATACTTTTGGAATCCTTCCGACTACGTCCACAATCGCTTTCACGAATGTCTAAGCTACTATCATCATCTGGGCCATCAAATGAAGAACTGAAAATACGAAAACAAAATCAGAAAAATCCAAAATATGGCAACAAACACCAGTTGTCAGTGTATTCTATTCATTTAATAAGGAGCTTATGATTACTTGATTCTGACACAATAAATGACTAACATAATTTGTCGAAAAAACTCAATAGCTTACAACTTTGTGCACCTGTTTGTATGCATACAGCTGTTCTGATAGATTCACTAAACAAGAAAGGAAGTGATTCAAGGTAATAATACATGGGTTTAAAAAGCATTACTTTGAAACATAATATTATTCACATCTGGCAGGTGACATCAACTTATCATATAATGCATCGAAACCTTTAAGCACAGGATAAAGTCACCAAAGCTGAATTTTATGTTATGAGATGGAAAAATATCATTAGCCCCAATTACTACTAACAAGGGTAGGGAGTTGAACCTACCCTCCATCAACAGAACTAGTTTTAGGAATCCCATCTGCGGTAGCTGGCCCACCAAAGTGATAGTCGCCTTTAATTGACCTAGTTCTCCTGGACAGAGGTTGCATACTGTTTACTAAGCGGCCAGTGGCTGTAGAAGTTGGTACTTCCTCACTGTCAACCATGCTTAAAGTCACCGAACTGCAACAGAAAAATCTTGGAAATAAACAGCTGTTGATCAACGACAGAATTTTAAGAAATAATCACTTGATGTGTATGCTAACCAATACTTAAAAGAGTTAACAAGAAGCCAAGATTAAAAGAGAGAATCACTTGACGCATATGGTGACCATTACCAAAAGAGTTAACAACACAGTCACTAGTGTTCAGTGTTCACACCATTATAATCAAGTACATATGTAACAGATAGCATGTGATTATAAATGTAAGAAATAAGATGGCTAAAAAAGAGAGAGAGAGAGAGAGGGAATCATCAAAACAAACCAAAAGGAATCAATGACATGAGATCTTACCTATATTCTCCATTGTTGTATAGATGGCTATGCAGCTCTTCCAAAATTTTGTAAAACAGTACACCTCGCACCTTTGTTAGATCAGAGCGAACTTCTTGAAGAGCACCTACCTTCAAAATTTTGTTGATATGTGATATTGCTAGGGTGAAAGAAAGAATTCATGCTAGCTCATGATAGGCTAAAGAGCCATCTTGAGTTACATAATGTATTTAGGAACAGTGTTCTAAATAAAGGCCATTAAGGCCTTGTAAACAGCTGTTAAAGCGGTAAAGGTCCTCAGTCCATTACGTTTATGGACATTTCAAGGTTTGCCCGTTTTATCGAGCGATTTATTCGGTTTAATCGGCCGTTAACGTTTAATAAGCTCGTTTTATCAGGCCGTTTATTTGGGTAAAGTTGCAAGATTGTCATATGACATGAAGCATTATGACATACATGGGATGAATGCTAGTTTTGTTTTTCATTGCCACTTGAGTTGTTCATTCATTCAATTATGATTCTTTGATTACATTCACATCATGCCACCGCTGTGGACAATTGTCGATAGCCTAGTAGTTTCATTCTATATGCATGGAAAAAAAGAAGAATTAGGTGCTTATTTTATTGCTGCAAACACATGTATATATTTATCTAAATTTTAAATAGTAAAACCGTTTACAAGACCGTTTACAAAGACGCTTACCGTATAAACACTAAAAGGTGGTGACTGTTCATTCACCATTTACCGTTATTTAGAACATTGTTTAGGAGGACAACCAGACCCAAATGGCATATAAGAATGATTAAATCATCAACCTCTGGAACAAATCCCATCATCACTTTGAAAAGAAAAAAGGTAGCTCCCACCATCACAAAACGTATTTTGTTTTTAGCCAGTTACCAACCAGAACTGCATATTCTGCTAAACTCTAGCATGCAGTGACATAGTGTCGACACTGTAGATTGAGACAGGCATATAGCAAGTAACAATGCTAGCCTATTTTCGAAAGATTTGTATGTAAAGACTAACCGCTTGAAGGCCTTCTCGCTCTAGCATCAGCATTGACTGCACATGCAACTGCACTGCAGCATATAGCTGCTTCTCTGCCATCAAACTTTCAATTCGAGCAGGAACCTACAGAATTCACTAAGTTAGTAGGGAGATTAACTTCTTAAAATTTGGGACATAAAACAAGAAGGTTAAAAGGTGAAAGGAATAGGTATATACAACTGTAAAGGCTAGAAAAAATTGCCCTCGTACCACTCCAAAAGTTGGAAATATTTCGTTTCTCAAATCTCCACTATAAAAACTTGACTGGACCAAATGACCATTGTCCCTTTTTAGAAATGAAATCCCCGATGGTCAGGCCAAGTTGAGCAAACATTTATGGTTTTTGCAAGAAATTTTCAAGCCATTAAAAAGAGCCTGATCCATCCTGTTTCACTCGTCCACCCCTTCCATCACCCATATAAAACTTTTAAAAAAGGGGGAAAAAGTTTGAGAGCTAATCAACAATTCAATATTAGTTGTGCATTGTGTGTGTGATATGGGTGTTCGCGTGAATATGCCCTCGTGCCAGGCCTCTGGCCGCAGTTGGCAGTAGGAGGCGCCGTTGGAAGAAGAGGGGAAAAGTGGAGAAGAGGGATTGGCTGTACGGAGCCACCGGCCGGTTATCGACGGCAGCGCCTAAGGTAATTGGGTGGCAACTAAACGTGCCTTTTCTCTTCTCATTCTTCCCCTTTTATTCATGCGCCAGGAGGATTACAAATGCCCTCAATCCGGCTATTATTTGGAAAGCAAGATATGCAGGCTAACAAATAGGAAGGGAATATCAACTAATTGCCTAAGGAATAGGAAAGCAAGATATGCAGGCTAACAAATAGGAAGGGAATAATTTGCAGCATAATAGGAAGGAAATAACTAGCAGCATCTCTGCCCTTGGCCCCAGCCTATGCGCCTGGATTTCCGATGCCACTGCCTTGGCCCACATTGTTGCGACGCCTGTAGTACACCCGATCTGCTGCATCTCTAACAATACTCCCCCCCCCCCTCCACAATCAGCTTGTCCTCAAGCTGAAAGTCGGGAAAGGATTGTCTGAAGGTGAGGGCGTCGTGCCAAGTGGCCGCTTCCGGAGGTTCACCCGCCCAGTGAACCAGGAACTGACGACACCCCCGGATGAACCGTTGGGCCAGCACCTTGAGAGGGGTCACGACGCCGGCCACCGGGAAGGTGAAGAGTTGTCTTCCGGCAAGGGTGGAATGTGAACCGACGGAGTGCTGCGGAAAGGCTTCAGCATGGAAACATGAAAGACGTCATGAATTCTGGCTGCCTCTGGCAGAGCCAAACGGTAGGCAACCTCGCCGATTCGAGCCACCACCTGGTACGGGCCAAAGTATCTGGGAGAGAGCTTGTGCTGTGGGGCAGCACACATAGAAAGTTGGCGGTGCTTCTGCAGCTTGAGCCATGCCCAATCCCCAATCGCAAATGAGACCTCCCGATGATGACGATCGTGTTGCTGTTTCATACGGTTCTGGGCAGTCAAGAGGTGTTGGCGAGCACGGGCTAGGAGAGCATCCCGATCCACCAATGTACAGTCTACTCCGTCAACGGAGGTGGCACCCTGGCAATAAGGTACTAGTGGTGGTGCTGGCCTGCTGTAGACCAACTCGAATGGTGTCATGCGAAGGGCGGAGTGGTAGGATGTGTTGTAGCAGAACTCCGCCCACGGAAGCCACCTCGCCCATGATGACGGCTTGTCCATGGCAAGGCATCGGAGATACATCTCAATCGTACGGTTGACCACCTCCGTTTGTCCGTCCGTCTGAGGATGATATGCGGACGATGTGAGAAGCTTGGTACCACAGCGCTGGAAGAGGTCCTGCCAAAACGTGCCGAGGAAAACTGGGTCGCGATCCGAAACAATTGTTTCGGGCATGCCATGGAGCCGGACAATCTGATCAAAGAATAAGTCCGCAACAATCGGCGCGGTGTACGGCCGCTTCAGAGCTAAAAAGTGGGTGTACTTGGAGAGGCGATCCACCACCACCAACAAGGCCGTTTTGCCTTGTGACTTGGGTAGGCTCACGACGAAGTCCATGGACACATCGGTCCAGATGTGGTGCGGAATGGGCAGGGGTTGGAGAAGGCCCCCTGGCGCCGGCGTGCTCGCCTTGTTTTGTTGGCAGACGCCGCATTGCCCCACGTAGTCCTCCACTGTCTTGCACATGTGAGCCCAATAGAATTGTTGTTTCACCCGATGAAGGGTCTTGGCGACGCCCTCATGTGTGAGGTCATGGACCGAAGCCACCACCTAAGCACGCAAGGGTGACCTTGCGGGAATGAAAAGACGACCGTCCCGGAAGAGGAGGCCATCACGGACGGCCCACGTTGGGGATGGAGGGGTTGCCGTGCGATCGGCCACAGCTGGTGCAGATTGGTTGTCGCTTGGCTCCTGTGGCGCGGACGCCTTGCCCTTGCCTGGCTCCTGTGGCGCGGACGCCGTGCCTGCCAGTGCGCAGCAGCCGCGTCCGGATCCCTCGCAGAGCCTCCCATCAGCGCGCCGACAGCCTGGAAGCGAGAGCGCCAAGCGGTGCCGGCTTCGTAGAGACGCGATAAGCGTCGGCCGCTTCGATTACCGGCGGCCGTATTCCACCATAAAATCGAAGCCCATCAGCTTGCTAAGCCAATGCTGCTGTGGCGGGGTGATTAAGGCTTGCTCGAGGAGATACTTGAGACTCGCATGATCAGTGCGGACAATGAAGGGGCGCCCCCACAGGTACGGCCTCCAGTGCCGGATTGCCTTCGAAAGGCCGATGAGCTCACGCTCGTAGGCGGCCAACTTGGCATGGCGATCTGCCAACCGACGACTGTAGAAGGCAACCGGGTGGCCCTCCTATTGAAGCACCGCGCCAATGCCTATGCCCGAGGCATCGCACTCAATCACGAAGGTGGAGTCGAAGTCGGGAAGATGTACAACTGGGGCTGCAATGAGTGCCTCCTTGAGCTGCTGGAAGGCGCGTTCCGCCTCAGCTGTCCACTTGAACTCTTGTCGGCGGAGCAGATTGGTTAAGGGCTCGGCGATAGTTGCATAGTGGCGGATGAAGCGCCTGTAGTAGCCCGCGAGCCCCAAGAAACTCCGCACGCCGAGTACTGATATCGGCGGTGGCCACCTTGCCACGTCTTGCACCTTATTGGGGTTGGCGGCCACCCCTTCTCCGGAAATGATGTGCCCCAAATAGCTCATGGTGCCTTGAACAAAGGCACATTTGGAGCGCTTCAAGTGCAGCACATGATGGCGAAGTTGCTCCATGACCATGCGCAGGTGGTGAAGATGCTCGCCGCGGGATTTGTTGTACACCAGTATATCAAAGAAAACAAGAACAAACTTTCGGAGGAAAGGGGCGAGGACCTCGTTCATGAGGGCTTGAAACGTGGATGGGGCGTTACATAGCCCAAAAGCTATCACCATGAACTCATAATGGCCATGATGTGTGCGAAACGCCTTCTCAACATCTTCCGGGTTCATCCTGACCTGATGGTACCCGGAGCGAAGATCCAGTCTGGAGAAGAACTGAGCGTCGTGCAGTTCAACCAGGAGTTCCTTCACTACCGGAATAGGGAACTTGTCTTTTACTGTCCTGGCGTTGAGCTCACGATAATCGACGCAGAAACGCCATGTACCATCATCCTTCTTGACTAGCAGTACGGGCGATGAGAATGGCGAGCGGCTGGGGCGAATGATGCCTTGGGAAAGCATCTCCTCGCATTGTCGTTCACTTTCATCTTTTTGCCAGTACGGGTATCTGTATGGTCGCACTACCACAGGGTTGGTACCATCCTTTAAGCAGATGCGATGGTCGCATGCACGTGAAGGCGGCAGCCCCCTTGGTTCTTGGAATAGGTCCTCGTATGCGGCCAGGAGGGTGGCAGGGTCGGCTCCTTCCTCCCCTGCGGCCAGCATGAGTACCCGCGGTTCGGGTCCCCGGCCAAGGCCATGAAGGTCTACCTGTGCGCCCTGGTACTGGAAGGACATGTGCAAGGAATCGAAGTTCCAGCTGATGTCGTCAAGCCCTTGCAACCATTGCACGCCCAGCACCACATCGAATCCCTCTAGTGGTATGACCAAGAAGGATGCGTCGAAGGAGTGGGCCTCAATGTAGAAGGTGCAGTTCTGGATCTTCCC
Source organism: Rhipidocladum racemiflorum (assembly GCA_036346355.1). Classification (NCBI taxonomy): domain Eukaryota; kingdom Viridiplantae; phylum Streptophyta; class Magnoliopsida; order Poales; family Poaceae; genus Rhipidocladum; species Rhipidocladum racemiflorum. The sequence goes on along the minus strand of CM070584.1, from coordinate 23,405,930 downwards.
CAAACAGGGAAGGTGGGCACCATTCGCGACCTTTACCTGCTGCCCTTCCCCTGGGTCCTGAGGAGAGCCCACCCTCTTAGCCGCATGGGAACTCAAGAAATTGTGTGTACTCCCACTGTCCACCAATCCCATGAGCTCCACCCCTTCAATGGTCATTTTAATCTGCATGGTGCTACCTTTGGTGGGACCTCGTAGAGCCATTGCAGATAGTGCGGGCTCAACATCTTCATGGCCCTCTGCCTCGTCCTCTTCCTCATCCAAGACCTCAAGGAGAAAGAGCTTCTTGAAACGATGCCCGCGGACGTAAACCTCGTCACAATTGTAGCAAAGGCCCTTGTTGCGGCGCTCCGCCATCTCTTCCGGACTGAGACGGCGCCGGTAGGGAGCAGATGCGGTGGAGGAGCCCTGCGAATTGGTAGGGGCGCTCCTTCCTCCTCCTGGAGATGGCGCAGTCCAGGCGGAAGCGTCTACGTGTGATGGGAGCGTCTCTCTTGCGGTTGGCGCGGTTCGGGCAGAAACAGCGGCTTGAGAACCCGAGCCCCTAGCCGATGAGAAAGGAATTGTGCCTCCGCTGGAGGGTGGTCGATGGCGAGCGCCTGGCGGCAAGGATCTGAGAGCCCGAGCAATCCACTGCTCCTCCCTGCGCTCGGCCTCCCGCGCCAATCCCACCGCCTCGGCCAGGTCGCGTGGTCGATCTCGACGCACATCGGCCGCCAGTGTCGAGGATAACCCAGCCATGAACATCTCGATTTGATCATCCTTCTTCATCCGAGATGCCCACGAAAGCAATCTCTGGAACTCCTTCGCATAGTCGTCCACGCAGGACTCTCCCTGCTTCAGATTCATTAGGTCCCCTAGGGGCCCTACTGATGAGTGACGGGTGAACCTCTGGATGAAGGTATCACATAAGTCGGTCCACGAGATGATCCGTTCGTCCTGTTCCCAATTGTCCAACACCTCATGTGCCTCCCCGCGAAGATGGAGGCTGGCCATCACGACATATTCCGATTCCGGAACGTCGTGGGCTCGTCTTGGCGCTTCGCATTGGTGCGACCATAACGAGGGTCCTGCATGCCGTCGTATAATGACAGCTCGTATCGAGGAGCCCGTGGCACCCAACGGCGGTCCGCGTGGTCGCGTCGCCCTCCGTCTTCGTTCCGATCGTCAGCCCGCGATCGACCTCGCGGTGGAGAATACCTCCTTCGTCCCCTTACGATGCTGGACTCCATCTTCTCATCTCGTGCGTCGGCCTCACGAGCCGGTCGCTTGCCCAACATCTTGAGGAGATCCGCCATCATTTGCTCCAGGCGAACACTACCAGGCCCTCCACGGTTGCCTCAAGCTTGGTGAGTCGATCGTCGGGTCCTGCCATGGGCACAGGACCGATCGGCTCTGATACCAGTTGATATGGGTGTTCACGTGAATATGCCCTCGTGCCAGGCCTCCGCCGCGATTAGCGATAGGCGCGCCTTGGAAGTAGAGGAAAAGTGGAGAAGAGGGATTGGCATGCGGAGCCACCGGCCGGTTATCGACGGCAGCGCCTAAGGTAATTGGGTGGCAACTAAACGTGCCTTTTCTCTTCTCATTCTTCCCCTTTTATTCATGCGCCAGGAGGATTACAAATGCCCTCAATCCGGCTATTATTTGGAAAGCAAGATATGCAGGCTAACAAATAGGAAGGGAATATCAACTAATTGCCTAAGGAATAGGAAAGCAAGATATGCAGGCTAACAAATAGGAAGGGAATAATTTGCAGCATAATAGGAAGGAAATAACTAGCAGCATCTCTGCCCTTGGCCCCAGCCTATGCGCCTGGATTTCCGCTGCCACTGCCTTGGCCCACATTGTTCCGGCGCCTGTAGTACACCCGATCTGCTGCATCTCTAACAGTGTGCACATTCCCTGCCACCTCCCACACATAACCACTTAAAATAAACAAAAAGGAACCCATCCCCAAACAAATCCTCCTTGAGATAAAAAATCGCAATAAACTTACATCCTTATCTCTACAAGTCTACATCATATCTTATATGATCACATCACTAAAACCTGGGATTTCATGGTAGATCGCAGCAACATGGGATGTGGGATGTCTGACTAATTATTAAAACTAGTTATATGCCCGTGCGTTGCTACGAAAAATAAAGATTAAAAAATAAAAAAATACTATTTCATAAGATCAAACATCTATCTTTAACGCTTCGTTTCTTGCAAAAGCTGACTAATTAAAGCAACGCTTCGTTTCTTGCGTAGGGCAATTAAGCAGGGCAATTAAGCAGGACAATTAATGTGACGTGGGAAGAAACTCTCACTTTATATAGTAGAGATAATATTAAACAAATATTATAGATTAATAAATGGGAGATAATTTATTATAGTGGCATTGAGGGAGATATACCAATTTTGGAGTGACAAAAAAAATATTTCGTGCCTTGGAGTGCCACTTTATGTGCTCTCTTTTGTAGTGATATATAACTAAAATTTCCAATATCATATTGTGATTCCATTAAAACTGCAAAGAATTACAGTTTTCGCATGATTCAATTATGTGTAGAAGGTTGTATCGAAGAATTCATATTCACTTGAATCTCCACTTCACTTCAGCAAGATTTAGGCTTCAGTAGAAACTACACATGAAGAAATGCAGGCCTCATGCAATCATACTGTGATACTGATAACATCTGAGGCTAGGATATCATATAAGGAGACACAAAGTTACAAACCACCACAAAGACACAAGTTTCTTTACATATCCATTCCCCATCAATGTTCATGTGATTTCAAGCTTATAGTTCCTTGGGATGTGTATCTCTTTAGCTTGAGATAAACTCGCATACTGAATTACTGAATTTGAACCATGCACAGAATGGCACCACACACTAAAATAGGAAATCCTTTTTTCTTCCCATAAATGTTAAAAAGTCTTTTACAAGTTCTTACCATCGACATCTGAATACATAACACAGACAGAATCTACTTGTATAACATAATCATATACTACATACACATGAGATATGTAGGGGGAAATACAGCTGCATGTTCAACAAAAACATTTTCCCAACAACATCAAGAACACTAAATGGCTTTTTGGATGGTGGATTTGCTAAATTATACTTCCAAAACATGTTTTGGTGGGTGTTTTGAGAAGAAAATGGTTTAATTTTCTTAAGTCAACTAAGATAGCATCAGGGTGTACACTGTTTAGCTGAAACAAGTTTTTTTTACATGTTTTGTGAAAAACATTTAAAAGCTGTTTTTCGTAAGATTCGCTTTTAAAGTTTAAAGCTACTAGCTAATTCATAATTTTTACATAGGTTCTATCTGTAGCAATCAAACAAGATTTTTTTTCTGGCAGTTGATGTCCAAATTCCATTTTTTCCGTTTAACATAACATTGTTACCAAGAGGCACACACCTGTAACTGGTGAATTGTACACACTAACCTTAGCATCAGAGTGTACACTGTTTGCCTGAAACAAGTTTTTTTTTATTTTGTGAAAAACACGGAAAAGATGTTTTTGACAAGACTCGCTTTTAAAGTTTAAAGCTAAGTAGCTAATTCATAGTTTGTTATATTGGTTCTATCTGTAGCAACCAAAAGAGATTATTTTTGTGGCAGCTAATGTCCAAATTCCATTTTCTGTTTGATATAACATTGTTGCCAAGAGGCACACAACTGTAACTTGTGAAGCGTACGCACTGACCTTGGCAACATCCTCGACCTGATCCAGAAGGGAGATCACGTGACGCAGCGTGAGGGACCGGTACCACAGCTGTCCGAGGTGCTTGTTCTTCTTGCCAAGCAGCTTCTTTGCCTCCGCCATCTCCCCCTTGAGCCCGGTGATGCTCTCCGCGGACTCGCTGAACAGTCGCAAGATCTGCCGCCACACCGCACAAAGATAAACATTAAACTTAACAACAGCTCCACTCCACAAATGAACAAGAAAGCACCGGCCAGGGAAAACAAATGCCCTGGTGAGCCGACCGGACCTGGGAGTAGTTTTGGATGGCCTTGTTGAAGCCGTGGTGGTAGGCGTGGACGACCTCGTCGACGACGTCCTCGATGAGGTCGCTCTGCTCCTTGAGGAACTGGATCTCGCCCTCGCGGTCCTTGGAGGTCAGGATGTGCACGACGTGCGGCAGCGAGTCGAACCGTGCCGCCGCCCATCCCTCATCGATCCGCGACAGCCCTTCCTTCAGGTACTGCACGCCCAGGCCCAAAATTTCAGATTCCGATGACAATTCTGGTCAAGATGTGTCAAATTCTGAAAACTCTCCAAGAATTCGGCGCGAGGAAAGGGAAAGGGAGCTAACAGATTTGTCGGCCGGAATGGGGAGGCCGTCGAAGATGCCGCGGCGGGCGCTGCTGCGGCTCATCGTGCCGACGGCGAGGTGAGGCTGTGCGTGGGAGGGTGGTGGGGGAGTCGCGAGATCTGGAGAGGTTGGGTGGTTTGGAGGTTAGGTTGTGAGGGAGGATCTGATAATGGGGCAGGAAGGCCTAGAGAGAGAGGTGATGCGGTGTGGCCAGATCACCGCTGAAGATGAGCTGCCTGATCGCCCGACGCAGAGAGCCCGTAAGGCCCGTTTGGCAGCTTCAGACGTTTCTAGAAGAAATTCAATTAAATGGATTAAAGTTCGGAACGATCCTCTTCGAAATTTTCTTCTTTTTTCACTCCGTGACCGAATCAGTCTCAACCCCGTATTACTCGATTCACATAATCCTACCTAAAACGTTTCTATCAAGAGATGTCTTTGGATAGATGAGGCAAAATTGACACGGGGGAGGTACACAAAGGCATTTGTGGAACGCATCAATCGGCTCGTAAGATGATATGGTTAAGACGTACTAGTTAGTTCTGGACGATGATGTTGGAAGATTATTTCAAGTACTACAGAGGATGTTAGACTTGTCATAAGTTTGGTAATGTGCAATTAGCACCGGCGTTAGTTTTACACCTGATCGTTAAACCTTAGCCGTCTAGAGGTTTGGGTACCGTAGAAGCAATGCTGCATTGGGAGCAACCGAAGTCAGTGATTCAGATTCATAGTTTTATTGGAATGGTGGGATATTACCGTCAATTTATTGAGGGATTTTTTACAGTTGATAGGCCACTTACGCAGTTATTGAAAAAGGAGAAAAAGTTTGCATTGATACCAGTGTGCAAAAAGAGTTTCCAAGAACTAAGGATGCGGTTGACAGCAGCACCAATGTTAGTGTTGCCAGATGTTCATAATAGCTTCGATATCTATTTTGATGCTTCGTGTCAAGGACTTGGATGTGTGTTAATGTTGACTAGAAATGTTGTTGCATATGCTTCAAGGCAATTAAAGCCACACGAAGAGAATTATCCGACTCATGATCTGGAATTAGCTGCCATGGTGCATGATTTGAAAGTATAGCGCATTATCTTATTGGGGAATAGATCTGAGATATATACGGACTATAAGAGTCTAAAGTACATCTTTACTCAATCAGACCTTAACAGCAGACAAAGGAGATGGTTAACATTGATCAAGGACTATAATATGAGAATTCATTACCATTCTAGTAAAGATAACGTGGTAGTCGATGTTAGTGTTATGCCCTTGAGACGGTCATATAGATGATTGTAGCATGATCATGTTTATGAATAATAATATGATTATTGGTCCAACGAATGTATATCATTATATTGATCAACAAGTATATGACTTGCTTATGAAACTCTTTACTTATTGATATAATTATGTAAATATCTCTGATCGGATATCGTCGTAGAGGACAACGATGAATAGATCAGCATATGTACTGATAGATGATCATGTTTCATAGATCATGGGATATGGAGATATCATCAATACATTGTGAACACATGTTGATGAACATGGGTTAGATAGACCCGCAATGGAACACTGCGAGAATGTTACATTTTTATGTGTAATTAGTGTATCTCAGACATAGTAGATGTACGATCCTTAAACCTGAGATTGCCACATTCCCTACACGCGTACTAGTTTACCTTGGGGTTACCAAATACTATTTCCTAACCGGATAGTTATAAAGATTGCTTTAATGTTTACTATGAAACATGCAGAGGAAAGTGAGCAGTCAAGATGGAATTTGCCACTCCAATGTAACGGAGACATATGTCTAGGCCATTCATATGATATGATTAAGGAAGTGCATGGCTATGCCGTGATTGAGAAGTCTATCACAACTTATTAACATATCACGGATACGAGAGATGGATTGAATTGTCAAAGGATGACATGCTTCTCGCTTTGAGTTCAATCTTCATATAATTTGGCAAAAAGATTATTACATAAGTACTTTTGATAGGTTCTGTCCAATTTGATCATATGCGTTTGGGAGTTAGCATGCTGAAAGCATCTAGGCCCCCACAATCCTTTTATCTATGCTTTATATTGACTTTGGTGATGATGACCAAGCTGTAACACCCCGGCATCTAGTACGCCTGAATGTTACGAAACATAGACTAAACAGCATCTAAATACCACAAATAAAGATAAATTACAACAAAAGAGCAAATGCTAAAACCGAAAATTTCGGCAGCATCTCCTTTGTTTTTCCATGAATTGAAGCAACAACAATATGATCACAGGATATAGCATAAAGAATGACATCTAAATCATCAATAACGAGGATTCTAGCAACAGTATAAGTCTAGAATAACGAATTCAACCATCTCACGAGCTAAACGAAGCAAATGAGGGAAACAAGCACACAATTTAACCATGCACCAAGTTTCATGGCACTATTCTTATTATCATGACTCAAGCTGATAAATCTGCTTAAAGGTGTGGAGCTACGTGAAGATGTGTAGCTAATGCCCCTTCCCACATGCCGGTGTCATGGTACCGAAAACAACATAAAACACAAGCGTGAGTTCATCACTCAGCAAGTATATTGCAATGGACCATAAAGAACAATTCAACGTTAACATCAATACCATGCTCAACATCATGTACAAGCCATAATTTCATATACCACATCATTCTCATATCTCAATATCATTGTACTAATTTCATCATCATCATCATCATCATCATCATCATCATGTATGCAATGCGATGCAAATGCTCATATCTCCTCGAAGCACATGCCGGTATTGCCGAGTGCACACCCGCTTGGCTGCACCCCTTCCCTTCCATGCCGTAGATGGAGGGTGCCTACTCTTCTTGACTCGCTCCCATGCACACACGTGGATGGGACTACGAGGTAGGTCTTTCGTGTTCACTACGTGTGAACACAGAGGCCCGTCGACATGGGACGCCTCTTCCATTATGAATGCACATATGACATAAACATGTAAATATTGGCATAAACATTAAATACCACACAATCATAATCAATATGAAATCATGTTCATCATGTCATAGGCAAACATCATTCTTAGCATCATATCATAAAGCAAGTTGTATCCAATCAAATCTAGCAACAATCTAAACGATACCCATTCCAATACACTTGCCTTAACCTTGGGCGACGGATTGGCGAGAGGATGAGGGCACTCCCGAGGTCACACCACCTGCACATACATACCACACACTCAAAACGTGCCCCCAAAACAGTACGCAAACACTCTTCTACCCCGACTTCGCAAACTACTCGCAAAACCCAAAAACAGAGGTTCTGTCCCGTCGGGACAGCAGACTTCCAACGAGCATAACTTGAGACCTAAGACTCCAAATCGATTAAACGAGTACATCCTCGCGTAGCTTAGGAAATTTCCTAACTTTTTCTAAGTATATGGAAAAACTGATTCGGACTCTAAAGTGGTTTAATCTACAGAATACCGCGATCTTTTCCAATCTCGTCACAGTTTTGAACACGTTCGGTAAAACGAGCATAACTTTCAAACGGATGATCGTAATTAAGTATTCTTTACGTCCACTTAAAGGTATTTCAATTACCTACAACTTCTTCAACAGGCGGATGACCAAATTCCGACTCTAAATTAGCAAAAACTCAAACCCTAGGTCGATTGCATGATCTGCCTGAAACAGAGAACGTGGCAACTCTAGTTTTCTCCCAAATCCACCCAATGGCAGCACCACCACTTGATCTAAAAACATGAAATCGATCCCTAGAACAGCACCTAGACCCAACCCATAGATCACCCATGCCATACCTCTCCAAGAAGATCCGAAACTTAGGAAGCCTTCCTTCCCGCCGGCCGCTCCTTCCTCCCGATCCGCAACGGTTCGCCAGAGATTCCCGAATTCCGGCGATCCTCCGAGTGGGGCAGCGAGGAGCACCACAAGAGGGGACGTCGTGGGGCTGCTAGGAGAGGGGTGAGTGGCTTCGGAAGGGAGGAGGAGTGTGGAGGCGCAAGGGAGGATGGAGGGGCGGCTAGGAGAGGGAGGTGTGGGGGCGGCTTGGGCAATGGGGAGGGGCGCACAAGGGCAGGGTGGAGGCACCCAAGGCAGGATATCCTGCCTCCCCCTCCCTCATGGGCCCAAATCTCCTCCCACCAAGGCCCACAACTCATCCCCCTTGGGCCCAAACTCCCCCGGAGAGGCCCAAACGCCCGGAAACGCGAATAAACCTCACCGCGTAAAGTTTTAACCTCCGATTTCATATTTTATAATGTTTTGACCTTCCGTAGTGTCACATTCTCCCCCCCCTTCAACAGGATTCGACCTCGAATCCAAGACACACTACTTCGCAACCCAGCAAAAGAAACTAAGTTCCATTTTTCACAACTGATGAGAACAGCTCTAGATAATGCTCGCGCATGCGAGACTCCAACTCCCAAACCGCTTCTCTCTCTGACTAAAGCCACTGGAACTACACTGATCGAGACTCGATGGTAATATGCTTAGGCTCGAAGACCCACAGCTCTAACGATAACCCACGATCAACCTCTTGCAAGAACTTTACTCAACATTGAAACACAAAGCACTCATACAAGGCCTCGGCATGACCCAAGCGATAGGATAAAATCCCAAACAGACCACGAAATAAAACGGTCTCACACTCTTCATTCCATGCATTCCTTGGCACTAAAGTGCCCGATCCCTTTAACCAAGCCACTCTCCAGAAGGACATTGTACCAACTTCTAGATCCATCTTCTACTCCCACGCACAAAAGTGATTCACGTCTCAACCTCTCAACTGTGGTTCATCGTATTCGAGACGACGCAAACCAAGTGAGACACAACACTCTAAGATTACTAACTGCTTGAACCATCGGGGTTACATTCTGATCTTTCACAACAAGACCAACACCCACCCCACTACCACCGAAAGGAGAAGCCTACTTTATGACCAGGGTTCTGAAAACCCACAAAATCAACAACAACCGAACATTCCACTTCGGTTGGCACAACATGCTCAAAGATCGGCGACAAAAAATCCAATACACTTCCAAAAGGAAAAGCAATTACTAGCAACCACCAAGTGGTCCACTCAAGATTTAATCAGCCCCACCGAGGAACACATCGATGACACAATTCTCCAAGAAGGTTTGAATTGAGACATAGACAACCTTCCTTTGCTCTACACTTCTACACCATTTACGATCAACTACTAGCCACACCAGGTTTCTCTTACCAAGAAAGTATTGCCCTCACATCCTTCCACTTAAAGGACCAGGACAAAGATACCATTATTGAGTAAGCTCAACCGTAAAACATGAACCCAATTGGTCCACATACAACAACTCAAACCCCAAAGCGCTAAAAACCACTTTGGAAAGGATCCGGCAACATCCAAAGAGGACACATTTTATTTTTCTAAGCCAAATCGCAAAGAAAACTCAAACCTCTAACACCATAGCCAAAATACCATAATTTATTAATTCTTTTTTTTCATTCTAGGAAGAAAGGGAAATCTCGATACATGACAAGAATGCACACTTTTCAAGAGCACTCCGGATTAGTCATATATCCATATATGACTTTCTCACCGACCTGGCTCACCGACTCATTTATCATTGAGCATTTATAAACGATGCCATGCTTCGTTTTCACCATTCGCTCATCATGTAACAACAATACCTAAAAGTCATTCACCAAAAGACTTCTTCCTCGGTATCACATGATTGAAATACACATAACATTGACGGCTGCGCTAAATCATATAGACTATGACTGCAACACTGTTAGCAGGAACACACCACGTCATGTCAGAACCCACCATTTCTCGAAAGCTAAACTTGCAAAACATCGCATTTTAACCAAAATCAGCATTTTGGAAAAGAACATCGACTCCAAAGTCAAACATCAGCACACACAACCGCCACGAATTTTCTCAACAAGAAAGGGAAACTCATTTCCAAGAAGGGAACGCTTCACTAGCAAAATCACTGATGAAACATTCATAAAATCCACCTTTTGAAGCACTTGCAAACACCACACACGTTTTCCAAATAACTCCAATTCTAGCAAAAAAGAGTCACAAATTAAATCTCAAGAAACTCCAACACAACCCACTATGTCCAACTGCTTCCTTTAAAATTTATTCCAAAGAAAATTCAGGGCGAACGTGGAGGAGCGCGATCCACTCAAAAAATTTTGGGTGAAAATCCATACTCATAGCACAACTAAACAAATGGGCCAAACCCAAAGATCAACACCAATCACTACAAGTTTAGGGAAACTCTGACACAACAAAAAGAACGCCTTGACCGAAAGCATCTGACCAAGATAGCAAACAACCAAACCAGTCCAAAAGGTTTTAAACAGAAGCTCAGCATGAAACCCTATACTTACCTTTTAAACATTCAATATTCACTATTTACTCATCGAGAAACCCCTCAGATTACAACAAGAGCTACAAAACAAATTCTTTCTCTTATTATCTTTCCCAATACTTATAAATAAAGTTTATGATGCTTACCAAAAGACATCCAACGATGACTACGTCAACAAGATCCCCACGGACCAACATATCATATAACATCATATTCTAGATTTGAAACAAGTGCTCCAACAAATCTTTCAGCATGATCAACCAATAAATTTCATACCACCTATATGTAAACGTCTCGACAATCGAAACTTATTCAGTTAACAAGCGACTTCAACATGTAAATATTATCTCCACAGGGAAGAATTCATAAGTGAGACTCTAAGTTATACTTTCATTAAGGATAAAATCATTCATCATGTTAATTATCCAAAGCTCACTCCATCGCAACATATTAAAATTTTCCTCTATTTTAACCATGGATTTCCAACGAGTAATCTAAACAGTTACCACCATTACTTAGTCATCAATAACAACAAATGGGCATAATTATCAACCAATAATATTACTTTTAGCTACCCTATACATAGGTGATAACAAAATTACCACCACACAACATACTCCAACTATTTAAAATAGATTGAATACTAGCATTAACACTGCCCTTAACAACATCATTAACAATAAGTCTTATGTCTTCTCAATTGATATCAATACTAGCATTGTAGAGACACAACTGCATACTTCCAAATATACTAGTAGTTTGCAACAATGTAAATAGCAACTCTAATCAACTTCCAAATTAAAGTCACTAGTCAACACGATTAAATTTCTCTATTAATCCGTTAGATTAGAACATCTTTAAACAACCAACAAAGTTTCTTTAACAATAACAGCAGTCTACATCATCTTAATGTTTTAACTATGCATCAGGGTTTTAAACTTTAAACATAATCGGGGGTCATAAGAACTTTTAAAGCAAAGCAACAGATTCTAAGCATGTACATTAACACATTTAATCATTCCCACTATGGGGTACTCTACATCACTAGAGGTTCACTTAATCTTAAGCTAAAGGTAACAATTACATTTAATTGATTCAACTCGCAAATTAACTAAGGTGTACATCATTTCCATAAACCACATTCTTACATACTACATAACATGCTAAACAACAATTTTCACTTTTAACAAGTAATTTCAGTCAAATGAATACTTACTTTATTTGCAGCATTTTTCTTTTAATACTCAACCAAAGCTCACAAAGAAGCTTGACTCTCAAAGTTGCAATGGGACATACCTCCAAAACATATTTAAATCTTAAAGACTCCCACAGGAGGGAACCAAGCGACCAAGTAAACCTTTACGGACAAAGGCACAAAACATAAATTGACACAACTTAACTTTTTTGCACACGCTTCAATAACTTCTTTTAAACTCAGAGTAAGACACACAAGAACCAAAACTATACTTTTCTTTGCAAGGCAATCAACAGAACCGGTGTCAAAGCAAAAAGGCGACCAAAAGACGCGCAACACAAAACTCTTCTTCTTTGTCTTCACCCAAAGAAGACAAAACCAAGAAACACCAAAGGGACACTCCGCGAAAATCCAATTCCAAACACTTTTGTTTTGATTTCAATCAACCAGAGCCAAGAAAACCAACCGAAACCGACCGTTAGAATGGTAAAGGGCAACTGAAAGAATCCACCTCGAACTCTTCTATTCGACTCCAGCCAACAACCCAGTCTACGACAGAAAGGATAAGCACTCTTCTCCCACAGGGGTTAATAGTTCTTCGATGATGGCGCTAACCGGCCACACCGTCAAACCACACCCTTACTATGAACAAAAAGAAGTGACCGAAACCCTTCGGCACCACAACCCCACTTTATCACAATACCAAGAACAATACAATCAATTCTCTCAATAACATGGCAACATACATTACCAACTTTAGCATTCAACATCAAAGCTTAAATACAACATTTAAGCATAAGCAACGATACCCATACCCTTTTCCGACTATGCATCCATGTGTGTCAAATTTTAGACTAGTTATACCAATTTTGCAAGTTTTAATGTTGCTATCCTATGACAAAATTTAAGTTAAAACCTAAGCCATGTTTCTAAGTTATTCCACATAACATTTTAGTTGTACCCTATAGCATGACACTAAAAAGACACATTCCAGGGACCTACAGCCCGCTCTGATACTAACTGTAACACCCTGGCATCTAGTACGCCTGAATGTTACCAAACATAGACTAAACAGCATCTAAATACCACAAATAAAGATAAATTACAGCAAAAGAGCAAATGCTAAAACCGAAAATTTCGGCAGCATCTCCTTTTGTTTTTCCATGAATTGAAGCAACAACAATATGATCACAGGATATAGCATAAAGAATGACATCTAAATCATCAATAACGAGGATTCTAGCAACAGTATAAGTCTAGAATAACGAATTCAACCATCTCACGAGCTAAACGAAGCAAATGAGGGAAACAAGCACACAATTTAACCATGCACCAAATTTCATGGCACTATTCTTATTATCATGACTCAAGCTGATAAATCTGCCTAAAGGTGTGGAGCTACGTGAAGATGTGTAGCTAATGCCCCTTCCCACATGCCGGTGTCATGGTACCTAAAACAACATAAAACAAAAGCGTGAGTTCATCACTCAACAAGTATATTGCAATGGATCATAAAGAACAATTCAACGTTAACATCACTACCATGCTCAACATCATGTACAAGCCATAATTTCATATACCACATCATTCTCATGTCTCAATATCATTGTACTCATTTCATCATCATCATCATCATGTATGCAATGCGATGCAAATGCTCATATCTCCTCGAAGCACATACCGGTATTGCCGAGTGCACACCCGTCGGCGTGCACCCCCTTTCCTTTCCATCCCGTAGATGGAGGGTGCCTACTCTTACTGACTCGCTCCCATGCACACACGTGGATGGGACTACGAGGTAGGTCTTTCGTGTTCACTACGTGTGAACACAGAGGCCCATCGACATGGGACGCCTCTTCCATTATGAATGCACATATGACATAAACATGTAAATATTGGCATAAACATTAAATACCACACAATCATAATCAATATGAAATCATGTTCATCATGTCATAGGCAAACATCATTCTTAGCATCATATCATAAAGCAAGTTGTATCCAATCAAGTCTAGCAACAATCTAAACGATACCCATTCCAATACACTTGCCTTAACCTCGGGCGACGGATTGGCGAGAGGTTGAGGGCACTCCCGGGGTCACACCACCTGCACATACATACCACACACTCAAAACGTGCCCCCAAAATAGTACGCAAACACTCTTCTACCCCGACTTCGCAAACTACTCGCAAAACCCAAAAACAGAGGTTCTGTCCCGTCGGAACAGCAGACTTCCAACGAGCATAACTTGAGACCTAAGACTCCAAATCGATTAAACGAGTATATTCTCGCGTAGCTTAGGAAATTTTCTAACTTTTTCTAAGTATATGGAAAAACTGATTCGAACACTAAAGTGGTTTAATCTACAGAATACCGCGATCTTTTCCAATCTCATCACAGTTTTAAACACGTTCGGTAAAACGAGCATAACTTTCAAATGACTGATCGTAATTAAGTATTCTTTACGTCCACTTAAAGGTATTTCAATTACCTACAACTTCTTCAACAGGCGGACGACCAAATTCTGACTCTAAATTGGCAAAAACTCAAACCCTAGGTTGACTGCACGATCTGCCCGAAACAGAGAACGTGGCAACTCTAGTTTTCTCCCAAATCCACCCAATGGCAGCACCAACACTTGATCTAAAAACGTGAAATCGATCCCTAGAACAGCACCTTGACCCAACCCACAGATCACCCATGCCATACCTCTCCAAGAAGATCCGAAACCAAGGATGCCTTCCTTCACGGGAAAGCTCCTTCCTCCCTATCCGCAACGGTTCGCCGGAGATTCCCGAATTCCAGCGATCTTCTGAGCGGGGCAGCGAGGGGCACCATGAGAGGGTACGTCGTGGGGCTGCTAGGAGAGGGGTGAGTGGCTTGGGAAGGGAGGAGGAGGGTGGAGGCGCAATGGAGGATGGAGGGGCGGCTAGGAGAGGGAGGTGTGGGGGGCGGCTAGGGCAATGGGGAGGGGCGCACAAGGGCAGGGTGGAGGCACCCACGGCAGGATATCCTGCCTCCCCCTCCCTCATGGGCCCAAATCTCCTCCCACCAAGGCCCACAACTCATCCCCCTTGGGCCTGAACTCCCCCGGAGAGGCACAAACGCCCGAAAACAGCCCGGAAACGGGAATAAACCTCACCGCGTAAAGTTTTAACCTCTGATTTCATATTTTATAATGTTTTGACCTTTCGTAGTGTCACACAAGCAAAGTCTCCTGATGGTTTAAAGACTTCTATCATTAAAGATAAAGGTTAAGGATTCTTATTTCTAGTTTTGACTTGCGAGTTGGTTCAAATCATTTAGCTAGGATTATTTTGTTTTAGCTGTACTATTAAGAGGGATTAAGCACAAGTATGTACCTTGGTTAGTAAGTCAAACCTGTCAAGATTACTTGGATTACAAATCATTCCATCTCGTTTTCCTCAAAGACAAAAAGTTTTTTTGTCAGCCAAAAATAAAATCCATTCACGTCGGACTGCATTTCGTCTTGTATGTCGAACCAAGCTTTTCGGTCCAGCGCAAATGTTAAACTCTCTGAAAAAACTTAGTTGTTTCATCAATGTTACGCCGGACCAAGTTTTTCGGTCCAGTGTCAAATGCAAAGTTTTTAGAGTCAAAACCAGTAAGCTTACCTTCTACGACGGACCAATTTTTTCGGTCCGGCGCAAACTTGGTTTTGGTTACATTCACGCTGGACCAATCAATGCAAAATGCATGTGTACGCTGGACCAAATTTCTCGGTCCGGCGCAAATGCTGATTCTTTGAGTTTTACGATGGACCATGTATTTTGGTCCGGCGTAAACATGCCTTGTTCGGATTTTGGTCCGGTGTACATTGATCATATTGAAAATCTTTGTAAATTCAGTCCGGGGGGCATTTGTTTTTCACGTCTTGTCAATCTGACAATATTCAACGGCTAGTCTTTGTATGTGTAGGATTGATATATACTAATATAGCAATCAGAGGGGGTGAATGATTGCGCGGAAGCTAAAATCAAAATTTTAATCTACTGAAAAAACACCCCAATTCGGATTCAAATAATTGCTTCATATTCAACAAAAACAGGTTAGATGCATTCAGTAAATCGCGAATTCCCAGAGATACAACTGTCGGATCGATCTGAAATTTGAACACAAGAAACTAGATTCCAATACGAATCTAACAGAAAAAGAATTAGGTCAATCGGACGTACGGATCAAAATTTATGAACCTCGCAAGCTTGTTGTGACGGAATGTGACGAGAATTGATCAACCCTAACTTCAAGATTAAACAAGAACGACAGGTAAAAAACTGATTAAATTTTCCAGATTACTAATCTTGAAACCCTAGAAGGATTTTGACTAGATCAAATTAAGAGTGATCTCAAGGAAATAAGATTGATAATGAATCAATTTAGAACCAGAACAGATGAGCAAACGAACACTCAAAACAGAGAATACTGTAGCAACGCGTGCACTGTAGCTTCGAGATTACTGTAGCACGCAGAGGATCTGGAAGGAATTGATCTTTATTTCTTTTTGTCTAAAATATGCCCATCAAAAGAGTACAAACCCTAAAACACAGTACAAGAGGAAACTCATGAACCCAATTGTTTCCAGCGCTCTGCTCTCCAATAAACAGAGGACACCTCCCCCTATTTATAATGAGCAACCACAAGGAGTCCGAATACAACTTTCACTCCAAATATGGAAGGAATTTGTATTCAACACAACTCCACTTGGCCCAACCTGGCCAAATCCAATTCTTGCACGCGTACGGCCACCCTGCCATACTCACGTGACTAACAACCCCGCACGCGTACGACCCACCTGCTGCACTCACGTGACTAACTAGTCTTCATGTGCACCGTTCTCTAGCCCGAACATCCCGCATGACATCCTTGACCACCAGGACCTCGATTCCTCCAGAATCTAGTCCCGAACCTCAGCTCCCCCATGAACCTAGTTCCGGTCCCGTCATCGACCACGTTCGCCCTCGAGCAACACCTGCACATGAGCAAACCACAAAACAATTCCGAGCACAAATCCGCCACTTGACTCAACATTAGTCCATGCAACTACTCACACAAGCATTGCATAAGATCAAACACGCATTATGAAGTCCACACAAATTTCATAATCACGGATTAAAAATTTTTCTGTTTAAGCACAAAATATTAACCCTAGAAAATCACATTCACACCGGACCGAAACTTTGGTCCGACGTACACATGAAATCAACTCTTGAAAGTGCCATTCACGACGGACCGAGAATATTGGTCCGGCGTACATGCAAAACTTTCTGTTATTGTAAAACTCAGTCCGGCGCATATACGATATCAAACCTCAAAACACCGTTCACGACGGACCAAAAAAATTGGTCCGGTGTACATGTAAAACTCAGTCCAGCGCATATACGAAATCAAACCTCAAAATGCCGTTCACGGCGGACCAAAAAATTTGGTCCAACGTACTTGTAAAACTTTCTGTTTTTCAAGAAACTTGGTTCGGCGTAATTGCCTCAAAAACACATTTACGACGGACCGAAAAATTAGGTCCGGCGTACACACGAAATCAACTCTTGACAAAGCCATTTACGACGGACCAGAAACTTTGGTCCGGCGTAAAGTCCCCTTTTTCACGCTCACGATGGACCCAAAAAGTTTGTCCGGCACAAACATCAAACTCTCTGTCTCTTGATAATTCAGACCGACAAAAGTCACGTTCACGGCGGACCGAAACAAAAATGGTCCGGCGTAAACAAGCAACTCTCTGTATTCAACAATTCGGTCTAGTGCAAAGAGGAAAGTCTCTGGATCTTGAAAGCACTTAACCATGCTATCACAAGCATATCAAATAATCATATGAAACAACACATGCACATGCACCACACATGTCATGAGCACAACCACTTTGCAATATCAAATTCATCATTAAGCCAATTTTTCAGCACATGATTTCACAGTATGCAATGGCTCTATTCCATTTTGAGCTCTATTTAAGTTGTTCCAAGGCTTTGAGGAATAGAACCTTTACATCTCTTTGACATTTTAGCATACTTGAGCTCACAAGCATTCAAAGAGACAAAAATCACTATTTGATCAAAATTCCAAAGTGTCCTTACTCCAAGTTCAGTCTAGACCGTGTTGAGCTAGTAAACCAAGAAGTTAGGACTTGTGGATAATCTGTTACTCTTGGAGCTCTGTGTTCCTAGATGGCTTGAGAGTGTTTTAGTGCAACATGTCCAAAGGTGTTTGTGGAAGGTCACTATTGATTTGTGAAAGGTTTGGGACTCACCTCATCGGAGTTGTGAAAGAGTCACCTGAGTTTATACCAAAGCTTCTGATTTTAGTTTTTGGTGGAGCAATACTTCTGATGAAGTGCTCTAACGGGGACGTAGGAGTTTATCTCTGAACCTAGGTGAAAATTACTTGTGTCTTCTGCTATTTTTTCTTTCCGTTTTAGCTCTCCTGTCTCTTGAGTATTTTACTGTACTTGTTCATCTGTTCTAGTCTTATCCTGAACTCAACCTAGATATTTTAGGCATTCTTTGTCGAAAACCAAGTTTTTATGTTTCTCTATCTTTGTGCTTTCAGTTTTTAAAGTTGTCTAAAGCCTTCTGTGTTAGAAATTTTTTGAAAAAGCCTATTCACTCCCCCTGTAGGCTCATCCTCGATCCTACAAGTGGTATTAGAGCTTGGTCTCTCACTTTTTAGACTTATCAGTCTAGAGAGCAAGGATGGCCCATGAGGGTGTTTCCATAGGAAATGCACCTTTCTTTAATGGCACAAATTATGCCTATTGGAAAATCCGTAAGACTGTTTACCTCAAGGCTGTGAGTCCAAGCATATGGAGGGTTGTAGGTGAAGGGTTTGCTATGTCTCTTGATCCAACCACCTCTCTTGATCAAGATGAGCGAAACGCTCACCTCAATGCTCAGGCAATGAATGCCTTATTTGGAGCTTTGAACGCGGATGAGTTCAATCGTGTGAGCAATCTAGAAACTGCTCATGAGATTTGGACAACCCTCTCTGAAATCCATGAGGGCACATCTGCGTTCAAAGAGGCCAAATTGCATATGCTACGGATCAAATATGAGAGCTTTATTATGTTGCCCCATGAGAACATTACTGAGATGTACTCAAGGTTGAACAACATAGTAAATGAGCTCAAAGGTATTGGGGGTACTCTTACTGACCTTAACATTGTTCGAAAAATACTCAGGGCTCTTCCAGAGAAATATGAGACCTTGGTGACACTTTTCCTCAACTCACCCAAGTTGACAAGATTGACACCAACAAGTCTTCTGGGCAACCTCATTACGAATGAGATGTACAAGAAGGGAAAAGAAGAACTACTGGAGCAGAGTTCTTCCAAAAAGAAGAACATCGCATTCAAGGCTAAACTGGAG
The DNA here is from genome assembly GCA_036346355.1 of Rhipidocladum racemiflorum. Classification (NCBI taxonomy): domain Eukaryota; kingdom Viridiplantae; phylum Streptophyta; class Magnoliopsida; order Poales; family Poaceae; genus Rhipidocladum; species Rhipidocladum racemiflorum. The sequence continues at coordinate 23,386,643 of CM070584.1, read as the reverse complement.
TCGAGTGAAGAAGATCCTTACGACTCCGAAGAAGACTCTGATGAAGAAATGGCCCTTCTCGTAAGAAAGATGAGAAGGTTTATGAGAAGGCGTCCAAGCTAAATTAGCTATCACAAATACAAGAAGAAGGATCATTCGAGCAATCAACGCTTTGCTAATGTTCGATGCTTCGAGTGCCATGAAAAGGGGGCACTTTGCCTCTCACTGTCCGAAGAAGAAAGAAAAGGACGACAAAGGAAAATCATTCAAGAAAAAGAAGTATGAGGGCAAGAAAAAGCTTTTCAAAATACTTTATAAAGATGGCAAGGGTGAAGCTCACATAGGAGAATGGAATTCTGAAGAGGAGTCTTCGGACTCCAATTCCACAAATGAAGAAAATTCACCAAAGAAGAAAAAACTTGCCGGTATTACCATAAGGGAGGCTTCATCACCTTTCGTCACTCCCCTATGCCTTATGGCTAAAGGAGGCAAGGTAAACTCAAATGACAATGATGATCCCTCATATGAAGAACTATTTGATATGCTTGTTGATTTGAACAATTATGTTGGCAAGGAGAAGGCTAGACATAAAGCCTTGAGAAATGAATTTATCTCTCTCAAGGACTCTTATGATGAACTAAAAATAGCACATGAATCTCTTCTTTCCAACAATAATGTTAAATCAACAAGGGATATAGGAGTCTCATGTGATCCGATCAATGATATGTCTGGAATAAGTAATTATTCTTGTTCAATCTCTCTGTCTAGCATATCTACTTCATGTGATGACTTGCCTTGATTTCTTCTAGTTCTTGTTCTAGCTTATTCTCTGTTGAAAATGAGTGTAATCTGTTTGCTGAGAATAATGAGCTCAAAAAGGAGGTTGCCAAGCTGAGTAAGAGCTTGGATAGATGTTTTAAGGGTAAAGAAACTCTTGATAAAATTCTTGGTAGTCAACGTTGCTCATATAACAAGAAAGGACTTGGATATGTCCTCAAGAAGGGTAAGAAAATCAGTAACAAGGCTCCAAGGTTTGTAAAGTCTAATGGAGAATTTTGTCACAAATGCCATGATATAGGTCATTTGGCTAGTGATTGCCCTTTGGGTAGAGCATCTAGAAATAATGTTTTTGATTCTTGTTATGTTCTTAAGAAAGATAGGAGTGGTAGAATTATCGCAAAATTTGTTGGAACTCCTATACTTGGTAGTAAGAAAAATGCTATTTGGGTACCCAAAGTTCTCGTATCTAACCTCCGAGGACCCAAACAGATTTGGGTACCTAAAAGAACTTAACTTTCATTTTCTAGGTGAACTACAAAACCGGTGGTCGGCATTGGGTGCTGGACAGTGGCTGCACTCAACATATGACCGGGGACCGGAAGATGTTTACCACCTTTGAGAATGGAAGTGGAGAACTTGACAAGATCACGTTTGGTGACAACATCAAAGGGAAGGTATTAGGTTTGGGCAAAATTGCAATCTCTAATGATCTTTCCATTTCTAATGTTTCTTTAGTAGAGACATCAAATTTCAATTTGCTGTCTGTTGCTCAAATATGTGATTTTGGCCTTATTTGTTCATTCTCTCAAAATGGAGTTGAGATTTCAAAAGAGAATGACAAATCTTTAGTTTTCAAGGGCTTTCGATTTGGAAATTTGTATCTAATTGAATTCACTTCTAATGAGTCATGTCTTCAGACCTGCTTAATTGCAAAAACACCCTTAGGATGGTTATGGCACAGAAGACTTGCTCATGTTGGAATGATTCAACTTAAGAAGCTATTTAAAAGTGATTTGGTTGTGGGCTTAAAAGATGTGAAGTGTGAGAAAAACAAGTTATGCAGTGCTTGTCAAGCTGGCAAACAAGTTGCCAATTCTCATCCTTCGAAAAGTATTATGTCCACATCTAGACCATTAAAACTCCTTCATATGGATCTGTTTGGCCCAACTATCTATAAGAGTATTGGTGGAAATACCTACTGCTTGGTGATTGTTGATGACTATTCTAGATTTACTTGGGTTTTCTTCCTACATAAGAAATTTGAGGTCCCAAGTACTTTCAAAAGTTTTGCAAAAAGGGCTCAAAATGAATTTGATTTCAAAATCAAGAAGATTCGTAGTGACAATGGTTCCGAGTGCAAAAACACAAAAGTTGAAGATTTTTGTGATGAACTTGGAATAAAGCATGAATTTTCTACAACATACACTCCTGAGCAAAATGGAGTTGTAGAATGGAAAAATCGAACATTAATTGAAATGGCAAGGACAATGCTAGATGAATATAAAACTTCTAACAACTTTTGGGCGGAAGCAATTAATACCGCTTGTCATGCCACAAATCGACTTTATTTGCATCAGCTTTTGAAAAAGACCTCTTATGACCTTCTTATTGGAAGAAGGCCGAACATCTCATATTTTTGCGTTTTCGGTTGTAAATGTTTTATTCTAAAGAAAGGTGTTCGGCTCTCTAAATTCAAAAGCCGGTGTGATGAGGGTTTTCTTCTTGGTTATTCTTCAAAGAGCAAAGCTTATCGTGTCTTCAACAAAAATTCAGGTTTAGTTGAAGAATCTTCTGATGTTGAATTTGTTGAGACTAATGGCTCTCAAGAAGAGCAAGATAACTTGGATGATGTAGGAAATGAAGGCTTGAGACAAGCAATGAAGAACATGACAATAGGAGACATCAAGCCAAAAGAAGATGATTCTGTTGTCCAACCATCATCAACTCAAGCTAAACCAGCTAGATCAGTCGCACCAAATGAAGAAAGGCAAATTGAAGTCGAAGTTGAAGAAAACAATCAGACTCAAACAATTTCGCAAAAAAATCATAATCAACTATCCAAAGATCACCCAATTGATCAGATTTTGGGTGATGTTAGTAAGGGCGTTCAAACTCATTCTCGTATTACATCTTTTTGTGAACATTACTCTTTTGTGTCCTCTGTTGAACCATCTCATGTAGATGAAGCTCTAAGTGATCCAGACTGGGTGAATTCAATGAATGAGGAACTCAATAATTTTGCCTGAAATGACGTATGGACACCCAAGGAGCACAACGTTATTGGCACAAAATGGGTATTTTGGAACAAGCAAGATGAAAATGGCATAGTGGTAAGAAACAAAGCAAGGTTAGTCGCACAAGGTTTTTCTCAAATTGAAGGATTAGATTTTTTGTGAAACCTTTGCACCCATTGCAAGACTAGAAGCCATTCGTATCTTGTTAGCCTTTGCTTCCTATTTTGATATTAAGTTGTTTCAAATGGATGTAAAGAGTGCTTTCTTAAATGGCCAAATATCTGAATTGGTATTTGTAGAACAACCTCCCGGTCTTGAATACACTAAATATCCAAATTATGCCTACAAACTCTCTAAGGCACTTTATGGACTAAAATAAGCTCCTAGAGCATGGTATGAGCGTCTTAGAGATTTTTTAGTCTCTAAAGGTTTCAAAATTGGGAAGGTTGACACTACACTCTTCACCAAAATTATCAATGATGAATTCTTTGTCTGTCAAATATATGTTGATGTCATCATTTCCGGTTCTACTAATGAATCTTTTTGCAAAGAATTTGGAGATATGATGTTCAAGGAATTTGAAATGTCCATGATTGGAGAACTTAGCTATTTTCTTGGACTTAAAATCAAACAATTGAAGGATGGGACTTTCGTAAGCCAAACCAAGTATGCAAAGGACCTACTCAAGAAATTTGGCATGGAAGATGCAAAGCCCATCAGAACACTAATGGCATCAAACGGGCATCTAGATCTAAATAAAGGAGGTAAACCTGTAGATTTAAAGCTTTATCGTTCTATAATTGGTAGCTTACTTTACCTTATAGCATCTAGGCCTGATATTATGTTCAGTGTTTGCATGTGTGCACGCTTTCAAGCTTCTACAAAAGATTGTCATTTAGTTGCTGTTAAGAGAATCTTAAGATATTTAAAGCAGTCCTCAAATATAAGTCTTTGGTATCTTAAAGGTGCAAAATTTGACTTAATTGGATATTCGGATTCAGATTATGCTGGTTGCAAAGTGGATAGAAAAAGTACCCCAGGGAGTTGTCAATTCCTTGGTAGATCCCTTGTTTCTTAGTTCTCTAAGAAACAAAATTCTGTAGCATTATCCACAGCCGAAGCCAAATATATTTCTGCTGGTAGTTGTTGTGCTCAATTAATTTGGATGAGGCAAACCTTGATGGATTATGGAATAAATTTTACAAAAGTGCCTCTTCTGTGTGATAATGAAAGTGCAGTGAAAATAGCCAAAAACCCAATCCAGCATTCCAGAACAAAACACATAGACATTCGTCATCACTTTCTAAGAGATCATGTGACTAAGGGAGACATTACCATTAGTCACATTAGAATTGAAGATCAATTGGCAGATATCCTTACCAAACCTTTAGATGAAGCTCGTTTTTGCAAATTGAGGAATGAGTTAAATGTCATAGATTTCTCCAATATTGCTTAGCTTATGCACCATGGTTGATTCTTTCTATTTATCTATTTGATGTTCATTTTCTTGGTTTTTGGAAGGATTATGACATTAAGAGGGAGCCAAGACTGCTTGATATGCCTCTCTTGCAACTCACTTGTGGGAAAGTTAATTTTAAAAATGTCTGAGTGATATAAGATTATTTTACAAATTTGTTGAAGTTGCTTTATAAATTAAAATTGCTAAATCTATTGCTAAAAATCTCTTCCTTCTATTTCTCTGTCTCATCTCATCTAAGATAGGCCAAAACTGATTTCAAATACAATTTTTTTCCTTACTTCCAAGAGGATCTTTGTAAATTTCTAAGAAGTCTAGTTACCTCTTACCTTAACAAACAAAGTTGTTGCACCTGTGCGACGGACCAAATCTTAATCGTATGATTTTCAACTACGGCGGACCGCTTCTACAATTAAGTACCTCTATGACAGACTGAAGGAAATCAGTCCAGCGCAAACAAGTTTTATGCTAAGTGGGTCCGGCGTAAATGGAAAACATACTGTTTTCACCAAAATCAATCCGGCGTACATTTGCAAAATTTATTTTCTGAATTCTTATCTATTTCAAAGTTTTTTTTACAAAATATATATACTCATCTAAGTTCAAAATTTTCAAAATCTTATCTAAAATTAAGTCTCATATTTGCTAACCATTCTTGTCTCCGAAACCCAAAGTCTTACTCTGTTTCCTTGTCCATGGGTTTCTCAAACCAAGTAAAAGCACAGAAACTATCCTCCACTACCTACTCCTCTTAAAGTTACCCTGGTTCTAACGCAACAGTTTCAATGTCGTCACACTCTACCTTTGTCAGTTTCTCTCCCAAAAATCCCCAAATCTTCAGTTTTACCCCATGGCGCCTAAAATCTCCAAAGCACTCTCACAGCTTTCTTCTCGAGCAGAAATCCTCTTCTTCACCGAAGTCAGACCCATAGGGGTGTGTCAACAGTGCTTCGCTCGAATATGCTCTTCTAGGGTCTGGTAAGCCCTAAACCTCTCTTCTTGCTTTTCGTTCAAACCCAAAACCCTAGTCTTAAATTTCTTTTTTGACCTAAGGACCTCGCTCTTGACTCTGTAGTTTTTATGTATTCTAGTGCTTGATAAAAGGTTAAAGAGTAATTTTTGAAGTCAATTGTGCTCTGAAAAATGGCTAAGGATTCAGATAAGAAGAGTCTTTTCGGGAATCTAGTCAGTAAAGTAAGAGGAAAAAGACAATGGACTTCCTGTTCTTTAGAATCTCAGCAATCTCAAGGGCCAGTGCAGTTACAAGACACTCATACGCCCTGCAGAATTCAGCGAAAGATACCTACTGCCAAACCTCCTAGAAAAGATAAACAACCTACTCAGCCTGATCTTGAATCAAATTCATCAGAAGACAATGACTATAACCCAATTGAAGAGTCCTCTTCAGATGAAGTAGATTTGACTGATGAAATTGACTTGCTAAAAGACGCTAAGTTGGCAACATTAGGAAGGAAAAAGCTGAGGTCAATTAGACTAATAGCTGAAAAGAGCTGGTTTCCATTTGATAGACCTCCTATGGATGAAAACTTCATTACAAACCTGCATAAAAACATCTATTTGGTATATAAAAATAGAACCAATAGAAATGGAAAGGCACTTTCTGCTCTGACCAAGCATCAATTTGTTGATTGGAATCAGATCAATTCAGTTTTGGGCTCTCACAGATTTCTTGATTATATGAACTCAACTCTTGGCTTGTTAGAGTCAATGTCTTCTAGAACTCCTTGGAATGAAAACATGATACTTGAATTCTATGCATCACTCTTAGTGAATAAGAAAAGGCACTACATTTTATTCACAATAGATGGAAAAATAAGGAAAGTAAAGTCACCTCATTTTGAAGCTGCTATAGGAGCCTCCAGCCCACTAGTCAATAGGACTAGAATACATGACAGAATGTTCCCAGGAAACAGATGGAGGCAAGTGGGTGATATGCCAGATTTACAGTTGTCAGCCCATATTTACAGAAATATCAATGAGGCAGATTTCAATGCAAATAGAGTCAGTAGCTTATCTGCTGAAGCCAAGGTCCTTTTTTTGATTCTCAGGCATACTATATATCCCAAGACTGGATATAAGGAGGGTGTGACACCCACTTTAGCTTGGTTATTGCACTTAATCTTATCAAGACAACCTTTTGACTTGATAGATTACATTCTTGGAGAAATGGAAGAAGCTATTTACAGGAAAATGGGAAGTCCACTCCCATTCGCTCAGCAAATCTCACAAATGTTCTTGGCTTAAGGAATTATATCACAACAAGAAAGGAGCAGAGATTTAAAATGTCTTCCTAAACAGTACAAAATGAGTAAAGTAATTGGAGAAGGCTTTAATGGGACTGAACCACAAAATACTCCTCCTGTAGCTCAAGAAGATGAGCCAAATGCTCATCATGATAGCGAGAACCGTTCTTACAGTGCAGATGTAGGAGAAGAGCAAGTTCCAAGTCTCTCTGCTCACAGTCAGCATAGCCTTGGGTATAGAATACCATCTCACATGCCCAGCATTCCAGCTGCAAACCCAATAGCTCCTTCAGAAGAACAAACTCAAAATTTGGGACTCAATCCTCAGGGATCTAGGCAACCCTCTGTCGAAGAGGATGTTGCAACTCAGATTTATTTACGCTCTCAATCTCACCTTGAAGAAGAAGAACCTATTCACAACTATGGTGGTCACTTCAATCCCAGTTATCATCCTGTAGTATCAAGTCATCATATTTTACCTCCTGCAGAACATTCAGAAATGAGATTCTTGTCTCAGCATGATGAGCAATTTGAATTGGATGAAGTTCAATAGATTGACAGACTTAGAGAGCTAACTGCTGTTGCATGTTTTGTAGAAGGACAAGAATTTAGATCGGCAGCTCATGATTTTGAAGCAGGAGGATCTGCTTTTCCTAGAGAATTTACAGCCTCTCATGATTCTCCTCCCATTTCTCATCATGAGGAGCCTCCATCTTGGGGCTCTCAGCATGCCTGGTTTCACTCCCTTAAGCAGCAATATAACAATGATTTAAAAATAGCTCAAGACAGATTTGAAGAAGAAAGGTCACTTGCAGTCTTGAGGCATAACGAACATATGAATGCTCTTCAACAGTATCATCTTCAATCTCAAGAAATGCTTAAAAAAATCTATGAAGAACAAACCTTGATCAAGAATGAAAGTTACAAAAGGTTTGACATGCTTAGAAGCAATCAATTTGATTTGAGAAAGTGGATTGGTGACATCAAGTCAAATGAGATGACAATAAAAGACAGACTGTATGACATCAACAAGAAACAGAATGCTCAGAACACCCAATTTGATAATTTTGCTAAGGATATTCAAAGTCAGCTTGATTCTCATGGAGATGCCCTGGATTGGATAGGTCACTCTTTCGAAAGATATATGGACTTTACCGAAGACACTCGTGAAAAACTAGTCCATAATCAAGAACACCTTAGGCAAATCATACTTGATCAAACAAATGAAACAAATGAGTCCCTACGGTAGCTGCAAGATGGTTTTTTTCAAATGGACTGTCAGTCCTCAGCCTGGAGAACCAGATTATCCAAGCTGGCATGATCAAGCAATGATTTCTCCTCATCTTGACTCAGAAGAAGAAGCTGCAGGTCAGTCTCCTCCAAGAAACAATGCAAGGTCAAAATTCTCAAAAATGCTCAAGAGGACCTTCTCAAAGCACAAGGATTGATCTCTTTTTGGCGGTTGATGCCAAAGAGGGAGAATATTTATCTCTTTGGTTGCTTTTTGTCTTTGGCTGTAAAAGTTTGTTTGAAAACTTGTGTGCTTTTGGTCTATTCTGAACTTATTGTTTGAACTTGTTCCCCATCTTGTCCATGGTTTGTTTATTCTAAGCTTTTATTCAGGGGGAGCATAAAAATGCTATTTATTTATGCTATTTCACTCTATTTATTTGAGACTAACAGTTCGTTGCAGAAAAGGTTAAGAAAATTTCTTTCCAAAATAATGGATAATCAAGGTTGTTGTCATCAATCACTAAAAAGGGAGAGATTGAAAGCATCTAGGCCCCCACAATTCTTTTATCTATGCTTTATATTGATTTTGGTGATGATGACCAAGCAAAGTGTAACACCTCGGCACCTAGTATGCCGCGAATGTCACCTAAACAAGTCTAAGCACAACCAAAAACACATAATTAACCATAAATTACAGCAACTATGCTACATGTTTTTAACAAAAAATTAGGCAGCATAACCTTTGTTTTCCCATGGTTTGAAGCCACAACAATACTACCATAGTTTCCAAGCAACGACAACAAGTTCGTATCACAATAGCATAGGTAATGATAGCATCAACTAGATAATCCATGGGTCCAGCGTTAATTCATTTCAAAGATATAAACAACTACGTGACAACAATTAACTATGGGGGTTCATCACGAACCAATTACCATCACAACTTAACAGAAGTAAATAACTCCAAAAGGATTCATAAGTTTAATCAGCTAGTGAGCTCAAGTTAGTGATGTGGTGTTCTAATCCCTTTTCCCAAAAGCTGAGCATGCGGTACCTAAAAAAACATAAACAACAAGCGTGAGTTCATCACTCAGCAAAGTGTATTGCAATGGAATAGAACAACAACATTATTCAATAGTATCAATATCACATACCATAACACATCATCATAAGCATCTCATAGTTCATCTTCATAAACATCTCATAATCATCCTCATTCATGCAATGCAATGCACATGTCTCCTTGAAGCACATACCGGTATTGCCGAGCGCACACCCGTTGGTTTGCACCCTCTTTCCCCTTCCATCCTGTAGATGGAGGGTGCCTACTCTTACTGACTCGCTCCCATACACAACCGTGGATGGGACTACGAGGTAGGTCTTTCGTGTTCACAACATGTGAATACAGAAGCCCGCATCAGAATGGGTCACCTCTTCCATTATGAATGCACATATGTCATGAACATGTAGGAACTTCCATAAATACTTAATACGAAGATTTCATAGCCAACATGTAACCATGTTCATCATATCATAAGCAAATAACAAGCATGGCAAGTTAACACATCATGTACTCATATTGCACCTATGCAAGTCTAATAACCACCCAAACCCCAAATCCATCCCAATACACTTGCCTTCAACTGTGAGCGACGGAGTGGCGAGAGGTTGAGGGCACTCCCAGGGTCACACCACCTGCACAAAGGTACATTACACTCAAAACATGCACACAAAGCAATACAAGAACTATCATCTATATCGACTTCGCAACCCACTCCCAAAACCTGAAAAACATCACTTTGTCCAACTGGGACAGCAGCGCTCCAACGACCATAACTTGAGTTTGACAACTCCAAATCAAATAAACGAATACATTTTCTCGAAGCTTAGGAAATTTCCCAACTTTATCTAAGTATTCTCGAAGACTGATTCGGCCTCTAAAAATCTCTAATCTACAGTTGAACATGATCTGTCCCAAACACGTCATAGATTGGACAGCGCTCGGTAAAACAGCCATAACTTTTATTTAGCTGGATGGAATTTAACGTTCTTAGTGTCTAATTAAAGGTAATTTAATTACCTACAACTTTTGTAACAACCGGCCGACCAAAAAACGCCTTTGAAATTCTCTAAATCGCTCCCAAAGTCAAACCCCTAATCTGCCTGAAAATAGAACGCCAAAACAGATCTAGTTTTCTTCAAATCTATCTAATTTCAGCACACCATTAGAGGCTAATAGCACCAAAATTTCCCACTATAATAGTACCTAATCCACCCCAAGAACTTCCGATCAACATACCTCTTCTTGATGAATCACACAAACAACGAACTTCTCCTCCCGCACTCGATCATCCTCCAAACGCCGAAATCACCGGATCTTCTCGGTTGCAAAGCTTCCCAATGGAGAGATCAATGGAGTGGGAGGTGGGGCAGCAAAAGGGGGGAGAAGAACCCTAGCTAGGGCCGGCTAGGATGGAGGGGAGGGGCGCACGGCCAAGGGAGAGGGAGGGAAGGCGTGCGGCCAATGGGGGCGGCGGCTTGGGAGGGGAAGGGGTGGGGAAACTAGGGTTGGCTGCCACAATTCCCCCACTTGGGCCCAAACCTTCCCACCGGAGGCCCAAACTCAAATCCCCAAGGCTCAAGTTCTCCCAGAAAAGCCCAAACACCCTGAAAAGCCCAGAAACGCGACATAAAGTCGTACTGAAATGCCGTAATCTATAAAGTCCCATTCTAAAATGTCACTTTCTATATTGTTACATCCCATGATGTCACATTCTCTCCCCCTTAACAAGATTCAACCTCGAGTCCGAACGAACGCTAAGAGCCAAAAACAAAGTCCCTACGGGACAAAAGACTTCTTTGCAACACAAGACAACCACACAAAACTCAAACTGAACTAAACGACAAACAAACTCCCAAAACCAACACTTAGCGAGAAAGAGTTGACATAATCAAAGCGAGTCACACCTCTTTTAATAACCTCTCTACCACCGATCATCAACCAAGAACCAAGAAAACACTGGTTCTCAACTCTTGCAATTGGGCGCCCTTTAAACCGAGCGGACCATTCCCGAGAAATGCCATCGAGAGAAATAACTCACTAAGGCACATCTGCCTTTCCGATACACAATCACGCTAACATTTCATTTCATCCACTCTAGCTAAGATAATTGCTCACGACAGGACATTTATCAACATAAATACTGTCATCTTCACTACCACCCATTGATACTCTTAATAAAAGTTTGAACCCAGACATCATCAACCTCCATCACAATCCACCCTTATACCACTAATGTCCAGCACCTAGCCTGTAACACCCCAAAATTTTGTTTTTCTTAAATTCATGTGTGATTTGGCACTTTGGTGAATTTTTGGAATTTTCTGGAATTTATTTGGAATTTATTTGAATTTATTCCATTTTGAAATAATTAAAGAATTTAACTTTGCAAATAAAATTTTGTTGGAAATATTTTATTTGAGTCCAAAATGTTCCAAAATATTTTCCAGAATTTTTCTGGATTTTTTCTGAGTCTTTTGCTATTTTTAATGAATTAAATGAATTTCTGAGAATTTAATTGGAATATTTAATCGAGTGGGTTTTACTGTTCATCCGACCGGACCCAAGTCCGAGTCAGACTCGAGTCCGACCCGAGCCAGACCCGAACCCTAACCGCGTGACCGTTGGATCTTGATCCAACGGCCACGATTGAGCCACGTCACCCAATCCGAATCCAACTCGAATTCCGCCGCCGCAACGGAGTGGGCCTCGGTTTTCGCGTGTTTCACGGACGCCGAGGGCCCTATTTAATGCACCGCCACCGCTGCCGTGACGCCGACTTCCATGCGCACCCGTAGCCCTAGCTCACGCCGCCAGAGCCGCCGTGGTTGCGCCATGTCCTTCGCGCCGGAGTTGGAGGAGCGTTCCGCCGCGTTCAATTGCAGTTTCCGCCGCCGTCTGCCGTCCTCCGCCGCCGTTGAGCCCAGATCCGGAACCAGAAGGTCAAGCCGCGCCAGAGGAGACCCTTCACTTCGCCGGAGGAGCCCCGCAACGCCGTCGCCGTGGTCGCCGTCTTCGTCTCCGGTGAACCAGCCCCGCCGCAAGCCATCGCCGGACCTCGAGCTCCACCAGCCGTTCGATCCAGATCCAAGGGTCCAGATCGCGCCACGTCACACCCCGGTGAGATCCCACGTGCTAATCCCAGATCTATTTCCAACCGTTGGATCTAGATCCAACGGCGTAGATTGTGCCACGTAGCCTAAACCGCACAGTACTAGATCCTTTCTCAGCCATTAGATCTAGATCAAATGGTTAGGGTTAGCCACGTTGTTTACGTTAGATTGGATCTTGACCGTCCGATCAAGATCGAACGGTCCAGATCAGCCGAGTAGTTTTTCTACTGCGTTAGGCTAGATCTGATCTGGGCCGTTGATTTTCAAATCAACGGCCGAGATCACGCCATGTGGCCGGGAGGCCGACCGTCGCTGCCGGGCCACGGCCCGCGTGGGCGTGTCTCGACACGCGGCCCGCGTGTCAGTGGGGCCCAGCTGTCAGCGGCCCAGCCAAGTGCACCATGACGTCACGCTGATGTCACGGTGGGCCCGCCAGAAGCCCGCCGGCTGAAAGTTGGCGCCGACGCCATGCCGACGCCACCGGCAGGCTCTGCTGCCGACACGAGCCGTGGGCCGAGTCCACGGTAGACCAGGCCGTGCCCGTGCGCTGGGTCCATGGACCCGAGACGACGTGGCAGCTTCTGGTTGGTCCACGTGTCATGCTGACGCAATAAAGGAATTTCCGAAAAAGAAAATGATTTATTAATTCGATTTATTGATTTCAGAATTTGATTCAAACTTCAAACGCTTATAACTTTTGCATTTTAACTCCGATTTGAGTGATTCAAATTTCTAAATTTGTATAAAATTGAGATCTACCTAATGATGAATTTTATTTAATTTTTGGACCAAAGTTTTTCTTTGTATAATTATTTAATTGATTATTTAAACTTTAAATGCTTATAACTTTTGCGTTTCAACTCCGAATTTGACGATTTCAGTTTTGAAAAATTTATAAAATTATGTTCTCTCTGTTTATGAACTTTATTTGGATGTTTGGACACTTTTTGTCTACTGCTTATTTATTACTTGCTATTTGCACGCTTTACGAGTAGACGTTGAAGTGCCCGAAGGCTTCGAAGGAGAGGTGTTGACCCAGGAGCCAGCTCAGGACCAAGAACAAGTACTCTTTGAAGGCAAGTTGTGCTTTGACCATGTTGATCCCAATTTCAAATTAATTCGATTTAAAACTATTGCATGCTAGTTAATTAGAAAATACATTATTTAAATATGGGAAATTAGATATAGGCCAAATTGCTGTATGACACCTTGGTTAATTACATATGTGCCATGACCCTTGTCACCCTAGTTGTGGTTTACTAGTTGGACATTATTAAATTGCCAACATGGGAATTTAGACCGTTGTAGTATCTTTGCTTAGACACCTTTCGTGCTCATGACATGATTTGAACAATCAAATGTTAATATTGACTTAATGATATATTGAACCTGTTTTGGAAAGGTATCATGTGATGTTGATGGCACGTGGTGCATGGTAATCAACTGGGGGTTTGATAAATAGATTTGACCGGGGCATGTGGCAAGAATGATCGGGTGGGCCAGTTGTGGCACCGGGAATGTTGGTTTGGTTCTTCAGGTAGTCTTGCCCTGGCCACCCTAAGGACTTAACCTTGCAAGCCTTTGAACTGGGTCAAACGTGCAACCACATGTCTGTAATGGGACAGACCTAGTTGAATAAGTTGCTAATAACGTACCTGTGGGACCTCAGGATGTCAACTACACCCTTTGTGTAGTTGTACGGGAGCGCATCTGGGGCTGCGGCCAGGTACCCATCTAACGGTGGCTTGACCTAAACTTCGCCTTCGCTAAGGGAAGGGTTAGTGTGCAACACCGGGGAGGACAACTTGTGCTGTTAGAAGTTTCCGAAAGACTTTGTTACGGACACTCGCCTTTGTGGTGTTTGACTGTATCTTGTGGGTAAAGTACATAACCTCTGCAGAGTGTAAAATCTATTCGAATAGCCGTGTCTGCGGCATTGGACATCGCTCGGGAATTACAGTCAAGGGTTAGACTTTCTTGAAAATAACTTGGACTTGAAAGGTTGGGTTTGGTTTAACAATGATGTTGAAGGAAATGTGGATTAGGCTTGGAAAAGATGTTTACTAAAATCCTGGAAAAGTTATTGATCTTATACTTGTTTCTACTGCTTTCGAATCTACTTATGTTACTTGTAAAATGCCATTTAATGCAAATATACCCTGAGCTATTCCTTTGTACTAAGCCATGCATGTAGTATATTAGTTGCATTCTGTGCATGACTTGCTGAGTACCAAGTACTCACCCTTGCCACAATACAACACCAGTTGAAGAGGAGTCTACACCAGCTTTGGAGGAGGAGCTCCCAGAAGATCCGTCTAACTAGGGAGCGAGCCCAGTCAGTTGCCTGTGGTATACTGGATGGCGCCACGAAGTTATCTTATTTTTCGCTGCTATTATTTCTCTCTTATTAAGTTTCGCCCTGCGAGGCGTATATTTGTAACTTGACCATAAGGTCATGCAACCAGTTTGATTATTTAATTAAAGTACTTATTAGTATCGAGTGGTATGATTGTGATATTTACCGATGTTAAGACTGTGTGCACTAGCGCGTTCCTGGACTAGTGCTGAATACACAGAGGGTCCGGATTTGCAAATTCGGGTCCCGACATAGCCCCAAGCTAGGATCGTAAAACCTTACCAAACCACAATTGGTTCCTTCTTAAGATGATCTCGCCCTCACATATTAACACTTAGAAATCAAGCCCAAGAATATTCGTTCATGAACCGTTGGAGTTTATGTTATAGGCTGGAAATGATGCTTTAACTCCTGTTAGTGCTTTTTTAGATGTCATTTATTATGTTATTATGATGTTATAATGTTATTGTTGCTTCAATCCATAGAAAAAAAAGGAGATGCTGCCGAAATTTCGGTTAAAGCATTTAGCGTAGTTGCTGTAATTTACTGATAATTGTGTGTTATTGGTTGCTTCTAGTATCCTTTGGGTGACATTCGCGACATAGTAGGTGCTGGGGTGTTACAGTAATCTCCTGATGGTTTAAAAACCTCTGTCATTAAAGATAAATGCTAAGGATTCTTATTTCTAGTTTTGACTTGGAAGTTAGTTCAAGTCATTTAGCTAGGATTATTTTGTTTTAGCCGTACTATTAAGAGGGATTAAGCACAAGTATGTACCTTGGTTAGTAGGTCAAACCTGTCAAGATTACATGGAGTAAAAATCATTCCATCTCGTTTTCCTCAAAGACAAAAGTATTTTTGTTAGTCAAAAATAAAATCCATTCATGTCGGACTGCATTTCGTCTTGTACGCCGGACCAAGCTTTTTGGTCCGGCGCAAACGTTAAACTCTCTGAAAAAACTTAGTTGTTTCATCAAAGTTACGCCGGACCAAGTTTTTCGGTCCGGCGTTGTAACACCCCAGCATCTAGTATGCCCGAATGCTACCAAACATAGACTAAGCCACATCTAAAAACCACAATTACATGTAAAATACAACAAAGGAGTGAATTCTAGTACCAAAAATTTCGGCAGCATCTCCTTTGTTTTTCCAAGAATTGAAGCAACAACAATATCATAGCAATATATGGCAATAAATGAGACATCTAAAACAGCAATAAATAGTGGCATGACAGCAATATAAATCAAATTTTAAGCATTCAGAGTCTTCATGAGCCAAACGAGCAATAAGGCTCTCATAACACAAAACTAAACCATAACCCAATATGCATCACACTAAATTTATTATCAAGACTCGAAATGAATAAATGTGGGAACAAATGTGTGAAGCTACGTGTAGGAGTGTGACTAATTCCCTTCCCCGCATGCCGTTCTCATGGTACCTAAAACAACAAGAAAGCACAAGCGTGAGTTCAACACTCAACAAGTATATTGCAATGGTACAAAAGAACAATTACATGACTACAACACCTCACATCATCTCTATCATCTTATTCATGCTCACATATCATTATTCACATGTCATCATCATCATGTATGCAATGCGATGCGATGCACATGTCTCCTGAAAACTCATACCGGTATGGTTGAGTGCGCACCCGTCGGTGTGCACCCTCTCTTCCCTTCCATCCCGAAGATGGAGGGTGCCTACTCCTCGCTTCCATTCACCGCGGTGGATGGAATCACGATGTAAGTCTTACTCAATGGCGCCCCGAACTAGTCATAACTTTCTCACCGAGCTCGCCGGACTAGTTATGACTTTCTCACCGACACGGCTATGTATCATGCCATGTATGCAAATATGCCAACATCATATTTAACTTGTACATAAACACATGGCATCACTACATAATTGACCGTAATCATCATATCAATGGCAAACATTAAAGCATGGCATGTGAACACATCATAAATTCAATTGGAACTCATCAAACCTACAACCCGCTACCCATTCCAATACACTTGCCTCAACCACGGGCGACGGATTGACGAGAAGTAGAGGACACTCCTGGGGTCACACCACCTGCACATAGATATCACACACTAAAAAACATGCCCACAAAACAAAACGCAAACACTCTTCTACCCCGACTTCGCAATCTACTCACAAAACCCAAAAACAGAGGTTCTATCCCGACGGGACAACAGACTTCCAATGAGCATAACTTGAGTTCTAAGACTCCGAATTGATTAAACGAGTACATCCTCGCATAGCTTAGGAAATTTCCTAACTTTTTCTAAGTATATGGAAAAGCTGATTCGGAATCTAAAGTTGTTTAATCTACAAAATACCGTGATCTGTTCCAATCTAGTCACAGTTTTGAACACGTTCGGTAAATCGAGCATAAATTTCAAACGGCTGGGCAGAATTGGACGTTCTTTATATCCACTGAAAGGTATTGAGGTTACCTACAACTTCTTCGACAGGCGGACGACCAAATTCCGATTCTAAAATAGCAAAAACTCAAACCCTAGGTCGACTGCACAATCTGCCCGAAACATGACATAGGACAAACATAGAAAACTCCCTAATCTCATCTAGGGGCAGCACCTAAATATCAAATTTAACCATGGAATTCACCCTATAACCAGCACCTACACCCTAAAACCAAGATCCCCGGGGCTTACCTCTTCTTGGCGAGACACTCGATCGACGATCTTCGCCTCCTCACGGCCCGATCTCCTCTCCAAACGCCGGGAACACCGTAATCGCCGGTTCCCCGTGGTTGGAGAGCCCCCGAACAGTGAGATCTCTTGGAGGGGAAGGCCCTAGGGCTGGCTAGAGGAGGAGGAGCAATGGGGAGGTGGTGGAGGCGCAAGGCAAGGAGGGGAGGAGGGGCAACAATGGCATGGGGTGGCGGCTAGGGCATGGGAGAGGGAGTGGGGGCGCACAAGCAAGGGTGGGGCGCCCCCCAAGGCAGAAATTTTAGTTTCCCCCCATGGGCCCAAAACTCCCCCACCAACGGCCCACTTCATTCCCCTAAGGCCCAAACTAGCTCCCGCTAGGCCCGAACTTCCCCGGAAGGCCCAAAAACATGCTACTAAAGTCGTACCGTCATGCCGACATCGGAAATGACTCACACCGTCGATCCGTAGTGTCACAGGCGTTAAATGCAAAGTTTTTAGAGTCAAAACCAGTAAGCTTACCTTCTACGATCGGACCAATTTTTTTGGTCCGGCGCAAACTTGGTTTTGGTTACATTCACGACGGACCAATCAATGCAAAATGCATGTGTACGCTGGACCAAATTTCTCGGCCCAGCGCAAATGCTGATTCCTTGAGTTTTACAATGGACCATGTCTTTCGGTCCGGCGTAAACATGCCTTGTTCGGATTTTGGTCCGGTGTACATTGATCATATTGAAAATCTTTGTAAATTCAATCCGGGGGACATTTGTTTTTTCACGTCTTGTCAATCTGACAATATTCAACGGCTAGTCTTTGTATGCAACGGCTCTATTCCGTTTTGAGCTCTATTTAAGCTGTTCCAAGGCTTTGAGGACCATAACTTTTGCATCTCTTTGACATTTTAGCATACTTGAGCTCACAAGCATTCAAAGAGACAAAAATCACTGTATGATCAAAATTCCAAAGTGTCCTTACTCCAAGTTCAGTCTAGACTGTGTTGAGCTAGTAAACCAAGAAGTTTGGACTTGTGGATAATCTGTTACTCTTGGAGCTCTGTGTTCTTAGACGACTTGAGAGTGTTTTAGTGCAACCTGTCCAAAGGTGTTTGTGGAAGGTCACTATTGATTTGTGAAAGGTTTGGGACTCACCTCATCGGAGTGGTGAAAGAGTCACCTGAGTTTATACCAAAGCTTCTGATTTCAGCTTTTGGTGGAGCAATATTTCTGATGAAGTGCTCTAATGGAGACGTAGGAGTTTATCTTTGAACCTCGGTGAAAATTACTTGTGTCTTCTGCTATTTTTTCTTTCCGTTTTAGCTCTCGTGTCTCTTGAGTATTTTATTGTAGTTGTTCATCTGTTCTAGTCTTATCCTGAACTCATCCTAGATATTTTAGGCGTTCTTTATCGAAAACCAAGTTTTTATGTTTCTCTATCTTTGTGCTTTCAGTTTTTAAAGTTGTCTAAAGCCTTTTGTGTTAGAAATTTTTTGAAAAAACCTATTCACCCCCCTCTAGGCTCATCCTCGATCCTACACATGCCCTGCAAGGAGCCACTACCAACTATTGGATTGGAAAAGAGTTTTCCGAATCCATGTCCAAATATACATGAACCTACAGGGTCACACACATAACAGATTGGGATACATTAATTCGGATTGGATCCGTAAATAATGGACCTCATGGGCTTAACACGCTGATGGGCCTCGACTTAAGGTTTCATTGCTTGGCTATATAAGAAGAGGAGAAGGGTGGGCGTGCATTAAAGTTTTTCCCCCGAAACCCTAGCCTCTACCTCTCGTTGCCTCTACCAAGAGATCCGGTGCTTACACACCGACGCATGGCGTTCCATCCCCGGATGTGTTGACTACTATGGTGACATTGCTACGACTGCGGTGAGGGAAGGACGATCCACTTCATCGACACGAAGGCTGCAGCGAGGGAGGGACGATCCATTTCATTGACGCGAAGGCTGTGGCGAGGGAAGGACGATCCATTTCATCGACGCGAAGGCTGCAGCAAGGGAGGGACGATCCACTTCATCAATGTGAGGGCTGCAGTGAGGGAAGGATGATCCACTTCATCGACGCGATCACTACGACGTAGAGAGGACGATCCACTACATCGACACTCGAAGGATTCCACAACTGCGCGTCTAGTGGTAATCTGATCTATGATCCCCTTCTTGCAAGTAGCTTTCTGGTTATGCGGTAGAAAATTTTTAATTTGTGCTAGCATAACATACTGCATATCTCAACAGTGGTATCAGAGCCATCTCGTATAGATTCGTGATCTGGTTGTTGCACATATGATATGTGAGGTTAGTAGATTGGATCTATGTAACACCCCAAATTTTTTCTTTTCATAAATTTAAATGAAATTTGGCATTTTTATTAATTTTTGGAATTTTCTGGAATTTATTTGGATTTAATTTTAATTTATTCCCTTTTGAAATAATTAAAGAATTAAAAGTTATAAATAAAATTTTGTTAGAAATTGTTTTGAATCGGGTTAGCACTGTTCATCCGACCCGAGTCAGACTCGAGTCCGACCCGAGCCGGACCGACCTGACCCAAACCCATTCGCGTGCAACGTTGGATCTTGATCCAATAGCCACTGTTGCGCCACGTCGCGTAATCCGAATCCAATTCGGATTCCGCCGCCGCAGCCGGGTGGACCTCGATTTCCACGATTTTCACAGAAGCCGAGGCCCCTATTTAAAGCGCCGCCGCTGCCATCGTGTAGCCCTCTTCCGTGCGCACCCGTAGCCCTAGATCTTCATGCCTGAGACGCCGCCGTTCGCCCGCTAGAGCTCGCCGTAGTTGGTTTAGGGTTCCGCCGCGGTTCTCCGTCGTTTGCCGCCGACTCCGCCGTGTTTGAGCCCAGATCCGGAACCGCCGCGACGAGCCGCGCCTGGGAGTACTACTCACCTCACCGGAGTCGCACCCAAACGCTGTTGGGCGTGTCGTCGTCCTCAGCGCCGGCAACCTCAGCCCCGCCGCGCCATCGCCGGAACCCCAAAGCTTCTCAGCCGTCGGATCTTCATCGAATGGCTACGGTGAGTCCACGTCACCCCGTTAGATTTCACGTTTCGGTTTTTAGATCTAATTCCAACCGTTGGATCTAAATCCAACGGTTTAGATCAAGCCACGTGATCGTAAACTGCACCGTGCCTAGATTAGATCTCAGCCGTTAGATCTAGATCGTACAGTTATCATTAATCGTGTTGTAGCGTTAGAGGTAACCTCGGCCGTTCGATCGAGATCGAACGGCGTAGATAGAGCCACGTGTCACGCGTCGGGTCAAGCCACGTCACCCCCAGAGATGCGGTGAAACCCGATCGGATCTCGACCGTCCGATCAAGATCGAACGGTCCAGATCAATCGCGTTATTTCCAAACGCGTGAGGTTAGATCTGATCTGGACCGTTGATTTTCAAATCAACAGCCCAGATTTGTGCCACGTGTCCGGGAGTTGGACTGGTGCGGTCAGCGCGGTCGTGCCCGGTCGCCGCTGACGTCAGTGC
Organism: Rhipidocladum racemiflorum; assembly: GCA_036346355.1. Taxonomy (NCBI): domain Eukaryota; kingdom Viridiplantae; phylum Streptophyta; class Magnoliopsida; order Poales; family Poaceae; genus Rhipidocladum; species Rhipidocladum racemiflorum. The sequence goes on along the minus strand of CM070584.1, from coordinate 23,365,939 downwards.
GTGACATCAGCGAGGGGCCCGCATGTCAGCGGCTGGCCCAACAGCTCCATGACGTCACGTGGGGCCCGCGTGTCAGCCGTCCTCGGCCGAGCCGTGCTGACGTCAGCAGTGGGTCCCGCGTGTCAGAGACACGTGCGCCCATGGGCCGGGTCCACGGTGGACCAAGCCAAGCCGTGCGCCGAGTCCATGGACCCGAGGCGACGTGGCGGCTCCCGATTGGTCCACGTGTCGTGCTGACGCAATAAATCGGATTTTTCAATAGAAAAATAAATGAATTAATTCGGTTTATTGTTTTATTTGAATTTTCAAACTTCAAACGCTTATAACTTTTGCGTTTTAACTCCGATTTGAACGATTCCAATTTCTAAATTTTTATAAAATTGAGATTTACTTTAAAATGAATTTTAATTAATTTTTGATTATGAAATTTTCTCTGTTTATATTTAATTAATAGATTCCTTAAACTTTAAACAATTATAACTTTTGCATTTTGACTCCGATTTGAGCGATTCAAATTTCTAAAAATTTGTAAAATTATGCTCTTTCTGTTTGTGGACTTTATTTGAATTTTTGAGCAATGTTTATGTACTATTTTATTTATTTATTGCTATTTGCACGCATTACGAGTAGACATTGAAGTACCCGAAGGTTTCGAATGTGAAGTGTTGACCTAGGAGCCAGCTCAAGAGCAAGAACAAGTACTTTTTGAAGGCAAGTTGTGCTTTGACCATGTTGAGCCCATTCTTTTGAAATTATGTTGTTTCAAAATATTGCATGCTAATTCAATTAGAATTTATGTTGATTAAATCTGGGATTAGTTAAATACCTAGTTGCTGTATGACACCTTGATGTATATAATTGTATGCCATGAACCCCTTGTCACCCTAGTTGTGGATTATTTAGTTGGACATTATTAAAGTGCCAACATGGGTAATTAGACCGTTGTAGTATATTGCATAGACCTGCCACGTAGTCACAACATGATCTTGGATAATTACGTGTTAACATTGACTTAATGACATATGGAACATGTTTTTGAGAAGTGTCATGTGTTATTGATATTATTATCGATGGCACGTGGTGCATGGTAACCAATTGGGGTTTGATAAATAGATTTAGACCGGGGCATGTGGCAAGAATGATCGGGTGGGCCAGTTGTGGCACCGGGAACGTTGATTTGGTTCTTTGGGTAGTCTTGCCCTGGTCGCCCTAAGGACTTAACCTTGCAAGCCTTTGAACTGAGTCAAACGTGCAACCACATGTCCGTAATGGGACGGACCTAGTTGATTAAGTTGCTTATAACGTACCTGTGAGACCTCGGGGTGTCAACTATACCTTTTGTGTAGTTGTACAGGGGAGCGTACCGGGGCTGCGGCCAGGTACCCATCTAACGGTTGATTGGCCTAGACTTTGCCTTTGCTAAGGGAAGGGTCAGTGTGCAATAACCGGGGAGGCCTGCTTGTGCTGTTAGAAGTTTCTGAAAGACTTTGTTACGGGCACTCGCCTTTGTGGTGTTTGGCTGTATCTTGTGGGTAAAGTGCATAACCTCTGCAGAGTGTAAAATCTATTCGAATAGCCGTGTCTGCGGTATTAGACATTGCTCGGGAATTACAGTCAAGGGTTAGACTTTCATGAAAACAACTTGGACTTGGAAAGTGGGATTGGGTTAAATAATGATGTTGATGGAAATGTGGATTAGAAAGGAAAAGTGTTTTCTTAACTCCTGGAAAAGTTATTGATATAAACTTTACTTTTACTGCTTTCGAATCTACTTACGCTACCTGTTAAACTGCTGTTTTACTGCAAGTGTACCTCCTACTCCTACTACTATACCTGGTTTTGCTTTGAGATCGGTTTTGGAAAGGGAAAAACTAAATGGAACCAATTTTGTGGATTGGTATCGCAACCTGAGAATTGTTCTCAAACACGAAAAGAAGGACTATGTTCTAAAGAATCCGATTCCTGATGAACCAGTTGAAAATGCTCCTCGCAATTTGAAGGTTGAGTATAAAAAACATGTTAATGCCTCTGTAGAGGTCAGCTGTCTCATACTTGTCAACATGAACTCGGAGCTGCAAAAGCAATATGAGGACCAGAATGATTATAATATGATTGTGGGCTTGAAAGGCATGTTTGGGAATCAAGCAAGAGCTGAGAGGTATGGTGTCTCAAAACTTCTGTTTGCTTGTAAGCTAGCTGAAGGTAGTCCAGTCAGCCCTCATGTGATTAAGATGATCGGCTACATTGGGAGAATGAAAAAACTTGAGTTTTCCCTTAGCCTTGGTTTGGCCATAGATGTAATTCTCCAATCTCTGCCTCAGAGCTTTGAGCCATTCATTATGAATTATCATATGAATAGCATGGAGAAGAGCATGACTGAACTACATGGGATGCTGTAGGCTGCCGAGGAAAGCATTAAGAAAAAACCAAATTATATGATGATGGTTCAGAAAACAAATGCCTTCAAAAAGAGGAAGGCTAAGGCTGGGGGAAAGGGCAAAGGCAAGGCTCAAGATGAGATCATGAGCCTCAAACTAAGCTTCAGAAGCTTAAAGTTGGCCCTCAGCCTAAAACCCAGTGCTTCTATTGCAAGAAGTCGGGACACTGAAAATGGAACTGCGAGAAGTACCTAGCAGATAAGAAGAATGGGAGTGTGACTTCCACTTCAGTTATTAATGTTATAGAAATTAATCTTGCTACTTCTTCTTTTAGCTCTTGGGTATATGATACTGGATCAGTTGCTCACATTTGCAATTCGATGCAAGGGTTCATAAAGATTAGAGACTTGGCAAAAGGAGAAGTGGATCTTAGCGTGGGGAATAAAGCAAGAGTTGCTGGTCTTGCCGTTGGCACCTACCCATTGCATTTGCCTTAAGGATTAGTTTTAGAACTCAATAATTATTATTTTTGTTCCAGTTTTGAGTAGAAACATTATTTCATCTTCTTGTTTGGAACATGAAGGTTATGATTTCAGAATAAAAGACTTTGTTTGTTTAATATTTTTTGAATGATATGTATTATTGTTGTTGCCCTATGGTGGATGGGTTGTACGTCCTTGAACTTAAAGAAAAACCTGTCTATAACATTAATGTGAAAAGGTTTTGGCCTAATGATTTGAATCCTACCATTTTATGGCATTGTCGCTTGGGTCACATAAATGAGAAGCGCTTGAAGAAGCTCCATGGTGATGGACTTCTAACCTCATTTGATTTGAATCATTTGAAACATGTGAGCCTTGTTTACTTAGCAAGATGACAAAGCCCCTTTCATAGGTTTTAGTGAGAAGGCGAGTCAATTGTTGGCCCTAGTACATACAGATGTATGTGGACCAATGAGCTCGAGTGCTAGAGGTGGGTTTCAGCACTTTGTAACTTTTACCGATGACTTTAGTAGATATGGGTATATCTACTTAATGAGGCATAAATCTGAAACATTTGAAAGGTTCAAAGAATTTCAGAACTAAGTACAAAATCAACTTGGTAAAACAATAAAACACTTACGATCAGATCATGGTGGTGAATACTTGAGCCAAGAGTTTGGTGATCATATAAAGTAATGTGGAATCATTCCGCAATTTACTCCGCTAGGAACGCCACAATGGAATGGCGTATCCGAACGACGGGACCGAACTTTGTTAGATATAGTTCAGTCAATGATGAGCCAAACAGATCTGTCATTATCCTTCTGGGGCTTCGCTCTAGAGACAACTGCGTTCACATTGAATAAGGTCCCATCAAATTCCGTTGAGAAGACACCATATGCATATGGACTAGAAGAAGTCCCATATTATCACTTCTTAATATATGGGGATGTGAGGCTTATGTAAAATGTTTACAATTAGATAAACTCGCACCTAAATCAGAAAAATACTTCTTTGTGGGGTATCCTAAAGAAACAAAAGGATATTACTTTTACAAAAGAAATAAGAACAAAGTTTTTATTGTTCAAAATGGTATCTTTTTGGAGAAAGAGTTTCTCTCAAAAGAAATCAATGGGAGCAATGTGCAACTCGATGAAGTTCGAGAATCGCATGAATATGTGCAAGCCACCACTGAACCTTGACAACATGTACAAAGTGTTGTACAACTTGTGAAAGAGACACCAGCCCCACGTAAGTCTGGAAGGCCACGCCATGAACCCATAAGATATGGACATGATATATTATTGTTAGACAATGATGAGCCCACGACTTATGAAGAAGCAATGATGGACCCCAACTCTGAAAAATAGATTGAAGCCATTAGATCCGAAATTCAATCCATGCATGACAATCCATGCATGTCTTGAACTCAAACTCTGAAAAAGGGTTTGACTTCATCAAAAACGAAGAAGAGCCTTGTGTTTACAAGAAGGCTAGTAGGAGCGCTCTTGTGTTTCTTATCTTGTATGTGGATGACATATTATTGTTCGGGAATAATATTCATATGCTTGAAGATGTTAAGACTTCATTAAAAAGAAGTTTCTCAATGAAGGACTTGGGAGAAGCATGTTATATCTTGGGCATAAAGATCTATAGAGATAGATCAAAAAGGTTGATTGGATTAAGCCAGAAAACGTAAATTGACAAGGTATTAAAGAAGTTCAATATGCATGAATCCGAGTGAGGTTTCATGCCAATGTCACATGGAATCTGTCTATGCAAGAATCAGTGTCCTTCGACAACTGATGAGCGAGACAGGATGAGCAAGATTCAATATACTTCGGCTATTGGGTATATTATGTACGCTATGATCTGTACGCGCCAAGATATTTCATATGCTCTAAGTGTCACGAGCAGATACAAAGTGGATCCCGGTGATTGTTATTGGATAGCCATGAAAACATCCTGAAGTACTTGAGAAGAACTCAGGATATGTTCTTAGTTTTTGGAGGTGAGGAAGAACTGGTTGTAAAGAGTTACATTGACACAAGCTTCCAAACTGACAAAGATGATTTTCGATCACAATCCGGGTTTGTATTTACACTAATTAAATGGAGGAGCGGTAAGCTGGAAGAGTTCCAAGCAAAACACGGTGGCCGACTCAACAACAGAAGCGGAGTACATTGCGACTTCAGAGGCTGCAAAAGAAGCTGTGTGGATAAAGAAGTTCATCTCAAAGCTTGGTGTGGTCACTAGTTCCTCTGGTCCAATGGACCTCTATTGTGATAATAGTGGTGCCATTGCACAAGCAAAAGAGCATAGATCAAATCAGAAGTCCAAACACATACTTATATTTTGGATATTATCGTAGAGGACAACGAAGAATAGATGAACACTTGTATTGATAGATAATCATGTTTCATAGATCATGGGATATGGAGATATCATCAATACATTGTCAACGCATTTTGAAGAACATGGGTTAGATAGACACGCAATGGGACACTGTGAGAATGTTACATTCTTATGTGTCATTAGTGTATCTCATACATAGTAGATGTATGATCCTTAGACCTGAGATTGTCACATTCTCTACACATGTAAATTTTACCTTGGTGTTACCAAACACTATTTCCTAACAGAATAGTTATAAAGGTTGATTTCATGTTTACTATGAAACATGCAGAGGGAAGTGAGCAGTCAAGATGGAATTTACCACTCCAGTGTAACGGAGATATATGTCTAGACCACTCATGTGATATGATTAAGGAAGTGCATGGCCATGGCGTGATTGAGGAGTCAATCACAACTTATTAACATATCACGGATACGAGAGATGGATTGAATTGTCAAAGGATGACATGCTTCTCCCCTTGAGTTCGATCTTCATATAGTTTGGCAAAAGGATTATTACATGAGTAGTTTTGATAGGTTCTGTCCGATTTGATCATATGCATTTGGGAGTTGGCATGCCCTGCAAGGAGCCACTACCAACTATTGGATTGGAAAAGAGTGTTTCGAATCCATGTCCTACATGAACCTACTGGGTCACACACTTAACGGGCTAGGATACATTAATTCGGATTGGATCCGCAAATAATAGACTTCATTGGCTTAACACGCTGATGGGCCCTGGCTTAGGATTTCATCGCGTGGCTATATAAGGAGAGGAGCAGGTGGGTGTGCATTAGAGTTCTTTCGCCCGAAACCCTGCCTCCACCTCTCGTTGCCCCTACCGAGTGACCCGGTGCTTGCACACCGACGCACGGAGTTCCATCCCCAGACGTGTGGACTGATGTGTTGATGCTACTATGAATGCGGCGAGGGAAGAACGATCCAATTCACCGACACGAAGGCTGCGGCGAGGGAAGGACGATCCACTTCATCGATGCGAGGGATGCCGCAAGGGAAGGATGATCCACTTCATCGATGCGAGGGCTGCGGCAAGGGAAGGACGATCCACTTCATCGATGCGACGATTGCGGTGTGGAGAGGACGATCCATTACATCAACGCGCGAAGGATTCCGCAACTACACATCTATTTGGATTATTTGGAACTTATTTGAATTAAGCCTTCTATGACAATTATTTAAAAATTTGGGAAACAAATAAGATAAAGTTTTATTAAAAATATTTTTTTGAGTTCCAACTGTCTCAAAGTATTTTTGTGAATTTTTCTAGAATTATTTTGATATTTTCATTACCTTAACCGAATTATTTTATTTTCGGGATTTACTTTAATTGAAAAATTCAGGAAAAATGAATAAATAGTGCCACGCGAAATCCACATGGGCCTAGCCCAGCATTCCCTTGCGTTAGCCCAAAATTGCTGTTGGCTCAATTTTTAGAAGCTCGGATTTGCTGACCGTTGGATTTAGATCCAACGATGGTTAAATGATCGGAACCTTAGTGGACGGCAGCCATTGAATTTCATCTACGGTTCGGATTAGACCACATCTTTGCAGATCAAGTTCGCTCATTTGGACATGTGGATGGCTATTAGTTGTCGTCTCTAAGCGCGACCCCGCTCTGAGCTACTACCATCTACAACGCGGACTCTGAGGTTGGTCGGCCGAGGTAGGGACTCTTGTGAGTATTTAAGGGACATACCCAGATCGCCTTTCCCTTGTGTACCAAAACCCTAGGTCAATTAGCCAAGAGTCACCATAGTTCATCTGCAATCTGAGGTCTTCAACATAGCACTGCCGCAAGATTTGTCTCAATGATTTGATATCTTTCGTGATCCTTAGAGCCCTAGAGTGGTCACATCAGAATCACTATCATGAGGGCTACGTGGTGCGCACCTTAGATTAGCTGAAGCATCACCGTGTCACCATCGCATTGAGGAGACCACCAACATAGGATAATAAGGAGCTACCACAATTGATTCTATAAACTGGAGAAGAAGGTGACCACATCACTTGATCGTGAAGATGAGCTCGAACCATAGATGCCACCCAAGGTCGCTGTCAGTGACCCTAGGGTTGTGCGCTACCATTGGCCGACTTGGCCTAGCCCGTGTCTCGCCGCATGGCATGGTGACATCATCGTGACGTCGATAGGGCTGATGCATGGGGGCCACATGTAAGACTCTACAGAAGGTTTTCCTGTAGAAATTTAATCTAGCCAAAAATCTAAATAGCCTGTGACGTCAGCTGATGTCATTGTAACACCCTGGCATCTAGTATGCCCTGGATGTCACCAAACATGATAGAAGCAGCATCTAAAAACCATAAATAAAGATAAATTACAGCAAGGGCGCAAATGCTAAAACCGAAAATTTCGACAGCATCCCCTTTGTTTTTCCATGGTACGGAGCAACCACAAGAATATCTCAAGATATATCATAATGGAAAGCATATAAAACAGCAATAACAGGTGACATAGCAACAATTTAAGTCTAGCATAATGAATTTAACCACTCCATAATCTAAAACGAAGTAAATAATATGACCAAGCACACAAATAAGGCATACTCGAAGTTCTCAACGCATTAACTTATAATCACAACTACGAATGGCAAAATAGTGTATGTCTAAATGAGTGAAACTTTGTGAAGATGTGCCACTAAGCTCCTTTCCCGCATGCCGATTTTATGGTACCTAAAAAAACATCATAAACACAAGCGTGAGTTCATCACTCAGCAAGTATATTGAAATGGAACAAGGAACAGGTTTCAATACGAACATCATTGCATCTCATCATTAGCATCATAAGCATTTCATATTCACATAGCGTACATCTCATAAACATCATAAGCATCTCATATTCCCTTGGTGTACATCTCATAAACATCATCATATATGCAATGCAATGCACATGTCTCCTTGAAGCACATACCGGTATTGCCGAGTGCACATCCATCGGTGTGCACCCTCTTTCCCCTTCTATCTCGTAGATGGAGGGTGCCTACTCCTCGCTTCCATTCACAACTGTGGATGGAATCGCGAGGTAGGTCTTACTCAATGGCGCTCCGGATTAGTCATAACTTTCTCACCGACCTTACCGGACTAGTTATGACTTTCTCACCGACCTGGCTAGTTCTCATGCCATGTATGCAAATATGTCATAAACATAAACAACTTGCACATAAACTCAACTAATAATTGCATGGCCTCATAATAAACCATCCTCATCATGTCGCAAGCAAGAGTCAATCATGGCATCATATCATAAACATGTGTAAACCATCTCACTATCAAACATTACGGCTCCCTAAGCTGCAACCACTACAATACACTGACCTTCAACCGTGGGCGACGGATTGGCGAGGCGTTGAGGGCACTCCCGGGGTCACACCACCTGCACATAGGTAACACACACTCAAAACGTGCCCACAAAACAGTACACAAACGCTCATCTACCCCGACTTAGCAAACTACTCCCAAAACCCAAAAACAGAGAATCTGTCCCGTCGGGACAGCGGGCTTCCAACTAGCATAACTTGAGTTCTAAAACACCAAATCAAGAAAACGAGTACAATTTCTCGAAGCTTAGGAAATTTCCTAGCTTTTTCAAAGTATTGGGAAAAACTGATTCGGCCTCTACAATTGTCTAATCTACAGATCAACATGATCTGTCCCAATCACGTCGCAGTTTTGAACATGTTCGGTAAAACAGCCATAACTTTCAAACGGATGATTGGAAATTCGCATTCTTGGTGTCCACTGAAAGGTATTGAAATTATCTACAACTTTCTCAACATACGGACGACCAGATAACGCATCAAAAATTGCGAAAACTCAGGCCCTAGGTCGGACGTCCAATCTGCCCGAAACAGAACACCATGACAACTCAAGTTCTCATCAATTCTAACTATTTGTAGCACAAACTTTTGATCTAATGGCACCAAAAGCTCCTCTAGCGCAGCACCCAATCTACCCCAACAAGAATCACAAATCCTTACCTCATCTTTGAGAACCAAACGGACGACGAACGTCTCCTCCTCGTGGCCCGATGTAACACCCCGGCATTTAATATGCCCGAATGCTACCAAACATAGACTAAGCAACCTCTAAATACCACAAAATCAAGTAAATTACAGCAAAGGCACTAATGCTCAAAACCGACATTTCGGTAGCATCTCCTTTGTTTTAACATGAATTGAAGGAAACACAATAGCATAGCAATATAAGGCAATAAGAGAGACAACTAAAATAGCAATAATTAAAGACTTGACAACAATATAAGTGTAATTCCAAGCATTCAATGTCTCCATGCGCCAAACGAACAATAAGACTCTCATAACGCAAAGCTAAACTATAAAACAATAAGCATCACAGTTAGTTTATTATCAAAACCCAATTGAATGACTTGTGAGACGAATGAGTGAAACTACGTGTAGAAGTGTGACTATTTCCCTTCCCCGCATGCCGGTTTCATGGTACCTAAAACAACAAGAAAACACAAGCGTGAGTTCAACACTCAGCAAGCATATTGCAATGGTACAAAAGAACAATTACATGGCTATAACAAATCACATCATGTAAGGGTGCGTTTGGTTCATTGTATCAGGGTGAATGGAACCATCCCGTACAGGATATAAACTCATTCCTGTGTTTGGTTGGCTGAACGGAACCAATTGATCCAGGATGAGATGGTACAGATTCTGAGAATATTCTCTAAAAATACTGTATCAACTCGTTCAGCCGATTCGGCCGAACCATTCGGTACAGGACCGAACCGTTCGGCCTCTTCGCTCCGCTCGCGCTCCCCCATCGGCCGAACCATCGGTCTCTCCGCTCCCCACTCGCCGTTGGCACCTCCGCTCCGCTCCGCTCCCCACTCGGCCGAACCATCGGCCTCTCCGCTCCGCTCCCCACTCGCTCGCACGAAGCGCCTCTCCCTGCGTCCACCACCCACCACACGCCTCTCCGGCGCTTCGCCGCCATGCCCACCGGTCAGATCTGCACGCCGGCGACTCCCTCAAACGCGACCTCTCCCGGTTATCTATGCCACAAGCTCTGCCAGGTACTCAAACCCTAGAACTCTCCTCCCATTCTTCATGAGCTAATGTGCGGTTCCCCTCATTTGATATAGTATATTTGCTAATTTGATCTAGTATGATTGAAGTATTTGTGAAGTATTTGTGGAATCTGTACCTCTCCAGACCTCTCCTCAGAATGTGATCTAGATGATGTTTCATTGCTCTTAGAAGTATTTGTGAAGTATATATCATGAGCCTATTGTGGAAAGAAGCAAGATTGTGAATGTTCTATACCCCTGTTCTAGTATTTTTGCCGTCATTGCTTGGTTGCATTTGCTCTACAGCTTGTGTATGTGCACTGTGCATGGTTGTTTCAGTCAGAATTTTAGCTAGACAATGAACTATTTCATGAGTAAGGTAGATGAAACAGACATCCTAAACTAGAATTAGAAACTTATTGATAGTAATATTAGTTGATTCCTTTGCCCGGCAAGTAAAGGTTTGTGCTTGGTAGAATTTGGACTACCATTTATCATTGGAAAAGTTGCTATCACATTTCAGCTGCTGCTTCAACTGTGACAGTGGTAAAAATCTGTTGTTTAATATCATTTATAAACACTATAGATGATCCATAATCAAGACAGATCACTGGATCTTTGGTTATAACAATAACTTGAAGCATTGTTGTCTATCTATGCAGGATGCCAGAGTGGGCATATCAACTAGTGTCTCGGCTGCAGATAGGGCAAAAACCATCCTTTCTCTGGTCTCCCTTGATTCTAAGCCCAGTGATCTGAGAAGACCTGGCCATATATTCCCCCAAAAGTACCACTTATCTGAAGAATGTTGTAGATAAACATATATAATCAATTAACTGAATTGTCTGGCTGTGACTACAGGAATATCACAGGAAGACAGAGCAGTACTCTATGGAGTTCAGATTCTAATTTTGGTGGTGTTAAGTGTCAAGGAGGTTAGATTCGGTGTAATAAGGTTGTATCTTTTGGTAATCTAGGAGCAGCTCTAGTGAGCACTCTATTGGTGTTAGTAGGTTGGTGTAATGGTGTCGAAAAAATGCTATGCACTATGGCCTCATGTAGCTTGAAAACTTTCTATCCAAATACTATGTTTTATCATGTGCAAGGATTGTTGCAAGACCTATTATTTATTGTGGTACAAGTGATATTGTGATGGACTTGAACTCTTATGGTTGAAAATATTTGCAATGAACTCTTATAGAAATATGCTTGACTGATATTGCTGCCACTGCTGTTGGTGTAATTGGTACAGGTGTGGCTAGTTTTGATCTCGATGTTCTGAGTTGCTCTGTTGTACCGCTTTTGTTGTTGGTGATATTGCTCCATCATTGTATTGCTGTGTTTTTTCAAATCCAAACCCGACTCCTTCATCTTGTTGGTTGCTCTCTGATACCATAATTTGCTTCAATACAAGTGGAACTAAACATTATTGTTCAGAACTTGGGATGGACTGCCTTGAGCATCAATTTTCTGGTGCCTATACATTAGTGAATAAAAGGAGTAAATTTATTCATAGTCAACAACTACAATGCAACAAATAATTTAGTGATAAAGATTACCATACTAACCTCTTCCCTCAAACCAAACAGTATCTCCAACTATCCAGGATCATCCTATCCAAGCAACCAAACAAAATCTTGTACCATTCTATTCATGCAACCAAACACCCTCCCTGTACCATTCCATCCAGGACCATCCCATCCATCCTGTACCATCCCATCCGGTTCACCCTCGTACCTCCAACCAAACGCACCCTAAATCATCTCATTCATGATCACATATCATTATCATCATCATTGGGTGTGTTTGGTTGCCTGCATGGTGCCTGAATCGCATGAGTGGATGCAACTGTATCTATTAGACGCATGTTTGGTTTCCTGTTTATCCTGGCCAGGTGGATGCAATTGCACCCACTCATACAGGATGGAGAAAACACAGAAATTAGACTTCTCTCTAATGCAGGCTCATGAGATGCACAAACAAGCAACCAAACAACTTAACTTGCATCCACTCAGTCAGCCCAAGGCTAGCCTGGATGGCTCATACGAAACAAGCTAAGATGGTGCAGGTAACCAAACACACCCATTATGTATGCAATGCGATGCTATGCTCATGTCTCCTTGGAAACTCATACCGGTATGGTTGAGTACACACCCGTCGGTGTGCACCCTCTCCCCCCTTCCATCCTGAAGATGGAGGGTGCCTACTCCTCACTTCCATACACCGCGGTGGATGGAATCACGATGTAGGACTTACTCATTGGCTCTCCGGAATAGTCATAACTTTCTCACCGACCTTCCCCGGACTAGTTATGACTTTCTCACCGCCCGGGCCATGTATGCAAACATGCCAACATCATAATTTACTTGTACATTAACACATGGCATCATAACATAATAAGCATACTCATCATATCATTGGCAATCATTAAAGCATGGCAAGTGATCATATTATATAATCAATTTCATCTAGTCTCAACTAGCAACCTACAAACCGCTATCCATTACAATACACTTGCCTCAACCACGGGCAACGGATTGGCGAGAAGTAGAAGGCACTCCCGGGGTCACACCACCTGCACATAGGTACCACACACTCACAATCATGTCCACAAAACATTAAGCAATCCCTCTTCTACCCCGACATCGCAAACTACTCGCTAAACCCAAAAACAGAGGTTCTGTCTCGTCGGGACAGCAGCCTTCCAAAAGGCATAACTCGGGTTCTAAGACTCCGAATCAATTAAACGAGTACATCCTCGCGTAGCTTAGGAAATTTCCTAACTTTTTCTAAGTATATGGAAAAGCTGATTCGGAATCTAAAGTTGTTTAAACTACAAAATACCGTTATCTGTTCCAATCACGTCACAGATTTTAACACGCTTGGTAAAACAGCCATAACATTCAAACAGTTGATCGGAATTACGCGTTCTTTATACCCACTGAAAGGTATTGAAATTACCTACAACTTATTCAACAGGCGGCCGACCAAATTCCGACTCTAAATTGACGAAAACCCAAACCCTAGGTCGACTGCTCATGCTGCCCGAAACAGAGAACGTGGCAACTTCTAGATTTCATCTAATCTACTCAATTCCAGCACCACCAATTGATCTAAAAACATGATAATCACCCTTAGAACAGATCCTAGACCAACCCCAAGGATTCCCATGGCCATACCTTCGCCCGACGCACGAAAACCCAACGGATCTCCTCCCGGTTCGCACGATCTCCTTCCTCGCTCCAATCCCGCCGGATCTCCTCGTCGCGGAGCGCTCCAACAGATAGATCTTCGAGGTGATGAGGTGGAGAACTCCCCTAGGGGCAGCAAGGGAGGTGGAGAGGTGGTGGAGGGGTGGTGGAGCAATGGAAAGAGGAGGTGGGGTGGTGCGGCTAGGAGGTGGAAGGGTGGGGCGGCTAGGGCAAGCAAGAGGAGGTGGGGGGGCGCACCAACACGAGGTGGGGCGCACTAAAGGGCAGGGGGAGGCCCCCAAATTGGATTCCCACTCCTAAATGGACTCAAACTCTTCCCCACCAAGGCCCACGACCCTTTCCCCTAGGCCCAAACTCCCCCGGAAAGGCCCAAATCCCCGGAAACGCAAATTAACCTCATACCGTATGGTTTCAACCTCCAATTTCACATTTCATAATGTTTTTGACCTCAACAATCACATTATATAAGGTTTCGACACTCTGTGGTGTCACACCCGATCTCCCCTCCAATCGCCGGGAACACCAGAATCGTCGGGAACGCCGGATCCTCTTGGACGGAGAGCTCCCGGACAGCGAGATCGGCGTGGTGCTAGGGCCGGCTAGAGGTGGGGAGGGGAGGCGCAAAGAGGGAGGGTGGTGCGGCTAGGAGGGGAGAGGAAGGGGGCGCACCATGGGGGGTGCAAGGGGTAGGGTTTGCTGCCCCCTCCCCCACATGGGCCAAGAAACTCCACCTTCGGCCCATATGGGGTCCCTCCTAAGGCCCAAATCGCCCCGGAAAGGCCCAAACTCCTGAAAACAGCCCGAAAACGCGATTTAACCTCATACCGTATTGCCGTATTCTATAAAATCACGTTCTGGGGTGTCACAATCTCTCCCCCTTAACAGGATTCGACCCCGAATACGAGACACCACTTCGCAAACAACCAAATTGAAGGGAGTTAAGGTTCACTTCTCAGAACCAGCTCAGAAACCCCTACGATTTGCACTAGCCAGAACTCAAAAGCAAGGAGCTAAGGCTCGAAGATTGATGGCTCTAACAATGACTCACGACCAAAATCTTGCCAGAACTTTTACTCAACATTGATACATAAAGCACTCACACAAGGCCTCAGAACGTCCCAAGCGATAGGATAAGCTTCCAAACAGACCACGAAAGAAAGCAGTCTCACACTCCTCGTTCCATACATCTCTTGGCACTAAAATGCCCGATCCCCTTAATCGAAGCTACTCTTCGGAAGAACACGGCACCAACCTCTAGAACCCTCTTCAACTCCCACGCACAAAAGTGTTTTCACACTTCAACCTCTCTGTGGTTCGTCGTATTCCAGACGACACGAACCCAAGCGAGACACAATACTCCAAGACTACCAACTGCTTGAACAAACGGGGTTATAACCTTGAAAAAAATTGATTTTTCACAAAAAGACCAATACCCACCACTACAACCGTAAGGAAAAGCCTACTTTATGACCCGGGTCCTTAAAACCCGCAAAGACAATCACAACCGAACAACCCACTCCGGTTGACACAACTCACTCGTAGTTCAGTGTTGAAAAGATCCAATACACTTCGAAAAGAAAAGCAATTACTAGCGACCACCAAGTGGCCCACTAATAATTTAATCAACCCTACCAAGGAACACATCAACAAAAACAATTTACGATCAACCGCTAGCAACACCTAATATCTTAGGTCATTACCAACCCACACTAGATTTTTCTTTCTTAGAAGGTCTCGCCCGCATAATCTTCCACTCATAGGATCAGAACATAGGGTACAATCCTTGAATAAGCTCAACCATAAACCATGAACCCAACTGATCCCCATGCAACAACTCGAACCCCAAGCGCTAAAAACCACTTGGGAAGAAATCGGCAACAACCGAAGAGCACACATTTTAATTTCCTAAGCCAAATCGCAAAGAAATCTCAAATCTCTTACACCACAGCCAAAATACCATAATTTATTCCTCCTTTATTTTCATACTAGGAAGAAATGAAAATCTCGATTCATGACATGAATGCACAATTTTCAAGAGCACTCCGGATTAGTCATGTATCCATATATGACTTTCTCACCGACCTGGCTCATCGGCTCTTTTATGATTGAATATCTTTAAATGATGTCATATTTCCCTTTCACCATTCCTTCATCATGAAACAATAATACCAAATAGTCACTCACCAAAAGACTTCTTCCTCGGTATCACATAATTGAAACACAAATAACATCGATGGCTGCGAAAATTCATATAAACTATGACGGCAACACCGTTAACAGGAAAACACCACGTCATATCAGAACCCACCATCAATTGAAAGCTAAATTTGCAAAGCATCGCATTTTAACTAAAATCAACATTTTGGAAAAGAACATCAACTCCCAAGTCAAACATCTGCACCCATGACCGCCACAAATTTTCTCAAAGAGGAAAGGAAACTCATTTCCAAAAGGGAACACTTCACTAACAAAATTACTTGTGAAACATTCATAAAATCCACCTTTTGAAGCACTCGCAAACACCAAACACACTTTTAGAATAAATCCAACTCTAGTCAAATAGAGTTACAAATTAAGTACTTAACTCAAGAGTTTTCCAAAACATTACATTGGGTCTGCTAGTTTTCTTTAACTCATAGTACAACAGACGACTCATTTGTACGCTGAGGAGCGCAAAACAATCATACATTCTTTTAGGGTAAATCCCACAGTCATCACTTAAGCTAACTTTCTTAGCAAACACAAATGTATGACGCTATGCAACGAAATGAATCATTCCAAAACCATCACATTTTACTTCAGAGTTAATCGTTCTTCCAACCTCATTTTCGAGCCTCAAGGTTAACACCAAGTTCAGCAACATTTACGTTAATGTAGGGACGCTCTAGTACCCATCGCACGGAATGCTGTAGCCAAAAGGCAATTCATCCAAACGACCAAACGAATAAACCAACCAACTTTCATTTAATCATAAGTTTAGCATAAATACTACCATCTCTAGTATTCCACTACGCTTACTATTAAAGATTTCAATATTCACTATTTACGCGTTGAGAAGCTCCAACAGGACTCAACAAAAACCACATAACAAATTCTTTCTGGTGTTTATCATAAGACACCCAAGCAAGACTACCTCATCATGACCCCCACGGACCATCAAATCATATAACATCATATTCTATATTTAAAACATAGTACTTCAACGAATACTTTAGCATGATCAACCTATCAATTTTATACCATCCATACGTAAATTTCTCGACAATCGAAACTTAATCAATAAATGACTTCAACACATAAATGTTATCTCCACAAGACAGAATTCATAAGTATGCTTCTAAGATATACATTCATTTAAGGGTAAAATTCTACATCATGTTAATTATCCAAAGTTCACTCCATCACAACACGTTACAATTTCCTCCATTTAACCATGGTTTTCAGCGAGTAATCTAAACAATTACCACCACTACTAAGTCATCAATAACAATAAATGGGCATAATCATAAAACAACAACATTGCTTTTAGCTACCCTATACATAGGTTATAACAAAATGGCCACTACACAACATGCTCCAACTATTTAAATAAATAAGTTAGACCATCACTATGCACTTAAAACATCATCAAACAACAAAACCTCTATATTCTTCCAATTGACATCGATACTAGCATTATAGGAACACAACTGCATACTACCAAATATACTAATAATTTACAATAACATAGTAGCAACTCCAATCAACTTCCTGTAACACCCCGGCATCTAGTACGCCTGAATGTTACCAAATATAGACTAAACAGCATCTAAATACTACAAATACAGATAAATTACAGCAAAGGAGCAAATGCTAAAACCAAAAATTTCGGCAGCATCTCCTTTGTTTTTCCATGAATTGAAGCAACATTACGTTCTGTCCCAATTACATTACGTTCTGTCCCAATTACGTCACAGATTTGAACACGCTCGGTAAAACGACCATAACTTTCAAACGGATGGGCGGAATTGGACGTTCTTGGTGTCCAATTAAAGGTATTGAAGTTATCTACAACTTCCTCAATAGGCGGTCGACCAAATTCCGAATCTAAAATCGCGAAAACTCAAACCCTAGGTCGAGTGCACAATCTGCCCGAAACAGAGAATTAAGAAACATCTAGTTTTCATCAAATCTACCCAATCGCAGCACCACCACTCGATGTAAAAGCATCGAAACACCCTCTACCATAGCACCTAGACCAACCCCAGGAATTGCCCAAGACCATACCTTCACCGACGAACACGAACGATGAGTCTCCTCTCCTCCTGGTTTCCCCGATCGACTTCCACACGCCGGAACCGCCGGATCTCCTCGTCGCGGGGCTTCCCGATGGACGGAACAACAGGGTGGCGAGGTGAGGAGGCTGCACCAAGGGAGAAGGGGCACCCAAGGGGAAGGGAAGGTGGCGGCTAGGGTTGGGAGGTGGAAGAGGAGGCGCATGGGGAGTGGGGGGTGGCGGCTAGGGTTGAAGAGGAGGGGGTGGGGCGCCCAAGTGGGGGGAGGGCTGGCGCATGGGGTGTGGGTAGCAGCCCTTGCTGCCCAAAAGTTCCACCAAACGGCCCAAAACTTCCCCCACCTTCGGCCCACTTCATCCCCCTAAGGCCCAAATACCTCCCGCTAGGCCCAAACTCCCCCGGAAGCCCAAAAACGCGAGTAAACCTCATGCCGTAAGATTTTATTCTCTAATTTCATATTTTATAATGTTACGACATTCTGTAGTGTCACATTCTCCCCCTTCAACAGGATTCGACCCCGAATCCGAGATTGTAACACCCCGGCATCTAGTGTGCCTGAATGTTACCAAACATAGATTAAACAGCATCTAAAAACCTCAAATAAAGATAAATTACAGCAAATGAGCGAATGCTAGAACCAAAAATTTCGGCAGCATCTCCTTTGTTTATCCATGATTCGGAGCAACAACAAAATATCACATGATATATCATAATGGAAAAACATCCAAAGCAGCAATAACAGGTAATATAGCGGCAATTTAAGTCTAACATAATGAATTTAACCACTTCATGAACCAAATCGAAGTAAAGGATGTAAACAGGCACATGAACAAATCATAATCCTAGTTTCATCACCCTAGATTCATGATCACAAATCCGAAAGGTAAATATTGTATAATTGTGTGGAAATTATGTGATGTCGTGCCGCTAAGCCCCTTTCCCACATGTCGGTGTCAAGGTACCTAAGAAAAACAACATAAACACAAGCGTGAGTTCATCACTCAGCAAGCATATTGCAATGGATCATAAAGAATAGATCAACACCAACAGCAATACATACCATACTTTAACATCATGATCAAACCATAACCTCATCTACAACATCATAGCCATGACAAAGCACATTGTACACAACTCATAATCATCATCATGTATGCAATGCAATGCAATGCACATGTCTCCTGAAAGCATATACCGGTATTGCTGAGTGCACACCCGTCGGCGTGCACCCTCTTCCCCCTTCCATCCCGTAGATGGAGGGTGCCTACTCGTCGCTTCCATTCACCACGGTGGATGGAATCACGAGGTAGGACTTACTCATTGGCTCTCCGGATTAGTCATAACTTTCTCACCGACCTTGCCGGACTAGTTATGACTTTCTCACCGACCGGGCTAGATCACATGCCATGTATGCGATTATGCCATAAACATAAACAACTTGTACCAAACTGAACTAAACATGTCATAACATCATAATAATTTTTTTTCATCATAACATGGCAAGCACTAATCATGGCAAGATATCACAACAAGCAATCATGACAAGATAGCATATCATGTAAACAATGTTGCACCTAGTCACAATTAACAACATACAACGCTACCCATTACAATACACTTGCCTTAACCTCGGGCGACGGATTGGCGAGAGGATGAGGGCACTCCCGGGGTTACACCACCTGCACATACATACCACACACTCAAAACGTGCCCCCAAAATAGTACGCAAAAGCTCGTCTACCCCGAATTCACAAACTACTCCCAAAATCGAAAAACAGAGAATATGTCCTCCCGGGACAGCAGACTTCAATCTAGCATAACTTTAGTTCTAGGACTCCGAATTGATTAAACGAGTACATCCTCGCGTAGCTTAGGAAATTTCCTAACTTTTTATAAGTATTGGGAAAAGCTGATTCGGCCTCTAGAGTTGTCTAATCTACAAAACACTACATTCTGTCCCAGCTACGTCACAGATTTGAACACGCTCGGCAAATCGAGCATAACTTTCAAACGGCTGGGAGGAATTGGACGTTCTTTATGTCCACTGAAAGGTATTGAAGTTACCTACAACTTTCTCAACAAGCAGCCGACCAAATTCCGACTCTAAAGTCGCGAAAGCTCAAACCCTAGGTCGACTGCACAATCTGCCCGAAGCAGAGAACGTGGCAAACTCTAGTTTTCATCTAATCTACCCAATCACAGCACCACCACTTGATCTAAAAGCATCCAAATACCCTGTATGACAGCACCTAGACCAACCCCAAGGATTCCCCTAGCCATACCTTCGCCCGACGAACGATGAACCGACGAATCTCCTCTCGGTTCACGCGATCTCCTTCCTCGCTCCAAATCCACCGGATCTCCTCGTCACGGGGCTTCCCGAAGGATAGATCAACGGGATGGCGAGGTGGGGATCTCCTTTAGGGCAGCAAGGGGGGTGGAGAGGGGAGGGGAGAGGTGGTGGCGCCATGGGGGAAGATGGAGAGGAAGGGGAAGGGTGGAGGTGCATGGCGGGCTAGAGGGTGGCGGCTAGGGTTGGGAAAGGGAGTGGGGGGCGCACCAAGGGGTGGAGGCCAGATTTGGCTGCCCAAAAGCCCCCCCTTGGGCCCAAACCCTTCCACCGGAGGACCAACTCAACCCCCAAGGCTCAAAGTCCCCCGGAGAGGCCCAAACACCCAAAAACGACCCAAAAACACGCTATAAAGTCGTACCAAAATGCCGAATTCTAAAATGTCATATTCTGGGGTGTCACAGAGATACACCACTACGCATACATACAAATCCAAGGGAGCTAAGGTTCACTTCTTAGAACCTGCTCAGAAACCCCAACGGATTGCACTAGCCAGAACTTCAGAAGCAAGGAGCTAAGGCTCGAAGACTAACAGCTCTAATGATAACTCACAATCAAAGCTTGCCAGGCTCGTACTCAGCCTTGAATCACAAAGCGCTAACACAAGGACTCAGAAGGTCCTGAGAAAAAGGATCAATTCCCAAAAACATTAGCGAAAGCCAACCGAAGTCCTCGATTCATCCACTAAAAGGGCTTAATCACATTATTTCGCCCAAATCCTAACATCAAACAATGCATACTACTATCACAACCAACCTGATGAACTCAGAACCACTTCTCCTTTCAACTTCGTCCACAAAACCTTAATTTCATTTCACAACTTGTCTACCATATCACATTAATCTCAAGATGACACAATCAAAGCGAATCACATCTCTTTTAACAACCTACCATAATCTCATCAAAATTTTGAACCGACATCACAAGCTTCCATCATAACCACCTTTTGAACCACAACCAAAGTTCTACGCCTAGCCCAAGCTAGGGCTGTAGATTCTTACCAAACCACAACTGATTCTCTTTCTATGAGGGTATTGCCCTCACATTTCCTTACTCAAATACTACTGAGCCCATGAGTATAATCTTCCATTATACTCAACAATTCCATAAGCATTTCTATACATACCTCAAACGAGAATGCCAACAAAAAGCAACTCCCTTTAGCCGGATGAACCACATTCATCAACTTGAACCCAAAGCGCTACAAATCACATGGAACAAAGATTCGACAACATCCAAAGACCACTCTTTTTTTTCCTAAGTCAAGCCGCAAAGGAAAAACTCAAATCTCAAATCAATGCGATACATTTCGCATCGGGGAGCACTCAAAAAAAAGAGAGACTCCACACAAATCTTTGACAGAAGTTCTCAACAATCAATGACAACTCGACTCACTTTCACCACAGCCCAACATCTCATTTTAACCAAAAACAACATTGTGGAAGAGAAAACCAATTCTCAAATCAATCGAAAGAATCCACAACCGCCGTAATAACTCTCAAGGAGACAAGGAAACCCAATCCTCTTACAGCATAGCCAAATGGCAGAAATTATTCACTCTTTCTTTTCATGCTAGAGAGCAATGGAAATCTCGATTCATGACATGAATGCAAACTTTTCAAGAGCACTCCGGATTAGTCATATACCCCTATATGACTTTCTCACCAACCTGGCTCAACAACTATTTTATTTTGGCTACTCATTTTCACAAAGGCAAACACCAAGCCTTTACTAAGGCAAAACATCTCTTGAACAACCACAGAGCATTTATGAACAATCATAAGTTCATACTTTTCAAACACTTGCAATCACCACACACTTCTTCAATTAAACCAAGCTCTAATCAAGATAGAGTTACAAGGATTTTCAACTCAAGAACCTTCAATACAACCCGTTAGGTTTATTTGATTCCTCTAAATACTGATTACAAAGATAATTCAGATTGCACGCGAAAGGACGCGATCCCCTCGGAACTTTTGGGTGCAAATCTATACTCATAGCGTAAATTAAACAAATGGCTAAAACCAAAGATTGGCACCAATCACTACAAATTTATGGAAACTTTGAAACACAACCTAAGGAACTCCTTGCCCAAAAGCATTCAACCAAAATGGTATGCCAAACTAGCCCAAAAGCTTTAAACACGAGCTCAGCACGAAGCCCACCAAATCTAGTATTCCACTACACTTACCATTTGGGCATTCAATATTCACTATTTACTCATCGTGAAGGCCCAACAGGACTTAACAAAAAACCAGACAGCAAATTCTTTCTGTAATTACCTTTCCCAACATTTATAAATAAAGTTTATGATGCTTATCATAAGACATCCAACCAAGACTACCTCATCATGATCCCCACGGACTATCAATTCTTATAACATCATATTCTATATTTAAAAACATAATACTTCAACAAGTACTTTAGCAGGAACAACCTATCTATTTCATACCATCCATACGTCAACTTTTCAACAATCGAACTTATTCCATTAATCAATGACTCCAACAAGTAAATGTCATCTCCACAAGATAAAGTTCGTAAATAGGATTTTAAGACATACATTCATTAAGGATAAATCCTTACATCATGATAATTACCCATTGTTCATTCGATCACAGCAGTGCACAACATTAAACCACATTTTACAGTTTGTCTCTATTTTAACAATCTTTTTCAACGATTAATCACACTACCAAGTCATCAATATCAATAATTTGCATAATCATCAAACAACAACATTGCTTTTAGCTACCCTATACATAGGTTATAACACAATTGCCACTACACAACGTACTCCAACTATTAAAATAAATTTAATAAGTTAGACAATCCCAATGCTCTTTACAACAACATCAAACAACAACTCCTACCTTCTCAATTGTCATCTGTATTAGCATTTCAAGAACACAATTACATCCTTCCAATTACGCTAATAGTTTGCAACAACATAAATAGCAACTCTAATCAACTTCCAAATTGGGTTCACAAACCGACACGATTAAATTTCTGTACTAACATGTTAATTTAGAACATCTTTAAACAACCAACCAAGTTTCTATAACAATGTTAATGTTTTACATCATCTTAATGTTCTAACTATGCATCAGGGTTTAAACTTTAAACATTAACGAGGATCATAAGCACTTTTAAAGCAAAGCAACAGATTCTAAGCATGTACATTAACCCATTTAATCATTCTCGCTACAGAGTAAACTACAACACTACTAGTCTATTTATTCTCCAGCTAGAGATAATAATCACATTGAATTGATTCAACTCACAATTTAACTTACCAACACGTCATTCCATAAACCAGAGCTCAAGAACAAGAATGATCACCGATAAACAATTTCTCCTTTCCAGGCAAGGAAGAAAAACAAAACTCCAACAAAAATGCAGGAGAGCACAACTCTCAAATTTCCAACTCTGATAGCCAAAACTCTTCAAGAAATCGCAAGACCTACAACTTCCAAGAAGGAAGAAGGATGCACCAGGGAAAACCAAATGTTCAACTAAATCTTTTTCGATAGAGATTCAAAATTAGCTTCACCCAATCTTAAAGTCTGCACAAGGAGAAACTCCAACACTTTTCTTAAATAGGGAGAACAACAACCACATAAGTTTCCTCCCCAAGACAATCCACAATAATCAACAAAACCGTGTGTCAAAACAAAAATTGCGACCAAAAGACGCGCAACATAAAACTCCTCTTCTTAATCTTCACCCAAAGAAGACAAAATCCACAACCGCCAAACGAACAATCAGCGAGAATCAAATACGAAACACTTTTCTTTTGATTTAAATCGATTAGAACCAAGGAAACCAACCAAAACCAACCGTCAGAACGGTCAAAAACATCCGAAGAAATCCACCACCAACTCTTCTATTTGTCTCCAGTCAACTATCCGATCTACGACAGAAAAAGTAAGCTCTCTTTCCCCACAAGGGGTTAATAGTTCTTCGGTGATGGCTTTAACCGGTCATACCGTCAAACCACAACCTTACTATAAACAAAATAGTGACCGAAACCCTTCGGCACCACAACCCCACTTTATCACGTTAACAAGAACAATTCAATCAATTATATCATAAGCATAGCGGCATACATTATCACATATATCATTCAACATCAAGGCTTAAATACAACATTTAAGCATAAAGCAACGATACCCATACCCTTTCCTACTGTGCATCCATGTGTGTCAAATTTTAAATTAGTTATTCCACTTACACAAGTTTTAATGTTGCTATCCTATGACAAAATTTTAAGTACAACCTAAGCCATGTTTGTAGGTTACTCCACATCAAAATTTTAGTTAACCCTATGGTATTCCACTAAGTTCATACACCACGGACCTGAAGCCCACTCTGATACCAACTGTAACACCCCGGCATCTAGTACGCCTGAATGTTACCAAACATAGACTAAACAGCATCTAAATACCACAAATACATATAAATTACAGCAAAGGAGCAAATGCTAAAACCGAAAATTTCGGCAGCATCTCCTTTGTTTTTCCATGAATTGAAGCAACAGTAAAACTAAGGCAAGATATAGCATGTTAACAGACATCTAAAATAGCAATATCAACTGATATAGCATCACATATGTCTAAAATAAGGAATGCAACCATTCCACAAGTTATAACGAATCAAACAATGAACTTAAGCTCAAAACCAAACCATACACCAAGTTTCATGGCACTATTCATTAATATCATGACTCCAAATGATTAAACTGTCTATAAGTGTGAAGCTACGTGTAGAAGTGTAGCTAATGCCCTTTTCCCGCAAGCCGGTTTCATGGTACCTAAAAACAACATAAAACACAAGCGTGAGTTCATCACTCAGCAAGTATATTGCAATGATACAAAAACAATAACAACTCACATACATACTCAATGCCATTCACATAACCTGAGAATCAACTCATGAACTTCAGTTATGCTCTTATATAACATCATCATAAACATCTCAAATAAACATCTTCATATGCATCTCATAGAACGTCATAGTCTTCTTATAAGCCACTTCATTTATGCAATGCAATGCAATGCCATGCACATATCTCTCTGAAGCACATACCAGTATTGCCGAGTGCACACCCGTTGGCGTGCACCCCCTTTCCCCTTCCAGCCCGTAGATGGAGGGTGCCTACTCTTACTGACTCGCTCCCATGCACAACCGTGGATGGGACTACGAGGTAGGTCTTTCGTGTTGAATTGTTTCTCAAGCTAAAGATAACAATCATTTTGAATTGTTTCAACTCACAAATTAACTTAGCAATACATCAATCCATAAACCACATTGGTATATACTACATGGCACAGACACAAAACTTCCTAAACACCTTCATGGATCACCTACTCTTGACAAACAGGATGCAACCCAACTTAAAGATATCCACAGCTCAAGAACATGAACGAACACCGATAAACAATTTCTCCTTTCCAGGCAAGGAAGAAAAATAAAACTCAAACAGAAATGCAGGAGAGCTCAACTCTCAAATTTCCAACTTTGATAGCCCAAAACTCTTTAAGAAATCTCAAGATCTATACTTCCAAGAAGGAAGAAGGATGCACCCGGGAAAAACCAAATGTTGAACTAAATCTTTTCCGACAAAGATTCAAACTTAGCTCCACCCAACTTAGGGTCTACACAAGGAGAAACTCCAACACTTTTCTTAAATAGGGAGAACAACAACCACAAAAGTTTCCTCCCCAACACAATCCACAATAACCAACAAAAACCGGGTGTCAAAGCAAAAGATTGCGATCAAAAGACGCGCAACATAAAACTCCTCTTCTTAATCTTCACCCAAAGAAGGCAAAAACTACAAACCGCCAAACGAACAATCAGCGAGTACTCAAAACCAAACACCTTTCCTTGGTTCCTAACCAACAAAACACCAAGAAAACCAACCAAAACCGATCGTCAGAACGGTAAAGAACATCCGAAGGAATCCACCACCAAACTCTTCTATTTGACTCCAGTCACTACCCGATCAACGACAGAAAAGGGGTAAGCACTCTTTCCCCACAGGGGTTTAATAGTTCTTCGGTGATGGCTCTACCCGGCCACACCGTCAAACCACAGCCTTACTACGAACGAAAAGGTGGCCGAAACCCTTCGGCACCACAACCCCACTTTATCACGATAATAAGAATCAATTATTTCATAAGCATAACAACATACATTACCTAATGTAGTATTCAACATCAGAGCTTAAATACAACATTTAAGCGTAAACAACGATACCCATACCCTTTCCTATTGTGCATCCATGTGTGTCAAAATTTAAATTAGTTATTCCACTTACACAAGTTTTAATGTTGCTATCCTATGACAAAATTTTAAGCATAACCTAAGCCATGTTTCTAGGTTATCCCACATCAAAATCTTAGTTGAACCTATGGTAATTCACTAAGTTCATGCACCACGGACCTGAAGCCCGCTCTGATACCAACTGTAACACCCCGACATCTAGTATGCCCTGGATGTCACCAAACATGATAGAAGCAGCATCTAAAAACCATAAATAAAGATAAATTACAGCAAGGGCGCAAATGCTAAAACCGAAAATTTTGGCAGCATCCCCTTTGTTTTTCCATGGTACTGGGCAACAACAAGAATATCTCAAGATATATCATAATGGAAAACATCTAAAACAGCAATAACGGGTGACATAGCAACAATTTAAGTCTAGCATAATGAATTTAACCACTCCATGATCTGAAACGAAGTAAATAATATGACCAAGCACACAAATAAGGCATACTCCAAGTTCTCAACGCATTAACTTATAATCACAACTACGAATAGCAAAATAGTGTATGTCTAAATGAGTGAAACTTTGTGAAGATGTGCCACTAAGCCCCTTTTCCGCATGCCGATTTCATGGTACCTAAAAAAAACATCATAAACACAAGCATGAGTTCATCACTTAGCAAGTATATTGAAATGGAACAAGGAACAGGTTTCAATACGAACATCATTGCATCTCATCATTAGCATCATAAGCATTTCATATTCACATGGCATACATCTCATAAACATCATAAGCATCTCATATTCCAATGGTGTACATCTCATAAACATCATCATATATGCAATGCAATGCACATGTCTCCTTGAAGCACATACTGGTATTGCGGAGTGCACATCTGTCGGTGTGCACCCTCTTTCCCCTTCCATCCCGTAGATGGAGGGTGCCTACTCCTCGCTTCCATTCACAACTGTGGATGGAATCACGAGGTAGGTCTTACTCAATGGCGCTACGGATTAGTCATAACTTTCTCACCGACCTTACCGGACTAGTTATGACTTTCTCACCGACCTGGCCAGTTCTCATGCCATGTATGCAAATATGTCATAAACATAAACAACTTGCACATAAACTCAACTAATCATTGCATAGCCTCATAATAAACCATCCTCATCATGTCGCAACCAAGAGTCAATCATGGCATCATATCATAAAACATGTGTAAACCATCTCACTATCAAACATTACGGTTCCCTAAGCTGCAACCACTACAATACACTTGCCTTCAACCGTGCGCGACGGATTGGCGAGGGGTTGAGGGCACTCCCGGGATCACACCATCTGCACATAGGTACCACACACTCAAAATGTGCCCACAAAACAGTACACAAACGCTCATCTACCCCGACTTCGCAAACTACTCCCAAAACCCAAAAACAGAGAATTTGTCCCGTCGGGACAGCGGGCCTCCAACTAGCATAATTTGAGTTCTAAGACCCCAAATAAAGAAAACAAGTACATTTTCTCGAAGCTTAGGAAATTTCCTAGCTTTTTATAAGTATTGGGAAAAACTGATGCAGCTTCTAAAATTGTCTAATCTACAGATCAACACGATCTGTCCCAATCACGTCACAGTTTTGAACACGTTCAGTAAAACAGCAATAACTTTCAAAAGGCTTATCGAAAATTCGCGTTCTTGGTGTCCACTGAAAGGTATTGAAATTATCTACAACTTTCTCAACAAATGGCGGACCAGAAAAGGGATCTAAAATTGTGAAAACTCAAGCCCTAGGTCGGACATCCAATCTGCCCGAAACAAAACACCATGACAACTCAAGTTCTCATCAATTCTAACTATTTGCAGTACAACCTTTTGATCTAATGGCACCAAAACCTCCTCTAGCGCAACACCCAATCTACCCCATCAAGAATCACAAATCCTTACCTCATCTTTGAGAACCAAACGGACGACGAACGTCTCCTCCTCGCTGCCCGATCTCCCCTCCAATCGTCGGGGACATCGGAATCGCTGGGAACGACGGATCCTCTTGGACAGAGAGCTCTCGGACAGTGAGATCGGCGTGGTGCTAGGGTGTGATGCCCTAGAATTTGAGAGCAATCCTAGGGTTTTCTTTCTTGATTGTTCCGGAAAGAAAGATGGTTTTGTCGGGGAATGAAACAATTGAAGAATATGCGGCAATTTAATATTAAAAATTGGAGTTTTGGGCTAGTTTCCGCTGGGCTGAGGCAACCTGGGCCTGGGCCGGGAATTCCTTTTTCCCCCTCTCCTCCCCATGCCTTGGTGGGCCGGCCCACCTTCCCCTTTAAGTGGCGCCTTCCCAAACCCTAAGGCGCCTCCTCCCTCTCCCTCCTAGCAGCCACCTCTCCTCCCCTTCCTTCCCCTACGTGGTGGCTCAAGATCCGTGAATCGCGAAGGAGAAGGCTAGAGCGACTCCGTGGAGGCGTGGAGGACGAGCAGATCGCCGATTCGGGTTCGTTGCTCTTCGTAGGTTTGCAAGGGAGAACACTAGGTAAAATTCCCAAACTTTTACCTCTGTTTTACCTAGGGGATTAGTGTATTAGATCTGGTGGTGAGGGTTTTGGATGGATCTTGTTGGGGAGAAGGGTAGATGTTCACGTGGTCTGTTTTGGAAGGGGATTGTGCAGCCTTGAGATTGTTTGCGTTTTCACGTGGTATAGATTATTTTTCCTGCCAAAACCTATAACTGGAAAGTTGTAGATCTCGTCAATATCTAGTTTCCTGTAATTTTTCATATTTTTATGTTCTGTAGAAAAAAGATACGAAAAAGAGAATGGGGTTGCTCTTTGATCCCAGGACAGATCGGGTTCGGTGTTGGAAAAGGGGAACGGGTTGTAGGAATTGGCGTGTTTGAGTTGTGTGAGCAATTGGGGTGTTATTACATACTGAAAATATGCTTGTACAGGTGGTGCCCCTTCTGGACGCTTAACTAGATCGGTCGCTCGTCGGTAAAGGCAAGTGGAAGTAGTGTTATGGTTGAGCTATACATCGTTGTTTGCATTGCCTTCGTTATATTTCCGATGACATTAATCATACATGGTTTGATCATTTGCTAGGAAGATTGCAATAATTAGATTAGCAATGTGATGATGTGCTTTGGCTTTGAACCATGAGTAAAGAGAAGAATGATGTTGCCTATTGGTTGAATTGTCTAAACATTTCATCTCTATGATATTTGTTTTCTATCCATGCTATATGATGATATGAAAATGTGTGGACTCAGTGGGAGAGGTTATGAATGAATTCATGCATGAAGCATTAACTGCATAATCATGCATTGGAAGTTTGTCGACGCCATAAGGCGCGATCAGACGGTGACAACACCGTGTGTTCCGAGAAAGAATGCACGGTGAGGAGGAACATGGCATAAGCATGTGCATCAATCATATGCATTTTATCAAGTGGTGTGGACTCTTGATTGTGGTATTGTATATGAGGAATGTGGAATGTTAGATATATGGTGGATGTGGTGTTGTATATGAGGAATGTGGAATGCTAGATATATGGTGGACGCTTTATTGGTATTAGTTGTTCTCGCTTGCTGAGATTACCCAATCTCACTACTTGTCGCTTTTGATGTTTTCAGTAGCGCACGCATTGAGTCGTAAGCATGAAGGGTGGGCTAGCAACACAATAATTTTTTACGATGTCATCACGACTCTCATGATCTAGGGCTTTAAATAATTCATTAGTTGGATGCAATTTTATTTCATATAGACCCTTGTTGTTCCTTTAAACTTGTTCTCGTTTATGGTTGTCCCATTAGAGATGTGTTATATTTGTGGTTGATACCTGGTTAGAATTAGACTCATGTCTCTAGTATTGATGTCGTGGATATTATTCCTATTTGAATTGCTTCCGTATTGTCCTGTTTTAGGGAAATGTCAGTTTCAATTTTCTTGTACATCAGTTGAGATTTATGGGTGTTACAGGGTTGGTATCAGAGCGGCATTGTGAGGTCCCTCGGAATGTGTATTTAGTGTCATACTATAGGTTCAACCTAAAATATGAAGTGGGATAATCTAGAAACATGGCTTAGGTTTTACTTAAAACTTTGCCATAGGATAGCAACATTAAAACTTGTGTAAGTGGAATAATTAATTTAAAACTTGACACACTCTCTGCACAAGAGGAATGGGTATGGGTACTGGTTGTTTTACGCTTTAAATGTTGTATTTAAGCTGTGATGTTGAATGTTATATTTGGTAATATATGTTGCTATGTTTATGAAAGAATTGATTGTGTTGATACAGTTGAGATTAGGTGGGTTGTGGTGCCGAAAGGGTTTCGGTCACCTTCTGTTTGTAGTAATGATGGGTTTGACGGTGTGGCAGTTAGTGCCATCAGATGGACTTTTAACCTCCTGTTGGGAGAGTGATTATCCTTTCTATCGTAGATTGGGTAGTTGGTTGGAGTTTGTGATAGTAGAGTTGTGGATTGACACTCCGAATTTCCTTTGCTTTGTTGTGACTGGTTTTGGTTGGTTTTTGATTGGTTGAAATAAAAGAAACAGTGTTCGGTTGTGGATACTCACCGATAGTTCTTTTGGTGGTTTTGGTTTTGTCTTCTTTGGTTGAAGACAAAGAAGAATTTAGGGTTGCGCCTCTTTTGGTCGCCTTTGCCCGACTTTGGCCTTGGCTTGTTGTTTGCCTTATAGAGAAACTTATAGATTGATTCTTGGGTTACCATT
This sequence comes from Rhipidocladum racemiflorum, assembly GCA_036346355.1. Taxonomy (NCBI): domain Eukaryota; kingdom Viridiplantae; phylum Streptophyta; class Magnoliopsida; order Poales; family Poaceae; genus Rhipidocladum; species Rhipidocladum racemiflorum. The sequence continues at coordinate 23,334,780 of CM070584.1, read as the reverse complement.
CTCCAATTTGAAAAGAAGTTACTGAAGTTTCGATGAAAAATCTAAGTCGCATGGATTTAGGGTCAAGGTTTTGGCGGAAAGGATGTGGTTGATCGGTTGCTTACTGAGAAAGTTTTCAATTTATTCTTGTGTTTGTCTTTCTCCGAGGTTTAAAAGAGTTATTATGCGGTGTTGTGCCGACCTTGTGTCGGGCCTAAGTGGTGTTTTGATCGCATGATGATGACTTGCTTGGGAATTCATCTTTGAAAAACCTTTTGTTCCGTGAAAGTTTGAAGTTTGGGGTTATGGCCTTATCTGAAAAAAAAAAAGATTTGGTTAATCGCTTGGTTTTCCCTCTTGCAACCATCTTCCTTCGCGAAGTTGTTGATCTCGAGAGATTGTGGAGTAGTTGCGTGTGGCATTTGGGAATTTAAGAGTTGACTTCTCTTGTGATTTGTGGTTGAGCTTTCGGAAGGAAATGTGTTTTGGGTGTTGTTATTATCTGTATCAATTTTGGTTTCCTTAAGAGTTGGAGTGCGTGATTCACGCGGATGTTTAAGAAGTTAAGTGTATGACGAGAAGTTAGAGTTTTGGATGATATGAGCTAGTAGTTAGGTTAAAGCGAATTTGTTGTTTGTTTAAAGATAAACTAAAATATTGTGTTGATAAGAGATGATTAAACGAGGACGTCGGGTGATCCAAAGTGAAAGTTGATTAGTGGTGTGTGCAAAGTGATGCGGGTTATGGAATCTAATGGATGTTTGAGATTAGTTAGCATAGAATGTCTCGGTTGATGAACTTGTTATAGCGAAGATGGTGTGAAATTCTCGCTATATGTGGTGAATTGATTAATATTGTGGGTCACAATATGACTTAAAATACGTGTAATCAATTAATGAGGATATATGGAATGAATGTAGGAAATGTTTAATTATTCTTGATAGATGTCCTGCAGGATCCAGTATTTATGAGGGATGTCCTAGTGGAGATCGTGTCACGTAGTTAGTATTAATTATTGGTGGAATGAATCGTGATATGGAATATGTGACTTAGGGATTATACCTGTGGTAATTGTTGATTACGCCGGAATAATTGTAAAGAGATGTGTGCTACGCTTGGGATAATAAGTTGCATGAATAATGGTTCGTCATGGTTAGTAGACCAAAAGAAGTTGTTGATATCGTCTTATGTTGAGTTAACTGATAAGTTAATTGTGGAGTTGTGGGAACGTGGTTCTCGTAACTTATTAATCATACGGTAGATATGGTCTATGGTTCATTGGTAATATAATCAGTTGTGGTTATATGAACAGCTGAAAAGTGATTTTATTAAGCGGATATGTTAGCTTGTGTGCAACAGTTGTTGGACTTAGTTTCGGGATTTGGGTGATTATGACATCCGTATTGGCTAGAGTATTGGAATGTGAGTAATGGTGGGATTTGAGTCGTAACTTTCTTTTGAAGGTTTACAGATTCAAATGAAGGTATAAATTTTAAGGGAGTGCTTGCCTCTTTGTTTAGGCGTCTTGATTAGTGTGCAAGAAAATCTCCCTGATTAAGTGGCATTTTGTCAAGTTACAAACTTGACTCCGATGATTGGAATTATGGATGAAAGAGTAGTATTTGAAGTAAATCCTACTTATGGGTTCCAAATGTGGTGTGGTATTGAACCATGCCAATCTTTGGATTTGGGCTAATCTGTTTTAGTCTATGCTATGAGTATGGATTAACACCCAAAGCGTTGAGTGGGGACGCTCTTTAGCGCTCAACTGATTTATCTTTGGTAACCCTGGAGTTAAGCGCTTAAATTGTAATTCTATCGTGACTAGTGTTGGATTTATTTGGGAAAGCGTGTGTGGTGTTTATAGCCGCGTTTCAAAAGGTGAATCTTACGATTATTTCATAAGTGATTTTTGTTGGTAAGGTGTTCCCGATGTGTTTCCTTCTCTTAAGAGAATTGGTAGTGGTTATTAGCGTAGATGTTTGATTTGAGAGTTGATGCTATCTTCTGTTATTGGCTTTGGTTAAAATGCGATGTTTTGCGCGCATTGCGTCTGGTTGTTGGGTTGTGATGCGATATGGTATTTTTTCGCTGCGCCCCGTAGTTTATGCGAATTTGAGCAACCATCGATGTTGTTGGGTGTCAATCATGTGACAAAGAGAATGAAGTCTTTTTGTGAATGGTTAATGGCATCGTGGGTTACATGATTTAATAAATGGTGAAAAAGACTCATGACATCGCTTTTATAAGCATAAAAGAGTTGTTGAGCCAAAGGGCCGGTGAGAAAGTCATATAGAGATATATGACTAATCCGAGTGCTTCTTGAAGAATTCACATTCGTGTTATGAATCGAGATTTCCATTGCTCTCTAGCATGAAAAGGAATAAATGGGTAAATGCTAGTATTCAATCTATTTTAAATAGTTGGAGTATGTTGTGTGGTGGTAATTTTGTTATCACCTAATGTATAGGGTAGCCAAAAGTAATGTTATTGGTTGTTGTTTATGCCCATTTGTTGATATTGATGACTTGGTAGGGTTGTTAATTGTTGGAAACCATTGATCCAATAGAAAAAAATGTAAAAGCGTGGAATTATGTCAGTACATGTTGTGATTGGGATGAACATTGGATAACAATCGATGAGGTAGTATAGAATGGAAGACGCGTTTTGTTAATCATCATAAATTGTATTTATAAATGTTGGGTATTGGTTTTTTGTTGAAGATCAATTTTTTTGCAAGGTTCTAACCTCGCTTTGTTCAAATAGCCGTGGTCTTGAGTGTATGTCTCACCTGGTTTGTCGCTAGTCTTGAATACGTAACCACAGAGAGGGGTTGTGGTGTGAAAACACGTTTGTGCGTGGGAGATGAAGAGGTTTCTAGACTCGGTACCGTTTTGTTCTCGAGAGTGGTTGGAATAAGGAGTGCGAGACCGTTTTCTTTCATGGTCTATTTGGGAATTGAAGTGAAGGTGGAACCGTGAGAGGTTGCACTCTGTTGAGCTAAATCAACATTTTCTCGCTTAGTGTTGGTTTTGAGAACTCGCTTGTCGCTTATTCAGTTTGAGTCTTTGTGTGAATGTTTTGTGTTGCAAAGAAGTCTTTGTCCTTTGGGGACTTTGTTGTTGATTTTGGTGTGTCTTAGATTCGGGACTAATCCTTTTTAAGAAGGGGAGATTGTGATGCCCTAGAATTTGAGAGCAATCCTAGGTTTTCTTTCTTGATTGTTCCGGAAAGAAAGATGGTTTATCTGTGGAATGACAATTGAAGAATATGCGCAATTTAATATTAAAAATTGGAGTTTTGGGCTAGTTTCATTTGGCCTGAGGCAACCTGGGCCTGGGCCGGGAATTCCTTTTCCCCTCTCCTCCTCATGCCTTGGTGGGCCGCCCACCTTCCCTTTAAGTGGCGCCCCTTCCCCAAACCCTAAGGCGCCTCCTCCCTCTCCTCCTCCTAGCAGCCACCTCTCCCTCCCCTTCCTTCCCCTACGTGGTGGCTCAAGATCCGCCTTGAATCGCGAAGGAGAGAAGCGAGAGCCCCAGTGGAGGCGTGGAGGACGCAGCAGATCGCCGATTCGGGGTTCGCGTGTTCTTCGTGGGTTTGGTAAGGGAGAACACTAGGTAAAATTCCCAAACTTTTACCTCTGTTTTACCTAAAGGATTAGGAGTGTATTAGATCTGGTGGTGAGGGTTTTGGATGGATCTTGTTGGGGAGAAGGGTAGATGTTCACGTGGTCTTTGCTGTTTACGGAAGAGGATTGTGCAGCGCGGATTGTTTCGCGTTTTACGTGGCATAGATTATTTTTCCTGCCAAAACCTATAACTGGAAAGTTGTAGATCTCGTCAATATCTAGCTCCTGTAATTTTTTCATATTTTTATGTTCTGTAGAAAAAAAGATACGAAAAAGAGAATGGGGGTTGCTGCTGTTCGATCCGGACAGATCGGGGTTTCGGTGTTGGAAAAGGGGAACGGGTTGTAGGAATTGCGTGTTTGAGTTGTGTGAGCAATTGGGGTGTTATTACATACTGAAAATATGCTTGTACAGGTGGTGCCCCTTCTGACGCAGCTAGATCGGCCGCTCACGCGGTAAAGGCAAGTGGAAGTAGTGTTATGGTTGAGCCTATACATCGTTGTTTGCATTGCCTTACGTTATATTTCCCGATGACATTAATCATACATGGTTTGATCATTTGCTAGGAAGATTGCAATAATTAGATTAGCAATGTGATGATGTGCTTTGGCTTTGAACCATGAGTAAAGAGAAGAATGATGTTGCCTATTGGTTGAATTGTCTAAACATTTCATCTCTATGATATTTGTTTTCTATCCATGCTATATGATGATATGAAAATGTGTGGACTCAGGAGAGGTTATGAATGAATTCATGCATGAAGCATTAACTGCATAATCATGCATTGAAGTTTGTCACGGCCTTACTGCGGCATGAGCCGGGTACAACACCGTGTGTTCACGAAAGGGCACGGTGAGGAGGAACATGGCATAAGCATGTGCATCAATCATATGCATTTTTCGAAGTGGTGTGGACTCTTTGATGTGGTATTGTATATGAGGAATGTGGAATGTTAGATATATGGTGGATGTGGTGTTGTATATGAGAATGTGGAATGCTAGATATATGGTGGAGCGTTTTATTGGTATTAGTTGTTCTCGCTTTGAGATTACCCAATCTCACTACTTGCTGCTTTTGATGTTTTCAGGTAGCGTGAGTCGTAAGCATGAAGGGTGGGCTAGCAACACAATAATTTTTCTGATGTCATCACGACTCTCATGATCTAGGGCTTTAAATAATTCATTAGTTGGATGCAATTTTATTTCATATAGACCCCTTGTTGTTCCCTTTAAACTTGTTCTCGTTTATGGTTGTCCCATTAGAGATGTGTTATATTTGTGGTTGATACTGGTTGAATTAGACTGGGTTGTCTCTAGTATTGATGTCGTGATATTATTCCTATTTGAATTGCTTCCGTATTGTCCTCGCTTTTAGGAAATGTCATGAATTTTTTCTTGTACATCAGTTGAGATTTATGGGGTGTTACATAGGGCCGGCTAGAGGTGGGGAGGGGAGGCGCAAAGAGGGAGGGTGGTGCGGCTAGGTGTAACACCCCGGCATTTAATATGCCCGAATGCTACCAAACATAGACTAAGCAACCTCTAAATACCACAATTACAAGTAAATTACAGCAAAGGAGCAAATGCTAATACCGAAAATTTTGGCAGCATCTCCTTTGTTTTTCCATGAATTGAAGCAACAATAATATTAACATGTCAAGATAGCATAATGAACGATAGCAATAACATAACCAATCGGAAATTCAACCTCCATACAACTAAAGATATAAGTCTATCCGTCACATGTCAAATATGGCCTAATCATTTACTCATGACAACCAACGAAGCATCAAAACCACAATTTAGTTCAGTGAATTAATCATCACAACTAAAGGAGAGAACATGTCATTGTTTATATGTGTGATGCTAAGTGATGACGTGTGACTAGCTCCCTTTCCCGCATGCCGGTTTCATGGTACCTAAGAAAAACACATAAACACAAGCGTGAGTTCATCACTCAGCAAGTATATTGCAATGGAACAAGAAAATACATTCCAATACCTTCATCACCACTTTTCACATACGACATCATACACATCTCATATTCATAGTGTAAGCATATCATTGACATCATCATATATCATCATCATTTAACATCCTCATATAATGCAATGCGATGCACATATCTCCTGGAAACTCATACCTGTATGATTGAGTACACACCCGTCGGTGTGCACCCTCTCTCCCCTTCCATCCCGAAGATGGAGGGTGCCTACTCCTCGCTTCCATACACCGTGGTGGATGGAATCACGATGTAGGACTTACTCATTGGCTCTCCGGAATAGTCATAACTTTCTCACCGACCTTCCCCGGACTAGTTATGACTTTCTCACCGCCCGGGCCATGTATCATGCCATGTATGCAAATATGCCAACATCATAAATAACTTTGTACATTAACACATGGCATCATAACATAATAAGCATATTCATCATATCAATGGCAAACATTAAAGCATGACATGTGAACATATCATATATTCAATTTCAACTCAACAAAACTAGCAAACTACAACCCGCTACCCATTCCAATACACTTGCCTCAACCACGGGCGACGGATTGGTGAGACGTAGAGGGCACCCCCGGGGTCACAACACCTGCACATAAGCACCACACACTCAAAATCATGCCCACAAAACAATACGCAAACGCTCTTCTACCCCGACTTCGAAAACTACCCGCACAACCCAAAAACAGAGGTTCTGTCCCATCGGGACAGCAGACTTGAAACAAGCATAACTCGGGTTCTACGACTCCGAATCGATTAAACGAGTACATCCTCGCATAGCTTAGGAAATTTCCTAACTTTTTCTAAGTATATGGAAAAGCTGATTCGGACTCTAAAGTTGTTTAATCTACAAAATACCGTGATATGTTCCAATCACGTCACAGTTTTTAACACGTTCGGTAAAACGAGCATAACTTTCAAACGGCTGGGCGGAATTGGACGTTCTTTATACCCACTGAAAGGTATTGAAATTACCTACAACTTCTTCAACAGGCGGCCAACCAAATTCGGAATCTAAAATGACGAAAACCCAAACCCTAGGTCGACTGCTCAATCTGCCCGAAACAGAGAACGTGGCAACCCTAGTTTTCTCCCAAATCTACCCATTGATGAGGACATCATTACCATGAATACGGCCATACCTACAAACCCAATGGAAACCAACAATGTCATACAAGGGCCAATTAATCGAGCTCGCGCACGTCAATTCAATTACCAAGTGAATGCGTTCCTCGGGTTGCATACAAATAATTTAATGAATGGAATGCTATTTAATCCTTGTGATGATTTTATTGTCCTTAGGAACCAAGGAGAAGGACTCCCAAACGTCAAGCATGAAGCCAATTCTTCCGGTGCACAAGTTATATTCGGATTCGGCCTCCGAGACAGCACCAACTTAAAACGACCATAACTTTTGATCCACAAGGGTATTTGGGGTCTATGAGTACTGGTTTGAAAGGTTTCGACATCCTCTTTCCAACGGATCCGGCCCCATCCCCAAATTCCATCCGAGTCGACGGGAATCTGCAAAACAATTGGCGTCACTCTTTTCCAAACCGAGAAGACTTGGGCTTTGGGCCTTGTAATAGAGTTGTAGTTGGTATCCTACTGCTTTGGATGTGATTCCCACGCCCCTAGCTTTCATAAATAGCCAGACATCGGCTCCTTAGGGTTTTGGGGTTTTATTTGATTAGTTTAGCCAAGTGCAAACTTGATCCTGCGAGTTGTGCTGGACAGCCACCTTGTCAAGATCGTCAATAAGACTCCACTTTGTTTCACTTCCAGTTTTATCTGCAATTTCAGATTGCTTATCCTATTGTTCTTGCTTGTTCTTCGGTTGCTTGCAGGAATTGAACCTCGTGTTCAGGTTGATCGTACCTATGGCAAGATCAATAACCCGCTGGAGTTGGTTTAGCGATTGCAAAGGCGCATCGTCGTCGCACGGTGTAGTCAGATCATCAAAGTCGACTCCAACAAATCGATCGTGTGTTTCTCATCGAAAGATCGGGACACCCACAGTGCCATCATGGCGCCATCACCCATGGACAGCACCACCACTTGATCTAAAAACATGAAATCAACCTCTAGAACAGCACCTGGACCCAACCCATAGATCACCCATTCCATACCTTCGCCCGATGAACGAAAACCCAACGGATCTCCTCCCGGTTCGCGCGATCTCCTTCGTTGCTTCCAAATCCACCAAATCTCCTCGTCGCGGAGCGCTCTAATGGATGGATCTGCAGGGTGGTGAGGTGGAGAACTCCCCTAGGGGAAGCAAGGGAGGTGGAGAGGGGAGGAGAGGGGTGGTGGCGCCATGGGGGAAGATGGAGAGGAAGGGGAAGGGTGGAGGTGCATGGGGGGCTAGGGGGTGGCGGCTAGGGTTGGGAGAGGGAGTGGGGGGCGTACCAAGGGGTGGGGGCTAGATTTGGTGCCCAAAAGTCCCCCCTTGGGCCCAAACCCTTCCACCGGAGGCCCAACTCAACCCCTAAGGCCCAAAGTCCCCCGGAGAGGCCCAAACACCCGAAAATGGCCCAAAAACAAGCTATAAACGGCATAACGTAAAGTTTTAACCTCCATTTTCACATTTTATAAAGTTTTTGACCTCAACATTCACATTTTATAAGATACGACACTCCGTGGTGTCACACTAGGAGGGAAGAGGAAGGGGGCGCACCATGGGGGAGGCCGGCGGCTAGGAGGGGATGGGAAGTGGGGGAGGCACACCCCTGCCCCACATGGGCCATGAAACTCCACCTTCGGCCCAAGTGGGGTCCCCCCTAAGGCCCAAATCGCCCCGGAAAGGCCCAAACTTCCGAAAACAGCCCGAAAACGCGATTTAACCTCATACCGTATTGCCGTATTCTATAAAGTCACGTTCTGGGGTGTCACAGTCATATTCAGGAATTTCGTTTAGGAAATTAATTTGGCTAAAATTCAAATTCACAGTGATGTCATTATTGCACAATAAATAGATTTTTTTAGTATAAAAACAATTGGAATAAATTAGGTTTTATTATTTTCTTTTATTTTGAAATTTTAGAGAGCTCGTTCTCCCTGATACGAACTCCGATTGAGGTGATTCTAGTTTCTAAAAATTTATAAAATTGAGCTCTATTTAATGGTGAATTTTATTTAATTTTTGGAGTTAATTTGATATCTAGTATTGGTATTTATTTGCATTAATTCTTGTTACGTGTAGACATTGAAGTATCGGAAGTATTCAAGAGCGACGACCCAACTCAAGACTAAGTTCCAGAACAAGAGCAAGGGTGATTCTAAGGCAATATGTGCTTTGACCATGTTGAACCCATGTTTTTTTTAAAAAAATATTGTTTTAAACTATTGCAAGTTAATTCGATGTATAAATGTTTCAAGTAATTTGGGATTAGCTATTTAGCCCAATTGAATTATAACCACCTTGTCATTTATTATGCCATGATCAATTGCCACCTTAGAATGGTTCTTTACTAGTTGGTAGCTATTAAATGCCAACATGGCTTGGTTAGACCGTGATTGGTTGCTTAGCCATGCCACGTTAAACTCATGTCTTTGGAATATCAAAACCAATGTTGATTAATGGAATATGGAACATGTTTGTGAAAGGGTGTGTCAAGTGTTGTCACACAATGATGACTGAGCCTTAGTGATCTGTGTCACAAAACGATGTTGACTTGTTGATGGTATGTGCTGCACAAAAATCAACTGGGGTGGTAAAATGATTCAAACTATGGGCATGTGGCAAGAGTTGTGAGCTTTGGTAGGCCAGTGCGGCATTGGGTTTATAAGATAACATGACATATGAGTGATGGTGAGGTTATTTTCTATGATAGATGTGATGGAAGTCTTGTCTCAGTCAATTAAGGACTTAACCTTGCAAGCCTTTGAACGGGGCCAAACTTGCAACCACATGTCTGGAATGGGACATGCCTAACTAAATAAATTACCGAGTCTTGGCATATGATGCCTCAGGTGAACTACATGAGGTGTGGTTGGGAGAGAATGTCTGTGCAGGTGCTTGACATCGGTCCAACGATATGTCTCTCCTATTCTTCTGCTCAGGTGGTGGGAAAAGGAATATCGAGTCAGGCCTATCGGAGAGGGTCTTATGTTCGGATGGAGTTTCTAAAAGGTTTTATTATGACCGCTCATTCACATACTCTTCTATGGCTAGTCACGGCAGACACAGTGAGTGGATTATATCTTGTAAAGTGCATAACCTCTGTAGAGTGTCAAACCTATTCGAATAGCCGTCTCCGCGGTATTGGACAATGCTCGGGAATTATCGTCAAGTTTTAGATTTTAATAAAAAACTTGGGATTAAAGGCAGTGTGCCTGTGGAAGTGTGTAGATTGTTTAAGGTTGTGAGTCATTTTATTTGAGAAAGAGCAGAGAAATTTATTATCGTTATTATTTTTTTACTGCTTCCAATCTATTTATGTTATTCATTCGCAAATGTTGCTTTATTGCAAAATAACTAACTCAGACATTCATTTTGAATAAGCCTTGCATGTAGTGTAATAGACTTGCATTTTGTGCACAACTTGTTGAGTGCTTTATGTACTCACCCCCTTACAACAAGCAAATCACCAGTCGAGGAGGATTCTACACCTTTGATGGAGAAGAAGTTCCACAATAAGGCAATTATCTAGGAGTTAAAACTTGTCAGATGCCTGTGGCATGTTAATGGGATTCACCAACGTTCTTCATTCCGCTGCTATTTATTTATTTTAAGTTGAAGCCATCAAGGCTTCACAAGTGTAAGGTTGACTTTAAGGTCGTTCAACAGTTTTATATTTAATAAATGAGTCTTTTATTATGTATTCGCTGTATATGATTGTGATATTCATCTATATTGAGGCTGTGTGCACTAGCGTGATCCTGGACTACTGCAGAATACACCGAAGGTCCAGATTTCCATATTCGGTCCCGACAAGTAGCAAGCAAAAATAAGATGTATATGTGAAATATATGTGGAATTAGGCATCTTCACCCTCTCCTTACCAACAGAAGTTCTTATAATTCTTTCTTTGGATTGAGGAGTTGTATGCTCTCTGGTAATAGTAGACAGGACAAAGGTGATTAACTGAAGTGAATTCATTGTTAATGTGTTGCACATGATAATGGCTGATCTCTGGAGCTTGAAGGGTTTGTGTATATCCTATGCAATCTGAAACTTCAAGTTATTGTAATAATAAGTAATAATCCAAATTTAGAATTCACAAGCTCTAGTTGCCGATCCCAAAGATATAAGTGAATTTTATGACAACTCACACGCAAAGATGATGGAAATTGATGCAACCAATGGAATGAACTAAAAAAGAATAATTTAGCGCCAAAGCTCGTGTTGCATGTGTTATGGAGAGATGCTAGCTAATTGCTTCAGAAAATGTAAAAGGGCACAAGATTGCTCACTAATTAATACAATTGCACAATCTGACATTAATGAACACAAATTAGGGTATTGCTAAATGTAGTGCAGTTTCCCACTATTCTCTTTCCTTTTTCCTTTTTTTTTCATTCTTTCTTATCTTGGCCTTTTCGCTCTTTCTTTTCCTTTTCGACTTTCGGCCAACACTAGAATGAGCAAAGTTTTGGAATCCCCAGATTGGTATCACAAGATAGTATGATGACATGACAATTCAAGATTATGCAAGATATGAGTATGAACAGCCCTAAGCAATATCAAATAGCTTGTCTCAATTAGGATCAAAGTATTCGCAAACGATGCAGTGGCTCCCAAAGGTATGTGTACTGATATTTTTGGGATTTCATGGGTTATGAATGCTACTTTACTCAAAGGAATAAACTTGAACTCAAAACGATCCAAGAAACCCTAATTAAGGTTATCTAGTGAAATAGATTTGTTACCTAGATTAAAATTTGCAAATGGCCGAATCTACTGTACTCAAAGGAATAAGCTTGAACTCAAAATGATCCAAGAAACCCTAATTCCGCTTATCTAGTGCAACAGATTTGTTACCTAGATTAAAATTTGTAAATGGCCGAATCTAGTAGGTTCACTATGGAATGAATTGAAGATTGTGTTCTAAGCTTTCTATAGGGTAGAAAAACATGCAATTTGGAACTCAGGTGTAAAGTTATGACTCAAAAACTGAATACCACAGCATTGACCCAATTTCAGTCGAGGAGACCGAATTTGAATTAAATTTGGTTTGAATAAATCCGAATGACAAAGGTCACCCCAAAATGTTTCTGTAGAGGACTCTCCAAGGATTCAGGAAAGTCAAAACTTTTCAAATTGGAATTCGGATGTAACAATTATGGCTGAAAAACTGAATCGATCTGTTGGAAACTCTAAAATTGGAGTGCCAGCTTTCATAGCAAAGGATTTCACAGATAAAGGCAGAATCTTGATAGTTGCCTAAAAGATATTATGAAGAAAGTTTTGTAAGGTTTCAAGAAAGTATAAGAATGCAAAAATTTGAGTTCAAATGCAATAGTTATGCACGAAACATAGAACTGGACATAATTGAAACAAAAAACTATGCTAAGAAAAAAATGATTAGCAATTAATGCAACTAATCTAATGAATCAAAACTTAGCAAAACTCACTAAAATTCCAAATTAAACTAAGGGTTTAATTTTTGTGAGAAATTTTCAAAATAGGACAGAAAAATAAAACTAATATAGGGAAAGAAATTCATCACCACTCAGCTATGCTCTTATACCAAGATGACTAGTGGGGTGCTCCTGTGTTGCAACAGAATCTTAAATTTTACACAAATATTAATATTTTTCTTTAACACCTAATGCAACTTACTAATTTGAGTCAATTTAAGCTTGGATTTCTCACCCTATTCTCACACTCTGTAAATCCTTCGCAGTTTCATCCTAACAATATATTCTTTTAAGCATGGTGAGAGAACAAAAGAACCATAAAAAATAAACAAAAGAATTATTATTATAGTTGCAACAAACACACGGTACTATCAAAAGCTATATGTCTACGTGTAATTTGCAAAGCATGTATGTCAGGACCCGAATTTGCAAATCCGAACCCTCTGTGTATTCAGCACTAGTCCAGGATCACGCTAGTGCACACAGTCATAACATTGGTAAATATCACAATCATACTCAACGAAATAGTAAAGTACTTTATTTAATTAAGCCAAACTGGTTGCTCGACCTTATGGTCAAGTTACAAGAGTACGCTTCGCAGGGCGAAAACTTATTGAAATAAACAATTGCAGCGGAATCGAACAAACTTCATGGCAGCATCCAGTATACCATAGGCAACTTACTGGGCTCGCTTCCCTAGTTTGTCGGCTCCTCCTAGAACTCCTCCTCCAAAGCCGGCGTTGCTTCTTCTTCAACTGATGTTATTATGTTGGAAGGGGTGAGTACTTGGTACTCAGCAACTCATGCACAGAGTGTAAAGCTAATATTCTACATGCATGGCTTATTACAAAGGATAGGCTAACAGGTTTCTTTGCGGTAAAGCAATATTCATAAATACAGTAATAGATTGAAAAATAGTAAAACAATATTAAATAGAATAACTTTCACAATAATTGAGCAAGTTAAGCATTTAACAACCTATGTCCAATTCACAAGTTCCAACCCAAGCATTTTCCGAAGATAGATTATTTTCATAAAAGTCTAACCCTTGACTGTAATCCCCGAGTAGTGTCCAATACCGTGGACTCGGCTATTCGAATAGATTTTACACTCTGCAGAGGTTATGCACTTTACCCACAAGATACGGTCAAACACCACAAAGGCGAGTACCCGTAACAAAGTCTTTTGGAAGCTTCTGACTCCACAAGTGAACCTCTCCGGTTGTTGCACCCTATCTCTTCCCTTAGCAGAGGCGAAGTCTAGGTCAATCAACCGTTGGATGGGTACCTAGCCGCAGCCCCGGTACGCTCCCCCATACAACTACACAGAGGTATAGTTGACACCCCGAGGGTACCACATGTTAGCAACCTACTCAACTAGGTCCATCCCATTCCAGACATGTGGTTGCATGATTGACCCAGTTCAAAGGCTTGCAAGGTTAAGTCCTTAGGGTGACTAAAGTAAGACTACCAAAGTGTTCATAAATATTCCAAATCAACAAAAACCAAAACGACCGCCCAGTTGCCACTCTTGGCCCACCAGAACAATCTTGCCACTTGCCCCGGTCTAAACCATTTTATCAACCCCCAATTGATTATCATGCACCACGTGCCATCAACATCAGCATCAATAACACATGACACTTTCCAAAATATGTTCCATATCTCATTAAGTCAACATTAATAATTGATCATCCAAAATCGTATCATGACTACGTGGCAGGGCTAGCATTATATTACAGCGGTCTAATTACCCATGTTGGCAATGTAATAATGTCCAACTAAATAATCCACAGCCAGGGTGACAAAGGGTTCATGGCACATAATTAAATAATTAAGGTGTCATACAGCAACTAGGCATTTAACTAATTCTCCAGAATTATTTAAATCATTTTCTAATTAAATTAGCATGCAATAACTTGAATTAAAATAATTTTCAAAAGTAGGATCAACATCATCAAAGCATAACTTGCCTTCAAAAAGTACTAGTTCAGGCTCTTGCACTTGCTCCTGGGTCAAAACTTCAACTTCGAAGCCTTCGGGCACTTCAACGTCTACTCGTAACGGATAAATAAACACCAAGTAAATAAAAATAGAGACAAAATCATGTCCAAAAATTAAATAAAATTCACCATTAAATATAGCTCAATTTTACAAAATTTTAGAAACTGGAATCGCCTCAATCAGAGTTAAAACGCAAAAGTTATAGCCGCTTGAAGTTTGAAAAATCAATTAAAAGAATAAATTGAACTAATTCATTTATTTTTCTATTGAAAAATCCGAATATGACGTCAGCACGCATTTTTGGATTTCCACCGAATTATTTTTCTAAAGGAAAATCGATTTATGACGTCAGCATGACACGTGGACCAATCACGGCCGGCTCCCTTGATGATGTCAGCATGACGTCAGACGACACGTGGATCAATCACGGGGTGACACGTGTTCCAGCACTGTGCTGTGGACTCGGTACACCGGACCGGCTCGGTCCATCGCGGGCTCGTTCTACGGCTCTACGGTGACGGACATGCGGGCCCGATGTTGACGTCACGCGTGACGTCAGCGACGACCGGGGATGACCCGCGCCGCTTTGGCTCCTGGCTACGTGGCACGATTTGGGCCGTTGGTTTGAAATCCGACAGCCCAGATCGGATATAATTTCTCCTGTAATGGATCTACGCGGATCCATTCGATTCGTTCAATCCAAATCGGACGGCCGAGATTGGATCGGGTTTTTACCGCATCATGGGCGATGTGGCTTAATTTGGTCCGTTGGATCTAGATCCGACGGTTGCTAATGGATCTAAATAGTAACAGGGGATCTAATCCTAACCGTACGATCTAGATCTAACGGCTAATATTTGATCTAGCACGGTGCATCGCAGAGCTACGTGGCATATTCTAGGCCATTGGATTTAGATCTAAGGGTCCAGACTACATCTAAGTTTCTACGGGGACGGGACACGTGGACTTACCCGGATCGCACGATGAGGATCCGACGGTTGAGGGAGCTCGCGAGGCCCGACGGTGGCGCGGTGGTGCTGCTTTGCTGGAGTCGGGGATGACGACCAAGGCACCGGCGTTTCTGCGGGTCTCCGGCGAAGTGAAGGACCCTCACGTGTGCGCCTTGTCGCGAGGAGTCCGGATTTGGGTCCCGGTGCGGCAGGGACGGCTTGACGACGGTGCAAAATGACCCAACCCGCGGCGACGCTCTAGAAGTTCGGCAAGGAATCACGCACGGACGGCGGTGGCTCAGGGCTGAAGACCTAGACGTGCGGGCTCAACGCGCACGTGCGAACGCGGCGGTGTATTTAATACCCTTGGCTTCCAGGAAAAACATGGATCCCTAACGAACATGGCGGCGGTCCGATGAGCTCTTGGACAAGCTACGTGGCTCAATTCTGGCGCTCCATGCATGCCCGATCGGACGATCCTCGGCGCGCATCAACGCGGCCCAATCCCGGCCGTTGGATCTCGATCCAACGGTCGGCGCGAACGTGGTTCGGTCGAACGGGTTTGAGTCGGTCTCGGGTCCGGCTCAGTCGGACTCGAGTCTGACTCGGTCGGTCCAAAAGTACAAACCCGTTAGGGTTTTTCAGCGATTTAATATTTAAAATAACTTTAGAAATTCATTTAAATCGAGAAAAATAGCATAATAATCAGAAAAACTCTAGAAAAACTCTGGAAAAATACTTTGAGACATTTTGAACTCAAATAAAATATTTCCAACAAAATTTTATTTGAAACTTTGTAAATATTTAAATAACTCAAAAAGGAATAAATTCAAATTAAATCCAAATAAATTCCAGAAAATTCAAAAAATTCTGAAAAATGCAAAATACCATTTATATACAAGGAAAGCAAAAATTGGGGTGTTACAATGTAGCTCATCACTAAAAAAGCTTAAAAGGCTGATTTTTTTTTCTGATTATGGCTACCATTGTAGTTTCTCTTCTAATGATGGCTGCAGTTGGTAATGTAGACGGTAGAGAAAAGCATTGTAAAAATACAACAAAGGTAATAGCCTAGGCAGGTTACAGAGAAGAGAATAACACATATAAAAGAGCAATCAGAATAAAGCAAAAATGATGGTAGCATATACAATAAGAAGCATTGCATTATATTATAGCTATGCATGGTTCAGCACATATAAAAGTTCAACATAAAATTACCTATATGCTAATCCAAAGAGCATCACTGATGCAGCCTGCATAGGCATCTCGCAATAGAGGGCAACACCTAAGAGGTCAATGCAGACCTATATACAAATCCAAAATAGGTGCTTGCCTAGGAGCAGAGGAAAACACTCATGTAAGGAAGATAAACATGGAATCACTTTTCTGATGCAGTTTTAAGCTAGATAGGAAAATACTCATACGGAATAGTCCGTCTTATGAACAAAACAATTTATTTTGCCTTTTTCACACTGCTTAGTTTCTTGATAGGCAAAGTGGATGCTCTAGCAGGGACAACTGCACTTGCAGATCTACATTCATATTCAAAATAATTAAATAACTTGATTGTCACATAGGCAGCACAGACAACGATGTTTTGACATTTCCTAGCTAAATGGGAGGTATTGTAGTTCAGAAAGGCAATACAAACAAACTGAATTCAACCTCTTCTTAGTGTGAAGATCTGTTGCATCTGATTCATTGGAGCCTCCTGGGGTGGGGGGGGACAAAGAAAATCACAAAATTATATAGAAATAAGAACAAAAATGACTAAGAGAACTACAAAAAAGGGCGTATAGGAAAACAAATTGATTACCGAAGAAGGGGTTGTCTCTGTGGATTTTGAATCAACTAAGTTGTTACTTTAACCTACAGAATGGGTTCGTTCAATAGATCCACCAGTAATAGCACGCTTTTCAGGTTCTTCATTTCTGAAATTAATGTATTCATGAACTGGCAACAACCCTGGAGTAAATAGAGCTTCACGAGCGATGTCAGAATAAAATCCATATTCAAAAGATCAATCCTTGCTTTCTGAGTATCTGTGGAGGTCTTGGTATCTATTTGAATTGGCAGACTGGCCGGGCGAGAGATTGATTTCTTCAGTGATAATAAATGCTACAACAAAAGAATAATTGGTCAGCATGCAGAAAGAAATGGTACAACATATGAAAATGATCCTTTGGATAATAAAAAATATGTACCAATCAGGTTGTATAAACATCATATACCGGCACCATCTGAAAGGCAAGGTATTGGTGATTCGTTAATTGCTTCAAAAGCGTATCTTGAATTTTGTTTGCTTTGTAGAGCAAATAATCATCCTGCATTAATTAAAGATAAATAATACTCCCTCCGTTTCTTTTTATAAGGCGTATTTGGTTTCGTTAGGACAAGACTTTGACCAACGATTACTTCATTAATATATCATTTATGCAATACAAAATCATAATTATATATAAGTACTTTTGAATACAAATCTGCTAATATCAATTTTGTGTCATAAAAATTATATGCTAATAGAGTAATTGTTGGTCAAAGCCTTGTCCTAACGAAACTAAATACACCTTATAAAAAGAAACGGAGGGAGTACTAAATCTTTAAGAATTTTGTGCCTGTGCATTGCAATAGAGTCTGAAAAGAGGGTGATACATATATTCAAAGTTAAAGAAAGTGTTGCAGTGAGATATAACTTACTATAAAATTAGGAAGATTAGCATAAGATACTTTGCTGAACATGTGGCCGTGCTCTTGGATATTTTGCTTCATTGTCACATGAAATCTTTTCCATCATGCGAAGGAAAGAACTGCACACATCAATGTACGGAATTTGGAGCAAACTTTTGCTGTGATAGTATAACAGCGAACTGTATTATTGCGTTTCCTAACAGGCAATAAATAAAGTTGATAACACACATTACTCAGAAGCATGTCTAAAACACAAAAAGGAACTTTTCATATAGTATAATGTTTGCAACAGAGAACTAACTCTAATGCCAAAGATTGAATCAGAAAACAC
This sequence comes from Rhipidocladum racemiflorum, assembly GCA_036346355.1. NCBI lineage: Eukaryota > Viridiplantae > Streptophyta > Magnoliopsida > Poales > Poaceae > Rhipidocladum > Rhipidocladum racemiflorum. The sequence goes on along the minus strand of CM070584.1, from coordinate 23,316,612 downwards.
TACTACATAGATATATCTCTTAGATGGCAGATTCAAAATGGCACAACATGGTATAAAACATATTTATGTTGGAAGTACAACAATAGGGTCACTGTTATTAATTAGATGACCTAACATCAACGATGATGGCTATAAACTCCATGTCCACTTCAAGGAAAACTTTAATGATAACCTTATCACCAATTCCCTGTCAACCATCATAGGATATCAGATCAAAGCCACTGATGTTTTTTTTGAATTGAACAACTCATAGAAATATAGCAGCAAGTACCATGTACCTCTAAAATTATTCCCTTAGCTTTCTTAGCTACCTCTTTAGCACCATATGCGACAACTACACCAATGCTTGATCCAGCCTAAAGACATCCAAAGTTACAAACTAACCAATGCAGCCCCAGAAACAAAATTTCAAGTAAAGGATTCTAACTTACCATCACATTGCCATTTTCTTCATTTAAATTGATGCTTCTGAACCATTACTCCAATTCTAACTTAGCCAATGTAACACCTCGACACTCTATTTGTCTTGAATGTCACTTCTTCATATTTTTTTGATATCTTACAATCATTATACACCTAAATTTCAGCAAGAGTTCTTCTCTTTTAACTGCTAAAACACCAACTAAACATCATGCTCTAACTAAGTATTTCATCTATAATCAACCAAGCATTTCAACTATAATTTTAGCAACAACATAATTTCCATTTTAATCTCTAATCAACAACTAAAGGATATTCATAGGGAATGATAATGAATACAACAACAACAACAACCCTAATCACATTTGGTGTAAATGCCAAAAGGAACACATTCTCAAGATATAAACTGTGGGGGCTCCGGTTTCAGATTAGTGATCCGAATCCTTACTGTTGTATTGGACTGGTAATTAACGCAACCCGTAAGAATTCAGCCGCTTATCCGAACCGTACCCAGATTGAGGCCAATCAATTGATCAGTTTTGCACACATGCGAACTCCCACCGACTGGTTGATACCAATCTGAGCTTCCCGCATATGTGTCTAGTGTTAATTCCCTGGATCAGTAGCTTAGCACCCACATATTTACATTTGGGATGCATCACAACCACATTTACATAATTGATTAAAGAGTAGCAATATAGAGTGCTTATAGGTGTTAGACTTTACAACTATGGCCGACCGGCCGAATACAAACCAAAAGAAGTTTAACAGCAGCGGAAATCCAACAAAAGCAACTAAAAGCTTCGCGGTGTGCCGTCACCACCCATAGGCAACCGACTGGGGGTAAGACCTAGTTAACCCTCAACGGGGTCGTCAAACTCTGATGTGAACTGGAAATCCTCGTGCGGATCTGCATTACCTTCCTCTATCCAAAAATTATGAGAGCAAACGGTGAGTACACGTATGTACTCGCAAGACTTTAGTGTATGGAAATATTTATATATATGCAGGTTTACAACAAAGGATGCAGGTTTCTACACTAAGTCTGTTTTGAGCACAAAACATGATTTATTTGCAATAGAGTAATACTTTGAAATCATTCGCAGTTTACAATAGCAGTTTTGAAAGAGAATAATACAATGAAATCAATAAGCATATAACTTTTGAACCAAATCCAATTATCCAGCCATTCCGATTCCATCGAACCGTTACCCAAATCAATCCACCAAGCCAAAACCATTTTCCCTGAACTAAGCTTCCAAACCAGCCCATTTTACGAACACTTTCCCAAATCCAATACTAAGACCAAAACCAGAACCAGAACCAAAATCTATACTTGACAGTACTTCCCAAGTTGCTCATGACCGTGAGCACAACTAATCGATTAGTTTTAATTATCTGCAAAGATTGTACACTTTACCCACATGACACATTCTAGCAATCATGTTAACCATACCACGCGATACTCATCGTATCCGTTTTGCTAGACTGTGACGAGACTTTACAAAAGGTCAAGATTTACCCCTTTCACTAGCCCAGTAATGTGCGTTCCTTGCTACAGCCATAGAGGCGCCTCGGCCACATGATGGTTCCGCGACACATCGCCCTAGCCCTCCCCGTAGCAAGGCATTCACCGTTGTATTGAGCAAACTCCCACCTTGATGCCTCAACGAGGGAGTCCCTAAAACACACCTCTACCACAAGTGTGTCCATACTCTTCTGCCTCCTAATGGTGCAAGGTTAAATTCTTTCCAATTTACTAAGTCAAGGCTATCCCATACTAGCACATGTGGTTGCACTATTTGACTCAGTTATAGCATCAAATTCAGTCCTTAGGGTGACTCAGGTGAGATCTTCCAAGACCACTTGCTATGGCCATAGAGGCTGGTCACTAGCGGCCCCTTGGAGCTCCCACTAGCCCACGCACTCCCCATAGCAAGGCAACCACCGTACAAGCTCCTTCTTGCACGTTAAACCAACAACGGAACCAAACAACCACTGAAACTGACTTAGAGCCAAATCCAGTTCCAGCAATGCCATTCCAAACCAACCATAATCAACCCCCAAAGCCAATTCCAATTCCACCAACACCATCCATCTCGCCCGTGTCTAAAACACTCCATTGTTTTTCATTTTTACTCACACAACCATTTTCCACCCATTGAGACCAACCTTTCCAGTTTCAACTTCCCGACCATGACCAAACTCAAACCAAAGATTAATCCAAGAGATATCATAATTTTGATTATAATCGAGACCTCTGGCAATCATTTCTATTGCAAAAACTAAGCATATGCAATTAGTACTCAGTAACACCCTTTTAACAAATTATAATGTTTAACATATCCTTAGGCTTGAACATGGTCTCAGATCAAATGTAATTAAGGAAATCCATCAATATTAGGTTTATCTACCCACAATTTAGCAGTTTTACTGAAACATACACGCATGCATAATAGTTTTGGATGAAATGAAATTAACTTTGCAATTATGGGATCAACATGGTCAAAGGAGGGTGCTTACCTGTTTGCTCTTCGACGAATTCTGACTCTAGGACATATTCGAGGTTGTCGTCTACGGGAACGTCAATGTTTGACGGAAGTGATAAGAACGAATAACGATGAATCAAAACCAGGCGAATGAGAACCAAACATGAAAGCGAATCAAATCCGGGAAGTTAAGATCAAAAGGGATTGAAAAGATTCAAAATCAACAGCTCACGCCGGCAGTACCAACACACAATGCCCGGTAGTACCGCTCATCCGGCAATACCGACCCTCACCGGCGGTAGTGCCGATGGCCGATGACCAAAATGGGGTGCTCTCTGGAAAATAACTACCGACGTGTAGCTCACGGTACTGCCGCTCGGGCGGCAGTACCGGCCCCAAGCACCGGTAGTGCCGGTCTCCCAAAGGCCGCAAGCAGGACTCTCTAGATTTTAACTACTAACTTTGTAACCCTGGTACTACCGCTCGGGCGGTAGTACCGGCCTTACAATGGCGGTAGTGCTGGTCTAACTGACTCTAGATTTTGTAAAAAGAGGATTTAGTGCGAATGAGTTCGGAACATCGCGACCAAAGCATGGTTAGGTTCCTAGTGATGCCAGGGACCCATTCACGCAGGTCTCACCAAGTTTTAACTTCATTTACTCGGATTCTCCCTTTTTGATCTAGCATACTACGAAAATGACATAAAATAGGATTTCGAGTCGAAAGGATTCCAAACTCGATTTTCATCGCAACAAGGGAACCTCTACGGCACTAGGGACCAATATGAACTAGTCACACGATTTTTGGAGCTTCGGAATGCGAAATTGTCCCAAAAGTCCAAAAAGGCCCTTTTTGCAAATCGAATCGAAATGAGAGATTTGCAACACGCATATTGATTCCTTTTGCACAATAAGGTCCCACATGGTCCAATCAACGTCTGGAGACTTCTCGCACGATGATCGGATGCGTCGAACTTGAAAACCCCAATTGCTACCAAATTCGATTCCGAACCTGAATTGAGTTCAAATTAGATTCTTTTGTGATAATTGAACTTCAACGGTATCGGATATATTTGTGGGTTGCTTTCTCAACATTTTTGGAGCTAGGGTTCCAAAGACACTCCAAAAATTCGGGAAATTGACTTTTGAACGAACAAATCCAACGAGAAGCCGATTTGGGTTTTCGGATCGATTCTTTCGCGCTAACTAATTTCTTCAAGCCTAATCTAGGTCTAGCAACTTAGTTAAACGATGATCTACCACTTAAGCTAGGGTTTCTAGAGCTAAATCAGAAGGAGTGGAAAGGGGGGAAAATGAGGGAAACTAGGATTTTGATCCAAACCTAATGGAATGAGCTCCAACTTCGAATCCACCGATTGAGGAGCTTGCTAGGGGCTTGGTGAAGCTTGCCAAGACCTTGCTCTAGCTTCCCCTTGCTCCACTTGAGCTTCACCCAGCTGGAGTTGAGGAGGAAGGAGGGAAGCTCGCGGTGGAGGAAGAAGAAGAGGAGGAGAAGCAAGAGAGAGAGAGAGAGAGGGAGGAGGGGAATGAAGAGTGAGGAGGAGGCTTGGGCTCTCCCCTATCCTTATGGTGTCGGCAGGGCGACGTGGGAGCAGTAGAGGAGGGATGGGTGACGACGTGCGTGCATAGGAGTCAGCGACGCGCGCTTTGACCCATCGGCCGGCAGTACCGCCCTAGCTGGCCGGTACTATCGCATGGAGGAGGGATGGGTGACGACGTGCGTGCACACGAGCAGGCGACGCACGCTTTGACCCATCGGTCGGTAGTACCGCCCTATTGCTTGCGGTATTGCCGCTCCAAGGCTGAGGGACTCTGGATCCTTGCGGCTTTATCTCAGCGCTCAACCAATCGCCTTGAGGACTCTTGGAAAGGTCTAAGGGATCCTAATCAAGGCTTTGGAGCTTAGGTTTTAGGTCTAACTTATCCGATTTAGAGTTTCGATCAAAATCGAAACTTAGGGCTTCGGACAGAGAAAATCGGTTGAACAAAACGACAAACGGGCTCTGAAAGCAATTAACTCCAAATTTAAGATCCAAATACAAATCAAGACACAATTAGACACTTAATTAGCTTTATTAAGCTTAATTACAAAACCGGGATGTTACATAAACGAAACCCATAAACCTTACTCAACAAAACCGATTAAGTTATTACAAGTTTGGTTCCACTAAAATTAATCCACGACTATGTATGTCTAATTATTCATTGAGCTAAACATGATCAAATACTAAGTATCATTAAGAGAATGGTGTGGAAATATGTGTCATGATTGTGCTACTTCCCCTTTTCTGTATGTAGACTTCAATGTACCCAAAACATTAAAGTAAGAAAGGGTGAGTCCACGACTTAGCAAGTACATAAAAAATAACAACATAACCATTATCACATCTAAAATCAGCAAGTTCATAATATAAAAATACCAAATTCATTTGTCATATTCAACTCATTAATCATATTTGGATGAGTCCTGGACTCAATAACATAATCAATCATCACATTTGCCTCGTCATCTTTGGATAAGTCCATGGCTCAATAACATAACTATTCATCACAATTCATCACATTCATCTCATTAGTCATCATTCATCATTAGCGATGCAATGCAAATATGTATGCATGGTCATATGCACATCTCATAGTTTATAATGGTATAGCTTAGTGCACACCCATCGGTGTCACACTCTCATTCCCTTCCATCCCGTGGAGGGGGCCTACCAAAGTAGGTCTTATTCAAGAGCACTCAGAACCTACTCATATAACTTTCTCACCGACCTAGCACATGCACTCCAGATTAGTGACATTATAACAACCTGGTTCATATGCAGTTTTCATGATGTGAATGCAAGTGATGCAATACTTTCCTATAATTCACCATATACCAACATTGCCAAGCGGCCATCCACATCATGTACTCGTCATCATCATCATATCACATCGTATTGATACATGGTTAGTAAATTTAGATAATCAAGAGGAAGAATAAACAACCATATATTGTTCTAACATGCACTTGCCTCTTTACCCATGGAGGACGGAGTGGCATGAGATTGAAGCCACTCCCGAAATCACACTTGCTGCAATAGATACATCCATTTCAATATCATACAATAATAGCACAAGCATCAAAGATAATGATAATGCAACTATGCATAATTCCAAATTTAGTTTTCTCCCTGACCGAATAGCTCACCCTTTGCTGTCCCGGTAGTCATAAAGCCATAACTCCTAGCTCAAGTGCCCAAACATAGAAAAAATATATACTTTCTGAAAACTACAGAAGATTATCTTCAATTTTCTACTTATCAATCCTTTTCAATTAATTCATCTAACCGATCTATCACTTCACTGGATAGCAGACTTCACAATTTTGTAACTATTTTTATACATCTCCAAACATAGCAAACCATGATATTTTCGAATTTACAAAAAAATTATCTAACTTTCTCTAGTTATAGATGTGACACTACGGAATGGTGTGACATTATTTAATGTGAATGTTAAGGTCAAAAACTTTATGAAATATGGTATTGGAGGTTAAAACCATATGTAGGAGGTTTAATAGCGTTTTCGGGCCGTTTCCGGGAGTTTGGGCCTTCCCGGGGAGTTTTGGGCCTAGGGGAAAGGGTCGTGGGCTTTGGTGGGATGGAGTTTGAGTCCATTTAGGACTAGGAAACCAGGTTGGGGCTGGTAAAAGGGGCTCCCTCTGCCCCTTGTGCGCCCACCCCTCCTCTTGTGCGCCCCCTACTCTCCCTCCATGCCCTAGCTGCCCCCCCACCTTCCCATCCCCTCTTGTGCGCCCCCTCTCCCTTGCCCCCATTGCTCCCCACCTATCCACCACCTCTCCTCCACCCCCTTGCTGCCCTAGGGTGGCCTCCCCACCCCCTGCACGTCGAGGATCCATCCATTGGAGCGAGGAGCGAGGAGCGAACCGGGAGGAGATCCATTCAGTTTTCGTGCGTTGGGCAAAGGTATGGCCATGGGAATCCTTGAGGTTGGGCTAGGTACTGTTCTAAGGGTGTTTATCAAGTTTTTAGATCAATTGGTGGTGCTGGATTTGATTAGATTAGATGGATTCTTGAGTTGGTCACGTTCTCTGTTTCGGACAGCATGAGCAGTCAACCTAGGGTTCGGTTTTTTCGCAAATTTAGAGTCCTAATTTGGTCGTACGGATGTTAAAGAAGTTGTAGATAATTTCATTATCTTTCCGTGAATATAAAGAACGTTAAATTCCGATCAGCCGTTTGAAAGTTATGGCTGTTTTACCGAGCGTGTTAGAATCTATGACGTGATTGGAACAAATCACGGTATTTTGTAGATTAAACAACTTTAGAGTCCGAATCAGTCTTTCCCTATACCTAGAAAAAGTTGGGAAATTTCCTAAGCTACGCGGGGATGTACTCTTTTAATTGATTTGGAGTCTTAGAACCCGAGTTATGCCTTTTGGAAGGCTGCTGTCCTGACGGAACAGAACCGCTGTTTTCGGGTTTTGCGAGTAGTTGGCAATGTCGGGGTAGATGAGGGTTTGCGTACTGTTTTGTGGGCTTGATTGTGAGTGTGTGGTCCATATGTGCAGGTGGTGTGACCCCGGGAGGGCCTTCTACTTCTCGCCAATCCGTCGCCCGTGGTTGAGGCAAGTGTATTGTAATGGATAGCGATTTGTAGGTTGCTAGTTGAGACTATATGAGATTGATTATATGTGATGATCACTTGCCATGCTTTAATGATTGCCATTGATATGATGAGTATGTTTATCATGTTATGATGCCATGTGTTAATGTACAAGTTGATTATGATGTGGCATATTTGCATACATGGCATGATTACATGGCCCGGGCGGTGAGAAAGTCATAACTAGTCCGGGAAGGTCGGTGAGAAAGTTATGACTAATCCGGAGAGCCAATGAGTAAGTCCTACATCGTGATTCCATTCACCGCGGTGAACGGAAGCGAGGAGTAGGCACCCTCCATCTTCGGGATGGAAGGGGGGAGAGGGTGCACACCGACGGGTGTGTACTCAACCATACCGGTATGAGTTTCCAAGGAGATATGTGCATCGCATTGCATTACATTGCATTGCATTATATGAGGATGATTTATGATGATGTCAATGATATGCTTACACTATGAATATGAGATGTGTATGATGTTGTATGTAAAAAGGTGGTGATGAAGGTATTGAAATGTATTTTCTTGTTCCATTGCAATATACTTGCGGAGTGATGAACTCACGCTTGTGTTTATGTTGTTTTTCTTAGGTACCATGAAACCGGCATGCGGGAAAAAGGGTTTAGCTACACATCTACACGTAGCTCCACACAAATTAGACAGTGTTAGCATTTGGAGTCATGATAATGAAAGTATTGACATGAAACTTGGAGAACTGCTTAACTGTGTGCTCGGTCTTACTATTTGGTTCGTTTAGCTCATGAAGTGGTTGGATGCTTTATCCTGGACTTATATTGTTGCTATGTCACATGTTATTGCTATTTTAGATGCTTTCCATTATGATATAACTTGTGATACTTTGTTGTTGCTCCGAATCATGTTAAAACAAAGGAGATGCTGCCGAAATTTTAGTTTTTAGCATGTGCGCCTTTGCTGTAATTTATGTTTAATTGTGGTATTTAGATGTTGTTTAGTCTATGTTTGGTAGCATTCGGGCATATTAAATGCCGAGGTGTTACAGTTGGTATCAGAGCGGGTTGTAGGTCCTTGGAATATGTATTTTTAGTATCATACCTTAGGTTACAACTAAAATGTGATGTGGAATAACTTAGAAACATGGCTTAGGTTTTTACTAAAATTTTGTCGTAGGATTGCAACATTAAAACTTGCAAAAGTGGTATAACTAATCTAAAATTTGACACACATGGATGCACAATAGGAAAAGGGTATGAGTATCATTTCCTTACGCTTAAATGTTGTATTTAAGCTTTGATGTTGAATGCTTCATTTGACAATGCATGTTGCTATGTCTATGAGATAAATGATTCAATTGCTCTTGTTGTTGTGATAGAGTGGGGTTGTGGTGCCGAAGGGTTCGGTCACCTCTTTTTTTTCATAGTAAGGGTGAGGTTTGACGGTGTGGCCAGTTAGCGCCATCACCGAAGAACTATTAACCCCTGTAGGAGAAGAGTGCTTACCCTTTCTGTCGTAGATCGGGTAGTTGACTGGAGTCAAATAGAAGAGTTTGGTGGTGGATTCCTTCGGATGATCTTTATCGTTCTGTGGTCGGTCTTGGTTGGTTTTCTTGGTTTTAGTTGATGGAAACCAAAAGAAAAGTGTTTGGTATTGGTTTTTCGCGGATCGTTCCGTATGCGGTGTGTGGTTTTGTCTTCCTTGGTTGAAGACGAAGAAGAGGAGTCTAGTGTTGCGCTTCTTTTGGGCGCCTTTCCAGTTTTGATGCTTAGTTTGTTGATGGCTTTATGGGGAAGAAGCATTCAATTTATTTCTGTGTTTGACTTTCTCCGAGGTTAAAGGAGTTATTGAGGTGCTATGCCAGACCTGGTTGTCAGGGCTGAAGTTCTGTGGCTTTGTAGGAGTAAGTGGTGTTTGATTTCATCATTTTTTTTCTGGTTTGAGAAATCATCTTTGAAAACCCTTCTTGTTTCGTGAAAGTTTGGGGTTTGGTGTTAAGGTTTTATTTGCAAAGGTTATTTGATCGCGTGATTCCCTCTTGTGGGAGCCTTTGAGGTTTAAAAGTGTTTTGGAAAATTCCTTTGCATGACCAAGTTTGGGTTTGTCTCATTGCAATTTTGAGAGTCATGTTTCCTTATGAATTTGGGATGAGTTTTAAAACTAAAATGCTGCAAACAAAGTAAGTAGTCCTTTGACTGAAATCGGTTGTCCCTAGTAAGAATTGTTGTTTAGCATGTTATGTAGCATGTACCAATGTGGTTTATGGGATGAGGTATTGTTAAGTTAATTTGTGAGTTGAAACAATTCAATGCGGTTGTTACTTCTAGCTTGAAAATAAATAGACTACTAGTGTTGTAGTTTGCTCTTAGCGAGAGTGATTAAATGTGTTAATGTACATGCTTAGAATCTGTTGCTTTGTTATAAAAATGCTTTTGACCCCCGATTATGTTTAAAGTTTTAAACCCTGATGCATAGTTGAAACATTAAGATGATGTAGACTGCTGTTATGGTTAAATAAACTTTGCTGGTTGTTTAAAGATGCTCTAATCTAGTGGATTAATAGAGAAATTTAATCGTGTTGACTAGTGACTTTAATTTGGAAGTTGATTAGAGTTGCTATTTATGTTGTTGCAAACTACTAGTATATTTGGAAGTATGCAGTTGTGTCTCTACAATGCTAGTATTGATATCAATTGAGAAGACATATGACTTATTGCTAATGATGTTGTTAAGGGCAGTGTTAATGCTAGTATTCAATCTATTCTAAATAGTTGGAGTATGTTGTGTGGTGGTAATTTGTTATGACCTATGTATAGGGTAGCTAAAAGTAATGTTGTTGATTGATGAATATGCCCTTTTGTTGCTTTTGATGACTAAGTAGTGGTGGTAACTGTTTAGATTACTCGTTGGAAAACCATGGTTAAAATAGAGGAAAATTTTAACATGTTGCGATGGAGTGAGCTTTGGATAATTAACATGATAAATGCTCTTATCCTTAATGAAAGTATAACTTAGAGTCTCACTTATGAATTCTTCCCTGTCGAGATAATATTTACATATTGAAGTCGTTGTTTAACTAAATAAGGTTCGGTTGTCGAGACGTGAACATATAGGAGGTATGAAATTTATATGTTGATCTTGCTGAAAGATTTGTTGAAGTACTATGTTTCAAATTTAGAATAAGATGTATTATGTTTTGGTGATCCGTGGGAATCATGTCAATGTAGTCTTGGTTGGGTGCCTTTGTGATAGGCATCTTAAACCTTATTTAAAAGTGTTGGGAATGGTAACTAGAAAAAGAAATTGTTGTGTAAATGTTGTTAAATCCGGTTGGACTCTTTTGATGAGTAAATAGTGATTATTGAATGCTTAAATGGTAAGTGTAGTGGAATACGAGTTATAGTGGGTTTCATCTTTGGAAATGTTGTTTAAAACCTTTTGAACTGGTGTGGTTGTTTGCCATTTTGGTTGAATGCCTTCGGTCAAGGTATTCCTTGTGTTGTGTTTCCGAGTTTCCCTAAAACCCGTAGCTATTGTTGCCAATCTTTGGTGTTGGCTATTTTGTTTAATTTGTGCTATGTGTATGGTTTTAGACCCAAAAGTCTTTGAGTGGATCGCGCTCCTTCGCGTTCGCATTGAATCATCTTTGGAGTAAATGTTAAAGGACGCAGAAGGTCTTAGTGGGTTAAGTTGGAAATTGTCGAGATTTAATTTGTAACTCTTTTTGGCTAGAGTTGGAGTTATTTGAAAAAAAAATGTCAGTGGTGTTTGCAAGTGCTTCAAAAAGGTAGTTTTTATGAATGTTTCATAAGTGAATTTGGTTAGTGAAGAGTTTTCTTTTGGGGATTGAGTTTCCCTCTCTTTTGATAAAATTTATGGCGGTTGTGTGTGCAGATGTTTGACTTTGGAGTCGATGTTCTGTTCCAAAGGGTTGAGTTTGATTTTGCGAGATTTTACAAGGTTAGTTTTAAATGGATGATGGGTTTTCACACGATGTGGTGTTTTGTTGTTAACGATGTTGCCGTCATAGTCTATATGATTTAGCACTACCGTCAGTGTTATGTGTATTTCAACCATGTGATACCGAGGAAGAAGTCTTTTGGTGAATGACTTTTCGGTATTGTTGTTATATGATGAATGAATGGTGAAAAGTAAACAAGGCATCGTGTATAGATGTTAAATGATAAAAGAGTCGTTGAGCCAGGTCGGTGAGAAAGTCATATATGGAGATATGACTATTCCGGAGTGCTCTTGAAGAATGTGCATTCATGTTATGAAACGAGATTTCCCTTGCTTTCTAGTATGAAAAGAAAAGAATGAATAATTTCTGGTGTTGGTTGTGGTGAAGGGATTTGTGTTTCTTTTGTGTGTTGGCTTAGGAAATTAAAATGAATACTCTCTGGTTGTTGTCGAATCCTTTCCAAATTGGTTTTAGCGCTTTGGGGTTGGAGTTGTTGGATGAGGGCCACTTGGGTTCATGTTTATGGTTGAGCTCACTCAATGATTGTGCTCTTTATCGTGGTCCTTTGAGTGGAAGGTTGTGTATGACTCAATGCAAACCATCGTGGAGAATTGTGTCGTTGAGGTGTTCCTCGGTAGGGTTGATTACATTATTAGTGGACCACTTGGTGGTTGCTAGTGATCGCTTTTCCTTTTGAAGTGTATTGGATCTTTTTGTCGTTGGGCAATGAGCGAGTTATGTCAACCGCAGAGGAACGTTCGGTCGTTTCTGTTATGCGAGTCTTACGGAAGTAGGTTGTTCGTTCTGGTGGTAATCTTACAGTGTTGTGTCTCTCCTGTTTCGCGTCGTCTTGAGTACAAGGAACCACAGAATGGAGGTTGGTACCGTGTTTTTCTGGAGAGTAGAATGAGTTAAAGGGATCGGGCACTTCAGTGCCAAGGAATGCTTAGTACGGGGAGTTTGAGACCGTTTTCTTTTGTGGGCTGTTGAGGTTTTATCTTACCGCTTGGGGTCGTGCTGAGACCGTGTGTGAGTACTTTGTGTTTCAATGTTGAGTAAAGATCTCGCAAGTTTTGATTGTGAGTTATCTTTAGAGCTATCAGTCTTTGATCCTTAGCTCCTTGCCTCAGAGGGCTGGCTGGTGCAAGTCGTAGGGGCTTCTAAGCTGGTTCTGAGGCGTGAACCATAACTCCCTTTGTTTTGGTTGTTTGCGAAGTGGCGTGTCTCGGATTCGGGGTCGAATCCTATTGAAGGGGGGAAGAATGTGACACTACGGAATGGTGTGACATTATTTAATGTGAATGTTAAGGTCAAAAACTTTATGAAATATGGTATTGGAGGTTAAAACCATATGGTAGGAGGTTTAATAGCGTTTTCGGGCCGTTTCCGGGAGTTTGGGCCTTCTCGGGGAGTTTTGGGCCTAGGGGAAAGGGTCGTGGGCTTTGGTGGGATGGAGTTTGAGTCCATTTAGGACTAGGAAACCAGGTTGGGGCTGGTAAAAGGGGCTCCCTCTGCCCCTTGTGCGCCCACCCCTCCTCTTGTGCGCCCCCTCCTCTCCCTCCATGCCCTAGCCGCCCCCCCACCTTCCCCTCCCCTCTTGTGCGCCCCCTCTCCCTTGCCCCCATTGCTCCCCACCTCTCCACCACCTCTCCTCCACCCCCTTGCTGCCCTAGGGTGGCCTCCCCACCCCCTGCACCTTGAGGATCCATCCATTGGAGCGAGGAGCAAGGAGCGAGGAGCAAGGAGCGAGGAGCGAGGAGCGAGGAACGAGGAATGAGGAGCGAGGAGCGAGGAGCGAGGAGTGAGGAGCGAGGAGCGAACTGGGAGGAGATCCATTCAGTTTTCGTGCGTTGGGCAAAGGTATGGCCATGGGAATCCTTGGGGTTGGGCTAGGTACTGTTCTAAGGGTGTTTATCAAGTTTTTAGATCAATTGGTGGTGCTGGATTTGATTAGATTAGATGGATTCTTGAGTTGGTCACGTTCTCTGTTTCGGACAGCATGAGCAGTCAACCTAGGGTTCGGTTTTTTCGCCAATGTAGATTCCTAATTTGGTCGTACAGATGTTGAATAAGTTGTAGATAATTTCATTATCTTTCCGTGGATATAAAGAACGTTAAATTCCGATCAGCCGTTTGAAAGTTATGGCTGTTTTACCGAGCATGTTTTAATCTGTGACGTGATTGGAACAGATCACGGTATTTTGTAGATTAAACAACTTTAGTGTCCGAATCAGTCTTTCCCTATACCTAGAAAAAGTTGGGAAATTTCCTATGCTACGCTGGGATGTACTCTTTTAATTGATTTGGAGTTTTAGAACCCGAGTTATGCCTTTTGGAAGGCTGCTGTCCCGACGGGACAGAACCGCTGTTTTCGGGTTTTGCGAGTAGTTGGCAATGTCGGGGTAGATGAGGGTTTGCGTACTGTTTTGTGGGCTTGATTGTGAGTGTGTGGTCCCTATGTGCAGGTGGTGTGACCCCGGGAGGGCCTTCTACTTCTCGCCAATCCGTCGCCCGTGGTTGAGGCAAGTGTATTGTAATGGATAGTGATTTGTAGGTTGCTAGTTGAGATTAGATGAGATTGATTATATGTGATGATCACTTGCCATGCTTTAATGATTGCCATTGATATGATGAGTATGTTTATCATGTTATGATGCCATGTGTTAATGTACAAGTTGATTATGATGTGGCATATTTGCATACATGGCATGATTACATGGCCCGGGCGGTGAGAAAGTCATAACTAGTCCGGGAAGGTCGGTGAGAAAGTTATGACTCATCTGGAGAGCCAATGAGTAAGTCCTATATCGTGATTCCATTCACCGCGGTGAACGGAAGCGAGGAGTAGGCACCCTCCATCTTCGGGATGGAAGGGGGGAGAGGGTGAACACCGACGGGTGTGTACTCAACCATACCGGTATAAGTTTCCAAGGAGATATGTGCATCGCATTGCATTACATTGCATTGCATTATATGTGGATGATTTATGATGATGTCAATGATATGCTTACACTATGAATATGAGATGTGTATGATGTTGTATGTAAAAAGGTGGTGATGAAGGTATTGAAATGTATTTTCTTGTTCCATTGCAATATACTTGCTGAGTGATGAACTCACGCTTGTGTTTATGTTGTTTTTCTTAGGTACCATGAAACCGACATGCGGGAAAAAGGGTTTAGCTACACATCTACACGTAGCTCCACACAAATTAGACAGTGTTAGCATTTGGAGTCATGATAATGAAAGTATTGCCATGAAACTTGGAGAATTGCTTAACTATGTGCTCGGTCTTACTATTTGGTTCGTTTAGCTCATGAAGTGGTTGGATGCTTTATCCTGGACTTATATTTTTGCTATGTCACATGTTATTGCTGTTTTAGATGCTTTCCATTATGATATAACTTGTGATACTTTGTTGTTGCTCTGAATCATGTTAAAACAAAGGAGATGCTGCCGAAATTTCAGTTTTTAGCATGTGCGCCTTTGCTGTAATTTATGTTTAATTATGGTATTTAGATGTTGTTTCGTCTATGTTTGGTAGAATTCGGGCATATTAAATGCCGGGGTGTTACAATAGATATAATTTAATTTGTCACTAGATAGCCCTAAACTGCATATTAATAGCGACCAATTTTGAACATCTCATAGCAGTGACCAAATTCTGGATAGCAGGATCCAACATGTCATAACTTTTAAACCACTAAACCAAATTTAACGTTCATGTACTCTAACAAAACTTTAGACAATAACCTACATTTTTCATAACTTACGCATCCTCTAAAATTGAACAGAGATACCCCAAAACTCGACCTGAAGATTGAATCCAGAACTGCCTAAATTCTGAACTGACCCCAAAACAACCCAATCACAGCACTAACATAGGAAAACTACCATGGCATCACCCAATCACAGTACCAATACCACCAAAATCAACCCACGGTTATATCTTCACCCGAAGAATCGTTGGATCAACGATGTTGGCAATTCCCCCTCGAGCTTTGTGCATTCCTCGCTCCTCCCCGTGTCCCAAATCCTCCAAGACCTAGGGGCTACGTTCTAGACAGGAGGAATACATGGCTACGGCTGGTGCACAGGGCTGCACCCAGGGAGAGCAAGGATACGGTTGGTGCAGGGGCTGCACCGAGGAGGAAGGAGAGCAAGGGCTGCACCTAGGGGGGAGGGCAAGCGCTAGGAGGAAGGAGAGCAAGGGCTGTTGGAATGGGGAAGGGGAGGGGGCAGGGGGTGGCTGGAGAGGGAGTGGAGGAGGGGTGGCTAGGGTTTGGGGTACAGCCTCTCCCCTCTTGGCCCATAAACGGCCCAAGCCACGGCGGAATGCCCCCCTTTCTTCCCTAATTTTCTGATATATTACAGCCAACTTGTTCTTCTACTTTGCCATATATGACACATGCATGACCCATGTCAAGCCCCAATACAAGAGCATCAGAATTAACAATGACATATTAAACCTCCTAAAAAATCACTTATTGCAAAGGTCACAGAATTATCGAGGATTGATCAAGTTGTGGATTTTGAAATAAGTCTGACAAAATTGGCAATATCTTCCATCTTTTAGATTCTATGAAAGGCATACTTTTGGTTTTTCCTTAATTAATGTTGTGATTTTGTAATAGACAAAATAAATTAGTTTTTTTCCCGTAAGTGTTTGTTAAGATTCAGTATCCTAGAAACAACAAAATCATAAAAAAAAACTCTTATTTTCTGAATAAGAAGCACATAAAAAGCAGAGTTGTGAATGATTAAACATTTTTAATGGTGTTATTGCCATTTTTCTTACAAACTGTATATTTGCGCATTAAAACCTTTCAGCCTTATAAAAAATATTAAAGAAACATAGTGACAATACTCTTAACAAAGAGAAACATGCATAAATTTTGTTGTCTTAAAAAGCATAAGATGGATGTACTTGCAAATTTCTTTACCAAATGGAATGTCCTTTATCATATTAATAGCCAAATAGAATGTCATTTATGAATAAACACAATCAATTGTTGCTAAATTTGGTAGTTTATTCTACTTGCATGTATTTTATAATAAGAAGTGAGAACATGCACAATCGTGTAACAAATTAAGTATCTTTTCGACTGCCAAGAAATACCACTTTCCATAGAGGGCTATTTCATTGAATGACATTTAAGTTCATACTGTCCCTATGAGGCTCAAATAATCGACCATAGAGCTAAAAATAGAAGCCATCATTTAACCATTCAGGCATCTACCATATGGATTCTTATTGAAACCCCTAATTTCAATTTTGCACATGATGATTTGAGAAACCAAAGAAACCCATCGGCTAGAAGTTAGGAGTGAGTCAATTTTTCACTCAGCGAGTTAATCATGCATACCACAACTGCACCACACCACTCACATCACAAGTTACTAAGAAATTTTCTAGGACCTTAATAGTTGAGAACAACTATGACTATTTTTTATCTTTCAGAGAAATTGGAAGCTAAACATTTATGAAAAAAATCAGCTACAAGCATTTTAGACATGGAAAAGAGATAGCATTGGTGCAGAGTTCATTGGAATATTCCAATATTTGTACTATCAACCTCCCGCTCTCCATTTTCCACTTGATATCCCAATTTACCACCAACCTAATACCATCTTCTCGCACCAATCCATATTCTAGTCAGGGCAACACTCGACGCTTCTCTCTCTAAACTATAGAGAATTAGAAACATCATGTAACATAGATAGTTTACTAATGCACTGCCACCTCAATCATGCTAATCAATTATTGCAAACCATGATCAAGTTAAGTCTATATTAACACTATACCATAAAAAATTAGAAAATCAAAACACTTTACATTTTTTCCCTGTTAATGCATCGGGTATGCCAAGCGAACATAAAAAAAGAGTTCTCTGGTCTTGTTGATCTCCTCCTGTGACTACGGTGACTTCTCGGGATTGTCTAGCCTCAAGGACTCAATCATCAAAGCCATCGAGGGGCTGCTTCTCCACCCAGGTAGCTTGAAGTTCCTGGTAGGGCCAAAGTACCTTCGCCATTAAATTTGCATCTGGCCATGCCACATGACATCACAATCCAGGCATCCATTGGTAGGGAATTCAAGATTCGAAACAACAATGCAAGAATCAAATTAAGCACGAGGAAATCACAATCAAAATCCAAGGATCCATATGTACAAAGCAAGCAAATATCACAGCCTAATAATTGAAAGAAGTGACATTGTTGGCGGTGAGCATGGAAGGATGCGACAGGACTGTTTCCCGCGGTCGGAGACATTGATAATTCTGCTGGAGATCATGACGATGGGCATAGGTGACAGGGATGGCAGCATGGATGGATATGACCAGTTAGGGGATGGCACAATCAATGATGACAACATGGCTTCGGCATGGTCGAATAGGATGGGATGGTATGGAGGCTTCTTGTACCACCATAGGTCAACACGATGGCTTCTCTCGAAGCTAGTGTTTTGTCTTTGTCTGTTTTCGATGATCCTCCCATTCTGTAGAGAACCACCACCTCTTGAGCCACACAAGTTGAGAGGCTGATGGCTGTGAGGGTCTATGAGGAGGGGCACCAGCGATGGCCGGGGGATCCAGGAGGGAAGGATATGGACAAAGAGGAGGAGGTGGCCAAGAACGCGTATGGTTGTGGCGACGCACGGGGTGGTGACGGCTGGTCTGGATCACAAGTTGGAGTCCAAACGCTCACGCATCTCCTCCTCCTCCTCGTCGCATAGCCCTCCCACAGCCAATTGTGTCCCACCACAGCCACTACGTCTCAACTCCACCACCTCCCCCCCACCAAGAGCAACAACAGCATGCTCACCACACTCTCATCTCCACTGTGTTGCTCTTCCTCTTTCTCTTGCTCTACCTCTGTGTGGCCATTGCCGCCCACCGCTTCCACGTTCATGGCCCGGAGGGGCCATCCCTGATGCCATCCTCTGTGGCCTCCCGCATCACCGCCTTCCTTTGTCGCCATGGCCTACACTACATCTGCTCGTGGGATTCGATGAGGAGGACATTGCTTGTGGGAGATGGGGTGGGAGCGTGAAGACAATGAGGAGGTTGCCCATGGGTGAGGGGATGGCGAGAAGGTTGCCCATAGGAGAGATCTTGAGGCGAAACTAGATCTCGGGCACAAGCGATGGGCATGAGGGGCGAGGGAGGCGACATGCGCATACGGGGTCACAGGCGTGAGGGGCGACGAGAGCGATTGGTTGGAACGTGGGGGCACCAAGCGCAGGGCGAGGTCGCAAGGGGCAACGAGCGGTGAGAGCAGCTGGGTAAACTCCTTCTTTTATTAGTTAAGATGCAGTGGTACATGAACAGTGCATGAATAGTAATTTTCATGTGGCTCTCATCCTCCCTCGCCTCTCGCTGGGGTCCGCCATAATACATTGCGCAATTTGGCTCTTACAATCTTCGTACCTAATACCAAGCAAGAACCCTCTCTTATGTATGTAACACCCCGACATCTAGTATGCTTGGATGTCATCAAACATAGACTAAACAACATCTAAATACCACAAATAAGGGTAAATTACAACAAAGGAGCATATGCTAAAACCAAAAATTTCGGCAGCAACTCCTTTGTTTTTCCATGAATTGAAGCAACAGTAATACTAGGGCAAGATATAGCAATTCATACAACACACAACTCATTCCAATACACTTGCCTTAACCGCGCGCGACGGATTGGCGAGAGGATGAGGGCACTCCCGGGGTCACACCACTTGCACAAACATTCCACACACTCAAAACATGCCCCCAAAACAGTACGCAAAAGCTCGTCTACCCCGACTTCACAAACTACTCCCAAAACCGAAAAATAGAGAATCTGTCCCGTCGGGACAGTAGGCTTCAATCTAGCATAACTTTAGTTATATGGCTCCGAATCGATTAAACGAGTTCATCATCGCGAATCTTAGGAAATTTCCTAACTTTTTCCAAGTATTGGGAAAATCTGATTCGGAATCTAAAATTGTCTAATCTACAAAATATTACGTTTTGTCCCAATTACGTCACAGATTTGAACACGCTTGGTAAAACGATCATAACTTTCAAACGGCTGGGCGGAATTGGACATTCTTAGTGTCCAATTAAAGGTATTGAAGTTATCTACAACTTTCTCAACAGGCGGCCGACCAAAATCTGACTCTAAAATTGCGAAAACTCAAACCCTATGTCGTGTGCCCAATCTGCCCGAAACAGAACCCTATGCAAACTCTAGTTTTCATCAAATCTACCCAATCACAGCACCACCTCTTGATCTAAAAGTAGCAAAACACCCTCTATCATAGCACCTAGAGCACCCCCAAGGATTACCCCTAACCATACCTTCGCCCGATGAACAATGAACCGATTTAACGGCATTTAATCTCCTCCCTGCTTCTCCGATCTCCTTCCTCGCTCCGAATCCGCTGGATCTCCTCGTCGCGGAGCTTCCCAATGGAGAGGACAGCAGGATGGAGGGGTGAGGAGCTCCCCTAGGATGGGTAGGGAGGTGGAGAGGAGAGAGAGGGAGGCGCAAGGGGGAGGGTGGCTATAGCGGCGTGGATAGGAGGAAGTGTGACACCACGGAGTGTCGTAACCTTATAAAAAGTGAATGTTGAGCTCAAAAACAATATGAAATATGGTATTGGAGATTAAAACCATATGGTATGAGGTTTAATTGCGTTTTCGGGCCATTTCCGGGAGTTTGGGCCTTTCCGGGGGAGTTTGGGCCTAAAAGAAGGGGTTGTGTGCTTTGGTGGAATGGAGTATGAGTCCATTTAGGATTAGGAATCCTATTTGGGGCTGGTAAAAGGGGCTCCCCTGCCCTTTTTGCGCCCACACCCCCCTTGTGCGCCCCACACCCCCTCCCCTTGTGCCCTAGCCTCCCCTCCCCTCCCCCTCCCTTTGGCCGTGCGGCCCCTCCCTTTGCCCCTTTGCTCCCCACCTCTCCACCACCTCTCCTCCACCCCCTTGCTGCCCTAGGGTAGCCTCCCCACCCCTGCACCTCGAAGATCCATCCGTTGGAGCGAGGAGCGAGGAGCGATCCAGGAGATCTTTTGGGTTTTCGTGCGTCGGGCGAAGGTATGGCCATGGGACTCCTTGGGGTTGGGCTAGGTACTGTTCTAAGGGTCATTAGGATGTTTTTAGATCAATTGGTGGTGCTGGAATTGAGTACATTGGATTAGATCTAGAAGTTGCCACGTTCTCTGTTTCGGGCAGCATGAGCAGTCGACCTAGGGTTTGGTTTTTCGCCAATTTAGAGTCGGAATTTGGTCGTACGGCTGTTGAAGAAGTTGTAGGTAATTTCAATACCTTTCAGTGGGTATAAAGAACTTTAAATTCCGCCCAGCCGTTTGAAAGTTATGCTTGTTTTACCGAGCGTATTAAAATCTGTGACTTGATTGGAACAGATCACGGTATTTTGTAGATTAAACAACTTTACAGTCCGAATCAGTCTTTCTGTATACTTAGAAAAAGTTGGGAATTTATGTTTAATTATGGTATTTAGATGTTGTTTAGCTTATGTTTGGTACCATTCAGGCATGTTAAATGCCGGGGTGTTACAGGAGTGGGGGGATGGCGGCTTGGGGAGGAGGGCAAGGGGGTGGGGTGCCCTAGGGCAAGGGGGTGGGGTGCCCTAGGGCAAGGGGAGGGGACGCATGGGCAGGGGTTTGCTACCCCCTCCCCCACATGGGCCAAAAAACTCCACCTTCGGCCCATGTGGGGTCCCCCCTAAGGCCCAAATCGCCCCGGAGAGGCCTAAACTCCGAAATCGGCCTGGAAACGTGATTAAACTTCATAACGTATAGTTTTAATCTCCGATTTCATATTAAAAACAACATGAAACACAAGCATGAGTTCATCACTCAGCAATTATATTGCAATGATACCAAAACAATAACAACTCACATACATACTTAATGCCATTTACATAACCTGAGAATCAACTCATGAACTTCATTTATGCTCTCATATAACACCATCATAAATATCTCAAATAAACATCTTCATATGCATTTCATAGAACATCATAACCATCTCATAAACCACTTCATTCATGCAATGCAATGCAATGCACATATCTCTCTGAAGCACATACCGGTATTGCCGAGTGCACGCCCGTCGGCGTGCACCCCCTTTCCCCTTCCATCCC
Organism: Rhipidocladum racemiflorum; assembly: GCA_036346355.1. Taxonomy (NCBI): domain Eukaryota; kingdom Viridiplantae; phylum Streptophyta; class Magnoliopsida; order Poales; family Poaceae; genus Rhipidocladum; species Rhipidocladum racemiflorum. Next base: position 23,294,936 of record CM070584.1, on the reverse strand, counting down.
GTAGATGGAGGGTGCCTACTCTTACTGACTCGCTCCCATGCGCAACCGTGGATGGGACTACGAGGTAGGTCTTTCATGTTCACTACGTGTGAACACAGAGGCCCGCATCAGCATGGGACGCCTCTTCCATTATGAATGCACATATGATATAAACATGTAAAGATTGGCATAAACATTTAATACAACGAATTCATGATCAATATGAAATCATGTTCATCACGTCATAGGCAAACATCAAACATGGCAAGTTAGTATATCATGTAATCACATTGCACCTTGCGTTGGTGGAGCTAAGTTTGCATCTTTTATTGGAAAAGATTTAGTTGAACATTTGGTTTTCCCTGGTGCATCATTCTTCCTTCTTGGAAGTATAGATCTTGAGATTTCTTGAAGAGTTTTGGGCTATCAAAGTTGGGAATTTGAGAGTTGAGCTCTCCTGCATTTATGTTGGAGTTTTGTTTTTCTTCCTTGCTTGGAAAAGAGAAACTGTTTATCGGTGTTCGTTCTTGTTCTGAGTCCTTATGTTTGTACTCGGTGTTTCAAAGTTGAGTAAGAATTCTGGCAAGTTTTGAATGTGAGTTATATTTAGAGTCGTCAGTCTTCGAGCCTTAGCTCCTTGCTTCTGAGTGCAGGCTGGTGCAAATCGTAGGGGCTTCTAAACGGTTTCTGAGGTGTGAACCATAGCTCGCTTCGATTTGGTTGATCGCTGTCGGGACCCGAATTTGCAAATCCGGACCCTCTGTGTATTTCGCGCTAGTCCAGGATCACGCTAGTGCACACAGTCTCAACATTGGTAAATATCACAATCATACTCAACGAATAATAAGGTACATTAATTAGTTAACCAAAACTGGTTGCTCAACCTTAAGGTCAAGTTACAAATATACGCCACGCAGGGCGAAAACTTATTAAAGGAGAAATAACAAAGAAATAAAAATAAGATAACTTCGTGGCGCCATCCAAGATACCACAGTAACCGACCGGCTCGCTCCCTAGATAGACGGTTCCTCTTGGAGCTCCTCCAAAGCTGGTGTAGATTCTTCTTCAACTGATGTTGTATTGTGGCAAGGGTGAGTACTTGGTACTCAGCATGTCATGCACAGAATGCAACTAATATACTACATGCATGGTCTATTACAAAGGAATAGCTTAGGGTATAATTTGCAGTAAAACAACATTTGACAAGTAACATAAGTAGATTCGAAAGCAGTAAAAACAAGGATAAGATCAATAACTTTTCCAGGAGTTAAATAAACATCTTTCCCATTCCTAATCCACATTTCCATCAACGTCATTATTAAACCAAACCAAACCTTTCAAGTCCAAGTTATTTTCAAGAAAGTCTAACCCTTGACTGTAATTCCCGAGTAATGTCCAATGCCGCGGACACGGCTATTCGAATAGATTTTACAATCTGCAGAGGTTATGCACTTTACCCACAAGATACAGCCAAACACCACAAAGGCGAGTGTCCGTAACAAAGTCTTTCGGAAACTTCTAACAGCACCAGTGGGCCTCCCCGGTTATTGCGCACTAACCCTTCCCTTAGCGAAGGCGAAGTTTAGGCCAATCAACCGTTAGATGGGTACCTGGCCGCAGCCCTGGTACGCTCCCCCGTACAACTACACAAAAGGTATAGTTGACACCCCGAGGTCCCATAGGTACGTTTTTAGCAACTTAATCAACTAGGTCTGTCCCATTACAGACATGTGGTTGCACGTTTGACTCAGTTCAAAGGCTTGCAAGGTTAAGTCCTTAGGGTGACCAGGGCAAGACTACCCGAAGAACCAAATCAACGTTCCTGGTGCCACAACTGGCCCACCTGATCATTCTTGCCACATGCCCCGGTCGAAAACTATTTATTAAACCCCTAGTTGTTTACCACGCACTACGTGCCATCAATATCATCATCAATAACACATGACACTTCTCAAAACAGGTTCCATATCTCATTAAGTCAATGTTGTCATGTATTTGTCAAAAAGATGTTACGTGGCAAGGCTAAGCATACTACATCAGTCTAATTACCCATGTTGGCAATTTAATAATGCCCAACTAATAATCCACAACTAGGGTGACAAGGGGTCATGGCACATAAATAATAATCAATGTGTCATAGTGCAAAGTTGGCATTTAACTAATTTCCCAAAGTTAATTAAAGCATTTTCTAATTAAACTAGCATGCAATAACTTAAATCAAAATAATTTTAAAATGGGATCAACATGGTCAAAGCACAACTTGCCTTCAAAGAGTACTTGTTCTTAGTCTTGGGCTGGCTCATGGGTCAATACTTCTCCTTCGAAGCCTTCGGGTACTTCAACGTCTACTCGTAACGCGTGCAAATAACAGATAATAAATAAAACAGTAAACAAAAAGTATCCAAACATCCAAATAATGTCCATAAACAGAGAGAGCATAATTTTATGAATTTTTAGAAATTTGAATCGTCAAAATCGGAGTTAAAACGCAAAAGTTATAAGCGTTAAAAGTTTAAATAATCAATTAAATAATATTGCAGGGAAAAACTTTGGTCCAAAAATTAAATAAAATTCACCATTAGGTAGATCTCAATTTTATAAAAATTTAAAAATTTGAATCACTCAAATCGGAGTTAAAATGCAAAAGTTATAAGCGTTTGAAGTTTCAAAATTCAAATAAATCAATAATCCAAATTTATCCATTTATTTTTATATCGAAAAACCCGATTAATGACGTCAGCATGACGTCAGCGTGGAATTTGATTTTCCACCGAATTATTTTTCTATCGAAAAATCGGATTATTGCGTCAGCCGGTCCATGGACATGGTCCACGGTTCGGCTTGGGTCCACGGTGGACCCGGTCCACGAGTACATCTCTCACTGACATGTGGGCCCCCTCGGATGACGTCAGCGGTGACGTCATCACGCTCGGCTGAGGTAGGCTGATAGCTGGGCCCCACTGTGACGTCAGCGGTGACGTCATGGTGCGGTTCGGTTGAGCCGCTGACACGCGGGTCCCATGCTGACGTCACGCGTGACATCAGCGGCGACCGGGCGGCGACCGCGCTGACCGTGACGGTCAGCCTTCTGGCCACGTGGCTAGATATCGGTCATTGATTTGAAAATCAACAGCCCTGATCGGATCTGGGTTTCACGCGTTAGGAAACAACACGGTCGATCTGGACCGTTCAATCTTGATATAACGGCTGAGATCTATCCAAGCACGGTGCAGTTACGGCTACGTGGCACGATCTAAACCATTGGATTTAGATCCAACGGTTGGAAACAGATCTAAAAACTAAAACGTGGAAATTACCCGGGGATGACGTGGACGAATCTCAGCCGTGCGATGAAGATCCAACGGCGGAGAAGCTTCGCGAGTCCGGCAATGGCACGGCGGAGCTGGGCTGGCCGGGGACGGAGACGACGACCACGGCAACGGCGTTGCGGGGCTCCTCTGGTGGAGTGAATGGTACCTCCGGGTGCGCTTCGATGCGAGGAGTCCGGATCTGGGCACAACGGCGGCGGAATTTGCAAGAAACCGCGGCGGAACGCACGACCAACTACGGCGAACGATTGCGGCGCAACCACGTCGGCATGAGCACGGTGGGTTAGGGCTACGGGTGCGCATGGGAGTGGCGGTTACGACACGGGTGGCGGCGCATTAAATACCCCCTCGACGTCCGTGATACGCGCGGAAAACAAGGGCCCACGCACGGGCGGCGGCGGAGTCCGGCGGCAACTCGGAGAGGGCGACGTGGCGCAATCTCGGTCGCTGGATCAAGATCCAACGGTCGCGGGGTTTGGGCTCGGGTCCGGCTCGGTGACCTGGCTGGCTCGGTCGGAGTCGGGCTCGGGTGACGTGGCTCGATCTCGGCCGTTGGATCTAGATCCAACGGTCGGGCGGTTAGGGTTCCGTCCGGCTCGATCCGGTTCGAACGTGGTTCGGGTAGGACTCGGACTCGAGTCCGACTCGGGCTCGGTCGGAGGAACAGTAAAACCCGGTTTGATTTTCCAGCGATTAAATATTTTAATTAATTTCTAGAAATTCAAACAATTCAAGAAAAATAGCAAAATAATCAAAAAAATTCTAGAAAAATTCTGGAAAATATTTTAGGGTATTTTGGACCCAAATAAAATATTTCCAACAAAATTTTATTTGTAAAATTAAATTCTTTAATTATTTTAAAAAGGGGATAAATTCAAATAAATCCAAATAAATCTCAGAAAATTCCAAAAATTCACAAAAGTGCAAAATAACATTAAAATTCATGAAAAGTAAAAAATTGGGGTGTTACAAACCTCCCCCCTTAACAGAATCTCATCCCCGAGATTCAGGACTAACTAAGGAATAGGTTTGGAAACTCTTTCTTCAAATCCTCCTCGCGCTCCCAAGTTGCTTCACTCTCTGCATGGTTCCTCCACTGGACTCTGCAGAAACAGGTCGACTTATTCCTTGTTTCTCGATCCTTGGTGTCCAGAATCTTAACGGGGTGCTCCTTATAAGTCAGATCTTCTTGCAGCTCTATCAACTCCAGCGGTGTTTGCTCATCAGATACTCGGAGACACTTCTTCAGTTGGGACACGTGGAACACGTCATGCACTCCTGCTAATGATTGCGGCAATTCCAGCTGGTACGCAACTTCGCCTCTACGGCTCAAAATCTTAAATAGTCGAACATATCTCGGTGCAAGTTTTCCCTTGGCGTGGAACCTCTTAACTCCCTTGAGTGGTGTGGCTCTGAGATATACGAAATCTTCCGGTTCGAAACTCATGTCCCGGCGACGGTTATCAGCGTAACTCTTCTGTCTTGACTGAGCTATCCTTAGTCCTTCCCGGATCATGGCAATTCTCTCTTCGGCCTCTTGAAGAATATCCGGTCAAAAGACATGGCGTTCACCCGTCTCATTCCAGTTCAACGGGGTTCGACTGGGTCGACCATATAATGCCTCAAAAGGTGACATCTGTAAACTTATTTGGTAATTATTATTGTAGCTGAACTCAGCATACGGCAGACTCTTATCCCACGAGGTAGCATAAGCCAAAGCGCAAGCTCTTAGCATATCCTCTAGAATCTGATTGACTCTTTCGATCTGTCCATCCGTCTATGGATGATAAGTTGTACTGAAGTTCAAACGAGTCCCCATGGCTTCATGCAGCTTATTCCAGAATCTCGAAGTAAACTGGGTACCTCTGTCCGATACAATCTTCTTTGGTACTCCGTGCAAACAGACGATCCTGGTCATGTATAATTCGGCTAACTTATCTCCTGAATAGGTGGTCTTCACGGGGATAAAGTGAGTGACCTTAGTCAAGCGATCCACTATGACCCATATGGAGTCATATCCTCCTTGAGTCTTGGGTAAACCGGTAATGAAGTCCATTCCGATTTCCTCCCATTTCCACTCAGGTATCTTCAATGGCTGTAGCAATCCTGCTGGCCTCTGATGCATTGCCTTGACTCTCTAGCATATGTCGCACAATGCGACATGCTCGGCAACCTCACGTTTCATGCTTGGCCACCAGAATCTTTCCTTCAAGTCCTGATACATCTTGGCACTTCCTGGATGGATTGAATACTTGGAGTCATGGGCTTCCTCTAGGATCAACTGCTTCAGCTCCTTCTTGTTTGGCCCACAAATTCGATCCTCCATCCACAACGTGCCTTGCTCATCCAGCTTGAAGTCTTTTGCCTTGCCTTCATCCATCTTGGACTTAATCCTGCGGATCTTGTCATCATCCTTCTGTCCTTCTCGGATCTGATCCTCCAGGGTAGGCTTCACTTCTAATGCAGCCAAGAATCCTTCTGGTACCACTTCAATCTGCATTCTCTGGAAATCCTTGCATAGCTCTTCCTGACTCGTGGCTATCAACATGTTTACGGTATGGCTTTTCCGACTCAGAGCATCGGCCACCATGTTGGCCTTTCCGGGATGGTAATGGATTCCAACATTATAATCCTTGATCAGCTCTAACCATCTCCTCTACCTCATGTTCAGGTCTGATTGGGTGAAGATGTACTTAAGGCTCTTATGGTCCGTATATACTTCGCACCTGTTCTCGATGAAATAATGACGCCACAACTTCAAAGCATGCACTACGACAGCTAGCTCTAGGTCATGCGTTGAATAATTCTCCTCATGCGGTCTCAACTGCCTCGATGCTTAAGCGACGACCTTTCCGTTCTGCATCAGCACACACCCAAGTCCTTGGCGCGATGCATCACAATAAATATCAAAGCTTTGATTGACGTCTGGTAGAACTAACACTGGGGCTGATGTCAATCGCTTCTTCAGCTCTTGAAAACCTTTCTCGCACTCCGGCGTCCATGCAAACCTCTTCTCCTTTTTCAACAATTGCGTGAGAGGTCTCGCAATCGTTGAAAAGCCTTCGATAAAACGGCGGTAGTAACCTGCCATACCAAGGAGACTACGGATCTGGGTCACGGTCTTCGGCTGCTCCTAGTGTAACACAGCTTCTACCTTGCTCGGATCAACGGCGACTCCTTCTGCGGTCATTACATGTCCGAGGAACTCCACTTTGTCCTTCCAAAAGTCGCACTTGCTGAACTTGGCGAAGAGTTGTTGTTCCCTCAGCTTTTCCAAAACTCGCCTCAAGTGCTCTGCATGTTCATCCTTTGTCTTGGAGTAGACCAAGATATCATCTATGAACACAACAACAAACTTGTCCAAATATTCCATGAACACCTTATTCATCATATTCATGAAGTAAGCTGGCGCATTCGTAGACCAAAGGACATAACAGTGAACTCGTAATGTCCGTATCTTGACGATAATGCGGTCTTCGGGATATCTTCTGATCGGATCTTCAACTGGTGGTATCCCGACCTCAGATCAATCTTGGAGAAAACTCCGGCTCCTCTCAGCTGGTCAAACAGATCATTGATCCTGGGTAGCGGGTACTTATTCTTCACGGTGACTTCATTGAGTGCACGGTAGTCAATGCACATCCTGAAGCTCCCATCCTTCTTCTTGATGAACAGAACTAGCGCTCCCTACGGCGACGAACTCGGTCTGATGAATCCTTTCTCCATCAGCTCTTCAAGCTGCTTCTTCATCTCTACCAATTCTTCGGTGGACATCCGATAGGGTCTCTTTGCTATCGACGCTGTACCAGGTACAAGCTCTATCACAAACTCTATGTCTCTGTCTGGCGGCATACCAGGTAAATCTTCAGGAAAGACATTCGGATACTCGTTCAACACTGAGACATCCTCTATGCTGATTGCCTTTGCGCTGCTAACCATCAGCTGTCCCTCACGAACGGCTATCGCACGAAATTCCACTTTCCTTCCACGTGGGCTCTCAACTGAGATAATCCTTCATCCACAATCCAGCACAACCTTTTGCTTGGATAACCAATCCATTCCCAAAATAACATCTAAGGTCTGGGTTTCCAGTATAATAAGGTTCGCTAGGAATTCTACCCCATCTATTAATATTCTCACCCCAGAACATCCTACTTTAGTTCGGAGTTCGGAACCAGGGGTTTGAACTAGAAGCATGCATTTAAGTCTTGCAATCTCCAAATCGTTTTTAGCAGCAAAGCCTTGAGAAACAAACGAATGCGAAGCTCCAGAGTCAAACAAAAGCTGCAGTGCATCGACTTGACAAGTAACTTACCCAGCACGACGTCCATGGCATTCTGGAGTGCCTCTGCGGTGACATGGTTGACTCGGCCTCTCACTACGGTTTGGGGCGTGGCTCCTGGCTGTGCTGTCCCGCGGTTTGCTCCTGGTGCAGGCATCCTGGCTGGTGTGGATCCCAGATTGAAGCGGACCGGGGTCACTCCTGCTGTCTTCTTGGGGCAACTGTTGGAGAAGTGCCCTGGCTCGTTGCATGTGTAGCAGCTTCTCACTGTCCCCTGTTGATTTGCTGAGCGGCGTTTAGGCCGGAGTTGGGGTCTGATAATTCTGGTTGACGGGTCTCGATGCTGGTGACGGTGTCCTTGTTGCATTCTGCGGTTGGAATCTGAAAAACTGATTCGGCGCAACCCGCAGACGCTGCTGCGTCCCCTGACGCGATCCCTGCTGTTGCATCCTGCGCTTCCGGTTCTCATCCAGTTCTTTGCGCTTGTCCTCAAGAATAAGCGCCTTGTTCACAAGCTCCTGAAAATCTTGAAAGGTTTGGGTGATCAGTCCCACCTGTAGTCCTGAGTTCATTCCCTTCAGGAAACGAGACTGCCTGGCCTTGTCTGTCGCCACGTCTTCAGGTGCGTAGCGTGCAAGCTGTGTGAATTTGTTCAGGTATTCGGCCACCGGCTGATTACCTTGCTTCAGTGCTCTGAACTCTTCCTTCTTCAAGTCCATTATTCCTTCCGGAACATGATACTGACGGAAAGCAGCTGTGAATTCTTCCCAGGTAATATCCTGTGGATTCTCCTGCGTTGCGCAGAAGTTTTCCCACCATTCTGTTGCGGTTCCTTCCAACTGATGAGAGGCATAAAGCACCTTCTCATTTCCCCCACACTGGGTTATGTGTAGCTTCCTTTCAATCGACCTTAACCAGTCATTGGCCTCCAACGGATTGGCATTCCCAGAGAAGGTGGGTGGATGAGTCCTCATGAATTCTGACAGTCTTGAATTCTGGCGTTGTCCCTGATTGACTTGATTATTCTGATTAACAGTGGTGTGGACAGTAATCTGTTGCATCTGCTGCATCATTGCGTGCATCAACTGAGTCTGAGCGGCAAGAAAGGCTCCAAAGTTCTGCATGTCCACTTGCGGTGCTGGCTTGGGTACAGGGGCTCCATCATTGGGGTGTTCAGCTAGGCGAGAACCACTTCCATTGCCTCCAAGGTTCCCACGGGTATTCACCATCTGTCGATTGTTCCAAGGTTTAGAGATAAGGAGGAAACAGGAATAGACGAGTAATGGGGAAACTTTGCGGGGCGAAAGGTGTAACTCAAAATCCAACTTTATTATTTAATAATAATAACTTGGTATGGTTGCTCACAATGCCTAAGGGCCTTGCAACACATACTGCACACTCAGCAAGCAATGAAAATCCAAATCGGCTAACACTGGGGTCTAACGCCTCTAAGGGTGACTCTTATTCTATAATGCGACTCGACGAAGGAGTCTCAACTTCAAAACCTATGCTCACTAGTCGAGAAAACCTCCACTGCCTCCTCGGGGCGGGTGCGGCGGCATAGGCGCGAAGCAATCGCCATGCCCCGCAACTGCAGCTGTGGTTGACGACGCGACGTCCTCCTCTGGCTCGAGATCTGGCTGTTGCTGAGGCTGTGGCGCGGGTGCAGGTGGCTCCTCTTCTGGGTCCTCCTCTGGCTCTGGGGCGTCCAATTCCAACACTGGATCGGGGCCCTGTCCATACAGTGCGGTCTCCAGCTCTGCGATCCTTTCCGCAGCATAGGCGACGTACTCACGAGCATTCTCTAAGTGCTTTTTCTCTTCCTCAACCTGCTCGCGAGCCTTCACCAACTCCTGAGCTATGTCATCGATAAGCTCCTCCTGGGCGGCGACGAATCTGGCTAAGTGAGTGACGGTGGCATCCTTGTCCTCTATCAGCCTTCGCTGAGCTCTGTTATCTCGGCGTGGGTGGTGACGGAATACTGTGCCTTCCAGCTCCCTGGAGTAGGTGCGAGCGATCTGCTGCATTGCTCGACGCGACACCTCCTGGATTCCCATCTCAAAGGTAGACCTCCTGGCAGAGAAGTGAGAAGGGCGACTGAACTTCGTCTTCTCTCGAGCGTACACTATGATCTTCACATCCCATCCAATGACCAGTCCTGCCTGCACGAGTGTAGTCCCTCGGTAAAGCGGTCTCTCAAACCCTCCAAGCAACTGTAGCATACGCCACAACTCGGCAGTGTAGCCTCCCTCACGCTCGGTGTAGTTGTTCTTCATCATCATCTGTCAAAAGATGCTCGTGTAAGAACGCAACATTTTAAAATCAAGGTGGGAGACAAAAAGAACTCAGCAAGGGGTATGAACAAGAGGAAAAGGGGTAAGGTGAGAATTCATTCATTATCTTGACAACTTTTAACTTTAGAAATTAAGTTTTATCCTCACTACGACCAATCTAACTATGGGTGAGCCTACAGTCAGTATGGCTCTGATACCACCTCTGTCGGGACCCGAATTTGCAAATCCGGACCCTTTGTGTATTCCGCACTAGTCCAGGATCACGCTAGTGCACACAGTCTCAACATTGGTAAATATCACAATCATACTCAACGAATAATAAGGTACTTTAATTAGTTAACCAAAACTGGTTGCTCAACCTTAAGGCCAAGTTACAAATATACGCCACGCAGGGCGAAAACTTATTAAAGGAGAAATAACAGCAGCGAAAAAAAAGATAACTTCGTGGCGCCATCCAGTATACCACAGGCAACTGACTGGGCTCGCTCCCTAGATAGACGGTTCCTCTTGGGGCTCCTCCTCCAAAGCTGGTGTAGATTCTTCTTCAACTGATGTTGTATTGTGGCAAGGGTGAGTACTTGGTACTCAGCAAGTCATGCACGGAATGCAACTAATATACTACATGCATGGTCTATTACAAAGGAATAGCTTAGGGTATAATTTGCAGTAAAACAACATTTGACAAGTAACATAAGTAGATTCAAAAGTAGTAAAAATAAGTGTAAGATCAATAACTTTTCCAGGAGTTAAATAAACATCTTTTCCATTCCTAATCCACATTTCTATCAACGTCATTATTAAACCAAACCAAACCTTTCAAGTCCAAGTTATTTTCAAGAAAGTCTAACCCTTGACTGTAATTCCCTAGTAATGTCCAATGCCGCGAACACGGCTATTCGAATAGATTTTACACTCTGCACAGGTTATGCACTTTACCCACAAGATACAACGAAACACCACAAAGGTGAGTGTCCGTAACAAAGTCTTTCGGAAACTTCTAACAGCACCAGTGGGCCTCCCCGGTTTTTGCGCACTAACCCTTCCCTTAGCGAAGGCGAAGTTTAGGCCAATCAACCGTTAGATGGGTACCTGGCCGCAGCCCTAGTACGCTCCCCCGTACAACTACATAAAAGGTATAGTTGACACCCCGAGGTCCCACAGGTACGTTTTTAGCAACTTAATCAACTAGGTCCGTCCCATTACAGACATGTGGCTGCACGTTTGACTCAGTTCAAAGGCTTGCAAGGTTAAGTACTTAGGGTGACCAGGGCAAGACTACCCGAAGAACCAAATCAACATTCCTGGTGCCACAACTGGCCCACCCGATCATTCTTGCCACATGCCCCGGTCGAAAACTATTTATCAAACCCCCAGTTGTTTACCACGAACCACGTGCCATCAATATCATCATCAATAACACATGACACTTCTCAAAATAGGTTCCATATCTCATTAAGTCAATGTTGTCATGTATTTGTCAAAAAGATGTTACGTGGCAAGGCTAAGCATACTACATCAGTCTAATTACCCATGTTGGCAATTTAATATTGCCCAACTAATAATCCACAACTAGGGTGACAAGGGGTCATGGCACATAAATAATAATCAATGTGTCATAGTGCAAAGTTGGCATTTAACTAATTTCCCAAAGTTAATTAAAGCATTTTCTAATTAAACTAGCATGCAATAAATTAAATCAAAATAATTTTAAAATGGGATCAACATGGTCAAAGCACAACTTGCCTTCAAAGAGTACTTGTTCTTGGTCTTGGGCTGGCTCCTGGGTCAATACTTCTCCTTCGAAGCCTTCGGGTACTTCAACGTCTACTCGTAACGCGTACAAATAACAGATAATAAATAAAACAGTAAACAAAAAGTATCCAAACATCCAAATAAAGTCCATAAACAGAGAGAGCATAATTTTATGAATTTTTAGAAATTTGAATCGTCAAAATCGGAGTTAAAACGCAAAAGTTACAAGCGTTAAAAGTTTAAATAATCAATTAAATAATATTGCAGGGAAAAACTTTGGTCCAAAAATTAAATAAAATTCACCATTAGGTAGATCTCAGTTTTATAAAAATTTAGAAATTTGAATCACTCAAATCGGAGTTAAAATGCAAAAGTTATAAGCATTTCAAGTTTCAAAATTCAAATAAATCAATAATCCGAATTAATCCATTTATTTTTATATCAAAAAACCCGATTAATGACGTCAGCATGACGTCAGCGTGGAATTTGATTTTCCACCGAATTATTTTTCTATTGAAAAATCGGATTATTGCGTCAGTAGGTCCATGGACGTGGTCCACGGTTCGGCTTGGGTCCACGGTGGACCCGGTCCACGAGTACATGTCTCACTAACATGTGAGCCCCCTCGGATGATGTCAGCGATGACGTCATCACGATCGGCTGAGGACGGCTGACAGCTGGGCCCCACCGTGACGTTAGCGGTGACGTCATGGTGCGGTTCGTACCGAGCCGACACGCTGGTGCCATCTTGCGACGCCACGCGTGACATCGGGCCGGATCGGGCGGCGGCGCTACCGATCGTGATTCGGCCACTTCCGCCGACGTGGCTAGATCTCGGCCGTTGATTTGAAAATCAACGGCCCAGATCAGATCTGGGTTTCACGCGTTAGGAAACAACACGGTCGATCTGGACCGTTCGATCTTGATCGGACGGTCAAGATCCGATCTAAAGCTACAATGTGGATTAACCCTAGCCGTACGATCTAGATCTAATGGCTGAGATCTATCCAAGCACGGTGCAGTTACCGCTACATGGCACGATCTAAACCGTTGGATCTATATCCAATGGTTGGAAACAGATCTAAAAACTAAAACGTGGAAATTACCCGGGGATGACGTGGACGAATCTCAGCCGTGCGATGAAGATCCAACGGCGGAGAAGCTTCGCGAGTTCGGCAATGGCACGGTGGAGCTGGGCTGGCCGGGGACGGAGACGACGACCATGGCAACGGCGTTGCGGGGCTCCTCCGGCAGAGTGAATGGTACCTCCGGGTGCGCCTCGACGCGAGGAGTCCGGATCTGGGCACAACGGCGGCGGAATTTGCAAGAAACCGCGGCGGAACGCAAGACCAACTACGGCGAGGGATTGCGGCGCAACCACGGCGGCTTGAGCTCGGTGGGTTAGGGCTACGGGTGTGCATGGGAGAGGCGGTTACGACACGGGTGGCGGCGCATTAAATACCCCCTCGACGTCCGTGATACGCGCGGAAAACGAGGGCCCACGCGCGGGCGGCGGCGGAGTTCGGCTGCAACTCGGAGAGGGCGACGTGGCGCAATCTCGGCCGCTGGTTCAAGATTCAACGGTCACGGGGTTTGGGCTCGGGTCCGGCTCGGAGGACCTGGCTGGCTCGGGTGACGTGGCTCGATCTCGGCCGTTGGATCTAGATCCAACGGTCGGGCGGTTAGGGTTCCGTCCGGCTCGGTCCGGTTCGAACGTGGTTCGGGTCGGACTTGGACTCGAGTCCGACTCGAGCTCGGTCGGAGGAACAGTAAAACCCGGTTTGATTTTCCAGCGATTAAATATTTTAATTAATTTCTAGAAATTCAATCAATTCAAGAAAAATAGCAAAATAATCAGAAAAATTCCAGAAAAATATTGGAAAATATTTTAGGGTATTTTGGACCCAAATAAAATATTTCCAACCAAATTTTATTTGTAAAATTAAATTCTTTAATTATTTTAAAAAGTGGATAAATTCAAATAAATTCCAAATAAATCCCAGAAAATTCCGAAAATTCATAAAAGTACAAAATAACATTAAAATTCATGAAAAGCAAAAAAAATTGGGGTGTTACAATTGCGAAGTGGCGTGTCTCGGATTCGGGGTCGAATCATGTTGAAGGGGGAAGAATGTGATACTACGGAAGGTCGAAACATTATAAAATATGAAATCGGAGATTAAAACTATACGTTATGAAGTTTAATCGTGTTTCCGGGCCGATTTCGGGAGTTTGGGCCTCTCCGGGGCGATTTGGGCCTTAGGGGGGACCCCACATGGGCCGAAGGTGGAGTTTTTTGGCCCATGTGGGGGAAGAGGGCAGCAAACCCCTGCCCATGTGTCCCCTTCCCTTGCCCTAGGGTGCCCCACCCCCTTTCCCTCCTCCCCAAGCCGCTACCCCCCCACTTCCTCCTCTCCAAGCCGCTCTAGCCACCCTCCCCCTTGCGCCTCCCTCCCTCTCCTCTCCACCTCCCTAGCCATCCTAGGGGAGCTCCTCACCCCTCCATCCTGCTGTCCTCTCCATTGGGAAGCTCCGCGACGAGGAGATCCGGCGGATTCGGAGCGAGGAAGGAGATCGGGAGAACCGGGAGGAGATTCGTCGCTGTTCATTGGTTCATCGTTCGTCGGGCGAAGGTATGGTTAGGGGTAATCTATGTTGATGCCATGTGCTGATGGCCCTTTTAAGGTGCTAGATCGAATAAATGATAATGCATATAAGCTTGAACTGCCTGCAGAGTTTGGGGTTAGCCCCACCTTTAACATTGCAGATTTGAAGCCTTATTTGGGTCAAGAAGATGAGCTTGAGTCGAGGACAACTCTCTTTCAAGAGGGGGAGGATGATGAGGACATCACTATACTAGATGCACCCATGACCTCAACTCCACCATCCCCTATGCAAGGTCCTATCACAAGGGCACATGCACGGCAGCTAAATCAACAGGTGAACTTGTTTCTCGGGTTGCATAATTTTACTTTTGAGGATAGACTGCTACCTAATAATATTCTCATAATTAGGAACCACGACAAGGATCAGCAAGGGAATCAATTTTCGTCCAACCAAGTCAACATGCAAGGTGGGAACGCAAAAGAGCTCAACTCGGCCTTCAATGACCAGTCTGAATTCAAATGGACCTAGAGAATGCAAACGGACTCCGATTGGAGCGTGTGAATACTTGATCAAAAGATAATTTCGTCCTCTTTCCAATGGATCTGGCCTCACTTTAAAATTCCACGCGAGTCAATCACAGCAAGCAAAACACTTCGGCTGTCTCAGACTCTTCGGTTGCTGCACCACCATTATTGTTGGGCTGAGTTCCCATGTAACTTAAAGTGGTGTAAGAGCCCCCCCCCTAGCAGCCAACTCGTGGGTATATGTATCTTGAACCAGATCCATCTTATTTTCCTTAGGTTTTGTTAAGTTTAGTTGCCCCCATGTGTGGAACTTTAACCTTGTTCTCTTGACTCGGCTAGAGCAGCAGTAAACAAGTTCAGAACCTCAGTTCATGTGTGTGCTTTTTTCTTGTTCTTGCTAGTTCTTCGGTTGCTTGCAAGAATAGACCTTCGTGGTCAGGTCATCCGTGTCTCGGCATGGTTGATAACAACTAGGAGTGTGGTTTAGCGATTGCGGGCGCTTATCCTTGCGTGGTTCGTAGCCGGATCGTCAAAGTCATCCTCCACCAAATCGAAGTTATCCCCTCACCGGAAGATCGGGCACCCGTGTGCGCATCATTTGGTATTAGAGCGAAGGTTTACCGGTGAATTTTTAGTTGTTTGATTGTGTTCTTCCTATAGTCCAGAAAATTTGCCCCTCAAAAAGATTGATATCCACTGTCCAAACCCCGTTGTGCCATCCAATCGTTTAATTTAAGTTTGCTTAATTGTGTTTGCGTTCATTCTAGCGTTGTCTTGTTGTTGTTCATCTTCTGTTCATTTTCCCCACATCAAAATCCATCCATAAGAACCAAAATCGAAACATTGCATCTCGGGCAGAATCTGTCCATTTGCGCAGCTGTCACCAAAAATGCCATAAATCCCATTTGGTTTATCCTTTTTGAGTGAAACCAAAAAGAGCAGCTTCGTGACTTATTGTTCTATCTTTTTGCCAAATTTCACACTCATACATGAAAGCAACTGAAATCTGTAAGTGTTTCTTTCGGACCTAGTTGCTGTTCTGAAACCTGCAGCTGAGCGCATTTGTGAATTTTGTGCGAATTTTTCAGTTGTTTTCTGAAATTTCGCCCAAAATAAAAGTTGTTGTAAAAGTCGTCAAGAAGAAGAGAAAAAAGAATCTTTGCAAATGAGGCTTCTGACAAAAAGTTACGGCCAAAATACCAATCCGCTGTCCGGTGGACAGAAAACAGCAAGTTACAAAGTTGGATCAATTTTGTGCTTTCATGTTTCCAATTGTATATCTCTGTGTTGCTATGTGTTTACCACTTGTATCCATATTCACACATTTGCTTTAGCCTATTTTCCACCCTTGTTTGATCAGCAACATAGGCTAAGTGCTAGTTTCTAACAATTACTTAATTTATGCAAATCTGAGATTAATTGATTGTTTTCCATTGCTACTGAGTATACACAGTCTGTCCAAGCTCCACTCTCTACTAACCTCACAGGTGATAGCCTTGCAATCGCTTTGCTCACGCTTGAGATCAGTTTATCACGAACCAGCCACCGGTTGCACCGCTTGCTGCATTAGTAAGAATTGGTAAGAGCTTGGTAAGAGCTTGAGAGGAAGTGCCCAGATCAATTTCACCAATTAGTAGTGGATAGGGAACTACATATCTTTGTGTGTTTTCCTGTTATTACTAACCATGGCAGATGAAGGAGGCAGCAATGAGGGAAATCGAGCTGATGTTCTGACACCCCGTTCGAGAGGAATCATACAACACTTCACACGATTACTCAATGAATATGCTGAAAATCATGATAACGCATTGGCTCAGATCAACGAAAACCTCGCCACCATCCGTGATCGAGTTGATCATCTTGAGGGACAACAGCCACCACTTGCTGAAAACGTGGCCAATGATGCACAAGAACAAAACGGCGCATATGGACGCCAACCGTGGTACGCTCCCCGTGCCCGGGCAAATGAGGTAGAGAACAATTATGCTGCTGACACTGAGGATGATGATGGATTTAACTCCAATAATGATCGAGATCATCGACGACTTCGACACAATCGGCAAGGTATGGGTAGAAATCAGCGAGAACCTCGAGAGGTACATAATGATCCCATGGGAAATATTAAGTTTACAATACCTTCATTTGATGGAAAATATAACCCTGATGCTTATCTTGATTGGGAGCTAGCGGTAGAACAAAAATTTGCATGCTATGACTTTCCTGAAGATAGAAAAGTTAGGGCTGCCACTAGTGAGTTCACTGCTTTTGCCTCCATTTGGTGGAGTGAGGCTTGTAGAAATCATGATAACATACCTAGAACATGGAATGCACTAAAAATAATGTTGAGAGCTAGATTTGTTCCTTCTTACTATGCTCGTGACTTGCTCAACAAATTGCAACGATTAAATCAAGGAAATAAATCTGTAGAGGAGTATTATCAAGAAATGCAAATTTGTGAGTTGCGTTGTGGGTTGGAAGATAATGAAGATACTAAGATGGCTAGATTTCTAGGTGGGCTCAATAGAGAAATTCAGGACATACTTGATTACAAAGAATACAACTCTATCACTCGTTTGTTCCATCTTGCTTGTAAAGTCGAAGGAAATCTGAGGGACGACATGCCAAGCTAAGAGGGAATTTTGGAGGTTCCTTTTCGTCACGACCAAACCAAGTGCAAGCAAAGTCTCCATCCACCACTTCTGGTCGTGTACCTCCACATTCCAACCGTGGGCGTCCTGCTACCTCTACTTCCACTCCAACGCATGTTTTGGAAACAAAATCAGCCTCGGCACAAGCTCCTGCTAAGAGTGCTTCTTTAGTTGCATCCACAGGCCGCACTCGCGATGTGCAATGCCATCGTTGCAAAGGATTTGGACACTTGATGCGTGATTGTCCAAGTCAACGTGCTCTAATTGTGAGGGACGATGGTGAGTATACCTCTGCTAGTGATATTGAGGAAGATCTTGCTTTAGCTGCAACTAACCCTGCAGGTGAGAATGAAGAGAATAAAAATGAGGAGCAGTAATTGGGTGCTGACATTTCAGACAAGTACATGAGCATCATTGTAAAGCATGTACTTAGCGCTCAAATGGAGAGTGTCGAACAAAATCAGCGCCACAACTTGTTCCAAACTAAATTTGTCATCAAAAAGCGCTCTGTGCGAGTCATCATTGATGGAGGGAGTTGCAATAATCTTGCTAGCATGGATATGGTCGAGAAGCTTGGCTTGACCACAACACAGCATCCACATCCTTACTACATTCAGTGGTTCAACTCTAGTGGAAAGGTTAAGGTAACAAAAATGGTAAGACTGCACTTTTCACTCGGTTCATATCATGACCATGCTGATTGTGATGTTGTGCCTATGCAAGCATGCTCTTTGCTGTTAGGTAGACCTTGGCAATATGATAAAGATGCATCTCATCATGGTAGAACTAATCAATACACTCTCATGCATAAAGGAAAGAAAATTATTTTGCTTCCTATGACCCCTGCTGCAATTCTAAAAGATGACTTGGAGAGAGCTGAAAGAGAAAAGGAAAGTGCTAAAAGTGAAAATCAGAGTGTAGCCAACAAGTTAGCACAACCAAGGAAGAAAGAATCTAATCCTAAGAAAACTGAAATCAAGTTAAAAGGTGCTGTCATGCTAGCTACAAAATCTGATTTGAATGACATGATAGGAAGCAATGCTGAATGCTATGTTTTGATTTGCAAGAATGTTTTGTTTTGCTTGAATAATATGCCTTCCTCTTTGCCTCCTGCGGTTGCTAACCTTTTGCAGGAGTTTGAGGATGTGTTTCCCGATGAGGTACCCCCAGGGCTGCCACCAATTAGGGGAATTGAACATCAAATTGACTTGATCCTAGGGGCATCTTTGCCCAACCGTGCACCGTATAGGACAAATCCAGAGGAGACTAAGGAAATTCAACGTCAAGTGCAAGACTTGCTTAACAAAGGGTATGTACGCGAGAACCTTAGTCCTTGTGCTGTTTCTGTGCTTTTAGTGCCAAAGAAAGATGGATCATGGCGTATGTGCGTAGATTGCAGAGCTATCAATAATATTACTGTCAGGTATCGTCACCCTATTCCTAGGTTGGATGATATGCTGGACGAGTTAAGTGGCTCTATGGTGTTTTCTAAAGTTGACTTGAGAAGTGGCTACCACCAAATTCGAATGAAACTTGGAGATGAATGGAAGATAGCATTTAAAACTAAATTTGGCTTGTATGAGTGGTTAGTTATGCCTTTCGGATTGACTAATGCCCCTAGTACATTTATGCGTTTGATGAATGAAGTTTTGCGCCCTCTCATTGGAAAATCTGTGGTGGTGTACTTTGATGATATCTTGATTTATAACAAGTCACTTTCTGAACATCTTGACCATTTACGTGTGTTTTTAATGCTCTATGTGATGCACGTTTGTTTGGTAACCTTGAGAAGTGCACCTTTTGCACCGATCGAGTCTCTTTTCTTGGCTATGTTGTAACCCCGTAGGGAATTGAGGTAGATGAAGCCAAGATTGAAGCAATCAAGAGTTGGCCGACTCCTAAAACGGTCACACAAGTGCGGAGCTTCCATGGATTTGCTGGATTTTATGGCCGCTTTGTGAAGGATTTCAGCACCATAGCCGCCCCACTGAATGAATTGACGAAGAAAGGTGTTGTGTTCCATTGGGGACAAGCTCAAGAAGATGCCTTCAACCTGTTGAAAAAGAAGCTTACCAATGCACCACTACTCCAACTTCCAAATTTTGGTAAGACCTTTGAGCTTGAATGTGATGCTAGCGGTATCGGCATTGGTGGTGTATTGATACAAGAAGGTAAGCCTGTTGCCTATTTCAGCGAGAAATTGAGTGGACCTGTTCTTAATTACTCCATGTATGATAAGGAATTATATGCTCTTGTACGTTCCTTAGAAATGTGGCAACATTATTTATGGCCCAAAGAATTTGTTATACATTCTGATCATGAATCACTTAAGCACATTCGAAGCCAAAATAAGCTGAACCGTAGACATGCTAAATGGGTGGAATTCATTGAATCTTTTCCCTATGTCATTAAACACAAGAAAGGAAAGGATAATGAGATTGCTGATGCTTTGTCACGAAGATATGCAATGATATCCCAACTTGATTGTAGGATTTTTGGATTAGAAACTATAAAAGATCTATATGCTCAAGACAATGAATTCAAGGAACCCTTGCTAAATTGTAAGGATGGAAAGAGTTGGAATAAATTTGTGAACAATGATGGCTTCTTGTTTAGAGCTAACAAGCTATGCATTCCAGCTAGCTCTGTTCGACTTTTGTTGCTACGGGAGGCTCATGGAGGAGGATTGATGGGACACTTTGGAGCCAAAAAGACGGAGGATGCGCTGGCAGCTCATTTCTATTGGCCTAAGATGAGACGCGATGTCGAGCGCTATGTGGCACGCTGCACCACATTCCAAAAGGCCAAGTCCCGGTTGAACCCCCACGGTTTGTATATACCTCTTCCTGTCCCTAGTGTTCCATGGGAGGATATTTCAATGGACTTTGTTCTAGGATTGCCTAGGACAAAGAGGGGGAGGGATAGCATATTTGTTGTTGTTGATAGATTCTCAAAAATGGCACACTTCATTCCATGCCACAAGAGCGATGATGCCACTCACATTGCTGATTTGTTCTTTAAAGAAATTGTACACTTGCATGGTATGCCTTCCACTATTGTTTCAGATTGTGATGCCAAATTCTTAAGCCATTTTTGGAGGACCCTATGGAACAAATTGGAGACCAAGCTGCTATTCTCCACCACCTGTCACCCCCAAACAGATGGCCAAACTGAAGTTGTCAACCGCACTTTGTCAACAATGTTACGGGCTATTTTGAAGAAGAACTTGAAAGAGTGGGAGGAATGTCTTCCTCATGTGGAGTTTGCCTACAATCATGCAATACATTCCACTACAAAGGTCAGCCCTTTCCAGGTAGTGTATGGCTTTAACCCTCATGCTCCCATAGACTTGTTGCCTCTTCCTTCTACCGAGAGGGTGAATTTAGATGCAAAAAAAAGCGTCTGATTTTATTCTCAAATTGCATGAAACTACAAAAGACAACATTGAGTGCATGAATGAGAAGTATAGAGTTGCTGGTAGCCATGGTAGGAAACATTTAACATTTGAACCTGGTGATCTTGTCTGGCTACATTTGCGCAAAGAAAGATTCCCTGAATTGAGAAAATCTAAGTTGATGCCACGTGCTGATGGCCCTTTTAAGGTGCTAGATCGAATAAATGATAATGCATATAAGCTTGAACTGCCTGCCGAGTTTGGGGTTAGCCCCACCTTTAACATTGCAGATTTGAAGCCTTATTTGGGTCAAGAAGATGAGCTTGAGTCGAGGACGACTCTCTTTCAAGAGGGGGAGGATGATGAGGACATCACTATACCGGATGCACCCATGACCTCAACTCCACCATCCCCTATGCAAGGTCCTATCACAAGGGCACGTGCACGGTAGCTAAATCAACAGGTGAACTCATTTCTCAGGTTGCATAATTTTACTTTTGAGGATAGACTGCTACCTAATAATATTCTCATACTTAGGAACCATGGCAAGGATCAGCAAGGGAATCAATTTTCGTCCAACCAAGTCAACATGCAAGGTGGGAACGCAAAAGAGCTCAACTCGGCCTTCAATGACCAGTCTGAATTCAAATGGACCTAGATAATGCAAACGGACTCCGATTGGGGCGTGTGAATACTTGATCAAAAGATAATTTCGTCCTCTTTCCAATGGATCCGGCCTCACTTTAAAATTCCACGCGAGTCAATCACAGCAAGCAAAACACTCTGGCTGTCTCAGACTCTTCGGTTGCTGCGCCACCATTATTGTTGGGCTGAGTTCCCATGTAACTTAAAGTGGTGTAAGAGCCCCCCCCCAGCAGCCAACTCGTGGGTATATGTATCTTGGACCAGATCCATCTTATTTTCCTTAGGTTTTGTTAAGTTTAGTTGCCCCCATGTGTGGAACTTTAACCTTGTTCTCCTGACTCGGCTAGAGCAAAGATAAACAAGTTCAGAACCTCAGTTCATGTGTGTGCTTTATTCTTGTTCTTGCTAGTTCTTCGGTTGCTTGCAAGAATAGACCTTCGTGGTCAGGTCATCCGTGTCTTGGCATGGTTGATAACAACTAGGAGTGTGGTTTAGCGATTGCGGGCGCTTATCCTTGCGTGGTTCGTAGCCGGATCGTCAAAGTCATCCTCCACCAAATCGAAGTTATCCCCTCACCGGAAGATCGGGCACCCGTGTGCGCATCACTTTCTCCTCCTCTCTAGATTGCTGTATTGTAATGTTAAGCAGCTGAACCTCGCCGGCCTTTCTTCTCGACGTGCACCGTGAATGAGGGTGAGTAGTATCTCCGAGCTGTTGTAGCAGAGATCACCTCACATGGCAACAATAATATTTCTGGGTAGCACATCCACTTGACCGCTCTTCTTCGTCCTTTACTACTTCCATGACCACGTTTGTGCTGCGCTGCTTCCTATTCTTCATCATGCCCAATTGTAAGTCATTCGTATGATCGATCGACTTTGTTAATTTTCAATACTTGAACATATCCGAAGTACAATGTATTGCATGCTGATTTATGTATCTCTAGTTTTTTTATATTTGTCTCAACATAAAATTTGAAATAAAAATATTACACATATTTCTAACAACTACTTCTCGCTGCCGTAATTATCGGCAATGGTGATGCTGCTGCAAAATCCGAATTCTACGCCAAGAAAGATAAAGAAGTACAACATATTGATCCATTTAAGGACTTCAATGTTTATATAAAATCTTCAATATAAACATGTTGGTGTACTTTATCGTGAGTCAATAGAGTGTCTTTGGTTGCTTTTATCATGTGATACATGTATGATATGGTTCAAGAAAATAAAGTCATTCATATGTTTGGTTGCTTGAATGAAACCATCCATCCTGAACCAAAGTGATACAAATTTAAAGAATATTTTTTATAGATGTTGAATCATTCCATTCATCCAAAATAATAGAATTAAATGATAACCATCCCATGCCATTCAACTTCATCGGCTTAACCAAACACACCATAATATAAATCGGAGGATACTTCTCGGAAAAAAAAAAAAATCCATATCCAGCTCGCACCAATAAGGCAATAACCTGAACAGACAAAAACCCACAGGCCACAATCCGATCAGAGGAAAGAACCCTAAAACCCCCAGCACACCAAAACCCGCTGTGGAAGCCAGTCCACCAGCAGCCATGTCGCGCCGCGCCTCCCAGCTCCTCCACATCACCCCCACCGCCACTGCCCTCTCCCGCCTCCTCCCGCAATCGCACAGGCAACCACGCCCAACCCCACCCGCACCTCTCCTCTCCGCCCCAAAATTCGCATCATCCTTCTCCTACGCCACCCAAGCAGCGGGCGTAGCCACAGCGGCGGCACCGGCGGCGAGGGCGCTGTGGACGGTGGGTAGCCTGCTGCGGCTCAATGACCTACGTGACAACCCGGGGGCACGGAAGCAGAAGACGCGCAAGGGCCGCGGGATCGGCTCCGGCAAGGGCAAGACGGCGGGGCGGGGCCACAAGGGCCAGAAGGCGCGCGGCACCGCGAGATTCGGCTTCGAGGGCGGCCAGACCCCGCTCCGCCGCCGCCTCCCCCGCCGCGGCTTCAAGAACCGCTTCTCACTCACGTTCCAGGTTCCTGCCTCACTTGGTTTTCCCTTTGCTCTCTTTTCCTCGCGTCTATGCAATCTTGCTGTTTGGGTAGTAATGGAATGGTGTAAGGTGGTGCACGTTAGGTGTTCGATCTGTGTTCTGTGGTGATTGATCACAAAACGTTTCATTCCTTGTTTCGTATGAATGTAGTCCAGTTGCCTCCTCGAATGTTCTTTGGTTGAATGCCGCTTACGTATACGGCAATCAATTGGCTTGCACATAAGGCGCTCGATCTATGTTCTGTGTACGGAGCTGACATATTTCCATTTTACTACCACTTATGCGCATGCTACGGTGATAAGGATTTTGTACCCTTCCTGGTGTTCCTCACGAATAAAATTTTGAATTTGCTATCCATCACTTGGCTAAACATTTTGGGGATTTCAGTCGAATTTCTGACCTTAGATGTGATTGAAGATTCGTACAATCATGCTCCGGGCAGCGTGTTCCTCATCTCCGGCGAGGTTGCCAGGATTAGGGTTCGGGTTCGATGTCAACAAACAATTCGAAATACCTTGAATTTTTCAGAATACGTCCGAGTCAAGTGGCAATGATTCCTTTTCCATCTTGTTACTGTTGATGGCAGTACCGCTCAACTACGGGATGCTTGAAAGTCAATGTATCAATAATGTTCCCAAGGAGGAGGACGGGGGGAGGTGATGACATCCCAAATGGCGAGTTAGGTGGGGGTGGCAGGAGGTGGTCCGAGGCGGCAGATCAGGCGATGGGGAGCAGCTGGAGACAGGGAAGAAGGTGGGAGGCAGCGGTGGAGGAGGCGGTGTGGGGGCGGCGTGGAGAAAGAGGCGGAAGGCGGCATCGATAGTTCGTGATCTGGGAGTTGTCGAGGAGCTCTGGAGCTGTGTTAATGGACTGTTGGATTGAATGACTGATTTTTCATAAAAAAATCACTCAAGTGATATCTAGAAATACCTTGAATTTTTCAGAATACGTCCGAGTCAAGTGGCAATGATTCCTTTTCCATCTTGGTACTGTTGATGGCAGTACCGCTCAACTACGGGATGCTTGAAAGTCAATGTATCAATAATGTTCCCAAGGAGGAGGACGGGGGGAGGTGATGACATCCCAAATGGCGAGTTAGGTGGGGGTGGCAGGAGGTGGTCCGAGGCGGCAGATCAGGCGATGGGGAGCAGCTGGAGACAGGGAAGAAGGTGGGAGGGAGGCAGCGGTGGAGGAGGCGGTGTGGGGGCGGCGTGGAGAAAGAGGCGGAAGGCGGCATCGATAGTTCGTGATCTGGGAGTTGTCGAGGAGCTCTGGAGCTGTGTTAATGGACTGTTGGATTGAATGACTGATTTTTCATAAAAAAATCACTCAAGTGATATCTAGACAGTCCCAAAAAATTTTAGCTGTGCCTGTTATTTGTAGCCCTTAGACGAGCTTATGGAGTAATTTTTGCAGTATACAACTCTGGTGATAGATGTCAAAGGTAGCATTAGCCTGAAAGGGCAGTGCAGGTTCATGTAGAAACCATTTTGACATGAACCGCTTGGATAGTAGAAGCTGACCTGCCAGTGACCATTTTTTCAGGAAAATATAATTCCGTACCACTCAAAGATGACCACTTTAGCAAAATACCTCCTAAAGATTTTGGTTCACTTTAATGCCACTCAACTTTGCAACGGTGGCACAATTTAGTGGTATTAAAGTAAACATTGCTTTTGATGGTATTTTGCTGAAGTGGTCATTTTTTAGTGGTACAGAACAAAACCAAAATTTCCTTTCTTTGCAAGGATTTTAGGAACTTTTCGATCAGAGTTTGGCTCAGAAAGCACAGTGAGGTTTCTGTAGCACAACCTTATGGCGTCAAAAGACCTCGCTTGGATGTGAACAATTTCATCATTTTTGCCTGTTTCCTGTTATGTATCCCCTAGATTGTAGTGTATTCTGCGTTCTTTGAGCTAGAATGTGGTATATGTAGGCACGGTTACACGACATGAAGTGTCTGGGGTGCACGGGCATCCCATTGGTTTTGTGGCTTGTGTGTATGGAACTGGTGGCAGAGCTTTGCTTTATTTTGGCGGATGAAGATTATGGGTGATTTGTGCTAATCTGTGGAAGTGTTCAGGTGCTGCTGCTGATATGCAGTGATGGGGATGTGCACTTTCTGGGGACAGATCTATTATAGTTAAACAATTGGACTAACAAGATCTATGGTGTTTTTAGGTTGGGCGCAAAAACCAGGAGCATATTCAAACTTTACACATTTCCTTATCTGTTTATAGTTTGGACATATAAGCTCATACCAGTTAGGGGGTGAGCACTATTTGGTGTTTTCGTAGTATGCAAGAAACAATGGGCCTTTTGTGTGTGCGCAGGTTTTCGGCTGTTGATAGAAATGCAAAAAAGGATTATATGTAGCACACTAGCACATATACCTTTTTTAATGTTAAGACATTAGACTAGAGTGCAAAAACACACTGCAAGAATGTTATTAGTTGTCACCAAGGTTCAAAATTTCGTTTTTGGTTCATATCTTGTCACCCTCCGAAATCCATAATTTCGGTAAAATCTCGTTATTTCGAACGAAATTCAAAAAGCAAAATTCAAAACCGGATTTTTTTTGGACCAAAATTTCCGAAATCTCAGTAAATTTGAACTGAACGAAAAATAGTTCCAACGATGTCAAAAAATTTTAAAATTTTTTTGGATAGTCCTGACACATCACTAATGTTCTCATAAAAATTTCAGATGATGATCAAGTCTGAGGAATTTTCAAAAAATCTAACAGTGCTACTTTCCTGATAAAAGGCTGACCAGCAAATTTCAACCGAATGTAAAATGGTGCAAATCACGTTAGAAAATTTTGAAAATATTTGTGGATGGTCCTAACACATCCATAATATTTCCATAAAATTTTTATATGATGAACAATCTTGAGGAATTTTCAAAAATTTGGACAGTGTTACTGAAGACTGTCCGACAAAATTTAACCGAATGAAAAATAGTTCAAACCACATTAGAAAATTTTGATATTTTTTTGGATGGTCCTAATGCATCACTAATATTCTCATAAAATTTTCAGATGATAATTAAGCTTGAGGAATTTTTAAAAATTCTGACAGTGCTGCTGTCTTGATAAAAGGCTGACTGACAAATGTCAACCGAACGAAAAATGGTTCAAACGACGTTAGAAAATTTTGAAAATTTTTATGGATGGTCCTGACGCATTACTAATGTCCCCATAAAATTTTCAGATGATGATCAAGCCTAAGGAATTTTTAAAAATTCGGACAGTGCTACTGTCTTTTGTCTCTTGGTCACAAATAGCTAATTCTCATTAGGAACCGACAAAAATAACCATCATTGCAATCGGTTCCAAGGTTATTAAAACGTAAAACGAGAACGAAACGACCCACCCCCTTTTTAACTTTTAAACGTTTAAACGAACGTTGAAACGTAGTTTTAGGCACCATTGTAAAACGAATATGTAACTTGATTTTGTAGTCTTTTTCCATATAATTTGAGGCCATATGCCATCTCAATATCTCATCTCTCAACTCTTATCTCTCAATATCTCCCAGCATGCAACCCACCAGACAGATTCTCTCCAGCCCATCACAGCTTGGTCGCCTGGCCCATCACAGCCTCACTCCCCCGGCCCATCACTACCTCATTCCCTCCTCCAACCCTAGCCGCCCCGGCTCTGTGATGCGATTCCCGACTGGCGGTGGCGAGCGGCAACGACAACGGCAATAACGAGCACGAGACGGCGGAGATCGGATCTGCCATTGGCTGTCTTTGTCGAGCGGCAACGGCGCTGGAGACGACGCGGATCGGCAGCGGCCAGCGGTCTTTGGCGACCGACGGCGGCGGATCCACGAGCGGCGGCTCGGCGCGGCTCGAGGGTTAGCTCTCCTTCCTCCTTCGATGCTGATTCCTCTCGCTCTGCTCTCCCGAGTCCCGATCCGGCGCGGCTTGGACAGAACGCTCGGACGTTCTTCCGCTGGCCGGCGTTCTACCGTTTAAACGACTTTTAAACGTCGTTTAAACGACGTTTTAATAACCATGATCGGTTCTCATTAGGAACTGACACAAATAGCTAATTCATCATTGCAATGGGTTCTCATTAGGAACCGACACAAATAGCCATCATTGCAATCGGTTCTCATTAGGAACCGACACAAATAGCCATCATTGCAAGTGGTACTGTCACCATGATTGGTCTCAAGATGGTCTCCACACTCTAGAAGGGGTACAAAAGACTGAAATGTCCTCCATGCAAGGAAGACCTGAAGTCCTAGTTGGTCTTTGGTGCTTAGATAAGCTCTGTGCTGGCCTGAGGTCATGGGTTCAAATCCCACACAAAACAATTTGTTGCACTTTGGCGCTTAGATAAGCTCTGTGCTGGCCTGAGGTCATGGGTTCAAATCCCACACAAAACAATTTGTTGCACTTTTTTGCACTTTTTTTAATCTAACTCGTTAATACATTGACCTCAGACTTTAATTCAAAAGGAGAATTGTACACCCAGCCGGTGCATGGCAAGTTGCAATTTGCAACCAAGAAGCTTCATTCATGCCACGATGCCAACCAAAGCTATACAAAAAATCTTTGAAGAACAAGGGGATCAAACCCAGGACGTCTTACATGTGAAGCTAAAGCTCCATCGTGTGAGCTACGCATGCTAGTTGTAACATTATGTATAACATGTATTATGAGACATTATTGCAATCAGTTCTCATTGGGAACCGACACAAAAATCATCAATGCAATCGGTTTCCTAATGAGAACCGACACAAATAGATAATTTAACATTGCAATCGGTTCTCATTAGGAACCGACACAAATAGCTAATTTGTCATTGCAATCAGTTCTCATTACGAACTGACACAAAAATCGTCAATGCAATCTAATGAGAACCAACACAAATAGATAATTCATCATTGCAATCTTCTAATTAGGAACCAACACAAATAGCATTTTGAAAATTTTGATTTTTCATTTATCTGGGATGTTGAATCTCGTCCACGGCCAAAATCCGAGATTTCGCCGAGATCTTGTGAAATTTCGCCGAAATTTTATTCCCTGGTTGTCACCCATTGCTCTCTCTCAAAAAAGAAAAAGAACTTCTCACCCATCATAATTCGCAAAAAAGGGCCTTCTGTTTTCTTATATTATTGTTTTTTTGTCATCTAAAAATGTTCTAGAGTAAGACCAGTAATCGTCAAAGTTTGAAAGCTAATGAGCTGCATATATGTCGGCATGCCCTTCAGAATGTATTTTCTGTGACGTGTCATATACTGGTTTAAATTCAGCTTGCTTAACAAAGGTGCAACCTTTTGTTTTGTATTACAATCTTCCAGGTTCCAAAAAGCATATTCCCACATGATATATACCTGCTGTCTCTGATAATTATTTCGGTGATTGATTAATGCTTATACATGACTTCAATTTCTACAAATTAAAGGTGGAATTTGGTTTTATTTGGGCAACTGGAACTGGATTTTCATTGTAGTGAGGTGCAATATGTTATGCTGTCATTGACAAGAACTGTGCTTATGCTTCAAGTTCAAATGTCATTTGCAATGGCACCTAGGACAATATGTGATGTTAGACTGTTAGTAATCTTTTCCTCTGATCAGCCCTGTGGACTGGGGAAAATTGCAAAGCTCATTAATGCTGGAAAAATTGACTCCTCTGAATTGATCACAATGAAGACACTGAAGGTACTTACAATCATTTCTTTGAACTAGATATGTTTCTGTTTTTTTAATGACATGAACTTCTCTATCTCACTTTGCCAGGATACAGGTGCCGTTGGAAAGCAAATAAAGGATGGAATTCGGTTAATGGGTCGTGGAGCAGAAGAAATCAAATGGCCGATTCACCTTGAGGCAAGCATAATCTTATAAGCTGGTTTCTTATTATAAGCTTATAGTTTCTTATGTCCTTTCAAGCCTGTCAATGTCAGGACTCGGGTATGACAATTGACATGCATGTCTTCAAAGTTCAAAATGAATCTGGCCTTTACCTTCAAATATTTTCTGTTCTGATTCTTGCTGCATTTGACGGCACATAATTGAAACGTGAAAGTGGACATCTGTTCCAAAGGGTGTTATTTATCCATTAAACTGAGGTCTATGGAATTTATTTAGTTATTTCTTTACATGACCTACTAGCCTGTCCATAGCATGTAATCATGCTGAGTAAAGATAATGGCTTCTTGCTAGAGGTAATTAGGGAGTTTAACTTATAAATATTGGTTTTCTTTAATCAATATTATTTGGCATAAGCCCAACTAATACAATGTGGTTGAAATGGGTTGGTGTAGATGACTAAAGAAGCAACGTGATTTTCCTTCAGTGGTATGTGATATGTCAGTATGTTGCTTTGGTTATTACGGTATACTGGCTTCCAACTTAAAAGCATGGTTGCAGTGGTCACTAGATTAGGTCAGTTCTGAATATTGCTGCTGTGGTATGATTTCATATTTTCTGAATATTGCTGCTGTGGTATGATTTCATATTTTACTAATGCCCGCCCTTCACGGTGTTATATGGTTGTTAGCATTATTTTACATCATGGTGTCTGAATTCTGAGATACCTTCTAAACTGTACATGAATGGAAACTTGCAGGTATCAAGGGCGACTGCTAGGGCAAAAGCTGCAGTTGAAGCAGCTGGTGGAACAGTAAGATTAGTGTATTACAACAAGCTTGGATTCAGGGCACTTCTCAAACCCGAGTGGTTTGCAAAGAAGGGCCGCCTTTTACCAAAAGCGGCAAGGCCGCCACCCAAGCAACGAGACAAGGTTGACAGCATTGGTCGCCTACCTGCTCCGACAAAGCCACTTCCCTTCACACCAGAGGAATTGGAGTTTGCAGCAAAGCGTGAAGCTGCTCGAGTGACAGAATAGAAGGGAGCACGTTGGAGTCATAAACGGATTGTGCACTTTTTTTATCCTACACACTGAAGAAGTCCCTCTGAACTTTCATTGTATGAGCCTTGAACCGGGCATGTATAAGAATCGACTGCCCCCTTAAGATCCATTTCTTGTGGCATTCCATGCACGGAGGTTCGAGTGTTTGCTTGTCGTTTAGACCAGGGAATGACATTTTTTTCTCATTGCAGTCACATATGGTGTTATGGGCATCTGGGTAACACTGGGTCCATGTTTGTCCACCTTGTGACTCAAAACTCAAAATGAACCTTGATATAACATGGTGATACTTATGTTGTTGGCATGCCAATAAGCCAGTAACACTGTAACAGCCGTAAATCGAGCACCAGGATGATTTGATACATATGTAGTTTTGCAGCAAGGATTCTGCAGTTACAAGTAAACTTGCACGGAGTTCGGGATAATATGATTTGTCATTCGGATTTTGTGTCCAATTGTTTAAGGCATGGCCTACCATGTTTTAACCCTTCTCTGTGCCAACTTTCTAAAAATATATTATGACACTGTGATGGTCCCGTATTGTTTGTTTTGCTTGCACACCGTCTCATTGTTCTGACGATCAAATATTTTTTGTTTAAAGAAAATTTAGTCAAATTACTTCACCTTCGTCTCTCAGTTGTAATAGCACCCTTCAAATTTCCAATATCTAGTGTGGATCACCTTGTCTTGTGAAAAATAAACATTATTTAGCAAGATGTTTTTTGTTGGAAATATGATCCAGTGACTAATCATAGAGATAATTGATAGGTGTTTACGTTTTCATGTTCTTTTTAATAAATATCCGGTTATAGATCATGGTGAGAGACTGTAATTACGTTTGTGGTATTACTATAAATTATCCCTTGTCATTTAATTGATTGAAATATTAATTGTTTATTTACATAGACAAGATATAACTATATCATGATCATGTTTTGCGTATCATAGATATGCGATATAAACACAATTATATAGATAACATGTTGGTGAATATATTATTGAATAGACTCATTATGAAACACCGCATTGAGCATTACATGCATGTCATCGGTTGGTTTCATACAATGTTTGTGATTGATCTTCTGATATGAGACATACATGGACCTCAACATGTCGATCACATTCTTTGACGTTACTAATTGTTGTTCATAATGAGATAATTATATTAGTTGCATACAGAATTGTGTTGAGGCGTGGAGGGATGTGTATGGTTAAGATGGAGTTTTATCCTCCTCGTTATGTAAGGATAAAGATCTCTTAAAGACACTACAAGAAGACAGGTTAAAGAATATGCATGGCCATACCCCAGCAGGTTGAGGTGGTAACCGCTTGATCTATTCAGTTTAGCTTTGGATATTCAAGACATAATGGATTAAAGACCACATGGATGACACAAGTCTCGCCTTGGGGTTTCATCTTGACACACACACACACACACACACACACACACACACACACATATATATATATATATATATATATATATATATATATATATATATATACACACACACACACACTAGTAAGATGCCCGTGCGTTGTAACGGAATTTCGAAAAAGAATAATGCATAATTATAATGCAGGATCCTAAACCATACAATAAATCAATTTTCTGTAACACACATATCAAGCAAAATATATCTTTGTAAGCTAGTAAATAAATCAAATCATCTATATTGAGTTGTCCTGCAGATTTACAACTGTAGGTTAGCAAAGCAATAGTAACTCACCTACTGGGCCTTAGACCACTACTGTTCTGGCCCAAGAATGGCCTGGCAGACTCACCATCACCGCCAACTCATTCTTATAATAGTTAAGATATGTATGTGTGTGTGTGTGTGTGTGTGTATATATATATATGTGTGTGTGTGTGTGTGTGTGTGTGTGTGTGTGTGTATGTATGTATGTGTATATATATATATATATATATGTGTGTGTGTGTGTGTGTGTATGTATGTATATATATATGTGTGTGTGTATATATATATATAGGTTCCATACTCCTGGGAGTATGTACTCTCACTCTCAATATACTACTTAAATGATATTGTTATACTTCTTTATCCTTTTGATTATACTCTAATACTGATTATAAGATACTCCAAAGTGAGTTTCACGAAAAATCTCATCAAAGTCCACACTTTATAACATAATTTGTTTATATACTCTTTTTACATATAGAAAAGGGTATGTAGCAAAAAATAAAAGACACTGATGAATTTTTTTCAACAATATCGCATTGTAGTATCTTAGAATTATTATTGGAGTATATTGAAAGTGACCACTACAGGAAAAACCACTAACCTCGACAGCAAAAACCGTCCACCATAAGGACAAAACCGTCCACCATAGGTAGGGTCGACAGCCAAATATAGGCCGTCTACCATAATAACCTTAGGGTGGACGGCCACTGGCAGCTGTCCACTCTATGTCAGGGTGGACGGTCTTTTTATACCGTCGACCATAATAAATTTAGGGTGGACGGCCATGTGCAAAAAGCCGTCGAGCCTAAGCATTAGGGTGGATGGGCACGTGCAAAAAAGCCATCGACCCTAAGGCTGACCGCGCTACTGCACACATTAGGGTGGACGGTCACGTGGAAAAAGGCCGTCCACCCTAATTAATCAGCGCTAAAAAAAACAATTCGACTGGTAGGGCAGCATTCAGTCATAGTTCATGTCGACGATCGGTTCCGCCGGCAATGAGATTTGTGATTCTAGGGGATTCGTGCGAGATCGGAGCTAGATGGTAACACAGGATGCGAGGGCAATCTTTTTTGACAGGTTCGGGCTCTCGCAGAGGAGATAATACCCTAGTCCTGTGTTCTTGGATATTTGGATGTGTTCTCCTTTTTTTCTCCTCCTCTCTTTTAGGGTTGTTCCCTCCCCCTTATATACTGGGGGAAGGATACGCTACAAATGGGCGCCACCTGGCCCTGAACATGGTGGCTTCATGAGTACGTAATTTGTCTCTATCGGCTGAGCCCCACTACGTCCAGGGGGTGTGGTCGTTCCTTTCCCGACCCACGCTTGCCACTCCGCCAGGTTCTGGTGCCTGCAGGCTCTGCCGATGCCAGGTCGCAGGCTTTGCTTTTGACGGGGTTGTCTGGGCCAGCGCACGAAGCCTTACGAGAAGTCGACCAGCTGCCTTGGGGAAGAAGTCAGGCCGTGCTATGGGCTCCTCGTGGCGCTTCTAGGCTCTGGGCCTACTGCACCATCGTCGGCCTAGTCGGGTGTAGGCTCCACTTGCGGGACCCCCATCTCAGGCATCCCACAGCAGCCCCCAAGTGCTTTAGGATCGGATTTCCTCCTCTTATCCTGTCATAAAGATTTTGTGGGAAAAAAGATCGTAAAGGACTTGTTAAGTAAGGCCACCGTGGTTGGTTGGCTCGGGGCCGAGTGGTACCCGCACCTGTTTACGATGTGCGGCAATCGGCTCGTAGAGTTCGATCGACCCTCATGGGGCATACCTTGAATGAGTCGGCTCGTGGCTGAGTGGCTCGTGGCCGAGTGGTACCCGCGCCCGTTTACGGTGCGCGGCAACTGGCTTGTCGAGCTCAATTGACCCTCATGGGGCGTACCATAGTCGTTTGGCTCGTTACCGAGTGGTACCCGCGCCCGTTTACGGTGCGCGGCAACTGGCTTGTCGCTCAATTGACCCTCATGGGGCGTACCGTAGTCGTTTGGCTCGTGGCCGAGTGGTACCCGCGCCCGTTTACGGTGCGCGGCAACTGGCTTGTCGCTCAATTGGCCCTCATGGGGCGTACCGTAGTCGTTTGGCTCGTGGCCGAGCGGTACCCGCGCCCGTTTACGGTGTGCGGCAATCGGCTTGCAAAGCTCGATCGACCCTCATGGGGCATACCTCAGTCGTTTGGCTCGTGGCCGAGTGGTACCCGCGCCCGTTTACGGTGCGCGGCAACTGGCTTGTCGCTCAATTGACCCTCATGGGGCGTACCGTAGTCATTTGGCTCGTGGTCGAGCGGTACCCGCGCCCGTTTACGGTGTGCGGCAATCGGCTTGCAAAGCTCGATCGACCCTCATGGGGCATACCTTGGTCATACAGAGTAATGCCTGTGCCCGTTTACGGCGCACTGCTTCAGACTCTCATGGAGCGCATTCTCAAGACCGTGTTAATAAAATCCTCCCACGATACCCGATCCCGCTATGCAGCAGTGACCGGCAATTGACCCCAAATTATGGAGCATACCGCTGGAGGATGTTCGAAAAATGCCCGGCCCCAATCTTCTGTGGCGGCCGGCGTTCAGGCCCATCGTGGGGCGCACTTTATCCCAAACCTCAAACCAGACTTGACACCTGGTCACGTTTTGCGCGACACAGCTCTCGGCCCAACGTGGGGCGTGCCCTAGATCTGGTCCAGAATCGAGCACGAAAGCCCTTGCTTTTCCCGCCGTAAGGCGAAAATTGAGGCTCATTTCTTATAAATGAGGAAACCCTTGTCAGGGTAAAGACATCTTTGCCACTCCCCCACCACGGCTGAGAAATCTTCGAATCTCCTTTGGCAATCCGGGTGGCCTAGGGTTTCCGATTTCACGCCCAAGACTTGCGGCGGCTCCTCCCACAGGGTTCACTTCCTCGAGATGTCTTCTTCTTCTTCGGCCTCTTCGTCGTCGTCGGAGGATAACGCTGGCCCGACGAGCGCGGGGTGGGAGACCTCCATTACTACGGAGTCCCGCCTGGAGGAGCTGATCGTGGCCGGCGTTCTTCCTCCGCTGGAGTTGATCTCCGCCCGACCCGCTGCAGGTGAACCTTACCCCTTACCCCTGGAGAATGAGATCATGGTCTTCGAGTCCTTCTTTTGGCGGGGGTTTAGCGTTCCTGGGAGCGCCTTTTTTCGAGGGCTCCTTCACTTTTACGAGATCGAGCTGATCAACTTGAATCCCAACTCCATTCTTCACATCGCTCTCTTCGTTCAACTTTGCGAGGCGTATCTTGGGATACGTCCTCACTTTGACTTGTTCCGTTCCCTCTTCCTGCTCAAGCCTCATCCGAACCGGACTGCTCCCAGTGTCATTGGGGGCGCCAGACTTCAGCTGCGAGAGGGCTTGAAGAAACATTACTTCGCCATCTCCCTCAAGACTTCCCTCAAAGGTTGGAGGCGAGAGTGGTTCTATTGTGCAAATGCTGATCCTTTTCTCGCCCCTTTCACTGGCCGTGCCCCTAAAGCTTCTCGATGTTGGGGTGATGCCCCAGATGGTGGCGGGTTGAACCAAGTCAGCGAACTTCTGGCGTTGATTAATGATTTGAAAAGCCGGGGGCTGTCTGGCCCCGGGATCACGATCAGCTTTGTCAAGCGCCGGGTGCAACCCTTAAAGGAAAGAATCCATTTGGGGTTCCAGTATGGCGGGACTCAGGATCCCACCCGGGAGACGAGCGCGTCCCTTCCGAGAGATGCATTGGCGGCGCGGGTGGTTGACTTCTTTGCGCCTGGCACCGAGATTACCAATAGGGGCTGCCCTCACAAGTTTTCGGCGGTGAGCCCTCCCCCTCCTGTGAGTGTCCCTCTCTCTCGAGAAGTCGTTCCATAATTTTTGCCTGATTTGTGATTCTGACAATGTGCGATCGTTCACCTTTCAGGAGCGTGAATCCTTCTTTTCTGACGCTCCGGTCGTCGGCCTCTCTCGGCTGAGGAATGTTCAGGCCAAGAGAGCGGCTGACATTTCGGCCGATGAGCTGCGCTGGCAATCGGTGGAGGAGGCTGCTAATCCCTCACCGGCCGGGGCTTCGACCTCCAGCGTCCCCGGGCCACTAGGCACAGAGCCCGACCCTCAGGCTCAGAGCTGCCCGGCTGGTGTCGGGTCGGGCTCCCCTCCGAGCGGTGCGGGACTCGGATGAGGCACAGGATGAAGTTTAAGAAATCCAGGAGGTATTCTTTCGAGTAATCCTTGTCTTTTGTTCTTACTGTCTTTGAGATGTTTCCTTTTTGTCAACTCGGGACTCCTACTATGGATGTCCCGGTGGAGGGTCTCTGAAAGGAGCCCCGGTGGCTTCTCCAAGGGGGACCCCCCCTCGCCGGCTAGGTCGCCATCTCCTCCGGCGGCTGGGGCGCCGCCTCCTCCTGCTGCAGGGTCGACCGCCGAGCCGTCGAGTGATCCAGCGGCTGACGGGCTTGATCCGGCTTCGACTCCCGAAGCGGAGGAGGTCCATCGAGAACCACCGCCGCTTGGCCCTCTCCCGAAGCCCCCGAATCGGACCGTGTGGTGTGAGGGGGGTTCCGACTGGAAAGGGATGGAAGAGGACGAGGAAACGGAGGTTGCGGCTCGAATGGAGCTCTACGAGCTCACCGTCAGGTGCAGCAAGCTTGTCAGGGTAAGTCTTCTACCTTTCTTTAGTCTGTTAACGTCGCGAAATGCTGGCCCCCACCTGAGACTCTGCCATGTCGCCTAGGACATGGGGCAGCGCTCGGAGAAGAGGTCGTAGTTTTTTTGGAAGGTGCTCCCCAAGCTCCAAGAGCACCAAAAATATCAAGACAAGATCAACGAGATCGGCGACGAAAGATGGAGAGAGGTCCATGGGCTGGAGGCCCAGTGTATGACACTCCGAGAGGCAAAAGCGGAGCTTGAGCATACGCTCGAAGGTAAGATTCTCCCTTGGGTTTGGCATGGACACTTTCTTAAATAACTGGGAAGAATGACGGCGCCCTCGCGTTTCAGAGCGCGACTCAACCATCGCCGAGCTGAGGGCACGACTGGAGGCCTCAGAAAGTTCTAATCTCGAGACTCGAGCTGGCTTGGAGAAGACACAGCAAGAGTTGGAGGGTAAGCTTCTTTGACTTGAATTGAACGTACTTGACGCTGGGTGTGTTTTCTGACGGCAGCTTGGCTTCTGTGTAGAATGCAAGGAGAAGACAACTGCTGCCGAACGAAGCCTCACCGAGCTCCACGTGGCCTGCGAGCCAGTTCTTCACCTTCTGCGTATCGAAGGATCCGAACCAAGCCAGGGAGATGACGCTGTTCCGCTTCTCTCGGGAGGAGCTGACAGGATCAAGGCTTACGCGAAGGAGTCGGCGACTATGAGTGCGAACCAGGCGTTGGCAGTGGTCAAATCTCACTATCCGAGGGTTGACCTTGAAGCTGTCAAAGAGGGTTTTGCCTGTGACGAAGACAAAGCCAACGCACTCCTCGAAGAGGTCTCCGGTACATCGCAGGCCTTGTTAGAGAATCTTGAATTCTGACTCCAATGTGGACTTTCGCGCCGAGTACTGGCCCTCCTTGTTTGGAGCATTGTATTTCTTACTTGAATATGACTTGTCTGCTTTGCTCTCCGGTAAGTGAGCTTAAAGGCAATTGGTACGGCCCCCAAGTGCCGGGACTTTGGCTCGTGGCCTTTTCGTCCCAGGCATGCTTTTCCAAGTGGATGGAGTTTGTCCAGCCCCCGAGCGTCGGGACTCAGCTTGTAGCCTTCTCGCCCCAGGCACGCTCTTCCGAGTGGCTGGAGTTTGTCCAGCCCCCGACTCCTCGCTTATTTGATCCAAATGAGCGGGAGGGCTGAATTAAGTTAGACCAATTTGAACTGAAATTGACACGTGTCTGGCGAAATATCTCTTGATCTTGTTGAACCGTACTGATCTTCTTCGGTATTTGCGCAGCCGCTTTGTTTTTTGGTGCTTCATTAATTGTGAGGTGGCGTGTTTGATTGCCCTTGGAGACGCTTCGATCTCCGGAGCAGGGGTGGTTTATAAATAGGGCGTCACCTCAAGTAAAGCGATCGCCCCTTTGTTAAACTTCTTCTTCTTCTTCGAGTTTTTCTGTAGTGCCGTTTCCAATGTCGGACAGCGATTCGGAGAACGTAGATCTCTGGTTGGACCTCGACTTCGCCAGGATGGAGTTGGCGGAGGAGAGTGCAGCGGCGAGAGACGCGGCCACCGTCGCCACTCTCATCGAGGCTGTGCCGGCGCTCGCGGAGGTGGAGGACATCCTGAAGGAGGTTCTCGGGCGGGATCGTTGTGACGCCGCCGCTATGGAGGCCCTTCTTCTCCTCGTACCTTCACTCTGGGTGGTTGCGGACTTGATCCGCGATGCCCTGAAGCGGGCGCATCGCGGTTAGCCGCTTGCACCCGGTTCCGCGGCACCAGCAGCAGTAGCAAGATCGGCGGCAGTTGCCGCCCCTTTTTTTTATGTGAGAAAATGAAAAAAAAGTTAGTAATGTAAATTACTGTTATTATGGAATATAAATCGGTGCCCTTTTACTCTTCTGAGTTTGATCATTTTTCTTTGAGTAGTTTACACTAGTCAACAGCCCCAGCCCCCGCAGCGAGGTGTTGGAGGGCCGAATTTTTATCGACTACAGTCTAGTGACCCCGATCTCTGTTAAGTAAAATTCCTGAACTATTGATCGTTATTCTCGAGTGGTTAGTACATTCTTCTAGCTTAGTCTTTTCTATCTCGTGCGCTGGTGCCGACGTTCGGATGTTGCCGCTTGATGCGATCTCATCTCGAACGTGCATTTCCGCACATTCTGTATCGGCACGGCTCGGATCAGACGATACGCTAGCCGGGTGGTAACCACTCGGGATTAATCGGGTCACTTTAGTCAAAACTGATCAAAGAACCAGATAGTCGGGGGCTTTATTTAATGCATGGGAGCAGGATACATAGCTTAAGCGTAGAAGCGACGCAGCTGTTCGGCGTTCCAGGTGTTCACCAAGACTGCACCATCTTCGCGTTTGAGTCGATAGGCACCCGGTCGAACCGTCTCCTCTACAATGTACGGACCTTCCCAAATTGGAGAGAGCTTGTGCTCACTTTTCTGGTTCCTTCTGAGGACCAGATCTCCTTTTGAAAAGGCTCTACTTCTGACATTGCGAGAATGGTAACGCCGAAGTCCCTGGAGGTACTTGGCCGACTGGATGGCTGCAACATTTCGAGCCTCCTCGAGTTCCTCGAACTCGGCTTCCTTGTAATTCCGAACCCTTGAGGATTTGAATTCTAGTTCAGTCGGCAGAACCGCCTCTGCACCGTAAACTAGGAAAAAGGGAGTTTGCCCAGTTGCCCGGCTGGGAGTGGTTCTGAGTCCCCAGAGTACTGACGGTAACTCTCTCACCCATCGGGCAGCATATGGTTTGAGGCGATCGAAAATCCTGGCCTTGAGGCCCCGGAGGACCAAGCCATTAGCCCGCTCCACCTACCCATTGCTTCATGGATGAGCTATCGAGGCGAAGCAAATCTTGATTCCGACGCCCTCGCACCACTCTTGAAATTCTTCGCTCCTGAATTGGGTACCGTTGTCTGTAATGATCCGGTTGGGAACTCCGAATCTGACCACGATATCCTGGAAGAACTCCTTGGCCTTGACCGCAGTGATCGTGGCGACTGGTTTAGCTTCGATCCACTTGGTGAACTTGTCAATGGCTACGAAAAGGTAGGCGAAACCGCCTTGCGCCTTCTTGAGCGGGCCGACTAAATCGAGCCCCCATACCGCAAAGGGCCAAGAGATGGGGATAGTTTGCAGCTCCTGTGCCGGCAAATGTGTCTGCCTTGCATAGAACTGGTAGCCCTCGCAAGTTCGAACGATCTCCTTAGCATCCATCACCGCCGTAGGCCAAAAGAACCCCTGGCGGTAGGCTTTCCCAACCAAGGCGCTTGATGCCGCGTGATGGCCGCACATCCCCGAGTGGATTTCTTTGAGCAGGTCTCTTCCCACTTGTTCCGAAATGCACCGCCTGAGGACACCGGAGGTGCTCTTCCGAAAGAGCTCCTCCCCAATCACCACGTAGGATTTGGCTTGTCGGGAGATACGCTCGGCCAGAGTGGTTTCCTTTGGAAGTTTGTCCTTCAGGAGATAATCTAGATATGGGGCCGTCCAGTCGGGGTTAATGACCAGGACTCCGGTCTCAGGATCCTTACTTGGCTCTCGTCGTTTTGTAACTGTTGGCTCGTAAAGATCCTGGACGAAGATACCACGTTTTTGCCTGGAAGCCGTCGGACATGCCCGGAGTCCCCAGGGAGGTGATCGAGCATGCGCTGAATGTAAATGAATCGGCCAGGCCGGTCAAGCAAAGGTTACGACGGTTCGCCCAAGACCGCCGAGAAGCCATCAGGGAGGAGATCACAAAGCTGTTAGCCGCAGGTTTTATCAAAGAAGTGTATCATCCCGACTGGTTGGCAAACCTTGTACTTGTTCAAAAGAAGAATAAAAGTTGGTGCATGTGTGTTGACTATACCGACCTCAACAAGGCTTGCCTGAAAGATCCCTTTTGCGTACCCCGCATCGATCAAGTGGTGGACTCCACTGCTGGATGTCAGCTCCTCAGTTTTCTGGACGCCTACTCAGGCTATCACAAAATCCGGCTTCTAGAGGAGGATTGCGAGAAGACTTCATTTATCACCCCATTTGGAGCATATTGCTACGTCACGATGCCGTTCGGGCTGAAAAACGCTGGCGCAACTTATCAGCGCACGATACAGCGGTGCTTTCACCATCAGCTCGGACGCAACGTGGAGGCATATGTGGATGATGTGGTGGTTAAAACGCAAGCTAAGGACAGCCTCACCTCCGATCTGGCCGAGACGTTTGAAAGTCTAAGGGCATTCCAGATGAGGTTGAACCCTGAGAAGTGTGTTTTCGGAGTCTCTTCCGGGAAACTACTCGGATTTATAGTCTCTCATCGCGGGATCGAGCCAAATCCGGAGAAAATCGGGGCCATCATGAGCCTGGCCGATTCATTTACGTTCAGCGCATGCTCAATCACCTCCCTGGGGACTCCAGGCATGTCCGACGGCTTCCAGGCAAAGACGTCTTTGTTTGCCCGTAGAAAGGTGACGAGCGCGTCCTCCTATTTCTCTCCGAGCCCTGTCCCGATCATGGCCGTCCGAGCCGAATCGGACGGGTCGAGGATAATTCTCTTGGTACCTTCTTCGGGACCAATTCCGGGGTTCGGTGCTTTGCGGGTGGGGACGCTACCTTTCGGCTCATCGGAATCCGCCTCTTGCCGAATCCTCTCCCGACCCGCTTGCGCCTCCAGCGACTCGGCCATCTCGCAGCTCTCCCTGTCGCAAGAAAAAGACTGCCTGATATCACTGCGTAAAGCGATAATACCACTTGGCCCTGGCATTTTCAGCGTCAGATACGCATAGTGGGGCACTGCCATGAACTTGGCTAGCGCTGGTCTCCCCAAGATGGCATGATACGCTGTCGCGAAATCAGCCACCTCGAAGCCAAGGTTCTCTGTCCGGTAATTTTCTCTTGCTCCGAAAGTGACCGGCAGAGTGATTTGTCCGAGTGGTGTCGCGGACGTTCCGGGTATGACGCCGTGAAAAGGCGACGACCCGCGTTTAAGCTCCGACCGTGGAATTCCCATGTCGTCAAGAGTTTTCACAAAGAGGACATTGAGCCCACTTCCACCATCAATCAATACCCTCTTGAGCTTGATGCCGCGGACAACCGGCGCCAAGACAAGCGGATATCTACCGGGGAATGGGACTCGATCTGGGTGATCCGAGCGGTCGTAAGTTATCGCGACCTCGGATCACCGTACATACTGGGGGCCTCCGTCTCTATTGTGTTAATGTCTCGGGCGGTAAGCTTTTGCTTCCGCTTGGACTCGTACGCGGCCGAACCCCTGAATATGTAATTAAGCTCGAGGTCGACTTCCTGATAGTCTTCCTCAGCTTCGGGGGGAGGTGGCTTGGCGGCGTGTCCACTCGGACCTTGTCCAGCCTGCTTCTTGCTCTCCCGGGCAAATCTCTTCAAAGTGAAGCAGTCCTTGGCGGCATGTCTCCCCTTCGGATGGAAGGGGCAAAGCGAGTTCATCACCTTGTCATACCCATCCTCTTTGAGGGGACGAGGGTGGGCATGTTCAGCGACTGCCACTAGCTCCTCGCCTTTGCGCTTCTTCTCCTTCCGTCTAGAGGACTCGGCCTGATCCTTCTTCTCGTCATGCCGTTCCGCCAAGGCCTCGGAGGCGGAAGCGTAGCGGTCCGCTAGGGCGAACAGTTCACGAACCGACATTGGTGGCTTCCGAGACATCTTCTTGATGAGATCAGGGTCGCTGACTCCCTTTTGGAAGGCAGCTGTCACAACCGCATCCGTGACATCCCGAACAGTGCTTTTCCTGTGCATGAAGCGCTTGACGAACTCCCGCAGGGACTCGTTCCTCTTTTGGTGCAGCTGATATAGGTCCCAGGGGGTGCCAGGGCGCTCGTAAGTGCCTTGGAAGTTTGAAATAAATTGCTCACACAGATCTCCCCAGGAATCTATAGAGTTCGCTGGGAGTCCAGTGAGCCAAGCTTGGCCCAGGGGCGAGAGGGTAACCGGTAAGTAATTTGCCATTACTTTCTGATCCCCCCCGGTAGCCCTGACCGCCAGAGCGTACACCTGTAACCAAGCCTTCAGGTCCCTCTCACCGTCAAACCTAGTGATGCCCTTGGGATTAAACCCATCAGGCCAAACCACTCGGCGTAGGTGATGGGTAAACGCGCGAACCCCTTCAATGACCCCGCGGCAACCCCCGGGCGGTGATCGACGTGGAGGGGATCATGCTTGGCGTGCTTCGCGATCTCGTGGAAGGATGCCGTAACGTTCATACTCGTCGGCATGGCGGTGTTGCTCCTCCCTTTCTCGGTCGCGGCGCTTGGCGTCGAGGTCGGAACGGAGGTCGCGGTTGAGGCTGTGTCGCAAGTCGTCTCCGCGGGAAGGAGCATAACGTCCCTGGCGGGGGGCTTCCCGACCTGACCGGCTGCTGGCCGTCTGGGTCCTCGCCGGACCGCA
This sequence comes from Rhipidocladum racemiflorum, assembly GCA_036346355.1. Lineage (NCBI taxonomy): Eukaryota > Viridiplantae > Streptophyta > Magnoliopsida > Poales > Poaceae > Rhipidocladum > Rhipidocladum racemiflorum. Next base: position 23,251,826 of record CM070584.1, on the reverse strand, counting down.
TGACCGCTCCTTTGCTGGCTGGTCGGTCTGGGCTTGCTGGATCGCTGCCGCCGTCACCATGGCCTTTACTTGGGCCACGATCGGGGCGGCTGGATCGCTAGCCCCCAGCATAGGGCTCAAGGTATCTAGGAGTGTCTTGGAGGCGACGATATTCTGCTGTGGAGTACGGAAAACCGCTTGGTCCCCCATCTTGGCTTGTAGAATGTCTTCATTGATGCCGCGGGTGCGGTCCCGCAGGGCACGCGCCCGCGCGTCCGGCTCTGTTATTCGGCCACCTTCCAAGTTGGCGGCGGCCAATGTGTCGAGGCATTGCTGCGAATCCGTCCGCGAGCCATTGATTACGCAGACTCTACGGAAATTCCAGCAACTCTCCAAGCTCTCTTCTGACTCGGCCGGTGAGCTGGGCGAGCCTGAAGAGGATAGCTCCAGGCGCTCGGAGGTGCCGAGTGGTTTGGCGGTGAGAACCCCCACCATTCGTGTCTCGGCGCCCGTGGGTCCGACTCCCTGGCTGGACCGAGCCTTTAGTCCCCTACTCAGTGCTTTAGAGCACCAGACAAGGGGACCTCCCGATCTGTGCGGAAGTCGTGACGATTGCTCGCCGTAGACCTCGTCGTGCTGGCACGCGGCCTCCTTCGAGAGGGAAAGGTTCCCGAGGCTGTTGGAGATGAAGGTCAGGCTTCCGAAGCGGAGAACCTGACCCGGGGAGAAAACTTCGGAGACTCTGCTCGTCGTAGCCATCAAGCTCGATGAAGATATTGACACAGCCCCTACCTGGCGCGCCAATTGTCGACGATCGGTTCCGCCAGCAATGAGATTTGTGATTCTAGGGGATTCGTGCGAGATCGGAGCTAGATGGTAACACAGGATGCGAGGGCAATCTTTTTTGATAGGTTCGGGCTCTCGCAGAGGAGATAATACCCTAGTCCTGTGTTCTTGGATATTTGGATGTGTTCTCCTTTTTTTTCTCCTCCTCTCTTTTAGGGTTGTTCCCTCCCTCTTATATACTGGGGGAAGGATACGCTACAAATGGGCGCCACCTGGCCCTGAACATGGTGGCTTCATAAGTACGTAATTTGTCTCTATCGGCTGAGCCCCACTACGTCCAGGGGGTGTGGTCGTTCCTTTCCCGACCCACGCCTGCCACTCCGCCAGGTTCTGGTGCCTGCAGGCTCTGCCGATGCCAGGTCGCAGGCTTTGCTTTTGACGGGGTTGTCTGGACGCGGCACGAAGCTTCGCCGAGGGGTCAGCCAGCTGCCTTGGGGAAGAAGTCGGGCCATGCTATGGGCTCCTCGTGGCGCTTCTAGGCTCTGGGCCTACTGCACCATCGTCGGCCCAGTCGGGTGTAGGCTCCACTTGCGGGACCCCCATCTCAGGCATCCCACAGTTCATATCCATACAATCCATCAACAAATAATAGTCACTCACAATTACAGCCACAGGTTATATTCACACTCACAATTACAGTCTCAATTCATATCCATATATACTCACAATTCATATCCATATAATCACAAATTACGAACTCATCACAATTCATATTCATATACATTCACAACTTACAAACTCATCACAATTCATATCCATACACATTCATAAATCACATCCACAAAGCAACATATAATTTACATTCAACAAAAGTTTGACATAGAGGTTTCCAACAAAAATTCAACGTATATGACATGTCCACAAATCGACAAAGTTCAATAAAAGTTTGATATAGAGATAGCACATCACCTCAGTCATTCTAGCTAGGTGGAGGAAAAATCGAAGGCATACCAAGCATCTCATCAACAAAGTCCGTCGAAGCACTGCTAGTGGGCTCGGCGCCACTTCCCACATGTTGAGCTGCACCAGCTGATCTTGAAGCCTCCAACAAAGCAAGAAAACAATGTATAACTTAGAACATTATTTTCAATGACTTCCCAAATTACAATGTTTGGCGATAGAAGTACCGTGTCCGGAGTGTTTTGAGTTGGAAGCCGGATCGGGTACTGGAATGGATGTTGGAACTGTGGTGGTTGAGCTGGAACCCCTGATCTAGAAGCCTAACAATTAAAGAAAATGAATTAGAACATTTATCTTGTGAGTTGAAAACAACAATTATTCACGAATTAACATATATTACCCTGTCTGGCATACTATGTGGAAATGGCAACGGGAACTGAAATGGAAACTGCAAAGGTGTTGGCTGAGCCGGAGCACCCGATCCGGAAGCGTTCTGAGGAGGAAACTGGAACATATATTGGTATGGAAACTGCAAAGGGGGTGGCTGAGCTGGAGCGGCCGATCCAGAAGCCTACCAATTCAAACATATGGATTAGAGCATTACATTTGTGACTTGCAGAAAAAAGACCATTAGTATCAATATATGGATTGGAGCATTACCCCGTCCGGAGTTGGACCAACCGAACCGAAAGCCTACAAATTCACATAGCATATCATTGATGGATAGACATGAATAAGAAACAAGAAACTACTAGTAATAGACAATACTCCTTGGAAGTGCATCATCGGCGGCCGTGAGGGATCGAAAAAGCGTGAAAATCCTTGTGGTGGAATATGATTCTACATATAGCTCACATAGCATTAGTAGATTGAATTAATTGAAAGTGATACAAAATTGAACGTACTTGATGCATATTTTGCTCCATGGACTCCAGTCTTCTAAGAATAGCCTCACGCTCTTTTTCTCCCTCTTCTTGCCGTTTGTGAAGCTCCGCACCCTGTTCTCTCAAAGCGCGGTTCTCTTCCATGATGCGCCTACTAGACGAAGACGAAGAGGAAGCCCTCGAGCGTCGAGCTGCCCTCACCTCAGGCATGTACTCAGAAGAACACAAGTAGGCATTCCCGAATGACAGTCTCCCATGCCTCGTCCCACCCATCTGGCTATGGATGACTGTAGGATCCAAAGGTTGTTCTGTAGGAACACACTCGGGCCCGTGCACCGTAGTCATTGCATCCACGTATTCATTCTGCACTACAAATAAGTTAACACCGCACAAAACAATGTATTCAAACGATATTACTTACTAATTTTTCTTGGGCAGCTGGATCCAAAGCGCGCTGAGTACCATCTGGGTTCCGCCCATAATGTGTGTTTGTGTACACATCAATCCAGTCGACTTCCCCCCTGTCTGAGCCTCCTGCAATTCATTACGAAATGAAAATTTAGTTGCAATTAATGAGAGAACTGGAATTACTTTAAACAAACCTTACCATAAGCTTTTTCCGCTGTGCCATCAAATGGCTACCAAGGTGTGTGACGCACGAATCAGCAGATGCATTGCGATTGTTCTTGTTTCTTGTTGATTTCTGCCTCCATTCTTCTGTGTCAGACATGTCACACATCCATCTCTAAGCATCGGGGCACTTGTCACACCATGGCGGTCGACATGAATTGTACTCATCAGGGGTAAGGTATATGTCTCGAGCACCTCCATCCCTTCTGAGATTCTGCCATCGCCTTCGATAATAGTCCTCAACAGCCTTGACACGAGAAAGTGAGATAATCTCGTTCACAATGTGTCTTGCTTTTCTATCAATAACCTCGTGGGCTACAAGACGTTGTTGCTCTTCGAAATCAGAAGGCAGAGCATACCTAGCCTAAAATAGACCACAAACAAAAATTGCAAGATAAACATAAATGCTTCTGCTCAACTACCTAGTTTTAGGTGACTAAATCATGGGAGGACTCAACATTCAATAGAATTATTCAGTTGATTGAAGAGGGCTAACTAAACAAGCCAAAGTTGCAAAGATGGCTAGAAGAGTTTTTCTTACCCAAAACTCGTCGAGGCAACGATCGGCAACTGATCCGTCACCATCCTGAATAGCCTTGTAGTCATCCCAGGAGAGTGCTGCCCTATGCACATCACCAATGTCCACCATTCCCGGGTAGTTCATCCTCAAAATGGTCCCTAGGGCTGGACCTGGCTCCTTCACATTGTTCTGGATTGCCACCAAGTTGCTACACAACAACAATGCATCTGAGTTAGAACATGAATTTGGTGCTACACAAATTCAACTTTTAGAACCTACGTACCTATCCCCAAAGTATGTAAATTCAATATTCTCATTTTGATTTGTGGGAGCTCTGTGAAGCTTATTAGTGCCCCTCTTCTTTTGAGATCGTGCTCCCTGGCCTGTTCCTGCCTCTTGAGAGGAAGATGTGCCCTCTGTCCCTGTCTCGGATTGCTGCACGGCTACAGGATCCTGCATCACACCCTCAAGCTGTTGCATAGGCGGCTGTTCTGTGCCCTCTGGCATACCCTCCGCCTCTGTCTTCGGCTCATCCTCATCGCTCCTGTTATCAACAACGAACCGTCGTGTCCCAGCCCTCTTTGCAGCCATCCTATATTGACATTGTACCAAAAGTTAGTTTGACAGTAGTAAAATATAATTACAATTTACATAACAAAAAATGATGACAAAACTTGCTTACTATTTAGTACATACATTTTTCAACTAATCACCCTGGTTCATATTATTTGTCATTTTGTTGTCGACTTGGACAAAAAGATTGTCAAGTCCTATCCCGATATCTATGGAAAGTTGTCCCGGCAAACCTTCTTCTTGAAATGGCACATCAATGGTTTGTTCAAATACATCCTCGTTATCATCATCTGAGGAGAATGGTAATGTACCGGGAGGTCTTACTTTGTAAACAACCCACCAAGATTTGTACTTAGTGCACGCATAAGATAAATAGTACACTTGCTCGACTTGGTTAGGGAGAATAAAATCTTCACTCCCTGTATACAGTTTCATATGGTTAATTTCGACTAGGCCTAGTTCTGGAGTCCATCGCACCCCATAGGTAGGATGAAACCATTTGCAACGAAAAAGAACCACTGAGAGATCGTTACTTCCATCAAAGACAACCTCTATTATCTCTTCAATAATCCCATAATATTCTATATCGTTTCCATTACTGTCTTGAATATAACTCACGACCCCACTATTTACTGTCGTCAAATTTGGACGTGCCAACTCCGCCGCTCTAGAGCGAAAACGATACCCATGCACATCGTAACACCCGTGCACTTTGATCATACGGTTGCATGATTTTGACATCTATCAAAGATCATTGTGCACACTAGCATGCTTGTGACACAGCAAATTGCTTTAACCCAAGTTAAGAATAACATATTATACGCACGTCGTTAATCAATAAAAATTATGATAGGTTCAGATATTTACGTGATAGAAGAACCAAGTTAAGAAATTCTGATGGCCTGGTCCACGACCCCTTTCTTTCAGGTTATCGATTTGTTTTTGAGTAGGTTCGCCTTGCCTTTTCCATCCCTGTTGAATAAATTGCCTACAAAGAGAATGATTTAAGTTTTAAATATCTAGTATACAATGCTATACAACGCATAACGTGTTTGACAAGTAAACTTACTCGATGTACCCATCCATTTCCTCCATATTGGTGTAGATATATAATTGTACACGAACCCTCTCATCCGGTTCTAATTCATGTAATGTAATTCTCCCTATAGATTTGCCTTGTATCCGAAACACCTTTATGCTTGACACTTTTCTTTTATACACTTTCTTATACCTAGGCTCGTAAGCATTGACATTGTTGGTTGGCACGAAGTACTTACTCGTGAAGTATGAAACCTCCTGAAGTAGGCATGCTGCCGCAATGGATCCTTCGACACGTGCCTTATTTTTAACCTTTGCTCTGATACTCTTTAACATACGTTCCACGAGATACATCCATCTGTACTGCACAGGGCCTCCAACCTTTGCTTCATAAGGTAGATGCACCAAAAGATGTTGCAGCGCGTTAAAGAACCCATGAACATATATTTTCTCAAGCTTGGTAATTAGCAACACTATTTCCTTCTCCAACTCTGCCATTCTAGACTCGCTGATCTCTTTAGCACAAAGTTGTCTATAGAAGAAGCTAAGCTCAGCCAATGCTCTCCATATGTCCTCATCTACATATCCATGATAAGCCACAGAAACTAACCGCTCAATAAATATGTGGTAGTCATGACTTTTCATTCCATTTATCTTCCCTTGAGCAAGACTCACACCGCGCCTAATGTTGGCAGCATAACCATAAGGAAATTTCACCTCTTTTTGGATCCAAAGAAGAACCTCCTTTCTCTGTGAGGGTGTTAAACAATATTTAGCTTTAGGTTTCTTTGTGGATGTATCGCTCATATTCAAGGCTGGTCTGTCGCATATCAAGGCACAATCTAACCGGGCTTTGACATTATCTTTGGTTCTATCAGGTATGTCCAAGTTCGTGCTAAAGATAGACTCACTCACATTTCTCTCCTGATGCATCAGATCAAGGTTATGAGGCAGTTTCAAGTCCTTTGCGTAAGGGAGACTATAAATACTACACTTGTGAGTCCAATGGTGTTGCTCACCGTAACCTCAATAACCATCAGGAGTGTCTTTAAGATTATTCTGCCTAGCAATGATGTCAATGACCCACAGATGTTTCGGTGGACCTTCTTTTATCACATTTCCTTTACGGAATGCATTTGTCTGTCTCCTGGATGGGTGGCTTGAAGATAAGAACCGTCGATGACAATTGAAGAAACATGTTTTGCCACCATTCTGCAATTGAAAAGCACCTGTGTCATCCATGCATATGGGGCAAGACAATCTCCCATGAGTGCTCCATCCTGAAAACATACCATATGTCGGGAAATCATGAATGGACCACAGGTAAGCAGCACGCATCCTGAAATTCTGCTTTGTTGAGCTATCGTATGTCAAGACACCGTTTGTCCACAACTCTGTTAGCTCAGCCATGAGTGGTTGCATCAACAAATCCAAGTGCTTCCCAAGATGGCTAGGCCCTGGAATGATCAGAGAAAGGAACATATATTCTGTAGGATCGAAGTATACGAATATAGCAATCAGAGGGGGGGTGAATGATTGTGCGGAAGCTAAAACCAAATTCTTGATCTATTAAAAGTTCACCCCAAAACAGAACCAAATAATTGCCTCGTTTTCGACAAAAACAGAATGACAGAGGTTTGGTAAAACGTGAATTCCCGGAGATCCAACCGTTATATTGATCTGAAATTTGGACACGAGAAACTAGATTCCAATACAAATCGAACCCAAAAAGAATCAGCTCAATCGGACTTGCAGATCAAAAGTTATAAGCTTCGCAAGCTTGCTGATCCAGAACTTGACGAGAATCAATCTAATCAAAACTTCAAGATTAAACAAGATCTTCAAAAGATTTATCAACAAAACTTTGAGGAACACTAGATCAATACCCTAGAAAGATTTTTGATGGATCAAATCAAGATGAAACTCAACGATCAAAAACCAATCTAGAATTAGAACAAGCATGCAAACAAGAACCAAAACAGGAAACACCATGGCGGCGTGGTTCTTGTATGCATAAAAATCTTGGAAGAATTGATCTTTATTTCTTGTCTAAAATACTCTCATCAAAAGAGTACAAACCCTAAAACCAAGCTCAAAGCTTGATGCGCTCAGCTCTACTTGATGCCTTTCAACAGGAGACCCCCCACCTATTTAAAGCACCAACCCACAAGGAGTTCTGAATACGATTCCTATTCCCTAGAAGGAATCCGTATCCAACACAACTCTACTTGGCCCAACCTGGCCGAGTACAACTCTTGCACGCGTATGGCAACCCTACCATACTCACGTGACTAACACTTTGCACGCGTATGGCCACCTGCCATACTCACGTGACTAACACTTTGCACGCGAATGACCTCCTGCCATTCTCACGTGACTAACCATTCTTCATGTGCACCATTCTCTTAGCCCGAGCGTCCGCATGACATCCTTGACCACCAAGACCTCGGTTCCTCCTGAACCTAGTCCCGAACCTCGGTTCCTCCATGAACCTAGTTCGGTCCCGTCATCGACCACATTCGTCTTGAGCAATACCGCACATGAACAAATCACAAAAGCGATTCCGAGCACAAGTCCACGACTTGACTCAATGTCAATCCATGCAACTACTCACATGAGCATTGCATAAAGTCCACTTCAAAACAAGTATCATGAAATTATCACAAATTTCATAATCTCAAAATCAAATTCAAATTTCAATCTCAAAGTCACTCAAAACCCTAATTGAGCAAATCCCATTTACGACGGACAACAAAACCAGTCCGGCGCAAATGCCAAGTGAAACCCTAGAAAACAGTTCACAACGGACCAACAAAGTCTGTCCGTTGTACAAGGGAAACTCTCGGTTCCAAAAGAAAACATTCCGGCCAAAACATGTTTACGACGGACAACCAAAATCGGTCCGTCGTACATGCAAAAGTCTCGGTTCAAAAACGCTTTCAAATTCATGTCCACGACGGACAAAAAATCTTGTCGGCGTATAAGCGTGCCACGCTCGGTTTCAAAAACAACATGGTCCGAACGAAACCCTAAAGCAAAAATGCATTCACAACTGACCAAAGAAGTTTGTCCGCCGTACATGCAAAACTTACTGGTTTCTTGGAAGATTGAGTTCGACTCATGAGCTCAAAAACACGTTCACGACAGACCCAAAAACTTTGTCCGTCGTACATGAGAAAATGAGGTTGCCAAAGCATGTTTACGACAGACCAACAAACTTTGTCCGTCGTAGATGGGAAACTTACTGTTTTCTTTAAGTTTCGTCCGGCGCCAAAGCGAAACTTACTGTTTCTTGTCAAATTGACAAAACACATGAACAAACACATTTTGCATATTCAATTCTAAGCCAATTTTTCAACACATGATTTCACAATCTCCCCCTTGATGAAAACATTGGCAACACCACTTAGAATTGAACATTTGGCATTCACTTTACAAAAGATTTTGAAATCCAAAGGATCAAGGACCAAAAAGAGAAAACACAGAATTCCCCCTTTGACCAAAATGCAAAACAAAATCTCCCCCTGAGAAGGAAAATGTGTGTGAATGTGCAATGTGCCCAAAAATTCCAACAATCTCCAAACTTCTCTCAAAATGCCAGAAACAAATCCCCCTTTTTCTTCTCCCCCTTTTTCTTAAACTTTTCAATGATTCTCAAATTTCTCCCCCTTTGACAATGGATTCATCAAGAATAAAAGAGAGAACAGGTTCAAAATTTTTCCTGTAGCAAAGATTTCACAAGGAGAAACAAGGGAGTGCCAAGATAGGAAAAGATGAGCTCATTCGATCATATAACCTTATATATCACATAATATGCAAAATACATGATCTTGAAGTGATTTTAACAAGTTAGGGAATGACATGCATCTCAACCTCAATTTAGTCAACTATAGCCAAGTACTAAGCAAGATCTTAGCAGAAAAAGCAAGGCTTTTTAAAAAATTGAAGCAACTAACAACTTAGGGCGAGCAAGTAGTTTCAACTCCAATCTAGTAGACCAATTTAATCTTTAAACAATAAATCGCATGTGGCATGCTTGAAGCATACTTCTTTTATTTTCTAGGAGTGGCATGCTTGAAGCATACATCTTATCTTTGAGGGAATGGCATGCTTGAAGCATACATCTTATTTTTTAAGGAAAGCATGCCTGAAGCATACAACTTGAAGCTTTTGCTTTTAACACCCTTTTTTTTATTCCCTTTTCTTTTTTCTTTTTCTTTGATTATAAACATGCAAAAATGATTAAATGGTCTTATGAAAGAGTAAAGTTGAAACCACACTTGCTTCATAGCCCAAATTTGTCAAGAGGATTCAATATCAAGCCTAGAAGAGTAAGATATCACAGAGTATTTAGCTATAGGCAATCGGATCGAGGAATTCCGCAATGTCATTCTTAGTTCAAGTGAGACAATTTAGATTATCATATATTAGCTCAATTATATAGTATATAAAGAAATATGATAAAGTGAGCTCATCAAGTGAAAGAACTTGGCAAAGAAACTCCCCCTCAAAACAATCCCATTGGATGAACAATTCCAAGTTCTCCCCGAATAAAAGCAAAACGAGAAGAAGACAAAGGTTTTGTGAAAATGTCTGCCAATTGATGTTCAGTATCCACATGATGAAGCACAATGTTTTCTTTTTCAACATGATCTCTAAGAAAGTGAAATCTGATGTCAATGTGTTTTGTTCTAGAGTGTTGCACGGGGTTCTTAGCAATGCAAATTGCACTAGTGTTATCACACAAAAGAGGAACACTATCCAAATTAACCCCATAATCTTTAAGTGTAGCTACTATCCAAAGAATTTGAGAACAACAACTAGCAGCAGCCACATATTCAGATTCAGCAGTTGATTGTGCAACAGAAGATTGCTTTCTAGATGACCATGCAATGAGAGAATTTCCCAAGAAGTGACATGAACCAGAAGTGCTTTTCCTATCAATTCTACATCCTCCAAAATCAGCATCAGAAAAAGATCTCAAACTAATGCATGAGGAAGCAGAAAGCCAAATGCCAAAATCTTGAGTTCCATGAAGATACCTGAAAATCCTTTTGACAGCTTGTCGATGTGAAGCACGTGGGGAAGCTTGAAAACGAGCACACAAGCATACATCAAATTGTATATCCGGCCTTGATGCAGTGAGGTACAAAAGTGAACCTATCATGCTTCTATATTCCTTTTGATCAACCTGCTCACCATCTTCATCAGGGTCAAGTGCGCAAGTGCTCTCCATGGGTGTCATGATCGGCTTGCTGTTTTCCATTCCAAAGCGATGTAGCAAGTCTTTCGTGTATTTGCTTTGATATACAAAAGTACCATCCTTCGTTTGCTTGACTTGTAATCCCAAAAAGTATGTCAACTCACCCATCATACTCATCTCAAACTCCTTCCTCATTGTTTCTGAAAACTCAGACACTAAAACATGAGATGAACCACCAAAGATAATATCATCAACATAAATCTGAACGAATAGTTGATCATTGCCTTGCTTGAGTAAAAAGAGAGTTTTGTCAACCTTTCCCATTAAAAAGCCTTTTTCAAGTAAAAAGGTTTTTAGCCTATCATACCATGCTCTAGGGGCTTGTTTCAAACCATACAAAGCTTTTGATAGTTTGAACACATGATTTGGAAACTTTGGATTTTCAAAACCAGGTGGTTGCTTGACATAAACCTCCTCATTTATGTAGCCATTAAGAAAAGCACTTTTCACATCCATTTGATACAATTTGAAACCTTTGGATGCAGCAAAAGCTAAAAGGATTCTAATGGCTTCAATTCTAGCAACAGGAGCAAAGGTTTCATCAAAATCTAAGCCTTCAATTTGAGTGTAACCTTGAGCAACCAATCTAGCCTTGTTTCTAACAACAACACCATCCTCACTTTGTTTATTTTTGAAAACCCATCTAGTTCCAATAACATTAAAATCTGGAGGAGGTGAGACAAGTTTCCAAACTTTATTTCGTTCAAAATTCTCTATTTCTTCATGCATGGCATTGATCCAAGATTCGTCAGATAATGCATGAGATATATCTTTGGGTTCAAAAGAAGCAACTAAAGCGGAATGAGCATGAGTGTCAGAATGAATAAACCTGGATCGAGTGACTCTCTCATTTAGGTCTCCAATCATTTGTTCAGATGGATGCATTTTTGAATGTACAAGGGAGCATTGGCTTTTGAGACTTCTCCTTCTCCTTCTTCATTTTCAGCATGTACAGATGATGTTGTAGCTTGAGGATGGTTAGCTGTAGGTGATGTAGTAGTAGGTGCCAAAGGTGCTACATCTTGTTGTGCATTAGGAAGAGTCAAGACCTCATCTTCAACATCATCATCATCTTCAAAGATTTTCTCCCCCTGAATGTATGCGCCTGTACCTGCATCACTTGGACTAGTGCCTGGACTAGCCTCATCAAAAGTAACGTTTGCCTCCAAAGGATTGAACTCGAGATGGTCCAACTGTATCAAGATGTAGAAGCTGTCCTGGAGCATTTGTCATCATCATGGTAAGAGGTGGATGTGAACCTGCAATCATCTTACCTTGTCTACAAGAAGAACATACTAGATTGCTATCACCCTTAAGCTTAGGCAGGCCACGTATAAGATCTAAACCACTTACACGAGTAAGATGATCAAAACCAACATGACCAAGTCTACGATGCCAAAAGAATAAATCTTTAGAAACATTGGCAATTAGACACCTATGCTTAGAAGAAGGTGATGCATCAAAATCAGCTTTAAAGACTCTTCCAAAACGAGAAATTTTGAACACAAGATCACCTGAAGCATCTAGCACTTTGCATTCATTTTTCTTAAAGCTTATCTCAAGATCTTCATCAAGCATTTGAGAGACAGAAAGCAAGTTATATTTCAAATTTTCAACAAGAGCTACATCTTTGAACATAAACTTGTCACTTACCTTTATTGTACCTTTTGCCACAACAGAAGAGGAAGAAGCATCTCCAAAAGTAACACTTTCAGCACGAGATGCACGAGTGAGGAGGAGAACCAATTCTTATCACCGGACATGTGGCGTGAGCATCCTAATCCACTAGCCATATGTTCTCCTTCCTTGCGCGAGAAGCCTACATAGCAAAACATGTCGAGGCCTCAAGATCTTGGGGTTAGGAATGAGATTTTTGGGAATCGATCTTGAGACACACGACGCAACAAAGAGGTACAACACGATAATTTTTATGCACAAAATCAGATTTGCCTTTTCCCATGTTTGTAGGAACAGAAGGTGTTTTCATCACTCTAGGCGCATAAAAATGTGCTTTGCTGAAATTTGACCTAGCCTCGATTCTTTCCTTCTTTTCTTTGTTTGGCTAGTCTAAAGCAAAAATCTACTAAGTGTCCATCTCTACCACAATGAGTGCAAGTGTACTTGACATGATGTTTAGCTTTAACAGTAAAAGCACATTTTGCATTCATCATAGTAGAAGATAAAAAACCAGATTGAAAAGCAATTTTCTTAGGCTCATTAGATAACTCAATTTTGCAAGGAGCCTGAACAACGGTCACGAGGTTTAGTTTCATATGTGGCATAAGGATCAAAACCTAAACCTCTCTTGTTTGTGCTAACCTTAGATTGATCCAAAATCATGTTCAACTTCTTCTTGCCATTAGTGAAACGTTCCAAAGAATTTTGCAAGTAATCAACTTTCTTAGCAAGAGTTAAACAATTATTGCAGGAACATCTACTTTTCCTTTTGCTTGCGACAAGTTGAGCATGAGAGAATTTCATGTGAAAGCAAATTATCAGTTAATTGAGAAACCCTAGCATTTGCATCTTTCAATTTTAATTCAAGAGTTGAGCATTTAGAACAAGAAGTTGAACTATGCAAATCATCGATTGGAACAGCTAGCATGTACAACATGTTTCTCATTTTTCTCATTTAGATGCAACAAAAGAGCATGTTCTTTCCTAAGCAAGGTGAGCTCATTGTAAATTAAGTCACATGATTTGCAAGTATCATCACTAGGAATCAAAGTCTTAAGTCTAGCAATTTCAGCATTCAATGATTCAATAATGAAATCATGTTTCTTAATTTTCTTATCACGTTTGTCAAGCAATTTTCCAAGACGAGCAACGGAATAGCTAATTCATCATAAGAGGATCTACCTCATTGAAGTCATTTGTCGTGGTCGTCCTCGGTGAAGCTATCCTTGCTGCTTGCCATGAGACATAATCCTATCAAATCATGCTTGCTTGGAGTTGCATCATCTTCGCTGCTCTCCGAGTCCACATCGCTCAAATTGACTTGTTCAATAGCGGAAAGAACTCGGTGAACCACCTTGCGGTTGATGAAGCTCTTCTTCTTCCTATCATTTGACGAGAACCTTTTCTTCTCATTCCTTCTATCGTTGTCCTTCTCCTCCTTTGATGTTTTTCCTGCAAGCTTAGGACAATTTGTGCGAATATGGTTGAGGTCACCACACTCATAGCATCTTGGAGGACCACCTCTCTTTCTCATTCTCACATTCTCGCAAAGCTTTGTTAAAGCGAGAAGAGAGTAGTGCAGATCTTCTTCAGAAACTCTTCAAGTTGCTCATCTGTTAAAGAAGACATGGAAGACAAGGCAAAGCTAGAAGAAGAATTTGCTTTTGACATGTTAGGGTTAGAGATCAAAGCAATTGATTTAATGTTACCCTTCCTGGCAAGAACATCCAACTCATGAGTTTTCAACTTAGAGTAAAGAACATCTAATGTGAGTGTGCTCATGGTAGTAGATTCTTGTATAGATGTTACTTTCATCTCCCACACTGACATGTCCAAAGCACTAAGCAATTGTCGAGCATTTTCAGCATCGGTGTAGCTAACTCCAACAACACGTAGATTGATAAGAATTTTATTGAAACGTGCAAAGAAGTCATCTACGGATTCACTAGGTTTCATCTCAAAACGCATGTATTCCTTTTTGTAAATATCTTGGCGAACCTCTTTGACAGTGTTAGAGCCCTCATGGTAATCACATAGAGATTTCCATACCTCATATACAGATCGAAGATGAACCACCCGGTCAAAGTCGCTGCGTCCCAAGCCTTGGATGATCAAGTTGCGCGCCTTGCTATTTGCTTCAACATGTGTGCGATTGGTGTCGTTGACGTTGTCGTTTGCAGGGACTTCATATGGCTTGTAGACCTTCTCCCAAATTGTGAAGCCCTGTGCTTGGATGAACGCCTCCATCTTGGCCTTCCAAAACTGAAAATCAACACCATCGAACACACATGGTTTTGTCGAATAACGATCCATTGATCTAATCACCGGTTAAGATAGATTAGAGAAACCTTGCTCTGATACCACTTGTAGGATCGAAGTATACGAATATAGCAATCAGAGGGGGGGTGAATGATTGTGCGGAAGCTAAAACCAAATTCTTGATCTATTAAAAGTTCACCCCAAAACAGAACCAAATAATTGCCTCGTTTTCGACAAAAACAGAATGATAGAGGTTTGGTAAAACGTGAATTCCCGGAGATCCAACCGTTATATTGATCTGAAATTTGGACACGAGAAACTAGATTCCAATACGAATCGAACCCAAAAAGAATCAGCTCAATCGGACTTGCAGATCAAAAGTTATAAGCTTCGCAAGCTTGCTGATCCAGAACTTGACGAGAATCAATCTAATCAAAACTTCAAGATTAAACAAGATCTTCAAAAGATTTATCAACAAAACTTTGAGGAACACTAGATCAATACCCTAGAAAGATTTTTGATGGATCAAATCAAGATGAAACTCAACGATCAAAAACCAATCTAGAATTAGAACAAGCATGCAAACAAGAACCAAAACAGGAAACACTATAGCGACGTGGTTACTGTAGCACGCAAAAATCTTGGAAGAATTGATCTTTATTTCTTGTCTAAAATACTCTCATCAAAAGAGTACAAACCTAAAACCAAGCTCAAAGCTTG
The DNA here is from genome assembly GCA_036346355.1 of Rhipidocladum racemiflorum. NCBI lineage: Eukaryota > Viridiplantae > Streptophyta > Magnoliopsida > Poales > Poaceae > Rhipidocladum > Rhipidocladum racemiflorum. Next base: position 23,236,537 of record CM070584.1, on the reverse strand, counting down.
ATGCTCAGCTCTACTTGATGCCTTTCAACAGAGACCCCCACCTATTTAAAGCACCAACCCACAAGGAGTTACGAATACGATTCCTATTCCCTAGAAGGAATCAGTATCCAACACAACTCTACTTGGCCCAACCTGGCCGAGTACAACTCTTGCACGCCAGCGTATGGCAACCCTACCATACTCACGTGACTAACACTTTGCACGCGTATGGCCACCTGCCATACTCACGTGACTAACACTTTGCACGCGAATGACCTCCTGCCATTCTCACGTGACTAACCATTCTTCATGTGCACCATTCTCTTAGCCCGAACGTCCCGCATGACATCCTTGACCACCAAGACCTCAGTTCCTCCTGAACCTAGTCCCGAACCTCAGTTCCTCCATGAACCTAGTTCCGGTCCCGTCATCGACCACATTCGTCTTCGAGCAATACCTGCACATGAACAAATCACAAAACGATTCCGAGCACAAGTCCACGACTTGACTCAATGTCAATCCATGCAACTACTCACATGAGCATTGCATAAAGTCCACTTCAAAACAAGTATCATGAAATTATCACAAATTTCATAATCTCAAAATCAAATTCAAATTTCAATCTCAAAGTCACTCAAAACCCTAATTGAGCAAATCCCATTTACGACGGACAACAAAACCAGTCCGGCGCAAATGCCAAGTGAAACCCTAGAAAACAGTTCACAACGGACCAACAAAGTCTGTCCGTTGTACAAGGGAAACTCTCGGTTCCAAAAGAAAACATTCCGGCCAAAACATGTTTACGACGGACAACCAAAATCGGTCCGTCGTACATGCAAAAGTCTCGGTTCAAAAACGCTTTCAAATTCATGTTCACGACGGACAAAAAATCTTGTCCGGCGCAAACGTGCCACGCTCGGTTTCAAAAACAACATGGTCCGAACGAAACCCTAAAGCAAAAATGCATTCACAACTGACCAAAGAAGTTTGTCCGCCGTACATGCAAAACTTACTGGTTTCTTGGAAGATTGAGTTCGACTCATGAGCTCAAAAACACGTTCACGACAGACCCAAAAACTTTGTCCGTCGTACATGAGAAAATGAGGTTGCCAAAGCATGTTTACGACAGACCAACAAACTTTGTCCGTCGTAGATGGGAAACTTACTGTTTTCTTTAAGTTTCGTCCGGTGCCAAAGCGAAACTTACTGTTTCTTGTCAAATTGACAAAACACATGAACAAACACATTTTGCATATTCAATTCTAAGCCAATTTTTCAACACATGATTTCACATATTCCTCTTTCATGCAACGGTCCGGAGGGAGGTTATACGGAATGGTGAATATAGGCCAACATGAATATGATTGTGCGCCCATGCTGAAGGGTGTGAACCCATCTGTCGCGAGACCAATACGCACATTTCTTGGATCTCTTGCAAAATCATGATTCATTTCATCAAAGTACTTCCAAGCTTCACCATCGGATGGATGAACCATGACACCTTCTTTCACACGTTTTCCTTCTTTGTGCCACCTCATATGCTTCGCTGTCTCTTCTGACATAAACAACCACTGCAAACGTTGAGTCATTGGAAAGTAATGCAACGTTTTCTTGGCCACCTTCTTCTATTTGGTGTTACCATCTTTGTCGGTAACTTCAACATACCTAGACTCTCCACAGTGATCGCAGTGGGTCTTTTTTGCGTGCTCCCTCCAGATGATTATGCAATATCGAGGACAATAATTTATTTTCTCGTATGGCATTCCTAGACCACTTAGAATTTTCTTCGAATCATACAAGCTTCATGGCATTTTGTGGTCTTCGGGGAGGAGGCTACAAATAAGCTTCACTAAGTCATTGTAGCATTTGGTCGAGAAATTATGCTTTGACTTAATTGCGATGAGACGTGCGACAGCTGCAAGGAGCGTCATGTTTGTTTTCTCATGCAACGGCTCTGAAGCAGCCTTCAAAAGCTTTAAGAAATCTGTTGCAAGTGGGGTAGGCACTTCCTCTTGTGGGAGATCTAACCCCGGACCAATGTTGTCCACCATCTCTTCCATTATGTCAATTTCATCGTAACCTTCGACAATATTGGAGGGTTGTACTCTAATAGAACTAGATGGTCCACCTTGCACTCTTTCGCCATGATCAACCCATCTATAATAATTTGCTTTGAAGCCGTTCTTACAAAGATGCATCTCCATTTCTGCCCGACATCTCTTCAGGCTATTACCACAGAGAGCGCATGGGCATCTCACTTCTGCCATGTCCGACACAGGCATCGACCCAAAAGCTTGATGGATAAAATCTTTCGTGCCCTCCTTCCACTCGACAGAGTGCCGTCCATTCTTATTCCAACCATCATACATCCACTTCAGAGAATTTTCCATAATGGGCTGAAAGAATGTAACATGAACCATGAATGTTGCCGAACTAGGAGTTTGCCGAACTTATTAAAAATTTCGGCAGCACTTCCCCTAAAACTAGGGCATCCACTCAGCAGACAAAAGACAATTAACAGTATAATATCAACAACACATAAATAGCAAATTGCTGGAATATGTCCACTAGCACATATATACACATATATATCCATTAACACATCATACACACATATATGTCCATTAACACATCATACACATATGCTTCAATATGTCCACTAGCACCAAGTCTTTTCAGTTTGTTAAGACCGAGTCTTATGTATCTACAGTAAGTCACATACCATGTGGGTTGAGATTTGATGTTATCACAGTTGTATTGACTTGATATCAAATTCAATTGAAAAACTAATAGATGATTAATAATCTGACCATAACATTAGAGAACTTCATGACACATGCCACTAATTAACCCTAATACTCCTAGTACTCAATACTCCCAACACATGCAACTAATTAACCCTAATACTCCTAACACATATCACTAATTAATACATATAAACATTTTTTTTACTGTTCTTCGATGGTTTCTAAAGCTGTCGACACTAGCTTGTACTGTAAAAAAGCTTTGAACATATACCTTTAGGCTTTTAAAACCGTCGACCCTAGCCGGATTGGGGTCAGCAAGACTGCACAGGACACAGGTGGGGTTGGCCGAGTCACCGGCGGGCGGAGGGAGAGTCTGGCAACCGGCGTGGCCCGCCACCGTGGCGGCGTGGCTGCCCTTTGGGAGGCAGGGTGGCGGGCCTCGAGCGGCGGCGGCCTCGCGGCGGCAGACCTCGAGGCGGCGGCGCGATTGGGGGAGCGGCGTGGGCCCTCGGGGAGGCGGTGGCAGGCGGTGGCCGTCGGGGAGGTGGCGGCCGGGCCATCGGTGGGCGAAGCGGGCGGCTGGGCCACCGGCCGGAGCGACGACGACGAGCAATTTCTGGATCTACTGAAGCTAGCGGCAATGGGGATGGAGACCAGGTCGGTCTTGGCTCGGGGAGGTAATGCAAAACTTATGGTGGACAGCCCCACCCCCACATTACCGTCCACCCTAATGCCATTTATGGTCGATAGCCCCATAAATGCCGTCCACCCTAATGCATTTATGGTCAAGAGCCGCACATATGCCGTCCACCCTAGTGCCATCTTATGGTCAACAGCCACGTAGGCCATCCACCCTATATTATGGTGGACGGCTTATTTGTAGGCTGTCGATCCTAATGAACAAAACAGATTCCCGCATTTTTTTCGCGGTTAGGGTAGACGACCATTCTTGGGGCCGTCGATCTTAATATAATTATGGTCGGCTGGCTATTTTGGCTGTCTACCATATATTTGGCCGTGGACAATAAGTACTTTTCCTGTAGTGGATAAAGGAGTATAGCACATTCGTTTAAGCGGTATACTGGAGGTGGGAGTAGGTACTCCCAAGAGTACAAAAAAGTATCTCTACTATTCTAAAGCAGCACTTGGTGGCAGTGGTCCATTCTTCCCACGTCATTAATTGCCGCTTAATTGCCTTGCTTAATTGCCCTACGCAAGAAACGAAGTGTTGCTTTAATTAGGCGGCTTTCGCAAGAAACGAAGCGTTAAAGATAGATGTTTGATTTTGTGAAATAATTTTTTTTTATTTTTTAATCTTTATTTTTCGTTATCAATTTTGTTTTTCGTAGCAACGCACGGGCATGTAACTAGTATATATATATATATATATATTGAAGGATCGAGATGGCGATCAGAGGGGGGGGGTGAATGATCCCAAATAAAATTTTTTCCCACTCAAAATACTACAAGCAATCCTGCATGGAAACCAGTGCTCCTAAAATTCGCAAAACCCGCAAAAACTGGAATGACTAGACAACTATGTGTACCCCTAGCTTGCATGGATGAGAGCCATAAATGATGTGAGGGATTTTTCAATCACAATCTTGGTTGTCAAGTGTCCAAACAAATAGGAATCAATTCAAATACTTCTTTTCTAAAGAGATCAAGCCAAATCGCAAAAGTCTCTTAGAAAAGCAAAAGCACATTTTTTAGGAATTGTCCACATTTGGAGCAGGTAGTTGGACTTATGTTACTCTAAAATTTTTGAAATTTTTTCACCCTATGAACAGGTGAGTTGTTAAACAATCCACAAAAAATCACCTCAAAAAGCCTTGTGTAAAAATTAGGAAAAATCAAGAACTACAGATAGTCAGGAACTTCGATCAGGAAGTTTGGGGCTCGATTTTCACCTCATAGCTCTCAAACGGTGCAACCAGTGGACTCCAAATTTTTTTTCATAGATGGATACATGAGTAATGCACATTTTCCAATAAGAATCTCTCAAAAATGGTTTTTCTATATTTTTCTAAAAATCGAACACTGACTGCTGCGCGAAGAATAAGTTCAGGACAGATTTGCAATCTTGATATAAACTTGATCTCTAGTCTATCCTAGGGTGCAAGAGAGATGTGTAAAACTAAATGAGTACCCTCAAGACATTGATCAACTGCATTTAGAAGGAGAAGAGACAAATCCAAATCGCGAGAAAGTAAATTGCGGGAATTTAAATGCGGTAAGGTAAATGCTGAATTTTAAATTGCGTAAAGTAAACATAATGTAAATGCGCAATTTAAATTCACAAGAATAGTAAATATAATCTTTGTATTTTCTGGATGGAGGGTTTGAGTTGCTTCTATGAGCTTTGCCCACATGAAGTGAGGCGTGGAGTGTTTCACGATTCATTTGCTCAAAGGGTGAAAACTTCTCAAAAATTTTAGAGCAACAGAAATCCACCAACCACCTGCTCCAAATGAGGACAATTCCTGAAAAATCTGCTTTTGCTTTTCTAAAAGAGACTTTTGTGATTTGGCTTGATCTCTTTTAGAAAAGAAGTATTTGAATTGATTCCTCTTTGTTTGGACACTTGACAACCAGGATTGTGATTGAAAAATCCCTCACATGTTTCATGACTCTCATCTATGCAAGCTAGCGGTACACATAGTTGTCTAGTCGTTCTGGTTTTTGCAGGTTTTGCGAATTTGAGGAGCACTGGTTTCCTTGCGGGATTGCTTGGAGTACTTTGAGTAGGGGGGTTGATTTTATTTGGGATCATTCACCCCCCTCTGATCGCCATCTCGATCCTTCAATTGGTATCAGAGCCGGTTTTGCTCTCTTTTGTGGTCTTCACCGACCCGAGAGCCGACGACTAGTGTGGACTGCTTCAAGCTTGGCGATGGTTCTTTTCGTTGATCGTAGTCGGCTCCTATGGACCATATGCATCGTCATGGTAAGTGAGGTGAGAACCTAGCGACGTTTCTCCCTTTGTGCTTAATAGATATACTAGGTTGTTCTTTTGTCACTAGTTATTCTTGATGCCTTGCCTACCAGTGATGATGTTTAGATATTGATGCTTGCATGCCTAGGTCGAAAATTAATTCTGCTATCATGCCATTCTTGCCATATTACTTGTATTGCCTGTCTACATATGTTTGATTGTATTACTTTGGTAGTCGGCAATTGCTTGGGTCATTGGCTAGAATTTTATTTGTATCATATGAAGGCATTGCTTGCATTCTCCCTCTCCATTATGTAATTAATTTTTGGCCAGAGCTTTAGTTGCGGTACTTCTTGTTCTTGGCGAAGTTGCGGTACTTCTTCTCTCATGCTGGCTTGCAAACTGGAGGTTTCTTGTTGCAGTTCTTGTCAGTGTAGTCGTTCTTGCTCGAACTGCCTTGCTCGTTCTTGCCCTTCCCCATCTTGGGAAAGTTTGCTTGAATGTGGTTGGAGCCACCACACTCGAAGCAAGTTACGGTGCCACCGCTCTCCCTCTCTCTCTCTCTTTTGTAGATGTTGGAAAATTTGCGAGCGACAAGAGCAAGATCATTTTCTGAAAATCGTTCCAGAACTTCATCGCTTACATCACAAAGAGCAGAGAGAGAAAAACCTAAAGAGAAATCTAGAGAGGGTCTAGAGGAAGACTCGATGGGATAGGTGACCAAGGCCATTGACTGAGATTTTGTCCGATGAGAGATGACATCGATCTCATGAGTCTTGAGTCTGGAATAAAGCCCGTCAAGAGTCAAAGTCGATAAATCAGTGGAGTCCTTGATGGTGGTCACCTTCATCTCCCAAACTCTCAAATCGAGTGCTGTCAGAAAGTGCCTAGCATTCTCCGAGTCAGGGTATGTGCAACCAACTGATCGGAGATTGCTAAGGATCTCGAAAAACCGAACAAAGCACTCATCGAGACTCTCACCAGCGTGTTGTTCAAATTTGTTATAGTCACGCTTGTACTGTTCCTGTCTCACCGTCTTGATCTGAGTGGTACCCTCATGGTAAGCATCGAGGGTCACCCAGATCTGATGAGCGAATCGTAGGTGAGAGACTCGGTCATACTCACTACGGCTAAGTCCTTGTACGAGGATGTTCCTAGCCTTAGTTTTTGCCTCAACGTCAGCCATGGCGACGGACAAGTACTCAACGAAGCATCAGAGGGGGGGTGAATGATCCCAAATAAAATTGTCCCCCACTCAACGTACTCCAAACAATCCTACAAGGAAACCGATGCTCCTCAAATTCGCAAAACCCACAAAAACCGGAACGACTAGACAACTATGTGTACCCCTAGCTTGCATGGATGAGAGCCATGAAATATGTGAGGGATTTTTCAATCACAATCCTGGTTATCAAGTATCCAAACAAAGAGGAATCAATTCAAATACTTCTTTTCTAAAATAGATCAATCCAAATCACAAAAGTCTCTTTTAGAAAAGCAAAAACAGATTTTTCAGGAATTGTCCTCACTTGGAGCAGGTGGTTGGTGGACTTCTGTTGCTCTAAAATTTTTGGGAATTTTTACCCCCCTCTGATCACTATCTCGATCCTTCAAGTGACAAAAGGATCGAACAAATATTTGTTGATGGCGATAGGGCAAGCAAAGAAGCTCGTTAGTGCTGAAATCAAAATTGATTCGATTACAATAGTTAATGAGTTCAAAATTGAAATGAGTCCATTTTGATAAAAAAATGTTAATGAGTCTCAACTCGATAGTGACTCGTTAGCTCAAAATTGAAATAACCACTTAAATGATAAATAAAATGTGTTTATGTCTAATCATGTTAATTTTGAAAGAAACTCGATAGCCAGCTCTACTTGTTGGATGAATGATATCTATGTGGTTTGGTGTGGAATATCTAAATATGGGATATGCATGCGCGTTGAAAAGACAGACATCGTACCATGTATCCCGGATGCCGAGAGCCTTACCTCTATGGGAGAACAGGCTAACGGGAAAGATATCCCTATATTTGGAAGGACTCGATCTAGCTCCCGTAACAAGGAGACCAGATCAAGTACAACGAATAGATAAGGAAAATCAGTTACCTAAAAGGATCTCGGGACGAAGGTCCCCGATCGGGAACGATATGGAGTCCTCATCTGGTGACGTCTCGAGAAGATGGTGTACCCAGCTATAAATATAGAAGAGATGCACGGAGAAGAGGGGGAAACCCGGAGAGAAGAAGCCATTAGAGCACACGCACATAGGAGCCAGAGGAGAGCACCTGCTAAAGACTAGTAGCCAGATCAGATCTGGCAATACCTTTTCCCATCTTGTAACCAGAGATTACACCCCCCAGATTTGTACTCCGCTTTGAGTGATCCGATAGTGCTAAACAACCGGAGTAGGGTATTACTCTTCTCAGAGGTCCAAACCTATCTAATTCCTTGCCTCGTCTGTGTTTGTTGATCCTGCAAACCCCGAAGGTACCTGATTACAAATTTACCGTCGATTTCATAACCTTCGATAGTTGGCGCGCCAGGTAGGGCTCTTCAACTGTTTTTGCAGATCAATCACGACGATGGCCAGTTTTTTCTTTGGAGTCGACAATGGTGGCAGCGGCATCGTCAACTCTAATACCTTCATTGTAACACCCCAATTTTTGCTTTTCATGAATTTAAATGATATTTGGCATTTTTGAGAATTTTTGGAATTTTCTGGGATTTATTTGGATTTAATTTGAATTTATTCCCTTTTGAGATAATTAAATAATTAAAAGTTTTAACTAAAAATTTGTTGTAAATATTTTATTTGAGTCCAAAATGCCCTAAAATATTTTCCAAAATTTGTCTGGAATTTTTCTGAGTATTTTTCTATTTTTCTTGAATTATTTGGATTACTAGAACTATTTTAAATGTTAAATCGCTGGAAAATCCAATAGGGTTTTACTGTTCCTAAGGTCCGAGTCGGACTTGAGTCTGACCCGAGCCAGACCGAGCCATGCGACTCGAGCCAGTGCCGCGCCAGCCTGAGCCTAACCCAGTTCGTGCGAACCGTTGGATTAAGATCCAACGGCCGATCGTTGACTGCGTTGTGCGCGTGCGTGGACCGCTGGATCGTGCCACGTGGACGGCCGCGACTTCATCTCCCCCACCGAATCCGGTTCGAACTGCCGCTGCTTCTCCGCCGCGTTGATTAGGGTTCCGTGGAAATCTCGGACGCCGATGGGGTATTTAATGTGCCGCCACCCGTCCGAGGTTCTCCGTTTGCCGCGTGCACTTTGCCCTATGTCTTAGCCTCAGAGCCTCCACAAAACCCTAGCAATTGCTCACCGAAGTTGCCAAGCGCTCCGCCACAGTTTGTGCCTTCTTCTGTCGCATTTAAGCCGTTCTGGGGATCGTTTAGCCCAGATCTGGGTGCGTGAGGCTACGCCGCATCGACTGGAATCATGCACCTCGCCTGACCCGTGTGGAAATGTAGTTGGCCAGGTCGTCTTCTTCCTCTCCAGCCGAACCACTCCGCCCCGCCGCCATCAGCACCCGCGAGCTCCACCAGCCGTTCGATCAAGATCCAACCGCGAGGGTGAGTCCACGTCACTTTCCTGTAGATCTCCTAGGATCAATCTCAACCGTAGATTTTGGATCGGACGGTTAGGGTTAGGTTTGAGTGTTACGGGATAGATCTGTTCTAGACCGTTAGATCTAGATCGTGCGACCTAGAATTGGCCACGTTGCGTTGTGTTACACCGTGCTAGGGTAGATCTCAGCCGTTAGATCCGGTTTGGACGGATGGGATTTAACCACGTGGATTCGTACTGGTGTGGTTAGATCTGTTCTCATCCATTGGATTTAGATCCAACGGTGCATAGGCATGCATGTGTCACTGCCCGGGTCATGCCACGTCGCCCCCCAGCGACACGGTGAACTCGATCGGATCTCGACCGTCCGATTCGAATCGAACGGTCGACATTGAGCCACGTTTTTCCACAGTGGTGAGATTAGATCTAATCTGGACCATCGGATTTCCAACCGACGGCCCAGATTGTGCCATGTGGTAGGGAGCCGAACCGTCGCGGTCCACGTGGGCGCGCCCGGTCGTCGCTGACGTCACGCATTATGTCAGCACGGGCCCGCGTGTCAGCGACCGCACTGACCGCACCATGATGTCATCCGTGACGTCATGCTGACGTCACGTGGGGCCCACACGTCAGCGTTCGCTCGGCCGAGCCGTGCTGACGTCAGCAGCTGACGTCATCCGAGGGGTCCCACATGTTAGTGAGACATGTACCTGTGGACCGGGTCCACGGTGAACCGTAACCGAACCGGGGACCGAGTCCATGGACCGGGTGACGCAATGCTGATGTCATAATTCGATTTTCCAATAGAAAAATAATTTGGTGGAAATTCAAATCCGCCGCTGACGTTATGCTGATGTCATAATCGAATTTTTCAATAGAAAAATAAATGAATTAATTGCTTTATTCTTTTATTTGATTTTTCAAACTTCAAACGATTATAACTTTTGCATTTTAACTTCGATTTGGGTGATTCCAATTTCTAAATTTTTATAAAATTGAGCTCTACTTAATGGTGAATTTTATTTATTTTTTGGACATGAGTTTTCCTATGTTTATGGTTATTTAATTAGTTTTTCAAAACTTTAAACGGTTATAACTTTTGCGTTTTAACTCCGATTTGGACGATTCAAATTTCTAAAAATCCATAAAATTGTGCTATTTCTGTTTACGAATTTTATTTGAATTTTTGGAAACTGTTTGTCTATTGTTTAATTATTTATTGCTATTTGCACGCGTTACGAGTAGACGTTGAAGTACCCGAAGGCTTTGAAGGTGAAGTTTTGACCCAGGAGCCAGCTCTAGACCAAGAACAAGTGCTTTTTGAAGGCAAGTCATGCTTTGATCATATTGCTCCTATTTTTGAAAAATTAGTTTGATTTAAATTATTGCATGCTAATTTAATTAGAGATTGTTTTAATTATTTCTGGGAATTAGGTAAATGCCAAATTGCAGTATGACACCTTGACTATTTAATTATGTGCCATGAACCCTTGTCACCCTAGTTGGGGATCATATTAGTTAGTCATTATTAAATTGCCAACATTGGGTATTAGACCGTTGTAGTATATTGCTTAGACCTGCTACGTACACCTGACATGATTTTGGACAATCAAATGTTAATATTGACTTAATGAGATATTGAACCTGTTTTTGAGAAGTATCATGTGTTGTGATGTTGATGATGGCACGTGGTGCATGGTAATCAACTGGGTTTGATAAATAGATTTAGACCGAGGCAAGTGGCAAGAATGATCAGGTGGGCCATGAGTGGCATTGAGAAAGTCATCTTGGTTCTTCGGGTAGTCTTGCCCTGGTCACCCTAAGGACTTAACCTTGCAAGCCTTTGAACTGGGTCAAACATGCAACCACATGACTAGAATGGGACGGTCCTAGTTGAGTAAGTTACTAATACTTGCATGTGGTACCTCGGGGTGTCAACTACACCTTTTGTGTAGCTTGAAGGGAGAGCGTACCAGGGCTACGGCATGGTGCCCGTCCAACGGTATATCAGTCCCATACTTCGCCTCCACTGAGGGAAGGGATGGTGTATGGTAAAAATCGGAGAGGTTCACTTGTATATTTTACGGTTTCCGAAAGGCTTTGTTACGATCACTCGCCTTTGTGGTGTTTGACTGTATCTTGTGGGTAAAGTGCATAACCTCTATAGAGTGTGACAACCTATTCGAATAGCCGAGTCCATGGTACTAGACACTACTCGGGGATTACAGTAAAGGGTTAAACTTTCATGAAAACAACTTGGACTTGAAAAGTTTGGTTGGGTTTATTGATGACGTTGATGGAAATGTGGATTAGGACAGGGAAAGTGTTTACCTAACTCCTAGAAAAGTTATTGATATTATATTTGCTTTCACTGCTTTTGAATCTACTTATGCTACTTGTTAATTGCTATTTCACCGCAAATGAACCATGAACCATGCCTTTGTACTAAGCCATGCATGTAGAATATTAGTTTGCATTCTATGCATGACTTGCTGAATACCAAGTACTCACCCCTTGCAACTACAACATCAGTTGAAGAAGAAGCTATACCTGCTTTGGAGGAGGAGCTCTAGGAAGATCCGGCTAACTAGGGAGCGAGCCCAGTCAGTTGCCTGTGGTATACTGGATGGCGCCACGTTGATGCTTTTATTCCACTGCAGTTTGTTTCCTTTAATAAGTTTTCGCCCTGCGTGGCGTATCTTTGTAACTTGACCATAAGGTCGAGCAACCAGCTTGGTTATTTTAAATAAGTACTTGTTGTTTCATTGAGTATGATTGTGATATTTACCGATGTTGAGACTGTGTGCACTAGCGTGATTCTGGACTAGTGCTGAATACACAGAGGGTCTGGATTTGCAAATTCGGGTCCTGACATTCATCGACAAAGTCCTCGCCATTGGGTCCCAGATCACGTTCGGGTCGATGCTTTACCAGTGGGGACCTGGAGGCACGCTCGAGCATCTTGGCACTATCGAGTCCCGACCTTGGGACCCAAGCCGAGAAGTGTCCTTTCTCGATTTCGATCCTAGAGGAGATAATCTCTTAAAATGCGTTGAAATAGATAGGATAGCTCTTGCGACGTGAGGACAGCAGTAGCCACGTCAGTAGCAATCAGGCCGGTCGCTATGAGTACATGGCCAGGAACGACAACGCCACCTCTGCAGAAAACTCTCAAGAGAAGACTACCCAAGCAGAGGCTGTGGGCAACCTAGGACTCCAGGCTCCTATGGAGACACCTATGAACCCACTAGCGCCCTTCACGGCCAACACCGCCGCCCTGGGCATGACGGACCATCGACGGGACATTAATGCTATCACTGCGGCCAGAATGACATGTAGGATCGAAGTATACGAATATAGCAATCAGAGGGGAGGGTGAATGATTGTGCGGAAGCTAAAACCAAATTCTTGATCTACTAAAAGTTAAACCCAAAACAGAACCAAATAATTGCCTCGTATTCGACAAAAATAGAATGATAAAGGTTCGGTAAAATGCGAATTACCAGAGATCCAACCGTCGGAATGATCTGAAATTTGGACACAAGAAACTAGATTCCAATACGAATCGAACCCAAAAAGAATAAGCTCGATCGGACTTACGGATCAAAAGTTATGGACCTCGCAAGCTTGCTGTGACAGAAGATGACTAGAATAGATCTAACTAGAATTGTAGCTCGCCGAAAGATTTGAAGAACTTGATCTTTATTTCTCCTTTCTTTTGTCTAAAGTACTCAAAACAAAAGAGTACAACCCTAAAGTTTGCTCAAAGCTTGATGCCCTTCAACAGGAGACAACCCCTCCTATTTAAAGGAGCAAAACACAAGGAGTCATGAATACAATTCCTACTCCTAATCCTAGAAGGAGTCCCACTCCTAATCCTAGAAGGAGTCCCACTTCTAATCCTAGAAAGAGTATGTATTCAACACAACTCCTCTTGGCCCAACCTGGCCAAGTACAACTCTTGCACGCGTATGGCAACCCTACCATACTCACGTGACTAACACTGTGCACGCGAATGACCTCCTGCCATTCTCACGAGACTAACCATTCTTCTTGTGCACCATTCTCTTAGCCCGAACGTCCCGCATGACATCCTTGACCACCAAGACCTCAGTTCCCCCTGAACCTAGTCCCGAACCTCAGTTCCTCCATGAACCTAGTTCCGGTCCCATCATCGATCACATTCGCCCTCGAGCAATACCTGCACATGAACAAACCACAAAACGATTCCGAGCACAAGTCCGCGACTTGACTCAACATTAGTCCATGCAAATACTCACACGAGCATTGCATAAAGTCCGCTTGAAAACAAGCATCATGAAATTCTCACAAATTTCATAATCTCAAATTCAAACCAGAATTCAATTCCAAAATTGCTCAAAACCCTAATCGAGCAAAAAACCATTCACGCCGGACCAAAAATCCGGTCTGACGCAAACGTGAAAACAGCTGTCAAAAATCCGCCTTGCTTGTGGAGGGGAGAGTCCGTCGTACACGCGAAACTTACTGGTTTTGGAAGTTTCAGTCCGGCTCAAAAACGTTTGAAAACACGTTCACGGCGGACCAAAGAAAAGCGGTCCGGCGTACAAGGGAAACTTATTGTTTCTTGAAAGTTTGGTCCGGCACAAAAGAGAACTTCACTGTTTCTTTTCAAATTGTCGAACTCATGCACAAAACACATTTTGCAAATCCAATTCTAAGTCAGTTGTAAGCCAATTTTTCAGCACATGATTTCACATGACGGCCAATTTGACTAAGCGTTTTGATCTAGTCAACTTGGCAACGCCCCACCTGGGGGCGATTGTTGCCGATAAAGTACAGGACCTACAAGGACGCGACCACCCGAATGGGTCCGATCGTGTCACAGGGTCAACCTCTCAATGGCATCGCGGCAATGATGTCTCCAGCACCCCTGAAGCAAACATCTGGTGCACCCACATGCTATTGAAGATGCTCCCTCCATCGGGCCCTGAGAACCCGATGACTCCCGTGCTCGATCAGATGAGAGCACTTTTTGGTGCGGCGCAGGCCTAGACTGCTCGAGTAACCAACTCGAGACCAAGGTTCTCCCACCAACAGGGCGCATCGAGTCTCACGCTGCGACCCTCGTGCCGCAGTCGCCCGAACTCGAGGACAATGGCAGCTGCCTCGAGCCATCATACCTCCGGGATGACCCGACACAACAATTACTTGAAGTATCCAGAGGATCTCTGAGATCGCAGTCCTCACAACCGGTGGGACATGCGCCTCGTGCTGCGCGATCAACAAGAAGAACGAACTCGCGAAGAGCGAGAAAGGGAGAGTTTCTCTCCTCGAAGACGTCCGAGTGAATCTTTCCAACCGGCCAGCCGATCACCGGTCAGAACCAGAAGCCCCCGACCAAAGAGGAGATACCACCAATGGCAGACGATGCCTGATGATATCGACGAAGAATCGTAGTCTTCCTCCATAGGAGAGAAAAGTTGTATTGCTTGAGAGACAATTTTTAATTCTTTGAATGAGTGGCAAAATCTTTAACCTTTGGTCTTGAGGTTCCCAGCGGTAGTCCAAGGTAAGTGAAAGGCGTCTGTCCTCTAGAACACCCAAAATTCTGAGATAAAATGTTGAACCAATTAAAGTCTATGCTGATTGGGTACATGGATGATTTTTGGTAGTTAACTTTGAGTTAGTGGAAGCCGTGAAAGTGTTGAGTGGACTTTTCAAGCGGATGAGTTGCATTGGGAAAGCTGGCATGATGAGTAGGGTGTCATCTGCATACTACACTATGGGGTAATCCATACCACCAAAGCTGGGATAGGAGATTGGACGATGCCTCCTTGGGCCGCTTTATTTACTACACATTGGAGGAGTAGACTGATGAGAGGATTTGCTGAGTCCAATTGATCCATTTGCAAGGGAAGCCTCTTTGTCTCATTATGTCAATGATGACCGAGTGTTCAATCATGTCAAAGCTTTTTCAAAATCTAGTTTGATGATCATAATTTTTCTTGCACTTTGATGGCATTGATGGATATATTTGAAAGCCCAAGCAAGACAATCTTGAATAATTCTAGTTTTAATAAATCCATACTGGTTTCATTGAACAAGCTGTAGGATCACATTTTGCAGTTTACTTCCTAGTAACTTTGTGATTAGCTTCAAACTGGAGTTCAAAAGAGAGATTGGTCTATAGTCACTGACAGTTTAGGGGGAAGTTTAGAAATCATCTGCAATGATGTTCCAGTACTTCCTAATGAACATGCCATTAAAGCCATCTAGTCCCAGAACTTTGTCTAAAAGGGATTGATTGAACTTTGCTATTGATTTCATCTCTCGTGAAAAGAGAGATTAAGCATTCCAATCCATTGAGTGTGGTGACAAGCTAAGAGAGATTGAAGTGCATTGTTGATTGATTTGAAAACCCCATTCTATTCCTAAATGCAGTCCATAAGTTGGCTGCTTTGACATGGTGATCAAAGATATCATTACCTTCTTCCTTCTGAAGATGGGTGATTTTGTTCTTTCAGTATCTGTTAGCTGGCAATGAGTGAAAATTCTTGTTGTTTTCATCCCCAAACTTCATCCAACGAATGGTATTTCTTTTTTCTAGTAGAGTCATCTGTAATGGAGTAACCATCTCAGATGGTTTTTGATGATTAGCCTAAAGTTTTGTTCTGAGCAAAAGAGGATCCTTTTGTCTTTAACATTGTCTAGGAGAAGGATGACTGCATTACAATTTTTGATGAGATTGGAAAGATGAGACAACTATTTGCTACAGTCCTTTAGATGTCTTCTTAGGTTTTTGATCTTTGTACTGATCAATTTGGCTACGTTAGTATCGTGGACCTGAGAGCTCCCACAGCCAAAGCATGAACACACAAGAGAGCCATGGGTACCAAATACTTGCATGATTAACTTAAGTGCAAGTGGGAAACTATTGGTGATATGCCCTTGAGACAATCATGGTGATGATTATATCATGTCTTATGTTTATGAAATAGTATAATTGTCTGTCCTTTAAATAAATATTGATTGGATTGATCAACAAGTACGCGACTTGTTCGTGCAACTTTTTCATATATCAATGTTATTCAAGTTATCCCTGATCGGTTAGCATCATATAGGATGATTACATTTCATAAATTAGCACATTTATTTATTAATGACCGTGTTCCACGAGTCATAGAGATATGGAGATATCTAATCAATAATGCAGACACATGTTGGAGAACATGCATTGGATAGATCCATATGAGACACTACGAGAATTGTTATATATTCTTCTTATATGGCATCAGTTGGTCTCATACATAGTGTATGTATGATCCTTAGACCTAAGATCGTCATTGGTTTCCTAGATGTGTAATGGTTTACACAAGGGCTGCCAAACGCTACTCTTTAACTAGGTAGTTATAAATGTAGCTTTTGGGTTTACAATGAAACATGCTAAGGTACATGAATGATCAAGATGGAATTTGCCCCTCCTATAAAACAGAGAGATTTCTCTGGGCTCTCGAGGTAGATGTATTAAGGAAGTTGTAACAGCCCAAATTTAATTACTAATCAACTTGTGCATGGCATGCTCATACCATTCATATTAGTGGAATGATTGACACGTAATTACAACTTTATAAATGCTAGCATCATTTTAGTTAAATGCGTATGAATCTATAATATTCATGACACCTTAAAGACTGCTACTTATGTATACCCATGCCTCATTCACCCATAGCCTATGACATATGGCCCCACTAGTAAGAGAGAGAGGAAAATTCTGCACACACCCAATCTGCCTTTTCTCACCCTATCTACTCCATACCCACTTCCTTACCTTCCTATGCCATGTGGGGCCTTGGCCCACATGTAAGTGGAGAAAGGGGGCAGCATATATATGCTTCTTCCTCACATTGGGGTCTCCTCCACACTCCATTCCTACTCAGCCATTTCTGAAATTCTGCTCAAGGGAGAGCAAGAGCACCCTCCATTTTTCCCCAAACAATTCTTCAAAGGCTGAGATTCAAGCTATGCATGTTATACCATTTTGAAGCTAAGATCAAGAGCTTCAAATCCATCCAAATGGATTGTTGATGCTCCAAGTATTGGGTAAGTTCTAATCAAATCTTTCCTCTCCTTGTGCAAAAAATGTGTCACTTGGAACTCATTCATCTTCCTTTCCATGAAAATCACCTCCCCGTCGATGATCGGGTCGTGCAAGTTAGTTTGCTAGCTTGAAGAGGAGGAGTTGAAGCTGCTACAAGTTCTAGAGGAGAAGGCATTGTCCTCGGGAGCAAGGAGGAGGCATTGATACCGGGAAGAACACCGAAGATCACCTTCATGGCGTCATTCTTGATCTCTTCATCAAACCAACCTTCCACCGAATGCAAGGACATCCTTGTAGTGGTAAGGTTCTACCCTACTTCATTTTCTTGAAGTGTAGGAGCACAATGTGCAATAGCCATTCAAAGACTTGAACAAAAATCATGTTGGATTGCACAGTTCGACACACATCGAAACTTCTGGCTCCAGATTGTAACATTCGATGTGGCGAAAACTCTAGAAAACATTTCAATCCTAATGCTACCACGCTGGAAAATTGCACATATCGGAACATTCGATGTTCGGATCGGAACTTCCGATGTGTCCAAAGAAGCACCTTTTTGGATCCCAACTAAGCAATTTTCTAAGTCTGGATTGGAACATCCGATGTTTGGATTGGAACATTCGATGTGTCCAGAGAAGCACCTTTTAAATTCCAACTGGAAAATTTTTCTAAGTCTGGATCAGAACATCCGACCCAACCAACTTCAACTGACCATAACTTTTGCATTGTAAGTCCAAATTTGGTGAAACCAATTCCTTTGCGCTCGTAGGTGCATCCTCTTCCATTCACAATAGAAAAACAAGACTTGGGTTACATATATGAGGATCTCTCATATGATCTTTAACAAGCTACGTTGTTAACCCCCACCCGAACTATATTGTTTTGGTGATAACTTTGGACGCACAAGTCCAAACTTCACAAACTCAAATTGTATGTTCATATTATGACTATTAATCTAAAATCATGAGAATTTCATACATGATTGAGCATACTTCAATAAGTGTTCATCGTTTGAGTTCTTGATTGGTGTTCATTTGATTGGATTTTCTCGATAGGTGTTGACGCTTCGGAGGACACTCCCGAGTATGACTACGCTTACGATATCAAGGACGAGCAGCAAGGCATTACTTTACTCGTTGAACATGATTGTTCCTACTAATTGCAATTATGCTTTGAAGTTATTTTACAAATTGCATGCCTACTTTCAATGCTTAGTTATTACCTTGTTGACATGTTATCCTCTTACCATGTTCCTTTCGTATACCATTGTCGCCCTAGGTGGTTGGTTTATTATTATGTATGGGTTCGTACGATTTGCTTAGCCATGCTTAGAACACCGTTAGAAAACGTGATAGATGGACTTAGTCCATCGGTCGCAAAGATCAAAGATGATTATGATGATGTTGATTTGAATTATCGATAATGAGTAGAAATGTTGGCTAAGGACCTTAAGGATTAAAGCCTGGTGCCATCTCACAAGTAACTATCGTGTGAACCACATGCCGTTTATGGGACCGGCTTAACCAAGTACTTGTGTATGACTAGGGTATGTAAACCGCGTGCACTCGGAATTCCTTGAGCTTTGCGGAGCGTCAAGGAATGTCCGCAGGAATTCCTCGAACTTTGCGGAGCGTCAAGGAATGTCCGCAGGAATTTCTCGAACTTTGCAAAGTGTCAGGAGTTTCCTTCGGACCCCTCGAACTTTGTGGAGTTAGGGATATAGAACAATGGGTGTACTCCTTGATCCACACACACAAAGCACTTAGCATGCGGGATTAAGGGTCACAGTCACCCGAGTGGTTTATATGCACTACCATGCATACTGGAAAATGGTTTTATCACGTTTACCTCAGTCGGCACATCAAAGGAAATGTGCTAACAGCTTGGCTTACGAGTGTGGTGTGTCGTGTGGGGAAGGTCGTACCTCTGCAGAGTTCAAACTATTCGAATAGCCGCGTCCATGGTCAAAAACAATTGCTTGATGTTGTTTGCCACGAGGCGAGTCTTAAGGACTGGGTAAGAGTGGGATGTGTGTGGAAAATGACATGAGTAGTGGAGTACTCGTGGGTGTAGGTGAACACGAGCGATGGACTCGTGGTTCGGAGAGTGCTTAGAGGCACGAAGTGAATGTGGAATGGTTATGTTTATGATGATGTTATATTATGTATTAGACTTTGAAAAGTTTTACCAAATGCAAGTTTCAATCTATACATGCGTATGTTTTTATTCCAATTATTGCTTTACGCTGAAATTACCCTTGTGCCTTCTCTTGATGTAGCAACTACATGTAGCTAGAACTCAGCATACAACTTATATTATTGTGCGAGTACACTCTTTGTACTCAATCGGATTGTCCACTTGCTGCAGGTGAGGATGAGGCACTACCCGGAGACCTTTACCGGGTAGATTTCGATGATGCTAACGTTTAGTGGCATGTTCTTACTTCCAGTCGGTTGCCTGCGGGCTGGCACACTACGCTGGACTGTTTTGTTGTTTATATTATGTTTTCGCTGCATGTTGATGTAATAACACTAAATATGTCATTGTGGACAGTAGTCCTGCTTTTGTATGTATATATTCTATGCTTCCGTTAATTGTGTATGTGTTGTGATGTCAACTGTTGGATGAGAACGCACGTGTTGGTTAACTTTCCTGGGACCAACACGGGCATATTCATAGAGCGTCCGAGGTTCCCTTGATCCACTTAAAGTGTACCACATGTTTGGGTGAATCAGTGGAGTCCCGGGGATGGCTCCCCACAGAAGTGCATGGCCATACCAAATGTGATTGAGAGTCCATATAAATTAATCCACTATGGTATAAGTGAAGGGATCAAGCTGTCATAGGATGACATAACTCTGGCCTTGAGTTCGATCTGATATCATGAGGCAAAGGAAACATGACATTATAACACTATAGTTGGTTCGTCTGATGCTTTATGAGTATTTGGGAATTGATATGTACTGCTAGGGCTACTATCGATTATCGATCGGAAAGGTGTTTTTGAGTCATGACTAACTAGTTATACATGAACCTATAGGGTCAAACACTTAAGGATTACGGGATGTTTATTGTAACATCCCAAATTTGTGCTTTTATTTAATTTATTGAGTTATTTGAGTTTTTAGAATTTTTTGGAATTTATTTGGATTTAATTGGAATTAATACCTATCTTGAGTTGATTAAATATTTAAAAATTTTAAATAAATTTTGTTGAAAATATTTTATTTGAGTCCAAAATGTCTCAAAGTATTTTACAGAATTTTTGTGAGCATTTTGCTACTTTTCTTCAATTTATTTGATTTTCTAGGATTATTTAAAAGAATAAAAACGAAAAAAGGAAAATCGGAAACCCTAACGTGTCTGACCGCATGGACCGGACCTGTTACCGTGCCGAACCCGACCCAAACTCTAATTCACGCGAACCGTTTGATCGCGATCCAACGGCTGGGATAGCGCCGCGTCGCGCACGCATGCGAGCCGTCGGATCGTGTCCACGTGGATGTCTGCGATGCGGTCACGTCGTTATCTCCGAGCTTGACTTGGACTTCACCGGAATTCGCCGTTTCCACCGTGGGAATGCCTTCCAAGTATCCTATTTAAGGCACTGCCAGCCTCGCCCAGTGCCCCTTTCGGTCACGCGCCCGAAACCCTAGCTCACCGAGACTAAGCCACTACCGTTCTTCGTTGATTGCTCGCTGAAGTTGGAGAAGAGCCGCCGCGGGGTTTGGTCTTTTCTGCCGCCGTTGAGCTGTCCCCGCCGTTCCTGTGCCTGGATTCGGTTTCGCTGCAATGAGACGCTTCGGAGCCGAGGACTCACAAGCTGGAATCACACTGAGATGCCATCGTCATGGTCATCGTACCCAATTCCGGTGACCACAAGCCACAGCACCGCCATCGATGCTCGGAAGCTCACTCAGCCGTCCGATCAGGATCCGACCGTCCCGGTGAGTCCACGTAGTCCACTCCAGTAGCGACCCAAATGCGATTTCAACCGTTAGATCGACCTAGGCAAATCAGATCGTAGCCCTAGGATCTAGATCTATTAGCTGCCATTAGATCTAGATCATGTGACCTAGATTTAGCCATGTAGTTCTGTGGTTGCACGGGATTAGATCCATTCTTAGCTGTTAGATCTAGATCGTGCGGTCTAGATTAGACCGAGTAGTTTCGGTTAGATCTATTCTCAACCTTTGGATCTAGGTTAGATGGCTACGATCGAGCCACGTGTTCAACGTCGGGTCATGCCACATCGCCCCCATGATGCGGCAAACCAGATCGAATCTCAACCGTCCGATGCAAATCGAACGGTCCAGATCAAACCGCATAGATTTGTATGTGTGAGATTAGATCTAATCGTGACCATTGGATTTCAAATCAACGGCCCGGATTGTGCCACGTCGCGGGAAGCCGAACTGGCGTGGTCAGCGCCCAGTCACCGCTGATGTCACCCGCGACGTCAGCGTCGAGCCCGCGTGTCGGTGGCTCGGTCACCCACGCGATGACGTCAGCCGTGACGTCACAGTGGGGCCCAGCTGTTAGAGCCGTTCGGCCGAGCTGTGCTAACATCATGATGACTCCATCCAGTGGGTCCCACGTGTCAGTGACACGTGCACCCATGGACCGAGTCCACGGTGGACCCAACCCAAGCCATGGACCGGGTCTATGGATCGGCTGACGTCATGATGATGCAATAATTTGATTTTTCTTTAGAAAAATAATTTGGCCGAAAATGAATTTCCATGCTGATATCATAATTCCGAATTTTCAATAAAAGAATAAATGGATTAATTCGGTTTATTTTTTTTAATTGATTTTCAAACTTCAAAGGTTATAACTTTTGTGTTTTAACTCCGATTGAGGTGATTCCAGTTTCTAAATTTTTATAAAATTGAGCTCTATTTAATGGTGAATTTTATTTAATTTTTGGACATGAGTTTCTCTCAGTTTTTTATTTGTTATTTATTTATCCGTTTCGCATAGTCGTTGAATTGCCCGGAGGCTTCGAAGGAGAGGTTTTGACCCAGGAACAAGTCTAAGACCAGGAACAGGACCTTTTCCAAGGCAAGTTATGCTTTGATCATGTTGATTCCACCTTTGAAATTATGTTTATTTAAATTATTGCATGCTAATTTAATTAAAAATGCTTTGAATTAATTATGGGAATAGCTATTACGACCTATTTGTTGTATGCCACCTTGTCTAGAATATTTGTATGACATGAATCATTTGTCACCCTAGATTATGGAATATTAGTTGGACATTAATAAGTTGCCAACATGGGTTAAATATATCATACGTAGTATGCTTAGCCCTGCAACGTGTCGACAACATGGTTTTGGGTTATTAAATGTTGAATTTGACTTAATGAGATATGGAACTTATTTATGGAAGTGTGACATGTGTTACTGATGATGTTGATGACACGTGGTGCATGGTAATCAACCGGGTGCTAAAATGATTTAGATTGGAGCAAGTGGCAAGATTGTTTCCGGTGGGCCAAAAGTGGCACATGGGAGGTCGTATTTGGTTTTTGCTGGTTTTGCATACTTGTGAATTCTTTTGGGTAGTCTTTCCCTGGTCAACCTAAGGACTTAAACTTGCAAGAATTTGAATTGAGTTGATCATACAACCACAAGTCTGAAATGGGACAGACCTGGCTGAGTAAACTGTGATGTCTAGATTTCGGTGCTGTCATGGTGGCGAGAGCCCCGAGTTTACGGGTAGACTCATAGGCGCAAGAGGGGGGCCTTGAGTGTGGTAACTAGTCCCTTCAGTGTTGAAACCTTAGCGGACAGTACCAGGTCTAGAAGTAGATTTAGAAAGGCTTTGTTACGATCACTCGCCTTTGTGGTGTTTGATTGTATCTTGTGGGTAAAGTGTATAACCTCTGCAGAGTGTACAACCTATTCGAATAGCCGAGTCCGCGGTATTGGACATTGCTCGGTGATTACAGTCAAGGGTTAGACTTTATGAAAATGAACCTGGTTTGTGGATACTTGGTGTTGGGAATGATGAACTTGTTTAGGTTAATAAATGCTTTACTTGAGAAATTGTTTACGAAATTATTATTGTTATTACTGTTTTACCGCTTTCCAATCTATTACTGCTATTTATGAATGTTGCTTATTGCAAAAGAACCCCTGTAACATCCTCAAACTTATAAAGTAATAAAAATCAAATATTAAAATGATAAATAATGTTCTCATGCATTTCTTGATTCTTATGTGTAGTTATTGAATTGTTTGATACTTGTGATGCTTGCTTGGACTATAGAAAGAAAATGGAAAAGAGAAAATATCAAATGGTTGGATGGTAAGTATAAGAAATTACCATGGTAAAAATTTTGTATAACCTGGCCAAACCCTAGAAAATATCCATAGATGGTCAAAAGACCATGTGCATGCTTTTACTAGTGAAGAAAACAAATTTAAATAATAAACTCAATGGTTGCCCTGACCAATGTCAGATTTTTAGAGAGAAATGTGGAGTAATATGGACCTTGGAATTTTTACCATAAGACCTCAGACATATCACCATCATCCACAAAAATTTGCAAAATTTATTAAGCCTGCTAACTATTAATTTGCAATTAATCAAAGCAGATTTGAAATTCTGCTGAAATCAGTAAATAAATTCCAGGAAAATAAATATTGGGAATTTAGTTTTGTAATTTTTATGGTAGAGACATATTGTAAGAACATACCTTCAGTAAAAATTTCAAAATTAAACATGTTGATTTAGTCCCATAACCAATTTGAAAACCGAATTGGTTTTATTGTGCAGTCGGCACTGTCAGAATTTTAGTAATTCAAATATTGCGAATTAATCTTCCAAAATTTTACAGTACTTCTAGAACCGCCTTAGGTAACTTAGTAAAAATTTTCCAGACCTTTGGACACGAAATGAACCGTGAATTAAATGGGTTTGTTGCGCTGTCGGGGGGAAGGATCTAGTTTCCTCTCTCTCTCTCTCACTTACGTGCGGGGCCACGTGCCCAGTGGCTCTCCAGCCAACCCAAGCGCCGAGCCGCTGCTAAAGGGTCCCAGAAGCTTCCCGGCCCACACGTCACCCTCTCGTTTCTCCCTCTCTTTCTCTCTTCTCTCTCTCTGCCGGTGGCCCCAGGACCCACTTGTCTGCTCCTTCTCCTCCCTTTGCTTCCTTCTCTGTCTCTCTCTCGCACTCTCTCTATTGTCGGCAAAATCGAATTACCGCCTTGGCGTTTGTCCTCATCTCGCCGCAACCTCGTGCGCCTCGAGGTCGTCTGCCAGCAGAGCTCCCACCGTGCCATCAAGTGGTCTTGACCAAGCGAAGAGGAGTTCTCCAGAGAACGCTGAGCCGACCGCTATTTTTATCGCTTCACGATCAAACCCCGCTCCCAATGGCCCTTCTGCCTATTTAAGGGATTGATTAGCACACCAATTCCGTCGCAACCCAAACCCTGCGTCCATTCCTCCTCCACATCACTGACAAACCCGAAATCCCTCATTTCTTCTCCATCTCCGGTGGAACCCGAATTGGGGGAGATTCTGAATTCGCTTGACTCGGTAAGAGGATGTCCAAATTGATGGACTTTCGAGCATCCACGGATACTCATGAATCTTTTACGCATTTCCTTGCAGCCCGAAACGCCTCGAGGAGCTCCCGCGCCGGTCGTCTCCTTCCGCCATTAACGGCGCAAGGTGAAAGCTTTACCCGGTTGTTCTCTCTTCAGTTTGAATGCGGAAATAGAGTCCTTAGGACCTCCTTAAACTTATGCTCATGTCCATTACCGGAAAAGCCTTGTGGTGTCGTCACGCCCAAACTCACCGTAGAAACGCCGCCCATCACCGTGGAGCCCTATGCTCCGGCCGTGCTTGAGCTTGATGGATGGTTCCCCTGCGTGCGCAAGGACTTGCCAGTGCTAACGGAGAGGACCGTTAGTCCGCTCCGGCCATGCCTCGCCGCCGACAAGACCGAAACCGTGGCCACTCTGCTCTGTGCCACTGCTGCGCGGGACCCTCAAGTCAGACACTCAAGCACTCGCATATCACTGCCGAGCCGCCCCGACGCCGCCAGTGAGTCTTTGCTCGCACCATACGCAAGGCCATCGACGGCCGGGCTCAGCGCCAGTGATCGCGAAAGCTGATTCAAAACCTAGCCCGCGCACAATTGGGGAAAGACGCTTTCCTTTAAGGAAAGCGTATTTCCTTTGTTTTCTGTTTTATTTGAACCGAAATAATTCACATGGCCATATCTTTCAAACCACAGCTCTAAATTAAGTGAAACCAATTTCTAAATTCATTATAAATCCTGTAGTTTCATAATCTGCAAAAATATCTTGAACTTGTTTAATAATTTAAATCTGAATTTGAATTTAAAGAGTGAAATTTGAATATGTTCCATGTAGGATTTTTGCAAATAAAGTCCAAATTGAGTGAAACCAACTTTGCTGGAATCCTTAGGTCAAATACTACTCAAATATGTAATTAGATTTGGATTTGGAGCTAGTTTGTGAAAATTTCATATTAGGACTTTGTTTAATGCATATATTTGATATAATTGCAATAACTTACTAAAAAATGATCCAAAATGAATAAAATTTGTTTCTTTGAGCTCATTACACTGATTAGAACCAGTTAGTAAGATAAAAGTTAGGATTCACCATGTGCTATCTTTTGACATGACTAAGGTTGCTTATATACTAACTAGTTTTAGTGCAATCAATACCACACCCTAAAAATGAATTTCATTATATTCGATTTTACAATCTTAGCTTCCTGAATTCGTAAATTAGAATGAAATAATACACAAAGAAGATAGCCGTGTTGTATGCCCTAAGCTTTACTCTTTAGACCAAGACATTATAACACAGTTAATTCATGAGATGGTGAACGATGTTGATGACTTGATTAATTTGGATTGATTAAGTAATTGCCATCATTGGTTGATTTGAAGTGACTTCATTTGAATCTTTCAACTGCTATCTTTGTTGTTTACGTATTTGCTTCTTTTATCGATATTGAAGTATTTTATTTGCCATGTTCTTAATCGACGTATAGACGCTGAGACTATCGACTACGCTATCGACGACACAGATCCAGCTTACACCGCCGAGGAGCAAGGCAAGCACCCCTTTGATCATTCTTGAACCCAGATTTTACAACCAGATAAAATGTGATTAAGAATCTCCCTGCATGCTCATAATTTGATAAATTATTATTTTGGTCACTTGGTAGTTATAACCCAAATTGATGGATTCCCCTAATCACGTTGACATACGATCCATGAAAACTATAGGACTGGTTAAGTTCTTTAAACTGGGTATAATCGTTTATTAACTCAAAATGCTTAGCACTGCGTTAGGTCAAAGTTAGAAATGTTTACACCCACACACTCTTCTTTATGAAATCTTTTATGGTTTATTTAAGCAGTAAAGGATACTGGTAGTTTGTTAAAAATGAAAATAAAACTACTGTTTCGACGTGGGTGATTATTGGCAATAGCCGGTTGTACATGTTTTAACGTGTACGTAGATAGGGTGGAGTATCGCCCATGTCACTTTAAGGACCAAACATGGTGTCCCGCGATCCAAGATAACCGTACATCCACAAGTACTGGACTGGGACAGTCTTAACTTATTAAATTATCTGGGCATTAGCTTTGCACATTGGTAGGCAGTTGTAGCACGGGCATTCCGGGTATTGGTTTGCTCGAGGGAGGTGCCATCACCGAGGTGTTGGCATCTGCCGTTGTAACGGTGTACGCTTGGCTATGAATTGGAGCTGTTGTTATACCATTTGAGCCGCGGGCTCTGAATACTATTGCTTCACCGTTTGTTTGCTTCCATCATAGTCAGGAGTAACGTCACTGGGCTAGTGCAAAGTTAAGGTTCAAGTAATCGAACAGTTTCGTTATGAACTCCTCGCGGACATACCAAAGGAAGTGTGTCTTATAGCTTGCAAAAAGGGAGAACATATCTTGTGGGTAAAGCTGTACAACTCTGCAGAGATTAAACTAATCGATTAGCCGTATCCACGGTCATGGATGACTTGGTGAACCCACACTAAGTTAGTTGTTTTCTATTTTTTGAAAACTTTGGTAAAAGACTTTGGAAAATGTTTTACGACTGGTTAATGTCAATTGTCATTATATTTTCTTTTGTAAGACCATGGAGGGTCTTGTTCGTTATTTTACTCACAAGAGAGCCGTGAGTAATTTGTTATTATCTTTTTATTACTTGTTATTTCAATTACTTATCAAACTGTCTTTAAAGTTTTATTTACGCTTTCCACTACTATTCAGTATTACTTCATTCAAAACTTTCGCTTTATGCAAAACAACCGTAGAAACCCACTTTCTATTTCAGCCTGCATATATTCCAGGAATTGCATACACTACAAAGTCTTGCGAGTACCAATGTACTCAACTTGCTTCAACAATGTTTTTAGGTGAAGAGCAAGATTACGATAATGACGGGAATGAATATGAGGAACCTGCAAATTTTAACGACGACTGATCTTTCTAGGTTCATCTCAGCAGTTGCCTGTGGAGTTATGGAATAGTTGGCATACTATGAGACATGGTTTTAGTTTCCTGCTACTTTTGGTATTGTAATAATACTATAAAACTTGTGATGTAATAAAAGTGTGTATCTGTGTGGCTGTAATATCCAAATTGTGTTTGTGCGTGCCAGCCACTGATCATGGGAATGGCACAGGAAGCACTTAAGAGCCTCATATTTGTGTTACTTAGTGACATAAAAATGAGGGTCTCACAGTTTGCATCGAGCCACGCACTGTAGGTGAACCTTAGTTAGAATGGTCGTTAAGAGGGAAATTAAAATTTTGAATAGACACATTACACTTAGGAAAATAAAACTTGTTATATCTGTTATTAATTCTTTACTGTTTTATCTTCTACTCTTTACTTTTGTGCGTTATCGTTGCATCTTGCATTTAATCTGGAATACTAATTCCTTATTAAATGTGCAGATGGAAGGGTATTCGCCATGCTTCCACACCTCCGAGCGTCTGGGAGCGGGATTGATGGGAGTCTTAGCACAGATGTTAGATTTTGCACAGTTTGAGACACCTCGATACACCGTCTACCAGGCGATGGCGAGTCCAGTTTCGATAGAGTACATATCTAGGATTGAGATCCCAGCTAGGACACAGTTCGGAGAGGCAGATCGTACTTTTGACGGACTTGGAGCTTCGGTGTCTTCTGCGTTGAGCGATGTTGCTTATGTGGCCATCGTTCGACTGCGCCACGCTCTTCCAGAGATGGCGACTGTTTACCGGGAGATACCTGCTTTGTTGCCGAGGGGAGACACTAGTTACATAGATCCTAGTACCGTGCCTAATGAGCACTATAGGATCATAGTGGAGTTCCTTCATGCTGCTGACCGTTACCACCGTCAGGCAGTATTAGAGTACTATGTAGCACGTAGGAGAGTAGCCTTTTTAGAGAACGCCATAGCTCCTTTCGTGGCTATGGGTTTGTTCTCTAGGTCAGCACTTGGCGACGATGCTACTTTGTTGCCGCTCAGAGGTGCCTGGTACTCCTACACCTAGGTCTCGCTAGGGCCACTAGACGTTCGACGGGCTAGGATGTCCACAGAGTTAGTCGCCCACGCCTGTCGCGAGTTAGACTTGGGACAGTCGCTGCAGGTGTACTGCGTCCCCGTGTGACGCAGGTTTACAGGCGTCGTGGTACCTTTCCCGCCACGGTGACTGACTCTACCCCTGCGGATCCTGTTGAGTCTGCTGGCGAGGACGTTGTAGCACCAGGTTTGGAGTAGGTTTACCTTGAGTTGTAGCAGCACATGTGGTCATGTAGTGTTGAGTTGTGAGGTTGTCATACTTTTGTTGTACATGTTGTTAATATGTGGTATGAATAAAGTGCTGTTACTGTTTATTCCTGCTCGTTTTGGTTCCTTCTCGTGACTTTCTAATATTTTATTACAACTTCACGATGATGTGATCCCTTGTGTTTATCATTCACAAAATGACATAACATAACAACACACCTCCCTTGTTAATGAATTTCTTTAAGAATAATAAAATTTTAGGGAATGAAATGTTGCCTATTAACCAATGAGATTGAGTTTAAATTTTCGGTCTACCAGCTTAAATCATTTAATTACAATACATTATTTTCTCATCTGAATTGAAATTTCAGGATGCCTGTAACCAGATCTCTTCGCGGGATCTTGGAGAGTGAGGCTTCGCAGGTAACCTTTCCTCCTCGCGAAACATTGCCCACTCCAAATAAGAACCTAATCCGATGCACCCTTCGCAAGGGCTTCATCTTCTCATCAAGTGCCGATCCACCTAATCCAGATTCAAATCCTAATCAAGAAGGTGGAATTCGAGGAGCAATTGCCAGTCCGCCCACAATGGCGCAAGTTCTCGGCAATGATTGAGCAAAACCGTCAAACCCATACACTTCTTCTCGCAATGCTTAGTTCAGAATACTTCCCCAAGGAGTCCCTGTTGGAGGAAGTGGTGGTGGTGCTCCACCATCAAGGTTGTCTGAAGTTTACGAAGACTCGGCCTCCTACATTCTCTACTGCTGCTGACCCATTGGACGCAGATGACTGGCTGCGAACAATGGAGAGCAAGTTGAACATTGCACAGTGCAATGATCGAGAGAAAGTTCTTTATGCATCTTATCAGTTGGGAGGAGCTGCTGCTTTATGGTGGGAGAATTACCAAGCTATACTCCCAGTGGATCAGATTTCATGGGAGGCCTTCAAGGATACTTTTCGCCGAACCCATATTCCTTCCAGTCTGATGGACATCAAAAGACGGGAATTCCTTGACCTCCGTCAAGGAAATCAGACGGTAATGGAGTATCTTAATCGCTTCAATTACCTTTCCCGTTATGCACCATCTGAAGTCATTCCTGAAGCACGTAAGCTGGAACGCTTTCGGGATAACCTAAATGAGGAAATCAAATGTGCATTAGCTGCCATTGATATCAATGATTTCCAAACTCTGGTGGACAAGTCTATTCGAGTGGAGCATAGCACTCGAGCTGCCATGGAGTCGCGTAAAAGGAAATGGATGGCACAGAAGAATGCCAGTGCAAGCCCATCCAGGCCTCGCCCTGCACCTCAGGGTAATGCGCGACCACCTGCTCCGCCACAGAAGCAAAGGCGTCAAGGTCCTACCCCTCGACCTCGACAGCCTTTGGCACGTCCGGCGAATCCTACTGGAGCACATCCTACCGGAACATCGTCTCAAACTTCGAATGTCACATGCTTCAAGTGCAAGCAGCTTGGACATTATGCTAATAATTGCCCAAGCAAGGGAGTTCCTCAGCAACCCCCTGGTCGTCCTCAAGGAGCTGGAGGACAACAAGCCAGAAGGCCTGCACCTGCTCAAGCCACAAATCAAGGACGTTTACATCATGTGACGGCAGAAGAAGCAACGGAAGCACCAGATGTGGTTCTGGGTATGCTCCCCGTCCAATCTATTCCCACTTTGGTGTTATTTGATTCCGGTGCATCTCATTCCTTTATATCCAAGAAGTTCGTAGAATCACATCAAATCCAAACTAAATCTTTACCTATGTCCATGATAATCTATTCTCCTGGAATAAAAATGAGAACTACTAAAATGTGTCATAAGGTTAGCATTGAAATAAATGAAGTTTTATTTTATGCTGATCTTATTCTTATAGAAACCCCAGGATTAGACATCATTCTTGGTATGGATTGGTTAGCTAAGAATAAAGGACAGATAGATTGTGCTAAAAGATCCATATCACTTATTAATCCTGAAGGAGTTGAAGTGAACTTTAGTTCCACCCAAAATCTTTCCGAATCAAGATCATACGTAAATGCATTGGTAATGGAAAAGATTAAATCTGTTCCTGTAGTTTCCAACTTTCCCGATGTATTTCCAGAAGAATTGCCAGGTTTGCCACCAGATCGTGACTTAGAGTTCGTCATTGATCTTATACCTGGTACAGCCCCAATTTCCAAAAGACCTTATCGTATGCCACCAAATGAGTTGGTAGAACTCAAAAAGCAAATTCAAGAACAATTAGATAAAAAGTTCATTCGACCAAGTACTTCTCCATGGGGTAGCCCTGTCCTCTTTGTCAGTAAAAAGGATGGTAGTCTACGCATGTGTGTGGATTATCGTGCTCTCAATGATGTTACCATCAAAAACAAATATCCTCTACCCCGTATCGATGATCTGTTCGATCAATTAACCGGCGCCCAAATCTTCTCCAAAATCGATCTTAGACATGGATATTATCAATTGAAAATCCGACCGGAAGATATTCCTAAAACAGCCTTTACCACTCGTTACGGCTTATATGAATATGTCGTAATGTCCTTCGGACTTACAAATGCTCCAGCTAGCTTTATGAGTTTAATGAATAAAGTCTTTATGGAGTATCTCGATAAGTTCGTAGTGGTATTCATAGATGATATTCTCATCTATTCCAAAAATGAAGAAGATCATACCCAACATCTACACTTGGTTCTGGAGAAACTCCGAGAACATAAGTTATATGCCAAATTCGAGAAATGTGAATTTTGGTTGAAGGAAGTTGCGTTCCTCGGGCATATCCTTTCCAAAGGTGGAATTTCTGTTGATCCCAGCAAAGTTCAAGCAGTCCAAAACTGGGAGCAACCAAAATCTGTTCCTCAAATCCGAAGTTTCCTCGGTTTAGCGGGATATTATCGCCGCTTTATCGAAAACTTCTCCAAAATCGCCAAACCTTTGACTCAGCTCTTGAAGAAAGAAAAGAAATATGAATGGACTCCAGAATGCGAAGCAAGTTTTCTGGAATTGAAGAAACGATTAACCACAGCCCCAGTGCTGGTGTTACCCGACATCCATAAGAGCTTCGATGTCTATTGCGATGCTTCACGCAATGGTCTCGGTTGCGTGTTGATGCAAGAGATGAAAGTCGTAGCTTATGCTTCTCGTCAGCTTCGACCTCATGAGCTTAATTATCCAACTCATGATCTGGAATTAGCTGCAGTAGTGCATGCCCTCAAAATCTGGCGTCACTATCTTATTGGAAACAAATGTGACATCTACACAGATCATAAGAGCTTAAAGTACTTCTTTACTCAGCCAGATCTTAATCTGCGGCAAAGGAGATGGCTAGAGTTAATAAAGGATTACGACCTTAGTATTCATTACCATCCTGGTAAAGCTAATGTCGTAGCAGATGCTCTAAGCCGTAAACTTCATTGTATGACGGTGTCAGCATACACTGATCAATCTGAATTAGTAAAGGAGTTTCAGAAGCTTAATTTGGGAATTGTTGAAAAAGGATTTGTTGCTAATCTCCACATGCAATCAAATCTGAAAACCCAAATTAAAATGGCCCAATCCAAAGATGAGGCCATATCCAAAATCCGAGAAGATATGCCACTCGAGGTTGAATCAGGATATTCGGAAAACTCGGATGGTATACTCTTATTCAAGAACCGAATTTATATTCCTAATGATCCAGCAATCAAAAACTTGATCTTAAGTGAAGCTCATGAATCACCTCTATCTATCCATCCTGGTAGCACGAAGATGTATCAAGATCTAAAGCAGGAATATTGGTGGCCCGGCATGAAGAAGGAAATCGCCGAGTATATCGCGAAATGTGATATATGTCAACGAGTAAAAGCCGAGCATCAACGCCCAGCTGGTTTACTTCGACCTCTTGAAATTCCTGAATGGAAGTGGGACCATATCTGTATGGATTTCATTGTTGGATTACCAAGAACCAGAAAAGGACATGATTCCATATGGGTTATCGTTGATCGATTATCCAAAATTGCTCATTTTATTCCAGTTAAAACCAGATATTCAAGTCCCAAGCTCGCTGAACTATATCTAGAAAATATTGTTCGTCTTCATGGAATTCCTAAGACTATTGTGTCCGATCGTGGATCCCAGTTCACGTCTCGTTTCTGGGAAAGTTTGCATACTCTGTTAGGGTCAAAGCTGAATTTCAGTACGGCTTATCATCCCCAAACAGATGGACAGACTGAACGGACCAATCAGACCCTAGAGGACATGTTGAGAGCTTGTGTGCTATCTTATGGCATGGATTGGGAGAAAAGCTTACCTTTTGCTGAATTCTCCTATAATAATAGCTTTCAAGCCAGTCTCCAGATGTCTCCTTTTGAAGCACTTTACGGGAGAAAGTGCCGAACCCCTCTCTTTTGGTCTGAAACTGGAGAAAGAAATTTCTTTGGCCCAGACATTATTCAAGAAGCCCAAGAGCAAGTTGACATGATTAGGAGTCGACTTAAAGAAGCCCAATCTCGTCAGAAGAGTTACGCCGACAATCGTCGACGTGAATTAAGCTTTGAAGTCGGAGATCATGTCTATTTGAAAGTTTCTCCTCTTCGCGGAGTTCGTCGTTTCCAAATCCGCGGGAAACTAGCCCCTCGATATATTGGACCGTTTCCAATTATTGCAAAGATGGGAGAGATGGCATATCAGTTGGAGCTGCCATCCCGTCTATCTGAAGTTCATAATGTCTTTCATGTATCCCAACTCAAGAAATGTCTTCGTGTGCCGACTGATCTCGCAAATCTCGATGATCTCGATCTACAACCTGATCTATCTTATCGAGAGCGTCCTGTTCGCATTCTTGAAGAAGCCGAGCGACACACAAGAAACAAGATCCACAGAATGTTGAAGGTTCAGTGGAGTAATCATACTGAAGAAGAAGCCACGTGGGAGCGTGAAGATCATCTGATGAAAGAATTCCCATACTTCTTTTAGTTTTCTTTTAGCCCTCGCAAATCTCGAGGACGAGATTTTTGTAAGGGGGGTAGATCTGTAACATCCTCAAACTTATAAAGTAATAAAAATCAAATATTAAAATGATAAATAATGTTCTCATGCATTTCTTGATTCTTATGTGTAGTTATTGAATTGTTTGATACTTGTGATGCTTGCTTGGACTATAGAAAGAAAATGGAAAAGAGAAAATATCAAATGGTTGGATGGTAAGTATAAGAAATTACCATGGTAAAAATTTTGTATAACCTGGCCAAACCCTAGAAAATATCCATAGATGGTCAAAAGACCATGTGCATGCTTTTACTAGTGAAGAAAACAAATTTAAATAATAAACTCAATGGTTGCCCTGACCAATGTCAGATTTTTAGAGAGAAATGTGGAGTAATATGGACCTTGGAATTTTTACCATAAGACCTCAGACATATCACCATCATCCACAAAAATTTGCAAAATTTATTAAGCCTGCTAACTATTAATTTGCAATTAATCAAAGCAGATTTGAAATTCTGCTGAAATCAGTAAATAAATTCCAGGAAAATAAATATTGGGAATTTAGTTTTGTAATTTTTATGGTAGAGACATATTGTAAGAACATACCTTCAGTAAAAATTTCAAAATTAAACATGTTGATTTAGTCCCATAACCAATTTGAAAACCGAATTGGTTTTATTGTGCAGTCGGCACTGTCAGAATTTTAGTAATTCAAATATTGCGAATTAATCTTCCAAAATTTTACAGTACTTCTAGAACCGCCTTAGGTAACTTAGTAAAAATTTTCCAGACCTTTGGACACGAAATGAACCATGAATTAAATGGGTTTGTTGCGCTGTCGGGGGGAAGGATCTAGTTTCCTCTCTCTCTCTCTCTCACTTACGTGCGGGGCCACGTGCCCAGTGGCTCTCCAGCCAACCCAAGCGCCGAGCCGCTGCTAAAGGGTCCTAGAAGCTTCCCGGCCCACACGTCACCCTCTCGTTTCTCCCTCTCTTTCTCTCTTCTCTCTCTCTGCCGGTGGCCCCAGGACCCACTTGTCTGCTCCTTCTCCTCCCTTTGCTTCCTTCTCTGTCTCTCTCTCGCACTCTCTCTATTGTCGGCAAAATCGAATTACCGCCTTGGCGTTTGTCCTCATCTCGCCGCAACCTCGTGCGCCTCGAGGTCGTCTGCCAGCAGAGCTCCCACCGTGCCATCAAGTGGTCTTGACCAAACGAAGAGGAGTTCTCCAGAGAACGCTGAGCCGACCGCTATTTTTATCGCTTCACGATCAAACCCCGCTCCCAATGGCCCTTCTGCCTATTTAAGGGATTGATTAGCACACCAATTCCGTCGCAACCCAAACCCTGCGTCCATTCCTCCTCCACATCATCGACAAACCCGAAATCCTCATTTCTTCTCCATCTCCGGTGGAACCCGAATTGGGGGAGATTCTGAATTCGCTTGACTCGGTAAGAGGATGTCCAAATTGATGGACTTTCGAGCATCCACGGATACTCATGAATCTTTTACGCATTTCCTTGCAGCCCGAAACACCTCGAGGAGCTCCCGCGCCGGTCGTCTCCTTCCGCCATTAACGGCGCAAGGTGAAAGCTTTACCCGGTTGTTCTCTCTTCAGTTTGAATGCGGAAATAGAGTCCTTAGGACCTCCTTAAACTTATGCGCATGTCCATTACCGGAAAAGCCTTGTGGTGTCGTCACGCCCAAACTCACCGTAGAAACGCCGCCCATCACCGTGGAGCCCTATGCTCCGGCCGTGCTTGAGCTTGATGGATGGTTCCCCTGCGTGCGCAAGGACTTGCCAGTGCTAACGGAGAGGACCGTTAGTCCGCTCCGGCCATGCCTCGCCGCCGGCAAGACCGAAACCGTGGCCACTCTGCTCTGTGCCACTGCTGCGCGGGACCCTCAAGTCAGACACTCAAGCACTCGCATATCACTGCCGAGCCGGCCCCGCACGCCGCCAGTGAGTCGCCTGCCGCATCGCACGCAAGGCCATCGACGGGCCGGGCTCAGCGCCCGATGATCGCGAGCTGATTCAAAACCTAGCTCACAAGACAATTAGAAAGACGCTTTCCTTTAAGGAAAGCGTATTTCCTTTGTTTTCTGTTTTATTTGAACCGAAATAATTCACATGGCCATATCTTTCAAACCACAGCTCTAAATTAAGTGAAACCAATTTCTAAATTCATTATAAATCCTGTAGTTTCATAATCTGCAAAAATATCTTGAACTTGTTTAATAATTTAAATCTGAATTTGAATTTAAAGAGTGAAATTTGAATATGTTCCATGTAGGATTTTTGCAAATAAAGTCCAAATTGAGTGAAACCAACTTTGCTGGAATCCTTAGGTCAAATACTACTCAAATATGTAATTAGATTTGGATTTGGAGCTAGTTTGTGAAAATTTCATATTAGGACTTTGTTTAATGCATATATTTGATATAATTGCAATAACTTACTCAAAAATGATCCAAAATGAATAAAATTTGTTTCTTTGAGCTCATTACACTGATTAGAACCAGTTAGTAAGATAAAAGTTAGGATTCACCATGTGCTATCTTTTGACATGACTAAGGTTGCTTATATACTAACTAGTTTTAGTGCAATCAATACCACACCCTAAAAATGAATTTCATTATATTCGATTTTACAATCTTAGCTTCCTGAATTCGTAAATTAGAATGAAATAATACACAAAGAAGATAGCCGTGTTGTATGCCCTAAGCTTTACTCTTTAGACCAAGACATTATAACACAGTTAATTCATGAGATGGTGAACGATGTTGATGACTTGATTAATTTGGATTGATTAAGTAATTGCCATCATTGGTTGATTTGAAGTGACTTCATTTGAATCTTTCAACTGCTATCTTTGTTGTTTACGTATTTGCTTCTTTTATCGATATTGAAGTATTTTATTTGCCATGTTCTTAATCGACGTATAGACGCTGAGACTATCGACTACGCTATCGACGACACAGATCCAGCTTACACCGCCGAGGAGCAAGGCAAGCACCCCTTTGATCATTCTTGAACCCAGATTTTACAACCAGATAAAATGTGATTAAGAATCTCCCTGCATGCTCATAATTTGATAAATTATTATTTTGGTCACTTGGTAGTTATAACCCAAATTGATGGATTCCCCTAATCACGTTGACATACGATCCATGAAAACTATAGGACTGGTTAAGTTCTTTAAACTGGGTATAATCGTTTATTAACCTGCAAATGCTTAGCACTGCGTTAGGTCAAAGTTAGAAATGTTTACACCCACACACTCTTCTTTATGAAATCTTTTATGGTTTATTTAAGCAGTAAAGGATACTGGTAGTTTGTTAAAAATGAAAATAAAACTACTGTTTCGACGTGGGTGATTATTGGCAATAGCCGGTTGTACATGTTTTAACGTGTACGTAGATAGGGTGGAGTATCGCCCATGTCACTTTAAGGACCAAACATGGTGTCCCGCGATCCAAGATAACCGTACATCCACAAGTACTGGACTGGGACAGTCTTAACTTATTAAATTATCTGGGCATTAGCTTTGCACATTGGTAGGCAGTTGTAGCACGGGCATTCCGGGTATTGGTTTGCTCGAGGGAGGTGCCATCACCGAGGTGTTGGCATCTGCCGTTGTAACGGTGTACGCTTGGCTATGAATTGGAGCTGTTGTTATACCATTTGAGCCACGGGCTCAATACTATTGCTTCACCGCTTGTTTGCTTCCATCATAGTCGAGTAACGCCACCGGGCTAGTGCAAAGTTAAGGTTCAAGTAATCGAACAGTTTCGTTATGAACTCCTCGCGGACATACCAAAGGAAGTGTGTCTTATAGCTTGCAAAAAGGGAGAACATATCTTGTGGGTAAAGCTGTACAACTCTGCAGAGATTAAACTAATCGATTAGCCGTATCCACGGTCATGGATGACTTGGTGAACCCACACTAAGTTAGTTGTTTTCTATTTTTTGAAAACTTTGGTAAAAGACTTTGGAAAATGTTTTACGACTGGTTAATGTCAATTGTCATTATATTTTCTTTTGTAAGACCATGGAGGGTCTTGTTCGTTATTTTACTCACAAGAGAGCCGTGAGTAATTTGTTATTATCTTTTTATTACTTGTTATTTCAATTACTTATCAAACTGTCTTTAAAGTTTTATTTACGCTTTCCACTACTATTCAGTATTACTTCATTCAAAACTTTCGCTTTATGCAAAACAACCGTAGAAACCCACTTTCTATTTCAGCCTGCATATATTCCAGGAATTGCATACACTACAAAGTCTTGCGAGTACCAATGTACTCAACTTGCTTCAACAATGTTTTTAGGTGAAGAGCAAGATTACGATAATGACGGGAATGAATATGAGGAACCTGCAAATTTTAACGACGACTGATCTTTCTAGGTTCATCTCAGCAGTTGCCTGTGGAGTTATGGAATAGTTGGCATACTATGAGACATGGTTTTAGTTTCCTGCTACTTTTGGTATTGTAATAACACTATAAAACTTGTGATGTAATAAAAGTGTGTATCTGTGTGGCTGTAATATCCAAATTGTGTTTGTGCGTGCCAGCCACTGATCATGGGAATGGCACAGGAAGCACTTAAGAGCCTCATATTTGTGTTACTTAGTGACATAAAAATGAGGGTCTCACAACCCCTTAGCCTATTGTTGGAATAAGCCATGCATGTAGCTATTAGATTGCATTTCTGTGCCTGACTTGCTGAGTGCTTTTAAGTACTCACCCTTGCCACAATACAAACATCAGTTGAAGAAGAATCAACGCCAGCATTGGAGGAGGAGTTCCAGGAGGAGCCGATGAACTAGGGGCGAGCCCAGTCAGTTGCCTGTGGCATATTGGTTGGCGCCACGCATTTCTTTATTTTCCCATTGCAAGTTTATTTGAGTAAGACTTAAGCCCTACGAGGCATACTTTTGTAACTTAACCATAAGGTCGAGCAACTGGTTATATTTCCCTTTCAATAAAGTACTTTACTATTTCTTTGAGTATGATTGTGGTATTTACCGATGTTGAGACTGTGTGCATTAGCGTGATCCTGGACTAGTGCTGAATACACAGAGGGTTCGGATTTGTACATTCGGGTCCCAACAGTTATAATCGGTTATCAGAGTTTGGATTGGATCCATTTCTGATGGGCCGAATTGAATATGGTCTCAGATTAGGCCCAAAGGTTGGCCACCACCGAGAGCTATAAAAAGGTGACGTAGGCTTAGGGTTTCAAGATGAAGTTGTATGCAAGAGTTGCACCACCACTGCAACCCTATCCGTTCTCCACCATCTCTGTCGTGCATATGGTGCCAACACCCTAGCGCTCAGCATTCCAACTCCGGTGCTGCTCGAGGATGACTGTTTGGACCGATCAAGGAGTTGATTGGACTGATCAAGAACCCAAAGGACCAACTTGCTACTTGGCTATCGATCAGACCAATTGCACTATTCGATGACCATACCAGGACACACGATGTTGATTTTCTTTGACATCTTCTTCTGTTGCACTGCATGTCTAGTGGTGATGAACTATAACCCATGATCATTTACTTACATGACTTCTTAGGATCGGTAGAATTTTTAATTTGCACTAGTGTAGCCTACCGTGACACTTCAGAGGATTGATCCATGGTGGGCAAAAGATTATCCATGATATTCTGAGCAGTGACGTTGGCAGAAGTCCTCATAGCGATTTTTCCGTGTGGTTGTCCGCCTGGTCCAATTTAAGTACCCTATGGAGAGAGTTAGTCCTTGAGCTTCTCCTTAGGGAGTGAGTGGAGATCGGTGTCTTACCCTTGTCCACTCTGGAAGCTATTGGAGTTCGCGGGGCAAGTGCTAGTCAAGATTTAAGATAGTCATCTGTGGTGGTTGAATCTTTATTGGCAGAGCTGGTGGCATCCTATTCTTCAATATTAGTGATGATAACCAAGCCTTTTTTAGTGAGATGCTCTTCTAGGTGATGTTGAGTCAGAGTGAGAGATTGCAAATCACAAGCCATGTTCCATGAGCGCTTTGATAGGGAGTCGAACAGGATTAAAGAATGAGGTATCTGGTGTCCCAAATGGCTAATATCATGAGCGATGTGGTGGGAGAAGAGGCATCACCAAAAGGGTTTCAGGGCATTCTCCACCTAAAGGTCTACCAAAGGGGGATGGTACTAAGCGAGTGGCGCTATTTCTATGGAAGAGATGTCTTGATCTCCTGTAAGGAGAAGGGGTAGAGAGTTCACCAGGGGTGGTCCTTGTGCTGATAACTCACTATCAGAATCAAGAAGGTAAGCAAAGTTTTCCATCGAAATGGACATTGAATCTTGATCCTCGTTTGCTTCTTGTCCTCCTTGGCCCAACTGAGGCACCTGAATCCACCGACCCACTGCGGGTCATTATCAGATAGAATGACATGAAGTTCTGGGGGCTGGTTTTGAAGGTTTTCCTTCAGCTCAGGCTGATGAGCTTGGTTGGCATGGAAGTACATTGGCAGCTCCTCATCTCCTATGAAGGCATATGGAAAATAAGAATTGAGGATGATGACCAACACTGTCTAGGATTCTCCTTGCCCACCTAGAGTGTTTCCTTTCTAGATTACAAGGTGACTGGGGATCTTGGTAACATCTTGGACTAGGACTTTGCAAATAGCTCTCCTAAGAACTTGATCATTCTCAAACTAATATAGTAGTTTTTTGAAAGTGGAGCAGGCATAAGCCATAAAATGCGAGTGTTTGAAGTCTTGAGGGAATCCCAGTAACATGATCCAAGCAATGCAGGTAAAGGGGACAGCTCTCAATTGGGGCCTTCATCATGCTTGATGGGCCAAATTCATAAGGACTCCCGAAGACCAGGATGTATCTACGCAGACTTGAAGCAAGTTGGAAGAGACCAACTCCAAAGGGATCAGGGTAGCATGTGATGACTCTTACCCTGAGTACTTGCTCAATGTAGTCCCTAACCTCTATTAGTATCTACTGGAGTTCTTCACCTTAAGGCTGGGGATCAATCATGGCAACTATGAAGTCCTCATGAGCTTTAGGAGGCTTGGCAAAAGATCGTGTCAGCACGGTCCCTTCTTTGAATGCCACCATCCTCCACTTGCATACCCTCGGGGATGAAGCGATCTTACTCAACAACCTAAGGATCGGCCATTGAAGAAGTTTAGGAGAAGAGCACAGGAGGGGCACAACAGCGAGGTGAACTTAGGAAGGAAGCACAATCAGAAGGAGTTGAAGGCAGAACATCTCTAGGAACCGCAGTTGACTTGAGGAGAACATCTTAGGAATCGAGAGTAACCGCCTCTGCTGGGTGGGCCAAGGCACGATATGAATTTGGGACAGGCCTCTAGATCAAGGATTTGGTTCTACTAGAGATGATGCAATTCCTTAGAAAATGACCGTAACGGAAGCAACCTTTGCACCTGACATAATCAATGCAATTAGTGGAAAGATGGCCTTCCCTGAGGCAGCGAGAGCAACAAAGAAGGGAATGATTACACCGAAGACTGGAGATGGGTTTTGAAATTTTCAGATGAAAATTATGAACAGCAAGAAGCTTATGCTGAACCAATTGACTGGTCTTGAACCAAATCTCAGTGGGAAGGAAAGACTAGGACTATCAGAGT
Organism: Rhipidocladum racemiflorum; assembly: GCA_036346355.1. Lineage (NCBI taxonomy): Eukaryota > Viridiplantae > Streptophyta > Magnoliopsida > Poales > Poaceae > Rhipidocladum > Rhipidocladum racemiflorum. The sequence continues at coordinate 23,194,839 of CM070584.1, read as the reverse complement.
CAATTAACAAGTTAAAGGAGTTGATCTTCAAATGAAGGACATGATTTGGTCGAACTTGCACCAAAGGTGATGAGAATCTAATTGATTTATATTTGGCTTGATAGGGATACTTGTTTCTTCGATGAACTTTAGAATAGATGACTATCCAATTGTTATTGTGATCTTGAGTCCAGAGAGAGTACTCTTTGCGCTAGTTAGCTCCTCCATCACGCCACAGATGGAAGTGCACGCAGAAGTGCTTGGAGGAGCAAACTTTGAGAGAGTAGATAAAAAAGACCATGATTTTGGAAGGTACTAAGAAATGAAAACCGTAGTCATAGGCCTTTTTTACGCGATAACTAGCGGGGCCTCCCCCAAGAGCAAAACTAAGAGCCAAACTGACCGAACCTTCAAAAAGATGAAAAGTAAATATGGCAAAGGTTGCAAGAAGTAGGAAGCCATCTGAAGAAGACCCAAAGTTCACTGAAGATCCATACCATTGTAGGATCATCTTAACAATTACAGGTCCTCCTGAGAAGTCTTAGTCAGCCATGGTCGGCAATAATGGGAAGACTTGAGGGAGCTACATGGGGTTGTCATAGAGTCGCCATGCTATTGCTGATTTCTTCAACTATATTCCCTTGATGGCAACCGATGTGAATGCATCTTACAAGCGAAGGAATGCGTTGCTTGCAAAGCATCAAGATGTCCTATTGGATAGGCTGGAGAATGGTAAAGCTATCACTAGAACATGGTTGCTTCAATAAATGAGCCTAGCTAGACCTTCAAACACTATATGTGTGTCGAATATCTAAATATGGGATATGTACACGCATCGAAAATTCAAAGATCATACCGTATACCCCAGACATCTAGAGCCCTATTTTCGTGGGAGAGGATGTTAACAGAAAGGGTATCCCTATATTTGGAAGGACTCGATTGTGCTCCCATGACAAGGAGATCAGCTCGAGTATGCCAGATACCAAGGAAGGTTAGTTGCCCTACGTGGATCTCAGGAGCGAGGATCCCCTGATTGGGTACAACTCAGAGTCCTCATTCGACGATGTCTCCAAAAGATGGTACACCCAGCTATAAAAACAGAAGGAGGCGCACGGAGAGAGAGGGAGGAAAAAAAGGAGGAGAGCACCTAGTAGGACATAGTCGAGAGATTAGATCTAGGGGACCTGGGATTCCCATCTTGATTGTAACTAGAGCTAGGCACCCTTGATCTGTATTCGACATTGTTCGATCTGATAGTGCGAATGACAGGAGTAGGGTATTACTCGATCACGAGGCTCGAACCTGTCTAATTTGTGTTCTGCCTGTTCTGTTGATCCTGCAACCCTCGAAGGTACCCGTTTACAAATTTACCATCAATTTCATAACCTTCGACAGTTGGTGCGCCAGCTAGGGACCTTCAACTATTTTTGTAGATCAATCATGACTTTGGCGAGTACTCTCTTCGGGGTTGCCAACAACGACTTTGGCAGTGCCAAATGTGACACTACGAAATGACGGTATGAGTCATTTTCAATGTCGGCATTAAGGTACGACTTTGGTGTCATGTTTTTGGGCCTTTTCCGTGAGTTTGGGCCTTTCCGGGGGAGAATTTGGGATTTTCGGGGGAGAAATTGGGCTTCCGGGGGAGCTTGGGCCTTGGGGGACTGTTTTGGGCCGAAAGTGGGGGGAGTTTAAGCCCATGAGGAGGTGGAATTGGGCAGCAAACCAGCTTCCCATGCTTGGTGCACCCCCCAACCAAAACCCTAGCCGCCGCCCCCCAACTCCCCCATGCGCCACCCCCTTTTCCCCCACTTGCGCCTCCCCTTACCCTTCCTCCCCACCACCTCTAGCCGGCCCTAGACGAGCTCCACCCCATCCCCTTGTTGCCATGCCCATCCTCTTCTCTATCCTCGCCGTTGGGAGGCTCCGCGACGAGAGGATCCGGCGGGATTGGCGGGTGGAAGAAGATCGGGCAACCGGGAGAGGTGTTCGTCGGTTCGTCGTTCATCGTGCTAAGGTATGGTGATGGGGAGATCTTTCAGGATGGACTAGGTGCTGATATAGAGGAGGTTTTGGTGCTTCTAGATCGAAAGGTGGTGCTGCATTTGGATAGAATTGATGAAAACTAGAGATTTCATGGCGTTCTGTTTCGGGCAGATTGGACATCCGACCTAGGGTTTGAGTTGTTGCAATTTTAGATTCGCTATTTGGTCGGCCGCCTGTTGAAAAAGTTGTAGATAATTTCAATACCTTTCGGTGTACACCAAGAATGCGTAATTCCGATCAGCCGTTTGAAAGTTATGGCTGTTTTACCGAATGTGTTCAAAACTATGACGTGACTGGGACAGATCGGGTTGATCTGTAGATTAGGCAATTTTAGAGGCCGAATCAGCTTTTCCCAATACTTAGAAAAACTAGGAAATTTACTAAGCTTCGCGATTATGTACTCATTTACTTAATTTGGAGTCTTAGAACTCAAGTTGTGATTGTTGGAAGCCCGCTGTCCCGACGGACAAATTGGTCTGTTTTTCAGGTTTTCAGGCTTTCGGGTAGAATCGTTGTATTTTGAGTTTTGTACTTGCTTGGGTGGTATGATATTGAGTGGAAAACATGTATTTGCAGGTGGTGTGACCCCAGGAGTGGCATCATCATCTCGCCACACCGTTCCGAAGGGTTAAAGGCAAGTGTATTGGAATGGGTTGTGTGTTGTATGTTTGCTAGTCTTGCTTAGGTGCAATATGATTACATGATATGCTAACTTGCCATGATTGATGTTTGCCTACGAAATGATGAAAATGGTTGGTTATAAGGCCATGCAATGGTTAGTTTGTGTTTATATGCAAGTTATTTACGTTTATGGCATGTTGCATACATGGCATGAAAACTGGCCCGGTCGGTGAGAAAGTCATAACTAGTCCGGTAAGGTCGGTGAGAAATTTATGACTAATCCGGAGCGCCATTGAGTAAGACCTACCTCGTGATTCCATCCACAGTTGTGAATGGAAGCGAAGAGTAGGCACCCTCCATCTACGGGATGGAAGGGGAAAGAGGGTGCACGCCGACGGGTGTGCACTCGGCAATACCGGTATGTGCTTGACATGTGCATTGCATTGCATTATATGATGATGTTATATGATGATGTCAATGAGTTGCATACACTGTGAATATGAGATGTTTGTGATGTTGAACATGAAAAGTAGTGATGAAGGTATTGGAATGTGTTTTCTTGTTCCATTGCAATATACTTGCTGAGTGATGAACTCACACTTGTGTTTATGTTGTTTTTCTTAGGTACCATGAAACCGGCATGGGGGGAAAAAGGGTTTAGCTACACATCTACACGTAGCTCCACACAAATTAGACAGTGTTATCATTTGGAGTCATGATAATAAAAGTAATGCCATGAAACTTCGAGAATTGCTTAACTGTGTGCTCGGTATTATTATTTGATTCGTTTTGCTCATGAAGTGGTTGAATGCTTTACCCTGGACTTATATTGTTGCTATGTCACTTGTTATTGCTGTTTTAGATGCTTTCCATTATGATATAACTTGTGATACTTTGTTGTTGCTTCGAATTATGGAAAAACAAAGGAGATGCTGCCGAAATTTTCAGTTTTAGCATTTGCACCCTTGCTGAAATTTTTCTTTATTTGTGGTATTTAGATGTTGTTTAGTCTATGTTTGGTAACATTCAGGCATAGTAGATGCCGGGGTGTTACAGTTGGTATCAGAGCGGGCTTTAGGTCCATGGAATGTGAATGTAGTAATTTACTCTAGAGCAAACTAAAATATTGACTTGGAAAAGTAGAAACATGGCATAGGTTTACTTGTTAAAATTTGGCCTTAGGGCAATGACCTTAAAATCTTAAATAGTTTGGTTAACTAATTTAAAACTTGACACACTCTAATACACAGTAGGAAGGGTATGGGTATCGATGCTATCCGCCTAAAATATTGTATTTAAGCTTTGATGTTAAATGCTGCATTTTGATGATGTATGATGTTATATTTTATGAAAGTATTGATTGAGATGCTATATGTTTGATGTAATGATGTTGTGGTGCCGGAGGTTTTCGGTCACCTTCTATTGTTTGTGGTAATGTTATGTGGAGTATTGGTGTGACCGGTGAGAGCCATCACCAAAAGACTATTAACCTCCCGTAGGGAGAGTGCTTATCCTTTCTGTCGTAGACCGGGTAGTTGGTTGGAGTTGATTAGAAAAGTTGATGGTGGATCCTTTTGGATTTCTTTTACCGTTCTGACGATCGGTGTGGTTGGTTTTCTTGGTTTTAGTTGATTGAAATCAAAAGAAAAGTGTGTGGGTAGTGAATTCTTGCGGATTGTTTCGTAGGCGATTTGTGGTTTTGTCTTCCTTGGGTGAAGACGAAGAAGAAGAGTTGTGTGTTGCTCGTCTTTTGGTCGCAATCTTTGTTTTGACACCCGGTTTTGTTGGTAATGGTGGATTGTCTTGGGGAGGAAACATATGTGTGTGTTGTTCTCCCTATCTAAGAAAGTGTTGAAGTTTCTCCTTGTGCAGACCTTAAGTTGGGTGGCGTTAAGTTTGAATCTTTATCGAAAGAGATTTGGTGGAACATTTGGTTTTTCCTGGTGCCTCCATCTTCCTTCTTGGAAATTGTAGATCTTGAGATTTCTTGAATAGTTTTGGCTATCAGAGTTGAGCTCTCCTGCATTTCTGTTGGAGTTTTGTTTTCTTCTTTGCCTGGAAAGGAGAAGTTGTTTATCAGTGTTCGTTCATGTTCTTGAGCTGTAGTTATCTTTAAATTTGTGTTGCATCCTGTTCGTCAAGAGTAGGTGACCTATGAAGGTGTTTAGAAAAGTTTTTTTTGTTCGTACTATGTAGTATGTAACAATGCGGTTTACGGAATGACGTATTGCTAAGTTAATCTGTGAGATGAATCGATTCAATGTGATTGCATCTTTAGCTTCAGGATAAATAGACTACTAGTGTTGTAGTTTTCTCTATAGTGAGAATGATTAAATGTGTTAATGTACAGGCTTAGAATATGTTGCTTTGCTTTAAAAGTGCCTATGACCCCCGATCATGTTTAAAGTTTTAAACCCTGATGCATAGTTAGGACATTAAGATGATGTAAACTACTGATATTGTTAAAGAAACCTTGCTGGTTGTTTAAAGATGTTCCAATTTAACGTGTTAATAGAGAAATTTAATCATGCTGGCTTGCGACCTTAACTTGGAAGTTGATTAGAGTTGCTATTTATGTTGTCGCAAACCATTGGTATATTTGGAAGTATGCATATGTGTGCCTATAATGCTAGTACCGATGTCAAATGGGAAAATATAGGTTTTGTTGTTGTTTTAAGAACATTGTGCTGGTCTAACTTATTAACTTTATTTTAATAGTTGAAGTATGTTGTGTAGTGACAATTTGTTATGATATATGGATAGAGTAACTAAAAATTATGCAGCTATTTTTATGATTATGTTCATTTATTGATATTGATGACTTAGTAGTGGTGGTAATTGTGTAGATTACTTGTTGGAAACCATTGTTAAAATGGAGGTTATTGTAACATGTTTTGATGGAGTGAACCATGGATAATTAACATGATATAGAATTTTATCCTTAATGAATGTATATCTTGGAATCATAGTTACAAACTTTCTCTTGTAGAGATAATATTTACTTATTGAAGTCAATTATTGATTGAACAAGTTTCAATTGTCAAGATGTTGACGTATGGATGGTATAAAATTGATAGGTTGATCATGCTTAAGTATCTGTTGAAGTACTATGTTGAAATATAGAATACGTTGTTATATGATGTGTTGGTCTGTGGGGATCATGATGAGGTAGTATTGGTTGGCTGTTTTTTTTTATAATCGTCATAAACTTTATTTATAAGTGTTGGGAAAGGTAACTAGAGAAATAATTTGTTATGTAGTTTTTTTGGTTAAAATGCGAGGTTTTGCAAGTTTAGCTTTCAATTAATGGTGGGTTCTGATTACGGCATGGTGTTTTCCGGTTAATGATGCTCCCGTCATAGTTTATACAAATTAGCGTAATCATCGATGTTATTTGTGTTCAATCATGTGATACCGAGGAAGAAATCTTTTGGTGAATGACTATTCGGTATTGTTGTTACATGAAGAATGAATGGTGAAAAGGAAGCATGACATCGTTTATAGACATTTAATGATAAAAGAGTTGTTTAGCCAGGTCGGTGAGAAAGTCATATATGGATATATGACTAGTCCGGAGTGCTTTTGAAAAGTGTGCATTCTTGTCGTGAATCAAATTTCCATTTCTTCCTAGTATGAAAGGAAAGAATGAATAAATTATGGTATTTTGGCTGTGGTGTAAGAGATTTGAGTTTCTTTGCGATTTGGCTTAGGAAAATAAAATGTTATTCTTTGGTTATTGTCGAATCCTTTCCAAAGTGAATGCTAGTGCATTGGATTCAAGTTGAGGCATGGGCATCAATCGGGTTCATGGTTTATGGTTGAGATTACTCAATGATTGTACTCTTTGTAACACCCCGGCATTTAATATGCCTGAATGCTACCAAACATAAGCTAAACAACATCTAAATACCATGAATTAAGGTAAATTACAGCAAAGGAGTAAATGCTAAAACCCGAGATTTCGGCAGCATCTCCTTTGTTTTAACATGAATTGAAGCGGTAGCAATAACAAGGCAGTTCATAGCAAAACATAAGACATCTAAAACAGCAATAATTAAAGACTTAACGACAATATAAGTCTACTTTCAAGCATTTAATGTCTCCAAGAGTCAAACGAACAACAAGACTCTCATATAGCAAAGCTAAACCTTAAAAAAATAATCATCACACGGAGTTTATTATCAAAAACTAATTGAATGACTTGTGGAATCAAATGAGTGAAGCTACGTGCGGAAGTGTGACTATTTCCCTTCCCCGCATGCCGGTCTCATGGTACCTAAAACAACAAGAAAACACAAGCGTGAGTTCAAAACTCAACAAGCATATTGCAATGGTACAACAAGAACAATTACATGGCAATAATATCTCACATCGTGTAAACCATCTCATTCATGATCACATATCATTATCATCATCATTATGTGTGCAATACAATGCGATGCTCATGTCTCCTTGGAAACTCATACCGGTATGGTTGAGTACACACCCGTCGGTGTGCACCCTCTCCCCCCTTCCATCCCGAAGATGGAGGGTGCCTACTCCTCGCTTCCCCACACCGCGGTGGATGGAATCACGATGTAAGACTTACTCATTGGCTCACCGGAATAGTCATAACATTCTCACCGACCTTCCCCGGATTAGTTATGACTTTCTCACCACCCGGGCCATGTAACATGCCATGTATGCAAATATGCCAACATCATAATTAACTTGTACATTAACACATGGCATCATAGCATACTCATCATATCATAGGCAATCATTAAAGCATGGCAAGTGATTATATCATATAATCAAGTTCATCTAGTCTCAACTAGCAACCTAGAAACCGCTATCCATTACAATACACTTGCCTCAACCACGGGCAACGGATTGGCGGGAAGTAGAAGGCACTCCCGGGGTCGCACCACCTGCACATAGGTACCACACACTCACAATCATGACCACAAAACAGAACGCAAACCCTCATCTACCCCGACATTGCCAACTACTCGCAAAACCCAAAAACAGAGGTTCTGTCCCGTCGGGACAGCAGCCTTCCAAAAGACATAACTTGGGTTCTGGGACTCCGAATCAATTAAACGAGTACATCCTCGCATAGCTTAGGAAATTTCCTAACTTTTTCTAAGTATACAGAAAGACTGATTCGGAATCTAAAGTTGTTTAATCTACAAAATACCGTGATCTGTTCCAATCACGTCACATATTTTAATACGCTCGGTCAAACAAGCATAACTTTCAAACGGCTGGGCGGCATTTAAAGTTCTTTATACCCACGGAAAGGTATTGAAATTACCTACAACTTCAACAGCCGTACGACCAAATTCCGACTCTAAATTAGCGAAAAACCAAACCCTAGGTCGACTGCGCATGCTGCCCGAAACAGAGAACGTGGCAACTTCTAGATCTAATCCAATCTACTCAATTCCTGTCGGGACCCGAATTTGCAAATCCGGACCCTCTGTGTATTCAGCACTAGTCCAGGAACGCGCTAGTGCACACAGTCTTAACATCGGTAAATATCACAATCATACCACTCGATACTAACAAAGTACTTTAATTAAATAGTCAAACTGGTTGCTTGACCTTATGGTCAAGTTACAAATATACGCCACACCGGGCGAAACTTATTAAGAGAGAAATAATAGCAGCGGAAAATAAAATAACTTCGTGGCGCCATCCAGTATACCACAGGCAACTGACTGGGCTCACTCCCTAAGTAGACGGTTCCTCTTGGAGCTCCTCCTCCAAAGCTGGTGTAGACTCCTCTTCAACTGGTGTTGTATTGTGGCAAGGGTGAGTACTTGGTACTCAGCAAGTCATGCACAGAATGCAAGCTAATATACTACATGAATCGCTTGATACAAAGGAATAGCTCAAGGTATATTTGCAGTAAACAACATTTAACAAATAATATAAGTAGATTCGAAAGCAGTAGAAACAAGTATATCATTAACAACTTTTTCAGGAGTTAAATAAACATCTTTCCCAATCCTAATCCACATTTCTATCAACATCATTATTGAACCAAACCCAACCTTTCAAGTCCAAGTTATTTTCAAGAAAGTCTAACCCTTGACTGTAATTCTCGAGCGATGTCCAATACCGCGGACACGGCTATTCGAATAAATTTTTCACTCTGCAGAGGTTATGCACTTTACCCACAAGATACAGTCAAACACCACAAAGGCGAGTTCCCGTAACAAAGTCTTTCGGAAACTTCTAACAATACAAGTGGTCCTCTCCGGTGTTGCACACTAACCCTTCCCTTAGTTAAGGCGAAGTTTAGGTCAATCCACCGTTAGATGGGTACCTGGCCGCAGCCCCGGTACGCTCCCACGTACAACTTACACAAAGGGTGTAGTTGACACCCTGAGGTCCCACAGGTACGTTATTAGCAACTTAATCAACTAGGTCCGTCCCATTACAGACATATGGTTGCACGTTTGACCCAGTTCAAAGGCTTGCAAGGTTAAGTCTTAGGGTGACCAGGGCAAGACTACCCGAAGAATCAAACCAACATTCCCGGTGCCACGACTGGCCCACCTGATCATTCTTGCCACATGCCCCGGTCAAAAGCTATTTATCAACACCCAGTTGATTACCATGCACCACGTGCCATCAACATCACATGATACTTTTCCGAAACAGGTTCCATATATCATTAAGTCAATATTAACATTTGATTGTCCAAAAACATGTCACGTGGCAAGGCTAAGCATACTACATCGGTCTAACTACCCATGTTGGCAAATTAATAATGTCCAACTAGTAATCCACACTAGGGTGACAAGGGGTCATGGCACATACTTAATTAATCAAGGTGTCATACAGCAATTTGGCATTTATCTAATTTCCCATAATTAAGTAAAGCATTTACTATTTGAACTAGCATGCAATACATTAAATCAAAATAGGTTTCAAAATGGGATCAACATGGTCAAAGCATAACTTGCCTTCAAAAAGTACTTGTTCTTGGTCCTGAGCTGGCTCCTGAGTCAATACTTCTCCTTCGAATCCTTCCGGCACTTCAACGTCTACTCGTAACGTATGCAAATAACAACAAATGAATAAAACAGTAGACAAAAAGTGTCCAAACATCCAAATAAAGTTCATAAACAGAGAGAACACAATTTTATGAATTTTTAGAAACTAGAATCGTCAAATTCGGAGTTTAAATGCAAAAGTTATAGCATTTTGAAGTTTAAATAATCAATTAAATAATATTACAGAGAAGAACTTTAGTCCAAAAATTAAATTAAATTCATCATTAGATAGATCTCAATTTTATACAAATTTAGAAATTTGAATCACTCAAATCGGAGTTGAAACGCAAAAGTTATAAGTATTTGAAGTTTGAAACAAAATCTGAAATCATTATTTCGAATTAATAATTCATTTTCTTTTTCGGAAATTAATTATTGCGTCAACAAGGACACGTGTCGGTCTCTGATTTGTCCGTTGACGTCAGCCGGTTCACGGACTCGGTCCACGCTCGGCTCGGGTTCACCGTGGACCCGGTCCACAGCTCACGTGCGGCTGACAGGTGGGACCCACTGGTGACGTCATTGCGGGCGTCACCGCACGGCTGTGGTGGCCGCTGACAGGTGGGCCCTCTGACACGCGGGCCCCGCGTGTCAGAGACACGCTCCCACGCGTGGGCTGACCGCGCTGATCGCGGCGGTCAGGCTTCCAGCCACGTGGCGCTATCTCGACCGTTGATTTGAAAATCAACGGTCCAGATTGGATCTAGCGTAACGCGTTGGAAAACAACTTCGCTGATCTGGACCGTTCGATCTTGATCGGACGGTCAAGATCCAATCTAACAAAAACAACGTGGCTAACCCTAACCGTTCGATTTAGATCTAACGGCTGAGAATGGATCTAGGATTTTCAACGTGGAAACTCACTGGGGATGACATGGCGTGATCTGGGGCGTTGGATCTGGATCGTACGGTGGAGCGAGCTCGGGGTCTGGCGATGGCTTGCGGCGGCGCTGGCTTACCGGAGTTGAGGACGGCGACCACGGCAACGGCGCTGCGGGCGTGCTCCGGCGAAGTGAGAGGTCTCCTCCGACGCGGCTTGACCTCCTGGTTCCGGATCTGACATCAACGGCGGCGGAGGACGGCGGACGGCGGCGGAAACAGCACTTAACCACGGCGGAGCGCTACGGCAACTACGGCGAGCGATTGCGGCTAGACGGCGGCGGCTCAGGCGGCGTGAGCTAGGGCTACGGGTGCGCACGGAAGTCGGCGTCACGGCACGGGTGGCGGCGCATTAAATAGGGCCCTCGGCGTCCGTGAAACGCGCGGAAACCGAGGCCCACTCCGTTGCGGCGGCGGAGTCCGACGGCGACACGGAGAGGGTGACGTGGCACGCGCACAGCCGTTGGATCGAGATCCAACGGTGCGTGGGTTTGGGTTCGGGTCTGACTCGGGCGAGCTGGCTGGCTCGGTCGGGCTCGGGCTCGGGTGACGTGGCTCAATCGTGGCCGTTGGATCAAGATCCAACGGTCACGCGGGTTTGGGTTCGGCCGAAAGGTTAATTTGGATCAATCAAGCGCGGTCGGACTCGAGTCCGACTCGGACTCGGTCCGATCGGAGGAACAAGAAACCCACTCGCATTTTTCCAGCGATTAAATAATTCAAATTAATTCCCAGAAATTCATTTAAATCATTAAAAATAGCAAATGACTCAGAAAAATTTCAGAAAAATTCTGGAAAATATTTTGGAACATTTTGGACTCAAATAAAATATTTCCAACAAAATTTTATTTGCAAAGTTAAATTCTTTAATTATTTCAAAAGGGATTAAATTCAAATAAATTCCAAATAAATCCAAATAAATTCCAGAAAATTCCAAAAATTCACCAAAGTGCCAAATCACTCATGAATTTAAGAAAAGAAAAATTTTGGGGTGTTACAAACCTCCCCCCTTAACAGAATCTCGTCCCTGAGATTCAGGGCTTACTAAAGAATAGGTTCGGAAACTCTTTCTTCAAATCCTCTTCGCGCTCCCAGGTTGCTTCACTCTCTGCATGGTTGCTCCATTGAACTCTGCAGAAGCGGGTTGACTTGTTTCTTGTCTCTTGGTCCATGGTGTCCAGAATCTTCACGGGCTGCTCCTTGTAAGTCAGATCTTCTTGAAGCTCGATTGACTCTAGCGGCATCTGCTCCTCAGGTACTCTGAGACACTTCTTCAGCTGGGACACGTGGAACATGTCATGTACTCCTGCTAGTGATAGCGGTAGCTCCAGCTGGTAAGCAACTTCCCCTCTGCGACTGAGAACCTTGAATGGTCCAACATATCTCAGCGCGAGTTTTCCTTTGGCATGGAATCTCTTAACTCCTCTGAGTGGCGTAACTCTGAGATACACGAAATCTTCTGGTTCAAAACTCAAATCTCGGCGACGGTTATCAACATAACTTTTCTGTCTTGATTGTGCTATCTTCAATCTTTCTCGGATCATGGCAATCTGCTCTTCGGCTTCTTGAAGTATGTCTGGCCCAAAGACACGGCGTTCACCTGTCTCATTCCAGTTCAATGGTGTTCGACAGGGGCGACCGTATAGTGCCTCAAAAGGTGACATTTGCAAACTTGCTTGATAACTGTTATTGTAGCTGAACTCGGCGTACAGCAGACTCTTATCCCAAGAGGTAGCATAAGCCAATGCACACGCTCTTAACATATCCTCCAGAATCTGATTGACTCTTTTAGTCTGACCATCCATCTGTGGATGATAAGCTGTGCTGAAGTTCAAACGGGTTCCCATGGCTTCATGCAGCTTATTCCAGAACCTCGAGGTAAACTGGGTACCTCTATTCGATACGATCTTCTTTGGCACTCCGTGCAAACAGACGATCCTGATCATGTACAACTCTGCTAATTTATCTCCCGAGTAGGTTGTCTTTACAGGAATAAAGTGGGCCACCTTAGTCAAGCGGTCCACTATGACCCATATAGAATCATATCCTCCTTGAGTTTTCGGCAAACCGGTAATGAAGTCCATTCCGATTTCCTCCCACTTCCACTCAGGTATCTTCAATGGCTGTAGCAATCCCGCTGGTCTCTGATGCATTGCCTTGACTCTCTGGCATTTGTCACACAGTGCAACGTGCTCGGCAACCTCACGCTTCATGCTCGGCCACCAGAATCTTTCCTTCAAGTCTTGATACATCTTGGCACTTCCAGGATGAATCGAGTACTTGGAGTCATGGGCTTCTTCTAGAATCAACTGCTTCAGTTCCTTCTTGTTCGGCACACAAATGCGATCCTTCATCCATAACGTGCCTTGCTCATCCAACTTGAAGTCCTCTGCCTTGCCTTCATCCATGTTGGACTTAATCCTGCGGATCTTGTCATCATCCTCCCGTCCTTCTCGGATCTGATCCTCCAGGGTAGGCTTCACTTCTAATGCGGCCAAGAATCCTCCTGGTACGACTTCAATCTACATTCTATGGAAATCCTCACATAGTTCATCCTGACTTGTGGCTAGCAACATGTTCACGGTATGGCTTTTCCGACTCAGAGCATCGGCAACTACGTTAGCCTTTCCTGGATGGTAATGGATTCCAACATTATAATCTTTGATCAACTCTAACCATCTTCTTTGCCTCATGTTCAGGTCTGATTGGGTGAAGATGTACTTAAGACTCTTATGGTCCGTGTATACTTCACATCTGTTTCCCATTAAATAGTGACACCATAATTTCAAGGCATGCACTACGGCAGCTAGCTCTAGGTCATGCATTGGATAATTCTCCTCGTGCGGCCTCAACTGCCTCGATGCATAAGCGACGACCTTTCCATTCTGCATCAGTACACATCCAAGTCCTTGACGCGATGCATCACAATAAATATCGAAGCTTTGATTAACGTCCGGTAGAACCAACACCGGGGCTGATGTCAATCGCTTCTTCAGCTCTTGAAAACCTTTCTCGCACTCTGGCGTCCATGCAAACTTCTTCCCCTTTTTCAACAATTGCGTAAGAGGTTTCGCAATTGTCGAAAAGCCTTCAATTTAACGGCGGTAGTAACCTGCCATTCCAAGGAAACTCCGGATCTGGGTCACGGTCTTCGGCTGCTCCCAATGTAACATAGCTTCTACCTTGCTTGGATCTACGGTGACTCCTTCTGCGGTCATTACATGTCTGAGGAATTCCACCTTGTCCTTCCAAAAATCGCATTTACTGAATTTGGCGAAGAGTCATGCTGTTCCTCGCCTTTTCCAAAACTCGCCTCAAGTGCTCTGCATGTTCATCCTCTGTCTTGGAGTAGATTAGAATATCATCTATGAACACAACAACAAACTTGTCCAAAAATTCCATGAACACCTTATTCATCATATTCATGAAATATCTTTGGCGCATTAAATCGAGACCAAAGGACATAATCAGAACTCGTAATGTCCATATCTTGACGAGAATGCGGTCTTCGGAATATCCTCTGATCGGATCTTCAACTGATGGTATCCCGATCTCAGATCAATCTTGGAGAAAACTCCGGCTCCTCTTAGCTGATCAAACAGATCATCGATCCTGGGTAGTGGGTACTTATTCTTCACGGTGACTTCATTGAGTGCACGGTAGTCAATGCACATCTTGAAACTTCCGTCCTTCTTCTTGACAAACAGAACTGGCGCTCCCCACGGCGACGAACTTGGTCTGATAAATCCTTTCTCCATTAACTCTTCAAGCTGCTTCTTCATCTCTACCAATTCCTCGGTGGACATCCGATAGGGTCTCTTTGCTATCGGGGCTGTACCAGGTACAAGCTCTATCACAAACTCTATGTCCCTGTCTGGCGGCATACCAGGTAGATCTTCAGGAAAAACATCCGGATACTCATTCACTACTGAGACATCTTCTATGCTGATTGCCTTGGCACTGTTAACCATCAACTGTCCATCTCTGACAGCAGTAGCTTGAAATTCCACTTTCTTTCCACACGGGCTCTCAACTGAGATAGTCCTTCGTCCACAATCCAATACGGCCTTGTGCTTGGATAACCAATCCATTCCCAAAATAACATCTAAGGTCTGGGTCTCCAAAATAATAAGGTTCGCTAGGAACTCTATCCCATCTATTAGTATTCTTACCCCAGAACATCCTACTTTCGTTCGGAGTTCGGAACCAGGGGTTTGAACTAAAAGTATGCATTTAAGTCTTGCAATCTCCAAATCATTTTTAGCAGCAAAACCTTGAGAAACAAACGAATGCGAAGCTCCAGAATCAAACAAAACTGTTGCAGGTATTGAGTTAACAAGTAACTTACCCAGTACGATGTCCGTGGCATTCTGCAGTGCATCTGCGGTGATATGGTTGACTCAGCCTCTCACCACAGTCTGGGGTGTGGCTCCTGGTGCTGGCGTCCTGGCTGGTGTGGATCCCAGATTGAAGCGAACTGGGGTCACTCCTGCTGTCTTCTTAGGACAACTATTGGCAAAGTGTCCTGGCTCGTTGTAATTGTAACAGCGTCTCACTGTCCCTTGTTGACTGCCTGAAGCGACGTTTCTGGCTGGTGCTGGGGTCTGATAGTTCTGATTGAAGGGTCTTGGTGCTGGTAACGGTGTCCTTGTAGCACTCTGTGGCTGGAATCTGAAAAACTAATTTGGCGCAACTCTCAGACGTTGCTGCGATCCCTGACGCGATCCCTGATGCTGCATCCTGCGCTTCCTGTTCTCATCCAGTTCCTTGCGCTTGTCCTCAAGAATAAGCGCCTTATTCACCAACTCTTGGAAATCTGGAAAGGTGTGGGTGATCAGTCCCACCTGCAGTCCTGAGTTAAGTCCCTTCATGAAGCGAGACTGTCTAGCCTTATCTGTCGCTACATCTTCAGGTGCGTAGCGTGCAAGCTGTGTGAGCTTGTTCAGGTATTCGGCCACAGGCTGATTACCTTGCTTCAGCTGCTCAACTCCTCCTTCTTGAGATCCATGATTCCTTCAGCACGTGATATCGACGAAACGCAAGCCGTGAACTCCTCCCAAGTGATATCTTGAGGGTTCTCTGCGTAGCGCAGGTTCTCCCACCATTCGGCCATTGTTCCTTCCAACTGATGAGAAGCGTAGAGTACCTTCTCATTTCCCATTCATTGAGCAATGTGTAGCTTCCTCTCAATTGACCTTAACCAATCATCGGCCTCCAACGGGTTAGCATTCCCGGAGAAAGTGGGTGGATGAGTCCTCAAGAACTCTCGGCAGTCTTGTATTACGGCGTTGTCACTGATTGACTTGATTAGCCGTGGCCTGAGCGGTGACGTGCTGCATCTGTTGCATCATGGCATGCATCAATCGAGTCTGGCGACAAGAAAAGCTCCAAAATTCTGCATATCAACTGGCGGTGCTGGTGCTCCATCATTGGGGTTTTCTGCTGGGCGAGAACCACTTCCATTGCCTCCAAGGTTTCCACGAGTGTTCACCATCTGTCGATTGCTCCAAGTTTTGGAGGTACCACAGTTAAAGGATCCATGAAAGAGTACTCGCTATAGGGGACTTAGTACTACGAAAGGTACAGAAGCATAACAATCACAATAAGCTATCGTCTAAGTGGGAAGGCCCCTAACGGGTCATCGAGGTAACTCGACCTAGATCCATGCGACTGTCTACACTCTACGGAACATCACTGGGCAACTCCTGGAACATCGATTAGCTCAGGAAATTCCACACATGGACTCAAAAAAGCATACACCAACGGCAATAGACCAGGTAAGCTTTCAATTTCATTTATACTAACTAAATATTCCACAAATAGAGGCCGACACCCTATGACTACTTGTTCTGGGAATCGTCACGCCTATCCTTCATCTACAAAGACTCAAACAAGAACAAGAGCGTCCCTGGGATCTTCCTCCGCCCTTGAAAAGGGCCGGGGTCTTGAAGCGCCGGTAGAATCCAAACTACCGGTGGGCAAAGGGACCCGGCCACCATCTTGAGCCATCCCACCTCCTCCCAGTCCACCAGCGGCCACCGCAACATCTTTCCACCGCGTGATAGAAAAAGGCGCCGGACAAGGAGCGGCGTCAAGCTTTAGCCTCTTCTCCGGCGGCAGCAAGGGCATCCCCTCCGTAGAAGTCCTCGAGTCGCTGAAATCCATGGCCCACTGGTCACCTCCTCTCCTCCTCCTTGGCCTCTCCCTCTGGCCATCTGGCATCCCAGTCAAACTCGTCATCCCCATCCGACGAGATGACAATCACGGAAGGAGAACAAGGTGGGGTGGCAGCCATGAGTACTCTGGCACTTGGAGAAAGGAGCAGGAGAACGGAGCGACAAAGGGAACCAGTGGTGAGATAGCAACAAGTCCTGTCTATTTATGGCCCTGTAACTACGTCACATCAAGCTGTTCCAATTTCCCAAGGTGTGTAGCAGTCCACTGCATAAGGTGCAAAAATTGAAGCAACACTCGGGACATTATGGAGCATAACGTCATGCAGAAGTTGAAAAGTCTAGCAATTCTTGATGCTTACGCTCAACTCTCCACTCGATAAGACCATTGAGTCGAGAGTCGGGGGCTACATCACATACCCTTGATGCTTATGCTCAACTCTCTACTCGATGTGACCATCGAGTCGAGAGTCAGGGGCTACATCGTATACTTTCGATGCTTACGCTCAACTCTCCACTTGATGCGACCATCGAGTCGAGAGTCAGGGGCTACATCACTCAACTCTCTACTCGATGTGACCATCGAGTCGAGAGTCAGGGGCTATATCGTATACTTTCGATGCTTACGCTCAACTCTCCACTTGATGCGACCAACGAGTCGAGAGTCGGGGGCTACATCGCATACTCTCGATGCTTACGCTCAACTCTCTATTCGATGCGACCATCGAGTCGAGAGTTGGGGGGCTACATCGTATACTCTCGATGCAATCATCGAGTCGAGAGTCAGGGGCTACATTGCATACTTTCAATGCTTACGCTCATCTCTCTATTCCGTGCGACCATTGAGTCCAGGTTCGGGGGCTACACGCATACTTTGGATGCTTACGCTCAACTCTCTACTCGATGCGACCATCGAGTCGAGAGTCGGGGGTTACATGTCGGGACCCCGAATTTGCAAATCCGGACCCTCTGTGTATTCAGCACTAGTCCAGGAACACGCTAGTGCACACAGTCTTAACATCGGTAAATATCACAATCATACCACTCGATACTAATAAAGTACTTTATTTAATTAAGCAAACTGGTTACTTGACCTTATAGCCAAGTCACAAATGTACGCCTCGCAGGGCGATACTTATTAAGAGAGAAATAGTAGCAGCGGAAAAATCAAATAACTTCGTGGCGCCATCCAGTATACCACAGGCAACTGACTGGGCTCGCTTCCCTAAGTAGACAGATCCTCTTGGAGTTCCTCCTCCAAAGCTGGTGTAGTCTCCTCTTCAACTGGTGTTGTATTGTGGCAAGGGTGAGTACTTGGTACTCAGCAAGTCATGCACAGAATGCAGGCTAATATACTATATGCATGGCTTGGTACAAAGGAGTAGCTCAAGGTATAATTGCAGAAAAACAGCATTTGACAAATATCATAAGTAGATTCGAATGCAGTAGAAACAAGTAAAGTATAAATTACTTTTCAAGGAGTTTAATAAACATCTTTCCCATCCTAATCCACATTTCCATCAACATCATTATTAATCCAACCCAACCTTTCAAATCCAAGTTATTTCTGAGAAAATCTAACCCTTGACTGTAATTCCCGAGCGATGTCCAATACCGCGGACACGGCTATTCGAATAGATTCTACACTCTGCAGAGGTTATGCACTTTACCCACAAGATACAGTCAAACACCACAAAGGCGAGTTCCCGTAACAAAGTCTTTCGGAAACTTCTAACAATACAAGTGGTCCTCCCTGGTTGTGCACACTAACCCTTCCCTTAGCTAAGGCGAAGTTTAGGCCAATCAACCGTTAGATGGGTACTGGCCTCACTTCAGACGCTCCCCGTACAACTTACACAAAGGGTGTAGTTGACCTCCTGAGGTCCCACAGGTACGTTATTAGCAACTTAGTCAACTAGGTCCGTCCCATTACAGACATGTGGTTGCACGTTAGACCCAGTTCAAAGGCTTGCAAGGTGAAGTCCTTAGGGTGACCAGGGCAAGACTACCCGAAGAACCAAATCAACATCCCCAGTGCCACAACTGGCCCACCTGATCATTCTTGCCACATGCCCCGGTCGAAAACTATTTATCAAACCCCAGTTGATTACCATGCACCACATTAAGTCAATACCTTTCCAAAACAGGTTCAATATATCATTAAGTCAATATTAACATTTGATTGTCCAAAATCATGTCATGAGCACGTAGCAGGTCTAAGCAGTTTACTACAACGGTCTAAAACCCATGTCGGCAAGTTAATAATGTCCAACTAGTAAACCACAACTAGGGTGACAAGGGGTCATGGCACATATTTAAGTAATCAAGGTGTCATACAGCAAATTGGTATTTATCTAATTCCCCATATTTAAATAAAGTATTTTTCTAATTGAACTAGCATGCAATAGGTTAAATCAAAATAGATTTCGAAATAGGATCAACATGGTCAAAGCACAACTTGCCTTCAAAAATTACTTGTTCTTGGTCTTGAGTTGGATCCTGAGTCAATACTTCTCCTTCGAATCCTTCCGGCACTTCAACGTCTACTCGTAAAGCGTGCAAATAGCAAATACACAAATAAACAATAGGCAAAAAGTGTCCAAACATCCAAATAAAATCCATAAATAGAGAGGACATAATTTTATGAATTTTTAGAAACTGGAATCGTCAAATTTGGAGTTAAAACACAAAAGTTATGATTATTTAAAGTTTAAATAATCAATTAAATAATTTTATAGAGGAAAAATTTAGTCCAAAAATTAATTAAAATTCATATTTAGGTAGGTCTCAATTTTATACAAATTTAGAAATTTGAATCACTCAAATCGGAGTTGAAACGCAAAAGTTATAAGCGTTTGAAGTTTGAAACAAAATCTGAAATCATTATTTCGAATTAATAAATCATTTTCTTTTTCGGAAATTAATTATTGCGTCAGCCTGGACACGTGCCAGCCTCTGATTTGTTGGCTGACGTCAGCCGGTCCATGGACGTGGTCCACGCTCGGCTCGGGTCTACCGTGGACTCGGTCCACGACTCCACGTGTCGCTGACATGTGGGCCCCACATGTCAGTGTCACGCACGCAATTAACCCGTGCGGTCCAACTCGCTGACATGCGGGCCCCACCGTGACGTCAACGGTGACGTCATGGTGCAGTTCGGTTGTCGGCCCGACACGCGGGCCCCGGCGTGTCGAGACACGCGCTGCCACGCCGCGTGCGCAGCTAGGCACACGTGGCTCGATCGTGCCCGTTGATTTGAAAATCAACGGCCGCGATTAGATCTAGGATTTACGCGTTCTAAAACAGCACCGTCGATCTGGGCCGTTCGATGATCGGACGGTCCAGATCTAACCCTAAAGCTACAACGCAACTAACCTCAGCCGTACGATCTAAATCTAACGGTTGAAATCTAATCAGGGACGGGAACAGTAACGGGGCGACGTGGCCTCACCTCGTGCGTTGGATCTTGATCCAACGGTTCACCGAGCTCACGGACGACGATGGCACGCGGCGGCGTTGCGGCTACCGGCGCTGAGGACGGCGACCACACGAACGGTGCTTCGGGGCGTCTCCGGCCAAGTGAGTGCACCCAATAGGTGCGCCTTGACGCGAGGTTCTCAGACCCGGGCTCGAACGCGGCGGAGGATGACGAACGGCGCCGAAAACGAAGGAAAACCGCGGCGGCACACCCCAAACTTCGGCGAGAAATCGTGAGGCGACGGCGGCGGCTTGGGCGTTGGAAACTAGGGCAACAGGTGCGCACACAAACGGCGGTCCTCGGGCGATGACCCACGCCTTAAATGGCCTCGGCATGCGTGCACAAAACGGAAACCTAACCGGACGCGGCGGCGGAGTCCGGCTCGGTCACGGGAAGACGACGCAATCACGGCCGTCCACGCGTCCCGCTCAACGGCCCAGATTTCCCGGGCGCAACGGATCCGGACCGGATCCGGTTGGATCGGTGCGGCCAATTTCCGACCGTTGGATTTCGATCCAACGGTTCGGATCGATCAAGGTTCGACCGGATCACGTGGCTCGGGTCGGACTCGAACTCGAGTCTGACTCGGGCGCGGTCGGGTGAACAGTAACCGACTCGGTTCGATTTTCCAGTGATTTAATATTTAAAATAATTCCCAGTAATTTATTTAATTCATTAAAAATAGCAAAAGACTCAGAAAAATTCCAAAAAAATTCTGAAAAATATTTTAGGGTATTTGGGACTCAAATAAAATATTTCCAACAAGATTTTATTTGCAAAGTTTAATTCTTTAATTATTTCAAAATGGAATAAATTCAAATAAATTCCAAATAAATCCAAATAAATCCCAGAAAATTCCAAAAATTCACCAAAGTGCCAAATCACACAGGAATTTAAGCAAAGCAAAATTTTGGGGTGTTACATTACATCACATACTTTTGATGCTTACGCTCAACTCTCTACTCGATGCGACCATTGAGTCCAGAGTCGAGGGCTACATCGCATACTTTCTATGCTTATGCTCAACTCTCTACTCGATGTGACCATCGAGTCGAGAGTCGGGGGCTACACGAATACTTGACTCTATTTCATCGGCAAGGGAATAGGAGTACAAACATAGCAAACAAGCAAAACTGCGATAGCCAGGTAAGTAAAAAATCCGTTCAATTAGTATTAGCAAATATGGTTATTACATTGCAGATAGCTACCATCACTACTCTCTATCTCAGAATTGTCACTTCGTTTCAACGACGGAGGAGATCCGGCAGGGCTCCGTTGAGCCTCTCCTTTATCTCCCACTACTCCCGCGGCGGCAACTCTCGGAGTACGAACAAGAGATGAAGTTCTAACTGGAACTCCACCTTTTTCTCCTTGTGTGCCATGATTAACCCCGGAGAAAGAGGGAGAAGAAGCGCTTGCTTCCTCAACAATGACCCTCAGCGTGCTAGTGACCTCCTCCTCCTCATGTGGAACCATTTCCTCCTCCGCTCGTCGATCTTCCTCCTCCGCCTCCTGTGCGAGGGCATCCCTGTCGATCCCATCTTCCAGGTCCAAGGAAACGATGATCCGAATAGGGGAAACCACGTCCGGGGGTGCAAGGGCTGGGATAGACTTGAGTACTTCAGAAGAAAGAGAGGAGGACACACCGGAAGCCATGAAAACTCTAAGCAAAAGGTCTTTTCACTACTACACAAGGGCTCATACTAGACACCTCATTACAGATGGTTTTATATACACACCGTCTGTTATGAGTCCAAGGCACATCACAGACGATTTTATCAACGAACAGTCTGTGATGATTTCCTTATCACAGACGGTTTGAAACACGAACAGTCTGTGATAAGGGTCCTCCCCATCACAAACGGTTTTATGTACGAACCGTATGTGATAAGGACCGACATCACAGACGGTTTGTACCTAAAACCGTCTGTGAAGTGGGGGACCCTTATCACAGACTATTTGTGTTTCAAACCGTTTGTGATAAGAAAATCATCACAGACTGTTCGTAGATCAAACCGTCTGTGATGTGCCTGGGACTCATCATAGACGGTGTGTATATAAGACCGTATGTGATGAACGAGATGCTACTTAATTACATATATACTATTAAGCTTGTTTGTGAACTTACTGCTGTTGTAAATTATCATTGCATATGTTCGTAGCGCGCTACGTACATAGGTCGCTAGCAAGCGCTGCTCCATACATAGCACTATGCATACACAACCTTAATTAAGTCCTTCTCTATATGTGGAGTATATATATATATCTAGATCTATCTCTTGGCAAAATGCATGACATAGGCAAACAAACGAACGAATAGACGAACTGATCAAAGCTATATATGGCATTATAATTTAACAAAAGCATAATTAATTAAGTACATTACATAATTAAGAAACATAAAATACATTATATTATATAGTACTTAATTAATTACAATACATATATATAGTGGTATCACCGCCACCACTCATCTTCGTCCTCCTCATCGTCATCCACTGGCCTCCTATAGTCGCCGTCGTCGTCGTCATCGTCGTCCTCATCATCGTCGTCGTCGTCGTCGGAGGAGGTCTTGCTCCCATAGCCCCAGCGAATGAGGTAGCTCTCCTCCTCCTCCTCCTCCTCCTCCTCCTTGTCCTCATCCTCCTCCTCCTCGTGCTCGTCCTCATCCTCTGCCTACTCCTCCTTGGGGGAAAAGAGGTGGCATATTGGGCATTGCTCGGGGAAAGGGGGGAGGATTGCACTGGCATTTGAATGGCGGCAGAAGGGGTGATGGAGGGGGGAGGATGAGGCAGAGCTCCTGGTGGAAGAAGGCAAAGCTGCCATGGATGGAGAGATCGATAAATCTGTGTGTGGAGAGATCGAGTACTACTGTCGCCCAGTCGAAGTTGAATATATAGGCCGTGGCAGGTCGAGAAGATGATAACAAAGTTAATTGTGATGAAGACGAAGAGTTTCTGATTGTTGGAAAGGCACACACGCGGGAAATCAAGAGACGCCTTTTAATTTGTGCAGGCTTCATCACAGATGGTTTTGTATTTAAAACCGTCTGCAAATTATATCATCACAGACGGTTTGTTATTGCCTCATCACAGATGGATTTTTAGTTAAAACCGTCTATAAATTATGTCATCACAGACGGCTGGTGGTTAAAAACCGTCTGTGAATGTTTCCCTATCATAGACGGTTGTTTATTAATAACCGTCTGTGATGATGCTTAATAAGAGGCCTGCTGGCCCGATCGACCTCCTATGTATTTTTAGGGTTGCCGAGAAATTTTTGAGGTAGCTGTGATATTGAGAGGCGATCTCGTGGGTACTTACGTTCTAAGTTATCCAAGGTTTGTAATTGGTTAAAATTTGCAATCTATTTAAGACTTAGCTCGGTAAATCTGGAAATGAAGATGGTTTTTTTAGATCTATGTTGGTATACATCCATTAATTAATATTTGTTCTCATTGGCATAAAGAGGGAGAAGATGGTTTTGATTTAAGTGTATTTCATTAAATAATATTTGTTCCCTCTGTATTGTAGGTTATATATATGTGGCTAGCTATGTAAGGAGAATCCATTTGTTCTTTGTCATTATTTAAGTGTACTTCATTCATTATCTAACACATATTATTATATACGTAGCGTAGATGGACCGAACTTGGATGTACGCTGAGAACCGTGTGAGCGCCGAGTACATTAATGGCGTCTCCGCTTTTAGAAGAGCTGCAGAGGAAGATATGTTGAACAAGGGGGTGGAATTTGTGTATTGTCCATGCATTGACTGCGAGAATATGAGGATGTTTCGAAACCCAGCGCAAATCAAAACACACTTGATTCTATGGGGTTTCAAAATGGGGTATTCATGTTGGACCAGTCACGGTGAAGAGCAGATTATGCAGGCATCAATTAGTCAATGCATCATCGACGAAGTCAATAATACACCAAATGATATCGACTGTACTTTCGATAAGGATATTTCTCCCGATGACAATCTGGATCAAATGCTACGGGATGCAGAAGGGAACAGTGATGGGCAGGAGTATGTAAAATTCTGGGGTTTGATGGATGACTCAGAGAGACCTTTGTTCCCGGGCTGCCAGTCCAAATATACAAGGTTGTCATTTGTGCTGGAACTGCTGAAATTAAAGGCAAGCAACGGTTGGTCCGACAAGAGTTTCACGGCGCTGTTGGGCCTGTTAGCGGACATGCTTCCAGAGGGAAACAAGTTGACAACAACCACCTACAAAGCCAAGAAGGTTCTTTGTCCCTTGGGATTGGAAGTAGAAAGAATAGCTGCCTGTCCGAACGATTGTATCCTCTACCGCAAAGAGTATGCAAACTTGCATGTATGTCCGGTATGCAACGCATCCCAGTACAAGCGTAAAGATAGATCAAACGATGACGACGAGTGTATCGAGGTGAAGAAAGGACCTCCTGCTAAGGTGGTGTGGTATCTGCCTATAATCCCTCGTCTGAAATGTTTGTTTTCGAAGTCAAAAGAGGCAAAACTGCTTCGGTGGAACTCGGATGGGCGCAAGAATGATGGAATGATAAGGCACCGTGCTGATTCCACTCAGTGGAGAAACATCGATAGGAGGTTTGAAGAATTTGCATCGGATCCGAGAAATATAAGGTTCGGATTGAGTACAGACGGAATGAATCCTTTCGGCAACATGAGCAGCCGTCATAGCACTTGGCCTGTGAATCTCTGTATATATAATCTTCCTCCTTGGTTGTCTATGAAGCGGAAGTATATTTTTTGTCTATACTCATCCAAGGCTCAAAGCAACCAGGAAACGATATTGATGTGTACCTAGCACCATTGGTGGAAGATCTAAACATGTTGTGGGCTCCGGGGGTAAAGGTATGGGATGCTCACAAACGAGAATATTTCACTTTGCATTGCCTGTTGTTCTGCACCATAAATGATTATCCTTCCCTTGCTAACCGGTCGGGGCAGAGTACAAAAGGAGCCAAAGCCTGCACTCGCTGCTTGCATGCTACCGAGAGTGTGTGGCTCAATCACTCACGCAAAACCGTGTACATGCGTCACCGTAGGTTCCTTCGAAGGAATCACCCATACCGCAAGATGAAGAAACAATTCGACGGAATGACTGAAGATGGATTAGCTCCAAAGCATTTAAGCGGGACGGACATTCATGATATGGTTAAGAACTTGGATGTTGCTCTGGGAAAGGGACGTCAATCGAGGACCTGTGAGAAGCGCATGTGGAAGAAGACATCAATATTTTGGGACCTACCTATTGGGAGCACCTACAAGTTCGGCACTGCATCGACGTGATGCATGTAGAGAAGAATGTATGTGATAACTTGATTGGTCTCTTATTGAACATTAAGGGCAAAACAAAGGATGGTATCTACTCGCGGCTTGACTTGGTTGATATGGGCATTAGACCTGAGTTAACACCAAAAGAGACCGATAAAGGCCAAACTTATTGCGAACCTGCTTGCTACACTTTGTCCAAGGCCAAGAGAACTGAACTGTGCCAGTGCTTGCATGGTGTTAAAGTTCCGTCCAGTTACTCGTCCAATATGAAGAGGCTTGTTTCAATGCAAGACTTGAGTTTAAATGCATGTACGTATTATAATTGATGAGATGCATGTATTACAATTAATCATAATTATAAATATGCTTGTTTTTTGTTGGTGTCTCAGGTCATCACAGACGGTTCATTAATTGAATCGTCTGTGATATAGTGGTCATCACAGACGGTTGGGTCTATAAACCATCTGTGATCATGCCCCGGCCCTAATATCAATATCCCGACCCTTGGTGGCAAACCATTTTTCCTTGGTGACGAAACCCTTACTTCCCCTTGGCGACGCCTCCAGACCCTGCCGCCCCGACGCCGCGCCGCCCCTGCCATGCCGTCCCGATTCCCTGCCGCGCCGCCCCGACGCCTCCCTGTGAAATCATGTGCTGAAAAATTGGCTTAGAATTGAATTTGCAAAATGTGTTAGTGCATGTGTTTGACAAATTGACAAGAAACAGTAAGATTCGCATTAGCGCCAGACTAGAGTTTCAGAAAACAGTAAGTTTCCTTTTTGCGCCGGACCGGTTTTCGCTACTGCGCTGGACTAAACTTTTAGTCTGGCGTGAACATGTTCTCGAGGTACTTTATACCGGACCAAATTTTCCTATTGGCGCCGGACCAAAAGTTCCAAAGCAAATTGCGCCGGATCTTTCCTTTGCATCAGCGCCGAACCAAATTAGGGTTTCTTTCGCATCTACGCCGGACCAAATTTTTGGTCCATCGTGAATGGGTTTTCGAGTGACTTTTTCATGTGTACGCCGGACCATATTTTTGGTCCGTCGTGAATGCATTTTGCTCTGTTAGGGTTTTGCAAGAATTGGAACTGAACTTTGGTTTGAATTTGAGATTTGTGAGAATCTCATGATGTTTGTTTTTAAGTGGACTTTATGCAATGCTCGTGTGAGTATTTGCATGGACTAATGTTGAGTCAAGTCGCGGACTTGTGCTCGGATTCGTTTTGTGGTTTGTTCATGTGTAGATATTGCTCGAGGGCGAATGTGGTCGATGACGGGACCGGAACTAGGTTCATGGAGGAACTGAGGTTCGGGACTAGGTTCAGGAGGAACTGAGGTCTTGGTGGTCAAGGATGTCATGCGGGACGTTCGGGCTAAGAGAATGGTGCATATGAAGAATGGTTAGTCACGTGAGAATGGCAGGTGGCCATGCGCGTGCAAAGGGTTAGTCACGTGAGTATGGTAGAGTTTCCATACGCGTGCAAGAGTTGTACTCGGCTAGGTTGGGCCAAGTGGAGTTGTGTTGAATACATACTCCTTCTAGGATTAGGAGTGGGACTCCTTCTAAGATTAGGAGTAGGAATTGTATTCAGGACTCTATGTGTTTGCTTTGTATAAATAGGGGGAGGCGCCTCTTGTTTATGCATTAAGTTTTGAGAAAGCTTTAGGGTTGTACTCTTTTGTTTGGAGTACTTTAGACAAAAGAAAGGAGAAATAAAGATCAAGTTCTTCAAATCTTTCGGCGAGCTACAATTCTAGTAAGATCTATTCTCGTCATCTTCTGTCACAGCAAGCTTGCGAGGTTCATAACCTTTTCTCCGTAACTCTGATCAAGCTGATTCTTTTTGGGTTCGATTCATATTAGAATCTAGTTTTTACTGTCCAAATTTCAGATCGATCCGACGGTTGGATCTCCGGGAATTCGCTTTTGTAACAACCTAATTTTTGCTTTTCATGAAATTACATGTTATTTTACACTCTGGTGAATTTTTGGGATTTTCTGGAATTTACTTGGATTTATTTGGACTTAATTTGATTTTATTCCCTTTTGAAATAATTAAAGAATTCAAAGTTGCAAATAAAATTTTGTTGGCAATATTTTATTTGAGTCCCAAATGCCCTAAAATATTTTCTAAAATTTTTTTGGAATTTTTCTGAGTATTTTGCTATTTTTCTTGGATTAAATGAATTTCTAGAAATTAATTAGGTTATTTAAATCGCTGGAAAAACCGAGTTGGTTTTACTGTTCCTGCGACCGAGCCCGAGTCGGACTCGAGTCCGACCCAAACCCGACCGCGTCACCTGGTCGAGCCGAACCCAGTCGGCCGAAACCCTAACGTCGCAGCCGTTGGATCACAATCCAACGGCTGAGGTTGAACCACGTCACCCAAGCCCGACTCCGACCGAGCTAGCCAGGTCACCGAGCCGGACCCGAGCCCAAACCTTGCGACCGTTGGATCTCGATCCAACGGCCGAGAGTGCGCCACGTCACCCTCTCCGTGTTGCCGCCGGACTCCGCCGCCGCCCGTGCGTGGGTCCTCGTTTTCCACGCATATCACGGACGTCGAGGGGCTATTTAATGCGCCGCCATCCGTGTCGGGACCCCCTTTCCCATGCGCACCCGTAGCCCTAACTCACCGAGCCCGAGTCCCTGCCGTTCACCCGCGGTAGCTCGCTGAAGTTGGAGAAAGCTTCCGCCGCGGTTTTCCGCTGTTTGTCGCCGCCTCCGCCGTCTTCCGCCGCCGTTGAGTCCAGATCCGGAACCGTTGCGTCAAGCCGCGTACGTGGAGATATCTCACATCCCCAGAGCGTGCCCGGAGCGCCATTTCGCGTGTCGTCGTCTTCGTCCCCGGCAGTCGGAGCTCCGCCGCACGCCATCACCGCTCGCGAGCTCTCTCAGCCGTCCGATCAAGATCCAACCGTCGCGGTGAGTCCACGCGTTTCCTAAACCCGTAGAAACCAGATTAGATCTGGACCGTGGGATCAAGATCCAACGGCCCACATTCGTCCACGTCACCCCGTAGCGAATCCACGTTATGGTTTTAGATTCAATCCTGTCGGGACCCGGATCTGCAAATCCGGACCCTCTGTGTATTCTGTACTAGTCCAGGATCACGCTAGTACACACAGTCATACAGGGTTGAATATCACATCCATACACAGGGGGAAAATAAATAAAGTATTTCAGCATTAATACAAACTGATTACAAGACCTTAAGGTCACCTTACCAAAAGTTTGCCTCGCAGGGCTTACAATAACAAAAGTAAATAATCAGCAGCGGAATGAAGAACGTCGGTGACTCCCATCAGTATGCCACAGGCAACTGACAAGGTTCAACTCCTAGATAATTGCCTCCTCGTGGAACTTCACCTTCTTTGAAGTTGTAGTCTTCTCCTCAACTGATGATTGTGTTGAAAGCAAGGGTGAGTATACAACATACTCAGCAAGTCATGCACAGAGGTGCAATCCTATTACTATATGCATGGCTTCTTCCAAAGGAATGGCTTAAGTGGTTAATTTGCATCCAGCAGCATTTTGCTTTGATTAAATACTCTTAACAGATTCAAAAGCAGTAAAACCATATTATATAGTAAGTTATCAATCTCTTTTTAAACAATTCGGCTCAAAGCCCTAAATCACTTTAGCAATTATCTCTGGCATGCAGCCAACCTTTCCCACACTTTTATTTTAGAAAAATCTAACCCTTGACTGTAATCCCCGAGCGTTGTCCAGTTCCTTAGACTCGGCTATTCGAATAGATTTTTACACACTCTGCAGAGGTTATGCACTTTACCCACACGATACAGTCAAACACCACGAAGGCGAGTGACAGTAACAAAGCCTTTCGGAAACTGCTAACTATACAAGTGGACCTCTCCGGTTTTTGCCATACACCATCCCTTCCCTTAGCAGAGGCGAAGTATGGGACCGACATACCGTTGGATAGGGTACCTAGCCGTAGCACCGGTATGCTCCCCCGTACAACTACACAAAAGGTGTAGTTGACACCCTGAGGTATCAAATGCAAGTTATTAGCAACCTACTGAACTAAGTCCGCCCCATTACAGACATGTGGTTGCATGATTGGCCCAGTTCAAAGGCTTGCAAGGTTAAGTCCTTAGGGTGACCAGGGCAAGACTACCCGAAGAACCAAAACGACTTTCCCAGTGCCACTCATGGCCCACCCTATCATTCTTGCCACTTGCCCCAGTCTAAATCTATTTATCACCCAGTTTGATTATTGTGCAACGCATGCCAACAATAATATCAATTACCATGTAGAACCACAAGGGTACCTACACTTCACATCATCACGTGGCAAGATTACACTAATTCCAAAACTCATTCCATATAACATTAGTCAATATTATTTTGCCATTTGAAGCACATTTCACGTAAGCATAGCTAAGCAACTAATCACGGTCTAGCCTCTTGTGTTGGCACAATATAACATCCAACTATTTAAAGCCAACTTTTGATGACAATGGATACATGGCATACAAATTTTAATCATCAAAGGTGGAATTAACAAATAGGTTGATTAGCTATTTTACCCAAATTAAATTATTCACTTTAATCAATATAGCATGCATAATTTAAATCAGAATACATTTCAAAAACTAGGAGCAATATGGTCAAAGCACAACTTGCCTTCGTAAAGCAGCGAGTCTTGGTCTGGAGCTTGATCTTCGAAATCCGGGTCCTCACACAGCTCGACGTCTACGCGTAACAGATAAAGAACCCAAATAAACACGCAAATGAACATACAACACACATGCAGAAAAATAAAATTAGTTTAGCATTTTCTAGCTTGTAATTTCACGAAAACTTCCAGACAATTAGTTTAGCATTTTCTAAGATTTATAAAATTTATTTAGACATTTTTGGACGTATAGTTTAAGAGAAATAAAATTCGCAAGTTTGGACTTTCCGTGAATAATTTAACAGTACAAATTTAATTATAAAAATTCATAAAAATTACTGTAGAAAGGTATTAATTTGTACTAATTAACAAAATTTGTCGCATACTATTCAGACTTAGAACGAATTTGTAGCAAAAAAGAGAAAATTCACAATTCCGGGAAAACTCACGTACAACTAGCCTTCAATCCTATTCTGCATGGCACTATTCACAGTATATATGTGTATATACTCCTATTCGGCTAGGACACGTGAGAAGAAAACCGAAACCATGTATAAAAAGCATATTTAAATACGTATTCTTCCTAATATAATCGTATACTCGTATAAAAAAAATTAAGCTTGCGAAACGGCCGAATATACATATGTAGATCCGACAAATATATCCATACGTATACATACTACTAGCGTCTAATAACAAAGAGTACCAAATCAATACGCTACGATATATATTTTTACTTGCGTAGCAACCGAATATATCTAAGCGTGACTACATCTACACGTGAATCGACCGAGTACCTACATGTAGACATGTATATGCGCAGGCTACAGAATACATCTGCCTAACCTATACGTATATATACTAACATATATATATATATACATGATTACGCGTCGACAGGATCAATCACCCGGTAGAAATAGAACACGCACAAAAGAAAGGCGAGAGAGTACCGATCGACGACAGGCAGTAGCGCAGACCGTCGGCGCGAGAAAAGGCATGGCCGGAGGTCGGCGTCGACATAAACGGCGGCGATGACGGCGAAGGTTGTGGCAACGTAGACGGCGGCGACGACGTAGACGGCAGTGGCGATGTAGAAGGCAGCGGCGATGTAGACGGCAGCGGCGACGGCGAAGGCGACTACGGCGGAAGCGACGGCGATGGCTGCGGCGGTGAAGTAACCGACGGCGACGACAACGGCGGTGAAGGCGACGACGACGACGGCGGCTTAACCGGCGGTCGGTCAGTCGAAAGTCGGAGCACAGTCGGCGACAACAGTGCTGGTCGACGAGCGCGGGAGGAGGCGTGGCTGAAGAGTTCGTCGGTGTTGCTAGTTCGCGCGAGTGCAGGAGATGGAGAAGTGCTGCTAGAGGGAAACGAAATGGCTGGAAGAAAATGGCTTCATGTGTGCCTTAGAAAGTAGAGACTTACTAATAGATGGAAACGTTTGGAAGAGGAAGGGCCCTCCTTGTGTGCATACGTGCGTGCATGCAATGGTTGGAGAATGGAAACGGCTTGGAATGAAGGAACGGCTGGATGTTCAAGCATGGCAGGAAATGGGAGCGTTACTAGTAAATGGAAGAATGGCTGAATTAATCTGGTGTGGAAACGGCTGGCATGCAAAGGGACTAGTTACGGCTGGAAAGGAAAGGATTCATGTGTTGGAGTAACTCACGTCACTCCATTGGAGATGATTTCCCATGCATGGAGTAGTGCACGTAGGGAGTGGAAACAGCCAGAACTTTGATCGCTAGTAAATGGAAGAAATGCTGGAGAAGAAAACTTCATGCGCACATGCACTGGAAACGGCCAGGGAAAATCAAACGTCATGCATTATGGAATGGAAGTATATAATTAACGGCTGGCAGAAGAAACAATTAGAATGGACTACTAACTAACCACTACATGCTGAAGGTCTCCAGTTCGTAACTCATGCATGCTGCGTTACCAATTCCCATATGCATGGGTATATGCATACACATACATGTTGTACAAATACACACGAGCAGTTAGAAAGTCTATCATCCATTCACGCACGTAGTATATATACGCATATACGTTCCAAAACGTTTTGAGAGAAAAAAATAACAGAGAGGTTCTAAAAATCTGAAAAATTCCTCTAAAATACTAGGAACTATTTGGGACTTAACAAAGTTGGTTTCACGATTTTTCGACGTGTAGATTTGTCGTTAAAAATCTTTTAGTGAATCAGACCCCTCTACTGATTTTTATAAATTCAACAACTTACGTTATATAGCATATTTTTCGGAAATATTTGAAGCGAACACTCTCGTCTACCAATTATCTTAATTATCAACAAAATTTTAGATTTTACGCTTATGCAAAAATGCATGATATTTATTTAATACGATTATTTCAATACACTTGAATTCAAATTACTCGCGAGGATTCCAGATAAATTTCGAAAAATTCCAAATAATCCTATAAACACACTAAATATATTAGAGGCAAATTTTGGGATGTTACAAATCCCAACCGTTAGATCTAGATCCAACGGCATAGGGCGCGCCACGTGTCGCGCGCCGGGACATGCCACGCCACCCTCGGTGAGGCAAAAACCCGATCCAATCTGGACCGTCCGATCCGAATCGAATGGCCCAGATTAGCCGCGTTGTATCGCAACGTGCGGCATTGGATCCAATCGGACCCGTTGATTTTCAAATCAACGGTCCAGATTGCGCCACGTGTCCGGGAGCCGAATCAACGCGGTCGGCCGATCGCCCGTGGCGTCACGCAGCGTGGCGTCACGTGGGCCCAGCGTCGGCGAGATAGCCAACCGCACCATGACGTCAGCCGTGACGTCATGCTGACGTCATGGCGGGGCCCGCGTGTCAGCCCGCTCGGCCGAACCGCGCGATGACGTCAGCGCTGACGTCACCCGACGGGGGCCCACTTGTCAGCGACACGTGGAGCCGTAGGCCGAGTCCACGGTGGACCCGAGCCGAACTGTGGGCCGAGTCCATGGACTGGCTGACGCCAGCCGACCAATAAGAAGCCGACACGTGTCACTGCTGACGCGATAAATCATTTTCCGAAAAAGAAATAATTTATTTAATTCGGTTTAATGAATTCAAATATGATTTCAAACTTCAAACGCTTATAACTTTTGCAATTTAACTCCGATTTGAGTGATTCAAATTTCTAAATTTGTATAAAATTGAGTTCTACCCAATGGTAAATTTTATTTAATTTTTGGACCAAAGTTTTTCTCTGTAATATTATTTAATTGACTATTTAAACTTTAAACGCTTGTAACTTTTGCGTTTTAACTCCAATTTCGCCGATTCCAATTTCTAAAAATTCATAAAAATATGCTCTCTCTCTCTCTCTGTTTATGGACTTCATTTGGATGTTTGGACACTTTTTGTCTACTGTTTTATTCATTTATTGCTATTTGCACGCGTTACGAGTAGACGTTGAAGTGCCTGAAGGCTTCGAAGGTGAAGTGTTGACCCAGGAACCAGCTCAGGACCA
Source organism: Rhipidocladum racemiflorum (assembly GCA_036346355.1). Lineage (NCBI taxonomy): Eukaryota > Viridiplantae > Streptophyta > Magnoliopsida > Poales > Poaceae > Rhipidocladum > Rhipidocladum racemiflorum. Next base: position 23,161,196 of record CM070584.1, on the reverse strand, counting down.
AGGTCAAGTGCTTTTTGAAGGCAAGTTGTGCTTTGACCATGTTGATCCCATTTTGAAATTAGTTTGATTTAAATTATTGCATGCTAGTTCAATTATAAAATGTTTTAATTGATTTTGGGAGATTAGTTAATTACCTAATTGATGTATGCCACCTTGACATAGATAATTGAATGCCATGAACCCCTTGTCACCCTAGTTGAGGATTAAATAGTTGGACATTATTAAATTGCCAACATGGGAATTTAGATCGTTGTAGTACATTGCTTAGACCTGCTACGTGCTTATGACATGATTTTGGACAATCAAATGTTAATATTGACTTAATGATATATTGAACCTGTTTTGGGAAAGGTATCAAGTGTTGTGACGTTGATGGCACGTGGTGCATGGTAATCAACTGGGGTTTTGATAAATATATTTGGACCGGGGCATGTGGCAAGAAATGATCAGGTGGGCCAGTTGTGGCATTGGGAGTGATGGTTTGGTTCTTCGGGTAGTCTTGCCCTGGTCAACCTAAGGACTTAACCTTGCAAGCCTTTGAACTGAGTTAATGGTGCAACCACATGTCCGTAATGGGACGGACCTAGTTGAGTAAGTTACTAATAACTTGCATGTGATACCTCGGGTGTCAACTACACCCTTTGTGTAGCTTGAAAGGGGAGCATACCGATGCGATGGCATGGTACCCGTCCAATGGTATGTCGGTCCCATACTTCGCCTTTGTTAAGGGAAGGGATGGTGTATGGCAAAAACCGGAAAGGTTCACTTGCGTAGTTAGCCGTTTCCGAAAGGTTTTGTTACGATCACTCGCCTTTGTGGTGTTTGGCTGTATCTTGTGGGTAAAGTGCATAACCTCTGCAAAGTGTAAAATCTATTCGAATAGCCGTGTCCGCGGTATTGGACATTGCTCGGGGATTACAGTCGAAGGTTAGACTTTCGTGAAAACAACTTGGACTTGAGAGGTTTGGTTTGGTTAATAGATGATGTTGATGGAAATGTGGACTAGGAATGGGGAAGATGTTTATTTAACTCCTGGAAAAGTTATTGATACTACACATGTTTTTATTGCTTTCGAATCTACTTATGATACTTGTCAAATGTTGTTTACTGCAATTATACCTGGAACTATTCCTTTGTATTAAGCCATGCATGTAGTATATTAGCTTGCATTCTGTGCATGACTTGCTGAGTACCAAGTACTCACCCTTGCCACAAAACAACACCAGTTGAAGAAGAGGCGACGCCAGCTTTGGACGAGGAATATCAGGAGGAGCCGTCTAACTAGGGATCGAGTCCAGTCAGTTGTCTGTGGCATATTGGTTGGCACCACGCGTTTTCTTTATATATTCCGCTGCAGATTTTATTTGAATAAGTCTTAGCCCTGCGAGGCGTACTTTTGTAACTTGACCATAAGGTCGAGCAACCAGTTTGGTTATCATAATTAAAGTACTTTATTATTATCGATGCGTATGATTGTGATATTTACCAATGTTGAGACTGTGTGCACTAGCGTGATCCTGGACTAGTGCTGAATACACAGAGGGTCCGGATTTGCAAATTCGGGTCCCGACAGAGGTGGTATCAGAGCCATACTAACTGTAGGCTCAACCCGTAGTTAGAATGGTCGTAGTGAGGATAAAACCTATTTTCTAAAGTTAAAAGTTGGTCAAGATAATGAATGAATTCTCGACTTATCTCCTTCTCTCTTTTCTTACCCCTTGCTAAATTTTTCCCCTTACCTCAGCACAATTTGAGATTCTGTTCTTACGTGAGCATTTTGTGACAGATGGAGGGAGAGGTCAACTACGTCGATCTTGAGGTTGGCCACGCCGCGGAACTTTGGCGTATGCTGTAGTTTCTTGAAGGTTTTGAGAATCCGCAATACCAAGTGAATATGATCAGACAAGCGGGACTGATTAAGGCTTGTGATGTGAAGATCACGATACATGCCAGGAAGAAGGGCGAGGGCAGCCGTCTGATATACTGCGCCGCCAGGAGGTCGAAAATGCAGATGGGAATTCAGGAGGTATAACGACGAGCAATGCGACACTTCGCCCGCATCTACGCCAGTGAGCTGGAGGGCACGGTATACCGCTACCATCCACACAACAACAACCTTCTTGACCCGAAGCTGATTCAGGATGAGAATGCCACGGTCACACAGCTGGCACGACTTGTCGTCGCTTAGGAGGATGTGCTCGATGATACGAACCGGGAGCTACAGAAGGCTCGCGAGGAGGTCACGTTAGAGAAGAACCGATGGCGGGAGGCTCAAGAGTATGTGTCTCACCTTCTGCGAAGGATTGACGAGTTGGAGATGGCTTTGTACGGACCAGGACCAGAGCCAGTACTCAAGCTACATGAGCCGGACCCGGAGGAGTCAGATCTTGATGAAGACACCGCTTCTTCGACTACCACAGTTGCAGGGCATGGTGATTGTTTCGCGCTGATGCCACCGCACCCTCACCCAGGCAGTGGAGATTTTCTTGACGAGTGAGCCTAGTCTTGTAGTTGGGACTCCTTTGTCAAGTCGCGTTATAGAATAAAGATTCACCCTTAGAGGCGTTGGATTTTCATTGCTTGCTGAGTGTGCAGTATGTGTTGCAGGCCCTTAGGCATTGTAAGTAACCATACCAAGATATTATTATGTTATAGTTAATTAAGTTGGATTTTGAGTTACACCTCCCCGCATAAGTTACTCTACTACTCGTCTATGCTTGTTTCCCTCTTGTCTTTAAACCTTGGAGCAATCAACAGATGGTGAATACCCGCGGAAACCTTGGAGGCAATGGGAGTGGTTCTCGCCCAGCTGGGAACCCTAATAATGGAGCACCTGCACCCCAACCCGGCCGCCGCTTGATTGATATGCAGAACTTTGGTGCTTTTCTTGCTGCACAAACCCAGCTGATGCATGCCATGATGCAACAGATGCAGCAGGTCACTGCTCAGTCCACCGCTAACCAAGCAAATTAGGGACAACGACAGGGAGCAAAGTTGTCGGAGTTCATGAGAACTCATCCACCCACTTTCTCTGGGAATGCCAACCCGTTGGAGGCGGATGATTGGCTAAGGTCAATAGAAAGGAAGTTACACATTGCCCAATGCATGGGGAATGAGAAGGTGCTTTACGCATCTCATCAGTTGGAAGGGACCGCCGCTGAATGGTGGGAAAACTTCTGCGCTACGCAGGAGATCAAGATGTAGAAGCTGTCCTGGAGCGTTTGTCATCACCATGGTAAGAGGTGGATGTGAACCTGCAATCATCTTACCATGTCTACAAGAAGAACATACTAGATTGCTATCACCCTTAAGCTTAGGTAAGCCACGTATGAGATCTAAACCACTTACACGAGTAAGATGATCAAAACCAACATGACCAAGTCTACGATGCCAAAAGAAAAAATCTTTAGAAACATTGGCAATTAGACACCTATGTTTAGAAGAAGGTGATGCATCAAAATCAGCTTTAAAAACTCTTCCAAAACGAGAAATCTTGAACACAAAATCTCCTGAAGCATCTAGCACTTTGCATTCATTTTTCTTAAAGCTTATCTCAAGATCTTCATCAAGCATTTGTGAGACAAAGCAAGTTATATTTCAAGTTTTCAACAAGAGCCACATCCTTGAACATAAACTTGTCACTTACCTTTACTGTACCTTTTGCCACAACAGAAGAGGAAGAGGCATCTCCAAAAGTAACACTTTCAGCACGAGATGCACGAGTGAGGGAGGAGAACCAATTCTTATCACCGGACATGTGGCGTGAGCATCCGGAATCCACTAACCATATGTTCTCCTTCCTTGCGCGAGAAGCCTACATAGCAACAAAACATGTCGAGGTCTCAGTACTGGGGTTAGGAATGAGATTTTTGGGAATCCAGTACTGAGACACACGACGCACAACAGTAGGCACAACACGAGAATTTTTATGCACAAAATCAGCTTTTCTTTTTCCCATGTTCATAGGAACAGAAGGTGTTTTCAACACTCTAGGCGCATAGTGAGAAGCAAAGTGTGCTCTTCTGAAGTTAGACCTAGCCTTAGTCATTTCTTTCCTTTGCTGTCTGGCTAGTCTAAAGCAAAAATCTACTAGATGTCCATCTCTACCACAATGAGTGCAAGTGTACTTAGCATGAAGTTTGGCTTTAACAGTAGAAGCACATTTTGCATTCATCATAGTAGAAGAAAGAAAACCAACAGATTTAAAAGCAATCTTTTTAGGCTCATTAAGAATCTCAATTTTGTCATTGCAAGGAGCATTAACAACAGTGCGAAGTTTAATTTCAAATGAAGCATGAAGATCAAAGCGTAAACCTCTCTTGTTTGAGCTAACCTTAGATTGATCCAAAATCATGTTCAATTTTTTTTTGCCATTAGTGAATCGTTCCAAAGAGTTTTGCAGGTAATCAACTTTCTTAGCAAGAATTAAACAATTATTGCAGGGAACGTCCACTTTTCCTTTTTGCTTGCGACAAGTTGAGCATGAAAGAACCTCATGTGTAAGCAAATCTTCAGTCATTTGAGAAACCCTAGCATTTGCATCTTTCAATTTTAATTCAAGAGTTGAGCATTTAGAACAAGAAGTTGAACTATGCAAATCATCAGTGGAACAGCTAGCATGTACAACATGTTTCTCATTTTTCTCATTTAGATGCAACAAAAGAGCATGTTCTTTCCTAAGCAAGGTGAGCTCATTGTAAATTAAGTCACATGATTTGCAAGTATCATCACTAGGAATCAAAGTCTTAAGTCTAGCAATTTCAGCATTCAATGATTCAATAATGAAATCATGTTTCTTAATTTTCTTATCACGTTTGTCAAGCAATTTTCCAAGACGAGCAACAAAGAATAGCTAATTCATCATAAGAGGGATCTACCTCATTGAAGTCATTGCCGTGGTCGCCCCTGTGAAGCTATCCTTGCTGCTTGCCATGAGACACAATCCCATCAAATCATGCTTGCTTGGAGTAGCATCATCTTCGCTGCTTTCTGAGTCCACATCGCTCAAATTGACTTGTTCAAGAGCGGAAAGAACTCGGTGAACCACCTTGCGGTTGATGAAGTTCTTCTTCTTCCTATCATTTGACGAGAACCTTTTCTTCTCATTCCTTCTGTCGTTGTCCTTCTCTTCCTTTGACGTTTTTCCTGCAAGCTTAGGACAATTTGTGCGAATATGGTTGAGGTCACCACACTCATAGCATCTTGGAGGACCACCTCTCTTTCTCATTCTCACATTCTGCAAAGCTTTGTTAAAGCGAGAAGAGAGTAGTGCCAGATCTTCTTCAGGAAACTCTTCAAGTTGCTCATCTGTTAAAGAAGACATGGAAGACAAGGCAAAGCTAGAAGAAGAATTTGCATTTGACATGTTAGGGTTAGAGATCAAAGCAATTGATTTAATGTTACCCTTCCTGGCAAGAACATCCAACTCATGAGTTTTCAACTTAGAATAAAGAACATCTAAAGTAAGTGTACTCATGGTAGTAGATTCTTGTATAGATGTTACTTTCATCTCCCACACCGACATGTCCAAAGCACTAAGCAATTGTCTAGCATTAGTAGCATCAGTGTAGCTGACTCCAACAGCACGTAGATTACTAAGAATTTTATTGAAACGTGCAAAGAAGTCATCTACAGATTCACTAGGTTTCATCTCAAAACGCATGTATTCTTTTTTGTAAATATCTTGGCGAATCTCTTTGACAATGTTAGAACCCTCATGGTAATCACAAAGAGATTTACATACCTCATATGCGGATCGAAGATGAACCACGTGGTCGAAGTCACTCCTTCCCAATCCTTGGATGATCAAGTTGCGTGCCTTGCTGTTTGCTTCAACATGTGCGCGATTGGCGTCATTGACGTTGTCGTTTGCAGGAACTTCGTATGGCTTGTATACCTTCTCCCAAATTGTGAAGCCTTGTGCTTGGATGAATGCCTCCATCTTGGCCTTCCAAAACTGAAAATCAACACCATCGAACACACAAGGTTTTGTCGAATAACGATCCATTAATCTAATCACCGGTTAAGATAGATTAGAAAAACCTCGCTCTGATACCACTTGTAGGATCGAAGTTTACAAATATAGCAATCAGAGGGGGGGTGAATGATTGAGCGAAAGCTAAAACCAAAATTTTGATCTATTAAAAACTTCACCCCAAAAGAAACCAAAAGATTGCCTCGGATTTGACAAAAACAGATTGAAAGAGGCTTGAAAAAATGAGAATTCCCGGAGATCCAACCGTCGAAACGATCTGAAATTTGGACACAAGAAACTAGATTTCAATACAAATCAAACACAAAAAGAATCAGCTCGATCGGACTTATGGATCAAAAGTTATGAGCTTCTCAAGCTTGCTGATCCAGAACTTGACGAGAATAGATCTAACGTAAACTTGAAAGTTTTAACAGAACCGACAAAAGTTTAATCAACTAGACTTTGAGGAACTCTAAAACAATACCCTAGAACGGTTTTGATGGATCAAATCAAGATGAAACTCAACGATCAAAAAACCAATCTAGAATTAGAACAAGCATGCAAACAAAAACCAAAACAGAAAACACTGTAGCGACGTGGTTACTGTAGCACGCAAAAATATTGGAAGAATTGATCTTTATTTCTTGTCTAAAATACTCTCATCAAAAGAGTACAAACCCTAAAACCAAGCTCAAAGCTTGATGCGCTCAGCTCTCCTTGGTTCGATTGATGCCCTTTAACAGGAGATACCCCTCCTATTTAAAGGACCAACCCACAAGGAGTTCTGAATACGATTCCTATTCCCTAGAAGGAATCTGTATCCAACACAACTCTACTTGGCCCAACCTGGCCGAGTACAACTCTTGCACGCGTATGGTAACCCTACCATACTCACGTGACTAACACTTTGCACGCGTATGGCCACCTGCCATACTCACGTGACTAACACTTTGCACGCGAATGACCTCATGCCATTCTCACGTGACTAACCATTCTTCATGTGCACCATTCCCTTAGCCCGAACGTCCCGCATGACATCCTTGACCACCAAGACCTCAGTTCCTCCTGAACCTAGTCCCGAACCTCAGTTCCTCCATGAACCTAGTTCCAGTCCCGTCATCGACCACATTCGTCTTCGAGCAATACCTGCACATGAACAAACCACAAAACAAATCCGAGCACAAGTCCACGACTTGACTCAAGGTCAATCCATGCAACTACTCACATGAGCATTGCATAAAGTCCACTTCAAAACACGCATCATGAAATCATCTCAAATTTCATAATTTCAAATTCAAACCATTTCAATTTTGCTCAAAACTGCCAAAAGCATGTATATGACAGACCAAAGTCTTTGGTCTGTCATACATGGGAAAATTGAGTTCGCTATCAACATGTGTATGACAGACCAAAGAGTTTGGTCTGTCATACATGGGCAAAATGAGTTCACTGAAAACATGTGTATGATGTACCAAAGAGTTTGGTCCATTAATACATGGGTAAAATGAAATCGCCCAAAGCATGTGTATGATGCACCAAAATCTTTGGTCTGTCATTCATTGAAAAACGAAGTCACCAAAAGCACATGTATGACAGACCAAAGAGTTTGGTCTGTCATACATGAGAAAATCGAAGTTCGCCAAAAACAGGTATGGCGGACCAAAAACTTTGGTCTCACATACATGGAAAAATGCGATTTTTAGTTATTTGGTTCTGCGCAAAAGCAAGGTTTCTTTTTTAATGTTCGGATGTTTGGTCCAATACAGATTAATCCTAATCTTAACCAATTTCAGCACAAGATCAAACCAATTTTTCATCACATGATTCACAACTAATGTTGAGACTGTGTGCACTAGCGTGATCCTGGACTAGTGCTGAATACACAAAGGGTCCGGATTTGCAAATTCGGGTCCCGACAGAGGTGGTATCAGAGCCATACTGATTGTAGGACTTCCCTTATCTAGAATGGCCGTAGTGATGGTAAAACTAGTTTCTAAAAATAAAATTTTGCTAAGATAATGAATGAACTCCTGACTTATCCCCTTCTCTCTTGTTCATACCCCTTGCTGAATTCTTTTGTCTCCCTACTCCGATTTAAAAAGTTGCGTTCTCACGTGAGTGTCTTTGACAGATGAAGATGATCAACAACTATACTGAGCGTGAGGGAGGCTACGCCGCTGAGTTGTGGCGTATGCTGCAGGTACTTGGAGGTTTTGAGAGACGACTTTACCGAGGGACCACCATAGTGCAGGCAGGATTGGTCCAAGCATGGCGCATCAAAGTCACTGTGTATGCCCGAGAGAAGACGAAGGCAAGCCGTCCACTCTACTTCACAGCGAGGAGATCTTCATTTAAGGTCGGGATCCAGGAGACGTCACGTGCAGCAGATCGCTCGCGTCAACTCCAGGGAGTTGGAGGGCACCGTGTTTCACCACCACCTGCGCCGAGACAACCGCCTTGACCGAGAGCCGATAGAGGATGAGAATGCCACGATCACCCATCTAGCGAGGTTTGTCGTTGCTCAGGAGGATGTGATCAACGATACAGTTCAGGAGTTACAGAAGGCTCGCGATGAAGTCGAGGATGTCAAGAAGCAAATGCAAGAAGCTCGAGAGTGCCTAGCTCACTCTATTCAGAGGGTTCGTGAGCTGGAGATGTCACTGTACGGACCTGAACCAGAGCCGGTGTTGGAGCTGCACGACCCAGGCCCTAAGGAGGACCCAGAGGAGGCGCCACCTGCATCGCAGCCAGAGCCAGAGCCAGAGGAGGACGTCGCGTCGTCGACCACAGTTGTGGTAGGGCATGGTGATCGCTTTGCACCAATGCCGTCTCACCCGCCAGGGAGTTCCCGTGGTGGTTGGCTCGAGGAGTGATCATTCAGGATTAGAAGTTGAAACTCCTTCGTTGAGTCGCGTCTAAGAATAAAGAGTCTCCCTTATAGGCGTTAGACTCCAGTGTGTTAGTTCGATTTGGATTTTCATTGCTTGCCGAGTGTGTAGTATGTGTTGCAAGGCCCTTAGGCATTGTAAGCAATCATACCAAGTTATTATTGAATAAATAATAAAGTTGGGTTTTGAGTTACACCATCCACCCCGCATAAGTTTCTCTACTACTTGCCTATTCTTGTTTCCCTCTCGTCTCTAAACCTTGGAGCAATCGACAGATGGTGAACACTCGCGGGAACCTTGGAGGCAACGGAAGTGGTTTTCGTCCAGCTGGAAACCCCAATGATGGAGCCCTGCACCCCAGCCAGCACCGCCATTTGACATGCTGAACATTGGAGCTTTCCTTGCGGCATAGACCCAGCTGATGCATGCGATGATGCAGCAAATGCAGCAGGTCACTGCTCAGGCCGCTGCCAACCAAGCTAATCAGGGACAGAGACAGAATTCAATACTGTCAGAGTTCATGAGGACCCATCCACCCACATTCTCGGGAAATCCCAATCCATTGGAGGCAGATGACTGGCTAAGGTCTATTGAGAGGAAGCTGCACATTACCTAGTGTGTGGGGAATGAGAGAGTGCTATATGCATCCCATCAGTTAGAAGGAACTACAGCCGAATGGTGGGAGAACTTCTGTGTTGCACATGAGAACCCCCGAGACATCACTTGGGAGGAGTTCACAGCTGCATTTCGCTAGTATCATGTACCAGAAGGGATCATGGACCTCAAGAAGGAGGAGTTCAGGGCTTTGAAGCAAGGCACCCAACCAGTGTCTGAGTATCTGAACAAGTTCACCCAGCTAGCTCGCTACGCACCTCAGGACGTAGCAATGGACAAGGCAAGGCAGTCTCGTTTCGTGAAGTGACTGAATTCTGGACTTTAGGTGGGGTAGATTACCCACACATTTCCCGACTTCCAGGAATTGGTGAATAAGGCGCTCATCTTGGAAGACAAGCACAAAGAACTCGAATACAACTGGAAGCGCCGAATGGCACAGCAGGGAGCACGTCAGGGAACGCAGCGTTTGAGGGTTGCGCCGAACCAGTTCTTCATATTTCAGCCGAAGAACACTGCAAGGACATCGTCTCCAGCACCGAGACCTACAAATCAAAATTTTCAGACTCCAGCACCCGCAGGGAATGCAGTGATGGGAAATCAGCAGAACATAGTGAAGCGTTGCTTCCACTGCCACGAGCCAGGGCATTTTGCCAACTATTTCCCTCAAGAAGGTAGCAGGAGTGATGCCAGTTCATTTCAATCTGGGATCCACGCCAGCAAGAACACCTGCACCAGGATCAAGCCGTGGAGCTGCACAACCTGGAGCCGCAACTCACACTGTGGTGAGAGGCCATGTCAATCATGTCACCGCGGATGCACTTCAGAATGCTTCAGACGTCGTACTGGGTAAGTTACTTGTCAACTCAGTCCCTACACCGATTTTGTTTGACTCTGGAGCTTCGCATTCGTTCGTTTCTCAAGGTTTTGCTGCTAAAAATGATTTGGAGATTGTGGATCTAAAATGCATGCTTCTAGTTCAAACCCCTGGTTCTTAACTCCGAACTGAAGTAGGATGTTCTGGGGTGAGAATATTGATAGATGGCGTAGAATTCCTAGCGAACCTCATAATATTGAAAACCCAGACCTTAGATGTTATCTTGGGAATAGATTGGTTATCCAAGCACAAGGACGTGTTAGACTGTGGACGAAGGATCATATCTGTTGAGAGCCCTTGTGGAAGAAAAGTGGAGTTTCAAGGGACCGCCATCCGAGATGGACAGTTGATGGTCAACAGTGTGAAGACAGTCAGCATAGAGGATGTTCCAGTGGTGAATGAGTACCCAGATGTTTTTCCTGAAGATCTACCTGGTATGCCGCCAGACAGAGATATAGAGTTTTTAATTGAGTTAGTACCTGGTACAGCACCGATAGCAAAAAGACCTTATCGGATGTCAACTGAGGAGTTGGTGGAGATGAAGAAGCAGCTCGACGAGCTGACGGAAAAAGGATTCATCAGACCTAGTTCGTCGCCGTGGGGAGCGCCAGTTCTGTTTGTCAAGAAGAAGGATGGGAGTATCCAGATGTGTATAGATTACCGTGCAATCAATGAAGTCACAGTGAATAACAAATATCCGCTACCCAGGATTGATGATCTGTTTGACCAGTTGAGAGGAGCCGGAGTTTTCTCCAAGATTGATCTGAGGTTAGGATATCACTAGCTGAAGATCCGATCAGAAGATATTCCGAATACCGCATTCTCATCAAGATATGGGCATTATGAGTTCACCGTTATGTCCTTTGGTCTTACAAATGCGCCAGCTTATTTCATGAACATGATGAACAAGGTTTTCATGGAGTATTTGGACAAGTTCGTTGTTGTGTTCATAGATGACAATCTAGTCTACTCCAAGACAAGAGAAGAGCATGCAGTACATCTGAGACTAGTTTTGGAGAAGCTGAGGGAGCAGCAACTCTTCGCTAAGTTCAACAAGTGTGACTTCTAGAAGGACAAGGTGGAATTCCTTGGACATGTAATGACCGCAGAAGGAGTTGCAATTGACCCAAGCAAGGTAGAAGTTGTGTTACATTGGGAGCAGCCGAAGACAGTGACCCAGATTTGGAGTTTCCTTGGGATGGCAGGTTATTACCGCCGGTTAATTAAAGGATTCTCGACAATTGAAAGACCTCTCACGCAATTGTTGAAGAAGGAGAAGAAGTTTACCTGGACGCCGGAGTGCAAAAAGGGTTTTCAAGAGCTAAAGAAGCGATTGACATCAGCACCGGTGTTAGTTCTACCGGATGTTAATCAAAACTTTGATATCTATTGTGATGCATCACGCCAAGGACTTGGATGCGTGCTGATGCAGAACAGAAAGGTTGTTGCGTATGCATCATGGTAGTTAAGGCCGCATGAGGAGAATTATCCGACGCATGACCTAGAGTTAGCAGCCGTAGTACATGCCTTGTAGTTGTGGCGTCACTATCTGATTGGGAACAGATGTGAAGTGTATATGGACCATAAGAGTCTTAAGTACATATTCACCCAATCAGATCTGAACATGAGGCAGAGGAGATGGCTAGAGTTGATCAAGGATTACAATGTCAGAATCCATTACCATCCCGGAAAGGCCAATGTGGTGGGCGATGCTCTGAGTCGGAAAAGGCATACCGTGAATATGTTGATAGCAGAGGATCAGGGAGAACTATGCAAGGAATTTCAGAAGATGAAGCAGGAGGTTGTACCAAAAGGATTTTTAGCTACATTACAAGTAAAGCCTACTCTGGAAGATCAGATCCGAGAAGGACAAAAGGATGATTGCAAGGTCCAGAGAATTAAGTCCAAGATGGAGGAAGGCAAGGCAAAAGACTTCAGACTGGATGAGCAAGGCACGTTGTGGATTAAGGATCGCATCTGTGTGCCGAACAAGAAGGAGCTGAAACAGTTGATTCTGGAAGAAGCCCATGACTCCAATTATTCCATTCATCCAGGAAGTGCCAAGATGTATCAAGACCTGAAGGAAAGATTCTTTTGGCCGAGCGTGAAAAGCAAGGTTGCCAAACATGTTGCGTTGTGTGACATATGTCAGAGAGTCAAGGTAATGCATTAGAGGCCAGCAGGATTGCTGCAGCCGCTAAAAATACCTGAGTGAAAGTGGGAGGAAATCAGAATGGACTTCATTACCGGTTTACCTAAAATCAAGGAGAGTATAACTTCATATGGGTTATAGTGGATCGATTTACTAAGGTCGCTCATTCCATCCCTGTAAAGACCACTTACTCAGGAGATAAACTAGCAGAGTTGTATATGACCAGGATCGTCTGTTTGCATGGAGTGCCAAAGAAGATTGTATCAGACAAAGGTACCCAATTTACCTCGAGATTCAGGAATAAGCTGCATGAAGCCATGGGGACCCGTTTGAACTTCAGTACAGCATATCATCCGTAGACGGATGGACAGACTGAAAGAGTTAATCAAATTCTGGAGGATATGCAAAGAGCTTGTGCATTGGCTTATGCTACCTCTTGGGATAAGAGTCTGCCATATGCTGAGTTCAGCTACAATAACAGCTATCAAGCCAGTCTACGAATGTCACGTTTTGAGGCACTGTATGGTCGGCCCTGTTGAACACCGTTGAACTGGAATGATACAGGTGAACGCCATGTCTTCCGACCGGTCATTCTTCAAGAAGCCGAAGAGCAGATTGCCATGATCCGGGAAAGACTAAAGATAGCTCAATAAAGACAGAAAAGTTAAGCGGATAACCGTCGCCTAGATCTGAGTTTTGAACCGGAAGATTTCGTATATCTCAGGGTTACCCCTCTCAAGGGAGTTAAAAGGTTCCATGAGAAATGGAAACTCGCACTGCGTTATGTTGGACCATTTAAGATTTTGAGCCGCAGAGGCGAAGTTGCATACCAGTTGGAGTTGCCGCAGTCGTTGGCGGGAGTGCATGATGTGTTCCATGTGTCGCAACTGAAGAAGTGTCTCCGAGTGCCAGATGAACAAACACCGCTAGAGTCAATAGAGCTGCAAGAAGATCTGACTTACAAGGAGCACCCGGTAAAGGTTCTGGAGACGATGGATCGAGAGACCAGGAACAAGTCGACCTGCTTCTGCAGAGTCCAGTGGAGCAATCATTTAGAGAGCGAGGCGACTTGGGAGCGCGAGGAAGACTTGAGGAAAGAGTTCCCAAACCTATTCCCTAATTAGCCCTAAATCTCGGGGTCGAGATTCTGTTAAGGGGGGAGGTTTGTAACACCCCAATTTTTGCTTTTCATGAATTTAAATGATATTTTGCACCTTTGAGAATTTTTGGAATTTTCTGGGATTTATTTGGATTTAATTTGAATTTATTCCCTTTTGAGATAATTAAGTAATTAAAAAAATTTAAATAAAATTTTTATTGGAAATATTTTATTTAAGTCCAAAATGTCTTAAAGTATTTTTCAGAATTTTTCTGGAATTTTTTTTATTATTTCGCTATTTTTCTTGAATTAATTGAATTTCTAGGAATTAATTTAATTATTAAATCACTGGAAAACCTTAGTGGGTTTCACTATTCCTCTGACCCAACCGGACCTGAGTCTGACTCGAGTCCCACTGAATCGCGTTTGAGCCAGACCGGGCCGGGCCGGGCCGGGCCAAACTCTAACCCGTGTGACCGTTGGATCCCGATCCAACGGCCGGCGTTGCGCCCCGTTGCCCCGCGCCCCGAGCCATCCGATCCGGGCCAGATGGATGCACGGGATGTCACCACGTCACTGTCGTCTCCGAGCCCAACTCTATTTCTGCCGCGCAACAGCCGCGCCGAGATTTCTGCGGAGAACTCGGACGCCGAGGCCCTATTTATTGCATCGTCACCCGTGTCGTGACCCCCTTTCCATTGCGTAAGTTTTGCCCCAACTCACACCGCCTGAGCCGCCGCCACCACCGAGTAATCGCTCGTCGAAGTTGGATTTGTGCCCTGCCGCGGTTTTCTGCCGTTTCCTGCCGCGTCCGCCGTTCCTCGACGCAACCAAGCCCAGATCCAGACTCCCCAGGTCAAGACACATCGAGTGTGACCATGCACCTCGCCGGAGATGCATGGAAACGCCGTTGTCTAGGTCGTCGTCCCCAGCTCCGGTGAACCAGTTCAGCCGCGCCATCGCCGGGTTCGCAAGCTTCATCAACTGTCCGATCCAGATCCGACCGCTACGGTGAGTCCATGTCGCCCTGATCCCGTAGAGAACCAGATTAGATCTAGACCGTTAGATCTAGATCCTAGTGTCCATATGCGTCAACATCACCCGTACATGAAATCCACCTTATGGCTTTAGATCTAATGGCAACCATTGGATCTAGATCCAACGCACGGGATTAAGCCACATAGCCATAAATGCGCCGTGCTAGATTAGATCTCGACTGTCCGATCTAAATCGTATGGTTTACATGCAGCCACATGTCGCACGCCGGGTCATGCCACGTCGCCCCTGATGCGGCCGAACACGATTGGATCCCAGCCGTTCGAATCGAATCGAACGGTCCAGATCAACCGTGAAGATCCAAAACGCGTGAGGTTAGATCCAATCCCGACTGTCGGATTTCAAACCGACGGTCCAGATCGCACCACGTGACCGGAAGCCGAACCGACGCGGTTAGCGCGTGCGTCGCCCGGTCGTCGCTGACGTCACGCGTGACGTCAGCCGTGAGGCCCACATGTCAGGCCGTTCGACCGAGCAGGCTGACGTCAGCGATGACGTCAATAGTGGGTCCCACGTGTAAGTGACACGTGTACCCGCGGACCGGGTCCACGGTGGACCAAGCCCGAGCCGTGGTCCGAGTCCAAAGACCGGATGACGCAATGCAGACGTCATAATTCGATTTTTCAATAGAAAATTAATTCGATGGAAATTCAATTTCCACGTTGACGCAATGCTGACATCATAATCGGATTTTTCTATAGAAAAATAAATGAATTAATTCGGTTTATTCTTTTATTTGATTTTTCAAACTTCAAACGCTTATAACTTTTGCATTTTAACTCCGATTTGAGCGATTCCAATTTCTAAATTTTTATAAAATTGAGCTCTATTTAATGGTTAATTTTTGGATAAGTTTTTTTATCTGTTTTTATTTATTTGGTGTTTATTTATCCGTTACGAGTAGACGTTGAAGTACCCGAAGGCTTCGAAGGTGAAGTTTTGACCCAAGAGCCAGCTCAAGACCAAGAACAAGTACTTTTTGAAGGCAAGTTATGCTTTGATCATGTTGATCCTACTTTTGAAAATTATTTTAATTCAAATTATTGCATGCTAAATTAAGTAGAAAATGCTTTAAATATTTCCGGCAATTAGATAAATGCCTAGTTGTTGTATGACACCTTGTGATATATAATTACGTGCCATGAACCCTTGTCACCCTAGTTGTGGATTATCTAGTTGGACATTAATTAAATTGCCAACATGGGTTAATTAGCACGTTTGTAGTATGCTTAGCCTGCCACGTA
This sequence comes from Rhipidocladum racemiflorum, assembly GCA_036346355.1. NCBI lineage: Eukaryota > Viridiplantae > Streptophyta > Magnoliopsida > Poales > Poaceae > Rhipidocladum > Rhipidocladum racemiflorum. The sequence goes on along the minus strand of CM070584.1, from coordinate 23,145,294 downwards.
GTCATGACATGATTGTGGTAAATCAAATGTTAATGTTGACTTAATGAGATATGGAACATGTTTTGGAGAACTGTCATGTGTTATTAATGATGATGTTGATGGCACGTGGTGCACGGTAATCAACTGGGGTTTGATAAATAGATTTAGACCAGGGCAAGTGGCAAGAATGATCTGGTGGGCCATGAGTGGCACCGGGAATGTCGTTTTGGTTCTTCGGCAGTCTTGCCTTGGTAACCCTAAGGACTTAACCTTGCAAGCCTTTGAACTGAGTCAAATGTGCAACCACATGTCTGTAATGGGACGGACCTAGTTGAATAAGTTGCTAATAACTTGCTTGTGGAACCTCGTGGTGTCAACTACACCTTTTGTGTAGTTGTATGGGGGAGTGTACCGGGGCGATGGCTAGGTATCCATCTAACGGTTGGTTGGCCTAGACTTCACCTTTGCTAAGGGAAGGGTTAGTGCGCAACAACCGGGGAGGTCCACTTGTATAGTTAGAGGCTTCCAAAAAAACTTTGTTACGGACACTTGCCTTTGTGGTGTTTGACTGTATCTTATGGGTAAAGTGCATAACCTCTGCAGAGTGTACAACCTATTCGAATAGCCGAGTCCACGGTATTGGACACTGCTCGGGGATTACATTCAAGGGTTAGACTTTCATGAAAATAACCTAACTTTGGAAAATGGTTGGGTTGGATTGATGGATTGGATCTAGGATTGGAAAATGCTTTACTTGTGAAATCATTGGGAAAGTACTCTCTTTATTATTGTTTTTATCGCTTCGCAATCTATTACTATATTTACACATGCTGCTTTTCTACAAATATACCTGTTAGCCTATCCTTTGTAATAAGCCATGCATATAGAATATTAGCTTGCATTCTGTGCATGAATTGTTGTGTACCAAGTACTCACCCTTGCCACAATACAAACACTAGTTGAAGAAGAATCGACGCCAGCTCTGGAGGAGTTCCAGGAGGAGCCTACGAACTAGGGGCGAGCCTAGTCAGATGCCTATGGCATATTGGTTGGCGCCACGCGTTTTCTTTATATTCCGTTGCAAATTTATTCGAGGAAAACTTTAGCCCTGCGAGGCGTAATTTTGTAACTTGACCATAAGGTCGAGCTACCAGTTATATTCCCCTTTTAATAAAGCACTTTACTATTTCGTTGAGTGTGATTGTGATATATACCGATGTTGAGACTGTGTGCACTACCGTGATCCTGGACTAGTGCTGAATACACAGAGGGTCCGGATTTGCAAATTCGGGTCCCGACAGTACTGCCACCCGAGCGGCACTACCGCGGCCACAACGTCGGCAGTTAAAATCCAGAGAGTGCTGCTTGTAGCCTCTGGGTGGCCAGCACTACTGGGCCATGAGGCCGGTACTACCGCCTTCACGGTAGTACTGGAGGTAACCCGGTACCTTTTTTCCAGGGAGCCCCCTTTCGGTCTTTGGTGGTTGGCACTACCGGTTGATGAGGCTGGTACTACCGCCTGAGCGGTAGTACCGGGAGTTAGACATCGGTGGTTAATTTCCAGAGAGCACCCCATTTCGATCCCTGACCAGCGGCACTACCGGGCTGTTGGTGCGGTACTGCTGGCCTTGGGCGGTACTACTGCACATTAGCCTCCGGTACTGCCGGATTTAGGGGGAAAATCCCGATTACCCTTGCACTTCAAGTTTACATTTTCTCGGTTTCGCGTTAGGTCTCTCCTCTCCCTACTTGAATTGTTTCGTTGGTGCTTTTTATTCGAAAACTGATTTTGGGGTTTAGTTCAGAGCTCGGAATCGAAAAGTGGTAAATCGATCAAGCGAGCTCGGAACACGTTGAGACCAGGTTAGGTGAGTTCCTAGCGATGCTGGGACCATGACCTGGTGCTCGTACCGGAGTTCCGATCCTGTTTGAGCGAAAACCTCTTTCTCGCATTCTGGCTTTTTCTGGAAAACTGGCGCTACCGCGACGATAGTCTCGGTACATCGCCTGAGTAGTAGTACCGTGACTATAACACCGGTAGTTGATTTTCAGAGCGAGCTCTCTTCGGCATTTGGAGCCGCGACACTACCGATCTTTGGGGCCAGTACTGTGAGCAACAAGCCGGTAGTTATTTTCCAAAGCGTGCTGATCTCGGCCTTTGAAATTCCGATGCTGCTGATGCACGGGGCTGGTACGACTGCATGAGCGAAAGTACTGTGGGCAACATTCCGGCAGTATTTTCCAGAAAATATTCCATTTTAGTTCTGGGCCGTCGACATTATCGTCCCGATGGTACGGTACTACCGGGGATCGGCAGTACTGCCGCAAGGTCGATGCTGCTGATTGAACGGTACTACCGTGAATTGTGTGCCGATATTGCCAACGTGAGCTGAAAAGTTTAAACCCTTTTTCAAGTCCTTTTTCTCTTAGTTTCTCGGATTTGATTCGCTTTTACATTTGGTTCTTATTCTCCTGGTTTGATTCGTCGTTGATAGTTCTTATTGCTTTTCGTCAGGCATTGACGATTCGGTAGACGACGATTCCGACCACGTTCCGGGTCGAACCTTGTTAAAGAGCAAATAAGCAAGCACCTCCTTTGACCATCTTGATCCTATATTTGCAAAGTTCTAATTTTATTTGTCAACACTATTATGCATGTGTGTATGTTGAATAAAGATGCTAGTTGTGGGTATTGGTAGTTAAACCTAGAATTGGTGGATTTCCTTAATCTTAATTGATCTGTGAACCATGTTGAACATTAGGCTAAAACCTAGACATAAAAATAAATGTCAGATAGGTAATAACGAGAAGTATCTGCATATGCTTAGTTACGCTGTAGAATGTACTGTATGATGTTACGACTCAATAAATTACAATTCTTCCTGGAAATGGTAGGTTTGGTTGGATTTTGTCCATGGTTCGGAGTTGTGTATTGGTTTGGGAAATGGTTGGATTGGTGTTGTTGGAAAATGGAAAATGAGTATTTAGACCGGGCGAGATGTATGGAGTTTGGTGGTTCGGAAATGGTTTTCGGAATGGTTCACAAGCCTGGGGCTTGTTTGGAATGGTTATGGATTGGATGGCAAGCCTGAGGCTTGGCTTTGGTTTTGGTTTGGATCCTTGCTATGGGGAGGTTACGGATTAGTGTGTGCTCAGTGGGGCCACTAGTGCCGATCCTCTATGGCCATAACAAGTGGTATGGAAGATCTCGCCTAAGTCACCTAAGGACTGAACTTGATGCTATTACTGGGTCAAACAGTGCGACCACATGTGCTGGTTATGGGACAACCTTGACCTAGTACATTGGAAAGGACTTGGGTCCTGCATCATTAGGAGGCGGGAGAGTATGGACATACCTGTGGTGTCGGTATGTTCTAGGGACTTCCTCGTCGAGGCATCGAGGGGGAGTTTGACCAATACAATGGTAATGCCTACTATGGGGAGGTTATGGTTTGGGCTAGTGAGAGCCTGTAAGGACCACTAGCGGCCATCCTCTTGGACCATAGTAAGGGATGCACATTACCGGGCTAGTGCAAGGTTTAAATCCTAACCTATCGAAAGGTCACGTCACAGTCTAGAAAAATGGGTACATTGTGTGTAACACCCCAATTTTTGCTTTTCATGAAATTAAATATTATTTTGCACATTTGAGAATTTTTGGAATTTTCTGGAATTTATTTGGATTTAATTTGAATTTATTCCATATTGAAATAATTAAAGAAATTAAATTTTCAAATAAAGTTTTGTTGGAAATATTTTATTTGAGTCCCAAATGCCCTAAAATATTTTCCAGATTTTTTTCTGGAATTTTTCTGAGTACTTTGCTATTTTTCTTGAATTAAATGAATTACTGGAAATTATTTTAAATATTAAATCGCTGGAAAATCGAGTCGGGTCAAGTAATCGTTTCATCCGATCGAAAGTCGAACCCGAGTCGGACTCGAGTCCGACCCGAGCCACGTGACTCGACCGAACCCACTCGGCCGAGCCCTAACCGCGTGACCGTTGGATTCAGATCCAACGGCCACGATTGAGCCACGTCACCTGAGCCCGAGACCGACCGAGCCAGACCCGAGCCCAAACCCCCGCACCGTTGGATCTTGATCCAACGGCTGTGGTTGAGCCACGTCACCCAATCCGAGTCGCCGTCGGACTCCGCCGCCGCAACGGAGTGGGCCTCGGTTTCCGTGCGTTTCACGGACGCCGAGGGCCCTATTTATTGCGCCGCCACCCGTGTCGGGACCGCCACTTCATTGCGCACCCGTAGCCCTAACTCACCTCACCTGAGCCGCCGTGGTTGCGCCGCTAGATCTCGCCGGAGTAAGGAGAAGGAGCCGTCGCAGTTTTCATCGAATTCCGCCGCCGTCCGCTGTCCTCCATCGCCGTTGACCCCAGATCTGGGACCGGGAGGTCAAGACGCGTCCGGGAGTCCAACTCACCTCGCCGAAGCGCGCCCGAAACACCGTCGGCTAGGTCATCGTCCCATGCGCCGGTGACCCAGCGCCGCCGTTCGCCATCGCCGGACTTCGAGCTCTGCCAGCCGTCGGATCTTCATCAAGTGGTCCAAATTGCGCCACGTCACCGTCGGTGAGATCCCGTTCCAAAATCCCAGATCCAATCTCGACCGTTGGATCTAGGTCCAACGGTCCAGATCAAACGCGTTAACCCAAACGCGTGAGTCCAGATCTAATCTGGGCCGTTGATTTTGAAATCAGCAGCCGAGATTGCGCCACGTGATGGGGAGCTTGACCGCCGCGGTCAGCGCACGTCGTGTGACGCCGACACGCCGCCCGCGTGTCGGCCGACGCGACAAACCACACCATGAGCGTCCACGATGACGTCATGGCGGGCACGCCTGCGTCGGCCACCCCGGTAGATGTCGATGTCGGCAATGACGTCACCAATGGGTCCCACCCGTCGGCCAGTGGTGAGCCCGCCGACGCCAAGAATGGACGTCACCCGAGGGGGCCACCGTCGATCGCACGTGGCCGTGGGACCGAGTCCACGGTGGACTGCTGCCGTGGTGAGCCCATGAGTTTACCGACGCCACCGCCCAATCGTGAGGTCTGCCACGTGTCATCACGACGCAATAAATAATTTCGAAAAGAAAATGATTTAATAATTCGGTTTAATAATTGATTTGAATTTCAAAACTTCAAACGCTTATAACTTTTGCGTTTCAACTCCGATTTGAACGATTCAAATTTCTAAAAATTCATAAAATTCAGATCTACTCAAATATGAATTTTATTTAATTTTTGGACTAAATTTTTTCTCTGTAAAATTATTTAATTGATTATTTAAACTTTAAATAATCATAACTTTTGTGTTTTAACTCCGATTTGAGCGATTCCAGTTCCTAAAAATTCATAAAATTATGTTCTCTCTGTTTATGGATTTTATTTGGATGTTTGGACACTTTTTGCCTAGTGTTTATTCGTGTATTGCTATTTGCACGCTTTACGAGTGAGACGTTGAAGTGGGAAGGATTCGAAGGAGAAGTGTTGACCCGAGCCAGCGGGACCAAGAACAAGTACTTTTTGAAGGCAAGTTATGCTTTGACCATGTTGATGCCATTTTGAAACCTATTTTGGTTCAAATTATTGCATGCTAGTTTAAATTAGAAAATGCTCTACTTAATTATGGGTAATTAGATAAATGCCTAATTGCTGTATGACACCTTGATTACTTAAATATGTGCCATGACCCCTTGTCACCCTAGTTGTGGATTATTAGTTGGACATTACTAAATTGCCAACATGGGTTTGTAGATCGTTGTAGTATATGGCTTAGACCTGCTACTTGCTCATGACATGATTTTGGACACTCAAACGTTAATGTTGACTTAATGACATATTGAACCTGTTTTGGAAAGGTAGCATGTGATGTTGATGGCACGTGGTGCATGGTAACCAACTGGGGTTTGATAAATAGCTTTTGACCGGGGCATGTGGCAAGAATGATCAGGTGGGCCAGTTGTGGCATTGGGAATGTTGTTTTGGTTCTTCGGGTAGTCTTGCCCTGGTCACCCTAAGGACTTCACCTTGCAAGCCTTTGAACTGAGTCAATCTTGCAACCACCTGTCTGTAATGGGACGAACCTAGTTGATTAAGTTGCTAATAACGTACTTGTGGGACCTCAGGAGGTCAACAACACCCTTTGTGTAAGTTGTACGGGGGGCGTCTGCAGAGCTGCGGCAGTACCCATCTAACGGTTGGTTGGCCTAAACTTCGCCTTAGCTAAGGGAAGGGTTAGTGTGCAACAACCGGGGAGGACCACTTGTGCTATTAGAAGTTTCCGAAAGACTTTGTTACGGGAACTCGCCTTTGTGGTGTTTGACTGTATCTTGTGGGTAAAGTGCATAACCTCTGCAGAGTGTAAAATCTATTTGAATAGCCGTGTCCGCGGTATTGGACATCGCTCGGGAATTACAGTCAATGGTTAGACTTTCTCAAAAATAACTTGGACTTGAAAGGTTGGGTTGGATTAATAATGATGTTGATGGAAATGTGGATTAGGATGGGAAAGATGTTTACTAAACTCCTTGAAAAGTTATTGATGTTATACTTGTTTCTACTGCTTTCAAATCTACTTATGCTACTTGTCAAATGCTGTTTACTGCAAATATACCTTGAGCTATCCCTTTGTATCGAGCCATGCATATAGTATATTAGCTTGCATTCATGCATGACTTCTTTGAGTACCAAAGTACTCACCCTTGCCATAATACAACACCAGTTGAAGAAGAATCTACACCAGCTTTGGAGGAGGAGCTTCTAGAGGAACCGTCTACTTAAGGAGCGAGCCCAGTCAGTTGCCTGTGGTATACTGGATGGCGCCACGAAGTTATCTTATTTTTCGCTGCTATTATTTCTCTCTTAATAAGTTTCGCCCTGCGTGGCGTATATTTGTAACTTGACCATAAGGTCGAGCAACCAGTTTGACTATTTAATTAAAGTACTTTATTAGTATCGAGTGGTATGATTGTGATATTTACCGATGTTAAGACTGTGTGCACTAGCGCGTTCCTGGACTAGTGCTGAATACACAGAGGGTCCGGATTTGCAAATTCGGGTCCCGACAGAGGTGGTATCAGAGCCATACTGACCGTAGGCTCAACCCTAGCTAAAATGGTCGTAGAGAGGTTCAAACCTATTTTCTAAAGGTTAAAAGTTCGTCAAGACAAGAAATGACATCTCGACTTATTCCCTTCTCTCTTTTCTTGTCTCTTGCTGAATTTTTCCTTACCTTGTCACGATTTAAAAATTTCGAGTTCTTATGTAAGCACTCTTGTGACAGATGGAGGGAGAGTTCAACTACGTAGATCTGGAGGTTGGTCACGCCGCGGAACTTTGGCGTATGCTACAGACTCTCGGAGATTTTGAGAAGCCGCAATACCAAGTGGACGTGATCAGACAAGCAGGATTGATCAAGGCTTGTGACGTGAAGATTGTGGTACCTGCTAGGAAGAAGGGCCCAGGCAATCGCCCGATACAATGCACTGCCAGGAGGTCTACAATGCAGATGGGTATCCAAGAGGTGTCGCGAAGAGCAATGCGGCACATTACCCGTATCTACGCCAGAGAATTGGAGAGCACGGTGTTCCGATATCATCCGCGCAGCAATAACCTTCTTGACCCAAAGGCGATTCAGGATGAGAATGCCATGGTTACCACGATTGGCACGACTTGTTGTCGCCAGGAAGATGTACTCGATGATACAAGCAAGGAGCTACGAAGGCCCGCAAGGAGATCACGACAGAGAAGAACAGATGGCGGGAAGCTCAAGAGTATGTGTCACACCTTACGCAAAGGATTGGAGAGTTAGAGACGGCATTATGCGCACTGCAGGCCGAGCCAATGCTCGAGCTGCACGAGCTGCATCCGGAGGAGCCGGAGCTTGAGGAGGACACCGCTTCTTCGACTACCACAGATGACACGATTCTTTGGACATGGCGATCGTTTCGCGCCTATGCCGCAGCATCCGTGTCCAGGCCGTGGAGGTTTTCTCGATGAGTGAGCGTAGGTTCTATAGTGAGACTCCTTCGCCGAGTCGCGTCATAGAATAAAGAGTCACCCTTTAGGCGTTAGACTCCAGTGTTAGTTCGATTTGGATTTTCATTGCTTGCTGAGTGTGCAGTATGTGTTGCAAGGCCCCTAGGCATTGTAAGCAACCATACCAAGTTACTAATGATTAAAATAATAAAGTTGGACATTAAAGTTACACCTTTCGCCCGCATAAGTTCCATATTACTTGTCTATTCTTGTTTCCCTCTCATCTCTAAAACCTAGAGCAAACCACAGATGGTGAACACTCGTGGAAACCTTGGAGGCAATGGAAGTGGTTCTCGCCCAGCAGAAAACCCCAATGATGGAACACCAAAGCACCGCCATTGATATGTAGAATTTTGGAGCTTTTCTTGCTGCTCGGACTCGATTGATGCATGCCATGATGCAACAGATGCAACACGTCCTTTGCTCAGGCCACTTTGCTAATCAAGTTAATCGGGGACAACGCCGTAATACAAGACCGCCGAGTTCATGAGGACTCATCCACCCACTTTCTCCGGGAATGCTAACCCGTTGGAAGCCGATGACTGGTTAAGGTCAATTGAGAGGAAGCTACACATTGCTCAATGTATAGGAAATGAGAAGGTACTCTACGCTTCTCATCAGTTGGAAGGAACAGCCGCCGAATGGTGGGAGAACTTCTGTGCCATGCAAGAGAACCCTCAGGACATCACTTGGGAGGAGTTCACAGCTGCGTTTCGTCAGTATCACGTGCCTGAAGGAATCATGGATCTCAAGAAGGAGGAGTTCAGAGCACTGAAGCAAGGTAATCAGCCTATGGTCGAATACCTGAACAAGTTCACACAGCTTGCTCGCTACGAACCTTAGGATGTAACGACAGATAAAGCCAGACAGTCTCGTTTCATGAAGGGACTTAACTCAGGACTGCAGGTGGGATTGATCACCCACACCTTTCCAGATTTCCAAGAGTTGGTGAATAAGGCGCTTATTCTTGAGGACAAGCGCAAGGAACTGGATGAGAACAGGAAGCGCAGGATGCAGCATCAGGGATCGCGTCAGGGAGCGCAGCAACGTTTGAGGGTTGCACCAAATCAGCTTTTTAGATTCCAGCCGCAGAATACAACAAGGACACCATCACCAGCACCAAGACTCATCAATCAGAACTATCAGACCCCAGCCCGGCCCGTAAACGCCGCTTGAGCGATCCAACGAGGGGCAGTGAGGCCAAGCTACAATTGCAACGAGCCAGGACACTTTGCCAACAGCTTGTCTTAAGAAGACAGCGAGAGTGACCCGATTCGCTTCAATGCAGGATCCACACCGGCTAGGATGCCAAAGATCAGAGCCACACCAGGCATCAGGTGAGAGGCCGAGTCAACCATGTCACCGCAGATGCACTGCAGAATGCCACGGACGTCGTACTGGGTAAGTTACTAGTCAACTCAGTACCTGCAACAGTTTTGTTTGATTCCGGAGCTTCGCATTCGTTTGTTTCTCAAGGCTTTGCTGCTAAAAATGATTTGGAGATTGCAAGACTTAAATGCATGCTTTTAGTTCAAACCCCTGGTTCCGAACTCCGAACAAAAGTAGGATGTTCTGGGGTGAGAATACTAATTGATGGGATAGAGTTCCTAGCGAACCTTATTATTTTGGAGACCCAGACCTTGGATGTCATTTTGGGAATGGATTGGTTATCCAATCACAAGGCCGTATTGGATTGTGGACGGAGGACTATCTCAGTTGAGAGCCCGAGTGAAAAGAAAGTGGAATTTCAAGCTACCACCGTTAGAGATGGACAGTTGATGGTTAACAGCACCAAGGCAATCAGCATAGAAGATGTCTCAGTAGTGAATGAGTACCCAGATGTTTTTCCTGAAGATCTACAGTATGCCGCCAGACAGGGACATAGAGTTTGTGATAGAGCTTGTACCTGCACAAAGACCGATAGCAAAGAGACCTTATCGGATGTCCACCGAAGAATTGGTAGAGATGAAGAAGCAACTTGAAGAGTTAATGGAGAAAGGATTTATCAGACCGAGTTCGTCGCCGTGGGGAGCACCAGTTTTGTTCGTCAAGAAGAAGGACGGGAGTTTCAGGATGTGCATTGACTACCGTGCACTCAATGAAGTCACCGTGAAGAATAAGTACCCGCTACCCAGGATCGATGATCTGTTTGATCAGCTAAGAGGAGCCGGAGTTTTCTCCAAGATTGATCTGAGATCGGGATACCATCAGTTGAAGATCCGATCAGAAGATATTCCGAAAACTGCACTCTCGTCAAGATACGGACATTATGAGTTTACTGTTATGTCCTTTGGTCTTACGAATGCGCCAGCATATTTCATGAATATGATGAATAAGGTGTTCATGGAGTATTTGGACAAGTTTGTTGTTGTGTTCATAGATGATATTCTAATATACTCCAAGACAGAGGATGAACATGCAGAGCACTTGAAGCGAGTTTTGGAAAAGCTGAGGGAACAGCAGCTCTTCGCCAAATTCAGTAAATGTGATTTTTGGAAGGACAAGGTGGAGTTCCTCGGACATGTAATGACCGCAGAAGGAGTCGCCGTTGATCCAAGTAAAGTAGAAGCTGTGTTACATTGGGAGCGGTAGAAGACTGTGACCCGGATCCGAGTTTCCTTGGAATGGCGAGGTTACTACCGCCGCTTCATTGAAGGCTTTTCAACAATTGCGAGACCTCTTACGCAATTGCTGAAAAAGAGAAGAAGTTTATATGGACGCCAGAGTGCGAAAGGATTCCAAGAATCGAAGACGAGATTGACATCGGCACAGTGTTGGTTCTGCCGGACGTCAATCAAAGCTTTGATATCTATTGTGATGCATCGCGCCAAGGACTTGGATGTGTGTTGATGCGAGCGGAAAGGTTGTTGCCTATGCATCAAAGCGATTGAGGCCGCATGAGGAAAATTACCCGACACATGACCTAGAGTTAGGCTGCCGTAGTGCATGCCTTGAAGATATGGCGTCACTATCGATCGGGAACAGATGTGAAGTGTACACGGATCATAAGAGCCTTAAGTACATATTCACCCAATCGGATCTGAATATGAGGCAAAGGAGATGGTTAGAGTTGATTAAGGATTACAATGTTGGAATCCATTATCATCCGGAAAGGCTAATGTGGTGGCCGATGCCTTGAGTCGGAAAAGCCATACCGTGAATATGTTGATAGCCACGAATCGGGATGAGCTATGCCAGAATTTCAGAGAATGAAGATTGAGGTGGTACCTAGTGGATTCTTGGCACTTGGAGGTAAAGCCTACCCTAGAAGATCAGATTCGGGAAGGATGAAGGATGATGACAAGATCCAGAGGATTAAGTCCAAAATGGAGGAAGGCAAGGCAAAGGACTTCAAGCTAGATGAAGCGAAGTGCGTTATGGATGAGGATCGCATTTGTGTGCCGAACAGGAAGGAAGCTGGGCGATTGATTCTAGAAGAAGCCCATGACTCCAAGTACTCGATTCATCCTGGAAGTGCCAAGATGTATCAAGACTTGAAGGAGAGATTCTGGTGGCCGAGCATGTTGCATTGTGCGACGTATGCCAGAGAGTCAAGGCAATGCATCAGAGACCAGCAGGATTGTTGCAGCCGCTGAAGATACCTGAGTGGAAGTGGGAGGAAATCGGAATGGATTTCATCACCGGTTTACCCAAGACTCAAGGGGGTTATGACTCCATATGGGTTATAGTGGATCGCTTGACCAAGGTCGCCCATTTTATTCCCGTGAAGACCACTTACTCGGGGGATAAGTTAGCAGAGTTGTATATGATCAGGATCGTCTGTTTGCACGGAGTGCCAAAGAGGATTGTATCAGACGAAGGTACCCAATTTACCTCAAGGTTAGAATAAGTTGCATGAAGCCATGGGAACCCGTTTGAACTTCAAGACAACCTATCATCCACAGACGGATGGAGCCAGGCCGAAAGAGTCAATCGATTACGGAAGATATGCTAAGAGCGTGTGCATTGGCTTATGCTACCTCTTGGGATAAGAGTTTGCCGTATGCCGAGTTCGATTGCAATAATAGTTACCAGGCTAGTTTACGATGTCACCTTTTGAGGCCTTTGTATGAGTCGACCACTGGGACGCCATTAAAGCTGGAATGAGACCGGCCGAGCGCCGTGTCTTCGGCCTGATATTCTTCAAGAAGTGAAGAGTAGATTGCCATGATTAGGAAAGGTTGAAGATAGCCCAATCACGACAGAAGAGTTATCTTGACAATCGTCGCGGGATTTGAGTTTTGAACCGTAAGACTTTGTATACCTCGAGTTACGCCTCTCACGGAGTTAAGAGGTTCCATGCCAAAGGGAAACTTGCACCCCATTATGTTGGACCATTTAAGATTTTGAGCCGCAGAGGCGAAGTTGCTTACCCTTTGGAGTTGCCGCGATCGTTAGCGAGGAGTACATGACGTGTTCCATGTGTCCCCTAAAGAAGTGTCTTCGAGTGCCGATGAGCAAACGCCCTTGGAGTCGATTGAGCGCAAGAGGATCGACTTATAAGGAGATCCCGTGAAGATTTTGGATACTATGGACCGAGAGACTAGAAATAAGTCAACCCGTTTCTGTAGAGTTCAGTGGAGCAACCATGAAGAAAGCGAAGCGACTTGGGAACGCGAAGAGGATTTGAGGAAAGAGTTTCCGAACCTATTCCTTAGTTAGCCTTAAATCTCAGGGACGAGATTCTATTAAGGGGGGAGGTTTGTAACACCCCAATTTTTGCTTTTCATGAAATTAAATATTATTTTGCACATTTGTGAATTTTTGGAATTTTTTGGAATTTATTTGGATTTAATTTGAATTTATTCCATATTGAAATAATTAAAGAAATTAAATTTTCATATAAAGTTTTGTTGGAAATATTTTATTTGAGTCCCAAATGCCCTAAAATATTTTCCAGATTTTTTTCTGGAATTTTTCTGAGTATTTTGCTATTTTTCTTGAATTAAATGAATTACTGGAAATTATTTTAAATATTAAATCGCTGGAAAATCGAGTCAGGTCAAGTACTGTTCATCCGACCGAGTCGAACCCGAGTCGGACTCGAGTCCGACCCGAGCCACGTGACTCGACCGAACCCACTCGGCCGAGCCCTAACCGCGTGACCGTTGGATTTAGATCCAACGGCTACGATTGAGCCACGTCACCCGAGCCCGAGCCCGACCGAGCCAGCCAGCTCGCCCGAGCCAGACCCGAGCCCAAACCCCCGCACCGTTGGATCTTGATCCAACGGCTGTGGTTGAGCCACGCCACCCAATCCGAGTCGCCGCCGGACTACGCCGCCAAGAACGGAGCGGGTTTTCGCCGTCCGTTTCACGGACGCCGAGGGCCCTATTTATTGCGCTGCCACCCGTGTCGGGACCGCCACTTCATTGCGCACCCGTAGCCCTAACTCACCTCGCCTGAGCCGCCATGGTTGCGCCGCTAGAGCTCGCCGGAGTAAGGAGAAGGAGCCGCTGCGGTTTTCGTCGAATTCCGCCACCGTCCGCCGTCCTCCATCGCCGTTGACCCCAGATCTGGGACCGGGAGGTCAAGACGCGTCCGGGATTCCAACTCACCTCACCGGAGCGCGCCCGAAACGCCGTCGGCTAGGTCGTCGTCCCCTGCGCCGGTGACCCAGCGCCGCCGCTCGCCATCGCCGGACTTCGAGCTCGCGGTAGTCGGATCTTCATCAAGCGGTCCAGATTGCGCCACATCACCGTCGGTGAGATCCCGTTCCAAAATCCCAGATCCAATCTCGACCGTTGGATCTAGATCCAACGGTCCAGATCAAACGCGTTAACCCAAACGCGTGAGTCCAGATCTAATCTAGGCCGTTGATTTTCAAATCAACGGCCGAGATTGCGCCACGTGACGGGGAGCTTGACCGCCGCGGTCAGCGCACCCGTGCGTGTGACGCTGACACGCCGGGCCCGCGTGTCAGCGACGCGACCAAACCACACCATGACGTCACGATGACGTCATGGCGAACCCGCGACGTCGGCCGCCACTGCCGTGTAGTGGCGTCAACAATGACGTCACCGCGGGTCCCACCCTGCCAAGACCGTGGCCGAGCCTCACGACGCCAAGAATGACGCTCACCCAAGGGGCCACCCGTCGCGACACGTGGCGTGGACCGAGTCCACGGTGGACCAAACAAGCCGTGGCCGAGCCCATGAGCCGGTGGCGTCGCGCCCAATCGAGGCTGCCACGTGTCATCTTGACGCAATAAATAAGTTCCGAAAAAGAAAATGATTTAATAATTCGGTTTAATAATTGATTTGAATTTCAAAACTTCAAACGCTTATAACTTTTGCGTTTCAACTCCGATTTGAACGATTCAAATTTCTAAAAATTCATAAAATTCAGATCTACTCAAATTTGAATTTTATTTAATTTTTGGACTAAAGTTTTTCTCTGTAAAATTATTTAATTGATTATTTAAACTTTAAATAATCATAACTTTTGTGTTTTAACTCCGATTTGAGCGATTCCAGTTCCTGAAAATTCATAAAATTATGTTCTCTCTGTTTATGGATTTTATTTGGATGTTTGGACGTGTATTGCTATTTGCACGCTTTACGAGTAGACGTTGAAGTGCTGGAAGGATTCGAAGGAGAAGTGTTGACCCAGGAGCCAGCTCAGGACCAAGAACAAGTACTTTTTGAAGGCAAGTTATGCTTTGACCATGTTGATCCCATTTTGAAACCTATTTTGGTTCAAATTATTGCATGCTAGTTTAAATTAGAAAATGCTCTACTTAATTATGGGTAATTAGATAAATGCCTAATTGCTGTATGACACCTTGATTACTTAAATATGTGCCATGACCTCTTGTCACCCTAGTTGTGGATTATTAGTTGGACATTACTAAATTGCCAACATGGGTTTGTAGATTATTGTAGTATATGGCTTAGACCTGCTACGTGCTCATGACATGATTTTGGACACTCAAACGTTAATGTTGACTTAATGACATATTGAACCTGTTTTGGAAAGGTATCATGTGATGTTGATGGCACGTGGTGCGTGGTAACCAACTAGGGTTTGATAAATAGCTTTTGACCGGGGCATGTGGCAAGAATGATCAGGTGGGCCAGTTGTGGCATTGGGAATGTTGTTTTGGTTCTTCGGGTAGTCTTGCCCTGGTCACCCTAAGGACTTCACCTTGCAAGCCTTTGAACTGAGTCAATCTTGCAACCACACATGCAGAATGGGACGGACCTAGTTGATTAAGTTGCTAATAACGCACTTGTGGGACCTCAGAGGTCAACTACACCCTTTGTGTAAGTTATGCGGGGAGCGTACTGGGGCTGCGGCCAGGTACCCATCTAACGGTTGGTTGGCCTAAACTTCGCCTTAGCTAAGGGAAGGGTTAGTGTGCAACAACCGGGGAGGACCACTTGTGCTGTTAGAAGTTTCCGAAAGACTTTGTTACGGGAACTCGCCTTTGTGGTGTTTGACTGTATCTTGTGGGTAAAGTGCATAACCTCTGCAGAGTGTAAAATCTATTCGAATAGCCGTGTCTGCGGTAATGGACATCGCTCGGGAATTATAGTCAAGGGTTAGACTTTCTCAAAAATAACTTGGACTTGAAAGGTTGGGTTGGATTAATAATGATGTTGATGCAAATGTGGATTAGGATGGGAAAGATGTTTACTAAACTCCTTGAAAAGTTATTGATGTTATACTTGTTTCTACTACTTTCGAATCTACTTATGCTACTTGTCAAATGCTGTTTACTGCAAATATACCTTGAGCTATCCCTTTGTATCGAGCCATGCATATAGTATATTTGCTTGCATTCTGTGCATGACTTGCTGAGTACCAAGTACTCACCCTTGCCGCAATACAACACCAATTGAAGAAGAATCTACATCAGCTTTGGAGGAGGAGCTTCCAGAGGAACCGTCTACTTAAGGAGCGAGCCCAGTCAGTTGCCTGTGGTATATTGGATGGCGCCACGAGGTTATCTTATTTTCCGCTGCTATTATTTCTCTCTTAATAAGTTTCGCCCTGCGTGGCGTATATTTGTAACTTGACCATAAGGTCGAGCAACCAGTTTGACTATTTAATTAAAGTACTTTATTAGTATCGAGTGGTATGATTGTGATATTTACCGATGTTAAGACTGTGTGCACTAGCGCGTTCCTGGACTAGTGCTGAATACACAGAGGGTCCGGATTTGCAAATTCGGGTCCCGACATTGTGTATCGCGTGGGATGGTTAACATGATTGCTTGAACGTGTCATGTGGGTAAAGTGTACAATATCTACAGAGATATAAATAAACTAATCGATTAGTCGTGCTCACGGTCATGAGCAGCTTGGGAAGTACTATCAAGTATAGAATTTCTGGTGTTGGTTCTGGTCTGGTCTTGGTTCGGTTCCGGTAATGGTTTCGGTTGGAATTTGGATGGGTGTTGGATTGGTTAATGGGTTTGGTCGGAAGTCGGTTTTGGAAAATGGATTTGGTTTGATGGGTTAGTTCGGTTGTCGGTTTGTAGGAAGGGAATGGTTGGAAAATTTGGTTTAAGAACAAATGTTTATGTATATTGTTCTCATTAAAACAATCTCTTTACAATTGCTTCACAAATTGCGAATGTTTCGAACCTATTATGTTATTGCAAATAAATCTTGCTTTGTGCTCAAAACAGACTTAGTGTAGAAACTTGTATTCATTGCTATAGCCTGCATCAATATTAATGTTTCCATACACTAAAGTCTTGCGAGTACATACGTATACTCACTGTTTGCTCTATATTAACAACCTGCATAGAAGACGGTGTCGAAGGCAATGAAGGCACATCGGTCGATGAGTTCCTTGAGGCAGGTATCAAGTTTGAGCGAATATCTGGGACTTTCGCTCCCAGTCGGTTGCCTCCGGGTATGGGAAGGCATACCACTGCCGATGTCGCAGTTTTGTTTCCTTGTTTTACTGTTCAGCCAGTTGGCTGTATTTTCATTCTTGTAAATTAATTAGTTGTAATCAAACCAGTATTAATACAACTATTATTCTGCGCTTGATTCTTGATGCAACTTATTGTGGAAATATGTGGGTGCTAGGCTATGGATCCAGGGAACTAGCACTAGACACATATCTTGGGGAAGCTCGGGTTGGAATCAATCATTTGGCATATGACCACGAGTTGAGTGTGTCGTGCCGATTGATTGGCCTCAATTCGGGTACGGTTTGTGATTAGTGACCGGATTACTGACGGGTTGTGTCAATACCAGTCCAATGCAACAGTGAGTAACCGTGTTACTATTACAAAGACCGGAGCCCCCATGACAGGCTTGCGCCGACTACGCTCAGTCCGACTGCGAGTGGTCCGACTACTTGCAATTTGAGTGACCGCGTGGGTGCGAGGGAGCGCCACCTTCGCCTGATCTCGTTGGTTATGTTGGATGGCCACCACCGTCACCATGGACTTAACTTGTGCCTTGATTGGTGCGGTCGAGCTATCCGCCTCAAGCATCGAGCCTAAGGTGTTAAGGAGCGTCTTGGAGGCGACGATGTTCTATTGCAACGTGCGGAAAATGGCTTGGTCCCCCGTCCTTGTATGCGAGATGTCCTCATGGACATTGCGAGCTCGAGTTTGGAGAGACGGAGTGCATGCTTCCTGGGTGTCATGGTGAAGACGTTCGGCCTCCACCACTTCTTCAGCATCACGCCGACATTGTGATTCGGACCTTCATGCCGACATTGTGATTCGAACCTTCATGCTGACATTGTGATTCGGACCTCTCATCCTCAATCACGCAAATCTTGCGAAACTCATGGCGATTTCCCAAGTTTCTATTTGATTTGGTTTTTGAACCAGAGGGGCGGAAAGGAGATTTGTCCCTGACCGGGTCCTTGTCGTATTCGAGTCAGGAAATGGGCCCCTAGTGCACTACCATGGGTAGATGGCCGCGGCCTTCCCCAACCCAAATAGAAGTCTGAAAGAAACATCATTGAAGTCCCTCCCAGATCGGATCTAGTCTGAGTCTGAAAGGGTGAGCGTGCTAAGCTTGTTGGCGATGAAACTTATGCTCCCAAAACAGAAAATCTGGCTAGGAGAGAAAGTTATGTTGGTTCCATTGGAGGAGGCCATCGAGCTTATTGAGATTGATCTTCGCGTGTCCCCTACCTGGTGCGCCACCTATCGACGTTTGTTGTTAGCAATAATAAATATGGGGCTATGTGCTGGATCCGAACTCGATGGTAACGCAAGACAAGGGATTATACAGGTTCAAGCCCTCAGCGGTGGAGGTAATACCCTAGTCCTGTGTTCTAGAATTATGAGAGGTATGTTTCTCGCCTATTCTGTGTCTCGTCTCTCGGAGCCCCCCACCCCCCTTATATAGGAAAGGAGCGGAAGAGTCCGAGTTGGTTACAAGGGGGAATCCCTGCCGGTTATGGGATAAGATTCTATCCCTATCTTTACTTGCCAGACATGATTACAATCATATCTTTTCCTAACGAGAATCGGTTGCCATCCTTTAACCTTCCTTAGTAGGTATGGTGCTCATGGCCCGTGTGGTGTCCGGTCTGGCTCAGCCTGTCCCTTCTTTGTCGGTTCACGCAGCCTACCGAATAAATACCCAGGGCCCACGTATCCATAGTGATAGAACTCACAGTTGGTAGTAAAACATCGTCGATAGCTTTCTTTATGAGCGATGCCAAATGGAGCTATAGTGTATTGCTTGGAAGGGATTAGATACATACCAACTGTTGCATTCCATCAACTATGCACCAAAAGTTCATATAGTGGAACAGAGACGAAGTTGAAGTGATTGAAGTCAACACGTCAACTCATATAGTTGTGGCCAATTTAGAAGCTAATTGGCAACATGATGGAGCTGAATGCATATCGGGCAAGGCACTTAAGGATTGTGACTTCATATGCATTAATCAGATAGGGATGATCCCGATTAGTGTAAGGCCAAGCACTTTTGATCGGATGAATGAGATATTGTGCCAATGGAGTCCAAATCGGCAATAAAGGCCTTGCAGGAGAAAATGTAGTGCTATTGGCAATCAACAAATAGCTGTGAAGCCATTGAAGATTTCGAAGACATTGAGAGGTTTGGACAAGGTTTTATGTCTTCAGATCCATTGAAAGAAGTAGATATAGGTGATGATGATAGGAAAAGGCTAAGTTTTGTTACTTTAAAGGTAACAGGTGAATATAAAGATAAGTTGGTAAACTTACTAAGGTATTATAAAGGTTGCTTTACTTGGGAGTACTATGAAATGCCTAGTTTAAATCGATAACTTGTGGAACATCGGCTACCGATAAAATCAGGCTATAGGCCATTTAAACAATCTCCTTGATGGTTTAATCTGGCCATATATGACAAAATAAAAGAAGAAATTGAGCGATTATTAGAAGCAAAGTTTATCCGGCCTTGCCGATATGCTGAGTGGATTTCTAATATCATTCTCGTCGTCAAGAAAAATGACAAACTTAGGGTATGTGTTGATTTTAGAGATTTAAAAAAAAACCATACCCAAAGATGAATACCCGGTGCCTATAGCCGATATGCTTATCAATGCTGCATTTGGTAACACAATCATAAGTTTTCTTGATGGTAATGCGGTTACAATCAGATATTCCTGGCTGAAGCCGATATACATAAAATAGCCTCCTAGTGCCTAGGTGCTTTGTGTTTGTTTGAGTGGGTTGTGATGATATTCGGTTTGAAAAATGCTGGTGCTACGTATCAATGTGCCATGAATTTGATTTTTCATAAGTTAATCAGCCATAGTGTTGAAATCTATATTGATGATGTTGTAGTAAAATAAAAAGAGGATATCAACATCTAGCTGATTTAGAGAGGGTGGTCGAGAAAACAAGAGCACATGGGTTGAAAATGAAGCCTAGTTAGGGTTCTTTGATTTGGTGCTGTGATTATTTGGGTTTGGGGGATTAGTGATGCGGATTGTAGTTTCTGGAATCGAGATCTGGGTTCGGGAAGTACATATCTCAAATTTTAGGGCTAAAATTCGTGGACCCTAGACTCATTTTTAGAGGGGTTAGCTTTTATAAAAGTTGTAGATCGTCATCTTAAATTCATTAGAGATCAAGAACATGATATTTGGTTAAGCGGTTTTAAAGTTATGGCCGATTGAAATCTACTATCTAGATTCTGTCTCTTTTGGCAGCAGCCGTGGTAAATTGCAAATTAGGGCTATTTATAAGCCGAATCAAATTATCTTAATAACTAGAGAAAGTTAGTAAATTTCCTGTAGATTTGAAAAATATTCTCATTTACTTAATTTGGAGTGGTATAAAATTATTTATGATGATTTGAAGTTTGCTGTCTTGGATAGAGCTTTCTTTAGAGTTGGATTCAAGAGTCTAGATGTCTTATAGAAAAAAAATTAACTAGGATTGGGTCGGTTATTACCTATAGATTTTATAGAATACTTTGTTTCTTAAGTTTGGGCTTTGGATTGAGAATTTTTGGTGTTTTTGCCACCGGGACATCAAAGGGTGGTCCTATTCCATGAGTAGAAAGAGTGGCAATCGGGTGGTGTGTAGGTGTGAGGGCTTTATGTTTGTTGAATGATTTGTGCATGTGGTGAATGCATTTATATATTATCTACAGGTGGTGCAACTTCTGGTGTGTCTTCGACCTCTCACCACTCTGCCACACATGGTAAAGAGGCAAGTACATCATGCATTTGAAGATGGTTTGTGTTGAGATGTGGTGTTTATTGTTATATTTACTACCATGCTAATTTATATGGATTATTGAAATCATTGCTATTGTTTGTGCTCCATTCCTGAGATGACGAGAATGGATTCAAGTTGTGGATGGCATTCGGTAAATGTTGATTCATGGCAAATGAATAATGAAAAGAAAATGTGCATCATTTGCATACATATTATTAAAGAGTTGATGAGCCAGGTCAGTGAGAACTGTCATATGAGGTCATATGACTAATTCGGAATGCTCTTGTGAAAGACCTAGCTCGTAGTCCCATCCACAGGGCCATGGGAGTGAGACCTTAAGATTATGCCCCTCCACAGGGATGGAAGGGAATTAAAGGGTGCGACACCAATAGGTGTGCACTCAAGCTATACCGGTATAAGGTACAAAAAGGTGCATTTGAGCATGAAAGCATATTGCATTGCATGGCATTGCTAATGTTGATTGATGACTAATGTGATGAAGGGTTAAATCATTGAGTCGTGAACTCAACCAAAGATGATCAATGAGTTGAATTTGATAATTCAACATGTTATTATAGTTTTATGTGCTTGCTAAATTTAAATAAGAAAAAATGTTATGTTATTGTTTTAAATGTGTCAAATGGTTACTATGGTTACTATTTTGTTCTTTGATGTACTTTGTTGAGTCTTGAACTCACGCTTGTTTGTTTAATATTTTTAGGTACTTTGAGGCCATCATGATGGGATGGGAAATAGCACCCTTATGATGATATTTAACACTTTGTGTATGCTTAGCATTTGAATAATCAGATAGACTTAGTCACAAAATAATTTAGTGGATACAATCTTGAATGTATTTAATCGTTTAGTTAAATTATGCTTGTGGTAGGTCACTATAATTTTTGTATGCTCTTCATTGGTAGCCTTGTCAATGTATGTTGAAGGAAAGGTTGTTTCTCTATGCTTGGGTTCCATGTAAAGTAGTGTGTTTATTACTATGGCTATGGTCATTATTATTTCTATTTCCAACCCTCGTTTATAACTTGTAGTTGATGTTTATTGTCTAAAGTTAGAATTTAATGCTTGCTAGGTGTTACAAGTGTCTTGTGCTCGATAATACACTTTATTATAGAACTTTGGAAGGTTTGTTATTCAGATGTTTTGGTACAAAGGAGGCAAAATCAGCAAATGTCGATTGTTAGGAATCGACAATAAACTTATATTCGGGTACTTTTGAGGATGCAGGGTCAATAAGGAAATCAATAAACACACGATGTAGACAGGTTCGGGCCTCCCAATCGAGTTATACCCTACTCTTGTGTAGATGTACTATGGTATCGCTTAGAACAGAGTACAAAATAGAGAGATCAAGCCTGGGTTACAATGGAGACTGTTTCAAGGATCAAGCCTGGGTTACAATGGAGACTGTTTCAAGGGGGTAGCTAAGCCCTAGCCTAGGCGCTACTCTGCGAAGATTGCTCACTGTGCGTACTTCTTGGATGGTGTATGCTTGGGTCTCGACTATCCCCCCTTTCCTGAGCGTCTACCCCCTTATTTATATGGTTGGGGTAGCCTTCTTCTGAGTCATAGCAGATGTGGAACACCCGGTCATACTCGATGAGGAGTCCTCCATTCCGATATCTGCATGGTGTATCCAAACTTCCCTTGTTTTCCAGCGTACTCGTGTTTATTTCCTTGTAACGGGAACACGACCGAGTCCTTTTCAAATGTGGGGATATTCCTTCCATGCATGTCTTATCCCGTATAATTTAGGCCCGAGATATCGCTAGTTTCCCGATGTGTAGGTCACCGTGTATCCCACATTTAGATATTCGACAGTAGCCCCCAAACTCTACTCAATGAAGGGTCTTTTCTGAGTGCTCGATTGATTACCTGTCGAGCCCTTAGCTTGGTCGAGCGCCCAACGTTCAACCCACCTCGAGTCCTTGGGATAACCATAGGAAACTCGATGTCGATTCAGTGACTCAATTCTGAGCAGGGTTGTAACATCCCAATTTTCTAATTTTATTGAATTTACTGAGTATTTGAATTTTTAGAATTTTCTAGAATTTATTTGGATTTAATATGAATTAAGTCATTATTGGATTATTTAACTATTTGAAAATTTCATACAAAATTTTGTTGATCTGGATCGTGCGGTTGAGATCCAGCCGTGTCACATCGTGATGTGAGCCGTCCGATCGTGTCCGTGTGTGTGGTTCGGATTGCACCACATCACCTCTCCATGTTGCCGTCAGAGTCCGCCGCCGCCGCCCCACGAAATCCGCGCCTAACTCGGCGTTCGTGCCGGTATTTAATATGGGTTCGCGCATCGTGTTCACCGTTTAGCCCTCCATGTTTTGCCCTAGGTTTTGGAGCACGAGCCACCGTTGTCTGCTGCCGATTCCTCGCCAAAGTCCAGAAGATGCCGCCATGGTTTTTCCTCCGTTCCGCCGTCGTTCGCCGTCCTCTACCGCATCGGAGCCTAGTTCCTGTTTCCTCGCGACCAGGCGCACCCGAAGAGATAGTTCACTCTGCCGAGGAACATGCGAAATGCCAAGGGAGTGTTTGTCATCTTCATCTTCGGCCAAGCAAGCTCAACGCGCCATCACCGAGGATCGCGAGCTCCATCAACCGTCGGATCTCCATCGCACGGTCCAGGTGTGTCCATGTAGCGCGTCTCGTTGATTTGGTTGGATTAGATCTAGCCATTGGATCTAGATTGAATGGTTCGGATTTGGCCATGTAGCTTCCTTCTCGCGATGAACTAGATGCGCTTTGAACCATTGGATCTGGGTTAGAGGGCGAGGATTGAGCCACATAGCGCGTAATCACAGTGAACTAGATTAGATTTGGACCGTAGATTTTGTATTCAATGATCAGGATCAATTCGTGCAATGTTGCTTCAGATCTGGTTGTAGCCGTTCGATCTAGATTGACTGGCATGGATCGAGCCATGTGGCACACACTAGGACTATCCACGTGTTGACATTTTGTGTCGGCAATAATCTTAGGGGGGTGTGAATTTGTGGGGCAAGGTGCTGGATCAGAATCTCGATGGTAACACAAGACAAGGAATTATACAGGTTCAGGCCCTCAACGGTGGAGGTAATGCCCTAGTCATGTGTTCTGGGAGTATATGTTGTATTGTATGATGTCCTCTTCTGTTCTCCCTCCCCCTTCTCTTATATAAAGGGAGGGGGGTGGAATCCAACTCGGTTACTAAAACATACGTCCGAGTTGGTTACAAGCAAAGGGATCGTATCCTTCCTTATTTAGGATAGCTTCCTTTATGGTTACAATCTCTCCTTTTTAGTTACAACATGGTCGGACGGACCGGACGCGCGCTCTTTTCTTGAACGGTCCTTCGGAACCTCCTACGCATGCATACCCGGTCCTTGTATCCTCCACAGTAGCCCCTGAGTGCTTCGCAATCGAGTTGCCTTTGATTTTTGTTCTTGTGCAGAGGGCATGGCCCTCCGGCCCTCTGTTCACATCACCCGAGTGCTTGACAGCAGGCAAGGAGTTTGCAAAGGACTCGATTTATTGCTCGAACTTCTTTAGGAGACCCTCCTTGTGTTAGGCCGCTGACCAGCTCGACTTGGAGCCACCTGCATTGCATCCGATATGTCGCTGGTGTTCATCCCAACCTAGGACGCACCTGGGTCACATCTAATAAGACGCTGGTGATCAACCCGACTTGGGGCGCACCGGGGTTGCATCCAATAGGACGCTGGTGATCAGCTCGACTTGGGGCGCACCGAGGTTTCATCCAATAGGATGCTGGTGATCAGCCTGACTTGGGACGCACCTGGGTTGTATTCAATAGGACACTGGTGATCAGCCCAACTTGGGGCGCATCGGGGTTGCATCCAATAGGACGCTGGTGATCAGCCCGACTTGGGGCGCACCGAGGTTGCATCCAAGAGGACACTGGTGATCAGCCCGACTTAGGGTGCATCTGAGTCGCATCCAACAAGACACTGGTGATCAGCCCGACTTGGGGCGCACCGAGGTTGCATCCAATAGGACACTGGTGATCAGCCCGACTTGGGGCGCACCGAGGTTGCATCCAATAGGACACTTGTGATCAGCCCGACTTGGGGCGCACCTGAGTCGCATCCAACAGGACACTGGTGATCAACCCGACTTGGGGTGCACCTGAGTCGCATCCAACAGGACACTGGTGATCAGCCCGACTTGGGGCGCACCGAGGTTGCATCCAATAGGACACTGGTGATCAACCCGACTTGGGGCGCACCGAGGTTGCATCCAATAGGACATTGGTGTTCAGCCCGACTTGGGGCGCACCAAGGTTGCATCCAATAGGACACTGGTGATCAGCCTGACTTGGGGTGCACCGAGGTCGCATCCAGCAGGATACTGGCTGAATGGTAATCACACCCGGGCCCACCTTCGTTGTCCTTCCGGCGCCCTTGTCTCCTGGTTGAAGGCGTATGCTAGAAGCTTTGACTTCGTCTGGACCTGAAACCTTTAATTGGATTCGAATCGGAAATGCGCCTTCAGATCCGCGTCGCTCCTTTTGCAGGGGAGGAATTTCCGCTTTTTCCGCTGTAACATCCCTATTTTCGATTTTCTAAAAAAAATTAATTAATTTAAAATTATTTAATTTAAAGACTTGGATTTTAATTGGAGTTCTAATTATCCTGGCATTCCTTATCCCTCCGAAAATGGAATTCATTCCATTATCATCCGCAATGTCCTAAGTTCCAAATTCCATCCTTACTTGAGAATTTTGTTCAAGGTTCCGAATTGCTCCAAAAATCCCAAAACCTATTGCATTTGGTTCCAAATATTCTATAATATTTTTGAGAATTTTTCCAAGATTTATAGAGTCTCTTTGCTATTTTATCTTTCGCGCTTTTCCTCGAAACACTATTCAAATTCAATTTATTCATTCCGGTATCATTCAAATTCCACAATTCATCCAAAAATCATGAAACCAATTTTATTTGGTTCCAAATATTCTCTAGTATTTTTGAGAATTTTTCCGGGATTTTTAGATCCTTTTTGCTATTTTATCTCTCGCGCCATAGTTTCTTCACTATTCATGGGGGTCCACATGTCAGATGAACAGTGCTTCTTCAACCTCCAGCCACATGCAAGCAGAGAACGTCCCTCTCTCTCCCCCTCCATTGAAGCACTAGAGGAAGCTTCATTTCCCTTCCGATTAATGCACCAAAAATTCCGAAAAAAAGATATTTGAGATCCTCGTTGCATTTGTAATGTTCCAAAGTTAATTCCTCAATTAAATCCCAATGAATTGCTCTTAAATCGTGCAAGAACGTGTTTTCTGAAGGATCATTGTTTTTTGATCCATGTGTTTTTTGATGATGAGTATTTGAATATTCGAAGAGATTTGAAAAGATTTGAGTTGATTTTGGCTCAGTATTTGAAAAAGATTTTGAAACCAATTTGAACCAATTTATTTTTTGGTTTCTTTATTTGAAAAAGATCTGAAACCAGTTGGTTGTATGGATTAATTTGAGTCAAGTCGCGGACTTGGGCTCGGAAATTGTTTTTGTGTTTTCTCGCTCACGCGTGTGTTGCTTGAGGTCGAACGGTCGGCGACGGACCGAGACTAGGTTCGAGTGAGGAACCGAGGTCGTGAGGGTCGAGGGTGTCATGCGAGATGTTTTCGACCAGAGAAACGATGCATGTGAGGTCGAGATCATGCAGCGTGCAGCGGTGGTCGCACGCTGTATACAATTTTAGAGTGTGTGTGTGCATATGTGTGTGCATACATGCAAGTGTGTGTGCGTGCATGTGTGTGTGCATGCATGTGAGTGTGTGAGTATGCATGCATGTGTGTGTGCATGCTAGTGTGTGTGTGTGTGCATGGCGTGAGTTGCATGTGCGCATGTAGTGTGTGCATCGTGTGCGTGTGTGAGTGCGTTGCTTTTCTGCATGCCGTGGTCCCGAAGGGAGTACAGCAGCAAGCCGCGATCGCGCGTCACTGTGCTCCACTTGCCCCTTGGGCTGAGTCTGTGGGAGTACAAAGAAGAAATGGTTTTTACTGTCCGAGAAGGAGACTCAGCCGAAACGTGGTGGAGCCAGCCGTTTGCCGTGATACAAGAAGGAATCAACTGCTATGGAGCCCTTTAAATAGGGGGTTTTAGGGGTTTAGAGAATCATCCAATGCAAAGGGCAAGAAGCAAAGGTGCCTACAACAAAGAAAAGCTTTTGTGCTCTTTAGTTTGTTTAGGTTTTCAATCTTGTAGATTAGAGATTTTGTTTAGGCTTTCTAATCATTGAAGATTAGAAGATTTTTTTGGTGTCATCTGTTGAAGATGGCTTTGGAATAAAAAAATAAGTTTTGCAATATTCTCTTATTTTTCTTTGATTCTTGATTAGAAGGTTTGTTCGATTTTGATAGAACTAGTTTTGATTTTTGTTCACTTGTCTCGCTAATTAAATCTAGGTTTTGATCTCTTCATTATTAGATATTCTTCCCTATTTAGGGTCTTTTATTTTCGAAAGAAATAGTTGAATTTTATTCGCATCTATTCACCCCCTCTAGTTGCCTACTCGGTCCTACAAGTGGTATCGAGCAAGGCTCTACTAATCCATCTTAACAGTGATTAGTAAACGGTAAGTTATGGCAACGGAGAAATATTTCAAACAAGCCGCCAATCTTCAATGGCATGCATTTCCCCATTGGCGGATCAGATCCGAATGATCGGTGATATCTTCAAGCTCAAGGTAACGAATTTGGCGCAAGGTAAAAATTTTGAGCTTCCTTCTAATGATGATATTGATAAAATCCAGTTTGAGAAAGATGTTGAAAACAATAATAGAGCTAGAAACATATTGCTTCAAGGACTTGCTAGAAAAGAATTCGATAGAGTTCTGGTCATTTACTCATGCTCATGAAATTTGGAAATCTCTTCAAGATTATCATGAGGGCATCGACTACTGTAAAAGAAGCTGAGGCAAGATCAATTTAAAAGAATACACTAGATTTGAAATGAACTCGAGAATCTCTAGATGATTGTTTTGCTCGCTTTAATGGTAATCTTAAACAATCTTAGAGTCAGATGTAAAGTACAGATCACTGAAAATGCTAGACATTTCCTATCATCTCTTGATCTTAAAATCCGGCAAATGAAAGTGACTGCTTTTAGGAAGCTCACAAGATGAGTGAAATGACTTTTGGATAAACTATATTCTAGTCTCAAGACTTTTGAGATAGACATTGTTTCAAGAACTTCCAATGATAACTCTATGGCTCTTAATGCTAATTCTTCATATGATAATGCCACTAGTTCTTCATCATCATATTCCATTCTTAATGCTTTGAGTGCTCTTAGTGATGAACACTAGATCAAATACTAAGATACACTTGCTCTTCTTTTCCAAGCGTGTCAATGCAAATTACATGAGATCAAGGGAGAGAAGAGGAGCCTCCATCCATCGCTACAATCAAGGTATAGGCCGGGCACATCCGTGCTAACTGCTTCAAGAACAAAGATAAAGAGGAGAAGGAGCAAAGCAACTCCCTCCAAGTCCTTCCTACCAAAAGAAAGCAAGGACAAAAATAAGCAGGACAAAGAAGATGCTCAACAAAGTCTTCATGGCAATTGGTCGCAGACTTAAGCGACATTGATGATTCAATCAGCGATGAGAAGGAAGCGAAGCAAACTAAGATTAAAGAGAAAGATTTCACCGATCGTGCTTCATGGCGATAAAGGGAACACTAGTGATTCTAGTGACAACGACAAGACTTCAAATGACTGGATTTGAGTAATACCTTCAGTATGATGAGCTTTGTGAAGTTTTAGTCATATTGAGAGAAAATCTTTAAGAAAATCTTCACTCAAAATAAAACTTAGAGAAAGATCTATCCATGCTGAAAACTCGAAAACTTTGATCTTAGAAATTCAAATTCAAAGACATGTGATTCTTGCTTAGATCTCAAATTTGAAATTAAATCTCTAAAAGAGAACATATGATTAAACTAGAACAAGTTTATGCCAAACAATTGAAAAATGAAAAACTTGTGAAAAATGTTGGTTGCTCTACTGATGGTTTACATGGTCAAACTTCTTGTTCTAAATGTCCCATACTAGAATTGAAGTTGCATGATGCAGATGCTAAGATTACTCAATTGGTTAATGATTTGCTTACACATGAAGTTCTTTCATGCTCAACTTGTCGCAAGCAAAAAGAAAAAGTAGATGTTTCTGTAATAATTGTTTAACACTCTCTCAAAAATTGATTACTTGGAAAAGTCTTTTAGAACGCTTTACTAAAGGAAAGAAAAATCTAAATATGATTTTGGATCAATCAAAAGTCAAGACTCATCACAAAGGTTTAGGTTTTGATCCTTATGCTCATCACAAATCATATGCTCCTACTATTGTTAAAACTCTTGAAAGTGGAAAGTTTGAAATTGTCAAAGAACCCGAGAAAACTGCCTTCAAATCTCTTGAATTTTATCTTCTACTATGATGAATGCAAATGTTGCTTCCGCTTCTAAAGACAAACCATTTGTTAAGTACAATTGCACTCATTGTGGAAAAGATGGTCATTTGATGAATTTTTGTTTTAGACTAGCCAAACAATGAGAAAAGGAAAATTCAAAGGCTAAGTCTAACTTTAGACAAACACGTATCATTTCTCCACATGTTCCGCTAGTGAAAGCAAACAAAATACTGAAATTCATTTACTTTGCATTCACAAGCTTTTGTACGATCACCTCCTCGTCGAGTGATTCAAAGTGATACCTAAATCATATTTCTCTAACCCTAGTCAATAATCCTCAACATCTTCTGCTCATAACATGTAGGTGGTACGAGAAGGGAAGGAGAACATCTCGGGTTGTTGATTCAGATGTCTTTGCCAACACATGACAGCAACCCAAGTTGGTTCTCCTCCCTAACAAAAGCATCCTGGGAACGAAACGATCACTTTTGGAGATGCTACTCTGGACGCTGGCCATTGCAAAAGGTACTGTGAAGGTAAATGATCACTTTACTTTAAAGAATGTCTTTGGTGTCTAAACCGAAATTCAACCTTCTATCTCAGATCTCAATTGTTGGATGAAAACTTTGAAGTGAGTTTTAAACCAAATGCATGTAGAGTACTCGATGCTTCCGAAACTTGACTCTTGAGATATCTAGACTTGGAAAAATTTTCATAGCAAATTTTAGCAATGCTTCAAGTTCACATTGTTTTGTTGCTTAATCTAGAAATCTCAATTTTTGGCATCGCTTGCTAGGTCACATGGGCTTTGATCTTATCTAGATTGAGTGGTCTAGACTTAATTCGTGGCTTGCCAAAATTAAAATCTTGCAAAGACATTGTTTGTGCTTCCCCGCCGACATGGTAAGATGGTTGGAGCCCCACATGCTCCTGTCTCTCTTTGAATGACCACGGCCCCTCAACTTCTTCACATGGATACGTAGGACCATCTCGAGTACAATCGGTAGGAGGTAAATGGTACTTTCTAGTAATAGTTGATGATTATTCGAGATACTCTTGGGTGCATTTTCTGTCTTCAAAAGATGAGATTTTTGGACTCTTTCATGTCTTCTTTAAGAGATTGATAAATGAATTGCCTAACTCATTGAAAGCCATAAGAGCAGATAATGAGTACGTAATTCAAAAATGCCTTGTTTAAATCTTTTTGTAAAACTAATGGGATTGAACATCAATTTTCTTCGCCATATTCTCCCTCACGGAATGGTGTTGTAGAAAGGAAAAATAGAACTTTGATTCAAATGGCTAGAACTATGCTAGATGAATATAACACTTCAAGAAAATTTTGGGCCGAGGCAATTTCTTCTGCTTGCTATATATCAAATAGGGTCTATCTCGAGCTTTACTTAGTAAAACATCTTATGAATCGAGATTTGATCGTAAACCATCTGCTTCTCACTTACGAGTGTTTGGTTGCAAATGCTTTATTCTTAAACATGGAAATCTTGATAAATTCAAGCTCAGAGTACGATGGTATTTTCCTTGGCTATTCGCTGCACTCTCGTGGATATCGTGGTACTTGATTTATCGAATTAACAAATTGTTGGAGACATGCGATGTTACTTTTGATGAGGCTAGCCCTGGAGCTAGACCCGACATTTCAGGTTCACGAGAAGATTTAGAGCCAATCTTTTTGGATAAAAGATTCGAAGAAAATGATGAAGATAATGATGATGATGAGCTCATACCTACAGAACGGGAAGTTGTTTCTGAACAAATTGATGTGACTACTACTTTAGATTCTCCTACACCTCCCACGACGATCAAACAACTGACCTCCTCATCTGCTTTGAAGAACCATCCTCTGAACAAATTATTGGAAGTCTTCATGAAAGGGTGACACGTTCTAATTCATCTCAAACTCTTTTATGCATGCATTCGCTTTTGTTGCAAATTTTGAACCTAAGAACATTACTCATGCTTTAATCGATAGTTCTTGGGTAGATGTGATGCATGAAGAGTTAGAAAACTTTGAAAGGAATAAAGTTTGGTCTTTAGTGGAACCTCCTAAAAATCAAAACATTATTGGAACAAAATGGGTTTTTAAGAACAAGTTAAATGAAGATGGAATAATTGTTAGAAACAAAGCTAGACTTGTAGCTCAAGGTTATTCTCAACTTGAAGGAATTAATTTTGATGAAACATTTGCTCCTCTGTTGCTCGTTTAGAAGCTATTCGCAGATCCTCTTGGCTTTTGCAGCTTCAAAAGGTTTTAAGTTATTTCAAATGGATGTGAAAAGTGCTTTTCTAAATGGTTTTATAGAAGAAGAAGTTTTTGTGAAACAACCCCACAGTTTTGAAAATGAAAAATTTCCTAATCATGTGTATCGCTTATCAAAAGCTCTTTATGGATTAAAACAAGCTCCTCGTGCATGGTATGATAGATTAAAAGGCTTCTTGCTTCAACATAATTTTGAGATGGGAAAAGTTGATAAAACTGCTTACTCAAAATTCAAATGATAAATTCCTTGTGGTGCAAATTTATGTGGATGATATTATCTTTGGAGGATCTTCCCACTCTCTTGTGTTGCAGTTTCTGAAATGATGTCCAGGGAATCGAGATGAGTATGATGGGAGAGTTGACATACTTCCTTGGATTTCAAATCAAGCAAGCGAAAGAAGGGATCTTCTGCACCAATCCAAGTATACAAAGGAGCTACTAAAGAAATTCACATGGGAGAAGGAAAGTCGATTCACTCCAATGAGCACAACAACAATTTTGGATCTTTGACGAATGGTGTCGAGATGGACCAAAAGAATACTGTACATGATTGATCACTTCTATACTTGACCGCTTCTGAGGCCTGACATACATTTTGCGGTATGTTTGCGCTGATTCAAGCCTCTCCTCGAGAATCACATCGACAAGCAATTAAAAGAATTTTCGTGTATCTTCGCTCCACTTCCGAATTTGGCATTTGGTATTCTTGTTCTTCTTCGCTTACACTTAGGATATTACATGCCGATTTTGCGGGTGTAGATTAGATAGAAAGAGTACTTCGGCACATGTCATTTTCTTGGCACTTCACTTGTTTCTTAGTCTTCAAGAAATTCTCGATTGCTCAATCTACTGCGAAAGATACGCTTAAGCTAGTTGTTGTTCACAAATTCTTTGGATCACTTCAACTCTAAAGATTATGGCATTAACTTTAATAGTGTTCCACTTTTGTGATAATACTAGTGCAATTCACATCGCTAAAAATCCTTGCTCAACATTCAAGGACTAAACACATTGATGTTCGATATCATTTTCTTAGAGATCATGTTGAAAAAGGAGCTATTGAACTGAAATTTGTTGATTCGGATGCTCAAATTGGTCGATATTTTTACTAAGCCGCTTGATTCTTCTCGCTTTGCTTTCTTAATGAACTTGGGATCATTCATCCCCATGGGTTGATTTGAGGGGAGTCTTGATTTTAACTCTTTCTTTTGTGTTACTTGACTTTGGTTACTACAAGGAGTTATTTTGACGCTTCACTTAAAGAAAACTCCCTATTTTCATTGCATCATGTAGTACAAAGCTTTGTTGGACTATTCTTGTGTATATAGTCAAATTAATGCTTCATTGTTTCACTTCTCACTAAAAGACTAAAAGACTAAAATAATTCAATTTGAGATGCTTTTTGAGAATATTTTGGCTCTTGTTCATTATGGTATTGCATTTGTGAAATAGGCTTAAAAGTTTCTTGTCATACATTTGAAAGGCTAGAGCCTGATTAGAAACTATGTGTGAGCTTTTTTGTTGGACTTCAAATGATCATTATGAGTCTCAAGCAAAATCAGTGTTTTAATATTAAAAGCAAGTTGAAAAAGATGCAAGCAAAGCTACTTGGCTAAACACAAGTTTAGTACAATGTGCAGCCTTTCCTTGCCAGGGATTTAAATTCAAAAGATGCAAGAAAAGGCTACTTGTCTAAACAAAAGTTCAGAACAATGTGAAGCCACTTGCCAATTTAAATCGAGAAAGATACAAGAAAGAACTACCTACTCATACACAAGTATGGGCTAGTGCGCTACTTGTCATCCTCAAGTGATCACAAAGCAAAATTGTCAAATTTGCTAAAGAGAAAAGGAAATTCAAATTTTTGAAAAGGCTTGAGACAAACATTAGTGAATTTGAAAGTCTCTCTTTGCTCATGATAGATTTCTTTGGCTTTGGCAAAATCAGCTTATATGACATTTTACTTGTTTGCTCTAATTTGCTTATGCAACAATTATTCTATGTGTTAGAGCCTCCATATTCTCACAATTTGCTTTCTCATTTGATAAATTGATACAAAATGTGAAAACTCTCCAAATGCTTTATTTTGATTATATACCTTGAATATACTTCAAAGCTTGAGATAATGTGCATTCTTTTAAGGGGAGTTTTGAGATCTTGATGACTATTTTGTCAAAAAGGGGAGAGCAAAAGTCAAGAAGAAGAAAATAAAAAGAGAGGTGAATTTCAAACTGCTTGAGAATTTGGATTTACTTGATTTACTTGGTCTTTACTTGGTCTTGGAATATCATTTGAGAATTTGGATTTACTTGGTCTTTACTTGGTCTTGGAATCTTTGGGTCTCAAACTCTCATTTTTACTTGGTCTTGGAATCTGCTTGAGAATTTGGATTTACTTGGTCTTTACTTGGTCTTGGAATCTTTGGGTCTCAAACTCTCATTTTTACTCTTGTCAAATCTTATTGTGTTTTGTCAAATTACTCATCAAGGGAGATTGAAGGATCATTGTTTTTGATCCATGTGTTTTGATGATGAGTATTTGAATATTCAAGAGATTTGAAAAGATTTGAGTTGATTTTGGCTCAAGATTTGAAAAAGATTTTGAAACCAATTTGAACCAATTTATTTTTGGTTTCTTTATTTGAAAAAGATCTCAAACCGGGCTTGGTTGTATGGATTAATTTGAGTCAAGTCGCGGACTTGGGCTCGGAAATTGTTTTTGTGTTTTCTCGCTCACGTGCAGGTGTTGCTTGAGGTCGAACGTGGTCGATGACGGACCGAGACTAGGTTCAGGAGGAACCGAGGTCGTGAGGGTCGAGGGTGTCATGCGAGATGTTTAGGACTAGAGAAACGATGCATGTGAGGTCGAGATCGCTGCAGCGTGGCAGTGGTCGAGCGGCGTGTATACAATTTTTAGAGTGTGTGTGTGCATATGTGTGTGCATACATGCAAGTGTGTGTGTGTACGTGCATGTGTGTGTGTACGTGCATGTGTGTGTGCATGCATGTGAGTGTGTGAGTATGCATGCATGTGTGTGTGCATGCTAGTGTGTGTGTGCATACGTGAGTTGCATGTGTGCGTCGCGTAGTGTGTGCATCGTGGTGCGTGTGTGAGTGCGCTAAGCTTTCGCATGCCGTCCGAAGGGAGTACAGCAAAGGCCGGGGCGATCGTCTGGGCCACCAGCCCACTTTGCCTCGGGCAAGTATGAGCTGGAGGAGTATTGTGCAAGAAATGGTAGTTTTCACTGTGTCCAGAAGGAGACTCGCAAATGAAACGTGGGAACCGGCCAGGTTTGCCGTGATACAAGAAGGAATCAACTGCTATGGAGCCCTTTAAATAGGGGGTTTTAGGGGTTTAGAGAATCATCCAATGCAAAGGGCAAGAAGCAAAAGGTGCCTACAACAAAGAAAAGCTTTTGTGCTCTCTTTAGTTTGTTTAGGGTTTTCTAATCTTGTGAGATTAGAGATTTTGTTTAGGGTTTTCTAATCATTGAAGATTAGAAGATTTTTTTGGTGTCACCTTGTTGAAGATGGCTTTGGAATAAAAAAAAAAATAAGTTTTTGCAATATTCTCTTATTTTTTTCTTTGATTCTTGATTAGAAGGTTTGTTCGATTTTTGATAGAACTAGTTTTGATTTTTTGTTCGACTTGTCTCGCTAATTAATCTAGGGTTTTGATCTCTTCATTATTAGATATTCTTCCGCTATTTAGGGGTCTTTTATTTTCAGAAAGAAATAGTTGAATTTTATTCGGCATCTATTCACCCCCCCCCTCTAGTTGCCTACTCGGTCCTACATTTTCGTTTCTCACATGAATACACCCACTACGGACCTCCTCTTGCCCTATAAAAAGGGGGCTTCGGTGCCTCTCTTCTTCGCCAACCCGTCCCTCTACTGCTCTTGAGCTCCCTCGCCTTCATTCCGACGAATTTCGCATTTGTTCATCCTCAACCGAAGAGTTTACGACATCGATTACTCCCAATCCGATAATCCTCTCAGAAATCCGACACCACCATTGGATTCGCATCGTCGAAACCTTTCCGGTAACTACCTTCTCCAACCCCTTCATCCCTTCCATTGAAAAAATCTTTTTTTTTCAAACCCTAGTTCATGTTGCTCAGTTCTGCTCAGTTCTAGACGCATGAGTAATGTAGCTACGACAAAATCCCTGTAGCTACGGTAGCTTTTCTCATTTTGTGAATTTCCTTTCCAATTCAACTTTGAAACGCTCGTTCTCTTCCGTCGTAACTCCGAATCGAGTGATTCAAATTCCTAAATTCATCTAAAATCACCCTCTATCTGCCAGTACTAATTTTATAATTTTTAGATTTTATTTTATTTTTGGTTATTTATTTGTGCCTCATTTTGCGCGTAGCCGAAGAATCCATCGAAGCCGCCGCCGACGTTGCTGAGCATCAAGTCTTCGATACCTTAGCTGCTGGTGAAGGCAAGTCGTAGTCCTTGACCATGTTGGACCTATGTTTCCAAAAGTATTTTTGTTTCATACAAATGCATGCTATTTGTTTACAAGTATTATTTACAGGAATAGTTAAATACCTGATTGCCATAATGACACCTTGAATCATTGAAATACCATGTATCCATTGTCACCCTAGGTTGGGTCATTTACTAGTTGGATATGATTGTAGTACCAACATTGGGTTATCGTAACTATGCTTAGACATGCTTAGTTGTACGATGGGTTCATGTCACTTGATGAATTAATAATATTGACTTAATGAGATATGAAATCGTGGCGGCTAGCCACTGTTGTAAAATTTGTTGTACCATGGCGGGGTGTGTCATTGGTATTGGTTATACAAAGTTGTTTTCACTCGGGCAAGTGATCGTGCAGTAAAGGGGGTGCTGTTAACACATTTGGGATGTGGTTGTCTTGCCTGAGTATACTTAAGGACTTAATCTTGTGCGGCATTGAACTGGGCCTAACCGTACAACCACATGTCTGGTGACAGACCTGGCTGATTAATTTTCAATGTCTAAATTTGAGTACTGTTGTCGTTGTGTGGGTTCCGGGATAGACGGGTAGACTCACAAGGCGCAAAAGGGGGCCCTGAGGGGTGAAACCTTAGCGGGTAGTACTGGGTTTATACAGAGCATTGTAAAGGCCTTGTTATGATCTCTCTGCCGACACACCAAAGGAAGTGTGTTAATTACGTATGGCAATAAGAGTTGGTCATATCTTGTGGGTAAAGTTGTACAACCTCTGCAGAGTGTGTGTTAAACTATTCGAATAGCCGTGTCCGCGGTCATGGACGTGCCTGGGAATTTCACACGGGGTATAGTGTTTTCAAACAATGTTGAGGGACGGTATTGTTCGGAGTGAATGGGGAGTTCACTATTGTTTTCGATGATAAATTATTAATACTGTTGAGTTTAGTGGTTGATAATGATCTAGTTGGTGATGGGTGATGCCTCACCAATCTTGTGTTGTTGTTTACCATTGATTTATCAGTTATTATTATCTTTGTCAATTAAGCTTTGAATCTATACATTGTATTTACATTCAAGTTATCGCTTTCTGCAAAATAACCATATGGTTATCCTTTGTCTAGCCGTACATTATTTCATCATTCCCTGCGTCTTGTTGAGTACTTTTTGTACTCACGGCTTTATGCCTTTGTTGATCAGTTGCTAAGGGAGAACAGGGAAATACTGAGTTCTACGAGGAGTTTTATGAAGACTACGTGAGCTAGGATAGTGCTCCCCAGATAATTGCCTGTGGCATGTCGTATGGCCCAGTTATTTTATTTTTCGCTACAAGAGTTTTATTTGTTTCTTAAGCCCTTAAGGCACAGTTATGTAAACTTGACCATAAGGTCCATTGTTACTATTTGCTACTTTCATAGTTAATTCGATGATGGAATGATATGTCAATTTTGTTGCCACTGTGTGCACTAGCGTGATCCTGGACTAGTGTAGTAAATGCAGAGGGTTTCGAATTTGTAAATCCGGGTCGACATCCGCTCAGAGGTGGATCTCTTGCACCCCAAGACACATTTAATGTGGTTTCCGGGGGAAGAGGCGGTTTCTCTTTCCCTCATTCTCCGTCTTCTTGCTACCGCCTTTGGTGTGGCGCTCCTTAGGGTTCTCCGCTCGACCCAACGTCTACCATTTTTTCTTCTGTTCTTTGGAATGGCATCCTCCGCCGCTTCCACGCCCGACACATCGCCCACGCCGCAAGATTGGGTCATCTCGGTTGTGACGGAAGAGCGTCTGGACGCCATGGCTTCGGCCGGGGTCCTTCCTCCTTTGGTGCTGATCAGGGCCTGCCCAACGGCGGGTGAGTCCTCCCCTACCCCTCGTCCTGAGGAGATCGTCGTCTTTGAGTCTTTTTTCTGGCGCGGATTCAGTTTACCTTCCAACGCCTTCTTTCGCGATCTTCTTCATTATTACGGGATCGAGCTGGCCCATCTTAATCCCAACTCCATTCTTCGAATTGCTGTCTTTATACATCTTTGTGAAGCCTACATTGGCATCCATCCGCATTTTAGCCTTTTCCGCCACCTCTTTCTCCTCAAGCCTTTCCCGAACAATAATGCCCCCAATCTGGTTGGGGGTGCTGGTCTTCAGCTACGGGACGGGTTGAAGAAATCTTATTTCGCCATTCCTATTCGGTCTTCTAACAAGGGCTGGCATCAAGAGTGGTTTTACTACTCTAACCTCGAGCCATGCCTCCCAGTCTTGATCAGGTGGAGACCCTCGGTATCGGTTTCTTGGACTAAGCCTCCTCCCGACTCCGACAAAGATCAAGTTGGAGAGCTTATGGCCATTATCCAACAACTGAAGAATGCCGGTTTGCACGTGGTGGGCATTGCTGCTAACTTCGTCGTCCGCCATGTTCAACCAATCAAGGAGCGGATTCACCCTAGGTTTGTGTCGGGGATTGGCTATCTGGCAAAAGACCACGGTACCCCCGTGAAAAGCTAAACCCGCCGACCAAGCGGCACTAAGGGAAGATGCTCGGGAGAACGAAACGAGCATCCCTCCTTCTCCTCCGAGCATACGCGTTTGCGCCTCCGTTAGAAGCACCAAACACACCCCCACGAGCAAGCATGCTCGTGGAGGCCACGACTTTCGGGTGTCTTGGTCGGAGGGCTCAGCCGAAGCGGCGAGGAAGGAAGGAGGCAACCAATCAGCCAGGAGATCAAGGGAAATCATACCCAATTCAAATAACGCTGGGAATCAAGGGCAGCATCACGGATATGGATGCATAGCGTGATCCCCGGGAGGCGCATTACTTTTTCGCATCTCTAGTCATAGTATTTAAACCCCCAAGATCTCAGAATAGGAGGGCACACGAAAGATAGAACACAATACACTGGAGTAGGGTCATTATCTCGGCGGTGAGAGGCCCGAACCAGGATAAAAAACACCGCGTCCCCCCTTTTTTCCGGCCTCCTTCTCCCGACCTCGCGTCGCTCGAACGCCCTCTTCGATCCGTGCGACGGGGCTCTGTTGATCCCCCATTCAACAAGTAAGCTCGACGGGAGCCCGTTCTCCAATCGTCGACAGCTTGAATATCTGGGGAGGTCGGACCCCACTCAGGAGTTACCCGCACAACTTCCGGCGGAGGTGCTCGATAGGAGGCTGAACGGCTTCTTTGCCCCTGGCGCCATGCTGGATTGTAAGGGATGCCCGAAGTCTTTTCGCTTGGGTCTCCCTCCCCCCCGGTGATCTTCAAATTCCCCGAGTGCTTCTGAGCTACTGTTTTCGGCTGCTTTTGTTTGAATTGTTGTTCTCTTCCTGTTTGTAGGGACAAGAAGCCTTCTTTTCCGACGCTACGGTCCCCAGGTATCCCGACTATCCGGGAGGCTGGTTAAGGAGACCTGGCCAGCCTGCATCCGAGGGGACCCCGAAGACGCGGGAGCGGTAACAACGGAAGCCTCAGAATCTCCGGTTTTGACTGCTTCGCTGGGAGGTGCTCCTCGCCCGGAGGTAGGCCCGAAACGATCGGCCTTTGCTTCATTTGTTGCTCCGAGTGCTAAAAGGGGAAGGCGGGCTTCTAGGCAAGTTTCCCTTAGTCCATCCCCTCGGCCTGCGGTCCCGAATGACAGTTCAGCTGCCATGCCGAGCGCAGAGAAAGGGAAGGGAGTGGTGACGCGGGAGAGTTTGTGTGACACTACGGAATGGTGTGACATTGTAAAATGTGAAATTAGATAATAAAACCTTTCGGCTTGAGGTTTACTCGCGTTTTTGGGCCTTTTGAAGTGTTGTGACACCACGGAGCGTCGTAACCTTATAAAAGGTGCATGATGAGGTCAAAAACATATTGAAATATAATATGGGAGGTTAAAACCATAAGGTATGGAGGTTAATAGCATTGTCGGGCCGTTTCCGGGGTTTTGGGCCTTCCCGGGGGAGTTTGGGCCTTAAAGAGGGGGTTGTGGGCTTTGGTGGGATGGAGTGGGAATCCATTTAGGATTAGGAAAGGGGCTTAGGGCTGGTTAAAGGGGGGTTTCCCTGCCCTTTTGGGCGTCCTCCCCCTGCCCCTTGCGCCCCCAAGTGCCCTAGCCGCCTCCCACACCTCCCCACCTCCTCCTTGGGCGCCTCCACCTCCCCCAAGCCTCTCCCCTTGTGCCACCACCCTCTCCACCACCTCTCCACCTCCCTTGCTGCGCCTAGGTGAGTTCTTGACCTCACCACCTCGAAGATCCATCCATTGGAGCGCTCCGCGACGAGGAGATCCGGTGGATTTGGAAGCGAGGAAGGGGATCGCGCGAACCGGGAGAAGATCTATTGGGTTTTCGTGCGTCGGGCGAAGGTATGGCCATGGGAATCCTTGGGTCTGGGCTAGGTACTGTTCTAAGGGTGTTTATCAAGTTTTTAAATCAATTGGTGGTGCTGGATTTGAGTAGATTGGATTAGATCTAGAAGTTGCCACGTTCTCTGTTTCGGGCAGCATGAGCAGTCGACCTAGGGTTCGGTTTTTCGCCAAATTAGAGTTGGAATCTGGTCGTACGGACATTTAAGAAGTTGTAGATAATTTCATTATATTTCTGTGGATATAAAGAAATTTAAATTCCGCCCAGCCGTTTGAAAGTTATGGCTGTTTTACCGAGCGTGTTAAAATCTGTGACGTGATTGGAACAGATCACGGTATTTTGTAGATTAAACAACTTTAGAGTCCGAATCAGTCTTTCCCTATACCTAGAAAAAGTTGGGAAATTTCCTAAGCTACGCGAGGATGTACTCGTTTAATTGATTCGGAGTTTTAGAACCCGAGTTATGCCTTTTGGAAGGCTGCTGTCCCGACGGGACAGAACCGCTGTTTTTGGGTTTTGCGAGTAGTTGGTAATGTCGGGGTAGATGAGGGTTTGCGTACTGTTTTGTGGACACGATTGTGAGTGTGTGGTACCTATGTGCAGGTGGTATGACCCCGGGAGTGCCCTCTACGTCTCGCCAATCCGTCGCCGTGGTTGAGGCAAGTGTGTTGTGATGGATAGCGAGTTGTAGGTTGCTTGTTGAGAATAGATGGAATTGACTTCATGATATATGATCACTTGCCATGCTTTTATTATTGCCAATGATATGATGAGCATGTTTAGTATGTTATGATGCCATGTGTTAAAATGTGAGTTAAATATGATGTTGGCATAATTGCATACATGACATGTTACATGGCCCGGGCGGTGAGAAAGTCATATATAATCCGGGAAGGTCGGTGAGAAAGATATGACTAATCCGGAGAGCCAATGAGTAAGTCCTACATCGTGATTCCATTCACCGCGGTGAACGGAAGCGAGGAGTAGGCACCTTCCATCTTCGGGATGGAAGGGGGGGAGAGGGTGCACACCGACGGGTGTGTACTCAACCATACCGGTATGAGTTTCCAAGGAGACATGAGCATCGCATTGCACTGCATACATATTGATGATGATGATGATGATATGTGACCATGAATGAGATGGTTTACATGATGTGAGATATTATTGCTATGTAATTGTTTATGTTTGTACCATTGCAATATACTTGCTGAGTGATGAACTCACGCTTGTGTTTATGTTGTTTTCTTTTAGGTACCATGAATCCGACATGCGGGAAAGGGAGCTAGTCACACGTCATCACTTAGCATCACCCATTTAAACAATGACATGATAATGAAAGTATTGCCATGAAACTTGGAGTATTGCTTAACCGTGTGCTCGGTCTTATTATTTAATTCGTTTAGCTCATGAAGTGGTTGAATGCTTTATCCTGGACTTTTATTGTTGCTATGTCACATGTTATTCCTGTTTTAGATGCTTTCCATTATGATATAACTTGTGATACTATTGTTGCTCCTTCAATTCATGTTAAAACAAAGGAGATGCTGCCGAAATCTCGATTTTTAGCATATGCGCCTTTGCTGGAATTTTTGTTTAATTGTGGTATTTAGATGTTGTTTAGCTTATGTTTGGTAGCATTCAGGCATATTAAATGCCGGGGTGTTACAGTTGGTATCAGAGCGGGCTGTAGGTCCTTGGAATGTGTATTTTTAGTGACATGCTATAGGGTACAACTAAAATGTGATGTGGAATAACTTAGAAACATGGCTTAGGTCCTAACTAAAATTTTGTCATAGGATAGCAACATTAAAACTTGCAAAAGTGGTATAACTAATCTAAAATTTGACACACACTGGATGCACAGTAGGAAAGGGTATGGGTATCGTCTCTTTGCGCTTAAATGTTGTATTTAAGCTTTGATGTTGAATGCTTCATTTGATAATGTATGTTGCTATGTCTATGAGATAAATGATTGGATTGATCTTGTTGTTGTGATAAAGTGGGGTTTTGGTGCCGAAGGGTTTCGGTCACCTCTTTTTGGATCATACTAAGGGTGAGGTTTGACGGTGTGGCCGGTTAGCGCCATCACCGAAGAACTATTAACCGCTGTAGGAGAAGAGTGCTTACCCTTTTCTATCGTAGATCGGGTAGTTGACTGGAGACAAATAGAAGAGTTGATGGTGGATTCCTTCGGATGTTCTTTATCGTTCTGTGGTCGTTCTTGGTTGGTTTTATTGGTTTTAGTTGATGGAAACCAAAAGAAAAGTGTTTGGTATTAGATTTTCGCGGATCGTTCCGTATGTGGTGTGTAGTTTTGTCTTCCTTGGTTGAAGACGAAGAAGAGGAGTCTAGGGTGGCGCTTCTTTCGGGCGCCTTTCCATTTTTAATGCTTAGTTTGTTGATTTCTTTATGGGGAAGAAGCATTCAATTTCATTCCTGTGTTTGTCTTTCTCCGAGGTTAAAGGAGTTATTATGAGTTGTGCCGGACATTCGATCGCTGAAGATCTGTGGTTTTGTAGGAGTAAGTGGTGTTTGATTTCGATATTTTACTGGTTTAAGAAATCATCGTTGAAAAACCCTTCTTGTTTCGTGAAAGTTTGGGGTTTAGTCTTAAGGTTTTAATTGCAAAGGTTTAATTGAGCGCTTGGTTCCCTTTCGAGAAAATTGTCTTTCAACCATTTTCCTCTATGGGAGTCCTTGAGATTTAAAAGTGTTTTGGAAAATTCCTTTCGCATGACCAAGTTTGGGTTTGTCTCATTGCAATTTTGAGAGTCAAGTTTCCTTATGAATTCGGGATGAGCTTTAAAACTAAAATGTTGCAAACAAAGTAAGTAGTCTTTTGACTGAAATCGTTTGTCCCTAGTAAGAATTGTTGTTTAGCATATTATGTAGCATGTACCAATGTGATTTATGGGATGATGCATTGTTAAGTTAATTTGTGAGTTGAAACAATTCAATGCGGTTGTTATCTCTAACTTGAGAATAAATAGACTACTAGTGTTGTAGTTTACTCTCAGCGAGAATGATTGAATGTGCTAAAGTACATGCTTAGAATCGGTTGCTTTGCTTTAAAAGTGCTTATGACCCTTGATAATGTTTAAAGTTTTAAACCCTGTTGCATAGTTAGAACATTAAGATGATGTAAACTGCTGATAGCGTTAAAGAAGCTTTGCTGGTTGTTTAAAGATGTTCTAATTTAGACATGTTAGTAGAGAAATTTGATCATGCTAGCTTGTGACCGTAACTTGGAAGTTGATTAGAGTTGCTATTCATGTTGTTACAAAATATTAGCATGATTGGAAGTATGCAGTCGTGTTCCTAAAATGCTAGTGTCGAGGCCAATTGGAAAGATATGTGTTTTGTAGTTTGATGATATTGCAAGAACTTTGTGCTGGTCTAACTTATTAAATTTAATTTAATAGTTGGAGTATGTTGTGTAGTGACAATTTTGTTGTAACT
This sequence comes from Rhipidocladum racemiflorum, assembly GCA_036346355.1. Taxonomy (NCBI): domain Eukaryota; kingdom Viridiplantae; phylum Streptophyta; class Magnoliopsida; order Poales; family Poaceae; genus Rhipidocladum; species Rhipidocladum racemiflorum. Next base: position 23,101,652 of record CM070584.1, on the reverse strand, counting down.
TATCTATAGGGTAGCTAAAAGTAATGTTGACGTTTGATGATTATGCTCGTTGGTTGTTATTAATAACCTAGTAGTGGTGGTAATTGTTTAGATTACTTGTTGAAAACCATGGTTAAAATAGAGGAAAATTTTAACAAGTTGCGATGGAGTGAGCTTTGGATAATTAACATGATGTACAATTTCATCCTTAATGAATGTATGTCGTAGAATCATATTTACGAACCTTGTCTTGTGGAGATAATATTTACATGTTGAAGTCGCTTGTTAACTGAATAAGTTTCGATTGTCGAGACGTTTACATGTAGGTGGTATGAAATTTATAGGTTGATCATGCTTAAGTATTTGTTGAAGTACTATGTTTGAAATTTAGAATAAGATGTATTATGTTTTGGTGATCCGTGGGGATCATGTCAATGTAGTCTTGGTTGGGTGTCTTTTTGATAAACATCATAAACTTTAATTAAAAGTGTTGAGAATGGTAACTAGAGAAAGAATTTGATGTGTCAATTTTGTTAAATCCGGTTGGACTCTCTTGATGAGTAAATAGTGATTATTGAATGCTTAAATGGTAAGTGTAGTGGAACACAAGCTATGGTGGGGTTCATGCTGAGCTGGTGTTTAAAACCTTTGAAACTGGTTTGGTTGTTTGCCATCTTGGTTGAATGCTTTCGGTTGAGGTGTTCCTTATGTTGAGATTCAGAGTTTCCCCAAAAACTCGTAGTGTTTGGTGTCGACCTTTGGTTTTGGCGAAATTGTTTAGTTCGTGTTGTGAGTTTGAGTTTACATCCAAAAGTTTTTGAGTGGATCGCGCTCCTTCGCATCCACACTGAATTATCTTTCGAATTAATTTTAAAGGGAAGCAGATGGTCATAAAGGGATGTGTTGGAAACTTTTGAGTTAAGCCCTTAATGTGTAACTCTATTTGGCTAGAGTTGGAGTCATTTGGAAAATGTGTCTAGTGTGCGGATGTTTCACAAGTATGGATTTTTATGAATGTTTCATAAGTGAATTTGGTTAGAGAAGAGTTTCCTTTTGGGATTGAGTTTCCCTCTCTTTTGATAAAATTTATGGCAGTTGTTTGTGCAGATGTCTAACTTTGGAGTCAATGTTCTTTTCCAAAACGTTGATTTTGGTTAAAATGCGATGTTTTGCAAAGTTTAGCTATCTATCGTTGGTGGGTTCTGATTTGATGTGGTCTTTATCAAGTAACTATGTTGCCGCCATAGTCTATATGATTTAGCACAACCGTCGGTGTTATGGGTATTTCAATCATTTGATACAGGAAGAAGTCATTTAGTGAATGACTATTCTGCATCAGATTGTTCCATGATGAATGAATGGTGAAAAGTAAACATGACATCGTTTTTACATGTTAAATGATAAAAGAGTCATTGAGCCAGGTCAGTGAGAAAGTCATATATGGAGATATGACTAATCCGGAGTGCTCCTGAAGAATGTGCATTTATGTCATGAAACGAGATTTCCCTTGCTTTCTAGTATGAAAAGAAAGAATGAAGAAATTATGGTATCTTGGTTGTGGTGTAAGGGATTTATGCTTCCTTTGTGTGCTCTTTGGATGTTGCCGAATTCTTTCCAAAATGGTTGTTAACGCTTTGGGTTTGAGTTGTCGTGAGTACACTTGGGCTTGATAGCTAAGTGTTTTTGTGTGAGGGTGAGACCCTCTTAAGAAAAGAACCAATTGTGGTTTGGTAAAGTTTTTACGATCCTAGCTTGGGGCTAGGTGTAGAACCTTAGTGGTATAAGGGTGGTTTGTGATGGAGGTTGATGATGTAAGGATTTAACCTTTATTAAGAGTAGTGATGGGTGGAAGTGAAGTTGACGGTAGTTCGGTGATGTTTGTCCTGCCGTGAGCAATTGTCGTCACTAGTTGTTTTGGATTTGAGTTTTGCCTGGGAGAGGATAAAATGAATGTTAGCATGATCGTGTATCGGAAGGGCAAGTGTGCCTTAATGAGTTATTCCCCTCGAGGGAATTTCTTGGGAATGTAGAGAGGTCGTTAAAGGAATTGTGACTTGCTTTGATTATGTCATGTTGAGTTTAATGGAGTATGGTAGTCAGGTTGGTTTGTGATAGAAGTATGAAGTGTTTGCCGTGAGGATTCGAGCGTTTTGGGTTGATGGAGCCCTTTGTGGTTGAAACGCAGATTCTGTTGGGGAATTGAAGTGAAGGTCGATTTGTGAGGGGTTGCCCTTAGTTGAGCTAGATCAACACTTTTTCTCTATGTGTTGGTTTTGGGAACTCGTTTGTTGTTTGTTCCAGTTTTAGTCGTTGTGTGAATGTTTTGTGCTACAGACTAGCAGGATTGCTACAGCCGCTAAAAATACCTGAGTGGAAGTGGGAGGAAATCGGAATGGATTTCATTACCGGTTTGCCAAAGACTCAAGGAGGTTATGACTCCATATGGGTTATAGTGGATCGCTTGACTAAAGTAGCCCATTTTATCCCCGTGAAGACCACTTACTCGGGAGATAAATTAGCAGAATTGTACATGATCAGGATTATCTGTTTGCACGGAGTGCCAAAGAGGATTGTATCGGACGAGAGGTACCCAATTTACCTCAAGGTTACGGAATAAGTTGCATGAAGCCATGGGAACCCGTTTGAACTTGATCTGACTTATCATCCGCAGACGGATGGGACAGGCCAGAAAGAGTCAACCGGTCTCGAGGATATGTTGAGAGCTTGTGCATTAGCTTATGCTACCTCTTGGGATAAAAGTTTGCCGTATGCCGAGTTCGATTACAACAATAGTTATCGAGGCTAGTTCTGAGATGTCACCTTTTGAGGCCGTATGGTCGACCCTGTCGGACGCCTTTGAATTGGAATGAGGCCGTGGCGCCGTGTCTTTGGGCCTGATATTCTTCAAGAGGTCAAGAGCGGTCGCCATGATTAGGGAAAGGTTGAAGATAGCCCAATCTCGAGAAGAGTTATCGACAATCGTCGCCGAGACTTGAGTTTTGAACCGAGAAGACTTTGTATACCTCGAGTTCGCCTCTCGGGGAGTTAAGAGGTTCCATGCCAAAGGGAAACTCGCACCCCGTTATGTTGGACCATTTAAGATTTTGAGTCGCAGAGGCGAAGTTGCTTATCACCGGAGTTGCCACGATCGTTAGCGAGTGCATGACGTATTCCATGTATCCGATTGAAGAAGTGTCTCCGAGTTCTGAGGAGCAGACCGTTAGAATCAATTGAGTTGCAAGAGGATTTGACTTATAAGGAGTATCCCGTGAGGATTCTGGACACAATGGATCGAGAAACTAGAAACAAGTCAAACCGTTTCTGTAGAGTTCAGTGGAGCAACCATGAAGAAAGCGGCGACTTGGGAGCGCGAAGAGGATTTGAAGAAAGAGTTTCCAAACCTATTCCTTTAGTAAGCCCTGAATCTCGGGGACGAGATTCTATTAAGGGGGGGAGGTTTGTAACACCCCAAAATTTTGCTTTTCTTGAATTCATGTGTGATTTGGCACTTTGGTGAATTTTTGGAATTTTCTGGAATTTATTTGGATTTATTTGGAATTTATTTGAATTTATTCCATTTTGAAATAATTGAAGAAATTAATTTTGCAAATAAAATTTTGTTGGAAATATTTTATTTGAGTCCAAAATGATCCAAAGTATTTTCGAAATTTTTCTGGAATTTTTTAAAGTCATTTGCTATTTTTAATGAATTAAATGAATTCTTGGGAATTATTTTAAATATTAAAATCGCTGAAATTCAACTCGGGTCAAATCGTGTTCATCCGATCGAAGTCGAACCAGTCGGACTGAGTCCGAGCCACGTGACTCGATCAAACCGGCTCAAAACCCTAATCAATCCCAGCCGTTGGATCAAGATCCAACGGAGATCCGCCTCGTCGGTTCGAGCCGTGTCCGGCCGGATCCGATCGCGCCCCGTCGCGATCGTGGCGTTGATCGTGCCACGTGGGCGGTATGCGTCGTCGTCTCCGAGACCGAGCCGGACTCGCCGCCGCGTCACTTGCCGTAGAAACTAGGTTTCCGTGTCATGTGACGCCGAGGCTATTTAAAGCGTGAGACGTCCCCGAGGTTGCCCTCATCCTTGTGCACCCGTTCCCGAGCCATCTCGCTGGCCGCCCGATTGCCGTCACGAGCTCGCCGTAGTTGGAGGAAGTGACCGCCGCGGTTTTTGCTCGATTCCGTCGCCGTCCGTCGTCTTCCGCCAAGGAGCCCAGATCCGGAACCACCGTGACGAGACGCACCCGAAGAGACCCTTCACTTCGCCGGAGCAACCCCGAAACGCCGTCGGGCTCGTCGTCGTCTCCGTCTCCGGTGGCTGCAGCGCCGCCACGTCGCCATCGACCTCGCGAGCTCGGTGAACCGTCAGATCCAGATCGTGCGGTTGAGGTGAGTTCACGTGTCCCCAACCCGATTGGATCTGGACCGTTGGATCAAGATCCAACGGTTCACAATTGCCACGTGCCGTAGTAGTGTTATTATAGGATTAGATCGACCGTCCGATCTAGATCGAAGCGGCCACGATCAACGAGTAGTTTCAGCGTGTTAACCCTGGATCTAATCCGCGCGTTGATTTTCAAACCAACCAGCGGTCGTGATTGCGCCACGTGTCGGGAAGTTGGGCCAAGCGACGCGCGGTGGCCCACGCAGCGTGCGTGTGGCACAGACGCCCGCGTGTCGAGGGCGATGTCGGCCGTCCCAGCCGAGCGCGATGTCACCCATGACGTCACAGTGGGTCCCACATGTCGGCCGTGGTGAGCCCGCCGACGTCGGCGATGACGCGTCACCGAGTGAGCCCACATGTCGGGTCTCACGTGGAGTCGTGGGCCGAGTCCACGGTGGACCGAGCCGGCGTGGACCACGTCCATGGATCGGTGACGTCGGCCCAATCGTAGGCTGCCACGTGTCCATCGACGCAATAATTAATTTCCGAAAAAGAAAATGATTTATTAATTCGAAATATTGATTCAAATTTAGATTCAAACTTCAAACGCTTATAACTTTTGCGTTTCAACTCCGATTTGAGTGATTCAAATTTCTAAATTTGTATAAAATTGAGATCTACCTAAATATGAATTTTATTTAATTTTTGAACTAAAGTTTTTCTCTGCAAAATTATTTAATTAATTATTTAAACTTTAAATAATCATAACTCTTGCGTTTTAACTCCGATTTGAACGATTCCAGTTTCTAAAAATCCAGAAAATTATGTTCTCTCTGTTTATGGATTTTATTTGGAGTTTTGGGATGTTTTTGCCTATTGTTTATTCGTGTATTTGCTATTTGCACGCTTTACGAGTAGACGTTGAAGTGCCGGAAGGATTTGAAGGAGAAGTATTGACTCAGGATCCAACTCAAGACCAAGAGCAAGTACTTTTTGAAGGCAAGTTGTGCTTTGACCATGTTGATCCTATTTCGAAATCTATTTTGATTTAAACTATTGCATGCTAGTTCAATTAGAAAGATACTTTGTTTAAACATGGGGGTTAGATAAATACCAATTTGCTATATGACACCTTGATTACTTAAGTATGTGCCATGATCCTTTGTCACCCTAGTTGTGGTTTACTAGTTGGACATTATTAAATTGCCAACATGGGTTTTAGACCAGTTGTAGTATCTTTGCTTAGACCTTTCGTGCTCATGACATGATTTTGGACAATCAAATGTTAATATTGACTTAATGATATATTGAACCTGTTTTGGAAAAGTATCATGTGATGTTGATGGCACGTGGTGCATGGTAATCAAGCGGGTTTGATAAAGCTGATTTCGGCCAGGGCATGTGGCAAGAGTAATCAGGTGGGCGGTGTGGCACTTTGGGGATGTTGATTTGGTTCTTGGGTAGTCTTGCCCTGGTCACTCTAAGGACTTAACCTTGCAAGCCTTTGAACTGGTCATACTTGCAACCACATGGTCGAATGGGACGGCCCTAGTTGACTAAGTCGCTAAGGACTCACTTGTGGAGCCTCAGGTGTCAATTACACCGTTTGTGTGATTGTGCGGGGAGCGTGTCGTGGCGTGGCCGGATACCCATCTAACGGTGTGTTGGTCCCATACTTCGCCTTGGCTAAGGGAAGGGATGGTGTAGAAACCTGACAGGAGAGGACCACCTGTGTTGTTTGAGGCTTAGAAAGGCTTTATTCTGAACTTCGCCTTTGTGGTGTTTGACTGTATCTTGTGGGTAAAGTGCATAACCTCTGCAGAGTGTAGAATCTATTTAAATAGCCGAGTCCACTGTGATCTTGGACAATGCTCAGAATTACAGTCAAGGGTTAGACTTTCTGAAAATAACTTGGATTTGAAAGGTTGGGTTGGTTTAGTAATGAAGATGATGGAAATGTGGTTTAGGATGGGGAAAATTTTTATTAAATTTCTTGAAAAGTTATTTATGCTTTACTTATTTCTACTGCTTTCGAATCTACTTATATTTCTTTTCAAAAGGCATTTCTTTATAAATATACCTTAAGCTATTCCTTTGTACCAAGCCATGCATATAGTATATTAGCCTCGCATTCTGCATGACTTTCTTGAGTACCAAGTACTCACCCTTGCCTCAACACAATATCGGTTGAAGAGGAGATTACGCCACTTTGGAGGAGGAACTCCAAGAAGATCCGTCTACTTAGGGATGCGAGCCCGATCGGTTACTGGTATCTTTGGATGGCGCCACGAAGTTATTTGATTTTTCCGCTGCTATTATTATTATTTCTCTGTTAATAAGTTTCGCCTTGCAAGGCATATATTTGTACCTCGGCCATAAGGTCAAGTAACCCTTTGGTTATTTAAATAAAGTACTTTGATAATATCGATTGGTATGATTGTGATATTTACCGATGTTAAAGACTGTGTGCACTAGCGCGTTCCTGGACTAGTGTTGAATACACAGAGGGTCCGGATTTGCAAATTCGGGGTCCCGACAGCCGTCCGCCCCGGGCCTTCTGCCGCCATTGGCGAGTTCAGAGGTGCGGGGGTAAGCCGAGTGCACTTCCCTCCCAGTGGAAGAGATCCCGCACCCGACGCCCCCCCCCCCCCGCCAAGCCTACTCTCATGCTAGGCACTTGGGACGATGAGGAGGAAGAGTGGGACACCTTCGACGACACTGCTGAAGAGTAGGAGGTGGAGGATGTCCACGAGTGCTCTATCCGGTGTCCTCGACTGATCCAGGTGGACTGGTAGCTTTTTCTTTCATGTTTTTGTTTTACCCGGGACGCTTGTTCACTCTTCTTCCGCCGTCCTCAGTCCCTAGGAGGCCGCCTAAGGAAGAAGACCGACTTTTTGCGCCGTGTCCTTCCCTCCATCAAGACGAGCTGGGAACATAGGGATAAGTTAGCGGAGGTTCGGAATGAGCGTTCCCAGGAGCTCCAACGGCTTCGGTATGAAATCCATCTCTTCGCTTGGAGAAGCTAGACGTGTCGGGTTCTCTCTGGGGTGAGTTCTTTTCCTGACCTTTGCCGTCTTCTTGCTTTTGTCTCTGACCTTGTCCGGTCTTCGCAGTTAGGGATGCTGCTTACGCGAAACTCCAGGGGCAGCTTACGGCCTCGGAGGAGTGGTGTAAGGACTTGGAGGCGCAGTTCCGTGCTTCAGAGGAGAGGCTTCAAAGCACGGAGGCCCGAGAGCGCTAGGCCAAGGCCGGCCAGGAGAGGCTGTCGAAGGAGCTCGAAGGTTTGCATCTGGTTCTTGTCTATTTGATTTGTCGGGTTGGGGGATGTTCCGGGTCGTTGACCCACCCTTGCTTGCAAAGTACAGGAGGAGGGTGCGAGCACAATTCGACGATCTTGAAGGAAGGATTTAGCATGCTGATGCGCTGTGCTCGGCCTTCCAACAAGCCTCTGAGTTAGTGCTGACCTTCCTGCACCCTGGTGATCCAAGCAGCAGGAGCCAGGTTCTTCAGCGTCTGCGAGCAGACCCCAAGAGGCTTAGGGCCCACGTGCGGGAAACGGCGATTACGAGCTCCAACCAAGCGTTGGCGATCGTGAGTCGTTGTATCCTCGAGTGGAGCTTGAGGCCATCAAGGAAGGTTTTGCCTGTACTGTGGATGACGAGCAGGCCACTGTTCTTCTGAGGGAGGTTGAGAGCGTCTCAGAAGATTTAGTAGAAAACCTGTGCTTGGACCCTACATAGGCGTATGTATGAACTTTGCGAGGATGAATATGAATTTTTGTTTTGCCCTCCCATCTTTTGGCGTGTTGGCTGATTGCTATTTTGCCCGACTGGAAAGTCATCAAAGTGTCGTTTGGCCGAGTGGTGAGGTTCCTGAGTGCTTCACGGACCGACAGCCTAGCATTTCTTCTGACTAGTAGCGTTGTCCAAGTGCCTTTGCCCGACTACTTTGTCGCCCGAGTGCTGTTCCGGTCGCCCCTAGAATTAAGGAGAGACAACTTGCGGGAGCATTTAGTGTTCACTTATTAAGTGTTATGATCGTTAGGCTGAGTGGTTTAAGTAGGGGACTAATGCACGTGCGAACGTGCACTTATTAAGTGTAGCCCCCGGCTTACTGCCTAGTTGGGAAGCAACTAGGTCGTAAGGCAAAAAATAGAGTAATTAAAAGTGGAGGGGGATTATGACATCACCGGGCCGTTTTTATTGTATTGCTTGCGTGGCCGGTTCAAACTTGCCTTGGGACTACTGCCGAGTCGTTCTGGCTTCCCGCCCCTTTCTTTAATCCTGTGCGCTTCTTCTTCCGCGCCCCTTCGTATAAGAAGGGTTGGGGGAAGCCTGTTGTGTTCACTTCCTGCATCCTTCTTCTTCTCCGCCTATTTCTTATCTTTGGGTTCTGACCAGCTCCAATTTTCTCGTGCAAATCTTTTCAAAGTGAAGCAATCTTTCGCCGCATGCTTTCCTTTTGGGTGAAAAAGGCATTAGGCATTCATTACTTCATCATAATCTTTGTTCTGAGCAGCTCTCGCCCTTCCACGCTCAGCCGTGGCGACCAGATCCTCTCCCTTCCACTTTTTATCCTTTTTTGTCTTTTTGCTGGGGTCGATCCTCCCGGCGTTCTGCTAACGCATCCGACGAGGCTGCATAGCGGTCAGCTAAGGCGAACATCTCCCTAGCCGTAGTTGGAGGTTTCCGGGACATCTTCTTGATGAGATCGGGGTCGCTAACGCATTTCTGGAAGGCCACGACGACGACCGCATCTGAGACGTCTCGAATCGTATTCTTTTTCTGCATGAATCACCGGATGAACTCCCTCAGGGATTCATTTTTCTTTTGATGGAGTTGGTAGAGGTCCCAGGGGGTTCCAGGCTTCTCGAAAGTGCCCTGAAAAAAATTTTGTGATAAACTGATCACAGAGGTCTCCCCAAGAGTCGATGGAATCTCTTGGAAGCCCTGTAAGCCATGCTTGGGCCAAAGGAGCCAACATGACTGGTAGATAATTAGCTATCACGTTATGGTCGCCTCCGGCTGCTTTGACTACAAGGGAATAGACCTGTAGCCAGACTTCCGGGTCTCTTTCTCTGTCAAACTTGGTAATGCCTTTTAGATTAAAACCATCCGGCCACTGCACTCGGCAGAGGCGAGCAGTGAATGCTCTAATTGCGTCGATAGGACCTTTGTCGCGCTGAGTATGTTGGTGGCGCGGCGAGGAATCCACTCGGCGGTCTTCGTCCCGGTGTGGGCTATGTCTGCCTTTGTGATAATCAAAGGTCCGGTTGCAAAGATGCCGACTGTTATTCTCACGATTAATGCCAAAACGTTCGTGGTCGTCGTCCCCGTGGCGCCGCTCATCATCGTCCCACTCTCTTCTCCTAGCATTGAGGTCTTGGAGAAGGTCACGGTGGATGGTGGAGCGTACGTCCCTGTGGTAGGGGGATCTGTGTCAACTACTCCTCGTCCGACTACGGCCAGTCCGACTGCTAGCTGTGTGAGTTTCTTCTCTTGTACGTGAGGGCTTCATCATCTTGCCCCGCTGGTTGTGTTGAATCACCGCAGCCGTCACCATAGCTTTTACTTGTGCCATGATCGGTGTAGCTGGGCTATCAGATTCGATCATGGGTCCCAAGGTGTCAAGGAGCGTCTTGGTGGCCATGATGTTTTGCTGCGGAGTTTGGAAAACCGACTGGTTTCCCGCTCTAGCATGCAAGATGTCGTCGTTGACATTACGTGCCCGATTTTGAAGTGACCGAGCGTGGTCGTCTGGGTCTTCATGCCGGGCATGCTTCGTCTCGGTCTCCCTTGGTCCCCGTCAATTCTCTGATTCGGGAAGACTGCTTCTGATCACAAATATCGAACAGAAACCAGGAAAGCTCTCAGACCGGATCTGATCTGAGTCCGAGAGGATGAGGGCACCATGCTCGTTGGTGATGAAGTGTAGACTTCCGAAGCAAAAACCCTGGCCTGGAGCGAAGGTGATGCCATTTTCGAAAGCTATCGAAATCACTCGGATTGATCTTCGCGCTGCCTCTACCTGGCGTGCCAACTGTCGACGTTTTGTGTCAGCAATAATCTTAGGGGGGTTTGAATTTGTGGGGCAAGGTGCTAGATCAGGATCTCGATGGTAACACAAGACAAGGAATTATACAGGTTCAGGCCCTCAGCGGTGGAGGTAATGCCCTAGTCCTGTGTTCTAGGATTATATGTCGTATTGTATGATGTCCTCTTCTGTTCTCCCTCCCCCTTCTCTTATATACAAGGAGGGGGGGTGGAATCCAACTCGGTTACTAGAACATAAGTCCAAGTTGGTTACAAGCAAAGGGATCGTATCCTTCCTTATTTAGGATAGCTTCCTTTATGGTTACAATCTCTCCTTTTTAGTTACAACATGGTCGGATGGACCAGACGCGCGCTCTTCTCTTGAATGGTCCTCCAGAACCTCCTACGCGTGCATACCCGGTCCTTGTATCCTTCACACCATGTTACCCCTTTAACCTGGTTGATTATATTCAATCTCAGCCGTCCGATCTAAATCGGACGAGTCAGATTGAGCCGCATAGGTCCATGCGCGTGAGATGGGAGTGGATCTCGACTGTCGGATTTCGAATTGACGATCTAGATCGTACCACGCGTGAGCCAACCAGAGGCTACCACGTGCGCACGGAAACCGAAGCACCGCGGAGCTAGTCGCGCGTGCTTGACGTCAAGACTGATGTCATTCTGACGTCAGCCGTGACGCCAGCATCGGGCCCGCATGTTAGAAGCACGACCGAGCATAGGTCACGTTAGCGATGATGTCATGGATGGGTCCCGCCTGTAAGCCGAGCCGAGCCGGGCTTCATGACGTCAGCAATGACATCATCTCGAGTGGGCCCACCTGTCAGCATCCTTCGCATTCGTGGACGGGGTCCACCGTGAACCCGAGCTGGGTTGTGGACCCAGTCCATAGACCCGCGATGATGTGGAGGCACTAGAGTGTGCCACGTGTCCAGTGACATCATACTGACGCAATAAATAAATTTTTTCATAGAAAAAAAATTTGTTTAATTCAAATTTTTCTTTTTAATGTATTTTCAAACTTTGAATCGCTATAACTTTACGTTTGAACTCAGATTGAGGTGATTCCAGAGCCTAAAAATTTGTAAAATTGTTCTCTATTTGATTATGAATTTTATTTGATTTTTCAAGTTACATTGATCTCTATTTTTGGTTATTTATTATTTATTTATTCATTACGTGTAGATGTTGAATTGCCCGAAGGCTTCGACGGAGAGGTGTTGACTCAAGAAGAAAGTCCAGAGCTTAGTCAAGACCTTTTCCAAGGCAAGTTGTGCTTTGACCGTGTTGATCCTACTTTTGAAATTTATGTTGGTTAAATTAATGCATGCTAGTTTGAATTAAAACGATTTCAGTTAATTTGGGATTAGCTAAACACCCTCTTGAATTATGCCACCTTGTCTTAATTAATTGTATGCCCTAACTCATTTTGTCACTCTAGATTGTGGAATAATAGTTGGACATAAATACTTTGCCAACATGGGTTCATTAGACCGTAAATAGTCTACTTAGCCATGCATCGTGTTATTAACATAATCTTGGAATGCAAACTTAATATTGATTAATGGAACTATGAAATGTATTTTTGAATTAGTGTGATGTTGCCACATGATGATGTTGATATGTAGAAGCCTGTGTGGGTCTACATGGATGTTGAGTTATTGTTGGCATGTGTTGTACAATAATCAACCGGGGTGGGAAATGATTTAGGCAGGGGCAAGTGGAATGGAACTGGTGGGCCTATGTGGCAATGGGTGATGAGTGGTTGTGAGGGCTGTGTGCCATTTGAGTGTTGGAAGTCTTGCCTCGGTCATCTAAGGACTTAACTTTGCAAGAATTTGAACTAAGTCTAGCATACAACCACATGTCTGGAATGGGATAGACCTAGTTGAGTAAGTTACTAATATCTGGCATGTGGTACCTCGGGGTGATGGTTACACATGGGCGTAGCTATATAGGGGAGCGTACATGTGCTGCGGCTTGGTACCCATCCAACGGTATGTGTCGGTCCTATACTTCGGTACTATGTGAGGGGAGAGATAGTCAAGGCAATACTGGGGAGGTTCACATGTTAAGCTAGAAGTTTCCGAAAGACTTTGTTATGGTTAATTGCCTGTGTGGTGAGTGACTGTATCTTGTGGGTAAAGTGTATTACCTCTGCAGAGTGTACAACCTATTCGAATAGCCGTGTCCACGGTATTGGACAATGCTCGGGGATTACAGTCAAGGATTAGACTTTCATAACATGAACTAGAGATGGTGGTTTTTGTGTCATGAGAATGATGAAATTGTATGAGAACTACTTTACTTGAGAGTTAATTGTGAAAGGTATTACTGTTATTATTGTTTTATTGCTTTTCAATCTACTATGATTAATTGTGAATGCTGTTTACTGCAAAACAACCATATAGCCTGTCTTTGGAATAAGCCATGCATGTAGTAATAGATTGCATTCTGTGCACAACTTGTTGAGTGCTTTAAGTACTCACCCCTTGCAACAACACAAACATCAGCAGAGGATGAATCAGCGCCAGCACTAGTTGGGAAGTACCAGGAGGAGCCAATGAACTAAGAAGCGAGCCCTGTCAATTGCCTGTGGTACATTGATTGGATACCATGAGTTTTCTTTATCTTCCCGCTGTAGTTTATTTATTTGAGACTTAGCCCTGCGAGGCGTACTTTTGTAAGTTGACCATAATGTTATCTCAACCAGTTTATTTTTTATAAAGACTTTATTATTATTTCTTCCGCTGTGTATGAGTGTGATATTCATCTGTGTTGAGACGGTGTGCACTGTTGTGATCTTGGACTGGAATACACCGAGGGTTCGTGTTTGCACATTTGGGTCCCGACAAGGGTTAAGACGAAATCTCCAATATCTAAATATTAAGAAAGGACATCATTTAATGCCAAGGCCTGCAAAAGTTGTAACGCCTAGGTGCAGCACGTTCTTTTCAGTTCTCCCCGGATTCTTGCGATGTGTGCAGGGGAACGTATTTATCCATTGGGAAAGAAAATTGTATATATTCCCATACATGGAACTGTTGTTGTTACCTGCCCCTTCAAGAGCTCCGCTACTTCCTTCGGATCAGACTTCCTCCGAAGAAAGTTTTCTTGTGTTCTCTTCCAATGGCGTCCAGTTCCCGTGCCGCCGCTAAGGATTCTCGCCGCCGAAGGATGCAAAAGCAACCGAAGCAGTTTTTGAAGATGATGACTTCGCGAGTTTTTGGTAGACCTCCATCATGACCGAGGGTCGCCTTGCCGAGCTAGAGGCGGCTAGCTTCATACCTCCTTGGGCACTTGTCCACTAGAGGCCATTGCTAATGAGCCATTTTCCACCCCTAAGAATGAGGATGAGACCGTCATCTTTGAGGCCTTCTTCCACTACGGTCTTAATTTTCCACCTTCTCCTTTTCTATGCAAAGTCCTAGACTTCTATTCTCTTCGGCTTTTCAACCTGAGCCAGAACTCAATCATGATGCTCAGCGTGTTCGTTCACCTTTGTGAGGCTTTTCTGGGTATCAAGCCCAGCCTCAATCTCTTCCGCCACTTTTATAGCTTGAAAAGAATAAAAAAGATGTTGTAGGGGGAGCCAGATTCCACCTTCGTAGTAGGATGTCTGGGTCCTATATTCATGTCCCCGTTACCTCTTCTTGTCAATCTGACTGGAAGAAGTAGTGGTTCTACATCATCTCTTCGGACAACGTCAATTGTCCTATGTAACACCTCAATTTTTTGCTTTTCATGAATTCAAATGTTATTTTGCACTTTGGTGAATTTTTGGAATTTTCTGGTATTTATTTGGATTTATTTGGATTTTATTTGAATTTATTACCTTTTGAAATGCTTAAAGAATTAAAAGTTGCAAATAAAGTTTTGTTGGAAATATTTTATTTGAGTCCCAAATGCCCTAAATATTTTCTAGAATTTTTTTGGAATTTTTCTGAGTATTTTGCTATTTTTCTTTAATTAAATAAATTTCTAGAAATTAATCGGATTATTTAATCGCTGGAAAAATCGAGTTGGTTTCACTGTTCATCCGACCGAGCCCGAACCTGAGTCGGACTCGAGTCCGACCCGAGCCGCGTTTGAGCCGGACCCGAGCCCAACCTAACCCTAACCGCGTGACCGTTGGATCGAAATCCAACGGCCACAATTGTGCCACGTCACCCGAGCCCGACCGAGCCAGCCAGGTCGCCAAGCCAGACCCGAGCCCAAACCCCGTGCCCGTTGGATCTTGATCCAACGGTCCACGTTGAGCCACGTCACCGAATCCGAATTGGATTCGGATTCCTCCGCCGTAGCCGGGTGGACCTCGGTCTCCGCGAGATTCACGGAAGCCGAGGCCCCTATTTAATGCGCCGCCGCCGCCATCGTGTTCTCCGTTTCCTTGCGCACCCGTAGCCCTAGTTGTTCACGCCTGAGCCGCCGTGGTTGCGCCGCAATAGCTCGCCGTAGTTGGGTTAGGCTTCTGCCGCGGTATTCCGCTGTTTGCCGCCGTCTCCGCAGTCTTCCGCCGCCATTGAGTCCAAATCCGGAACCGTTGCGTCAAGCCGCGCCTGGGAGTACCATCCACTCCGCCGGAGGAGCCCCGCAACGCCGTTGCTGTGGTTGTCGTCTTCGTCTCCGGTCTGCTAGCGCCGCCACACGCCATCGCCGTCTCTCGAGCTCTCTCCACGTCATCCTCGGGTAATTTCCACGTTTTAGTTTCTAGAGCTGTTTCCAACCGTTGGATCTAGATCCAACGGTTTAGATTGTGCCACGTAGTCGTAACTGCACCGTGCTTGGATAGATCTCAGCCGTTAGATCTAGATCGTACGGCTAGGGTTAGCCACGTTGTAATTTTAGATTGGATCTTGACCGTCCGATCAAGATCGAACGGTCCAGATCAGCCGAGTTGTTTTCCAAATGCGTGAGGTTAGATCCGATCTGGGCCGTTGATTTTCAAATCAACAGCCGAGATCAAGCCACGTGGCCGGAAGGCTGACCGGCGCAATCACGCCCGATCGCCACGACGTCGACACGTGGCGTCGGTGGGACTCCGCACATCGATGTGCCGAACCGCACCATGACATCACCCGTGACGTCATGCTGACGTCACGGTGGGGCCCAGCTGTCAAAGCCCTCGGCCGAGCAGTGCGCTTACGTCATGCTGACGTCACCAGAGGGGCCCACCTGTTAGAGGCACACGTGCCGTGGACCGGGTCCACGGTGGACCGAGCCAAACCGTGAACCGGGTCCATTAACCCGAGGCGACGTGGTAGCCTCTGATTGGTCCACGTGTCATGCTGACACAATAAATCATTTTCTGAAAATAAAATTATTTATTTAATTCGGTTTATTGATTTTAAATATGGATTGAAACTTCAAACGCTTATAACTTTTGCGTTTCAACTCCGATTTGGGTGATTCAAATTTCTAAATTTTCATAAAAATGAGACCTACTCAAATATGAATTTTAATTAATTTTTGATTATGAATATTTCTCTATTTATATTTAATTAATGTTTTATTTAAACTTTAAACGATTATAACTTTTGCATTTTAACTCCGATTCGGACGATTCCAGTTTCTAAAAATTTATAAAAATGTGCTCTCTCTGTTTATGAAGTTTATTTGAACTTTTGAACAATCTTGTGTATTGTTTTATTTATTGTTTGCTATTTGCACGCGTTACGAGTAGACGTTGAAGTGCCCGAAGGCTTCGAAGGTGAAGTATTGACCCAGGAGCCAGCTCAGGACCAAGAACAAGTATACTTTGAAGGCAAGTTGTGCTTTGACCATGTTGATTCCATTTTGAAATAATTTTGATTTAATTTATTGCATGCTAGTTTAATTAGAAAATGCTTTAATTAATTTTGGGGAAATTAGCTAAATGCCAACCTTGCACTATGACACCTTGATTATTAATTATGTGCCATGACCCCTTGTCACCCTAGTTGTGGATTACTAGTTGGACATTATTAAATTGCTAACATGGGTAATTAGACCGATGTAGTATGCTTAGCCTTGCCACATAACATGTTTTTGCCAATTACATGATAACATTGACTTAATGAGATATGGAACTTGTTTTTGAGAAGTGTCATGTGTTATTGATGATGATATTAATGGCACGTGGTGCGTGGTAAACAACTGGGGGTGTGATAACTAGTTTTCGACCGGGGCATGTGGCAAGAATGATCGGGTGGGCCTGTTGTGGCACCGGGAACGTTGATTTGGTTCTTCGGGTAGACTTGCCCTGGTCACCCTAAGGACTTAACCTTACAAGCCTTTGAACTGAGTCAAACGTGCAACCACATGTCTGTAATGGGATGGACCTAGTTGATTAAGTCACTAATAATGTACCTATGGGACCTCGGGGTGTCAACTATACCTTTTGTGTAGTTGTACGGGGGAGCGTACCGGGGCTGCAGCCAGGTACCCATCTAACGGTTGATTGGCCTAAACTTCGCCTTCGCTAAGGGAAGTGTTAGTGTGCAATGACCGCGGAGGCCCACTTGTGCTGTTAGAAGTTTCCGAAAGACTTTGTTACGGACACTCGCCTTTGTGGTGTTTGGCTGTATCTTGTGGGTAAAGTGCATAACCTCTGCAGAGTGTAAAATCTATTCGAATAGCCGTGTCCGCGGCATTGGACATTGCTCGGGAATTACAGTCAAGGGTTAGACTTTCTTGAAAATAACTTGGACTTGAAAGGTTTGGTTTGGTTTAATAATGACGTTGATGGAAATGTGGATTAGGAATGGGAAAGATGTTTATTTAACTCCTAGAAAAGTTATTGATCTTATACTCGTTTCTACCGCTTTCGAATCTACTTATGTTACTTGTCAAATGCCGTTTTACTGCAATTATACCATGAGCTACTCCTTTGTACTAAGCCATGCATGTAGTATATTAGTTTGCATTCTGTGCATGACTTGCTGAGTACCAAGTACTCACCCTTGCCACAATACAACATCAGTTGAAGAAGAGTCTACACCAGCTTGGGAGGAGGAACTCCAAGAGGAACCGTCTATCTAGGGAGCGAGCCCAGTCAGTTGCCTGTGGTATACTGGATGGCGCCACAAAGTTATCTCATTTTTCGCTGCTGTTATTTCTCTTTTAATAAGTTTCGCCCTGCATGGCGTATATTTGTAACTTGACCTTAAGGTCGAGCAACCAGCTTGGTTAAGTAATTAAAGTACCTTATTATTTCATTGAGTATGATTGTGATATTTACCAATGTTGAGACTGTGTGCACTAGCGCGTTCCTGGACTAGTGCTGAATACACAGAGGGTCCGGATTTGCAAATTCGGGTCCCGACAGAGGTGGTATCAGAGCCATACTGACTGTAGGCTCACCCATAGTTAGATTGGTCGTAGTAAGGATAAAACCTATTTTCTAAAGCTAAAATTTGACAAGATAATGAATGAACTCTCGACTCATCCCCTTCTTTCTTGTTCATACCCCTTGCTGAGTTCTTTTGTCTTCTACTTTGATTTTAAAATGTTGCGCTCTTACGTGAGTGTCTTTGGCAGATGATGATGAAGAACAGCTACGCCGAGCGTGAGGGGGGCTACGCTGCCGAGTTTTGGCGTATGCTTCAGTTTCTTGGAGGTTTTGAGAGACCGCTCTACCGAGGGACTACACTCGTGCAGGCATGACAGGTCATAGGATGGGACGTCAAGATCACGATGTATGCCCGAGAGAAGACAAAGTTCAGTCGCCCTTTCCATTTCACCGCCAGGAGGTCTACCTTTGAGATGGGAATTCAGGAGGTGTCGCGTCGAGCAATGCAGCAGATCGCTCGCACTTACTCCAGGGAGCTGGAAGGCACAGTATTCCGTCACCACCCACGCCGAGACAGCAGAGCTCAGCGGAAGCCGATAAAAGATGAGGATGCTACCGTCACACACTTAGCCAGATTCGCCGTCGCCTAGGAGGAGCTTATCGATGACACAGTTCAGGAGTTGATGAAGGCTCGCGAGCAGGTTGAGGAAGAGAAAAAGCACTTAGAGAATGCTCGTGAGTACGTCGCCTATGCTGCAGAAAGGATCGCAGAGCTGGAGACCACACTGTATGGATAGGGCCCCGATCCAGTGATGGAGTTGGACGCCCCAGAGCCAGAGGAGGACCCAGAAGAGGCGCCACCTGCACCCGCGCCACAGCAACAGCCAGATCCAGAGCCAGAGGAGGACGCCGCGTCGTCAACCACAGCTGCAGTTGCCGGGCATGGTGATTGTTTCGCGCTTATGCCGCCGCACCCGCCCCGAGGAGACAGTGGAGGTTTTCTCGATGAGTGAGCATAGGTCTTGAAGTTGAGACTCCTTCGTCGAGTCGCGTTATAGAATAAGAGTCACCCTTTTAGGCGTTAGACTCCAGTAAGAGTCGATTTGGATTTTCATTACTTGCTGAGTGTGCAGTATGTGTTGCAAGGCCCTTAGGCATTGTGAGCAACCATACCAAGTTATTATTAATAATAATAATAGTTAGATTTTTGAGTTACACTTTCCCCCGCATAAGTTTCCCTACCCTCTTGTCTATTCTTATTCCCTCTCATCTCTGAAACCTTGGAGCAATCGACAGATGGTGAACACCCACGGAAACCTTGGAGGCAATGGGAGTGGTTCTCGCCCAGCTGGGAACCCCAATGATGGAGCACCTGCACCCCAGCCAGCACCGCGAGTTGACATGCAGAACTTTGGAGCATTCCTTGCCGCACAGACCCAGTTGATGCATGCAATGATGCAGCAGATGCAACAGATCACTGCCCACGCTACTGCTAATCATAATAATCAAGTCAATCAGGGACAACGCCAGAATTCAAGACTGTCAGAGTTCATGAGGACTCATCCACCCACCTTTTCTGGGAATGCCAATCCGTTGGAGGCTGATGACTGGTTAAGGTCAATATAAAGGAAGCTACACATTGCCCAATGCATGGGAAATGAGAAGGTACTTTACGCTTCTCATCAGTTGGAAGGGACCGCCGCAGAATGGTGGGAGAACTTCTGCGCCACGCGGGAGAACCCTCAGGACATCACTTGGGAGGAGTTTACAGCACAGCCAGGAGCCACGCCCCAGACCGTAGTGAGAGGCCGAGTCAACCATGTCACCGTAGAGGCACTCCAGAATGCCACGGACGTCGTACTGGGTAAGTTACTTGTCAACTCGGTGCACTTGCTTTGTTTGACTCTGGAGCTTCGCATTCATTTGTTTCTCAAGGCTTTGCTGCTAAAACAATTTGGAGATTGCAAGACTTAAATGCATGCTTTTAGTTCAAACCCCTGGTTCCGAACTCCGAACTAAAGTAGGATGTTCTGGGGTGAGAATATTAATAGATGGGGTAGAATTCCTAGCGAACCTTATTATATTGGAAACCCAGACCTTAGATGTTATTTTGGGAATGGATTGGTTATCCAAGCACAAGGCTGTGTTGGATTGTGGACGAAGGATTATCTCAGTTGAGAGCCCGTGTGGAAGGAAAGTGGAATTTCAAGCTACCGCCGTTAGAGATGGACAGTTGATGGTTAACAGCGCAAGGGCGATCAGCATAGAAGATGTCTCAGTGGTGAACAAGTATCCAGATGTTTTTCCTAAAGATCTACCTGGTATGCCGCCAGACAGAGACATAGAGTTTGTGATAGAGCTTGTACCTGGTACAACGTCGATAGCAAAGAGACCCTATCGGATGTCCACCGAGGAATTGGTAAAGATGAAGAAGCAGCTTGAAGAGCTGATGGAGAAAGGATTCATCAGACCAAGTTCGTCGCCGTGGGGCGCCGATTACGTTGCGTCAAGAAGAAGGATGGGAGCTTCAGGATGTGCATTGACTACCGTGCACTCAATGAAGTCACCGTGAAGAATAAGTACCCGCTACACAGGATCGATGATCTGTTTGACCAGCTGAGAGGAGCCGGAGTTTTCTCCAAGATTGATCTGAGATCGGGATACCACCAGCTGAAGATTCAATCAGAGGATATTCCGAAGACCGCGTTTTCGTCCAGATACGGACATTATGAGTTTACAGTTATGTCCTTCGGCCTGACGAATGCGCCAGCATATTTCATGAATATGATAAATAAGGTGTTCATGGAATATTTGGACAAGTTTGTTATTGTGTTCATAGATGATATCTTAGTCTACTCCAAGACAGAGGATGAACATGTAGAGCACTTGAGGCGAGTTTTGGAAAAGCTGAGGGAATAGCAACTCTTCGCTAAGTTCAGCAAGTGCGACTTTTGGAAGGACAAGTTGGAGTTCCTCGGACATGTAATGACCGCAGAAGGAGTCGCCGTTGATCCAAGCAAGGTAGAAGCTGTGTTACACCGAGCACCAAGACCGTGACCTGCATTCGTAGTTTCCTTGGTATGGCAGGTTACTACCGCCATTTCATCGAAGGCTTTTCGACAATTGCGAGGCCTCTCACGCAATTGTTGAAAAAGGAGAAGAAGTTTGCATGGATGCCGGAGTGTGAGAAAGGTTTTCAAGAGCTGAAGAGGTGATTGACATCAGCACCGGTGTTGGTTCTACCGGATGTTAATCAGAGCTTCGATATTTATTGTGATGCATCGCGCCAAGGACTTGGGTGTGTGCTGATGCAGAGCGGAAAGGTCGTCGCTTATGCATCGAGGCAGTTGAGACCACACGAAGAGAATTATCCGACGCATGACCTAGAGTTAGCTGCCGTAGTGCACGCCTTGAAGTTGTGGCGTCATTATTTGATTGGAAACAGATGTGAAGTATACACGGACCATAAGAGTCTTAAGTACATCTTCACCCAATCGGACTTGAATACGAGGCAGAGGAGATGGTTAGAGTTGATCAAGGATTACAATGTAGGAATCCATTACCATCCTGGAAAGGCCAACGTAGTGGCCGATGCTCTGAGTCGGAAGAGCCATACCGTGAACATGTTGGTAGCCACGGGTCAGGATGAGCTATGTAAGGATTTCCAGAGGATGCAGATTGAAGTAGTACCAGAAGGATTTTTGGCCGCACTGGAGATAAAGCCTACCCTGGAAGACCAGATCTGAGAGGGACAGAAGGACGATGAAAAGGTCCAGCGAATCAAGTCCAAGATGGAGGAAGGCAAGGCCAAAGACTTCAACCTGGACGAGCAAGGCACGTTATGGATAGAGGATCGAATTTGTGTGCCTAACAAGAAGGAACTGAAGCAGCTGATCCTAGAAGAAGCCCATGACTCCAAGTATTCAATTCATCCGGGAAGTGCCAAGATGTACCAGGATTTGAAGGAAAGATTCTGGTGGCCGAGCAAGAAGCGTGAAGTTGCCGAGCATGTTGCGTTGTGCGACATATGTCAGAGAGTCAAGGCAATGCATCAGAGACCAGCAGGATTGCTACAGCCGTTGAAGATACCTGAGTGGAAATGGGAGGAAATCGGAATGGACTTCATTACCGGTTTACCCAAGACTCAAGGAGGATATGACTCCATATGGGTCATAGTGGATCGCTTGACTAAGGTCGCTCACTTTATTCCCGTGAAGACCACCTATTCGGGAGATAAGTAGCCGAGTTATACATGACCAGGATCGTCTGTTTGCACGGAGTGCCGAAGAAGATTGTATCGGACAGAGGTACCCAGTTTACCTCGAGATTCTGGAATAAGCTGCATGAAGCAATGGGGACCCATTTGAACTTCAGTACAGCTTATCATCTGAAGACAGATGGACAGACTGAAAGAGTTAATCAAATACTGGAGGATATGTTAAGAGCGTGTGCATTGGCCTATGCTACCTCTTGGGATAAAAGTCTGCCGTATGCTGAGTTCAGCTACAACAATAGCTATCAAGCAAGTTTGCAAATGTCACCATTTGAGGCACTATACGGTCGACCTTGTCGAACACCGTTGAATTGGAATGAGATGGGTGAACGCCGTGTCTTTGGACTGGACATTTTTCAAGAAGCTGAAGAGAAGATTGCCATGATCCGGGAAAGACTGAAGATAGCACAGTCAAGATAGAAAAGCTACGCCGTTAACCATCGTCGAGACTTGAGCTTTGAACCGGAGGATTTCGTGTATCTTAGAGTTACACCCCTCAAGGGAGTCAAAAGATTCCACGCTAAAGGGAAACTCGCGCCGTGATATGTTGGACCATTCAAGGTTCTCAGCTGTAGGGGCGAAGTTGCGTATCATCTGGAGTTGCCGCAGTCGTTGGCAGGGGTACATGACGTGTTCCACATGTCCCAGCTGAAGAAGTGTCTTCGAGTACCAAATGAGCAGACACCGTTAGAGTCGATAGAACTGCAAGAGGATCTAAGGTACAAGGAACACCCCGTCAAGATTTTGGACACAATGGATCGAGAAACGAGAAACAAGTCAACCCGTTTCTGCAGAGTTCAATGGAGCAACCATGCAGAAAGTGAAGCAACTTGGGAGCGCGAGGAGGATTTAAAGAAAGAGTTCCCGAACCTATTCTTTAGTAAGCCCTGAATCTCGGGGATGAGATTATGTTAAGGGGGGAGGTTTGTAACACCCCAATTTTTTGCTTTTCATGAATTCAAATGTTATTTTGCACTTTGGTGAATTTTTGGAATTTTCTGGAATTTATTTGAATTTATTCCCTTATGAAATAATTACAGAATTAAAAGTTAAAAATAAAGTTTTGTTGGAAATATTTTATTTGAGTCCCAAATGCCCTAAAATATTTTCTAGAATTTTTCTGGAATTTTTCTGAGTATTTTGCTATTTTTATTGAATTAAATGAATTTCTAGAAATTAATCGGATTATTTAATCGCTGGAAAAATCGAGTTGGTTTCACTGTTCATCCGACCGAGCCCGAACCCGAGTCGGACTCGAGTCCGACCCGAGCCGCGTTTGAGCCGGACCCGAGCCCAACCTAACCCTAACCGCGTGACCGTTGGATCGAAATCCAACGGCCACGATTGTGCCACGTCACCCGAGCCCGACCGAGCCAACCAGGTCGCCTAGCCAGACCCGAGCCCAAACCCCGTGCCCGTTGGATCTTGATCTAACGGTCCACGTTGAGCCAAGTCACCGAATCCGAATTGGATTCGGATTCCGTAGCCGCAGCCTGGTGGACCTCGGTCTCGGCGAGATTCACGAAAGCCGAGGCCCCTATTTAATGCGCCACCGCCGCCATCGTGTTCTCCGTTTCCTTGCGCACCCGTAGCCCTAGTTCTTCACGCCTGAGCCGCCGCGGTTGCGCCGCAATCGCTCACCGTAGTTGGGTTAGGCTTCCGCTGCGGTTTTCCACTGTTTGCCACCGTCTCCGTCATCTTCCGCCGCCATTGAGTCCAGATCCGGAACCGTTGCGTCAAGCCGCACCTGGGAGTACCATCCACTCCGCCAGAGGAGCCCCGCAACGCCGTTGCCGTGGTCGTCGTCTTCGTCTCCGGTCTGCTAGCGCCGCCGCACGCCATCGCCGTCTCTCGAGCTCTCTCCACCGTCCGATCAAGATATGAGGGCCCAGATTCGTCCACGTCATCCCCGGGTAATTTCCACGTTTTAGTTTCTAGATCTGTTTCCAACCGTTGGATCTAGATCCAACGGTTTAGATCGTTCCACGTAGCCATAACTGCACCGTGCTTGGATAGATCTCAGCCATTAGATCTAGATCGTACGGCTAGGGTTAGCCACGTTGTAACTTTAGATTGGATCTTGACCGTCCGATCAAGATCGAACGGTCCAGATCAGCCGAGTTGTTTTCCAAACGCGTGAGGTTAGATCCGATCTGGGCCGTTGATTTTCAAATCAACGGCCAAGATCAAGCCACGTGGCCGGAAGAAGGTGGCCGTATCACGCCCGATCGCCGTGGCGTCGGCCGCGTGGCGTCGTGGGACCCGTGACGTCGCTGATTGCCGAACCGCACCATGACATCACCCGTGACGTCATGCTGACGTCACGGTGGGGCCCAGCTGTCAAAGCCCTCGGCCGAGCCGTGCGCTTACGTCATGCTGACGTCACCAGAGGGGCCCACCTGTTAGAGACACATGTGCTGTGGACCAGGTCCACGGTGGACCGAGCCAAACCGTGAGCTGGGTCCATTGACCCGAGGCGACGTGGCGGCCTCTGATTGGTCCACGTGTCATGCTGACGCAATAAATCATTTTCCGAAAGTGAAATTATTTATTTAATTCGGTTTATTGATTTTAAATATGGATTCAAACTTCAAACGCTTATAACTTTTGCGTTTCAACTCCGATTTGGGTGATTTAAATTTCTAAATTTTCATAAAAATCAAACCTACTCAAATATGAATTTTAATTAATTTTTTATTATGAATATTTCTCTGTTTATATTTAATTAATGTTTTCTTTAAACTTTAAACGATTATAACTTTTGCATTTTAACTCCGATTCGGACGATTCTAATTTCTAAAAATTTATAAAAATGTGATCTCTCTGTTTATGAAGTTTATTTGAACTTTTGAACACTCTTGTGTGTTGTTTTATTTATTGTTTGCTATTTGCACGCGTTACAAGTACTCTTTGAAGGCAAGTTGTGCTTTGACCATGTTGATTCCATTTTCAAATTATTTTGATTTAATTTATTGCATGCTAGTTTAATTAGAAAATGCTTTAATTAATTTTGGGGAAATTAGCTAAATGCCAACCTTGCACTATGACACCTTGATTATTAATTATGTGCCATGACCCCTTGTCACCCTAGGTGTCGATTACTAGTTGGACATTATTAAATTGCTAACATGGGTAATTAGACCGATGTAGTATGCTTAGCCATGCCACGTAACATGTTTTTGCCAATTACATGACAACATTGACTTAATGAGATATGAACTTATTTTTGAGAAGTGTCATGTGTTATTGATGATGATATTAATGGCACGTGGTGCGTGGTAAACAACTGGGGGTGTGATAACTAGTTTTCGACCGGGGCATGTGGCAAGAATGATCGGGTGGGCCTGTTGTGGCACCGGGAACGTTGATTTGGTTCTTCGGGTAGACTTGCCCTTGTCACCCTAAGGACTTAACGTTGCAAGCCTTTGAACTGAGTCAAACGTGCAACCACATGTCTGTAATGGGGCGAACCTTGTTGATTAAGTCACTAATAACGTACCTGTGGGACCTCGGGGTGTCAGCTATACCTTTTGTGTAGTTGTACGGGGGAGCGTACCGGGGCTGCAGCCAGGTACCCATCTAACGGTTGATTGGCCTAAACTTCGCCTTCGCTAAGGGAAGGGTTAGTGTGCAATGACCGCGGAGGCCCACTTGTGCTGTTAGAAGTTTCCGAAAGACTTTGTTACGGACACTCGCCTTTGTGGTGTTTGGCTGTATCTTGTGGGTAAAGTGCATAACCTCTGCAGAGTGTAAAATACATTCGAATAGCCGTGTCCGCGGCCTTGGACATTGCTCGGGAATTACAGTCAACGGTTAGACTTTCTTGAAAATAACTTGGACTTGAAAGGTTTGGTTTGGTTTAATAATGACGTTGATGGAAATGTGGATTAGGAATGGGAAAGATGTTAATTTAACTCTTGGAAAAGTTATTGATCTTATACTCGTTTCTACCGCTTTCGAATCTACTTATGTTACTTGTCAAATGCCGTTTTACTGCAATTATACCATGAGCTACTCCTTTGTACTAAGCCATGCATGTAGTATATTAGTTTGCATTCTGTGCATGATTTGCTGAGTACCAAGTACTCACCCTTGCCACAATACAACATCAGTTGAAGAAGAGTCTACACCAGCTTTGGAGGAGGAACCCCAAGAGGAACCGTCTATCTAGGGAGCGAGCCCAGTCAGTTGCCTGTGGTATACTGGATGACGCCACAAAGTTATCTCATTTTCCGCTGCTGTTATTTCTCTTTTAATAAGTTTCGCCCTGCGTGGCGTATATTTGTAACTTGACCTTAAGGTCGAGCAACCAGCTTGGTTAACTAATTAAAGTACCTTATTATTTCGTTGAGTATGATTGTGATATTTACCAATGTTGAGACTGTGTGCACTAGCGCGTTCCTGGACTAGTGCTGAATACACAGAGGGTCCGGATTTGCAAATTCGAGTCCCGACATCCTATGACCTACCACCCACTTCTTATCAATCCCACTGACCTATGGACAATGTTCCCTCTGTCAACTTCCCGTAATGCGTATTACGCTAAGAAGATTGAGGAGCTGAGGGAGCGATATCTGACGGGGTGGAATGTGGCGAAACACTTCATCGCGCACCACATCAGTCCGCTGAAGTGTCGCGATCATCTCACCTGGGATTACATTGGGATCACCGATGCTACCAGGGATACGTCTGACTGTAAGTGCCGAGGACACTCGTTTGTTCTTTTTCTCTTTTCCTTTTTTACAACTGAGCCGACTTTCCTTTTTGCCAGGCTTGATGGAGCTGAGCCTCGTCGCAAGGCTGAATAAGATCTTCCACAACTCGGATCCAGGTAGAGGGAACTCCCCTCTGCCTTCTTCAGATAAAACTAGCCGTCGGCCCAACCCGCCACCGAGTCCTTGAGCGAGAAACTCGGGAACTCGTATGGTCGGTTGGACCGAAGGCGGAAATAGACACAGCCGGCAGGAGAAGCCGTGCCGGTGCGAAACAAAGAATAAAAATAGAAAAAAAGACTGGCCATGGGCAAGACGCTCACATATCCCTCACAAAGGTGCGAGAGGATTGCCAGGACAAGGACGGAGTTGGGGTTGAGGTTAGAGATCTCACATTCGTAGTGGGTGAGCACCGACTCCAAAAACTCACTCTTGGGCATCCGTAGCCTGTTGATGGAGTACAGCTCGCAGGAGATGATCTCTCCCTCCTGCGGCTCTGGTGCCTGCTCGTCGCCGGCCACCCGCCACGAGTTCTCGTTGAGGTATCCAAGCCTCACGAGCATCTGGAGCCTCTCCTCGCTCATCCTGCTCACGCCGAACTTCGCCATTGATTTTAGAGAGAAATGAAGATGAACGCAAAAAGCACAATATTTGAAGGATTTCTCAAGTTTCGGGTGCAAGATGTGGGCGAAGGGTTCCCTTGACACCGCTTAAATACAGGGCTCGGGATCTCTAGAGCCTTAAATGCAAAATGTGAATGAAGAGTTTCCCGCCGTCAGACTCAAGAAGCCCTAAGGGCACAAGCACAGGTGAAGAGTTTCCTACCACTCCCGAGTCGATGCGTGAATGAATAACTTCCAAAACTATCCAATAATGGCACGGTTCTCAAAAAACTGTCCGCACCGTGATTGCAAGGCTTCTTCGAGAAGGAACCATGATAACCTTTTGTATTTTCTTATCTGAGCTACCTTTGGTCGGGGGCCGAGCTATGTACTCGTTTTCTTCCAACCATGCTCGCCTACTAGCGGGATATGCTCAGATGCTGCAGCAGTGTTTCACTGCAAGGTTCCAAACCCTCCGTTGAGTCTGTAGGCTCAAGGGGAAGGCTCCGCCAAGTAGTTCTCTCCTTGAACCTCGGGGGCTAGCTGTCGGGGATTGAATAATTTTTCATAAGTACCATAGTACCCCAGCAACCGATTTTCAGCCCACAACGCATACCCTCAGATGATGTTCCCCAGGATGTCCCGCGTGTGATCTGGTTGGCCGGCCCGTCCGGTCGGACCAAGCTCGTCGTTCGGCCTCGAGTATCTGTGCTCGAGGCCTGAGCATACATGCTCGGCCAGGACCAAGCATGCTCGGCCCAAGCTCGCCCATGAGAAGTATGGTTGGAAGGTCGTGTTCGATGGTAACGCTCGAGTAGTGCTAATCACACCACGACGTGGTGCTGTTACACCCATGATGGGAACGTGACGTAAATCAAGGCTTCGGTTACAGCCACAGTTGATGTAGTCAAATGCCCACTATTCAGCTGTAATTAGGTGGGATATTTCTTAAGGACTATAAATACCTCCTATATGTATAAGGAAAGGAGAGGCGCTTGTAAAGCTGATCCAAGCTAGTCAATTTGGACACACACATATACCATCTGAAACAATTAAGCAATACCACTGTCACTAGAGTAGGGTTATTATCTCCTCAGCGAGAAGCCCGGATCAGTATAAACCCTTGTGTCCACCATCCAGGTCTTTTGAGCCAATCGAGCATACTTCGGACGTAATCTCTTCATCGAAAAAGGGGACCGTGTTGATCCCTCAATCAACAAATAAGCTCGGTGGGGACCCGTTTCCTAATCGTCGACAAAAATTATGAATCTAGCATCATTCTTAACCACAAAAACACCGGTAGACGGCACATTTCACTACTGCACTTCCCTACCACAACAGGTGATCGGCACCACAGAAGCCATCCACCGGACTCACATGTACCTGTCGTGGTATCTAAGCTCGGCAAAAGGGTATTGCCGAGCACAGGCAATGCAACTGGTCGTGCTGAGCCCGACGTACTCGGTAGGTTAGTTATCGTAATTCAAGCTATTTGTGAAGCTAAAAGAGTATTGCAGGTAATATGTATCATCCGCCGTTATTTTTATAGTCATAAATAATATTGTTTCTACAATTTTATTGGAACAGACTAAATTTGAAAAAAAAAACTACTGTGCACGTAAACCAAAGGTTCCAAATAGGCCTTACTTCTGTTAGGAAACTCTGTTTCCTATCTCTTATGGACTCTTCCTTATCTCTAGCAGAACCGCTATATATAGGAGGCAGGGGCTACCCCTTTGTACACACAAGCAATGAGAATAATAAAGCAGAGCAGTTCCTCCTCATATTGTGTCTCTCTCCCTCTCTCTCTATTCTCCAGTTTAGATCTATTAGGCAACCCCGGACTATTCGATAGCGAGGTTGTCTAACATGTTATCAGCACGAAGCTCTACCGGAGAAAGATTGAAAGGTGAGAAAAAGACAAGAAGTGAAGGATCGTCGACAACGACGAACGACTACTACCGGCGATTGATCGCCCAATCCGATCTGCAATCAACTCGCCATCAAGCCGGCATCCACTCGGATTGCCGAAAGAAAAGTCTCTGGCGACTCTATCCTCTGCGATAGCCCTCTGAAGAATAGATTGGAAAGGTGAGAAACAGAAGATTGAATCTAATAGCTCGTTCAATTCTTTACGCGCATCTATGTGGCACGAAGCTACGAGTTCCCGGTGTTTCTCTAATACATAGTATGAATGCATCTAATCGTGGCATGAAGCTACGAGTATGCATCTAATCTACGCATCTAAGTACCGTGTTCTTCAACGTGGCACGAAGCTACAAGTTCACAACAACTTTCGCAGATCGTAGCATGAAGCTACAGATCGCTATAGTACATCGGCACGAAGCCCTATCACGAAGAAACAGTACGTGGGCACGAAGCCATCACATACCCCGGATGCCCAGAAGGCACCTCACCGGATCTGGCCAGAACCGCCCGTCGCCACGCCCGTAGGCGTCACCGCGCCTGGAGCCGCCCGTCGCCGCGCCAGTGCTCCCCTCGCGCAGCGAAGCCATCGCCGCTGGCTGCGTCATGGCCTCGCAGACTGCTGCTGTATATGCGCTATGCATGCGTGTTTGCATCATCACGAACTAGTGCATACACGATCGAGATTCAAGAAGAATCAAGGTATCTGATACACACTGTGCATGCATGCTCTTTCCTGGATGCAACCGAATTGCCTCATGCATGCATGTGGGTGGACGTGAGGAATTGAAGGACATGCATGTTTGCTTGCATTGCATGCAGCCGTAGCATGCGGCCATGCAACCGAAGCGGCCGCCGACGCACGGCATGCAGCCACCGGCCTCGGCTCGCAGCCGTCGCCGGTCGCCTCGCGCCTGGCTCGAGCCGCCCCATCGCGCTCCGAGGCCTATAGCCGCTTCTCCGCGCCACTGTGCGCGCACCCACCACCGGCTCTGCTGGCCAAGCTCCGCCATTGAAGTAGCCGTCTTGAGCCGCGCGGCTAGGCTGAAACCCTAGCCGCCGGTTACTAATGGTTGTGTTTGGGCTGTTTGGACCACTTGGGCCGGCCTAGGTCACAAATAATTATTTGGGTCACTGAGAAAATGACATTTGTGCCCCTCTGTTTTCAATAAATCTAGAAATCAGTAAATGAATTTAGAAAATTGTTATTAAACTAGAAAATTGGATATCTGGATATGTGGACTTCCGAAAAATTTTGAAAATTATTGGAAGCTCCAAACCCTGGGTTTTATTTTCTAGATGTTGGTCATGTTTAATATGTGGTAAATTATTTTCTATTACACAAGCAATTCTGAAAATTGCTTGGAAATTAGCGTAAATTATGAAAAGTGCTAGGAAAATTCGAATATTTCATACAATATTTGATGAGAACCTGAGTGGTTGGGATTTGATTTTGGTAATGAATAAACAGATATGAGACAATTGGTGTCTAGGAAAACACACATGAGGCTTGGTTCTTTAATTGGCACCCGGAAAACGGGAAGTGCTCCCTCCTCATGTGAGCCCTAGGGGCGAGTTGACTGGCCAAGAGTCGAATTGACGGAGATATTCGTTACCTATTTTCGCTCCCAACCAATGAGAGTTACATAAGTTGTAATTAGCATTACACCGCATTTAATTTATGTTGGAATTTATTTTACGTTATCAAGTAATGATGAAAAATTACCTTAATATAATTCATTGGAAATTCAAACATACCGCGAAGCGGCTGCCGTCAGCGCCAAGAAAGCCGACGTGCATGGAATCGACAAATACAAGACGCATGAAGCCGCGCTATGCCGATCGCCTGGCCGACTGCACACAAAGCCAATCGCCGCGTATGAATCCGATCGCTGCCTGAAGCCGATCACGCACATGAAACAGATCGCATGAAGTCGATCATGCATATGAATCCGATCGCATGCACGGCCGATCGTGCACATGAAACGAATCGCCTGAAGTCGATCATACACATGAATCCGATGGCATACATGAAGTCGATCGCGCGCATAAATCTGATCGCATGCACGAAGCCGATCACATACATGCACGAAGCTGTATTTATGAATTTTTATGAATATTTATGAATCTGTGTATATATGAATCTTGCATTTATGAATCCCGTAATTATGAATCTTGTATTTATGAATCTTGCAATTATTGTTTTCTTTTAGTTTACTGGAAATTCATGAGAATTTGTTTTATGCATTTATGAATTTTTGCAACCACTATCTATTAGATTACACAAAGTAATCTAAAGAAAGAATCTTGTGAATATGCAATACCTGGCATTGTCAAACGTGAGTTTGAAGAACTGACCCCGAATGGACAGAACTATCTCACATGGGCATCAAATTTGAAGATCATGCTTGCGAGCAAGAAGCTCCAAATGTGGCTTAGGGTCCTCGTAGGACGCACAACCTAATGCCGAGCAAAATGATCAAACTTTGCCCTTTCTCAGACATCACCTTTCAGCCACTCTGAAGAATGAATACATGGCTGAGGTGAGTGTACTTGAGTTATAAACTGCACTTCAGAAGCGGTTCGAGAAGCTCAAGTCCACCATCTTGCTCTAAGCACAGCAAGATTGATTTCGCTTGAAATTTTGCAGACTACAGAACAGTGGTTGTTAATGAATTTTGAATAATGAATTGTAAGCTCTCGAAGAGCATACATTTTCTTTTCTCATGAATAGAATTGCAATTTATTCTTTATTCCAGTATTCTATATTTGCAAGTAATGTTTTTGAATTACTTTGCCACTGTATGATTAGAATTATATTTCTTTTCATTGAGAAATTGTGTAGCGCCCAAATAGAGGAGATATGCATTGTTGATAGTAGGCAAAGCTAATACCATCTTAAGAGAGTCGAAATACTTCCAGACGATCACGAAGAACGCTGGAAGGATTACGAAAATCGCAGGAAGCGATACGCATATAATAGGCTCTGAAAAAGCCACAATTATATTGCCAATGGGTACAACTTTGGTAATTGAAGAAGCTCTTTTGTACCCTGAATCAACATGCACTCTCTTAAGTTTTCAATGATATCCGCGCCAATAAGTTTCACGTAGAAACCAATGAAGAAAATGACAAAGAGCATTTATGCATTGTGAAGCACGCGGAATATGAAAAAAAATGGTATTAGAAAAATATCCCTCATATGAATCTTGGTTGTACTACACAAGAATCAATACACACGCAGTGTATACTTCTTTAGAAGCTCTGAATTATTTTCCTTTATGTCATTGTATATTTAGGTCATCTTGGTCTTAGAATGATGAGAAATATAGTTAACAACTCATAAGGTCATGGCATTAATGTTAAAAATTTTCCGAATCATGAAGATTTTGTGTGCCATGCATGTGCCACCGGGAAATTAATTGTGAAATCATGTACTGAAAAATTGGCTTAGAATTGAATTTGCAAAATGTGTTTGTGCTTGTGTCTGACAATTTGACAGCAAACAGTGAAGTCATCTTTTGTGCCGGACCAAACTCTCAAACCAGTAAGTTTTGCATGTACGTCGGACCAATTTCTTTGGTCAGTCGTGAACGGCTTTTTGAGGTTTGATTTCGCTTGTACGACGGACCGATTTTGTTTGTCCGTCGTGAACGTGTTTTCGCCGGAATGACTTCTTCTTGGAACCGAGACTTTCACTTGTACAACGGACAGATTTTGTTGGTCCGTTGTGAATGGTTTTTTGAGTGACTTTTTCATGTGTACGCCGGACAATATTTTTTGGTCCGTCGTGAATGCGTTTTTGCTCGGTTTGGATGTTTTTGCAAGAATTGAAATGATTTGAATTTGAGATTATGAAATTTGTGATGATTTCATGATGCTTCTTTTGAAGTGGACTTTATGCAATGCTCGTGTGAGTATTTGCATGGATTGATGTGAGTCAAGTCGTGGACTTGTGCTCGGAATTGTTTTGTGGTTTGTTCATGTGCAGGTATTGCTCGAAAACGAACGTGGTCGATGACGGGACCGGAACTAGGTTCATGGAGGAACTGAGGTTCGGGACTAGGTTCAGGAGGAACTGAGGTCCTGGTGGTCAAGGATGTCATGCGGGACGTTCGGGCTAAGAGAATGGTGCACATGAAGAATGGTTAGTCACGTGAGAATGGCAGGAGGTCATTCGCGTGCAAAGTGTTAGTCACGTGAGTATGGCAGGTGGCCATACGCGTGCAAAGTGTTAGTCACGTGAGTATGGTAGGGTTGCCATATGCGTGCAAGAGTTGTACTCGGCCAGGTTGGGCCAAGTAGAGTTGTGTTGGATACAGATTCCTTCTAGGGAATATGAATCGTATTCAGAACTCCTTGTGGGTTGGTCCTTTAAATAGGAGGGTTGTCTCCTGTTAAAGGGCATCAATCGAGCCAAGTAGCAGAACAGGCGCAAGGGAGCTTGAGCTTGGTTTTAGGGTTTGTACTCTTTTGATGGGAGTACTTTAGACAAAAGAAATAAAGATCAATTCTTCTAGTTCCTTGTGTGCTACAATATTCTCTTTTGATTCTTGTTTGCATACTTGTTCTAGTTCTAGATTGGCTTTTGTTTTTTGATTTTCATCTTGATTTGATCCATCAAAAACCTCTCTAGGGTATTGATCTAGTGTTCCTCAAAGTTTTTTTGATAAATCTTTTGTTGTTCTTGATCAATCTACAAGTTTCGATTAGATTGATTTTCGTCAAGTTCTGGAATAGCAAGCTTGCGAAGCTTATAACTTTTGATCCGTAAGTCCGATCGAGCTGATTCTTTTTGGGTTCGATTCGTACTGGAATCTAGTTTCTTGTGTCCAAATTTCAGATCGATCCGACGGTTGGATCTCCAGGAATTCGCGTTTTACCGAACCTCTGTTATTCTGTTTTTGTCGAAAACGAGGCAATTATTTGGTTCTGTTTTGGGGTGAACTTTTAATAGATCAAGAATTTGGTTTTAGCTTCCGCACAATCATTCACCCCCCCTCTGATTGCTATATTCGTATACTTCGATCCTACATTAATAACTAGACCCTCTGTTATGAAAGTGCAAAAAGAAATCCCTGTATTCCTGGAACGCATTCAGAGGGATATTTGCGGCCCGATTCATCCCTTGTCGGGGCCGTTTCGATACTTTATAGTGCTCATTGATGCTTCCTTGGAATGGTCGCATACATGTTTGCTGTCAACAAGGAATCATGCATTCGCAAAGCTGATCTCGCAGATCATCAGAATTAAGAATGCTTTTCCTGATCATCGCGTGAAGTCCATTCGAATGGACAATGCCGGCGAATTTACTTCCAAGGCATTTGATGATTATTGCACAAAGCTCGAATAACTGTTGAGCACTCTGTACCGCATGTCCATACGCAAAATGGACTAGCTGAAGCACTAATAAAGAGGATTAAGTTCATAGCCCGACCGCTCTTGCAGAGTTGTAACTTGCCCAACACTTGTTTGGGACACGCAGTCCTACACGCAGCAGCACTCATTAACTATAGACCATCGGCCTACAACATCCATTCACCAATGCAATTAGTGCAAGGGGTTATCCCGAAGATTTTCCATCTTAGAAAATTTGGTTGTATGGTATATGTACATATACCACCCCACAAATGACTGCAATGGGCCCTCTCCGTAAGTCTGGGATATACGTTGGTTATGAGAGTGCATCCATAATCAGGTATTTTGAACCCATGACTGGAGATTTGCATACAGCCCGATTCGCTAATTGCATCTTTGACGAGGATCATTTTCCCGTCATTAGGGGGAGGAAATGAACCATTGGATGAAAAATGCCGGGAAATCATATGGCATTCCTTTGGGATCCCCGTATGACCCTCGCACTAATGAAGCAAATCAAGAAGATTTGCGGTGTTTAGCAAATGAACCGCCTGATCATTTTATGATCTCAAGAGCGTGGTTAAGTCGCATGAACCAGCAAGAAATGCACCAGAGAGGGCTGAAATACCAATGAAAGTAGAAGGTATCCTCATCCTGTTCAGAGGCCTCAAAGAAAAAGAACAGAAATCGGCTTCTCAAACCCAAAGTACCGGAGACGTCTGGGAAAAGCGGGCAAGAGGACTTACCAACAGCCAATCACGAAAAAGCCCCAAAGCAAGAAGGAGCCAGTTGAGACACAGCCTTTGGAAAGAAGCACGTGATTAAGGCAATTCCAGATCTGAACCTTCCATTGGAAGAAGCACGAAATAATGTGTGCGCACACATTGGCGGAGAAAAACTAAAGGAACTTGCTCCTGGAATGGGAAATAGCAGTGAAGAGCAAGTAGAAGTGCATGAAGCACCCCATGACGAAATGGCCATAAATTTTGTAATAATTGGAGAATCTATGAATAAAGCAACAACCATTGCAAGGCTTGTTGTTCAAGGTTTCACTCAACGTCCTAGGGTTGATTATGAAGAAACCTATTCTCCGGTCATGGGAGGAATTACCTTTAGATACTTAATCTCAAATGGCAGTCAACTTGAAGTTGAGAATAAAGCTAATGGATGTTGCACATCATATTTGTATGGAAACTTGGATTCAGAGATATACATGAAAATACCAGAAGGTATCCCTATCCCGAACCAAGACAGAGCAAACAGAAACCTATACAGTGTGAAATTGGAGAAATCACTGTATGGACTGAAGCAGTTAGGAAGAATGTGGTACAATTGCTTGAGTGACTTTCTTTGCAAGAAAGGCTACACAAACAGCGAAGATTGTCCATGTGTGTTTATACAACGATCCCCGAATGGATTTTGTATAATCTCCGTCTATGTAGATGACTTGAACATCATTGAGACGGATGAAGAAATTGAAAAAGCATGCACATACTTGAAATCTGAGTTTGAAATGAAAGACTTGGGTAAAACCAAGTTCTGTTTAGGCTTGCAGCTTGAACATGTCCAAGGCGGAATCTTGGTACACCAATCATCCTACACGCAGAAAGTGTTGGAGAAATTTGGTTTTGAGAAAGCATACCCCGCAAAGACCCCAATGGTCGGAAGGTCACTCCAAGCAGACCTAGACCCGTACAGGCCTAGAGAAGAGGGAGGAAGTCACGAGAGCAGAATTCCCATATTTGAGTGCAATTGGAGCACTTATGTACCTTGCGAATAGCATTAGGCCTGACATTGCGTTATTTGTGAATTTGCTAGCACGGCGGTCTGAGAACCCACCAAAAGGCATTGGAAAGGGGTGAAGGACATCTTCCGTTACCTCCAAGGAAGCAAAGATCTTGGTTTGTTTTACAGAAGAAACAATGAATTGAATTTGGTTGGCTTTGCCGATGCTGGATACCTGTCAGATCCGCATACTGGCAAGTCACAAACCGGGTATGTTTTCCTTTGTGGTGGAACTGCAATATCTTGGAAGTCGTCTAAGTAGACTCTTGTCTCGACGTCGACAAACCACTCAGAAATCATTGCATTATATGAAGCTTTCCGAGAATGTGCATGGCTTCGAAGAATGGTTCACCACATCCAGAAGTCATGTGGTTTGAACATGGAACAAACCCCCACAATTATCTATGAAGATAATGCAACTTGTGTTGCTCAAGTGCAAATGGGGTATGTGAAGAGTAATCTTACAAAGGATATCAACCCCAAGTTCTTTTATGCTCATGAAATGCATTAGATGAATGAGATAAAAATACTGCATACTAAGTCATGTGAAAATCTCGCAGATTTGTTCACTAAGTCACTCCCGGCATCTTCCTTTGAAAGAAGCATTAGAGGAATCGGGATGATGAGACTTAGAGAAGTGCAGATTTCAGGGGGAGAATTTTCACATACTCCTACATAAATCTCAAACATGAAGTTTGAGTACCCAACGTGAATCTAGAAGATTAATATTGAAGTTTGGGTGGATTGTACTCTTTTCCTTAAGTAAGTTTTTCATTAAAGTTTTCTTACATAAGGTTTTTGATGAGGCAATTCGTGCAACACAGCAAGCGTATGCTATGTACTCTTTCTCCAAGTATTTTTCCCACTGGGTTTTTCTGGAGTTTTGATGAGGCATATGCATTTCGCTGGAAAGAGTCCAAGGGGGAGTGTTAGGAAACTTTGTTTCCTATCTCTTATGAACTCTTCCTTATCTCTAGCAGAACCGCTATATATATGAGGCAGGGGCTACCCCTTTGTACACACAAGCAATAAGAATAATAAAGCAGAGCAGTTCCTCTTCATATTGTGTCTCTCTATTCTCCAGTTTAGATCTATTAGGCAACCCCGGACTATTCGATAGCGAGGTTGTCTAACAACTTCCACCCGTCACGAGTCACGACGACTGTATACTACAGACAGACCACACCATACCGGGGCCCGGGGACATTGCCGCACGAGATCCCCACTCAACCCGACGGCATGATGGACCCCTCCTCCTCCACCGCCCCGATCCCCGCCGATGCCGTCCCGGCAGTCCCCACCGTCGGCGACGCCGGGGGCCCCGGTGCCTCTGTCTCCGCGGCGGTCGCCACGGCGTCCCGGCGTTTCCAGCACCTGCTGGACCGGTCCACGCCGCACGTGGGGCGGCGGTGGCTTTGCTTCGCCGGGGTGGCGGCCGCGTACGCGCTGCGCGTGTGGTTCGCCGGCGGCTACTACATCGTCACCTACGCCCTCGGCATCTACATCCTCAACCTCCTCATCGCCTTCCTCTCGCCGCAGGTCGATCCCGATGTCGCCGACGTCCTCGGCGAGGGGCCTGCGCTCCCCACCCGCGCCTCCGACGAGTTTCGCCCCTTCGTCCGCCGCCTCCCTGAGTTCAAGTTCTGGTGCGATCCGTTGTTCTCGCTTGCGTAATTCGGGTCGCATCGTGGGATCTTTTGTGTATGTTTTATAGAGGAATTGGATTATCTATGCGTGGTTCTTGCTTGCTTGATTGGGCTGAAGGGTGGAATCTTTGTTGGTTTGCAAGGATCTTCGAGCGTTGTGGTGAGGTTTGATACGTGTTATTGAGGAATTTTGGTAAATGCTGTGGTATCTGATGATTTTTTTTCTTGGCGACGAGAACTTGAGAGATCTTTATAATTGGGGAGGGGAGAAACATTTGATGGTAGAGTTTGTTTTTTGGTTCGGTAGGTGAGGCAGCCAAATTTCGGCCTTGTTTTGATTGCTGGAATTGAAATGTTTCTTGTGAAATTTCTTGGAAAGTCATGTGAAATTCCGATGTTCCAAACAGGCCCTTTACGTGAGGGCTTCGCTTGTGATTTCAATGGTTGCACGTATCACGGTGTTGGCGTGCTTGGCGAGCTGCAATAGAACCTATGATTGGGGATGGGATTGTAACTTGGCGAGTTAGAATTGGGTGCTTCATGCTTAAGCAATGATCGTTATGTGTTGTTCATAGTCTTCGTAGGTGTGGAAGACAGGATATTTTGATGTTAAACTTTTGAAATCTTGACTTCATTAAGATCTCTGAACAAGTTTATTCATATGACTTGGGAGGAGTGAATTCTTCTATATGTGGTGGCACACATAGTAGGCTCTTTCGGATTATATCTGGTGGATGAGTAGTTGACTTGATGTTCCTGTTCGTTTTGCCAAAGACTATCAACTTCTTCACCTGCCAAGTTGGCTTGCCAGTAGTGATACATTAATATATGAGTTTATTAAATGACTAAACAAGGTTAATATTTGAATATGGGATAACCAGCTATTATGGTTTTGTTTGATGATCTGAGGTTGTGTGGAATGGGGATTACTAGGTATGAAACAGTTCACAATAAAAAAGAATATGCTTTTCATTAGGATTTTTGGGATGCATGTACTGGGATGTTGAGTTCTAGGAGCAGAGGATGAGCAAGAATGCACTTTCCTTTCGATGGGGTCAATCTTCTTAATTTAGTGGAGATGTAATGTTTGCAAATTTTTCTTGATGCTAAGCATTGCATATTCCAAAAGGGCGAACTAGTATTATGTATGGGATATGAATTTCCTAATTTTGGTTGATATGAAATGCAGATGGTACTGCCGCCAATATTTAGTCCCCTTTATGCTCTTTTATGCACAAAATATTCTGTTTTATCTTATTGATAGTATATTGTGGGTAGTTAAGCCAATGTATTTTGTAGGCTGAAAATATGTATAACTTTGTACATCTGAAGGATTGGTAAAAGATAACTACGTTCAGACTGTAGTGTCCACAAGTAATCAAGAAAATGGAAAAAGACAGCAGTCTAAAAATATAAATGCAGTTGATCTCATAAATGGCTTCCTGGTTTCTTAACAGATTATGCTACCTATCCCTTGCCATTGGACGGTTTTGATCATATTGTAACACCTCAGCCCATTGGTGGTGGCCTTTGTTTGGCTCAAGTGTAGTAGTGATGGAATTAGTCCCACATGAGTTTAGATAAGTTTGGCCAACATATAAACCCAAGGGAATCAAATGTGGGAACTCTGGGTTAACTCTTTCAGGCAAAGCGAGGATGGAAAGAAAACACAAGTGAATTGCTACACGTGTTTTGGTCAGTCCCACGTTGTGTGTGTGTTTGGGGGGGGGGGGGGGGGATAGGCTTTAAGCGAATTTTTGGCCCTATATATGTTAGTTACCGAAGGCTAGGGTAGAAAGTTTAGCTTGTTCAGCTTTCTATGCCTTGTGGAGGAATACGTATCTGATACAGATACTTTCTTCCTATTTGCACTACTCTGTGTGTTATACTATTCTATGGTAGAACTTTCCTCTTAGATACTGTACATTGTACAATTTTTTTGTGTGTTTTTAAATTGTTGGCATGTGTCATTAAGGCAGATAGCTGTTATGAGGGATTATACGAGACTTCTGGATATATAACTCTTTAGCTGACCAGTCTGTTGCAAAAACGAGATGGTGTTTACCACGAAGTGCTCTACCTAGCATGTTTTGTCCTCCATGAAATTCATAACTTTGCATGAGTTAGGATATGCCTTTCCCAATTACTTCAACAGTAAGTCAATTCTCCTTAAACATCATCCTTCTGCATTTCTCTAAAAATGGCCAAAGTTTGTACCTCATTTATATTTCTTCAAAAATAGCGTGACAGTGTTTCATGTTAGTGTTACAATTACAACCAATTCAGGCAGGGCAATTCTCAGCGCCCCCCTCTCTCCCCAATTTCACCTGAGGATTAAATTAATCCAATAAAAAAGTACTCTTTAACATCTTGCAAAATCTAGTTAGTACGGTACACATGTTCTTGTTCCTAAAACTTTGGTTGCGTTCTTTTTTTAGTACTTTCCTTATTTTGGTCCTTCTGGTTATCACCCTAAAATTTCAACTTGATGTTGATTGGACAATAAATGACGTTTTATATGATAAGTACAAAAAGTTTTATTCCTTTTAGACTCTTCCATAGTATAATATTTTTATGCTTACCTGCTGATATATTTGTAAGTTATTTAGCCCAGTATCGTGCTTTAGCTATCATTGATTCTCTCCTAACAGCAGATTGTACAATGGAGAATCTAATTACATATCCAGTATCTTCTCTGTTTTGAACCAACCGCACTATCTAAGCAGCATTGTAACTTGCAAAGTCAATTGACTTCGAGAATCTGGGCAGTTGATTTCTTTGAATAATACAGTTAACTTCTCATTCAGTTGGTAAAAGAAATTTTATTGCCAAACAAAAGGATCTTTGTTGTTCCAAGGTAACACCTTTTTTACACTGTCTTCTCCTTTGCAGGTATTCTATTGTTAAAGCATTTTGCATTGCTTTTGCCCTGACGTTCTTCAGCGTGTTCGATGTGCCTGTGTTTTGGCCTATTCTTTTCTTCTACTGGGTGGTGTTGCTTACGGTCACAATGAAGCGTCAGATTTTTCATATGATAAGATACAGATATGTTCCATTCTCCTTTGGAAAACAGGTACCTGAAATAATAATTTTAATTACTTGCTACTACTTGCTGAAATAATCTTAATATTTATCATGTCCTTATGTTGATACTTGGTTTATTTTGTCAGCGTTATGGGAAAAGGGCAGCTTCTGCAGATGATCTCACCCTTCCCAAGGATTAAGTACTTGGGAATCTGTAACTGAGAAATGCCTTTGTTAGTTATGTACCAATTGGAAATGGCTTATAGTGGCTGCACAGAATATGAACTTTACAATGCTAACATCAAGCATTAGAACCTCATTAAAGCCCTGGTATCTTTACAATGCTGAGAGGATAGGTCTTGACTGATACTTGATGCCCTACTC
Source organism: Rhipidocladum racemiflorum (assembly GCA_036346355.1). Taxonomy (NCBI): domain Eukaryota; kingdom Viridiplantae; phylum Streptophyta; class Magnoliopsida; order Poales; family Poaceae; genus Rhipidocladum; species Rhipidocladum racemiflorum. The sequence goes on along the minus strand of CM070584.1, from coordinate 23,060,244 downwards.
TGGCACGCTTTTTCCCCTGGTGTTTCCCTGTACTAGAGCAAAATGATTGTACACAATTATTGCTCCATATCTCTTTGCATTATGTAAAGCAGATAAGATGATACAGAATCTTGTATACTTTTGTGAAGTGCTTTATTCAACCATCATGTCTCGCCGGGTCAATTGACGCTTGCTTTGCGGCATTACGTTGATTGACTATGTTGGGTTAGTTTACTCCTCTCCTCTGCTGTGATTGCGTCGCCTCTTTATTTGCCATATCATCTGTGTGTGCATCTCTCAAAATGCTCGAGTTAGTCTTGCATAGGAGCTCTCCATTTTATGCCCAGTTTGGAACAAGGGAATTTTCCCTGATTTTGTATGGGATTTGAACCATTTTGTATGGGATTTGAACCATTTTGTGTGAATTTTTACAAAATTTCCGTAAAATTAGAAGATTAGGGAATCGACAGTAAACTTATATACTCGGGCCTTCGAATATGTAGAGACACGAAATCTGTAGCACACGATGTAGACAGATTCGGACCTTCGGGCGGAGTAATACCCTACTTCTATATGGATGTATATGTAGTCGACAAGACAGAATACAGAGCAGGATGCTTAACTCTAATTATAATGAAGATTGTTTCTAGGATATGATCAAGATCTAGCTTATGAACTATCAAAGCGTAGTTTGTCGGTTCCAGAATCCTCCTCCAGAAATCTCTTTGCCTCTGTTCTTATATAGTTGAGGTAGCCTCTTCACGGGTTGTAGTCGATCTAAGCATCGGGAAGTAGAGCATTTATTGCCATGGCCTGCAATGCCTGAATGCATTGCCATCTTTTCATGTTTTTCTCTGATCACTCACCGTGTCGTGGGGAATGAATCATCCACCAGTATAGAAAGTTTTTGGCTTATAAATTTTCATACTTGGAACTATAACCGCTCACCTCAACCTTATTTCAAAAACTCCCTTGCGCTCCTTAAACCCTAGTGCCGCCGCCTTTGAAGAACTCATCTTGTGCCTTCTCCAATGGTATCCGGCCCCTCAGCCAGCATCGAAGATGCTTCGCTACCAGAGAAGAAATATAAGACGACCAAGGCGGCCTTCGAAGACGAAGCCCTCGAGAATGTGTGGCAGAAGTCGATAATAACGGAGAAGCATCTCACCAAGCTGGAGGACGGCTTCGTTCCCCCTCGGGAGTTCTTCCATTGGAGGCCGTCAGTTGGTGAGTCGTATCCCGCCCTCAAAGATGAAGATAAGACTGTTGTTTTTGAGGCCTTCTTTCGCTGCGGATTTAGTTTCCCCCCTTCCCCGTTTTTGCTCGAAGTCTTGGATTTATACCAGATCCAGCTTTTCAGCATAAGCCCCAATTCGATCACGATGTTCAGCATGTTTGTTCATCTTTGCTAGGCTTTTCTGGGTATCAAGCCCAGCCTCAATCTGTTTCGCCACTTCTATAGCTTGAGGAGGGTAAAAAATGATGTCGTAGGGGGTGCTAGATTCCATCTCCACAGCGGAAGGTCAAGATCGTAGATCCTAGTTCCTATTACTTCTTCCTGGCAATCGGATTGGAAGAAGTTGTAGTTTTACATCACCTCTTCGGACAATGTCAATTGCTCTCTGGCCTACCGCACGCTCCTTATCAATCCAATTGACCTCTGGACGAAAGTCCCTCCTTCGACTGCCCATAATGCGCATTATATCCAGAAGATCGAGGAGCTAAGGGAAATTGGACTGATTGGGTGGCATGTGGCCAGAAACTTCATCACGCGCCGGACAAGCCCATTGAAGTGCCGAGATCATCTGGCCTGGGACTACTTCGGAGTCAGTGATGCTACCAGGGATAATCCTGAAGGTAAGCATTGGCAATACTGTTGTTCCTTTTGTTCTTGCCTAGACGTTCATAGCCCAACTGGAGCTGTCACTTGCTGGTGAGGATGAAGATGCGAACCAGAACCCTTAGGCCTACTTTCATTGTCATATGAATCTGAATCTTCTGTTTGCATGGTGGTCATATGTGATAATGCCAGTTAACTTGCTTGTATATCGTGCTTTGTCTACTATCTCCTTGACTATGAGATAGAGTAGCACAAGTAGATGCAAATCTGACTCAACATTCACAGACCTTCAGTAGAAAACTTCATTGCCGAATGTATACCTAACTGTATATGTGCACAAGGCTAGAAAACTTTCATCAAATTGCTGAGCCCCCGAGCTTACACTCGGATATCGGATAGGCCGCACATGATATAATCACTATCTAAGCTGAAGTAAACTACACGGTTTTTGCATGTCTTCATCGACCCTATCACTTAGGCTTTGTAGCAAACATGAACTTGTCGAACAACGCAAGTAGAACCGACTAGAGGCATCGTCTCCCACCGACCGCTGAGCATTAGATGTCTGACAATCTAGTGCCTGTATGCGCGCAGGATAGATTTTGCTCGTTGTCGGGTTCAAGCATGGCCATACATTGGTTTTGTTTGCTGACATGCTAAGTACGCAATCGAATAAAAGCGTGCAAAGAACCGTATGCAAAAGAAATAACGAAAATCGTGCCTACAACTCCCAGGTCGATAATGGTATCAACTAGGAAATAAAACAAAGTACCGAGTTACCTGTAGCCCACGACTCCTTACTTGATGAAGCCATCGAGTGGGGAGTAGATTGACGTAAGTACAAAGTTGTGACGCAGCCCTCGACTCTTTGCCCGATAGTCGGATCGAGCAAGAAGTGAAGTATCAGCATTAAGGATACCTGTTGTGACTCCTAACCTCTTATTCGATAGACATATCGACCTGAGAGTGGAGCTAAGTACAGAAAAAATTGAGCAAGGTAGCCCCCGACCTTCTACTCGATGAGCACATTGATTAGAAGGTTGAGTTCATGCACCAAAAAAATGCACGATGTAGCCTCGACTTCTAGCTCGATGACTCAATCGAGCAGGGACGTAGAGCATAAGCATCAGGGATAGTAGACCCCAATCGTACACTTAGAACGGTTGGAGTAAAGACTCATTCCAACAGTTGGGTACTGCTACACCTTTTGCGTCCCTTCGGCTTCCATATAGTGCGTCATTTAGTCCACGTCTTGATTTGGCGCCTCCTCGGTTTCTGCATTTGTGTGGAAATTTAATGGGTGCCTCGTGAATTAGGAATGTGCTGGATCTTGACAGAGCTATTGCTACAGTGCGGCCCATTTATAAATAAACGAGGCTCGTAGCCATCAGCTACAATCCACTTTTCTTTCTTACTTTCTACTCGAAGGGCGCCAATCTTTCTGACGTATTCATGGCCTCCACTCCACCATCATCTCCGTCTGTGGAATCCTTGGGGATTCTCCTCTCCCGACGCCATTGGCCATAGTCTCTCTAGGCTGGATCATCATCTCCTCCGACGAGGAGGATGAGATCGACTGAGAGGCTATTATAACACCCCAAAATTTTGCTTTTCTTAAATTCATGTGTGATTTGGCACTTTGGTGAATTTTTGGAATTTTCTGGAATTTATTTGGATTTATTTGGAATTTATTTGAATTTATTCCCTTTTGAAATAATTAAAGAATTTAACTTTGCAAATAAAATTTTGTTGGAAATATTTTATTTGAGTCCAAAAGGTTCCAAAATATTTTCCAGAATTTTTCTGAGTGTTTTGCTATTTTTAATGAATTAAATGAATTTCTGGGAATTATTTTGAATATTTAATCGCTGGAAAATGCGAGTTGGTTTGTACTGTTCATCCGACCAGACCCGAGTCCGCGTCAGACTCGAGTCCGACCCGAGCCAGCCGTTTCGGTCGAACCCGCTCGTAGAACCCTAATCAGCGTGGCCAGTTGGATCTTGATCCAACGGCCACGATGAGCCACGTCGCCGAACCCGAGCCGGCCAAGGCGGCCCGGCTCGCCGAGCCGGCCAGCTCGCCGAGGCGGACCAGCGCCCAAACCCCGCACGTTGGATCTTGATCCAACGGTGGCGATTGAGCCATGTCGGCCAATCCGAATCCCTTTCGGATTCGCGCCACTGTGAGTGAGCCTCGGTTTCGCCGCGTTTCACCAGGGCCGAGGGCCCTATTTAATGCACCGCCGCCGCTGTCGTGTTGCCGACTTCCGTGCACACCTGTAGCCCTAGCCCGCCGAGCTCAAGCCGCCGTGGTTGCACCGCAATCGCTCGCCGGAGTTGGAAGCCCGTTCCGCCGCGGTTAATCGTTGATTCCGCCGTCGTCCGCCGCCGTTGAGCCCAGATCCGGAACCGTGAGGTCAAGCCGCGTCGGTGAGTACCACTCACTTCGCCGGAGAGGCCCGCAGCGCCGTCGGACGTGTCGCCGTCCCCGTCTCCGGTGACCTTGTTCCGCCGTGCGCCATCGCCGTCGATCGAACTCCCTCCACCGTCCGATCTAGATCCAAGGGCCCAGATCGCGCCACGTCACCCTCGGTGAGTTACGTTGAAATCCTCAGATCTATTTCCAATCGTTGGATCTAGATCCAACGGCTTAGATCGTGCCGCGTAGCTAGAACTGCACTGAGCTAGGATAGATCTCAGCCGTTAGATCTAGATCGAACGGTTAGGGTTAGCCGCGTTGTATTCATTAGATTGGATCTTGACCGTCCGATCAAGATCGAACGGTCCAGATCAGCCGAGTAGTTTTCCACTGCGTCAACCCAGATCCAATCTGGGCCGTTGATTTTCAAATCAACGGCTGAGATCTAGCCACGTGGCCGGGAGGCCGACCGTCGCGATCGGCGATCGGCGCCCGCAGCGTGGAGTGCGTGTCTCGACACCGCAGGGCAGCGTGTCGATGGGACCCCACCAGCGTCGGCCCGGCTCGATAGCGCACCATGATGTCACCGCTGACGTCACGGTGGGGCCCAGCTGTCAGCCGTCCTCAGCCGTGCGTGATGACGTCACTGTTGACGTCATCCGAGGGGCCCTCCTGTCAGTGAAACACGTGAGCTGTGGACCGGGTCCACGGTGGACCGTGCCAAACCGTGCGCCGGGTCCATGGACCCGAGGCGACATGGCGGCCTCTGATTGGTCCACGTGTCATGCTGACGCAATAATTGATTTCTGAAAAAGAAAATGATTTATTAATTCGAAATATTGATTTCAGAATTTGATTCAAACTTCAAACACTTGTAACTTTTGCGTTTCAACTCCGATTTGAGTGATTCAAATTTCTAAATCTTCATAAAAATGAGACCTACTCAAATATGAATTTTAATTAATTTTTGATTATGATTATTTCTCTGTTTTTAATTAATTAATGTTTTCTTTAAACTTTAAACGGTTATAACTTTTGCATTTAAACTCCGAATTCGACGATTCCAGTTTCTAAAAATTCATAAAATTATGCTCTCTCTGTTTGTGAATATTATTTGGATGTTTGGACACTTTTTGTCTACTGTTTATTTATTTATTGCTATTTGCACGCTTTACGAGTAGACGTTGAAGTGCCCGAAGGCTTCGAAGGTGAAGTGTTGACCCAGGAGCCAGCTCAGGACCAAGAACAAGTACTTTTTGAAGGCAAGTTGTGCTTTGACCATGTTGACCCCAATTTCAAATTAATTCGATTTAAAACTATTGCATGCTAGTTTAATTAGAAAATACTTTATTTAATTATGGGAAATTAGATAAATGCCAAATTGCTGTATGACACCTTGGTTAATTAAATATGTGCCATGATCCCTTGTCACCCTAGTTGAGGTTTAAATAGTTGGACATTATTAAATTGCCAACATATGAATTTAGATCGTTGTAGTATATTGCTTAGACCTGCTACGTGCTCTTGACATGATTTTTGGACAATCAAATGTTAACATTGACTTAATGATATATTGAACCTGTTTTGGAAAGGTATCATGTGTTGTGATGTTGATGGCACGTGGTGCATGGTAATCAACTGGGGTTTGTTAAATAGTTTTCGACCGTGGCATGTGGCAAGAATGATCGGGTGGGCCAGTTGTGGCACCGGGAACGTCGATTTGGTTCTTCGGGTAGTCTTGCCCTGGTCACCCTAAGGACTTAACCTTGCAAGCCTTTGAACTGAGTCAAATGTGCAACCACATGTCTGTAATGGACGGACCTAGTTGACTAAGTTGCTAATAACGTACCTGTGGGACCTCAGGATGTCAACTACACCCTTTGTGTAGTTGTACGGGGGAGCGTACCGGGGCTGCGGCCAGGTACCCATCTAACAGTGGATTGGTCTAAAGTTCGCCTTCGCTAAGGGAAGGGTTAGTGTGCAATCACCGGGGAGGACCACTTGTGCTGTTAGAAGTTTTCGAAAGACTCTGTTACGGACACTCGCCTTTGTGGTGTTTGGCTGTATCTTGTGGGTAAAGTGCATAACCTCTGCAGAATGTAAAATCTATTCGAATAGCCGTGTCCGCGGTATTGGACATCGCTCGGGAATTACGGTCAAGGGTTAGACTTTCTTGAGAATAACTTGGTCTTGAAAGGTTCGGTTGGTTTAATAATGATGTTGATGGAAATGTGGATTAGAATCGGGAAAGATGTTTATTTAACTCCTGGAAAAGTTATTGATGCTATACTTGTTTTTACTGCTTTCGAATCTACTTATGATACTTGTTAAATGCTTTTTACTGCAAATATACCTTGAGCCACTCCTTTGTATTAAGCCATGCAGTAGTATATTAGCTGCATTCTGTGCATGACTTGCTGAGTACCAAGTACTCACCCTTGCCGCAATACAACACCAGTTGAAGAGGAGACTACACCAGCTTTGGAGGAGGAGCTTCCAGAGGAACCGTCTATCTAAGGAGCGAGCCCAGTCAGTTGCCTGTGGTATACTGGATGGCGCCACGATGTTATCTCACTTTTTCCACTGCTATTATTTCTCTTTTAATAAGTTTCGCCCTGCGAGGCGTATATTTGTAACTTGACCCTAAGGTCGAGCAACCAGCTTGGTTAACTATTTAAGGTACCTTATTAATTCGTTGAGTATGATTGTGATATTTACCAATGTTGAAACTGTGTGCACTAGCGCGTTCCTGGACTAGTGCTGAATACACAGAGGGTCCGGATTTGCAAATTCGGGTCTCGACAGCTATCGAGAGGGATGTGTGGTTGAAGGAGGAGGAAGAAGTTACCAACAGACTGAGAGTCGACGTTAGCTGGGAGACTATTGAGAAGAAGTCAAAACCACCGCCACCGCCGGGGAAGGAGGTGGATCTTAAAACAGCTTTCACCGACCTGACGCTATTGTCTCTTGCGGGAGCAGATGCTGTCATTGGCACACGGGAGAAGAAGTTGAAATTGCGATCGCTGGGGAAGACGATGAAGCTAAAAAACAGCTTCATCGACCCGATGCCTCCTCGTCCTCTAGGCTCCATCAGCCCTTCGCGGCTTTTGACGACGGAGGGGCCGCCGTCTCTATCGACCAAAGGACGAGCCTTCACGTGTTCTTCCGGTCCGTATCAAGGGCAAAAGCCTATTCCGGGGACCATCCTCTTCCAATCCCCGTGGATGCGGGGAAGGTGACGCGATGGCTTCGAAAACAAGTAGTAGTAGGGTACCTGTCTCACATATAGCAGGCATTTTTTTCTAAGTAACTTTAATGAAATAATACTTAACTAAATTCTAACTGTGATGCACAATCTTTGTTGTTCACATATGAAACCTTCTCAATTGATCGATGTTCCACGAGTTGTCCAGTATTTTTCCTTCTGACGTAGATAGCCGTACGGACCCCGGTCGAATTACTTCAACAACCACGTAAGGACCTTCCCACTTAGGTGATAGCTTGTTACGTTTGTCTTGGTTTTGCACCTTTTGTAGTACTAAGTCCCCGACAATGAGTGTTCTTTCACGGATCCTTTGACTATGGTATCTACGCAATGCTTGCTGATACTTGGCAGCTCGAATGGATGCTCTATCCCTGTCTTCTTCAAGTAGATTTATGTCATCTGCTCGTGCCACTCTTATTCCTTTTCCGAGTAGTTATCCACCCGAGGAGACCTGAATGTTAACTCGGTCGGAAGCACTGCTTCTACTCTGTAGACCAAGAAAAATGGCGTCTCACCAATGGCTCGACTGGCTGATGTTCGAACGGCCCATAGCACCGAGGGTAGTTCTTTTGCTCACCGGGTTGAATAAACCTTGAGCGAATCTCTTAACCGCTACTATGTGATGTTCCTGAAGAGTTCGGCTTCGATCCACTTGGTGAATGTGTCAATTGCCATGAACATGAACTTGTAACATCCTTGGGCTCTCGGGAAAGGTCCCAAGATATCCAAGCTCTAGACGGAGAAAGGCCAACACAGAGGAATAGTTTGCAGGGCTTGGGCTGGTCAGGTAGTTTGCTTGTCAAAAAATTGGTAGCTCTCATACTTTTTCTGATGAGGACATCACTACCATGGATACAGCCATGCCTACAAACCAAATTGAAACCAACAATGTAATACAAGGGCCAATTACTCGAGCTCGCGTACGTCAATTCAATTACCAGGCAGGGGCGTATCCAGAGGGTGGTCCCGGTGGGCCACGGCCTACCCAAAAAATCCTCAGCCTAAAGCCTAGTGACACCTAAACTAGTTTAAAGTAGTTCAGTAGTTCTGTTCCCGTTCGTGACCTGTATGTGTTAGATGTTGTCGTTCTTATACTAGTTCATAAATTGCTAGTTGGTCAGAATGTTAGATTATCTATCGATTGAAATTTCTTTGTTACATTAATCTTTTGAAGTAGCAACTATGTTGCTTACTGTTGGCATTATGCCATTTTTTTGGTTTGCAGCAGTAGGCATCTACTAATTAATCGATTGCTTTGAGCATCTTTTGTCATGAGAAAATTAGGCGTGTAGCTTCTATTTCTGCTACTCCTGACTAATAATTTTTCTAGCTCTTTATGAAGGGCAAGTACTCTAATTTTAGAGTTAAGAAACTGACTTTTAATTGTGCTTCGCAAATTATATGCAATGCATCGACTGCTGACTACAGTATGTACTTGCACGGTATTTAAAAAATTTATGCCAAGTTGGACGACCCATACTCAAAATCCTAGATACTCCAATACCAGGTGAATGTGTTCCTCGGGTTGCATACAAATAATTTAATGAATGAAATGCTATTTAATCCTTGTGATGATTTTATTGTCCTTAGGAACCAAGGAGAAGGACTCCCAAACGTCAAGCATGAAGCCAATTCTTCTGGTGCACAAGATCAACTCGGATTCGGTCTCCAGGACAATACCAACTTAAAATGACCATAACTTTTGATCCACAAGGGTGTTTGGGGTCTATGAGTACTGGTTTGAAAGGTTTCGATGTCCTCTTTCCAACGGATCTGGCCCCATCCCCAAATTCCATCTGAGTCGACGGAAATATACAAAACAAGTGGTGTCATTTTTCCAATCCGAGAAGACTTGGGCTTTGGGCATTGTAATAGAGTTGTAGTTGGTATCCTACTGTTTTGGACGTGGTTCCCACGTCCCTAACTATCATAAATAGCCAGCCATAGACTCTTTAGGATTTTGGGTTTTATTTGATTAGTTTAGCCAAGTGCAAACTTGATCTTGCGAGTTGTGCTGGACAGCCACCTTGTCAAGATCATCAATAAGACTCCATCTTTGTTTCCCTTCAACTTTTATCCGCAATTTTAGATTGCTTATATTATAGTTCTTCGGTTGCTTATAGGAATAGAATTTTGTGTTCAGGTTGATCGTGCCCGCGGCAAGATCAATAACCTTTCGGAGTTGGTTTAGCGATTGCTAAGGCGCATCGTCGTCGTACCTTGTAGTCGGATCGTCAAAGTCGTCTCCAGCCAAATCGATCGTGTGTTTCTCATCGAAAGATCGGGACACCCAAAGCGCCATCAAGTGGTATCAGAGCAAACCAGGTTGCTCGGTGTTATACCCTAGAGTTAGTAGATTGATTTTATTCCTATCGTCCAAAAAGTGTCACAAACAGATGTGATCTTCACATACCAAAACAATTTGAGCCCCACAATCTTCCTTCAGTGCATTGCATTATTGAATTTTTGGTTGCATCATCGTGTCGGGTTGCTGAGTTCTAGTTCTAGTTGTAGTCTAGATCGAAAGGGGTTTTGTCCACCTAGCAGACTCGGCCGGTTTCAAATCGTTGAGACCTTAGTTTTAGTTTAAGAAAAGGAATCCGTGTCAGTTCTAGAGAAGCCTTCCCGAACTGTTGAAAAATAAAGAGAGAGAGTTAGGGCCGAAGCTTCTTTTTCATCTTCCTGGTCGCCTGACTGGTCACCACCTGGTCGCCCACCTAATAACCGCCTGATTGTCAAGCCGCTCCTTGGATTGGTCTCCCGCCTGCAGCACGTTTGAAAGAAAAACAATTCGGATCGTTCCGGACCAAAAAAAAAAGAGTCTGGAACCGCCCCGAAATTTTTTTCTGTACCAAACCTATTTTTTACAAGGTCCCTAGTCTTTTGAGATAGTTCCCTTCATTCGCGAATTTTTTTCGTGCTGATTTTTTTCATCTGCTGTCAAACTGTACGGTTGCCAACTACATAGTTTTTGGAGCCACTAGTTCTTGCTAGCCTAGAGTCAGCAACTAGCGACTAGACGTTGAACAATTCTTCAATTTTGCATTCTCTAATTGGATTATTGCTAACCTTTGCTACTAAATAAAGCCTATCCAATCTCCACTTTCTACCCGTATAGGCGTTCGATCCTTTGGCAATCGCTCTACATAAACTTCGGAGGACCTTTAGCAACGCCAATGGCCGACAACGCCTGCCGCATTGTATGAACTTGTAAGAGCTTTGGTCATAGGCTTGAGTGCTTGAGATTCTTGCCACCACTTCCTAGTAGTTGATAGGAACATTATAATTGTGGTTTTTGTTTCCTTGTCATCTACTAACCATGTCAGGTGACGAAAGTTCGCTGCATCACTCTCCACGAACAAAGGGCATCATTGCCCACTTTCAGAGGATGACGAGGGAGACCACCGAGGGTCTTAGCGAGGATGTACGACTCACTAATGAGCGTATGTCAATGCAAGAGGACTGTCTCAGATCCATCGAGGCCGCACAAGGGATTGCTAACACTACTCTTGCTACTATTTTGGCTAGACTTGATACTTTTGCAGCTGCTGCATCTGGGGCTTCCAATCCGCCACCCCGTCACCCAAGCAACACTTCGGCTCCATGGGAGAGGCATCTAGCATACTTAGAAGAACAAAACGAAGAGAACCAATATAACGACACCACTGATTTGGAGGAGGACAACACCGTCAATTATGACAATGATCGTGGCCATCATCGGCTATGCTTCAATCAGCAAGGTATGCGACGTGATCCTCCACGACCAAGGGAACGAGAACGAGATGATGTTTTCCCTAAGGTAAATTTCAATATGCCGCCTTTCGAAGGTAAATATGATCCTGATGCGTACCTTAGTTGGGAATTACTTGTTGACCAAAAATTTGCATTCCATGATTATCCTGAGAATAGAAGAGTTAGGGATACCACTAGTGAATTCTCTTAATTTGCTTCTGTTTGGTGGAGAGAACATTGCCGTGCTCATCCAAATAATATACCCACCACTTGGGAAGCATTAAAGCTTCTCATGAGACATATATTTGTTCCCTCATATTATGCTAGAGATTTATTAAATAAATTGCAACGCGTACACCAAGGTAAGAATTCAGTAGAGGAGTATTACGAAGAACTACAAATTGGCATGTTGCGTTGTGGTTTAATCGACAATGATGAAACTTCTATGGATTGTTTCTTAGGTGGTTTAAATCGAGAAATCCAGGACATTCTAGATTATAAGGATTATAATTCGATGACTCGTTTATTCCATCTTGCTTGTAAAGCTGAATGTGAAGTGTAGGGTCGACAATCGAGGGCCAAAGCTAACTTTTCTGCAAGTCAAGCTACTTCGTGGACACCGCACACCCCTGCTGCCCCTCCCGACCTGTAGCATCTTGAAATTTGTATTTATGATTAATTAGGATCAACTAAGCTTAATTTAGCTAATTATGTGCTTGATTATGTGTTGAGTGCTATTGGATCTTAATTTGGCTCTTAGTTTGGTTTTGGTTGCGTCGGTGTTTCGTCGGTTGAGTCGTTTCGACTGATTTTGACCCGAAACTCCAATTTTCGAGCCGGTCGAAATCTCTCAAAATCGTTAGTGAGCCTAGTCCTAAAACCTTCCTTACTAGTCCCAAAACTTTTTCCTTGAGACCCTTGAATGCAATTCCAAAGATTGGAGAAATTGCGAAGAAATCCGGAATTTTGCAGCCAGAGCGGCACTACCGCCGGTCTTTGGGCGGTAGTACCGGTCGGGCGGCACTACCGCTCGAGGGGAGCGGTACTGCCGGCCGTGCGGTCGAGGCAGGGGGCCGTCGCCCCTGTTGCTTGGTTGACCGGCCACCTTAGCTCTCTTCTCGATCCTTCCTCTCCTCTAAAGCCTAGCTGGCTCACTCCTCACTCTCCCTCACTTCCTCACTCTCTCCCACTCTCCCGTGCTCTCTCCCTCTCCATCTCTCTCTCGGTTTCTCTCTCTCCCTTCGGTTCTCTCTCTCCCTCTTCCTCTCTGGTGCATGTGGAGCTCAAGGAGCAGCAAGAGGACAAGCCACGAGACATGGAGGATCTTCCTCAAGCCCTGAAGCAACCCCAAGACTGGTGGAATCAACAGATAAATTGATTTCGCAGGTTTTGAGCTAAACCCTAACCCCTCCTTTGTTCTCTTTTATTTTCTCTTTTGGTTTAGTCCTTGGAACCCTAACCCTAGAAGTGCATTGCCGTGTTTCGAAGTTGCTAGACCTAGGTTGGACTCAGTAGAATTAGTTAGCGTGGACGATTCGATCTGAAAACCCTAATCAGCTCTCTGTTGGATTTATTCGCCCAAAAGTTGTTTTCCCGAATTTTTGGAGTTCCTTTGAACCCTAACTCTGGAAAGTCAAGAAATTGACCTTCAAATATATCTGACATTGTCTGAGTTCGATTCCTGCGAAAAGATTTGAGTTTGAACTCAATCCGGATCTGGAATCGAATTTAGTTCCAATTGAGGGTTTTGAGTTCAAATAGTTCGATCATCGTGCGAAGAGTTTCTGAGTTTGAGTTAGACCCTGTGGAACCCTTACGTGCAAAAAGAATTAATACGTTAGTCGCAAATCCTTCATTTTGATTCGATTTGCGAAAAGTACATTATCGAGCTTTTTGGAGAATCTTCGAGTTCCGAAGCTTCAAAAATCCCGAGAGTGACTCGTATTGGTTCTTAGTGCCCTAATGGTTCTAGTTCTGGAAAAAGGTCGGGTCGAAAACCCTGATTCGGAGTTTATCGGATTTGTTCGCTAAAGGAATCAAATTCTCGAGTTTTGGAATTTTCCTTGAACCTTAGCTCCAAAAGCCGAGGATATGACTCTAGAATATATCCGATGTCGTAAGAAGTCGACTCTCGCAAAAAGAATCAAGTTTGAACTTGATTTGGATCGAAAGTCGAATTCTAACGGTAATTAGGGTTATCGAGTTTGAAAAAGTGGAAATTAGGTTAAACGAACTCGAAACTTGGTGAGACCTGCATGGATGGGTCTTCGGCATCACTAGGAATCTAACCATGCGATCGTCATGAAGTTTCAAATCCGTTTGCGCGAAATCCCATTTTACGAAACCCTAATTTTTTCCCTAAGGCCGGCACTACCGACGTTATGGGGCCGGTACTACCGCCCGAGTGGCACTACCATAACCACAACGCTGGCAGTTATTTTCCAGTGGACTACTCCTTTAGTCTCTGGAAATCCGGCACTACCGGAGCTGGAGTCCGGTACTGCCGCCCCTACGGTAGTACCGCATCTAGCAAGCCGATACCTTTTTTTTTCCAAAGAGCACCCTTTTGGGTCGTCGGCCGCCGGCACTACCGGGCCCCATGGCCGGTACTGCCGGGCTTGAGGGCGGCACTACCGGGTTATACTGGCCGATCTTCTTTGAACTCACCGCCAAATTAGGTCTCCTTTAGTCTCTTTTCTCCGTTGTTTCTCCAGTTGGTTTAGTTGTTGTTTTTGCTTCTTAATTGTCTTATTTGATTCTTGCTCGCCCTATTTGTTCCGAGTTTGATCGTTTTGTTGTCGCTTTATTGTCGCTCCTTCGCGTAGATGTTCACGCGGTGGTGGGCGCCTGCGCGGATCTCGGTCGCATTCCCGGAAGTGTAATCAGTGCAAAGCAAATAGGCAAGCACCTCCTTTGACCATATTGATCCCATATTTGTAAATTTATTTTGAATTGCCAAAATTATTATGCATGCTTAAGAATTGGTACAAACGATAAATTGTGGGCATTGGTAGTTAAACCTGGATTGAACGGTGGACCGAGCCCGAGCCGTGGACCGAGTCCATGGACCGGCTGACGTCATGATTACGCAATAAATCGATTTTTCTTTTGAAAAATAATTCGGTGGAAATTCAAATACCGTGCTGACGTCATTTTTCGTATTTTTCAATAGAAAAATAAACGAAATAATTCGGTTTATTGATTTATTTGAATTTTTAAACTTCAAACGCTTATAACTTTTACGTTTCAACTCCGATTTGAACGATTCCAATTTCTAAATTTTTATAAAATTGAGATCTACTCAAATATGAATTTTAATTAATTTTTGGACATGAATTTTTCTCTGTTTATATTTAATTAATAGATTCTTTAAACTTTAAACAATTATAACTTTTGCATTTTAACTCCGATTTGAGCGATTCAAATTTCTAAAAATTTGTAAAATTATGCCCTTTATGTTTATGAAATTTATTTGATGTTTTGGGCAATGTGCATGTACTGTTTTATTTATTTATTACTGTTGCACGCATTACGAGTAGACATTGAAGTACCCGAAGGCTTCGAAGGAGAAGTGTTGACCTAGGAGCCAGCTTAAGACCAAGAACAAGTACTCTTTGAAGGCAAGTTATGCTTTGACCATATTGATCCCATTTTTGAAATCTATCGAATTTAAATTATTGCATGCTAATTCAATTAGAAAATGCTTTAAATAATTCTGGGAAATTAGATAAATGCCAAATTGCAGTATGACACCTTGATTAATTACTTATGTGCCATAAACCCTTGTCACCCTAGTTGTGGATTATTTAGTTGGACATTATTAAATTGCCAACATGGGATAGACTGTTGTACTATATTGCTTAGACCTGCCATGTAGTCACAACATGATTTTGGATAATTACATGTTAACATTGACTTAATGACATATAGAACATGTTTTTGAGAAGTGTCATGTGTAAGTATGTTGTTATCGATGGCACGTGGTGCATGGTAATCAACTGGGGTTTGATAAATAGATTTAGACCGGGGCATGTGGCAAGAATGATCGGGTGGGCCAATTGTGGCACCGGGGAAGTTGATTTGGTTCTTCGGGTAGTCATGCCCTGGTCACCCTAAGGACTTAACCTTGCAAGCCTTTGAACTGAGTCAAACGTGCAACCACATGTCCATAATGGGACGGACCTAGTTGATTAAGTTGCTAATAACGTACCTGTGGGACGTCGGGGTGTCAACTGCACCTTTTGTGTAGTTGTACGGGGGAGCGTACCGGGGCTGCGGCCAAGTACCCATCTAACGGTTGATTGGCCTAGACTTCGCATTTGCTAAGGGAAGGGTTAGTGTGCAATAACTGGGGAGGCCCACTTGTGCTGTTAGAAGTTTCCGAAAGACTCTGTTATGGACAGTCGCCTTTGTGGTGTTTTGCTGTATCTTGTGTGTAAAGTGCATAACCTCTGCAAAGTGTAAAATCTATTCGAATAGCCGAGTCTGCGGCATTGGACATTGCTCGGGAATTACAGTCAAGGGTTAGACTTTCACAAAAATGACTTCATTTTGGAAAGATGGTTGGTTCTGAATGATGAATTGGGCCTAGGGTCGAAAAATGTTGTATTTGTGAGATCATTGTGAAAAGTACTCTATTCATTATTGTTTTACCGCTTGCAATCTATTATTGTATTTACTCATGCTACTTTACTACAAATGAACCTGAGAGCCTATCCTTTGTAATAAGCCATGCATGTAGAATATTAGCTTGCATTCTGTGCATGACTTGCTGAGTACCAAGTACTCACCCTTGCCATAATACAACATCAGTTGAAGAAGAGTCGACGCCAGCTTTGGAGGAAGAGTACCAGGAGGAGCCATCTAATTAGGGAGCGGGCCCAGTCAGTTGCCTGTGGTATATTGGATGGCACCACGAAATCTATTTTATTCCGCTGCAGTTATTTCTCTTTTAATAAGTCTTCGCCCTGTGAGGCGTATCTTTGTAACTTGGCCATAAGGTCGAGCACCCAGTTTGGTTAATTAAGTAAAGTATACTACTATTTCGTTGAGTATGATTGTGATATTTACCGATGTTGAGACTGTGTGCACTAGCGTGATCCTAGACTAGTGTTGAATACACAGAGGGTCCGGATTTGCAAATTCGGGTCCCGACAGAGGTGGTATCAGAGCCATGCTGACTGTAGGCTCACCCGTAGTTAGAATGGTCGTAGTGAGGATAAAAACTATTTTCTAAAAGTTAAAAGTTGCCAAGATAATGAATGAACTCTCGACTTATCCCCTTCCTTCTTGTTCATACCCCTTGCTGAGTTCTTTATGTCTTTCCTTCGATTTTAAAATATTGAGTTCTTACGCGAGTGTCTTTTGGCAGATGTTGATGAAGAACAACTACGCCGAACGTGAAGGAGGCTACGCTGCCGAGTTGTGGCGTATGCTGCTGTTGCTTGGAGGCTTTGAGAGACTACTCTACCAAGGGACCACCATCGTGCAGGCAAGACTGGTCATAGGATGGGACGTCAAGATCATGGTGTATGCTCGAGAGAAGACGAAGTTCAGTCGTCCATTCCACTTCACCGCTAGGAGGTCAACATTTGAGATGGGAATCCAGGAGGTGTCTCGTCGAGCGATGTAGTAGATTGCTCGCACTTACTCCAGAGAGCTGGAAGGCACAGTATTCCGTCACCACCCATGCCGAGATAGTAGAGCTCAGCGGAAGCTGATAGAAGATGAGGATGCTACCGTCACACACTTGGCCAGATTCGTCGTCGCCCAGGAGGAGCTTATCGATGACACAGTCCAGGAGTTGATGAAGGCTCGCGAGCAGGTTGAGGAAGGGAAAAAGCACCTAGAGAATGCTCGTGAGTACGTCGCCTATGGTGCGGAAAGGATCACAGAGCTGGAGACCCACTATATGGGCAGGGCCCGGAGCCAGTGTTAGAGTTGGACGCCCCAGACCCGGAGGAGCCAGCACCACAGCCGGAACCTGAGCCTGAGGATGATGCTGCTTCTTCGACTACTGCAGTTGTGGGGCATGGCGATCGCTTCGCGCCTATGCCACCGCAAGGAGGCAGTGGAGGTTTTCTCGACGAGTGAGCGTAGGTTTTGCAGTTGAGACTCATTCGCCGAGTCGCGTATTAGAATAAAGAGTCACCCTTAGAGGCATTAGACTCCAGTGTTAGTCGATTTGGATTTTTATTGCTTGTTGAGTGTGCAGTATGTGTTGCAAGACCCTTAGGCATTGTAAGCAACCATACCTAGTTATTATTGATTAGTTAATAAAGTTGAATTTTAAGTTACACCTTTTCCCCGCATAAGTTTCTCTACTACTTGTCTACTCTTGTTCCCTCTCATCTCTAAACCTTGGAGTAATCGACAGATGGTGAACACCTGCGGAAACCTTGGAGGCAACGGGAGTGGTTCTCGCCCCGCAGTAAACCCCAATGATGGAGCACCTGCACCCCAACCAAAGACCGCTTGATTGACATGCGAGAACTTTGGAGCCTTTCTTCTTTGCCTGAGACCGGTGATGCATGCCATGATGCAGCAAATGCAGCAAGTCACTGCTCAGGCCGCCGCTAATAAAATCAATCAAGGACAGCGTCAGGGCTCAAGGTTGTCAGAATTCATGAGGACTCATCGCCCACCTTCTCTGGAAACGCCAATCCACTTGAGGTGGATGATTAGTTAAGGTCAATTGAGAGGAAGTTGCACATTACCCAATGTGTGGGAAATGAGAGGGTACTCTACGCCTCTCATCAATTGGAAGGAACCGCAGCAGAATGGTGGGAGAACTTCTGCGCCATGCGGGAGAACCCACAGGACATCACATGGGAGGAATTCACAACTGCGTTTCGCTAGTATCATGTGCCAGAAGGAATAATGGACTTAAAGAAGGAAGAATTCAGGGCATTGAAGCAAGGTAATCAACCGATGGTTGAATACCTGAATAAGTTCACACAGCTTGCACGCTACGCGTCAGAAGACGTAGCAACAGACAAGGCCAGACAGTCTCGCTTCCTGAAGGGACTGAACTCTGGATTGCAGGTGGGACTGAACATCCACACCTTCCCAGATTTTCAGGAGCTTGTAAACAAGGCGCTCATCCTTGAGGACAAGCGCAAGGAACTGGATGAGAACAGGAAGCGCAGAATGCAACAGCAGGGACCACGCCAGGGAGCGCAGCAGCGTTTGAGTGTTGCTGTTGGTGTTTCGTGAATCGGCAATACGAATTTTTGGTTAGTAGGGGTCACGCGCTCCCTCTCCTCGAATGGTTGACTCGGGAAGCTAGGGGTTTATACTGGTTCGGGCTGAATGTCCCTACTCCAGTTCGTGTTGTTTGGTGTGTATTGTTTCGCGAGGCGAACGATCGCCAAGGGGTTACAGATGGGGCAGGAGTTCGATCGATCGATCTCCCTTGTGCTCGACTGGATTTCAGTTCTATTGCCCTGTTTTCCCCCTTGCCCCCGGAGTCCTGCCTCTCCTTATAGACTCGGAGGTGGCAGGTTACATGGGAGTTTGGAGAGAAAAAGGAAGGGGTACTATACGCCTTGGAGTCTGGTCTTCTGTCTTGTCGTCCGACCGGGCTCCGCCTACCCCCACGCCAGGTTGGTAGTCCTGCGGCAGGGGGTCTTCGGCCGGGCTGACAGGGTGACGCACTGCTCCGTACGACCGTCAGCTCCGGCAATTAATTGTATTTGACTTCAGCTTGGCCTCGGGAGGGGGCGCTCTCCTGCGTGATGTGTCAGGATGACGGGACCGGGGCTTGACTTTTTGGCGAGTCCTCTGACATCCTCGGGAAGGGACCGCCTACCCTGGTACGGACGTCGTGGGGTGCCGCGCACGCAGGGCAGTTGGCCAGACGTCAGCGCGGGGTATGACCCCTCGACCGCTGGCGAAACCGACTGACCGTGTGCTCCGACCTAAGAGGTCGGAGTCTGCCGACCGCCCGGAGCTGGTTCGAAGCAGGGCCATGTCCACTTTTTATGGCCCACGGGCCCTTCGCCAGAACTGGGCTTCTAAGGAGGTCAGCCCGTTCGTTGTTCCGGGCTGATGGGGGAACCCATGGTATGTGTACTCGTCAGTTGCGCCAAATCAGTTTTTCAGATTCCAGCCGCAGAATGCAATGAGGACACCGTCGCCAGAACCAAGACCCGTCAACCAGAATTATCAAACCCTAGCTCCAGCCAGAAACGCCGCTTCAGGCAGTCAACAGGGGATAGTGAGACGCTGCTATACATGCAACGAGCCAGGGCACTTCTCCAACAGCTGCCCCAAGAAGACAGTAGGAGTGACCCTAGTCCGCTTCAACTTGGGCTCCACACCAGCCAGGACACCTGCACCAGGAGTAAACCGCGGGACAGCACAACCAGGAGCCACGCCCCAGACCATGGTGAGAGGCCGAGTCAATCACGTGACCGTAGATGCACTTCAGAATGCTACGGACGTCATACTGGGTAAGTTATTTGTCAACTCAGTACCGGCAACAGTTTTGTTTAACTCTAGAGCTTCGCATTTGTTTGTTTCTCAAGGCTTTGCTGCTAAAAATGATTTAGAGATTGCAAGACTTAAATGCATGCTTCTAGTTCAAACCCCCGGTTCTGAACTCTGAACTAAAGTAGGATGTTCCGGGGTAAGAATATTAATAGATGGGGTAGAGTTCCAAGCGAACCTTATTATACTGGAAACCCAGACCTTAGATGTTATCTTGGGAATGGATTGGTTATCCAAGCACAAGGCCGTGCTGGAATGTGGGCGAAGGATTATCTCAGTTGAGGGCCCATGCGGAAGAAATGTGGAATTTCAAGGAACCGCCGTTCGAGATGGACAGCTGATGGTTAACAGCACGAAGGCAATCAGCATAGAAGATGTTTTAGTGGTGAATGAGTATCCTGATGTTTTTCCTGAAAATTTACCTGGAATGCCACCAGACAGAGACATAGAATTTGTGATTGAGTTAGTACCTGGTACAGCACCGATAGCGAAGAGACCCTACCGGATGTCAACCAAAGAGTTGGTAGAGATGAAGAAGCAGCTCGAGGAGTTGATGGAAAAAGGATTCATCAGACCTAGTTCGTCGCCATGGGGAGCACCAGTTTTGTTCGTCAAAAAGAAGGACGGGAGTTTCAGGATGTGCATTGACTACCGTGCACTCAATGAAGTCACCGTGAAGAACAAGTATCCGCTACCCAGGATCGATGACCTGTTTGACCAGTTGAGAGGAGCCGGAGTTTTCTCCAAGATTGATATGAGATCTGGATACCACCAGTTGAAGATCCGATCAGAGGATATACCGAAGACCGCATTCTCGTCAAGATACGGACATTATGAGTTTATAGTTATGTCCTTTGGTCTGACGAACGCGCCAGCTTATTTCATAAATATGATGAACAAGGTTTTCATGGAGTACCTGGACAAGTTTGTCGTCGTGTTCATCGATGACATTCTCATCTATTCCAAGTCAAGAGAAGAACACGCAGAACATCTGAGGCTAGTTTTGGAGAAGTTGAGGGAACAACAACTCTTCGCCAAGTTCAGCAAGTGTGATTTCTGAAAAGACAAGGTGGAATTCCTTGCACATGTAATGACCGCAGAAGGAGTCGCTGTTGATCCAAGCAAAGTGGAAGCTGTGTTACATTGGGAGCAGCCGAAGACAGTGACCCAGATCCGTAGTTTTCTGGGGATGGCAGGTTACTACCGCCGCTTTATTGAAGGCTTTTCAACGATTGCGAGACCTCTTACGCAATTGTTGAAAAAGGAGAAGACGTTTAACTAGACGCCGGAATGTGAGAAAGGTTTCCAAGAGCTGAAGAAGCGATTGACATCAGCGCCGGTGTTGGTTTTACCGGATGTTAATCAAAGCTTTGATATATACTGTGATGCATCGCGCCAAGGACTTGGATGTGTGCTGATGCAGAATAGAAAGGTTGTTGCGTACGCATCAAGGCAGCTGAGGCCGCATGAAGAGAACTATCCTACACATGACCTAGAGTTAGCAGCCGTAGTGCATGCCTTGAAGTTATGGCGTCATTACTTGATTGGGAACATATGTGAAGTGTATACGGACCATAAGAGTCTTAAGTACATCTTCACCCAATCAGATCTGAATATGAGGCAAAGGAGATGGTTGGAATTAATCAAGGACTACAATGTTGGGATCCATTATCACCCTGGGAAGGACAATGTGGTGGCTGATGCCTTGAGTCGGAAAAGCCATACCATGAATATGTTGATAGCCGCAAGTCCGGATGAGTTGTGCAAGGATTTTCAGAGGATGCAGATTGAAGTGATACCGGAAGGATTCTTGGCCACATTAGAGGTGAAGCCTACCTTAGAAGACCAGATCCGAGACGAACAGAAGGACGATGACAAGGTCCAGCGAATCAAGTTCAAGATAGAGGAAGGCAAGGCGAAAGGCTTCAAGCTGGACGAGCAAGGCACATTGTGGATGAAGGACCGCATCTGTGTGCCGAACAAAAAAGAACTGAAGCGGTTGATTCTGGAGGAAGCCCATGATTCCAAGTATTCCATTCACCCGGGAAGTGCCAAGATGTATCAAGACCTGAAAGAAAGATTCTGGTGGTCGAGTATGAAACGTGAAGCTGCCGAACATGTTGCGTTGTGTGATGTGTGCCAAAGAGTTAAAGCAATGCATCAGAGGCCAGCAGGATTGCTGCAGCCGCTGAAGATTCCTGAGTGGAAGTGTGTCGGGACCCGAATATGCAAATCCGGACCCTTTGTATTCTGCACTTGTCCAGGATCACGCTAGTGCACACAGTCTCAACATAGATGAATATCACAATCATACATAGTGGAATAGTAAAAATAACTCAAATATAAAATATAAACTATTGAACGACCTCAAGGTCAACCTAAGCCTTGACGGCTTCAACTCCAAATATGCAGCAGCGGAACGAAGAACATCGGTGTATCCCATCAATACGCCACAGACAACTGACGGGGTTCAACTCCTAGATAATCGCCTTCTCATGGAACTTCTTCTTCGACGATGTAGACTTACGCTCCTTTGGTGATTGTTTGTTTGCAAGGGTGAGTACATAAAGCACTCAAACCAAGTCATGCATGAGAATGCAAGTCTAATAACTATATGCATGGCTTACTCCAAATAGCCAATTTGAAGGGGTTATTTTGCAATAAACAGCATTCACAAATATTCATAATAGATTGTAAAGCGGTAAAACAGATAACAATAGTAATAATTTCACAGTTGTTTCACAAGTAAACCATTCCACATCCTTAACCAGTTATCACTTTTCCATAGGCAACTGCCTCTAAACCCAACATCCATTTTATGAAAAGCTAACCCTTGACTGTAATCCCCGAGCATTGTCCAGTACCGCGGACACGGCTATTCGAATAGATTTTACACTCTGCAGAGGTTATACACTTTACCCACAAGATACAATCAACTCACCACGTCAGCCGTGAATCGCCATACAAAAGTATGCGAATGAGTGATCATAACAAAGCCTTTCGGAAACTTCTAACTACACAAGTGAACCTCTCCGGTTTTTGCCATACACCATCCCTTCCCCTAACAAAGGCGAAGTATGGGACCGACATACCGTTGGATGGGTACCATGCCGTAGCCACTGATGCACGCTCCCCTTCAAGCTACACAAAAGATGTAGTTGACACCCCGAGGTACCACATGCAAGTTATTAGTAACTTACTCAACTAGGTCCGTCCCACTACAGACATGTAATATCCCAAGTATTTCTATACTCGAGTCACTGTACATTTGTACTCAAACACTGTTCAATAATACACTGTTCTTGTGTGTTTCTGTATTTTGAGCTGAGTAGGCTCGACTGGGATCCAAAAGAACCCTTTAACTTAATTAAACTCACTCAAAATCAAATCGAGTTCAATTGCGGTTCGTAATTGTCCTTTTGGACAAATTGGAAATTTAGGAAATTAAATGTCTAAAAGTCGTCAAAAACTATCCAAAATATCTTAGAAGTATTCAAAATCAGCTTTAGATGTTTGAATCTTCAAGTTTTGGCATTGGACCAAAATGCCCTCCATAAGTGCATAGTGCCCACATGTGTTTTAAGCCACTCCAAGCCTCCAACCAGCCACTTCCTTATTTCCCCACCTCCTCCCACACGTCTTGAGCAAGGAGAAGGAGAAAGAGAAGAAGAAGGCCACCCAAATCCAGCGGATTAAGGCGATTCAACCGACGAAAATCGAATCGGAGGCTGGATTTGGCGTCCTCATCGCGTTCCCCATCTTCTCAACCCCTTCAAGTGAGTATTCCATCGAGATTCATCGATGTCTCTTGGAGTTCCCGTGGTGCTTTTGCGATCTGACCTGATTTCTTGACTCGGGTCGATCCTCTTGCCGTAGCTACGACTCTTTTCTCCTGTAACCGCATTTCATCAAGTTTTCTCAAACCCTAGCCTAGGTCATGTCCCGAGTGCCATGTGTTCGGAGCATTGCATGGCACTTGTGCTTCAGAAACAAGACTCGGGTCATCGTTAGGTCCATTTAACTCTACTATCGACCTAGCATTTGACCACCTTCAAAATCTAGCAACCTAATGCTAGGTTTTCGATTTGTCGGAGTTCTAGTGGAGCAAAGCATGGATAGTAATTTTTGTGGGCACTTCTGGTAGCTATAGCCGCTATCAGAAGAATCGGAATTCAATTACGATGGCGGATTTTATTTTATTTAATTAGGTGTTAAGTGTTTTCACAAAATACTAGAGTCCGTAGCTTGAATCGACGATTCTATTAGCTCTTCGATAGCCGTAGTCGCGATCGGAAGAGTCGAATTCAATTTGTCGCATCCTACACAAAGTTGTCGGCTCTAGGTCACTCTATTTGCGAAAAATCCTAGAGGTCCGATGACCAAATGGATAGCCCCTATAGCTTTCTAGCTAGTAGAAACCAGATAAAAAAATACGGAGTTTAGTTTTGACCATTTTGCGGCATACTTTGCTGCTCTAGGTCTCAATTGGTTGAATAAAATCCTAGAGCTCAGAGCACGAATCGACTTCACCATTAGTCTTCTTAGAGGCTAAAGCAGGTGGCTAAAAATGCTAGATTTGCATTTTAGCACTTCGCATTTTATTTTAATAATTAGAGGGCCCAAAGCCGTTCTTGGCTTTTCGCTTGATTCGCCTCGTTTAAGGTCCCTAAGGTTGAAAGCATGCTTCACGTGTGCTTTAGATCCCATTTTGGCCCTTTTTCGGACTTTTGTCGTGCTTGGGTAAATCTGGGAGTTCTGGCGGACGTTTGATCAAAAGTCCGAGTAGGTTAAGTCAATTTTGGCGGTGATTGGCTCCGATAAGTCATTATTACCTCCAAGTGTCTAGCTGCGGGTCGAACAAAGTTTCCACGACATTCTTGATCAAAGCGACCTTTTGACGGTTTTGATCGTTTTTGGTCGTTAGCAGTCGTTTGATCGTTTGGCCGTTTTGCGAATTCCATGCAAATTGCTAATCTACCGAGCGTTTTAGTTAGGTGTTGAGTGTTCGAACCCGTATCGGGAACCCACACGCGGATTCGATCGCGTTTGGACTCAATCACGGACTCAAAAGCGGTTTTGTCGGAAATTACTCGCGGTTTTTCATTTTGATTCAATTTTGGTCAATTTCATTAGGAATTGCTTTGCAACCGATCCAACTAAGTCCTAAATATCTTGCTTTAGCTTGTTGCGTTGTCGGAAACCTGTTTTGCGCAAAAATCCGCAAAATTGGCCGTTTAACGGATTTCCGACAAAACGATCGTTTTCGGCCGTTTAGCAAATTTGTCGCTTTAGGGCCGAAGGTTTTTCTTCGATCTTTCGGCGTTTTAGCACCTAGTTATGTACCTGATGCCATATTGATGCTCCACTTGCAAATTTAATTGCTTTTCTCTTCAATTTACGTATTTTTATTCACGTAGGTAATGAATACGCTTTTTTAGTCGTTTTAGCTCCCGGTTGTTCATTTCTATTTCAAACAAGTTCCAATAAGTCCCATTAGGTATGTTATACCTATTTTTAGGTATTTCACTAAGTTTAGTTGGGTTTTACTTCATTTTGCACGCTTTTAATCCATTTTGGCACTTGTTGGCCGGAAATGGACATAATAGGTCATAGTTTCACATTTTCTTCGTTTTCTTCATTTCTTTCTCCTTTAAATATTTAAGTGGGTCTTACTTGATGTTTAGTTGGCATTTGTGCATTTAAATCTTGCTTTTGCTAAGTTGTATTTCTTTTTGTCGTTTTGTTGCTTTGGCCAGATTAGAGGCTAAGCGAGTCGGGCTTCGCCTCGAGCGACCGAACATCATCCGGACATCACCGAAGTGCAACAACAAGGCAAGCACCTCCTTTGACCATATTGAAACCTATATTTCACGATGTTTACTTTGATTTCTCAAACTATATGCATTGTTTATATTCGGTAAAGTGCTAGTTTGTGGGAATGGTAGATATACCACGATTTGGTGGTTTTTCCTCAATTAAATTCCCGAGTTCATTGATAGCCTTAGTAGGGTTGGACAATTAATAAAATGTCACTTGGGTACAAACGACTTAGTAAATGCATATGCTTAGACAACTGCAATAGAGATGAGCAAAGTCAGTCATTTACCAAATGCTCAAAACTTATGATAATTATGGCTTGGTTTTGGAAATGTGACTTGTAAAGGTAATTTGATAAAAATGTGCGATGTCTAGTTGGTAATTAGACTTGGCGGGAGGTATAATATGTGCTAGTTAAACATGGTGGCGATTGGTTGGCGAGTTAAGTGGAGTTCCCCGCTTGAGTCACTAGGCAAAAATATAAGGACCGAACTTGTGACGGTTTTGAATGAACACCGTGCAACCGCGCAATGCTTTGGGATGGGGCAGCTTTGTTTTAGTACCTGAAGTGTGAGGATAGCCATGCATTGGTAGGCGAAGTGTGGACCTTTTCCGTGTTGAGCGATCGGCGCGGTGTGTGTCCTCACGACCCCGTATGCACCTTCGTGAGTGCGCTTGTACTTATGCACGGGGAATCGCTCGATTCATGTTTGATTGATACAACGGTGTACGCCTTGCTATGGGATAATGCGCGGCAAAAACTTCGCCGTCGTCACGATGGATATTCCGTGGCACTTTGAGTGGTGGTTGGCCTCTTATCGCCATAGTAGTCGGTTTATCGTCGCCGGTCTTTGAGGTGTGGCTATAGCCTCAACGATGGGAAAGAATAGATCATTCTTGTATATCGGATACCTCGTGTATCGCGTGTACCCTGGATGACAGGGATGCAAGTCTGAGTTGTGTTTGGGTAAAGTGCAAACTCTGCAGAGTATCAAATAATTCTAATCGATTAGCCGTGCTCACGGTTATGAGCAAATCTTCTTTAATCATATCAAGTATAGAAATTTGGTTCGGTTTTGAAAATGAAAATCTATTTTGGAGTCTATCTAAAGTATGTGGATCGATATGGTACTTGATGGATTTATGAATGAGTGAATATGGTATTTGAAGGATTTATGAATATATGGATGTCAATTCGTATCTCAACTGCGATCATGGATGGTGGCAGTTGAGAGACTCAAATGTTACATATATTGTAAATATGTTTTATTCAAAATCTTTGTCTTTCAAATTATGTATTACATTTCGATGAACTGTTTCAAATCTGCTTTTAGCAATAGACTTAGTGTAGTAGCCATTTCAATCGTATCACCGCATATTAATTATATTTGCATACACTAAAGTCTTGCGAGTACATACGTGTACTCACCGATTCTTGCTAACCCCTTTTTCCTCGAGAGGAAGGTATTGATGATGTCCGGATGATGGCGAGCCCCACCTCGCGAGTGTTGCGGCTTCGTAGTTCCTCCCTCCAGTCAGTAGCCTGTGGGGTGGTCAGGCCAGCTGCGTTGGTTGTCTTTCTTTTGTTTCCGCTGTCGCTTTACTTCTTTTGGTTTATGTAATGCACTTGTTCAAGATTTACACCCAGTTATGTAAATTACCTTAGTTTATCTCTTCGTGCATTGATACTCGGGTTGTGGAGTACAGCGATCTTGAGCTCTTGATCCAGGGATCGATGTCGAGATGCGTCTGAGCACCGGTCCGGTTAAGGGTTCGATCCCGTCGATCGAATTTTTAGATTCAGATTTTCGGTGTCGAGGCTTCCTGTTGCTATACGGTGCTATACGCCACAGTAGACGGCGTATAGTACGGTATAGGAAGGGGGGGTTCTCACAAGACATGTGGTTGTATGTTTGACTCAGTTCAAAGGCTTGCAAGGTTAAGTCCTTAGAGTGACCAAGGCAAGACTTACATCAATACTCTCAAAGAAATCCATCTCACCATCACTCATACATATATCATGTTTCAAACATTCCCAACCGCCAAACTGGCCCACCATAAATCTTGCCACTTGCCCCAGTCTAAATCATTTTATCACCCCAGTTGATTATTACGCAACACAATGCCAACAACAACTCAACATCCTTGAAGAAGCACGAAGGCCTCCGCATATCAACATCATCGTGTCGGCAACACATCACACCATTTCAAAATACATTGCATATTCCATTAATCAATATTGACATTTGTAATTCTAAAATGATGGCACTGACTCGTTGCATGTCTAAGCAAACTAATATGTTCTATCTAACCCATGTTGGCAATTTATTAGCTACCAACTATTAATCAACAATTCTAGGGTGACAAATGAATCATGGCATACAATTATTATAGACAAGGTGGCAATAACAAGTAGGTCGATTATGTAATCCCAAATTAATTGAAATTAGTTTATCTTAAACTAGCATGCAATATTTTGAAACAATATAAGTTTCGAAAATGGGATCAACATGGTCAAAGCACAACTTGCCTGGCCCTTGCAACTTTTACTGTTCTTTACTCTTTATCTTCGATTTCTTGATCCTTGATCTTCAATCTTCGCTTCCTTGACCTTCAGCTCCGTAGAACGATTTCTGGATGACGCATCTAACGATTAAAGAAGAAGCAAATACAAACCCACTCAAAAGACAATCAAGTAAAACTCCAAATTAAGAACAAATAGCATTGGGTACAACGGCTTGGAAGGATTTGGGAACTCGAACGGATTAGATCGAAGAGTTGACAAAAGAGAACGGGCTTTCGGGAAAACACCGAAAAGGGAAAGACTAATAACTGGGAAAGAAAGAATAATATTTCGAAGAATATTTCTTCCGAAGTTATTATCTTGATTGGACAGACATTGACATATGGGCTCTCGATCTGTAGACCGGGTCTATAAAGATATGTTAGTTCACAATGAACTAAATTGATTCTCGAAATTGACTTTTGTTGACTGAATGGACACAGTCAAACAAAAGAGAGACGGATAGATCGGGCACAGGGGTATGACAGATGGCCAATGGTCTATCGACCAAGTCCACGAATGAATTCTCGATTAATGGCATATTTAGGTTTTCAGGGATAAGACAAGACAAGTGTCTTACCACGATTTAAACAATGGGAAAGATTACAAAGATAACAACGCGGCTCACGAGGAACTTAGTTCATCGAACCGGTCTTAGGTTAGGGTTTTGATTCGGCTTTGAAGATGACATGACGATGAGGCTAGGCTCACGTCATGAAGATAGAGAAGATGGAGGCATCGCACTAGGGCTTTTGCATGAATGCACACATGCGATGACAACGAAGCGATGAGAGCCAAGCGTTAACGATGAAGCGTTAACGGCAGAACGTTAACGGTGGAGCGTTAACGGGGAAACATTAACGGTGGAATGTTAACGACGGAACGTTAACGATGGAACGTTAATGGTGGAGCGTTAACGACGGAACGTTAACGGTGGGACATTAACGGTGAAACGTTAACGGTGAAATGTTAACGACGGAGCGTTAACGGCGAAACGTTAACGACGGAGCGTTAACGGGGAAAAATTAACGGCAAAACGTTAACGGAGGAACGTTAACGGTGAAACGTTAACAGCGAACGTTAACGGCAAAACGTTAACGGTGGATCGTTAACGGCAAACGTTAACGGTGAACGTTAACGGTGGAACATTAACGGCGGAAGTCAAACAATGATAGGATACTCATGAAACAAGGTAGCGACCGTCGGTGCAACGACATGACCGCGATAAAACGCTACCAAGGATGGCTAACCGATACATGAACCGGCGGCAACGGCTAGGTCAAAGACGACGGTTTTAGGCTGGAATCGGGCTCCGACGACAAACGGAGACCAAATGAATTCTAAGGATGATCCAAAACAGCACATGATGATCCACCAGATGCGACAACACGACTGGAGCGAACTAAAATAATCGGCGTCAAAAGGCGGCGCGCGGCAGCGGCACCGAGGCGGCCTAAATATATAAAAAAATTCCGAAGGACGGGATGGTAAAGGTGGAATGTCTACCATGTAGAATGCAGAGAGACGAACTCAACAGTATAGGCAGATTTTGCGCGCCCCTCCGGATTGATCACAAACTGCCGATTAACGGGTTTCGGATTTAAACTTTGGACGGCCATAACTTCTAGAATAATTATCGGAACTTAACGAAATTTGAACGAGAGCTATATGGGACCAAAATGCACACCGTGACGTAGGTGGCTCGAAGCGTTACCTTTTGGAATAGCGGGGAACGCGCGAGGATGATCGTCGCTGTCTGGAACGCAGTCTGATCGTAGTCTAATCGGTGAAAATATTTTTCTGTGACAAATACAGAGCGTAAAACCATGAGGCAAGATATGCATCATGTAGAGGACATCCCCAGGAGTCTACACAAAAAATTTCAGCACCTAACTCGAAAAATTGAGGGAGTTATGGCCTCGGCAAGATTCGAGATTGAAACGGCCATAACGTTTGATTCCATGGGCCAAATGGGATGAAATTTGGAGGTAAATAGATGGTACCTAGGAGCACACCGTGGCGAAGACGGATCTCAAAAAGAGTCGACGAGCTGCCTGGGAGGCGGCTCCAAAGTTCGGCCGTCGTTGGGCGATATCCGGAGGACATGGCGGCGATTTCGGAGTTTTGGAGATGATCTGGAGGTTGACGATGCATGGGTGAGGTCATGGGAGGTCTATACTCGGTTGGGGTGGTTAGGTCAAGAAAAATCAAGTTTGGACGCGTTTGGAGCAAAAACGAGTTAAATAGGCATTTTATCGAGCAGTTGGTGTGCGTCTCGGATTAGGGCTGACGTGGCCGATTCTGGTGGCAACACGTGGCGCGATCTAGTGGCGACACGTGGCACGCCCAGGAAATTCAGATTTTTCCAATAAAAACAATTCCGAAAATTCAAATAAATCATTTGAGGCAATAAAAATACCCGAAAAATTATAGAAAAATTATAGAAAATATTTTGAGATATTTTGAACTCAAATAAAATATTTGCAATAAAACTTTATATAAACTTTTGCAAATAATTAATTAATTTCAATAAAAGGGCTTAATACAATCGATCCCGAATAAATCCAATAAATAGCAAACGAGCTCCGAAAAATCTCAAAAATTACAGAAGAATATCTTGAAGCACAAGGAACCCAAATAAAATAAAATTTATTTTATTTGAGGTTTAGAATAATCAAATTAAATTTTTTTAGCTTTTAGAAAATTCAAATCAAGCTTTATAAACGCGAGAAAATCAACGAAAATTTTTGGGAAGCTAAACTAAACCAAAATTTTTTGAAAACCCAAATTTTGGGATGTTACAAAGTGGGAGGAAATTGGAATGGACTTCATTACCGGTTTGCCAAAGACTCAAGGAGGATATGACTCCATATGGGTTATAGTGGATCGCTTGACTAAGGTCGCCCATTTTATCCCTGTAAAGATCACTTACTCGGGAGATAAATTAGCGGAGTTGTATATGACCAGGATCGTCTGTTTGCACGGAGTGCCAAAGAAGATTGTATCGGACAGAGGTACCCAATTTACCTCGAGATTCTGGAATAAGCTGCATGAAGCCATGGGGACCCGTTTGAACTTCAGTACAGCATATCATCCGCAGACGGATGGACAGACTGAAAGAGTTAATCAGATTCTGGAAGATATGCTAAGAGCTTGTGCATTGGCGTATGCTACCTCTTGGGATAAGAGTCTGCTGTATGCTGAGTTCAGCTACAATAACAGTTATAAGGCCAGTCTACAGATGTCACCTTTTGAGGCATTATATGGTCGCCCATGTCGGACGCCATTGAACTGGAATGAGACAGGTGAACGCCGTGTCTTTTGGCCGGACATTCTTCAAGAAGCCGAAGAGTAGATTGCCATGATCCGGGAAAGACTGAAGATAGCTCAGTCAAGACAGAAGAGTTACGCGGACAACCGTCGCCGAGACTTGAGCTTTGAACCAGAGGATTTCATGTACCTTAGGGTTACACCTCTCAAGGGAGTTAAGAGATTCCACGCCAAAGGGAAACTCAAACCCTGTTATGTCGGCCCATTTAAGATTTTGAGCCACAGAGGCAAAGTTGCTTACCAGTTGGAGTTACCGCAGTCGTTGGCAGGTGTGCATGATGTGTTCCATGTGTCACAACTGAAGAAGTGTCTTCGAGTACCCGATGAGCAGACACCATTAGAGTCAATAGAACTGCAAGAGGACCTTACTTACAAGGAGCACCCTGTAAAGATCCTAGACACCATGGATCGAGAGACAAGAAATAAATCGACACGTTTCTGCAGAGTTCAGTGGAGCAACCATGCAGAGAGTGAAGCAACTTGGGAGCGCGAGGAAGATTTGAAGAAAGAGTTTTCGAACCTATTCCTTAGTTAGCCCTGAATCTCGGGGACGAGATTCTGTTAAGGGGGGAGGTTTGTAACACCCCAATTTTTGCTTTTCATGAATTTAAATGAAATTTTGTACTATGGTGAATTTTTGGAATTTTCTGGAATTTATTTGGATTTAATTTGAATTTATTTCCTTTTGAAATAATTAAAGAATTTAAATTTATAAATAAAATTTTGTTGGAAATATTTTATTTGAGTCCAAAATGTCTCAAAGTATTTTTCAGAATTTTTCTGGAATTTTTCTGATTATTTTGCTATTTTTCCTGAATTATTTGAATTTCTAGGAATTAATTTGAATATTAAATCGCTGGAAAATGTCGAGTGGGTTTGTACTGTTGCACCGACCGAATCCGAGTCAGACTCGAGTTCGAGTCCGACGCAACCCTAACCCGCGCGACCATTGGATCGAGATCCAACGGACGCAATTGCGCCACGTCGTCCACATGCGACCCGAGCCGAAACCGTCCGCGCCCGTGCGATCTGCGCTGTTGATCGTGCCACATGGAAGGCCCGCGTGCGTCCACGTCACCCTCTCCGTGTCGCCATCGGACTCCGCCGCTGCCCGCGTGTGGGTCTCGGTTTCCGCGATTTTCACGGAAGCTGAGACCCCTATTTAATGCGTCGCCACCCCTACCGTGAAGCCCTCTTCCATGCGCACCCGTAGCCCCAATCCGTCGACGTCGAGCCACCGCTGTTCGCCCGCAGGAGCTCGTCGAAGTTGGAGAAGAAGCCGTCGTGGTTCTTCGCCGTTTCCCGCCGCGTCTGTCGTCCTCCGTCGTGAACGTGCCCAGATCTGGAACCGCAAGGATGAGCCGCACCTGGGAGTCCCATCCACTTCGCCGAAGCGCTCCCGCAACGCCGTTCCCCGCGTCGTCGTCTTCGTCTCCGGCAGCCTCAGCCCCGCCGTGCCATCGCCGACCTCGCGAGCTCCATCAGCCGTTAGATCTTCATCGGACGGCTACGGTGAGTCCATGTCACCCTGTTAGATTTCACGTTTCAGTTTTTAGATCTAATCCCAACCGTTGGATCTAAATCCAACGGCTTAGATTAAGCCACGTGGTCGTGAACTGCACCGTGCTTGGATAGATCTCAGCCGTTAGATCTAAATCGTACGGTTAGGGTTAATTGAAGCGTTAGATGCAACCCCAGCCGTTCGATCGAGATCGAACGGCGTACGTCGTGCCACATGTCACCACCCGGGGTCATGCCACGCCAACCCACGGTGAGGCGAAACCCGATCGAATCTGGACCTTCCGATCCAAATCGAACGGCCCAGATTAGCCGCGTTGCATCGCAACGTGCGGCATTGGATCCAATCTGGACCGTTGATTTTCAAATCAACGGACCAGATCGTGCCACATGCCTGGAAGCCAAACCGGCGAGGTCAGCGCTGTCAGCTGCGGTCACCGCTAACGTCATGCGTGACATTAGCGTGGGGCCCGTGTGTCAGCGGCTGGCCAACGGATCCATGACGTCATCTGTGACGTCATGCTGACGTCACGGGCGGGGCCGCGAGTCAGTCCGCTCGGCCGAAGCACGATGACATCAATGCTGACGTCATCCAGTGGGTCCCACGTGTCAGTGGCACGTGAACCCGTGGACCGGGTCCACGGTGGACCAAGCCCGAGCCCGAGCCGTGGACCGAGTCCATGGACCGGCTGACGTCATGATTACGCAATAAATCGATTTTTCTTTAGAAAAATAATTCGGTGGAAATTCAAATACCGTGCTGACGTCATGCTGACGTCATTTTTCGGATTTTTTAATAGAAAAATAAATGAATTAATTCGGTTTATTGATTTATTTGAATTTTCAAACTTCAAACGCTTATAACTTTTACGTTTCAACTCCGATTTGAACGATTCCAATTTCTAAATTTTTATAAAATTGAGATCTACTCAAATATGAATTTTAATTAATTTTTGGACATGAATTTTTCTCTGTTTATATTTACTTAATAGATTCTTTAAACTTTAAACAATTATAACTTTTGCATTTTAACTCCTATTTGAGCGATTCGAATTTCTAAAAATTTGTAAAACTATGCCCTTTCTGTTTATGGACTTTATTTGATGTTTTGGGCAATGTGCATGTAATGTTTTATTTATTTATTCCTGTTACACGCATTACGAGTAGACGTTGAAGTACCCGAAGGCTTCGAAGCAGAAGTGTTGACCCAGGAGCAAGCACAAGACCAAGAACAAGTACTCTTTGAAGGCAAGTTATGCTTTGACCATATTGATCCCATTTTTGAAATCTATCGGATTTAAACTATTGCATGCTAATTCAATTAGAAAATGCTTTAAATAATTCTGGGAAATTAGATAAATGCCAAATTGTAGTATGACACCTTGATTAATTACTTATGTGCCATAAACCCTTGTCACCCTAGTTGTGGATTATTTTGTTGGACATTATTAAATTGCCAACATGGGAAATTAGACCGTTGTAGTATATTGCTTAGACCTGTCACGTAGTGACAACATGATTTTGGATAATTACATGTTAACATTGACTTAATGACATATGGAACATGTTTTTGAGAAGTATCATGTGTATTGATGTTGTTATCGATGGCACGCGGTGCATGGTAATCAACTGGGTTTGATAAATAGATTTAGACCGGGGCATGTGGCAAGAATGATCGGGTTGGCCAGTTGTGGCACCGGGGAAGTTGATTTGGTTCTTCGGGTAGTCTTGCCCTTGTCACCCTAAGGACTTAACCTTGCAAGCCTTTGACCTGAGTCAAACGTGCAACCACATGTCCGTAATGGGACGGACCTAGTTGATTAAGTTGCTAATAACGTACATGTGGGACCTCGGGGTGTCAACTGCACCTTTTGTGTAGTTGTACGGGGGAGCGTACCGAGGTTGCGGCCAGGTACCCATCTAACGGTTGATTGGCCTAGACTTCGCCTTTGCTAAGGGAAGGGTTAGTGTGCAATAACCGGGGAGGCCCACTTGTGCTGTTAGAAGTTTCCGAAAGACTCTGTTATGGACACTCGCCTTTGTGGTGTTTTGCTGTATCTTGTGGGTAAGTGCATAACCTCTACAGAGTGTAAAATCTATTCGAATAGCCGAGTCCGCGGCATTGGACTTTGCTTGGGAATTACAGTCAAGGGTTAGACTTTCACAAAAATGACTTGATTCTGGAAATATGGTTGGTTTGGAATGATGAATTGAGCCTAGGGTTGAAAAATGTTGTATTTGTGAGATCATTGTGAAAAGTACTCTATTCATTATTGTTTTACCGCTTGCAATCTATTATTGTATTTACTCATACTACTTTACTGCAAATGAACCTATTAGCCTATCCTTTGTAATAAGCCATGCATGTAGAATATTAGCTTGCATTCTGTGCATGACTTGCTAAGTACCAAGTACTCACCCTTGCCATAATACAACATCAGTTGAAGAAGAGTCGACGCCAGCTTTGTAGGAAGAGTACCAGGAGGAGCAGTCTAATTAGGGAGCGGGCCCAGTCAATTGCCTGTGGTATACTGGATGGCGCCACGAAATCTATTTTATTCCGCTGCAGTTATTTCTCTTTTAATAAGTCTTCACCCTGTGAGGCGTATCTTTGTAACTTGGCCATAAGGTCGAGCACCCAGTTTGGTTAATTAAGTAAAGTACACTACTATTTCGTTGAGTATGATTGTGATATTTGCCGATGTTGAGACTGTGTGCACTAGCGTGATCCTGGACTAGTGCTAAAAACACAGAGGGTCCGGATTTGCAAATTCGAGTCCCGATAATGATTTTCTTCGATTATCAGTTATGCTGTGATCCTTGTTAATCCCCAGGATGATGGTAGACACCGTACTAAGTGTCAACTTGGGTTATATGTCTAATAAATGCATATGCTTAGCCCAGCGTTAGTATAATTGGTTGTTGATCGGTGGACTCAGTCAATCAAAATTTTCTGGAAACTTAAATATGAATTTGAAATGGTGGTTTTAATGGAAAAAGCTATGTTAGTAAAAAGAGCAAAAGGAAAAAGGTGAAAAGTGGTTTTATGCCGGACGGACGGGTGGAGGTTTCGTCTGTGCAACCCTAAGGATCGAACTTGATGATGTTAATTGAGTCAAATCGTACAACCACATGTGTTAGTATGGGATGACCTGAACGTAGTACAGGAGTGAGTGACTAGTCTTACGCCGTGGTAGGTCGAAGTAGTTGGACAGTCACCGACGTACTGGTGCTGTCTAAGGGTCTCCCTCACCTCGCACAGGTGTTGGAGTATACCGTCCCAATACGGTACCGTTACAACGGTGGAGGCCTTGCTATGGGTTGTGAGGCGATGGACGATAATCGTAAACCATCGCGAAAGTTGTATTTGTTTTGTGTGTGGGGCTGATCACCCGCCATAGCAAGGGGTGCACCTCACCGGGCTGACGCAAGACTAGAAACTCGCAAGTGGAACAGTTCCGTCACAGTCTAGCAAAACGGGTACGTTTCGTATCTCGTGGCATGGTTGACATGATTGCTAGAGTGTGTCATGTGGGTAAAGTGTACAATCTCTGCAGAGAATAAATCTAATCGATTAGTCGTGCTCACGGTCACTAGCAGCTTGGGTAATTATTGACAAGTATAGCATTTTAGGTTTGCTTTTGAAAATGGTTTTAAAACCAGAATCCTTTTTGGGTTGAGTTGGATGAAGTTTGGTGGTGAATTGTTTGAATCAATGTGACTTGAGGAATTACTGGATGATGATTTGAATATTTTCAGTGAGGTGTTTCTCGTATTGATTGGTGGTTAGAATCAGAAGGTGATGAATGTGGATACTGAATGAATTATACAATTATGTACTGAATTACATTCTCTATCAAATGCATTTTTAACTTGTGCGGTGTTTTGAATCTATTATTCTATTGCAAATAAATTCAGCTTTATGCAACTCTAAACTAGATTAGCAACCTTTTTCATTGATTAACCTACATACTTATTATACTTGCAAACACTAAAGTCTTGCGAGTACATACGTGTACTCACCGTTTGCTTTAAAACTGATTATCAAGCTCAGAAGACGGAATCAAGAGAGAAGAAGGCGAGCTAGATGAGGATCGCTTTGATTTAGAGATCGTCGAGTTTTGAAGCTGTAGATTAGGTTTTCTCTCGGTTGCAACTCAGCTGCTGCCTTTTGGTTTGGGAAGGCACTCTGCTGCCGTTGCTGTACTCTAAGTTTTTCTCTTTAGCTTTTGTAGCCATCTAGCAAAATTTTCTTTCATGTATTACTATTTTGATGTAATCAAACCTGTACTACTGTAACCATTTTGTTAATGCATTTGATAGAGAACCTTTTATTTTCTACTACTTGTCATCCCCAGACATATGGACAAACTGAAGTCGTTAATTGAACTTTATCTACCATGCTTAGGGCTGTTTTGAAAAAGAACATTAAATTATGGGAAGAATGCTTGCCTCATATTGAGTTTGCTTATAACCGATCAATGCATTCTACTACTAAGATGTGCCCTTTTGAGATTGTTTATGAATTTGTACCACATGCTCCAATTGACTTGTTACCTCTTCCATCTTCGAAGAAGTTGAATCTTGATGCTAAACAACGTGCTGATTTGATTATGAAAATGCATGAGGCAACTAAAGAAAACATAGAGCGCATGAATGCTAAATATAAACTTGCTGGTAGTAAGGGAAGAAAGCATGTAACTTTTGAACCAAGAGATTTAGTTTGGTTGCATTTGCGAAAAGATCGATTCCCTGAATTGAGAAAATCTAAGTTGATGCATCAAGCTAATGGTCCTTTCAAAGTATTGGCAAAGATCAATGATAATGCATATAAGCTTGAATTGCCTGCAGATTTTGGGGTTAGTCCCACATTCAACATTGCCGATTTGAAACCATACTTGGGAGAAGATGATGAGCTTGAGTCGAGGACGACTCAAATGCAAGAAGGGGAGGATGATGAGGACATCACCACCATGGATATGGCCATGCCTGCAAACCCAATTAAAACCAACAATGTAATACAAGGGCCAATTACTCAAGCTCGCGCACGTCAATTCAATTACCAGGTGAATGCGTTCCTCGGGTTGCATACAAATAATTTAATGAATGGAATGATATTTAATCCTTGTGATGATTTTATTGTCCTTAGGAACCAAGGAGAAGGACTCCCAAATGTCAAGCATGAATCCAATTCTTTCGGTGCACAAGATCAACTCGGATTCGGCCTCCGGGACAGCACCAACTTAAAATGATCATAACTTTTGATCCACAAGGGTGTTTGGGGTCTATGTGTACTGGTTTGAAAAGGTTTCGACATCCTCTTTCCAACGGATCTGGCCCCATCTCCAAATTCCATATGAGTCGACATGAATCTGCAAAACAAGTGGTGTCACTTTTCTAATCCGAGAAGACTTGGTCTTTGGGCCTTGTAATAGAGTTATAGTTGGTATCCTACTGTTTTGGACGTGGTTCCCACATCCCTAACTATCATAAATAGCCAACCATCGGCTCTTTAAGGTTTTGGGTTTTATTTGATTAGTATAGCCAAGTGAAAACTTGATTAGTTTAGCCACAGGGCAAATCACGCAGTGGGAAGTTGAACTCAATGAGTTCAAGGTCGATTTTGCGTCACCGACCAATGTCAGATCTGGGGTCTTAGCAGATTTCATTGTAGAGTGGACGCACGTTGAGGAAAAGAAGCACAAGACGGTCGATGACCACTGGACTATGTTCTTCGATGGATCGCTCACACTTCAGGGCTTGGGTCCGACATTATGCTCAAATCCCCTACATGTGAGGAACTTAAATATGTCATCCAATTCGATTTTCATGCTTCAAACAATGTTGCAGAATACAAGGGACTGGTCAACGGGCTTCGGATAGCTGCATCACTTGGAATAAGGCAATTTCTTGTGAAAGGGGATTCACAGT
Source organism: Rhipidocladum racemiflorum (assembly GCA_036346355.1). NCBI lineage: Eukaryota > Viridiplantae > Streptophyta > Magnoliopsida > Poales > Poaceae > Rhipidocladum > Rhipidocladum racemiflorum. Next base: position 23,021,361 of record CM070584.1, on the reverse strand, counting down.
TAGTCGTAAACCAAGTGCAGAAAGAGTACCAATGTTCGGATGACAACATGGTGGCATACCTGAACGAGGTTTGCAAGCTAGAGAACAAGTTTGAAGGACTTGAGATAAGACATCTAGCGAAGTGATAACTCCACCGCCGATGAGCTTGCCAAGCTCGCTTCATCTTGATCACGCGCCCCTACAGGAGTCTTCATAGAGAAACTCCTTAAACCATCAGTCTCCCCTGTACGGGAGATAGATACTGCCAAACTCGACCAGCAGCCTGGTTGAGTCAGCGAGGCAGATCCTGCAGGCATGGAAGCTGCACTACTCGAACGCGAGACGACTTGGATAGCTCCATTCCAAGCCTATCTTGAAGGTCGAGAGGTCCCTAATGATGATGCCTCAGCCGAGAAAATTACACGTAAGTCCTGGCTATATGCATTGGTAGACGACAAGCTCTATCGAAAGGGGAGTGGTGGAATATTGATGAAATGCATCACTTAGGAAGAGGACAATAAAATATTGCTCGATGTTCATGGAGGCATCTACGGCACCCATGCATCTACCACACACTAGTTGAAAAAGTTTTTCAGCAGGGATTTTATTAGCCGACTACCCTCCAGGATGCTTGCTAGCTAGTGAAAATGATGGCACTTTGGGTGTCCCGATCTTTCGATGAGAAACACACGATCGATTTGGGTGGAGACGACTTTGATGATTCGACTACTCTATACGACGATGATGCGCCTTAACAATCACTAAACCAACTCCGAAAGGTTATTGATCTTGACGCGGGCACGATCAACCTGAACACGAAGTTCTATTCCTACAAGCAACCAAAGAACAAGCAAAAACAATAGTATAAGCAATCTAAAATTGCGGATAAGGTTTGTGTTTCCTTTGCATTTTGGTTTAGGAAAATAAAAATGAATGTTCTTTGGATGTTGTCGAAGTCTTTCCAAAGTGAATGTTAGCGCATTGGATTCAAATTAATGCATGTGGATCAATTGGGTTCATGGTTTATGGTTGAGTATGCTAAAGATGTATACTCTTGGGCTTGATTGTTAAGTGATAATTTGTGAGGGCGAGACCCTCTTAAGAAAGGAGCCGATTGTGGTTTGGTAAGGTTTTACGGTCCTAGCTTGGGGCTTGGTGTCTGACATTAGTGGTATAAGGGTGGATTATGATGGAGGTTGTTAATGTCTGGGTTCAACTTTTATTAAGAGTATCGATGAGTGGTAGTGAAGTTGACGGTAATTCTGTGATAATTGTCCTATCGTGAGCAATTGTCTTAGCTAGTTGTCTCTAGTATGAGATTTGCTGGGGACAGGATGGAATGAAATGTTAGTGTGATTGTGTATCGGAAAGGCAGATGTGCCTTAGTGAGTTATTTCTTCCGATGGCATTACTCGGTAGCGGTCTGTTCGATTAAAAAGGGCAATCAATTGCAAGAGTTGAGAACCAGTGTTTTCTTGGTTTTTGGGGGATCATGTCTAGAAACCCAGTTTTTAACAAGATACCATTGGTGTTTGGTGGTAGAGATGTTGTTAAAAGAGTTGACTCGCTTTGATTGTGTCATGTTGAGTGTAATGAAGGTGGAATCGTGAGAGGCTGGGCATAGTTGGGCTAAGTCAACTCTTTCTTGATAAGTGTTAGTTTTGGTAGTTTGTTTGTCGTTGATTCGGTTTGAGTTTTTGTGTGCTTGTCTTGTGTTGCAGAGAAGTCTTCAGTCCCTTGGGGACTTTGTCTTGTACTTGGCGTTCTTCGGATTCGAGGTCGAATCCTGTTAAGGGGGAGAGAATGTGACATCATGGGATGTGACATTATGGAAAGTGACATTTTAGAATGGGACTTTATAGATTACGGCCTTACGGTATGACTTTATTACTGTGTTTTTGGGCTTTTTCGGGTGTTTGGGCCTCTCCGGGGGAGTTTGGGCCTAGCGGGAGCTAGTTTGGGCTTTGGGGGGATGTAGTGGGCTGTTGGTGGGAGAGTTTTTGGCCCATGAGGGGGGAAATCCTACCACCTCCCCGTAGAGTTCCCCCCATGCGCCCCCCTAAGCCCCCATGCGCCCCACCCCTCCCCCCTAGACACCACCTCCCTCTTCCCCACCCCCTAGCCGCATTCCCCCTTCCCCCATGGCGCCCCCATCCCCTTGCGCCTCCCCTTCCCTCCTCTAGCAGGCCCTAGCGCCCTCCTCACACTGCCCTCATGCAGGTTGGAGGCCTTCCATCCATCGGGATCCGGCGAACCCGGCGTTTCCGGCAATTGGAGGGGGGATTGGACCGAGGAGAGGAGTTCGTCAGTCTCTTCGAGCGAGGTAAGTGTTCGTAGATTCATTTGTAGAGTTTTGGTGCTGGCTATATGGGGGATATCTTTGTTAAATTTGATGTTTAGGTGCTGTGATTAGAAGGATTTAGAGTGATTGCATCTCTGTCTTGCGTTCTGTCCTCGGACAAATTAGGTCATCGGTCTTTGGACGTGATTTTGGCAATTTTAGATGTGTTTTCTGATCGGCCGACTGTTACAAAAGTTGTAGGTAATCCAATTATATTTAATTGGACAATAAGAACGTTCAATTACATTTAGCCATTTAAAAGTTATGGCTGTTTTATCGAGTGTTGTCCAATCTGTGACGTGATTGGGACAGATTGTGTTCAACTGTAGATTAGAGGATTTTAGAGGCTGATTCAGTTTTCGCGAATACCTAGAAAAAGATGGGAAATCTCCTAAGATTTGATAAAATGTACTCTTTTACCTTATTCGGAGTTTTAGAACTCAAGTTATGCTCGTTGGATGCATGCTATCCCGTTGGACAGATTCCCTGTTTTTCGGGTGTTAGGAGTGGGGTGCGAAGTCGTTGTAGATGATTGTTCTTGTATTGTTTTGTGGGCATGTTTTTTAGTGTAATGTACCTATGTATAGGTGGTGTGACCCCGGGAGTGCCCTCAACATCTCGCCACTCCGTCGCACACGGTTGAAGGCAAAGTGTATTGTGATGGATGTGGTTCGGTGATCATATGCTTGCTTATTGTTGTGATACAGTCATGTGAGATGATGATCATGTATTTACTTATGATTATGCAAGTGTGTTGTGGTGGTTATGGCTTGGGTGGCCATATTGCTTGCTATGTGTAGCTTATCCATGTGTTAGGTTAAGTTGCCATATTTGGTACTTGCATGTGTTATGATGATTATAGTTTGTTAAATGGCTATGCAATGGTTAATTTGAGTATTTATGCAAGTTATTCATGTTATGGCATATATGCATGCATAAAGGAAGAGGTGACCCATTCTGATGCGGGCCTTTATGTTCACACGTAGTGAACACGAAAGTCCTACCTCGTAGTCCCATCCACGATTGTGTATGGGAGCGAGTCAGTAAGAGTAGGCACCCTCCACGGGATGGAAGGGAAAGAGGGTGCACACCGACGGGTGTGTGTCGGGACCCGAATTTGCAAATCCGGACCCTATGTGTATTCAGCACTAGTCCAGGATCACGCTAGTGCACACAGTCTCAACATTGGTAAATATCACAATCATACCACTCGATAATATTAAAGTACTTTAATTAGATAATCAAACTGGTTGCTTGACCTTAAGGTCAAGTTACAAATATACGCCTCGCTGGGCGAAACTTATTAAAAGAGAAATAATAGCAGCGGAAAAAGTAAGATAACATCGTGGCGCCATCCAGTATACCACAGTAACCGATCGGCTCGCTCCCTAATTAGACGGTTCCTCTTGGAGCTCCTCCTCCGAAGCTGGTGTAGACTCTTCCTCAACTGGTGTTGTATTGTGGCAAGGGTGAGTACTTGGTACTCAGCAAGTCATGCACAGAATGCAGCTAATATACTACATGCATGTCTTAATACAAAGGAGTGGCTCAAGGTATATTTGCAGTAAACAACATTTAACAAGTATCATAAGTAGTTTCGAAAGCAGTAAAAACAAGTATAACATCAATAACTTTTCCAGGAGTTAAATAAACATCTTTCCCATTCCTAGTCCACGTTTCCTTCATCATCATCTATTAACCATACCAAATCTCTTAAGTTCAAGTTATTTCCAAGAAAGTCTAACCCTTGACTGTAATCCCTGAGCAATGTCCAATACCGCGGACATGGCTATCCGAATAGATTTTTCACTCTGCAGAGGTTATGCACTTTACCCACAAGATACAGCCAAACACCACAAAGGCGAGTGAGCGTAACAAAGCCTTTCGGAAACGGCTAACTACGCAAGTGAACCTTTCCGGTTTTTGCCCTACACCATCCCTTCCCTTAACAAAGGCGAAGTATGGGACCGACATACCGTTGGACGGGTACCATGCCATCGCATCGGTACGCTCCCCCTTCAAGCTACACAAAGGGTGTAGTTGACACCTGAGGTATCACATGCAAGTTATTAGTAACTTACTCAACTAGGACCGTCTCATTCCGGTCATGTGGTTGCACGATTAACTCAGTTCAAAGGCTTGCAAGGTTAAGTCATTATGTTGACCAGGGCAAGACTACCCGAAGAACCAAACCATCGCTCCTGATGCCACAACTGGCCCACCCGATCATTCTTGCCACATGCCCCGGTCGAAATCTATTTATCAAAACCCCAGTTGATTACCATGCACCACGTGCCATCAACATCACAACACATGATACCTTTCCAAAACAGGTTCAATATATCATTAAGTCAATATTAACATTTGATTGTCCAAAACCATGTCATGAGCACGTAGCAGGTCTAAGCAATATACTACAATGATCTAAATCCCCATGTTGGCAATTTAATAATGTCCAACTATTTAATCCTCAACTAGGGTGACAAAGGGTTCATGGCATTCAATTATCTATGTCAAGGTGGCATACAGCGAATAGGTAATTAACTAATCTCCCAACATTAATTAAAGCATTTTATAGTTGAACTAGCATGCAATAATTTAAATCATATTAATTTCAAAATGGGATCAACATGGTCAAAGCACAACTTGCCTTCAAAGAGTACTTGTTCTTAGTCTTGAGCTGGCTCCTGGGTCAACACTTCACCTTCGAAGCCTTCGGGCACTTCAACATCTACTCGTAAAGCGTGCAAATAGCAATACATAAATAAATAGTAGCCAAAAAGTGTCCAAACATCCAAATAAAGTTCACAAACAGAGAGAGCATAATTTTATGAATTTTTAGAAACTGGAATTCGGAGTTAAAATGCAAAAGTTACAAGCATTTAAAGTTTAAGTAATCAATTAAATAATATTACAGAGAAAAACTTTGGTCCAAAAATTAAATAAAATTCACCATTAGGTAGATCTCAATTTTATAAAAATTTAGAAATTTGAATCACTCAAATCGGAGTTGAAACGCAAAAGTTATAAGCGTTTGAAGTTTGAATCTATATTTGAAATCAATAAACCAAATTAAATAAATAATTTCTTTTTTTGGGAAAATGATTTATTGCGTCAGCATGACACGTGGACCAATCAGAGGCCGCCACGTCGCCTCGGGCCCATGGACCCGGCGCACGGTTTGGCTTGGTCCACCATGGACCCGGTCCACGGTTCCACGCGTCTCTGACATGTGGGCCCCATCGGGTGACGTCAGCATGACGTCAGCACACGGCTTAGCCGAGTGGGCTGACACGCGGGCCCCACGTGAAGTCACGCGTGACGTCAACAGCGACCGCGGCTGACCGCGCCGGTTCGGTTCCCGGACACGTGGCGCGATCTAGACCGTTGATTTGAAAATCAACGGTTCCGATTGGATCCAATGCCGCACGTTGCGGTGCAACGCAGCTAATCTGGGCCATTCGATTCGTATCGGACGGTCCAGATTGGATTGGGTTTTCGCCTCACCGTGGGTGGCGTGGCATGTCCCGACGCGCGACACGTGGCGCGACCTATGCCGTTGGATCTAGATCCAACAGTTGGGATTGAATCTAAAACCGTAACGTGAATTCTCTACGGGGGTGACGTGGACGAACGTGGGCCGTTGGATCTTGATCCAACGGTCCAGATCTAATCTAGTTTCTACGGGTTCCGGGGAAACGTGGTCTCACCGTGGCCATTGGATGGCGATCGGACGGCTGACGAGCTTCGAGGCGGCGGCGATGGCGCGGCGGAGCTCTGGCTGCCGGGGACGAGGACGACGACCAACGCGACGACGCTCTTGAGCTGCTCCGGTGAAGTGGATGGTGTGGTTCGACGCGCCCGGTCCTTGCGGTTCCAGCTCTGGGCTCCAACGCGGCGGAAACAGCTTGACGGCGGCGGCACACGCAAGAAACCGAAGCGAAGCCCCAATCTAACTACGGTGAGCAATTGCGTGGGTGTGGCGGCGGCTTGAACGGTGTGAGTTGGGCCAAAATATGTGCAATCAAACGGAGAATACGGCGCCGGGGTCCAAGCTTTAAATACTGCCTCGACGTGCGTGAAATCCGCGGAACCCTAACGGACACGGCGGCTACGCGGCGGAGGAGTCCGACCCGGACTCGGGCGGAGACGACGACGGACGGCCGTCCACATGGCGTGATCAGCGGCCATGATGCACGGGCGAGATCGGATCCGGACAGGATCCGGCCGAAGCGGTATGGGCTAATCTTGACCGTTGGATCCAGATCCAACGGTTCGGATCGGTTTTGGTTTAGGGGGGTTAGAGCGGTGCGGGTCTAGTTCGAACGCGGCTCGAGTTGGGCTCGGGTCGGACTCGAGCTCGGTCGCATGAATAGTGCAAACCAACTCGATTTTACAGCTATTAATTAATCAAATTAATTTCTAGAAATTCATTTAATTCAAGAAAAATAGCGAAATACTCAGAATAATTCCAAAAAAATTCTAGAAAATATTTTAGGGCATTTGGGACTCAAATAAAATATTTCCAAAAAAATTTATTTGCAACTTTTAATTCTTTAATTATTTGAAAAGGGAATAAATTCAAATAAATCCCAGAAAATTCCAAAAATTCACCAAAGTGCAAAATTGCATTCAAATTCATGAAAAGCAAAAATTGGGGTGTTATAGTGTGCACTCGGCAATACCGGTATGTGCTAAGTAAAGAGGCATGATGCATTGCATTGCATAAATGAGAATGTGAATGGGAAAGTATATGAGAATGTGAATAAGAAGGTATATAAGAATGTGATTGAGGAAGTCTTCATGGAATGTTTTCCATGGTTGTTGATCGGTATGTCGTATGAATATGAATTGTTATTGTTTTGTACCATTGCAATACACATTGCTGAGTGATGAACTCACGCTTGTTGTTTATGTTTTTTATAGGTACCTTGAATGCGTCATGTGGGAAAGTGTAACACCCCAAATTTTTTTTTGCTTTTCATGAATTTGAATGTCATTTTGCACTTTGGTGAATTTTTGGAATTTTTTGGAATTTATTTGGATTTAATTTGAATTTATTCCCTTTTGAAATAATTAAATAATTAAAAGTTTTAAATAAAATTTTGTCAGAAATAATTTATTTGAGTCCAAAATGTCTCAAAGTATTTTCTAGAATTTTTCTGGAATTTTTCTAATTATTTTGCTATTTTTCTTGAATTAAATGAAATTTTGGAAATTAATTTAATTATTTAGTCGCTCGAAAAACCTATCGAGTTTGTACTGTTCATCCGATCGAGCCGGACTCGAGTCCGTCTCGAGCCTGGCCTGGACCACGTTCGAGCCAGACCGAGCCGGACCCGAGCCGTAGCCCCGTGACCGTTGGATCTCGATCCGACGGCCAGCGTTGCGCCACGTCGCCCAATCCGAATCCCAGTCGGATTCCGCCGCCGCAGCCGGGTGGGCCTCGGTTTCTGTGGATTTCACAAAAGCCGAGGCCCCTATTTGAAGCGTCGCCGCCACCAGCATGTTCCCCGTTCCCGTGCGCACCCGTTGCCCAAAGCAGTCGAGCTCGAGCCGCCGCCGTTCGCCCGTGAGCGCTCGCCGAAGTTGGAGGAGAGGTCCGCCGCTGTTTTCCGCCGTTTTCGCCATCGTCCGCCGTCCTCCGCCGTGTTGGTGCCCAGATCCGGATCCGCTGCGTCAAGCCACGTCGAGGGGTACCACTCACCTCGCCGGAGCATGCCTGAAGCGTCGCGGGGCTCGTCATCGTCTTCGTCTCCGGCAACCGCAGGCCACCGCGTCGCCATCGCCGTCCACGAAGCTTCTCCACCGTCGGATCGCCATCCAACGTTCCGAATTCATCCACGTCGCTCTAAGGTATTTCGCACGTTTCGGTTTCTAGATCTAATCTTAGCTGTTGGATCTAGATCCAACGCCCTAGATTGTGCCACGTAGCCATAGTCGCACCGTACTTAGTTAGATCCCAGCCGTTAGATTTAGATCGTATAGGGTTAATCCGCGTTGTAGCGTTAGATGTGATCTCAACCGTTCGATCGAGATCGAACGGTGCAGATCAAGCCACGTGTCGTGCGCCGGGTCATGCCACGTCGCCCCCCAGCGACGCGGTTAAACCCAATCGGATCTCAGCCGTCCGATTCGAATCAAACGGTCCAGATCAAACCGCGTTAACCCGCACTGTGGCGGATAAAATCCAATCTGGACCGTCGGATATCAAACCGACGGCCCAGATTGCGCAACGTGTCCGGGAGATGGATCGACGCGATCCACGCGGGCGTCGCTAACGTCACGCGTGACGTCAGCGTGGGACCCACGTGTCAGCGGCTGTCCCAACGGCTCCATGATGTCACCTGTGACGTCATGCTGACGTCACGGTGGGACCCGCGTGTCAGAGCCGTTCGGTCGAAGCGCGGTGATGTCAGCGCTGGCATCATCCAATGGGTCCCACGTGTCAGTGACACGTGCACCAGTGGACCGAAGCCGAACCGTGGACCGAGTCCATGGACCAGCTGACGTCATATTTTGATTTTTCAATAGAAAAATAATTCAATGGAAATTCAAATTCCATGATGACGTCAGCTGACGTCATAAATCCGGATTTTCAATAGAAAAATAAATGAATTAATTTGGTTTATTGATTTATTTTAATTTTCAAACTTCAAACGCTTATAACTTTTGCATTTTAACTCCGATTTGAACGATTCCAATTTCTATATTTTTATAAAATTGAGATCTACTTAAATATGAATTTTAATTAATTTTTCGACATGAATTTTTCTCTGTTTATATTTATTTAGTAGATTCTTTAAACTTTAAACAATTATAACTTTTGCATTTTAACTCCGATTAGGGCGATTCAAATTTCTAAAAATTTGTAAAATTATGCCCTTTCTGTTTATGGACTTTATTTGAACTTTTGAGAAATGTTTATGTATTATTTTATTTATTTATTGCTATTGCACGCGTAACGAGTAGACGTGGAAGTACCCGAAGGCTTCGAAGGTTAAGTTTTGACCCAGGAGCCAGCTCAAGACCAAGATCAAGTACTTTTTGAAGGCAAGTTATGATTTGACCATGTTGATCCTACTTTTAGAAATTTATTTTAATTTAAACTATTGCATGCTATGTTGATTAGAAAATGCTTTAATTAATTCTGGGAAATTAGATAAGAGCCAGCTTGCAATATGACACCTTGGTTATTTAATTATGTGCCATGAACCCTTGTCACCCTAATTGTGGATTATTAGTTGGATATTATTAAATTGCCAACATGGGTATCTAGACCGTTGTAGTATAATGCTTAGACCTGCCACGTATACATGACATGATTTTGGACAATTACATGTTAACCTTGACTTAACGAGATATGGAACATATTTCTAGAAAGTGGCAGGTGTTATTGATGATGATGTTAATGGCACGTGGTGCATGGTAATCAACTGTGGGTTTGATAAATAGTTTCGACCGGGGCAGGTGGCAAGAATGATCGGGTGGGCCAGTTGTGGCACCGAGGAAGTTGATTTTGTTCTTCGGGTAGTGTTGCCTTGGTCACCCTAAGGACTTAACCTTGCAAGCCTTTAAACTGAGTCAAACGTGCAACCACATGTCTGTGATGGGACGGACCTAGTTGATTATGTAACACCCCGGCATTTAATATGCCTGAATGCTACCAAACATAAGCTAAACAACATCTAAATACCACAATTAAACATAAATTCCAGCAAAGGCGCACATGCTAAAAACCGAGATTTAATGACATCTCCTTTGTTTTAACATGAATTGAAGGAGCAACAACAGTATAGCAATATAAGGCAATATGAGAGACAACTAAAACAGCAATAATTAAAGACTTAATGACAATATAAGTCTATTATCAAGCACTTAATGTCTCCAAGAGTCAAACGAACAATAAAACTCTCATATAGCAAAGCTAAACCTTAAAGCAATAATCATCACACGCAGTTTATTATCAAAACTAATTGAATGACTTGTGGAATCAAAATGGGTGAAGCTATGTGCGGACGTGTGACTATTTCCCTTCCCCGCATGCCGTTCTCATGGTACCTAAAACAACAAGAAAACACAAGCGTGAGTTCAAAACTCAGCAAGCATATTGCAATGGTACAACAAGAACAATTACATAGCAATAATATCTCACATGATGTAAACCATCTCATTCATGGTCACATATCATCATCATCATCAATATGTATGCAGTGCAATGCGATGCTCATGTCTCCTTGGAAACTCATACCGGTATGGTTGAGTACACACCCGTCGGTGTGCACCCTCTCCCCCCTTCCACCCCGAAGATGGAGGGTGCCTACTCCTCGCTTCCGTTCACCGCGGTGAATGGAATCACGATGTAGGACTTACTCATTGGCTCTCCGGATTAGTCATAACTTTCGCACCGACCTTCCCGAACTAGTTATGACTTTCTCACCGCCCGGGCCATGTAATCATGCCATGTATGCAAATATGCCACATCATAATCAACTTGTACATTAACACATGGCATCATAACATGATAAACATACTCATCATATCAATGGCAATTATTAAAGCAAGGCAAGTGATCATCACATATAATCAATCTCACCTAGTCTCAACTAGCAACCTACAAATCGCTATCCATTACAATACACTTGCCTCAACCACGGGCAATGGATTGGCGGGAAGTAGAAGGCACTCCCGGGGTCACACCACCTGCACATAGGTACCACACACTCATAATCATGTCCACAAAACAGTACGCAAACCCTCATCTACCCCGACATTGCCAACTACTCACAACACCCAAAAACAGAGGTTCTGTCCCGTCGGGACAGCAGCCTTCCAAAAGGCATAACTTGAGTTCTGGGACTCTGAATCAATTAAAAGAGTACATCCTCGCGTAGCTTAGGAAATTTCCCAACTTTTTCTAAGTATAAGGAAAGACTGATTCGGAATCTAAAGTGGTTTAATCTACAGAATACCGTGATCTGTTCCAATCACGTCACAGATTTTAACACGCTCGGTAAAACAGCCATAACTTTCAAACGGCTGGGCGGAATTTAAAGTTCTTTATACCCACTGAAAGGTATTGAAATTACCTACAACTTCTTCAACATCCATACGACCAAATTCCGAATCTAAATTGGTGAAAAACCAAACCCTAGGTCGACTGCTCATGATGCCCGAAACAGAGAACGTGGCAACTTCTAGATCTAATCCAATCTACTCAATTCCAGCACCACCAATTGATCTAAAAACATGATAATGACCCTTAGAACAGTACCGAGCCCAACCCCAAGGAGTCCCATGGCCATACCTTCGCCCGACGCACGAAAACCCAATAGATCTCCTCCCGGTTCGCTCCTCGCTCCTCGCTCCAACGGATGGATCCTCGAGGTGCAGGGGTGGGGAGGCTACCCTAGGGCAGCAAGGGGGGTGGAGGAGAGGTGGTGGAGGCAAGGGGCAAAGGGAGAGGGGGCGCACGGCCAAAGGGGAGAGGGAGGGCGGCTAGGGCGCAATGGGGGGGGGAAGTGGGCGCACAAGGGGAGGGGTGGGGCGCATAAGGGGCAGGGGAGCCCCTTTTAGCAGCCCCAAACAGGTTTCCTAGTCCTAAATGGACTCATACTCCATCCCACCAAAGCCCACAACCCCTTCTTTTGGGCCCAAACTCCCCCGGAAAGGCCCAAAACCTCGGAAACGACCCGGAAACGCGATTAAACCTCATAGCGTATGGTTTTCACCTCCAATACCATATTTCATAAAGTTTTTGACCTTAACATTCACATTAAATAATGTCACACCATTCCGTAGTGTCACAGATTAAGTTGCTAATAACGTACTTGTGGGACCTCGGGGTGTCAACTATACCATTTGTGTAGTTGTACGGGGGAGCGTACCGGAGCTGCGGCCAGGTACCCATCTAACGGTTGATTGGCCTAGACTTCGCTTTTGCTAAGGGAAGGATTAGTTTACAATAACCGGGGAGGCCCACTTGTACAGTTAGAGGTTTCCGAAAGACTTTGTTATGGACACTCACCTTTGTGGTGTTTGGCTGTATCTTGTGGGTAAAGTGCATAACCTCTGCAGAGTGTAAAATCTATTCGAATAGCCAAGTCCGCGGCAATGGACATTGCTCGGGAATTACAGTCAATGGTTAGACTTTCATAAAAATGACTTGACTTTGGAAGAATGGTTGGTTTGGGACGACGAATTGGACCTAGGATTGGGAAATGCTTTATTTGTTAGATCATTGTGAATGTACTTTATTCATTATTGCTTTACCGCTTTGCAATATATTATTGTATTTACTCATGCTACTTTACTGCAAACGAACCTATTAGCCTATCCTTTGTATTAAGCCCTGCATGTAGAATATTAGCTTGCATTCTGTGCATGACTTGCTGAGTACCAAGTACTCACTCTTTCCACAATACAACATCAGTTGAAGAAGAATCGACACCAGCTTTGGAGGAAGAATACCAGGAGGAGCCGTCTAACTAGGGAGCGAGCCCAGTCAGTTGCCTGTGGTATACTGGATGGCGCCACAAAATCTATTTTATTCCGCTGCAGTTATTTCTCTTTTAATAAGTCTTCGCCCTGCGAGGCGTATCTTTGTAACTTGACCATAAGGTCGAGCAACCAGTTTGATTAATTGATTAAGGTACTTTACTATTTCGTTGAGTATGATGTGATATATACTGATGTTGAAACTGTGTGCACTAGCGTGATCCTGGACTAGTGCTGAATACATAGAGGGTCTGGATTTGCAAATTTGGGTCCCGACAGAGGTGGTATCAGAGCCATACTGATTGTAGGCTCACCCATAGTTAGAATGGTCGTGGTGAAGTTAAAACCTATTTTCTAAAGTTAAAACTTGACAAGATGATGAATGAAATCTCAACTTATCTCCTTCTCTCTTGTTCATACCCTTGCTGAATTCTTTTTGCCTCCACTTTGGTTTAAAATGTTGCGTTCTCACGTGAGTGTATCTTGGCAGATGAAGATGCTCAACAACTACGCAGAGCGTGAGGAAAGCTACGCCGCTGAGTTGTGGCATATGCTGCAGGTACTTGGAGGATTTGAGAGACCACTTTACCAGGGGACCACCATAGTGCAGGCTGGGTTGGTCAAGGCATGGGACGTCAAGATCAGAGTGTATGCTCGAGAGAAGACGAAGTTCAGTCGCCCATGCTACTTCACGGCCAGGAGGTCCACTTTCCAGATGGGGATCCAGGAGGTGTCACGCCGAGCTATGAGGCACATCGCTCGCACCTACTCCAGAGAGTTGGAGGGCACAGTGTTTCGCCACCACCCATGTCGAGACAACAAGATTGAGCGGGAGCCGATTGAGGACAAGGATGTCACTGTCACACACTTGGCGAGGTTCGTCGTCGCGCAGGAGGATGTTCTTGATGATACGACACAGGAGCTGCAGGAGGCCCGTGAGGAGGTCAAGAAGGAGAAGAAGAGTCTACAGGAGGTTCGAGAGTATATGTCTCATCTTCTGTGAAGGATTGATGAGCTGGAAACAGCATTTTATGGACAGGAGCCAGAGCCAGTACTAGAGTTGCATGAGCCAGACCCCGAGGAGCCGCAGCCAGATCCACAGCCAGCGCCAAGACGTCGCGTCGTCGACCACAGCTGTTGTTGGTCACGGAGACTGCTTCGCGCCGATGCTGTCGCATCCACCAAAAGGAGGCAGTGGAGGTTGGATTGATGACGAGCGTTCAGATTAGAAGTTGAGATTCCTTCGTCGAGCCGCGTCTAAGAATAAAGAGTCACCCTTAGAGGCGTTAGACTTCAGTGTGATAGTTGATTTGAATTTTCATTAATTGCTGAGTGTGCAGTATGTGTTGCAAGGCCCTTAGGCATTGTGAGCAACCATACCAAGTTATTATTAAACAATAAAGTTGGATTTTGAGTTATACCTTCCACCCCGCATAAGTTTTTTTTATTACTTATCTATGCTTGTTTCCCCCTCATCTCTAAAACTTGGAGCGTTCGACAGATGGTGAACACTCGCGGAAACCTTGGAGGCAACGGGAGTGGTTCCTGCCCCGCAGTAAACCCTAATGATGGAGCACCTGCACCCCAACCAGCACCGCCGATCGACATGCAGAACTTTGGAGCCTTCCTTGCTGCACAGACTCAGCTGATGCATGCTATGATGCAGCAGATGCAACAGGTCACTGCTCAGACCGCCGCTAATCAAGTCAATCAGGGACAGCGTCAGGGCTCAAGGTTATCAGAGTTCATGAGGACTCATCCACCCACTTTCTCTGGAAACACCAATCCACTGGAGGCAGATGACTGGTTAAAGTCAATTGAGAGGAAGCTACACATTACCCAATGTGTGGGAAATGAGAGGATGCTCTACACCTCTCAACAATTGGAAGGGACCGCAGCAGAATGGTGGGAGAACTTCTGTGCCACACGAGAGAACCCACAGGATATCACATGGGAGGAATTTACCGCCACATTTCGCCAGTACCATGTGACTGAGGGAATAATGGACTTAAAGAAGGAAGAATTCAGGGCACTAAAGCAAGGTAATCAACCGGTGGCTGAATACCTGAACAAGTTCACACAGCTTGCACACTACGCGCCAGAAGACGTAGCGACAGACAAGGCCAGACAGTCTCGTTTCCTGAAGGGACTAAACTCGGGACTGCAGGTGGGACTGATCACCCACACCTTCCCAGATTTTCAGGAGCTTGTAAACAAGGCACTCATTCTTGAGGACATGCGCAAGGAACTGAATGAGAACCGAAAGCGCAGAATGCAACAACAGGGATCACGCCAGGGAGCGTAGTAGCGTCTGAGGGTTGCGCCGAATCAGTTCTTCAGATTCCAGCCGCAAAATGCAGCAAGGACACCGTCGCCAGCACCTACACCCGTCAATCAGAATTATCAGACCCCAGCTCCAGCCAGAAATGCCACTTCGAGCAGTCAATAAGGAACAGTGAGACACTGCTATACATGCAACGAGCCAGGGCACTTCTCCAATAGCTGCCCTAAGAAGACAGCAGGAGTGACCCCAGTCCGCTTCAACTTGGGCTCCACACCAGCCAAGACACCTGCACTAGGAGCAAATCGCGGGACAACACAGCCAGGAGCCGTGCCTCAGACCGTGGTGACAGGCCGAGTAAATCACATGACTGCAGATGCACTTCAGAATTCCACGGACGTCGTACTAGGTAAGTTACTTGTTAACTCAGTACTTGCAACTGTTTTGTTTGACTCTGTAGCTTCGCATTCGTTTGTTTCTCAAGGCTTTGCTGCTAAAAATGATTTGGAGATTGCAAGTATTAAATGCATGCTTCTTGTTCAAACCCCTGGTTCCGAACGCCGAACTAAAGTAGGATGTTCTGGGGTAAGAATACTAATAGATGGGGTAGAGTTTCTAGCAAACCTTATAATATTGGAAACCCGGACCTTAGATGTTATCTTGGGAATGGATTGGTTATCCAAGCACAAGGCCGTGCTGGATTATGGGTGAAGGATTATCTCAGTTGAGGGCCCATGTAGGAGAAAAGTGGAATTTCAAGCAACCGCCGTTCGAGATGGACAGCTGATGGTCAACAGCACGAAGGCAATCAGCATAGAGGATGTCTCAGTGGTGAATGAATACACTGATGTTTTCCCTGAAGATCTACCTGGTATGATGCCAGACAGAGACATAGAGTTTGTGATTGAGCTAGTACCCGGGACCACACCGATAGTGTAACACCCCGGCATCTAGTATGCCCGAATGCTACCAAACATAGACTAAACAACATCTAAAAACCACAAATTAAAGTAAATTACAGCAAAGGAGTAGATGCTAAAACCGAAAATTTCGACAGCATCTCCTTTGTTTTAACATGATTTGAAGCAACAACAATAGCATAGCAAAATATGGCATAAAACGAGACATTTAAAACAGCAATACTAAATGACATGACATCAATATGGGTCCAATTTAAGCAATCAATCTCTTCATGCGCCAAACGAAACGATTAAGGCACTTATAGCACACAACTAAATCATAAACCAAGTTGCAACACACTAAATTTATTATCAAGACTCCATATGAATAGACTGTGGGATCAAATGCGTGAGCTACGTGTAGAAGTGTGACTAGTTCCCTTTCCCGCATGCCGGTCTCATGGTACCTAAACATCAAGAAAGCACAAGCGTGAGTTCATAACTCAGCAAGTATATCACAATAGGTCACAAGGAATAAATCAAGGCCAACAACAATACATAACATACTTTAACATCATGATCAAATCATAATTTCATCCACAACATCATAGCCATGATAAAGCACATCGTTCACAACTCATTTTCATCATCATGTATGCAATGCAATGCGATGCACATGTCTCCTGGAAGCATATACCGGTATTGCTGAGTGCACACCCGTCGGCTTGCACCCTCTTCCCCCTTCCATCCCGTAGATGGAGGGTGCCTACGCATCGCTTCCACTCACCACGTGGGTGGAATCACGAGGTAGGTCTTACAACCATGGCGCTCCGGATTAGTCATAACTTTCTCACCGACCTTACCGGACTAGTTATGACGTTCTCACCGACCGGGCCAGCTTTCATGCCATGTATGCAACATACGCCATAAACATAAACAACTTGCATCAAACCGAACTAAACATGGCATAGCATCATAAAAGTCCATTTTCATCACAACATTGGCAAGCACTAATCATGGCAAGATATCACAACATGTAAGCAATTTGCATCTAGTCACAATTAGCAACATACATTACACTACCCATTACAATACACTTGCATTAACCTCGGGCGACGGATTGGCGAGAGGTTGAGGGCACTCCCGGGGTCACACCACCTGCACAAACATATCACACACTTAAAATGTGCCCCCAAATCAGTACGCAAAAGCTCATCTACCCCGACTTCACAAAGTACTCCCAAAATCGAAAAACAGAGAATCTGTCCCGCCCGGATAGCAGACTTCAATCTATCATAACTTTGGTTCTAGGACTCCAAATCGAGTAAACGAGTACATCATCGCGTAGCTTAGGAAATTTCCTAACTTTTTATAAGCATTGGGAAGAGCTGATTCGGAATCTAAAATTATTTAATCTACAAAACACTACGTTCTGTCCCAGCTATGTCAAAGATTTGAAAACTTTCGGTAAATCGAGCATAACTTTCAAACGGCTGGCGGAATTGGACGTTCTTTTTGTCCACAGAAAGGTATTGAAGTTACCTACAACTTTCTCAACAGGCGGCCGACCAAATTCTGAATCTAAGGTTGCGAAAACTCAAACCCTAAGTCGACTGCACAATCTGCCCAAAGCAGAGAACGTGGCAAACTCTAGTTTTCATCTAATCTACCCAATCACAGCACCACTACTTGATCTAAAAGCATCCAAATACCCTCTAGCATAGCACCTAGACCAACCCCAAGGATTCCCCTAGCCATACCTTCGCCCGACGAACGATGAACAGACGAATCTCCTCCCGATTCACGCGATCTTCTTCCTCGCTCCAAATCCACCGGATCTCCTCGTCGCGGGGCTTCCCGAAGGATGGATCAACGGGATGGCGAGGTGGGGATCTCCTCTAGGGCAGCAAGGGGGGTGGAGAGGGGAGGGGAGAGGTGGTGGCGCCATGGGGGAAGATGGCGAGGAAGGGGAAGGGTGGAGGCGCATGGGGGGGCTAGGGGGTGGCGGCTAGGGTCGGGAAATGGAGTGGGGGCGCACCAAAAGTCCCCCCTTGGGCCCAAACCCTTCCACCGGAGGCCCAACTCAACCCCCAAGGCCCAAAGTCCCTCGGAGAGGCCCAAACACCCGAAAACGGCCCAAAAACAAGCAATAAAGTCGTACCAAGATGCCGAATTCTAAAATGTCATATTCTGGGGTGTCACATTCTCTCCCCCTTCATAGGATTCGACCTCGAATCCGAGACATACCACTTCGCAACCAACCAAATCGAAGGGAGCTAAGGTTCACATCTTAGAACTCGCTCAGAAACCCCTACGATTTGCACTAGCCCGGACTCAAAAGCAAGGAGCTAAAGCTCGAAGATTGATGGCTCTAACGATAACTCACAATCAAAACTTGCCAGAATCTTACTCAACATTAAAACACAAAGCACTCACATACGGCCTCAGCACGACCCAAGCGGTAGGATAAATCCTCAAATAGACCACAAAAGAAAACGATCTCACACTCCTCAATTCATACATTCCTTGACACTAGAGTGCCCGATCCCTTTAACCAACGCTACTCTCCAGAAGAACACGGTACTAACCTCTAACCCCAACTCTAGATCCCACGCACAAACGTGATTTAACCCCTCAAACTCTCTATTGTGGTACGCCGTATTCAAAACGACGACGAACCAGGTGAGACGAACTGTAACACCCTGAATTTTGCTTTTCATGAATTTAAATGAGATTTGGCACTTTTGTGAATTTTTGGAATTTTCTGGGATTTATTTGGATTTATTTGGAATTTATTTGAATTTATTCCCTTTTCAAATAATTAAAGAATTTAATTTTGCAAATAAAATTTTGTTGGAAATATTTTATTTGAGTCCAAAATGTTCCAAAATATTTTCCAGAATTTTTCTGAGTGTTTTGCTATTTTTAATGAATTAAATGAATTTCTGGGAATTAAATTGATTATTTAATCGCTGGAAAAACCAAACCGGGTTTTACTATCATCCGACCGGACCCGAGTTTGAGTCAGACTCGAGTCCGACCTGGACCCGACCGCGCCAGCCGTCTCGGTCGAACCACGTCACCAAACCCTAACGCGCGTGACCATTGGATTGAGATCCAACGGCCACGATCGCGCCAACGCCGCCCGAGCCAGGCTCCGACCGAGCCAACCAGACCACCGAGTCGGACCTGAGCCCAAACCCCGTGCTGTTGGATCTTGATCCAACGGTCCACGTTGAGCCACGTCACCGCATCCGAATTGGATTCGGATTCCGCCGCCGCAGCCGTGTGGACCTCGGTTTCTGCGGATTTCACGGACGTCGAGGGGCCTATTTAATGCGCCGCCGCCGCCAACGTGTTCTCCGTTTCCTTGTGCACCCGTAGCCCTAACTCATCGAGCTCAAGCCACCGTGGTTGCGCCGCAATCGCTCGCCGTAGTTGATCGTGCGTTCCGCCGCGGTTTTCCGCTGTTTGCCGCCGTCTCCGCCGTCCTCCGCCGCCGTTGAGTCCAGATCCGGAACCGCAAGGACAAGCCGCGTCGGAGGGTAACTTTCACCTCGCCGGAATTGCGCCCAAACATCGTCGGGGGCGTCGTCGTCCCCGTCTCCGATGAACCAGCTCCGCCGCACGCCATCGCCGTCTCTCGAGCTCTCTCCACCATCCGATCAAGATACGAGGGCCCAAATCCATCCACGTCATCCCCGGGTAATTTCCACGTTTTAGTTTCTAGATCTGTTTCCAACCGTTGGATCTAGATCCAACGGTTTAGATCGTGCCACGTAGCCGTAACTGCACCGTGCTTGGATAGATCTCAGCCGTTAGATCTAGATCATACGGCTAGGGTTAGCCACGTTGTAGCTTTAGATTGGATCTTGACCGTCCGATCAAGATCGAACGGTCCAGATCAGCCGAGTTGTTTTCCAAACACATGAAGTTAGATCCGATCTGGGCCGTTGATTTTCAAATCTACGCCCGAGATCTAGCCACGTGGGCAGTAGTCTGACCGTCGCGGTCAGCGTGGTCGCCGTCCGGTCACCGTTGACGTCACGCGTGGGGTCTGCGTGTCAGCGGCCGTTCCAATGGCTCGATGACGTTAGCTGTGACGTCATGATGACATCACGGTGGGGCCCAGCTGTCAGAGCTCTCGGCCGAACCGTGCGCTAATGTCAGCGCTGACGTCACCGAGGGGTCACACCTGTCAGCGGCTCGTACAGCCGTGGACCGGGTCCATGGTGGACCCAAACCGAACCGTGGACCACATCCATGGACCGGCTGACGCAATAAATCGATTTTTCAATAGGAAAATAATTCGGTGGAAAATCAAAATCCACGCTGACGTCATGATTACATCATTATTCGGTTTTTCAGTACAAAAATAAATGGATTAATTCGGATTATTGATTTATTTGAATTTTGAAACTTCAAACGCTTATAACTTTTGCAATTTAACTCCGATTTGAGTGATTCAAATTTTTAAATTTTTATAAAATTGAGATCTACCTAATGGTGAATTTTATTTAATTTTTGGACCAAAGTTTTTCTCTATAATATTATTTAATTGATTATTTAAACTTTAAACGCTTGTAACTTTTGCGTTTTAACTCCGATTTTGCCGATTCAAATTCCTAAAAATTCATAAAATTATGCTCTCTCTGTTTGTGGACTTCATTTGGATATTGGGACACTTTTTGTCTACTGTTTATTTATTTATTGCTATTTGCACGCTTTACGAGTAGACGTTGAAGTGCCCGAGGGCTTCGAAGGTGAAGTGCTGACCCAGGAGCCAGCCCAAGACCAAGAACAAGTACTCTTTGATGGCAAGTTATGCTTTGACCATGTTGATCCCACTTTCAAAATTAATTTGATTTAAATTATTGCATGCTAATTTAAATTAGAAAATGCTTTATTTAACTGTGGGAAGTTAGATAAATGCCAAAATTGCTGTATGACACCTTAGTTAATTAAATATGTGCCATGACCCCTTGTCACCCTAGTTGTGGATTACTAGTTGGACTTTATTAAATTGCCAACATGGGTAGTTAGACCGATGTAGTATGCTTAGCCTTGCCACGTGAATTGCTTTGGACAATCAAATGCTAATATTGACCTAATGAGATATTGAACCTATTTTGAAGAAGTATCATGTGTTGTGATTGTCGATGGCACGTGGTGCATGGTAATCAACTGGGGTTTGATAAATAGTTTTCGACCGGGGCATGTGGCAAGAATGATCGGGTGGGCCTGTTGTGGCACCAGGAACGTTGATTTGGTTCTTCGGGTAGTTTTGCCCTGGTCACCCTAAGGACTTAACCTTGCAAGCCTTTGAACTGAGTCAAACGTGCAACCACATGTCTGTAATGGGACGGACCTAGTTGATTAAGTTGCTAATAACGTGCCTATGGGACCTCAGGGTGTCAACTATACCTTTTGTGTAGTTGTACGGGGGAGCGTACCGGGGCTGCGGCCAGGTACCCATCTAACGGTTGATTGGCCTAAACTTCGCCTTCGCTAAGGGAAGGGTTAGTGTGCAATAACCGGGGAGGCCCACTTGTGCTGTTAGAAGTTTCCAAAAGACTTTGTTACGGACACTCGCCTTTGTGGTGTTTGGCTGTATCTTGTGGGTAAAGTGCATAACCTCTGCAGAGTGTAAAATCTATTCGAATAGCCGTGTCCGCGGCATTGGACATTGCTCGGGAATTACAGTCAAGGGTTAGACTTTCTTGAAAATAACTTGAGCTTGAAAGGATTGGTTTGGTTTAATAATGATGTTGATAGAAATGTGGATTAGGATTGGGAAGGATGTTTATTTAACTCCTGGAAAAGTTATTGATCTTAAACTTGTTTCTACTGCTTTTGAATCTACTTATGTTACTTGTCAAATGCTGTTTTACTGCAATTATACCCTGCGCTATTCCTCGTACTAAGCCATGCATGTAGTATATTAGTTTGCATTCTGTGCATGACTTGCTGAGTACCAAGTACGCACCCTTGCCACAATACAACACCAGTTAAAGAAGAGTCTACACCAGCTTTGGAGGAGGAGCTCCGAGAGGAACCGTCTAACTAGGGAGCGAGCCCAGTCAGTTGCCTGCGGTATACTGGATGCCGCCACGAAGTTATCTTATTTTCCGCTGCTGTTATTTCTCTTTTAATAAGTTTTCGCCCTGCGTGACGTATATTTGTAACTTGACCTTAAGGTTGAGCAACCAGCTTGGTTAACTATTTAAAGTACCTTATTATTTCGTTGAGTATGATTGTGATATTTACCAATGTTGAGACTGTGTGCACTAGCGTGTTCCTGGACTAGTGCTGAATACACAGAGGGTCCGGATTTGCAAATTCGGGTCCCGACACGAACACTCCAAGACCACCAACTATTTGAACAAACGAGATTAAAACCTTGCAAAAGATTGATCTTTTACAAAAGACCAATACCCAACACTACCACCGAAAGGAAATGCCTACTTTACAACTAAGGCCTAATTAACTAAGGAGTACATCATTTCCATAAACCACATTGTTACATACTACATAACATGCTAAACAACAATTTTCACTTTTGACAAGTAATTTCAGTCAAACGAATACTTACTTTATTTACAGCATTTTTCATTTAATACTCAATCAAAACTCACAAAGAAGCTTGACTCTCAAAGTTGCAATGGCACATGACTCCAAAACACATTTCAATCTTAAAGACTCCCACAGGATGGAACCAACCGATCAAGTAAACCTTTACGGACAAAGGCACAAAACATAAATCGACACAACTTAACTTTTTACACACGCTTCAATAACTTCTTTTAAACTCAGAGTAATACACATAAGAACCAAAACTACACTTTTCTTTGCAAGGCAACCAACAAAACCGGTGTCAAAGCCAAAAGGCGACCAAAAGACGTGCAACACAAAACTCTTCTTCTTTGTCTTCACCCAAAGAAGACAAAACCAAGAAACACCGAAGGGACACTCCGCGAAAATACAATTCCAAACACTTTTCTTTTGATTTCAATCAACTAAAACCAAGAAAAACAATCAAAATCGACCGTCAGAACGGTAAAGAACATACGAAGGAATCCACCACCAAACTCTTCTATTTGACTCCAGTCAACTACCCGATCTACGACAGAAAGGGTAAGCACTCTTCTCCCACAGGGGATAATAGTTCTTCGATGATGGCGCTAACCGACCACACCGTCAAACCTCACCCTTACTATGAATAAAGAGAGGTGGCCGAAACCCTTCGGCACCACAACCCCACTTTAACACAACAACAAGAACAATTCAATCATTTATCTCATACACATAGCAACATGCATTATCAAATGAAGCATTCAACATCAAAGCTTAAATACAACATTTAAGCGTAAAGAAACGATATCCATACCCTTTCCTATTGTGCATCCATGTGTGTCAAATTTTAGATTAGTTATTCCACTTTTGCAAGTTTTAATGTTGCTATCCTAGGACAAAATTTTAGTTAAAATCTAAGCCATGTTTCTAAGTTATTCCACATCATATTTTAGTTGTACCCTATAGCATGACACTAAAAATACACCTTCCAAGGACCTACAGCCCGCTCTGATACCAACTGTAACACCTCGGCATCTAGTATGCCCGAATGATACCAAACATAGACTAAACAACATCTAAATACCACAAATTAAAGTAAATTACAATAAAGGAGTAAATGCTAAAACCGGAAATTTCGGCAGCATCTCCATTGTTTTAACATGATTTGAAGCAACAACAATAGCATAGCAAAACATGGCATAAAACGAGACATTTAAAATAGCAATACTAAATGACATGACAGCAATATGAGTCCAATTTAAGCATTCAATCTCTTCATGCGCCAAACGAAACGATTAAGGCACTTATAGCACACAACTAAATCATAAACCAAGTTGCAACACACTAAATTTATTATCAAGACTCCATATGAATAGACTGTGGGATCAAATGCGTGAGCTACGTGTAGAAGTGTGACTAGTTCCCTTTCCCACATGCCGGTCTCATGGTACCTAAACATCAAGAAAGCACAAGCGTGAGTTCATCACTCAGCAAGTATATCGCAATAGGTCATAAGGAATAAATCAAGGCCAACAACAATACATACCATACTTTAACATCATGATCAAATCATAATTTCATCCACAACATCATAGCCATGACAAAGCACATCGTTCACAACTCATTTTCATCATCATGTATGCAATGCAATGCGATGCACATGTCTCCTGGAGGCATATAACGGTATTGCTGAGTGCACACCCGTCGGCGTGCACCCTCTTCCCCCTTCCATCCCGTAGATGGAGGGTGCCTACGCATCGCTTCCACTCACCACGTGGGTGGAATCATGAGGTAGGTCTTACAACCATGGCGCTCCGGATTAGTCATAACTTTCTCACCGACCTTACCGGACTAGTTATGACGTTCTCACCGACCAGGCCAGCTTTCATGCCATGTATGCAACATACGCCATAAACATAAACAACTTGCATCAAACCGAACTAAACATGGCATAGCATCATAATAGTCCATTTTCATCACAACATTGGCAAGCACTAATCATGGCAAGATATCACAACATGTAAGCAATTTGCATCTAGTCACAATTAGCAACATACATTACATTACCCATTACAATACACTTGCCTTAACCTCGGGCGACGGATTGGCGAGAGGTTGAGGGCACTCCCGGGGTCACACCACCTGCACAAACATATCACACACTCAAAACGTGCCCCCAAAACAGTACGCAAAGGCTCGTCTACCCCGACTTCACAAACTACTCCCAAAATCGAAAAACAGAGAATCTGTCCCGCCCGGACAGCAGACTTCAATCTATCATAACTTTGGTTCTAGGACTCCAAATCGAGTAAACGAGTACATCATCGCGTAGCTTAGGAAATTTCCTAACTTTTTCTAAGTATTGGGAAAAGCTGATTCGGAATCTAAAATTGTTTAATTTACAAAACACTACGTTCTGTCCCAGCTACGTCACAGATTTGAACACGTTCGGTAAATCGAGCATAACTTTCAAACGGCTGGCGGAATTGGACGTTCTTTATGTCCACTGAAAGGTATTGAAGTTACCTACAAGTTTCTCAACAGGCGGCCTAACAAATTCTGACTCTAAGGTCGCAAAAACTCAAACCCTAGGTCGACTGCACAATCTGCCCGAAGTAGAGAACGTGGCAAACTCTAGTTTTCATCTAATCTACCCAATCACAGCACCACCACTTGATCTAAAAGCATCCAAATACCCTCTAGCACAGCACCTAGACCAACCCCAAGGATTCCCCTAGCCATACCTTCGCCCGACGAATGATGAACCGACGAATCTCCTCCCGGTTCACGCGATCTCCTTCCTTGGTCCAAATCCACCCGATCTCCTCGTCGCGGGGCTTCCCGAAGGATGGATCAACGGGATGGTGAGGTGGGGATCTCCTCTAGGGCAGCAAGGGGGGCTGGAGATGGGAGGGGAGAGGTGGTGGCGCCATGGGGGAAGATGGAGAGGAAGGGGAAAGGTGGAGGCGCAAGGGGGGCTAGGGGGTGGCGGCTAGGATCGGGAAAGGGAGTGGGGGCGCACCAAGGGGTGGGGGCCAGATTTGGCTGCCCAAAAGTCCCCCCCTTGGGCCCAAACCCTTCCACCGGAGGCCCAACTCAACCCCCAAGGCCCAAAGTCCCCCGGAGAGGCCCAAACACCCGAAAACGGCCCAAAAACAAGCTATAAAGTCGTACCAAAATGCCGAATTCTAAAATGTTATATTCTGGGGTGTCACATTCTCTCCCCCTTCACAGGATTCGACCCCGAATCCGAGACATACCACTTCGCAACCAACCAAATCGAAGGGAGCTAAGGTTCACATCTCTGAACCCGCTCAGAAACCCCTACGATTTGTACTAGCCCGGACTCAAAAGCAAGGAGCTAAAGCTCGAAGATTGATGGCTCTAACGATAACTCACAATCAAAACTTGCCAGAATCTTACTCAACATTGAAACACAAAGCACTCACATACGGCCTCAGCACGACCCAAGCGGTAGGATAAATCCTCAAACAGACCACAAAAGAAAACGATCTCACACTCCTCATTTCATACATTCCTTGGCACTAGAGTGCCCGATCCCTTTAACCAACGCTACTCTCCAGAAGAACACAGTACCAACCTCTAACCCCAACTCTAGATCCCACGTACAAACGTGATTTCACACCTCAAACTCTCTACTGTGGTTCGCCGTATTCAAAACGACGACGAACCAGGTGAGACGAACACTCCAAGACCACCAACTATTTGAACAAACGAGGTTAAAACCTTGCAAAAGATTGATCTTTTACAAAAGACCAATACCCAACACTACCACCGAAAGGAAAGGCTTACTTTACAACCAAGGTCCTTAAACCCGTAAGAAACAATAACAACCGAACAAAATCGCTACGGTTGACACAACCTCGCTCAACCTCAGCGACAGAAAGATTCCATACACTCTGAAAAGAAAAAACAATTACTAGCAACCACCAAGTGGTCCACTAATAATTTAATCAACCCCATCTAGGAACACATCAATGACACAATTCTCCAAGAAGGTTTGGATTGAGTCATACACAACCTTCCTTTACTCTTCGTTTTTAAACTGTTTACGATCAACTACTAGCAACATCTAGTAGCTTAGGTCATTAACAACCCGCACTAGATTCCTCTTTCTAAGGAGGTTTTGCCCTCGCATTCTTCCTTTCAAAGAATCAGAACAAAGGGTACAATCATTGAGTAAGCTCAACCAAGGCCCATGAACCCAAAATGATCCATATCCAATAACTCGAACTCCAAAGCGCTAAAAGTCACTTTGGAAAGAGTTCGGCAACAACCAAAGAGTATTCATTTTATTTTTTCCTAAGCCAAGATGCAAAGAAAGCTTAGATCTCTTACACCACAACCTACATACCAGAAGATATTCATTCTTACTTCTCGTACTAGAAGGCAATTGAAATCTCGATTCAACACATGCATGCAGCTTTCCAAGAGCACTCCGGATTAGTCATATATCCATATATGACTTTCTCACCGACCTGGCTCAACGACTCTTTTATTGTTTGACATCTATAAACGATGTCATGTTTACTTTTCACCATTCATTCATCATGTTACAACACTACCGAATAGTCATTCACAAGACGACTTCTTCCTCTGTATCACATGAATAATACTCGAATAACATCGAGGATTGCGCTAATT
Source organism: Rhipidocladum racemiflorum (assembly GCA_036346355.1). NCBI lineage: Eukaryota > Viridiplantae > Streptophyta > Magnoliopsida > Poales > Poaceae > Rhipidocladum > Rhipidocladum racemiflorum. The sequence continues at coordinate 22,994,126 of CM070584.1, read as the reverse complement.
CATATAAACTACGACGGCAGCATAGTTAACAGTAAGGCACCACATCGTATCAGAACCCACCAATGATAGAAAGCTAAACTTGCAAAACATCGCATTTTAACAAAAATCAACATTTTGTAAAAGAACATTGACTCCAAAGTCTAACGTCTGCACACACAACCGCCACAAATTTTCTCAAAAGGAAGGGAAACTCATTCCCAAAAGAGAACTCTGCACTAACCAATTTCACTTATGAAACATTCATATAATCCACCTTTTTGAAGCACTCGCAAACATCACACACATTATGCGAATAAATCCAACTCTAGCCAAAAAGAGTTACAAATTAAATCTCAAGAGTTTCCAACACAACCCACTATGTCCATCTGCTTCCTTTAAAATTAAATCCAAAGATAATTCAGTGCGAACGCGAAGGGGCGCGATCCACTCAAAAAACTTTTGGGTGTAAATCCATACTCATAGTACAAACTAAACAAGTTAGCCAAATCCAAAGGTTGGCATTAATCACTATGAGTTTTAGGGAAAATCTGAAACACAACAGAAGAAACACTTCGACCAAAAGTATTCAACCAAAATAGCAACCACCCAAACCAGTCCAAAAGGTTTTAGACACAAGCTCAGGATGAAACCCACCATATCTAGTATTCCACTATACTTACCATTTAAGCATTCAATATACACTGTTTACTCATCGAGAAGCCTCATTATAATTCAACCAAAAGCTACATAACCAATTCTTTCTCTAGTTACCTTTCCCAACATTTATAAATACAGTTTATGATGATTAACAAAACGTCTTCCATTCTATACTACCTCATCATGATCCCCACAGACCAACACCTCATAAAACAACATATTCTATATTCCAAACATAGTACTTAAACAGATACTTAAGCATGATCAACGTATCAATTTTATACCATCCATACATCAACATCTTGACAATTAAAACTTGTTCAATCAATAAAATGACTTCAACAAATAAGTATTATGTCTACAAGATAAAATTTGTAAATAGGACTCTAAGATATGCATTCATTAAGGTTAAAATCTTACATCATGATTGTTATCCATTGTTCATCCCATCACAACATGTACTCGACATAATTCCACAGTTTTACACTTTTCTCTATTGGATCAATGGTTTCCAACAATTAACAACACTACCAAGTCATCAATATCAATTATTTGCATAATTTTAAAAACTGCAACATTACTTTTAGTTACCCTATCCAAAGGCTATAGCAAATTGTCACTACTCAACATGCTCCAACTATTTAAAACAAATTGAATGAGTCGGACCATCACAAAGCTCTTACCACAACAACTAAACCTATGTCTTCCCAACTGACATCGGTACTAGCATTATAGGAACACATATGCAAGCTTCCAAATATACTAACAGTTCGCAACATCATAAATAACAACTCTAATCAACTTCCAAGTTAAGGTCACCAACACGATTAAATCTCTCCATTAACACGTTAATTTAAAACATCTTTAAACAACAAGCAAGGTTCCTTTAACAATATCAATAGTTTACATCATCTTAATGTTCTAACTATGCATCAGGGCTTAAAATTTTAACCAGTATCGAGGGTCATAAGCACTTTTAAAGGAAAGCGACAGATTCTAAACATATACATTAACATGTTTAATCATTCTCACTATGGGGTACTCTACATCACTAGAGGTTCATTTAATCTTAAGCTAAAGGTAACAATTACATTTAATTTATTCAACTCGCAAATTAACTAAGGAGTCAATCACTTCCATAAACCACATTGTTACATACTACAGAAAATGCTAAACAACAATTTTCACTTTTGACAAGTAATTTCAGTCAAACGAATACTTACTTTATTTGCAGCATTTTTCATTTAATACTCAACCAAAACTCACAAAGAAGCTTGACTCTCAAAGTTGCAATGGCACATGACTCCAAAACACATTTCAATCTTAAAGACTCCCACAGGATGGAACCAAGAGATCAAGTAAACCTTTACAGACAAAGGCACAAAACATAAATCGACACAACTTAACTTTATGCACACGCTTCAATAACTTCTTTTAAACTCAGAGTAAGACACACAAGAACCAAAACTATACTTTTCTTTGCAAGGCAACCAACAAAACCGGTGTCAAAGCCAAAAGGCGACCAAAAGACGCGCAACACAAAACTCTTCTTCTTTGTCTTCACCCAAAGAAGACAAAACCAAGAAACACCGAAGGGATACTCCGCCAAAATCCAATTCCAAACACTTTTCTTTTGATTTCAATCAACTAAAATCAAGAAAAACAAACAAAACCGACCGTCAGAACGGTAAAGAACATACGAAGGAGTCCACCACCAAACTCTTCTATTTGACTCCAGTCAACTACCCGATCTACAGAAAGCGTAAGCACTCTTCTCCCACAGGGGTTAATAGTTCTTCGGTGATGGCGCTAACCGGCCACACCGTCAAACCTCACCCTTACTATGAATAAAGAGAGGTGGCCGAAACCCTTCGGCACCACAACCCCACTTTAACACAACAACAAGAACAATTCAATCATTTATCTCATACACATAGCAACATGCATTATCAAATGAAGCATTCAACATCAAAGCTTAAATACAACATTTAAGCGTAAAGAAATGATACCCATACCCTTTCCTACTGTGCATCCATGTGTGTCAAATTTTAGATTAGTTATTCCACTTTTGTAAGTTTTAATGTTGCTATCCTAGGACAAAATTTTAGTTAAAACCTAAGCCATGTTTCTAAGTTATTCCACATCACATTTTAGTTGTACCCTATAGCATGACACTAAAAATACACCTTCCAAGGACCTACAGCCCGCTCTGATACCAATTGTAACACCCCAGCATCTAGTACGCCCGAATGCTACCAAACATAGACTAAACAACATCTAAATACCAAAAATTAAAGTAAATTACAGCAAAGGAGTAAATGCTAAAACCGGAAATTTCGGCAGCATCTCCTTTGTTTTAACATGATTTGAAGCAACAACAATAGCATAGCAAAATATGGCATAAAACGAGACATTTAAAACAGCAATACTAAATGACATGACAGCAATATGAGTCCAATTTAAGCATTCAATCTCTTCATGCGCTAAACGAAACGATTAAGGCACTTATAGCACACAACTAAATCATAAACCAAGTTGCAACACACTAAATTTATTATCAAGACTCCATATGAATAGACTGTGGGATCAAATGCGTGAGCTACGTGTAGAAGTGTGAATAGTTCCCTTTCCCGCATGCCGGTCTCATGGTACCTAAACATCAAGAAAGCAGAAGCGTGAGTTCATCACTCAGCAAGTATATCGCAATAGGTCATAAGGAATAAATCAAGGCCAACAACAATACATACCATACTTTAACATCATGATCAAATCATAATTTCATCCACAACATCATAGCCACGACAAAGCACATCGTTCACAACTCATTTTCATCATCATGTATGCAATGCAATGCGATGCACATGTCTCCTGGAAGCATATACCGGTATTGCTGAGTGCACACCCGTCGGCTTGCACCCTCTTCCCCCTTCCATCCCGTAGATGGAGGGTGCCTACGCATCGCTTCCACTCACCACGTGGGTGGAATCACGAGGTAGGTTTTACAACCATGGTGCTCCGGATTAGTCATAACTTTCTCACCGACCTTACCGGACTAGTTATGATGTTCTCACCAACCGGTCCAGCTTTCATGCCATGTATGCAACATATGCCATAAACATAAACACTCTGCATCAAACCGAACTAAACATGGCATAGCATCATAATAGTCTATTTTCATCACAACATTGGCAAGCACTAATCATGGCAAGATATCACAACATGTAAGCAATTTGCATCTAGTCACAATTAGCAACATACATTACACTACCCATTACAATACACTTGCCTTAACCTCGGGCGACGGATTGGCGAGAGGTTGAGGGCACTCCCGGGGTCACACCACCTTCACAAACATATCACACACTCAAAACGTGCCCCCAAAACAGTACGCAAAAGCTCGTCTACCCCGATTTCACAAACTACTCCCAAAATCGAAAAACAGAGAATCTGTCCCGCCCGGACAGCAGACTTCAATATATCATAACTTTGGTTCTAGGACTCCAAATCGAGTAAACGAGTACATCATCGCGTAGCTTAGGAAATTTCATAACTTTTTCTAAGTATTGAGAAAAGCTTATTCGGAATCTAAAATTGTTTAATCTACAAAACACTACGTTCTGTCCCAGCTACGTCACAGATTTGAACACATTCGGTAAATCGAGCATAACTTTCAAACGGCTCGACGGAATTGGACGTTCTTTATGTCCACTGAAAGGTATTGAAGTTACCTACAACTTTCTCAACAGTTGACTGACCAAATTCTGAATCTAAGGTCGCGAAAACTCAAACCCTAGGTTGACTGCACAATCTGCCCGAAGCAGAGAACGTGGCAAACTCTAGTTTTCATCTAATCTACCCAATCACAGCACCACCACTTGATCTAAAACCATCCAAATACCCTCTAGCACAGCACCTAGACCAACCCCAAGGATCAAGTCCAAGATGGAGGAAGGCAAGGCAAAAGACTTCAGACTGGATGAGCAAGGCACGTTGTGGGTGAAGAATCGCATCTGTGTGCCGAACAAGAAGGAGCTGAAGCAAGTAATTCTGGAAGAAGCCCTTGACTCCAAGTATTCCATTCATCCAGGAAGCGCTAAGATGTATCAAGACCTAAAGGAAAGATTCTGGTGGCCGAGTATGAAACGTGAAGTGGCCGAAGAGGTTGTGTTGTGCGACATATGTCAGAGAGTCAAGGCGATACATCAGAGGCCAGCAGGATTACTACAGCCGCTAAAGATACCTGAGTGGAAGTGGGAGGAAATCGGGATGGATTTCATTACCGGTTTACCTAAGACTCAAGGAGGGTATGACTCCATATGGGTTATAGTGGATCACTTGACTAAGGTCGCCCATTTTATCCCTGTGGAGACCACTTATTCGGGGGACAAGTTAGCGGAGTTGTATATGACCAGAATTGTTTGCCTGCACAGCGTGCCGAAGAAGATTGTATCAGACAAAGGTACCCAATTTACCTCGAGGTTTTGGAATAAGTTACATGAAGCCATGGGGACATGTTTGGACTTCAGTACCGCATATCACCTGCAGACGGATGGACAGACCGAAAGAGTTAACCAGGTTCTAGAGGATATGCTAACAGCTTGTGCATTGGCTTATGCTACCTCTTGGGATAAGAGTCTGCAGTATGCTGAGTTCAGCTACAATAACAGTTATCAGGCCAATCTACAGATGTCACCTTTTGAGGCACTATATGGTCGACCTTGTCGAACGCCGTTGAACTTGAATGATACAGGTGAACGCCGTGTCTTTGGGACAGACATTCTTCAAGAAGCCAAAGAGCAGATTGCCATGATCCGGGAAAGACTGAAGATAGCTCAGTCAAGATAGAAAAGTTACGCAGACAACCATCGCCTAGACTTGAGCTTTGAACCGGAGGATTTCGTGTACCTTAGGGTTACACCACTCAAGGGAGTTAAGAGGTTCCACGCCAAAGGAAAACTCGCACTGAGTTATGTTGGACCATTTAAGATTTTGAGCCACAGGGGCGAAGTTGCCTACCAGTTGGAGTTACCACAGTCGTTGGCAAGAGTGCATGATGTGTTCCATGTATCACAACTGAAAAAGTGTCTTCAAGTACCAGATGAGCAGACACCGTTAGAGTCAATAGAGCTGCAAGAGGATCTTACTTACAAGGAGCACCCCGTCAAGATTCTAGACACCATGGATCGAGAGACAAGAAATAAATCAACCCGTTTCTGCAGAATCCAGTGGAGCAACCATGCAGAGAGTGAAGCGACTTGGGAGCGCGAGGAGGATTTGAAGAAAGAGTTTCCAAACCTATTCCTTAGTTAGCCCTGAATCTCGGGGTCGAGATTCTGTTAAGGGGGAGGTTTGTAACACCCCAATTTTTTTTTTTGCTTTTCATGAATTTGAATGTCATTTTGCACTTTAGTGGATTTTTGGAATTTTCTGGAATTTGTTTGGATTTATTTGGATTTAATTTGAATTTATTCCCTTTTGAAATAATTAAAGAATTAAAAGTTTTAAATAAAATTTTGTTGGAAATAATTTATTTGAGTCCAAAATGTCTCAAAGTATTTTCTAGAATTTTTTTGATTATTTTGCTATTTTTCTTGAATTAAATGAATTTTTGGAAATTAATTTAATTATTTAATCGATGGAAAAACCTATCGGGTTTGTACTGTTCATCTGACCGAGCCGGACTCGAGTCCGACTCGAGCCTGACCCGGACCGCGTTCAAGCCAGACCGAGTCGGACCCGAGCCCTAGCCTCGCGACCGTTGGATCTCGATCCAACGGCCAGCGTTGCGCCACGTCGCCCAATCAGAATCCCAGTCGGACTCCACCGCCGCAACCGGGTGGGCCTCGGTTTCCGCGGATTTCATGAAAGCCGAGGCCCCTATTTAAAGCGTCACCGCCACCAGCGTGTTCCCCGTTCCCGTGCGTACCCGTTCCCCTAAGCCGTCGAGCTCGAGCCACCGCCGTTCGCCCGCGAGCACTCGCCGAAGTTAGTGGAGAGGTCCGCCGCTGTTTTCTGCCGTTTTCACCGTCGTCTGCCGTCCTCCGCCGTGTTGGTGCCCAGATCTGGATCCGCTGCGTCGAGCCGCGTCGAGGGGTACCACTCACCTCGCCAGAGCGTACCTGAAGTGCCACGGGGCTCGTCATCGTCTTCGTCTCCGGCAACCGCAGGCCACCGCGTCGCCATCGCCGTCTGCGAAGCTTCTCCACCGTCGTATTGCCATCCAATGTTCTGGATTCGTCCGTGTCGCTCGAAGGTATTTCGCACGTTTCGGTTTCTAGATCTAATCTCAGCCGTTGGATCTAGATCCAACGCCCTAGATTGTGCCACGTAGCCTTAGCCGAACCATGCTTAGTTAGATCCCAGCCGTTAGATCTAGATCGTACGGTTAGGGTTAATCCACGTTGTAGCGTTAGATGCGATCTCAACCGTTCGATCGAGATCGAACGGTGCAAATCAAGCCACGTGTCGTGCACCGGGTCATGCCACGTCGCCCCCCAGCGACGCGGTTAAACCCGATCGGATCTTAGCTGTCCGATTCGAATCAAACGGTCGAGATCAAACCGCGTTAACCCGCAATGTAGCGGATTAAATCCAATCCGGACCGTCGGATTTCAAACCGACGGCCCAGATTGCGCCACGCATCCGGGAGACGGATCGACGCGGTCCATGCGGGCATCGCCCGGTCGTTGTTGACGTCACGTGTGACGTCAGCATGGGACCCGCGTGTCAGCGGCTGGCCCAACGGCTCCATGATGTCACCCGTGACGTCATGTTGATGTCACGGTGGGACCCGCGTGTTAGAGCTGCTCGGCCGAAACGCGGTGACGTCAGCGCTGGCGTCATCCAATGGGTCCCACGTGTCAGTGACACGTGCACCGGTGGACCGAGTCCACGGTGGACCGAAGCCGAACCGTGGGCCTCCATGGACCGGCTGACGTCATGCTGACATCACATTTTGATTTTTCAGTAGAAAAATAATTCGTTGGAAATTCAAATTCCATGCTGATGTCAGCTGACGTCATAAATCCGGATTTTCAATAGAAAAATAAATGAATTAATTCGGTTTATTGATTTATTTTAATTTTCAAACTTCAAACGCTTATAACTTTTGCATTTTAACTCCGATTTGAACGATTCCAATTTCTAAATTTTTATAAAATTGAGATCTACTTAAATATGAATTTTAATTAATTTTTCGACATGAATTTTTCTATGTTTATATTTATTTAGTAGATTCTTTAAACTTTAAACAATTATAACTTTTGCATTTTAACTCCGATTAGGGCGATTCAAATTTCTCAAAATTTGTAAAATTATGCCCTTTCTGTTTATAGACTTTATTTGAACTTTTGAGAAATGTGTATGTACTATTTTATTTATTTATTGCTATTGCACGCGTTACGAGTAGACGTGGAAGTACCCGGAGGCTTCGAAGGTCAAGTTTTGACCCCAGGAGCCAGCTCAAGACCAAGATCAAGTACTTTTTGAAGGCAAGTTATGCTTTGACCATGTTGATCCTACTTTTAGAAATTTATTTTAATTTAAATTATTGCATGCTTTGTTGATTAGAAAATGCTTTAATTAATTCCGGGAAATTAGATAAGAGCCAGCTTGCAATATGACACCTTGGTTATTTAATTATGTGCCATGAACCCTTGTCACCCTAGTTGTGGATTATTAGTTGTTTATTATTAAATTGCCAACATGGGTATTTAGACCGTTGTAGTATAATGCTTAGACATGCCACGTATACATGACATGATTTTGGACAATTACATGTTAACCTTGACTTAATGAGATATGTGTCGGGACCCCGAATTTGCAAATCCGGACCCTTTGTGTATTCAGCACTAGTCCAGGAACGCGCTAGTGCACACAGTCTTAACATCGGTAAATATCACAATCATACCATTCGATACTAATAAAGTACTTTATTTAAATAACCAAACTGGTTGCTTGACCTTATGGCCAAGTTACAAATATACGCCTCGCAAGGCGAAACTTATTAAGAGAGAAATAGTAGCAGCGGAAAATCAAATAACCCGTGGCGCCATCCAAGATACCACGTGCAACTAACTGGGCTCGCTTCCTAAGTAGACGGTTCCTCTTGGAGTTCCTCCTCCAAAGTCGGTGTAGTCTCCTCTTCAACTGGTGTTGTATTGTGGCAAGGGTGAGTACTTGGTACTCGACAAGTCATGCACAGAATGCAAAGCTAATATACTATATGCATGGCTTGGTACAAAGGAATAGCTCAAGGTATATTTGCGAAACAAGATTTGACAAGTAGTATAAGTAGATTCAAAGCGGTAGAAACAAGTATAGCATAGATAACTTTCCAAGGAGTTTAATAAACATCTTTCCCATCCTAATCCACATTTCCTTCAACATCATTATTAATCCAACCCAACCTTTCAGATCCAAGTTATTTTTGAGAAAATCTAACCCTTGATCAGTAATTCCCGAGCGATGTCCAATACCGCGGACACGGCTATTCGAATAGATTGTACACTCTGCAGAGGTTATGCACTTTACCCACAAGATACCAAACACCACAAAGGCGAGTTCAGTAACAAAGTCTTTCTAAACTTCTAACAATACAAGTGGTCCTCCGGTTATTGCACACTAACCCTTCCCTTAGCTAAGGCGAAGTTTAGGCCAATCAACCGTTAGATGGGTACTGGCCTCGGCCCAGACGCTCCGCATACAACTTACACAAAGGGTGTAGTTGACCTCCCGAGGTCCCACAGTGCGTTATTAGCAACTTAGTCAACTAGGTCCGTCCCATTACAGACATGTGGTTGCACGTTAGACCCAGTTCAAAGGCTTGCAAGGTTAAGTCCTTAGGGTGACCAGGGCAAGACTACCCGAAGAACCAAATCAACATCCCCAATGCCACAACTGGCCCACCTGATTATTCTTGCCACATGCCCCGGTCGAAAAACTATTTGTCAAACCCCAGTTGATTACCATGCACCACGTGCCATCAACATCACATGATACCTTTCCAAAACAGGTTCAATATATCATTAAGCCAATATTAACATTTGTTTGTCCAAAATCATGTCATGAGCATGTAGCAGGTCTAAGCAGTTTACTACAACGGTCTAAAACCCATGTTGGCAAGTTAATAATGTCCAACTAGTAAACCACAACTAGGGTGACAAGGGTCATGGCACATACTTAAGTAATCAAGGTGTCATACAGCGAATTGGTATTTATCTAATTCCCCAAATTTAAATAAAGTATTTTCTAATTGAACTAGCATCCAATAGATTAAATCAAAATAGATTTCAAAATAGGATCAACATGGTCAAAGCACAACTTTCCTTCAAAAAGTACTTGTTCTTGGTCTTGAGTTGGATCCTGAGTCAATACTTCTCCCTCGAAGCCTTCCGGCACTTCAACGTCTACTCGTAAAGCGTGCAAATAGCAATACACAAATAAACAATAGGAAAAAAGTGTCCAAACTCCAAATAAAATCCATAAACAGAGATAACATAATTTTATGAATTTTTAGAAACTGGAATCGTCAAATTTGGAGTTAAAATGCAAAAGTTATGATTATTTAGAGTTTAAATAATCAATTAAATAATTTTACAGAGAAAAACTTTAGTCCAAAAATTAAATAAAATTTATATTTAGGTAGATCTCAATTTTATACAAATTTAGAAATTTGAATCACTCAAATCGGAGTTGAAACGCAAAAGTTATAAGCGTTTGAAGTTTTGAAATTCAAATCAATTATTAAACCGAATTATTAAATCATTTTCTTTTTCGGAAATTAATTATTGCGTCAGCGAGGGCACGTGGCAGCCTCTGATTGGGCGGCTGACGTCAGCCGGTCCATGGACTCGGTCCACGCTCGGCTCGGGTCTACCGTGGACCCGGTCCATGGTTCACGTGTCGCTGACATGTGGGCCCCCCCTCGGGTGACGTCACTGCTGACGTCAGCGGGGCTCAGCCCACAGCGCTGACAGGTGGGTCCCACCGATGACGTCATGGGTGACGTCACGGTGCGGTCGCTGACACGCGGGCCCGGCGTGTCAGTGACCCACGCGCACGCCCGCGTGGCGCGGCGGTTCGGCTCCCTGGACACGTGGCACGATCGTGGCCGTTGGTTTGAAATCCGACGGCTAGGATTGGATTTGGGCCTCATGTGCTTGGGGCGCACGGGTTGATCTGGGCCGTTGGATCTTGATCTAACGGTCCAGATCCACCCAGCCCTGCGATTCTGCTACGTGGCACGACCTAAGCCGTTGGATCTAGATCCAACGGTTGAGATTAGATCTAGGATTTTCAACGGAGAACTCACCGAGGGTGACGTGGCGCGATCTGGGCCTTTGGATCTTGATCGGACGGTTGGTGGAGCTCGGGGTCGGCGATGGCTTCACGGCGGAGGTGCGGCTGCCGGCTGGCGAGGCAGCGACCACACGAACGGGCGTTTGGGGCGTGCTCGGCGAGGTGAAAGGTCCTCACCGACGCAGCGGCTTGACTCGGCCGTTCGGAACTGGGCTCAACGGCGGCGGAGAACGGCGGACGGCGGCGGAATCGGCGTTTAACCGCGGCGAAACAGGATTCCAACTCCGGCGAGCTCGTACGGGCAAACGGCGACGGCTCAGGCGAGATGGCTTGGGGGCACGGGTGCGCACGGAAGAGGGCAACCTCGGGCGATGTCTCACGCAATAAATACCCTCGGGATGCGCGCACAAACCGGAACCCTAGCGGGACACGGCGGCTACGCGGCGGAGGAATCCGGCTCGGACTCGGCGGGGACGACGACGGAGAACCGTCCACGTGGCACGATCAGCGGCCACGATCGCACGGGCGCGACCGGGTCCGGTCGGTTTCTGGCTCGGGTCGGGGTCGGGTCGATCATGACCGTTGGATCTCGATCCAACGGTCCCCGTGGGTTTGGGTTCGAACGTGGTTCGGTCGAGTCGGCTGGCTCGGGTCGGACTCGAACTCGAGTCTGACTCAGGCTCGGTCGGATGAACAGTACAAACCCACTCGCATTTTCCAGCGATTTAATAATTAAAATAATTCCCAGTAATTCATTTAATTCATTAAAAATAGCAAAATACTCAGAAAAATTCTAGAAAAATTCTGGAAAATATTTTGGAACATTTTGGACTCAAATAAAATATTTCCAACAAAATTTTATTTGCAAAATTAAATTCTTTAATTATTTCAAAATGGAATAAATTCAAATAAATTCCAAATAAATCCAAATAAATTCCAGAAAATTCCAAAAATTCACAAAAGTGCCAAATCTCACATGAATTTAAGAAAAGCAAAATTTTGGGGTGTTGCAAACCTCCCCCCCTTAATAGAATCTCGTCCCCGAGATTCAGGGCTTACTAAAGGAATAGGTTTGGAAACTTTTTCCTCAAATCCTCTTCGCGTTCCCAAGTTGCTTCACTCTCCGTGTGGTTGCTCCACTGTACTCTACAGAAACGGGTTGACTTATTTCTGGTCTCTCGATCCATTGTGTCTAGAATCCTCACGTGATGCTCCTTGTAAGTCAAATCTTCTTGCAACTCAATTGACTCTAGCGGTGTCTGTTCCTCTGGTACTCGGAGACACTTCTTCAACTGGGACACATGGAATACGTCATGTACTCCTGCTAACGACTGCGGTAGTTCTAGCTGATAAGCAACTTCGCCTCTGCGACTCAAAATCTTAAATGGTCCAACATAACGGGGTGCGAGTTTCCCTTTGGCATGGAACCTCTTAACTCCCCTGAGAGGCGTAACTCTGAGGTATACAAAGTCTTCTGGTTCAAAACTCAAGTCTCGGCGATGGTTGTCAGCATAACTCTTCTGTCGTGATTGGGCGATCTTCAACCTTTCCCTAATCATGGCAATCTGCTCCTCAGCCTCCTGAAGAATATCAGGCCCGAAGACACGGCGCTCGCCGGTCTCATTCCAATTCAATGGCGTCCGACAGGGTCGACCATACAGTGCCTCAAAAGGTGACATCTGTAAACTAGCCTGATAACTATTGTTGTAACTAAACTCGGCATATGGCAAACTCTTATCCCAAGAGGTAGCATAAGCCAATGCACATGCTCTTAACATATCCTCCAGAATCTGGTTGACTCTCTCGATGCATCCATCCATCTCGTGGATGATAAGTCAGATCTTGAAGTTAAAAGGGTTCCCATGGCTTCATGCAACTTATTCCAAAACCTTGAGGTAAATTGGGTACCTCTGTCCGATACAATCCTCTTTGGCACTCCGTGCAAACAGACGATCCTGATCATGTACAACTCTGCCAATTTATCCCCCGAGTAAGTGGTCTTCACGGGGATAAAATGGGCTACTTTGGTCAAGCGATCCACTATAACCCATATGGAGTCATAACCTCCTTGAGTCTTAGGCAAACCGGTAATGAAATTCATTCCGATTTCCTCCCACTTCCACTCAGGTATTTTCAGTGGCTGTAGCAATCCTGCTGGTCTCTGATGCATTGCCTTGACTCTCTGGCATACGTCGCACAATGCAACATGCTCGGCTACTTCACGCTTCATGCTTGGCCACCAGAATCTTTCCTTCAAATCCTGATACATCTTGGCGCTTCCAGGATGAATTGAATACTTGGAGTCATGGGCTTCCTCTAAAATCAGTTGCTTTAATTCCTTCTTGTTGGGCACGCAAATCCGATCCTTCATCCATAACGTGCCTTGCTCATCCAACTTGAAGTCCTCTGCCTTGCCTTCCTCCTTGATGGTCTTAATCCTGCGGATCTTGTCATCATCCTTCTGTCCTTCCCGGATCTGGTCCTCTAGGGTAGGCTTTACTTCCAATGCGGCCAAGAATCCGCTAGGTACCACCTCAATCTTCATTCTCTAGAAATCCTCACATAGCTCATCCTGACTTGTGGCTAGCAACATGCTCACAGTATGGCTTTTCCGACTCAAGGCATCGGCAACTACGTTGGCCTTCCCGGGATGGTAATGGATTCCAACATTGTAGTCCTTGATCAACTCTAACCATCTCCTTTGCCTCATATTCAGATCCGACTGGGTGAATATGTACTTAAGGCTCTTATGGTCCGTGTACACTTCACATCTGTTCCCGATCAAATAGTGACGCCATATCTTCAAGGCATGCACTACGGCAGCTAACTCTAGGTCATGTGTCGGATAATTCTCCTCATGCGGCCTCAACTGCCTTGACGCATAAGCGACGACCTTTCCATTATGCATCAGCACACATCCAAGTCCTTGGTGCGATGCGTCACAATAAATATCAAAGCTTTGAGCAACATCCGGTAGAACTAATACCGGTGCTGATGTCAATCGCTTTTTCAACTCCTGAAATCCTTTCTCACATTCTGACGTCCATGCAAATTTCTTCTCCTTCTTCAGCAATTGCGTAAGAGGTTTCGCAATTGTCGAAAAGCCTTCAATGAAACGGCGGTAGTATCCTGCCATTCCAAGGAAACTCCGGATCTGGGTCACAGTCTTCGGTTGCTCCCAATGTAACACGGCTTCTACTTTGCTTGGATCAACGGCGACTCCTTCTGCGGTCATTACATGTCCGAGGAACTCCACCTTGTCCTTCCAAAAATCACACTTGCTGAACTTGGCGAAAAGTTGCTGTTCCCTCAGTTTTTCCAAAACTCGCCTCAAGTGTTCGGCATGTTCATCCTCTGTCTTGGAGTAGATTAGGATATCATCTATGAACACGACAACAAACTTGTCCAAATATTCCATGAACACCTTATTCATCATATTCATGAAATATCTTTGGCGCATTTCGATCCAAAAGACATAATCAGAACTCGTAATGTCCATATCTTGACGAGAATGCTGTCTTCGGGATATCTTCTGATCGGATCTTCAACTGATGATATCCCGATCTCAGATCAATCTTGGAGAAAACTCCGGCTCCTCTCAGCTGATCAAACAAATCATCAACCCTGGGTAGCGGATACTTATTCTTCACGGTGACTTCATTGAGTGCACGGTAGTCAATGCACATCCTGAAACTCCCGTCCTTCTTCTTGACAAAAAAACTGGTGCTCCCCACGGCGACGAACTTGGTCTGATAAATCCTTTCTCCATTAACTCCTCTAGCTGTTTCTTCATCTCTACCAACTCTTCGGTGGACATCCGATATCTTTGCTATCGGCGCTGTACCAGGTACAAGCTCTATCACAAACTCTATGTCCCTGTCTGGCGGCATACCAGGTAGATCTTCAGGAAAAACATCTGGGTACTCATTCACTACTGAGACATCCTCTATGCTGATTGTCTTGGTACTGTTAACCATCAACTGTCCATCTCTAACGGCAGTAGCTTGAAATTCCACTTTCTTTCCACACGGGCTCTCAACTGAGATAGTCCTTCGTCCACAATCTAATACGGTCTTGTGCTTGGATAACCAGTCCATTCCCAAAATAACGTCTAAGGTCTGGGTCTCCAAAATTATAAGGTTCGCTAGGAACTCTATTCCATCTATTAGTATTCTCACCCCGGAACATCCTACATTCGTTCGGAGTTCGGAACCAGGGGTTTGAACTAAAAGCATGCACTTAAGTCTTGCAATCCCCAAATCATTTCTAGCAGCAAAGCTTTGCGAAACAAACGAATGCGAAGCTCTAGAGTCAAACAAAGCATTGCAGTCTTGAGTTAACAAGTAACTTACCCGACGACGTCCGTAGCATTCTGCAGTGCATTTGCGGTGACATGGTTGACTCGGCCTCTCACCACGGTGCAGGATGTGGTTCTGGTCTTTGGCGTCCTAGCGGGTGGATCCTAGATTGAGGCGAATCGTCACTCCTGCGTCTTCTTCGGACAAGCTGTTGGCAAAGTGTCCTTGGCTCGTTCTTTGTAATATGACATCTCACGTTCCTTCTTGTTGCACAGGGTAGTGTTTCTAGCGGGGTCAGTGCAGTAGTTCTGATTGACGGGTCTTGGTGCTGGTGACGGTGTCCTTGTAGCATTCTGTGGCTGGAATCTGAAAAATTGATTTGGTGCAACTCTCAGACGCTGTTGCGTTCCCTGGCGTGATCCCTGCTGTTGCATTCTGCGCTTCCTGTTCTCATCCAGTTCCTTGCGCTTGTCCTCAAGAATAAGTGCCTTATTCACCAATTCTTGGAAATCTGGAAAGGTGTGGGTGATCAATCCCACCTGCAATCCTGAGTTAAGTCCCTTCATGAAACGAGACTGTCTGGCTTTATCTGTCGCTACATCCTCAGGTGCGTAGCGAGCAAGCTGTGTGAACTTGTTCAGGTAGTCGGCCACTGGCTGATTACCTTGCTTCAGTGCTCTGAACTCCTCCTTCTTAAGGTCCATGATTCCTTCTGGCACGTGATACTGACGGAATGCAGCTGTGAACTCTTCCCAAGTGATATCTTGAGGGTTCTCTTGCGTGGCACAGAAGTTCTCCCACCATTCGGCGGCTGTTCCTTCCAACTGATGAGAAGCGTAGAGTACCTTCTCATTTCCTATGCATTGAGCTATGTGTAGCTTTCTCTCAATTGACCTTAACCAATCATCGGCCTCCAATGGATTGGCATTCCCGGAGAAAGTGGGTGGGTGAGTCCTCATGAACTCTGACAGTCTTGTATTCTGGCATTGTCCCTGATTGACTTGATTAGCTGTGGCCTGAGCAGTGACGTGTTGCATTTGTTGCATCATAGCATGCATCAACTGAGTCTGAGCAGCAAGAAATGCTCCAAAATTCTGCATATCAATCAAGCGGTCTTTGGTGCTGCATCATTGGGGTTTTCTGCTGGGCGAGAACCACTTCCATTGCTTCCAAAGTTTCCGCGGGTGTTCACCATCTGTCGATTTGCTCTAAGTCTTAGAGATAAGAGGGAAACAAGAATAGACAGGTAGTATGGAACTTATGCGGGGTGCAGGGTGTAACTTTAAGGTCCAACTTTATTATTGATATTAATAACTTGGTATGGTTGCTTACAATGCCTAAGGGCCTTGCAACACATACTGCACACTCAGCAAACAATGAAAATCCAAATCGAACTAACACTGGAGTCTAACACCTAAAGGGTGACTCTTTATTCTATGACGCGACTCGGCGAAGGAGTCTCACTATAGAACCTATGCTCACTCATCGAGAAAGCCTCCACGGCCTGGGTACGGATGCTGCGGCATAGGCGCGAAACGACTGCCATGTCCAGCAACTGTGTCATCTGTGGTAGTCGAAGAAGCAGTGTCCTCATCGAGATCTGACTCCTCCGGATCTGGCTCGTGTAGCTCGAGTACTGGCTCTGGTTCTGGTCCGTATAAAGCCATCTCCAACTCGTCAATCCTTCGCAAAAGGTGTGACACATACTCTTGAGCTTCCCGCCATCTGTTCTTCTCTGTTGTGATCTCCTTGCGGGCCTTCTGTAGCTCCTTGCTTGTATCATCGAGTACCTCCTCCTGGGCGACAACAAGTCGTGCCAACTGTGTAACCATGGCATCCTCATCTTGAATCGCCTTCGGGTCAAGAAGGTTATCGCTGCGCGGGTGATAACGGAACACCGTGCTCTCCAACTCTCTGGCGTAGATACGGGTAATGTGCCGCATTGCTCGTCGTGATACTTCTTGGATACCCATCTGCATTGTAGACCTCCTGGCAGTGCAGTGTATCGGACGATTGCCTAGGCCCTTCTTCCTAGCAGGTACCTCAATCTTCACGTCACAAGCCTTGATCAATCCCGCTTGTCTGATCACTTCCACTTGGTATTGCGGCTTCTCAAAATCTCCGAGAGTCTGAAGCATATGCCAAAGTTCTGCGGCGTGACCAACCTCCAGATCGACGTAGTCGAACTCTCCCTCCATCTGTCACAAGAGTGCTCACGTAAGAACTCAAAATTTTAAATCGTGACAAGGTAAGGGAATATTCAGCAAGAGACAAGGAAAGAGAGAAGGGGGTAAGTCGAGATGTCATTTCTTATCTTGACAAATTTTTAGCTTTAGAAAATAGGTTTTATCCTCACTACGACCATTCTAGCTTAGGGTTGAGCCTACGGTCAAGTATGGCTCTGATACCACCTCTGTCGTGACCCCGAATTTGCAAATCCGGACCCTTTGTGTATTCAGCACTAGTCCAGGAACGCGCTAGTGCACACAGTCTTAACATCGGTAAATATCACAATCATACCATTCGATACTAATAAAGTACTTTATTTAAATAACCAAACTGGTTGCTTGACCTTATGGCCAAGTTACAAATATACGCCTCGCAAGGCGAAACTTATTAAGAGAGAAATAGTAGCAGCGGAAAATCAAATAACTTCGTGGCGCCATCCAGTATACCACAGGCAACTGACTGGGCTCGCTTCCCTAAGTAGACGGTTCCTCTTGGAGTTCCTCCTCCAAAGCTGGTGTAGTCTCCTCTTCAACTGGTGTTGTATTGTGGCAAGGGTGAGTACTTGGTACTCAGCAAGTCATGCACAGAATGCAGGCTAATATACTATATGCATGGCTTGGTACAAAGGAATAGCTCAAGGTATATTTGCAGTAAACAGCATTTGACAAGTAGTATAAGTAGATTCGAAAGCAGTAGAAACAAGTATAGCATAGATAACTTTCCAAGGAGTTTAATAAACATCTTTCCCATCCTAATCCACATTTCCTTCAACATCATTATTAATCCAACCCAACCTTTCAGATCCAAGTTATTTTTGAGAAAATCTAACCCTTGACTGTAATTCCCGAGCGATGTCCAATACCGTGGACACGGCTATTCGAATAGATTGTACACTCTGCAGAGGTTATGCACTTTACCCACAAGATACAGTCAAACACCACAAAGGCGAGTTCCCGTAACAAAGTCTTTCGGAAACTTCTAACAATACAAGTGGTCCTCCCCGGTTATTGCACACTAACCCTTCCCTTAGCTAAGGCGAAGTTTAGGCCAATCAACCGTTAGATGGGTACCTGGCCTCAGCCCCGGTACGCTCCCCCGTACAACTTACACAAAGGGTGTAGTTGACCTCCTGAGGTCCCACAGGTACGTTATTAGCAACTTAGTCAACTAGGTCCGTCCCATTACAGACATGTGGTTGCACGTTAGACCCAGTTCAAAGGCTTGCAAGGTTAAGTCCTTAGGGTGACCAGGGCAAGACTACCCGAAGAACCAAATCAACATCCCCAATGCCACAACTGACCCACCTGATTATTCTTGCCACATGCCCCGGTCGAAAAACTATTTGTCAAACCCCAGTTGATTACCATGCACCACGTGCCATCAACATCACATGATACCTTTCCAAAACAGGTTCAATATATCATTAAGCCAATATTAACATTTGTTTGTCCAAAATCATGTCATGAGCACGTAGCAGGTCTAAGCAGTTTACTACAACGGTCTAAAACCCATGTTGGCAAGTTAATAATGTCCAACTAGTAAACCACAACTAGGGTGACAAGGGTCATGGCACATACTTAAGTAATCAAGGTGTCATACAGCGAATTGGTATTTATCTAATTCCCCAAATTTAAATAAAGTATTTTCTAATTGAACTAGCATGCAATAGATTAAATCAAAATAGATTTCAAAATAGGATCAACATGGTCAAAGCACAACTTGCCTTCAAAAAGTACTTGTTCTTGGTCTTGAGTTGGATCCTGAGTCAATACTTCTCCCTCGAATCCTTCCGGCACTTCAACGTCTACTCGTAAAGCGTGCAAATAGCAATACACAAATAAACAATAGGCAAAAAGTGTCCAAACTCCAAATAAAATCCATAAACAGAGAGAACATAATTTTATGAATTTTTAGAAACTGGAATCGTCAAATTTGGAGTTAAAATGCAAAAGTTATGATTATTTAGAGTTTAAATAATCAATTAAATAATTTTACAGAGAAAAACTTTAGTCCAAAAATTAAATAAAATTTATATTTAGGTAGATCTCAATTTTATACAAATTTAGAAATTTGAATCACTCAAATCGGAGTTGAAACGCAAAAGTTATAAGCGTTTGAAGTTTTGAAATTCAAATCAATTATTAAACCGAATTATTAAATCATTTTCTTTTTCGGAAATTAATTATTGCGTCAGCGAGGGCACGTGGCAGCCTCGATTGGCGGTGGCGTCGGTAAGTCCATGGACTCGGTCCACGCCGGCTCGGGTCTACCGTGGACCCGGCCCATGGTTCACGTGTCGCCGACATGTGGGCCCCCTCGTGACGTCATCTTGGCGTCGGCGGGGCTCACCACGCCCGACAGTGGGTCCCACCGATGACGTCATGGGTGACGCCACGGTGCGATCATTGACATGCGGGCGGCGTGTCGCTGACTCCACGCTGCGCCGCGTGGCGCGGCGGTTCGGCTCCCTGGACACGTGGCACGATCGTGGCCGTTGGTTTGAAATCCGGCGGCTAGGATTGGGTTTGGGCCTCATGTGCTTGGGGCGCCGCGGGTTGATCTGGGCCGTTGGATCTTGATCTAACGGTCCGCATCCAATCTAGCTCGGTGCGATTCTCGCCACGTGGCACGACCTAAGCCGTTGGATCTAGATCCAGCGGTTGAGATTAGATCTAGGATTTTCAACGGAGAACTCACCGAGGGTGACGTGGCGCGATCTGGGCCTTTGGATCTTGATCGGACGGTTGAGTGGAGCTTCGGTCGGCGATGGCTTCACGGAGAGTGCGCCGCCGGCCGAGGACGGCGACCACCACGAGCAGCGTTTGGGGCGTGCTCGGCGAGGTGAAAGGTCCTCACCGACGCGGCTTGACCTGGCTGTTCGGAGCCCAGGCTCAACGGCGGAGAACGGCGACGGCGGCGGAATCGGCGTTAACCGCTGGCGAAACAGATTCCAACTCCGGCGAGCTCAGACGCAAACGGCGACGGCTCAGGCGAGATGGCTTGGGGGCACGGGTGCGCACGGAAGAGGGCAACCTCGGGCGATGTCTCACGCAATAAATACCCTCGGGATGCGCGCACAAACCGGAAACCTAGCGGGACACGGCGGCTACGCGGCGGAGGAATCCGGCTCGAACTCGGCGGGGACGACGACGGAGAACCGTCCACGTGGCACGATCAGCGGCCACGATCGCACGGGCGCGACCGGGTCCGGTCGGTTTCTGGCTCGGGTCGGTGTCGGGTCGATCATGACCGTTGGATCTCGATCCGACGGTCCCCGTGGGTTTGGGTTCGAACGTGGTTCGGTCGAGTCGGCTGGCTCGGGTCGGACTCGAACTCAAGTCTGACTTGGGCTCGGTCGGATGAACAGTACAAACCCACTCGCATTTTCCAGCGATTTAATAATTAAAATAATTCCCAGTAATTCATTTAATTCATTAAAAATAGCAAAATACTCAGAAAAATTCCAGAAAAATTCTGGAAAATATTTTGGAACATTTTGGACTCAAATAAAATATTTCCAACAAAATTTTATTTGCAAAATTAAATTCTTTAATTATTTCAAAATGGAATAAATTCAAATAAATTCCAAATAAATCCAAATAAATTCCAGAAAATTCCAAAAATTCACAAAAGTGCCAAATCTCACATGAATTTAAGAAAAGCAAAATTTTGGGGTGTTACAATATGGAACATATTTCTGGAAAGTGGCATGTGTTATTGATGATGATGTTAATGGCACGTGGTGCATGGTAATCAACTGGGGGTTTAATAAATAGTTTCGACCGGGGCAGGTGTCAAGAATGATCGGGTGGGCTAGTTGTGGCACCGGGGAAGTTGATTTGGTTCTTCGGGTAGTGTTGCCTTGGTCACCCTAAGGACTTAACCTTGCAAGCCCTTGAACTGAGTCAAATGTGCAACCACATGTCTGTGATGGGACGGACCTAGTTGATTAAGTTGCTAATAACGTACTTGTGGGACCTCGGGGTGTCAACTATACCTTTTGTGTAGTTGTACGGGGGAGCGTACCGGGGCTGCAGCCAGGTACCCATCTAACGGTTGATTGGCCTAGACTTCGCTTTTGCTAAGGGAAGGGTTAGTGTACAATAACCGGGGAGGCCCACTTGTACAGTTAGAGGTTTCCGAAAGACTTTGTTATGGACACTCACCTTTGTGGTGTTTGGCTGTATCTTGTGGGTAAAGTGCATAACCTCTGCAGAGTGTAAAATCTATTCGAATAGCCGAGTCCGCGATAATGGACATTGCTCGAGAATTACAGTCAAGGATTAGACTTTCATAAAAATGACTTGACTTTGGAAGAATGGTTGGTTTGGGACGACGAATTGGACCTAGGATTGGGAAATGCTTTATTTGTGAGATCATTGTGAAAGTACTTTATTCATTATTGCTTTACCGCTTTGCAGTCTATTATTGTATTTACTCATGCTACTTTACTGCAAACGAACCTGTTAGCCTATCCTTTGTATTAAGCCCTGCATGTAGAATATTAGCTTGCATTCTGTGCATGACTTGCTGAGTACCAAGTACTCACCCTTGCCACAATACAACATCAGTTGAAGAAGAATCGACACCAGCTTTGGAGGAAGAATACCAGGAGGAGCCGTCTAACTAGGGAGTGAGCCCAGTCAGTTGCCTGTGGTATACTGGATGGCGCCACAAAATCCATTTTATTCCGCTGCAGTTATTTCTCTTTTAATAAGTCTTCGCCTTGCGAGGCGTATCTTTGTAACTTGACCATAAGGTCGAGCAACCAGTTTGGTTAATTAATTAAGGTACTTTACTATTTCGTTGAGTATGAATGTGATATATACCGATGTTGAAACTGTGTGCACTAGCGTGATCCTGGACTAGTGCTGAATACACAAAGGGTCCGGATTTGCAAATTCGGGTCCCGACAGAAAGGGGAGCTAGATTCACGTCTACACATAGCATCACTTAGCTAGACAATTATCTACCCTTTTCCATAGTTGTGATGGTTTGCACTATTGAGCTAAATTGTGGACTATGTTGTGATGGTTGTTTCAACTATTTGATCAACTCGTAATTGTGCTTGAGATGGCTAAATTTATCCTTGGTATAAATTGTTGATGAAATCTTGGTTATCATGCTCATAGTAACTGTTATCCTACTATTATGTTGTGAACTTACTATTTATGCTTAAAAACCTTGTTGAAGCACATATATGCTGCCGAAATTTTATTTAAGTTATTAGCGTAGTTGCTGTAATTTAATGTTAAATATGTGTTTTAGTTATTGCTAGTATCCTTTGTGGTGGCATTCGCGGCAAATTTGGTGCCGAGGTGTTACAGTTGCAATTAGAGAGCTCATGCACTCTGATTTAGTTTGGATTGGAGTTTGCTTGGAGCCAGGCCTTTTGCATTTGTTGCAAAAAGAGAATGCTCAAGCATAGAATGGTTTGACTGTTTATTTGCGAGTTCGTTGTGCAAATAAACAAAAGGTCTATGGGTTCCGGTCCTGAAAGCATGTGATACTTGCAAAGTGGTTTTTGCAACTCAGTTTGGTTGTGGTTTGACCATCACATGGCTAAGAGGATAAACCTTATAGACTCCGGGATTTATTTGCTTAATACGTTCTTGCAAATATAATCTTTAAGACATTTGCGTGTTGTGTTCTTCGCAAATGATTTGGAGCTTGGTTGAATTCTTCGAGCATGGTTTAGTGGTGTTGCAAAAGTGTTTTGCAACTTAGTGTGATCGTGGTTTGATCACCCTTTGGCTTAAAGAGTGGTTGTTGAAGTTTCGGAGAAAAGGGTTGAGCTTAAAACCCTGTTTTCTCTGTTTTGCCGGCACTACCGCAGTGTTATTGATGGTAGTACCGCACAGTCGGTAGTACCACCGTATAGGCGTCGGTACTACCGCTATTACGGTACAACTGTTAATTATGTAGCGGTAGTTGTTTTTCCAGCATCAGGTGTTTTTTGGAAATGTTTGAAGTCCGGCACTACCTGAAAGACCGAGATGGCGATCAAAGGGGGGTGAATGATCCCAAATAAAATTTGCCCCACTCAAAGTATTCAAAACAATCCCGCAAGGAAACCGGTGCTCCTCAAATTCGCGAAACCCGCAAAAACCAGAACGACTCGACAACTATGTGTATCCCTAGTTTGCATGGATGAGAACCATGAATCATGTGAGGGATTTATAAATCACAATCCTGGTTATTGAGTGTCCAAAATAAAGAGTAATCAATTCAAAGACTTCTTTTCTAAAAGAGATCAAGCAAAATCACAAAAGCCACTTTTTGAAAAGCAAAAGCAGATTTTTTCAGGAATTGTCGCCACTTGGAGCAGGTGGTTGGTGGACTTATGTTGCTCCAAAATTTTTGGAAATTTTTCATCCTATGAGAAGATGAGTTGTGAAACACTCCACCAAAAATCAACCCCAAAAGCCTTGTAGAAAAAACAGAAAAAATCATGGACTACAGATAGTCAGGAACTTCAATCAGAAAATTTGGGGCTTGGTTTCACCTCATAGCTCCCAAACGGTGCAACCAATGGACTCCAAAATTTTTTCGCAGATGGATATATGAGTCATGCACATTCTCCAAGAAAGAACACTCAAAAATGATAGACTGACTGCTGCGCGAAGAACAAGTTCAGGACAGATTTGCGATCTTGATAAAAACTTGACAAATAAACTCTTGCGACATACAAACTTTGGCAAATGGACTTGATTTTGAATGAAGATCCAAATAGAATATAGAAGGAGGTGAATGCGAATCACTCAAGTCAAGAATAAAATCTAGCAATCATAAATGTAAATACGGGAATGTAAATGTTGAATTTAATACATGAAAGTAAATGCCAAAAGTAAAGACATAATGTAAATTGCAAGAATTAAATTGCAAGAAAATAAATTTGGCTCGTGGAACTTCTATTCATTCAGAGATGTGTGATTACAAATCCTCACTTCATGTGGGCAAAGC
Source organism: Rhipidocladum racemiflorum (assembly GCA_036346355.1). Lineage (NCBI taxonomy): Eukaryota > Viridiplantae > Streptophyta > Magnoliopsida > Poales > Poaceae > Rhipidocladum > Rhipidocladum racemiflorum. Next base: position 22,969,701 of record CM070584.1, on the reverse strand, counting down.
TCAAATGAGCAACACAACAACTCAAAAAATGAATGGGCATGGAGTCCTCCCTCCACCCCTCTATTTATACTACTCTTGGGCCACCTACCACCTTTGGATGAGTCCCAAACCCTAGAGCACTCCACCAAAGGCTAGGATTACCCAGTCACTCCACCATGCAAGGGCAACCCAAAACCCTACACACATAATGGGTTTTCTTGCACTTTTTTCAAAGCACACTACCAATACCCGCTAACCTATCAACTAGACCGCGATCCAACGGCCCTCATCGATCCTCGCAGCATCTATCTAGTATCATCCCCTTTCCTTATCTTCTTTAACTTGCCCGGACTCCGTCTCTGATCACCTTCCGGCGATCTCCAACTGTCTGGACCTCCGACGCACCTCGCCTAGTCCCGGTCATCATCCGCCTCACAATGACCTAGCACCGTTGTCCTGCAACCATCAAAGACAAGGAAAAACATCACATAGCATTGTCCAATAATATGCAATAAACATAACAAATGCTCACAATTAATCATGTCTCATTCATCAGTCGGTTATACCACCAGCTAAAGGCCGGTAGTACCACAAGAGACCAACACAACCCAAATTGCTTCCTTTTGAATTCTGAATCAAATCAAACTCAAACATGAGCACACATTGTTCAAATAAATTCAAATACTCATCACAAATATGGATGGACCTCCACATGGTCCTTGAATCTCCCCCTCGATGAGTATATTGACAAACCACACAAAAGGCATAATTTGAGTTTGAAAACAAAAGAAGAAAAGCAATTTGATTGCAAAAATCATATTTGGTCCAACTAAAAGAGAAAGCAAGCTCATGCCCAAATAGATGAGAAGATTTTCAGAGCTCAACACAAGAAAGAACAATTTTTCGATAAAAGCTTCAAAAACAAATAAATCCTCCAAAAAGCTCAATATTACTCATGATCCAAATGCAAGAACAATTGTTCAACATGATCATAAGAAAGCATTTTTTTTCAATTTTCTTCCCTCTAAGATGCCTTTTCTATGTTTTCTCCCCCTTTTGGCAATATAGGCATCAAGAGAGCAAATTTTTTTGAATGAAATGCAACCTAGAAGAGCTTTGAGGATTATGCAAGTGACCATTTAGACAAAGTATGACACCAAGCTACTGAAGTTCAGAATATTTCATTCTAAGTCATATCCAAAGGCATATTTCAAAAAAAATTACTATATAGGTCAAAAAAAATTATACTAATTTGCATGATTGCAACAATAGCAACACTTAGCATAACTTCAAGACTAGAAGCAAAGCCAACCAAACGAGCAAATGGATATACTAGAGTTCAACCTAGTCAACACTTTGGGAAGCTACAAGACCATTAGAGAACCCTCATGCTCAACCATCTCTTCAAATGAAAATTTTTAGATTAATGCTCACAAAGCGGTTCAAAGAGTTAGGCCTAGTGAAGCACATCCTTAACTAGGAGCCATCGACAAAGGCTTCCTAAGCTTCACTCTCCTTCGCAAACCTTTGAGGTGTAGAGAGCTTATCCTAGTGAAACACAACCTCGACTAGGAGCCATCGACATAGGTCTCCTAGGTGTCACTCTCTTCCTCTAGTTTATTTTGCATTTTTCAATTTATTGACTCAAGCCCTATTCGACCATCTCAAGCACGAGGCTTAAAAGAGTGGTCTTGGTCATACACGATACACTCCAAGTTCCTCCCAAGTGCAATGGGAAGCAGTCTCGAGAATGTAGAGTGTTGAGATCAATTTTAGTGAAAACAAGTCAATTTTTAGCATTGTAGCACATAGATTCATGAGCATGATGAGGATGCTAGAATGGAACAATATAGCTAACCCAAGTTACTCTAGGGACTCTAGTAGAAGCCCACTATTTCACTAAGCATGGCATAAGCATCTAGTAAAGAAATATAGCAAGTAAAAGCTAAGTTTCATCAAGTTTTCAAGAAAGCTCACTTTAAAAGATGGCTAGTTTAAACATGATACACCAGATTAGATATGACCCAGACTAGCAAGGATTTTCATGAAGGTAGCTAGGTGCAACATATCTTAAATTTTATCAATTGCATAAATGACAAAGCTCAGAAAATGAAAACAAGTTTATATGCAATGCAAAAAAATCAGTTTCAAGAGCTCCCCCTCAACATGTGAGTTAATTTTAATCACAAATCTGATTCAAGTTGAGTTATTAGCAATTTTGATTCCAAGAAATAAAAATAACTCAACTGAAACCAAAAAGACAAAAATGGGAAGAGGAAAAGGAGAAACTGACAACTGAGTGATCTAAGAGCATAGAAAAGTTGGTAGAGACCACTAAGCTCAGACTCGCTCTCACCTTCCCCATATGACTTACAAAGGAAAACTAACTATGAAACTCTAGCTCAAGAGCAAACACAGACCCTGTCTACCCAGGGGGGCCAACACCTGCTAGACCTACAAGACTGTGAGTGAGCTCAATAGAGAAGAAGAGAATAGCATCCTAAAGCATAAGATGAGAGGTCCATGTCGAAGCAGGCCAGAAGTCTAGGTGAAGTGGACTCAACAAAATGAAAAGAAGCCCAAAGGTACCCAGAAGGAATAGAAGGAAATGCTAAATATACACATATAAACATATAATACACATCAGTTCCCCCTCAAGATATGCCATATGGGCTCATAATCCCAAGCTCCCCTCTCGAGGAAACAAAGCTGCAGAGGGCTCGAGATGAGGTCACGGGGTTGAAGACGCAACTACGGGAGGCCCGGGAGCTGGCAGGTCACTCCCTTACGAGGGTTCATGAGCTAGAGGAGGCTCTATATGGACAGGGACCAGAGCCAGTCTTGGAGCTGCACGAGCTGGATCCAGAGGAGTCGGAAGAGGAGTTGGAGGAGGTACAGGAGGCACCAGCTCAGGAGGAGGCACCAGTGCAGGACGCACACGCTGTAACACCCCAATTTTTGCTTTTCATGAATTTAAATGAAATTTTGCACTTTGGTGAATTTTTGGAAATTTCTGTAATTTATTTGGATTTAATTCGAATTTATTCCCTTTTGAAATAATTAAAGAATTAAAAGTTTTTAATAAAATTTTGTTGGAAATATTTTATTTGAGTCCAAAATGTCTCAAAGTATTTTCCAGAATTTTTATGGAATTTTTCTGATTATTTTGCTATTTTTCTTGAATTATTTGAATTTCTAGAAATTATTTTGAATATTAAATCGCTGGAATTAGCCGAGTGGGTTTGTACTATTCATCCGACCGAGTCCGACTCGAGTCCGAGTCCGACTCGAACCGGACTCAAGCCCGACCGAGCCAGCTGAACCCTAACGCGCGTGGCTGTCGGATCTTGATCCAACACCAGCGTTGCGCCACGTCGCCCGATACGAGTCCCGTCGGACTCCGCCGCTGCCGTCGAGTGGGCCTCGGTTTCCACGGTTTTTACGAAAGCCGAGACCCCTATTTAATGCGCCGCCGCCGCCATCGTGTTCCTCTCTTCCGTGCGCACCCGTAGCCCTAACCCACCGAGCCCGAGCCGCCGCCGTTCGCTCGCTAGAGCTCGCCGAAGTTGGATTTGTGCTCCGCCGCTGTTTTTCGCTGTTTCCGCCGCCGTCCTCCGCCGTCACCGAGCCCAGATCCGGATCCGCCGCGTTGAGCCGCGTCGAGGGATACCACTCACCTCGCCGGAGAGTGCCCGAAGCGCCGTCGGGCTTGTCATCGTCTTCATCTCCGGCAACCTCTGCTCCGTCGCGCCATCGCCGGAACCGCGAAGCTTCTCAACCGTTGGATCTTCATCACACAGCTAGGATTCGTCCACGTCACCCGCGGGTAAGCCTCACGTGTTACTCTTTAGATCTAATCTCAGTCGTAGGATCTAGATCCAACACCCTAGATTGAGCCACGCAGAACCACGTTGCACCGTGCTAGATCCAATCTCAGCCGTTAGATTTAGATCGTACGGTTAGGGTTGAACCACGTTGTAGCGTTAGATGCGATTTTGGCCGTTCAATCGAGATTGAACGACGTAGATCGAGCCACGTGTCGCCACCCGGGTCATGCCACGCCACCCCACGGTGAGGCGAAACCCGATCGAATTTGGACCGTCCGATCCAAATCGAACGGCCCAGATTAACCGCGTTGCACCGCAACGTGCGGAACTAGATCTAATCTGGACCGTTGATTTTGAAATCAATGGCCCAGATCAAGCCACATGTCCAGAAGTTGGACCGGCGCGGTCAGCGCGGGTGTCGCCCGGTCACCGCCGACGTCCGGGGACCCGCATGTCTAAATTTATAAATATGAATTTTAACTACGATTTAACTACGATTTGACTGTTTAACTACGATTTGAACGATTCCAATTTCTAAATTTTTCTAAAATTCAGATCTACTTAAATATGAATTTTAATTAAATTTTAAATATGAAATTTTCTCTGTTTATATTTAATTAATGGATTCTTTAAACTTTAATTAGTTATAACTTTTGCATTTTAACTCCGATTTGGGCGATTCAAGTTTCTAAAAATTTGTAAAATTATGCTCCTACTGTTTATGGACTTTACTAGAATTTTTTAGCACTGTACATGTGCTATTTTATTTATTTATTGCTATTTTCACGCGTTACGAGTAGACGTTGAAGTACCCGAGGGATTCGAAGGTGAAGTGTTGACCCAGGAGCCAGCTCAAGACCAAGAACAAGTACTTTTTGAAGGCAAGTTATGCTTTGACCATTTTGATCCCACTTTTGAAATTAATTCAATTTAATTTATTGGATGCTAATTTAATTAGTAATCGTTTAAATTATTTCTGGGAATTAGATAAATGCCAAATTGCAGTATGACACCTTGACTATTTAGTTATGTGCCATGAACCCTTGTCACCCTAGTTGTGGTTTATGTAGTTGGACATTATTGAATTGCCAACATTGGGTATTTAGTTCGTTGTAGTGTATTGCTTAGACCTGCTACGTGCACATGACATGACTTTGGATAATCAAATGTTAATACTGACTTAATGAGATATTAAACATGTTTTGAAGAAGTATCATGTGTTGTGATTGTTGATGGCACGTGGTGCATGGTAATCAACTGGGTTTGATAAATAGATTTAGACCGGGGCAAGTGGCAAGGATGATATGGTGGGCCATGAGTGGCACTAGGGAAGTTGATTTGGTTCTTCGGGTAGTCTTGCCCTGGTCATCCTAAGGACTTAACCTTGCAAGCCTTTGATCTGAGTCAAGCGTGCAACCACATGTCCGCAATGGGACGGGCCTAGTTGAGTAAGTTACTAATAACTTGCCTGTGATACCTCGGGGTGTCAACTACACCTTTTGTGTAGCTTGAAAGGGGAGCGTACCAGTGCTATGGCATGGTACCCGTCCAACGGTATGTCGGTCCCATACTTCGCCTCTGTTAAGGGAAGGGATGGTGTATGACAAAAGCCGAAGAGGTTCACTTGTATAGTTTGCAGTCTCTGAAATGCTTTGTTACGATCACTCTCCTTTGTGGTGTTTGACTGTATCTTGTGGGTATAGTGCATAACCTCTTCAGAGTGTAAAATCTATTCGAATAGTTGTGTCTGCGGTACTGGACATTGCTCGGGGATTACAGTCAAGGGTTAGACTTTCATGAAAACAACTCGGACTTGGAAAGTTTGGTTGGGTTGAATGATGACGTTGATGGAAATGTGGATTAGGAAAGGAAAAGTGCTTATTTAACTCCTGGAGAAGTTATTGTTATTATCGATACTTTCACTACTTTCGAATCTATTTATGCTACTTGCTAAATGTTGTTTTACTGCAAATGTATTGTTAGCCTATCCTTCAACTAAGCCATGCATGTAGAATATTAGTTTGCATTCTGTGCATGACTTGCTGAGTACCAAGTACTCACCCTTGCCACAATACAACATCAGTTGAAGGAGAAGCGACGCCAGCCTTGGAGGAGGAACTTCAGGAGGAGCCGTCTACTTAGGCAGCGAGCCCAGTCAGTTGACTGTGGTATACTGGATTGCGCCACGTTAATGCTTTTATTCCGCTGCAATTGATTTCCTTAATAAGCTTTCGCCCTGTGTGGCGTACTCTTGTAACTCGACCATAAGGATGGGCAACTAGTTTGGTTATCTTAATTAAAGCACTTTATTACTATCGATGTGTATGATTGTGATATTTACTGATGTTGAGAGTGTGTGCACTAGCATGATCCTGGACTAGTGCTGAATACACAGAGGGTCTGGATTTGCAAATTCGGGTCCCGACACCCGCTCAAGAGCTAGATCCACCGGTCCAGGAGTAGGCTTTCTCGGGACTCGACGAGTCAGTTGGGTCGTTTGTCCCGGTGATAGTTGGGCATGGGGACCAATTTGCTCCAATGCCAGCTCATCCACTGGTTTATCCACCAGGAGGGCCGCAGCCAAGAATCATCGACGAGTGAGTGTGTTGTTGCGTCGTGTTGAGACTCGGAGGTTGGAGTCGCGTCTTTAATATTCCAAGAGTTGGCCTTAGGCGTGAGTCGTTGTGGGTGGAATTTGTCTTGTGTCTGTTGTCTCGTGTTATGTTTGGGTGTGTCAGTATGCGTTGCATTGCCCTTAGGCATTTGTAAGCAACCATACTAATAGTAATACAAAAGCTGTTTGGTTTTGGGTTACACCTATTCTCCCCTGTATAAGATTCGTTCTACTTGTCTATTCTTTTTCCCCTCTCTTCTCTAAACTGTTGGAGTAAACAGCAGATGGTGAACACCCGTGGTAACGCTGGAGCTGGAGGAAGTGGTTCACGTCAGGGAGGCAACTAAAATGATGCACCCAATGCACCACTAGTGGATATGCAGAATCTGGGAGCTTTCCTTGCTGCCCAGACACAACTGATGCAGACTGTGCAGCAGATAGCTAACCAAGCTGTCACCAACAATGCTAATCGGGCAGGCAATCAGCGGCCTCATCATCAAACCAGACTATCGGAATTTATGAGAACCCGCCCACCAACCTTTTCAGGCAATGCTAACCCTTTGGAGGCAAACGATTGGCTTAGGTCAATAGAACAGAAACTGCGTATCACTCAGTGCCATGGAAAAGATAGGGTACTCTATGCCTCTCATCAGTTAAGAGGGCACAGTGGCAGAATGGTGGGAGAACTACTGTGCTACACAGGAGAATCCCCAGGAAATAACATGGGAGGAGTTTATCGCTGCTTTCTACCAATACCATGTGTCGGAGGGTATCATAGATCTGAAAAAGGAGGAGTTCAAATCACTAAAGCAAGGAGGCCAGTCAGTGGCCGATTACTTAAATAAGTTCACTCAGTTGGCACGTTATGCTCCGGAGGATGTGGCCACTGATAAGGCTAGACAATCCCGCTTGTTGAAGGGATTGAACACCGGATTGTAGGTGGGATTGATAACCCACACATTCCCGGATTTCCAAGAGCTAGTCAACAAAGCCCTGATTCTTGAGGACAAGAGACGTGAGCTGGATGACAATCGCAAGTGCAGGATGGCGCAGCAAGGTGGACGTTCCGGATAGCAGAGAGCCAGGGTGGTACCACAGCAGTTTGCAAGGTTCCAACCTAGAGGCAATGTTCGTGCACCAGTACTAGCACCGCGTCCAGCAGGACAGAATTTCCAGATCCCTGTACCAGCTGGAAACCAAGCCAGAGGCAATTCACAGATGGCAGGAAGACGTTGCTACCACTGTCATGAGATAGGACATTTTGCCAATAACTGTCCTAAGAAAGGAGGAGTGACACCAGTATGTCTCCACTTGGGAAACACTCCTACGAAGACACCAGTTCAGACTGTGAACCGCCGAGGTGTACAAGTTGGAACTCAGACTCAGTCAGTTGCAAGGGGCAGAGTCAACCATGTTACTACTGAAGGAGTGCAAGAAGCTGCAGATGTTGTGCTAGGTACATTTCTGGTCAACTCCGTACCTGCTACAATTTTATTTGATTCAGGAGCATCGCATTCATTTGTTTCTCGAGAATTTGATGTTCAGAATGGTTTGCCTGTTGTGAATCTTCAGTGTACGCTCTTGGTTCAATCCCCTAGATCAGAACTCCGATCCAAGGTAGGATGTTCTAGAGTGAAACTGATAATAAGTGGAGTAGAGTTCCTAGCGAACTTAGTTATATTGGATACCTAGACCCTAGATGTTATATTAGGGATGGATTGGTTGTCTAAGCATACAGTGGTACTAGACTGTGGACAAAGGGTAGTATCTGTTGAAAGCCCAGATGGTAGAAAGGTAGAGTTTCAAGCAACCGCTACACGAGACGGTCAACTGATGCTCAACAGCTTGAAGACAACTAACCTAGAAGATGTGCCAGTTGTGCGAGAGTATCCGGACGTATTTCCAGATGATCTACCAGGAATGCCACCGGATAGAGACATCGAGTTCGTAATTGAACTGGTACCTGGAACTGCACCGATAGCAAAGAGACCGTATCGGATGTCCATTGACGAGCTGATAGAGATGAAGAAGCAGATCGAGGAATTATTAGAAAAAGGTTTTATAAGACCAAGTTCGTCGCCTTGGGGAGCACCAGTGTTGTTTATCAAGAAGAAAGATGGAAGTTTTCGGATGTGTATTGACTATCGCGCACTTAATGATGTGACAATAAAGAACAAGTATCCGCTAAACAGAATAGATGATTTATTTTATCAGCTAAGAGGAGTAGGAGTATTCTCTAAGATCGAATTTCGATCGGGATATCGTCAACTGAAAATCAGATATGAAGACATACCGAAGACTACATTTTCATCAAGATATGGACACTATGAGTTCACAGTTATGTCTTTTGGATTGACAAATGCACCCGCATACTTCATAAATTTGATGAATAAGTTTTTTATGGAATACATTGATAGTTTGTAGTGGTGTTCATAGATGATATTCTGGTATATTCCAAGACTAGAGAGGAACATGTTGAACATCTCAGGCTAGTGTTGGAGAAGTTAAGAGAACAGCAGCTATTTGCTAAGTTTAGCAAGTGTGATTTCTGGAGAAGTAAAGTGGAATTCCTCGGACACATCATGACAGCCGAAGCAGTAGCGGTGGATCCAAGTAAAGTTGAGGCAGTGCTACATTGGGAGCAACCCAATACGGTGACTCAGGTCCGAAGTTTCCTTGGAATGGCAGCTTATTACCGTCGATTTGTAGAAGGTTTCTCCACAATAGCTAAACCTCTCACGCAGTTGTTGAAAAAGGATGTAGGATCGAAGTATACGAATATAGCAATCAGAGGGGGAGTGAATGATTGTGCGGAAGCTAAAACCAAATTCTTGATCTACTAAAAGTTCACCCCAAAACAGAACCAAATAATTGCCTCGTATTCGACAAAATAGAATGACTGAGGTTCGGTAAAACGCGAATTCCTGGAGATCCAACAGTCGAAACGATCTAAAATTTGGACACAAGAAACTAGATTCCAATACGAATCGAACCCAAGAAGAATCATCTCGATCGGACTTACGGATCAAAAGTTATGAACCTCGCAAGCTTGCTGTTCCAGAACTTGACGAAAATAAATCCAATCAAAACTTGTAGATTAATCAAGAACAACAAAAGATTAATCAACAAAAACTTTGAGGAACACTAGATCAATATCCTAGAAAGGTTTTTGATGGATCAAATCAGGATGAATCTCAAAGAACAAAAACCAATCTAAAATTAGGACAAGCATGCAAACAAGAACCAAAACAGAAAATACTGTAGCAACGTGGTTACTGTAGCACGCAAGGGTATGAAGAATTGATCTTTATTTCTTTTGTCTAAAGTACTCCCATCAAAAGAGTACAAACCCTAAAACAAAGCTCTAAGCTTTCAATGCGCTCAGCTCTGTTTGATGCACTTCAACAGGAGACAACCCCTCCTATTTAAAGGAGCAAACCACAGAGAGTCCTGGATACAATTCCTACTCCTAGAAGGATTCCCACTCCTAATCCTAGAAGGAGTATGTATCCAACATAACTCCACTTGGCCTAACCTGGCCAAGTACAACACTTGCACGCGTATGGCAATCCTACCATACTCACGTGACTAAGGGGCTGTTTGGTTTGAGGCCAAATTTGCCAAGCCATGCCATGCCAAAATTTGGCTAGCCAAATTTTGGTGCCCAAATTGGTGGCCAAAGTTTGGCCAACTTTTGGCTAGAAAATGAACTAGGAAAATTTGGCTAGCCAATGGAGAAAAGAATCTAGCCAAAATTTGGTTGCAAACCAAATGCTTGCCAAATTTGGTCAACACTACCAAAATTTGGCATGGCAAGCATTGGCAACAAATGGATACAAACCAAACAGCCCCTAACACTTTGCACGCGCATGGCCACCTGCCATACTCACGTGACTAACCATTCTTCATGTGCACCATTCTCTTAGCCCGAACGTCCCACATGACATCATTGACCACCATGACCTCAGTTCCTCCTAAACCTAGTCTCGAACCTTAGTTCCTCCATGAACCTAGTTCTGGTCCCGTCATCGACCACGTTCGCCCTCGAGCTATACCTGCACATGAACAAACCACAAAACAAATCCGAGCACAAGTCCACGACTTGACTCAAAGTCAATCCATGCAACTACTCACATGAGCATTGCATAAAGTCCACTTCAAAACAAGCATCATGAAATTCTCACCAATTTCATAATCTCAAGGTCAAACCAAAAACTCAATTTCAAGTTTGCTCAAAACCCTAACTGAGCAAAGATCATTCATGACGGACAAAAAAATCAAATCCCGCAAAATCCCATTCACGCCGGACCAAAAATTCGGTTCGGCGTACATGCGCCACGCTCGGTTTCAAGTCAGCTCGAAAACGTTCAAAACCTCATTCACGGCGGACTAAACGAAATTTGGTCCAGCGTAAATAGAAAACTTACTGTTTTTTTTAAGATCAAGTTCGGCTCAAAAACGTTTGAAGAACACGTTTACGGCGGACCAAATTTTTCGTCTGGCGTACATGCAAAAACGACGCTCCAAAAAAGCGTTCACGACAGATCACAAATTTGGTCCGGCGTGTTTGAAAAAAATGATCCGGCGCAGATGCAAATTTCACAGCTCAAAAAACTTGCCCACCACGGACTACGAAAGACTTGTTCCGGCGCAAAAGCAAAACTTACTATTTTTGAGAGTTTGGTCCGGCACAAAGGAGAATTTCACTATTTCTTGTCAAATTGTCGGACTCATGCACAAAACACATTTTTCAAGTTCAAATCTTAGCCAATTTTTCAGCACATGATTTCACAATCTCCCCCTTGATGAAAACATTAGCAACACCAATTAGAATTGAATATTTGGCATTCACTTTACAAAAGATTTTGAAATCCAAAGGATCAAGGACCAAAAAGAGAAAACACAGAATTCCCCCTTTGACCAAAATGCAAAACAAAATCTCCCCCTGAGAAGGAAAAAGTGTGTGAATGTGTAATGTGCCCAAAAATTCCAAACTTCTCCCAAAATACTCAAAATTCCAAAAACAACTCCCCCTTTTTCTTCTCCCCCTTTTTCCTTAAACTTTTCAACGATTCCCAAATTTCTCCCCCTTTGATAATGGATTCATCAAGAGTACAAAAGAGAGAACATGTTCAAAAAAAATTTTGAAACAATGATTTCACAAGGAGAAACAAGGGAGTGCCAAGATAGGAAAAGATGAGCTCATTTGATCATATAACCTTATATATCGCATAATATGCAAAATATATGAACTTAATGTGATTTTAACAAGTTAGGAAGTGACATGCATCTCAACCTTAATTCAGTCAACTATAGCCAAGTACTAAGCAAGATCTCAGCAGGAAATCAAAGGCTCAAAATTTAAGCAACTAACAAATCAGGGCGAGCAAGTAGATTCAACTCCAATCTAGTACACCAATTTAATCTTTAAACAGTAAACTGCATGTGGCATGCTTGAAGAATACTTCTTTTATTTCCTTGGAGTGGCATGCTTGAAGCATACATCTTGTCTTTTGAGGGAATGGCATGCTTGAAGCATACATCTTATTTTTTAGGGAAAGCATGCCTGAAGCACATAACTTGAGGTTTTTGCTTTTAACAACCCCCTTTTTATTGATTCCCTTTTCTTTTCCTTTTTCTTTGATTGTAAACATGCAAAAGTGATTAAAAGGTCTTTTGAAAGAGTAAAGCTGAAAACACACTTGCTTCATAGCCCAAATTTGTCAAGAAGATTCAATATCAAGCCTAGAAGAGTAAGATATCACAGAGTATTTAGCTATAGGCAGTCACACCAAGGAATTCCGCAATGTCATTTTTAGTTCAAGTGAGACAATTTAGATTATCATATATTAGCTCAATTACATAATATATAAAGAAATATGATAAAGTAAGCTCATCAAGTAAAAACTTGGCAAGGAAACTCCCCCTCAAAACAAACCCATTGGATGAACAATCCCAAGTTCTCCCCGAATAAAAGCAAAACGAGAAGAAGACAAAGGTTTTGTGAAAATGTCTGCCAATTGATGTTCAGTATCCACATGGTGAAGCACAATATTCCCTTTTTCCACATGATCTCTGAGAAAGTGAAATCTGATGTCAATATGTTTTGTTCGAGAGTGTTGCACGGGGTTCTTAGCAATGCAAATTGCACTAGTGTTATCACACAAAAGAGGAACACTATCCAAATTAACCCCATAATCTTTAAGTGTAGCTACTATCAAAAGAATTTGAGAATAACTACTAGCAGCAGCTACATATTCAGATTAAGCAGTTGATTGTGCAACAGAAGATTGTTTTCTAGATGACCATGCAATAAGAGAATTTCCTAAGAAGTGACAAGAACCAGATGTGCTTTTCCTATCAATTCTACATCCTCCAAAATCAGTATCAGAAAAAGCTCTTAAACTAATGCATGAGGAAGCAGAAAGCCAAATGCCAAAATCTTGAGTTCCATGAAGATACCTGAAAATCCTTTTGACAGCTTGTCGATGTGAAGCACGTGGGGAAGCTTGAAAACGAGCACACAAGAACACAACAAATTGTACATCCGGCCTTGATGCAGTGAGGTACAAAAGTGAACCTATCATGCTTCTATATTCCTTTTGATTAACCGGCTCACCATCTTCATCCGGATCAAGTGTGCAATTGCTTTCCATGGGTGTCATGATTGGTTTGCTGTTTTCCATTCCAAATCTATGTAGCAAGTCTCTTGTGTATTTGCTTTGATGGACAAAAGTACCATCCTTTGTTTGTTTGACTTGCAGTCCCAAAAAGTAGGTCAACTCACCCATCATACTCATCTCAAATTCCTTTCTCATGGTTTCTGAAAACTCAGACACTAAAACATGAGAGGAACCACCAAAGATAATATCATCAACATAAATCTGAACGAACAATTGATCATTGCCTTGCTTGAGTAAAAAAAGAGTTTTGTCCACTTTTCCCATTGAAAACCCCTTTTCAAGTAAAAAGGTTTTTAGTCTATCAAACCATGCTCTAGGGGCTTGTTTCAAACCATACAAAGCTTTTGACAGTTTGAAAACATGATTTGGAAACTTGGGATTTTCAAAACCGGGTGGTTGCTTGACATAAACCTCTTCATTTATGTATCCATTAAGAAAAGCACTTTTCACATCCATTTGATACAATCTAAAACCTTTGGATGCAGCAAATGCTAAAAGGATTCTAATGGCTTCAATTCTAGCAACAGGAGCAAAGGTTTCATCAAAATCTAAGCCTTCAACTTGGGTAAAACCTTGAGCAACCAATCTAGCCTTGTTTCTAACAACAACACCATCCTCACTTTATTTATTTTTGAAAACCCATCTAGTTCCAATAACATTAAAATCAGGAGGTGGTGAGATAAGTTTCCAAACTTTATTTCGTTCAAAATTCTCTAATTCTTCATGCATGGCATTGATCCAAGATTCGTCAGATAATGCATGAGATATATCTTTGGGTTCAAAGGAAGCAACTAAAGCAGAATGAACATGAGTGTCAGAATGAATAAACCTGGATCGAGTGACTCTCTCATTTAGGTCCCCAATCATTTGTTCAGATGGATGCATTTTCTGAATGTGCAAGGGAGCTTTAGCTTTTGAAACTTCTCCTTCTCCTTCTTTATTTTCAGCATGTACAGATGATGCTGTAGCTTGTGGATGTTCAGTTGTAGGTAGAGTAGAAGTAGGCGCAGAAGGTGCTACAACTGGTTGTGCATTGGGAAGAGTCAACACCTCATCCTCAATCTTATCATCATTGTCTTCAAATATTTTCTCCCCCTGAACGTATGCGCCTGTACCTACATCACTTGGACTAGTGCCGGGACTATCCTCATCAAAAGTAACTTCACAAGTTTCCACAATTTTGTTAGTCTCTAAAACAAGCACGCGATAGCCACGAGTATGAGCAGGATATCCAAGAAAAATGCCATCCATTGATCTAGCTTCAAATTTATCAAGATTTCCAGATTTCAAGACAAAGAATTTGCATCCAAAAACCCTAAAGTGAGAAACAGTAGGCCTATGCCCAAACCGAAGCTCATATGGAGTCTTACCCAATTTTGATCTCAAAAACACACGGTTTGAAACATAACATGCAGTTGAAATTGCTTCAGCCCAAAAGTTTCTAGGAGTGTGATGTTCATCAAGCATGGTTCTAGCCATCTCAACCAACGTTCTGTTTTTTCTTTCAACTACACCATTCTGTTGAGGCACTCTAGGTGACGAAAATTGATGATCAATTCCTTTTTCAGCATAAAAGAGATCAAAAGAAGCATTTTTAAACTCAGTTCCATTATCACTTCTAATCGCTCTAAGAGCTCCTGGATGATCAATAGAAAGCCTAAGAACAAGACTTCTAAAATGACTAAAAGACTCATCATTAGATGCCATAAAGTATACCCAAGAGTATCTAGAAAAGTCATCAACAATCACAAGCACATACCATTTGCCTCCAAAAGATTGAACTCGAGATGGTCCAACTGTGTCAAGACGTAGTAGCTGTCCTGGAGCATTTATCATCACCATGGTAAGAGGTGGATGTGAACCTGCAATCATCTTACCATGTCTACAAGAAAAACATACTAGATTGCTATCACCCTTAAGCTTAGGCAAGCCACGTATGAGATCTAAACCACTTACACGAGTAAGATGATCAAAACCAACATTACCAAGTCTACGATGTCAAAAGAATAAATCTTTAGAAACATTGGCAACTAGATACCTATGCTTAGAAAAAGGTGATGCATCAAAATCAGCTTTAAATACTCTTCCAAAACAAGAAATCTTGAACACAAGATCACCTGAAGCATCTAACACTTTACATTCATTTTTCTTGAAGCTTATCTCAAGATCTTCATCAATCATTTGTGAAACACAGAGCAAGTTATATTTCAAGTTTTCAACCAAAGCCACATCCTTGAACACAAACTTGTCACTTACCTTTACTGTACCTTTTGCCACAACAGAAGAGGAAGAAGCATCTCCAAAAGTAACACTTTCAGCACGAGATGTACGAGTGAGGAAGGAGAACCAATTCTTATCACCGGACATGTGGCGTGAGCATCCGGAGTCTACTAGCCATATGTTCTCCTTCCTCGCGCGAGAAGCCTACATAGCAAAACATGTCGAGGTCTCTGTACTGGGGTTAGAAATGAGACTTTTGGGAATCCAGTACTGAGACACATGACGCACAACAGTAGGCACAACACGAGTATTCTTATGCACAAAATCAGATTTGCCTTTTCCCGTGTTTTTAGCAACAAAAGGTGCTTGTTTCACCCTAGGCACATATTGTGAAGCAAGATGTGCCTTTCTGAGATTAGACCTAGCCTTTGTCCTTACTTTGTTTTGTTGTTTGGCTAGTTAAAGCAAAAATCTACTAGATGTCCATCTCTACCACAATGAGTGCAAGTGTACTTAGCATGAGATTTTGCTTTAACAGTAGAAGCACATTTTGCATTCATCATAGTAGAAGAAAGAAAACCAGCAGATTTAAAAGCAATCTTTTTAGGTTCATTAAGAATCTCAATTTTGTCATTGCAAGGAGCATGAACAACAGTGCGAGGTTTAGTTTCAAATGAAGCATGAAGATCAAAACCTAAACCCTTCTTATTTGAACTAACCTTTGATTTATCCAAAATCATGTTCAAATTTTTCTTGCCATTAGTGAACCGTTCCAAAGAATTTTGCAAATAATCAACTTTCTTAGCAAGAGTTAAACAATTATTGCAGGGAACATCTACTTTTCCTTTTTGCTTGCGACAAGTTGAGCATGAAAGAACCTCATGTGTAAGCAGATTATCAGTCAATTGAAAAACCTTAGCATTTGCATCTTTCAATTTTAATTCAAGAGTTGAGCATTTAGAACAAGAATTTGAACTATGCAAATCATCAGTGGAACAGCTAGCATGTTTAACATGTTTTTCATTTTTTTCATTTAGATGCAACAGAAGAGCATGTTCTTTCCTAAGCAATGTGAGCTCATTGTAAATTAAGTCACATGATTTGCAAGTATCATCACTAGGAATCAAAGTCTTAAGTCTAGCAATTTCAGCATTCAATGATTCAACAATGAAATCATGTTTCTTAATTTTCTTGTCACGTTTGTCAAGCAATTTTCCAAGACGAACAACAGCAATAGCTAATTTATCATAAGAAGGATCTACCTCATTGAAGTCGCTGTCTTGATCGTCCTCGGTGAAGCTATCCTTGCTGCTTGCCATGAGACACAACCCTGTTAAGTCATGTTTGCTTGGAGTTGCATCGTCCTTGCTGCTCTCTGAATCCACATCGCTCAAATTGACTTGTTCAAGAGCGGAAAGAACTCGGTGAACCACTTTGCGATTGATGAAGCTCTTCTTCTTCCTGTCGTTTGAAGAGAACCTTCTCTTCTCATTTCTTCTGTCGTTGTCCTTCTCCTCCCTTGATGTTTTACCTACAAGCTTTGGACAATTTGATCTCATGTGGTTGAGATCACCACACTCGTAGCACCTTGGAGGACCACCTCTCTTTCTCATTCTCACATTCTGCAAAGCTTTGTTAAAGCGAGAAGAGAGTAGTGCCAAGTCTTCTTCAGGAAATTTTTCAATTTGCTCATCTGTTAAAGAAGACAAGGATGACAGGGCAAAGCTAGAAGAAGAATTTGCATTTGACATGTTAGGGTTAGAGATCAAAGCAATTGATTTAATATTACCCTTCCTGGCAAGAACATCCAACTCATGAGTTTTCAACTTAGAATACAGAACATCTAATGTAAGTGTACTCATGATAGTAGATTCTCTAATGGATGTAACTTTCATCTCCCAAATAGACATGTCTAATGCACCAAGCAATTGTCTAGCATTAGCAGCAGCATCAAAGCTAACTCCAACAGCACGCAAATTGCTAAGAATTTTATTAAAGCGTGCAAAGAAATCATCTAGTGACTCACCAGGCTTCATCTCAAATCGCATGTATTCTTTTTTGTAAAGATCTTGACGAACCTCTTTGATAGTGTTAGAACCCTCATGGTAATCACAAAGAGATTTCCATACCTCATATGCGGATTTGAGATGTATCACACGGTCAAAATCGTTGCGCCCCAAACCTTGGATGATCAAGTTGCGCGCCTTCCTGTTTGCTTCAACATATGTGCGATTGGTGTCGTTGACGTTGTCGTTTGCAGGGACTTCATATGGCTTGTAGACCTTCTCCCAAATTGTGAAGCCTTGTGCTTGGATGAACGCCTCCATCTTGGCCTTCCAAAACTAAAAATCAACACCATCGAACACACATGGTTTTGTCGAATAACGATCCATTGATCTAATCACCGGTTAAGATAGATTAGAAAAACCTTACTCTGATACCACTTGTAGGATCGAAGTATACGAATATAGCAATCAGGGGGGTGAATGATTGTGCAGAAGCTAAAACCAAATTCTTGATCTACTAAAAGTTCACCCCAAAACAGAACCAAATAATTGCCTCATATTCGACAAAACAGAATGACAGAGGTTCGGTAAAACGTGAATTCCTGGAGATCCAACCGTCGGAACGATCTGAAATTTGGACACAAGAAACTAAATTCCAATACGAATCGAACCCAAAAAGAATCAGCTCCATCGGATTTACGGATCAAAATTTATGAACCTCGCAAGCTTGCTGTTCCAGAACTTGACGAAAATAAATCCAATCAAAACTTGTAGATTAATCAAGAACAACAAAAGATTAATCAACAAAAACTTTGAGGAACACCATATCAATACCCTAGAAAGGTTTTTGATGGATCAAATCAGGATGAATCTCAAAGAACAAAAACCAATCTAAAATTAGGACAAGCATGCAAACAAGAACCAAAACAGAAAATACTATGGCAACGTGGTTACTGTAGCACGCAAGGGTATGAAGAATTGATCTTTATTTCTTTTGCCTAAAGTACTCCCATCAAAAGAGTACAAACCCTAAAACAAAGCTCTAAGCTTTCAATACGCTCAGCTCTGTTTGATCACTTCAACAGGAGACAACCCCTCTTATTTAAAGGAGCAAACCACAGAGAGTCCTGGATACAATTCCTACTCCTAGAAGGATTCCCACTCCTAATCCTAGAAGGAGTATATATCCAACATAACTCCACTTGGCCTAACCTGGCCAAGTACAACACTTGCACGCGTATGGCAATCCTACCATACTCACGTGACTAACACTTTGCATGCGCATGGCCACCTGCCATACTCACGTGACTAACCATTCTTCATGTGCACCATTCTCTTAGCCCAAACGTCCCACATGACATCCTTGACCACCAAGACCTCAGTTCCTCCTGAACCTAGTCCCGAACCTCAGTTCCTCCATGAACCTAGTTCTGGTCCCGTCATCGACCACGTTCGCCCTCGAGCTATACCTGCACATGAACAAACCACAAAACAAATCAGAGCACAAGTCCACAACTTGACTCAAAGTCAATCCATGCAACTACTCACATGAGCATTGCATAAAGTCCACTTCAAAACAAGCATCATGAAATTCTCACCAATTTCATAATCTCAAGGTCAAACCAAAAACTCAATTTCAAGTTTGCTCAAAACCCTAACTGAGCAAAGATCATTCATGACGGACAAAAAAATCAAATCCCGCAAAATCCCATTCACGCCGGACCAAAAATTCGGTCCAACGTACATGCGCCACGCTCGGTTTCAAGTCAGCTCGAAAACGTTCAAAACCTTATTCACGGCGGACCAAACGAAATTTGTTCCGGCGTAAATAGAAAACTTACTGTTTTTTTTAGATCAAGTCCGTCTCAAAAACGTTTGAAGAACACGTTTATGGCGGACCAAATTTTTGGTCCGGCGTACATGCAAAAACGACGCTCCAAAAAAGCGTACACGACAGATCACAAATTTGGTCCGGCGTGTATGAAAAAAATGATCCAGCGCAGATGCAAATTTCACAGCTCAAAAAACTTGCTCACCACGGACTAAGAAAGACTTGTTCCGGCGCAAAAGCAAAACTTACTGTTTTTGAGAGTTTGGTCTGGCACAAAGGAGAACTTCACTATTTCTTTTCAAATTGTCGGACTCATGCACAAAACACATTTTTCAAGTTCAAATCTTAGCCAATTTTTCAGCACATGATTTCACAAAGGACTTGGACACCTGAAAGTGAGAATTGTTTCCAAGAGTTAAAGAAGTGGCTGACATCGGCACCAGTATTGGTTCTACCTGATGTTCATCAGAGTTTTGACATTTACTGTGATGTGTCACATCAAGGACTCGGATGTGTGTTGATGCAGAATGGAAAGGTAGTTGCTTATGCGTCGAGGTAGTTAAGGCCACATGAGGAAAACTATCCAACGCATGACTTGGAATTAACATCTGTTGTGCATGCTCTAAAGCTGTGGCGTCACTACCTTATTGGTAATAGATGTGAAATATACACCGATCACAAGAGTCTCAAGTATATTTTCACCCAGCCAGACTTGAATATGAGACAAAGAAGGTGGTTAGAGTTAATCAAAGATTATAATGTGGAAATTCATTATCACCCGGATAAGGCTAATGTGGTGGCTAATGCCTTGATCCGAAAGAGCCATAGTGTAAATATGTTAATGAAAATCAGTCAAGCAGAGTTATGCAAGGATTTTTAGAAATTGAAACTAGAGGTTGTGCTAGAAGGATTTTTAGCTGCTCTAGAGGTAAAGCCCACTTTAGAAGATCAGATCAAGGAAGGACAGAACGATGACGAGAAGATCAAGCAGATCCAATCCAAGATGGAGGAAAGCCTAGCCAAAGATTTCAGGTTGGATGACCAAGGTATCTTGTGGATGGAGCGTATATGTGTACCTGACAAGAAGGAGCTGAAGCAGTTCATACTGGAGGAAGCTCATGATTCCAAGTATTCAATTCATCCAGGAAGTGCGAAGATGTACCAGGAATTGAAGGAAAGGTTCTGGTGGCCAAGTATGAAAGGAGAAGTTGCTAAACATGTTGCATTGTGTGATGTATGTCAGCGGAGTCAAGGCTATGCATCAGAGGGCAGCAGGACTGCTACAACCTCTACAGATTCCGAAGTGGAAGTGGGAGGAAATCGGTATGGACTTCATAACCGGGTTGCCCAGGACACAAGCTGGTTACGATTCAATATGGGTCGTAGTGGATCGTTTAACCAAAGTTGTGCATTTCATACCCGTGAAGACAACTTACTTAGGAAATCGCTTAGCAGAACTGTACATGTCAAGAATTGTTTGCCTACATGGAGTACCGAAGAAAATAGTCTCAGACAGGGGTACCCAATTTACCTCGAGATTTTGGGGTAAGCTGCATGAGGCGTTGGGAACCCGCTTGAACTTCAGCATGGCTTACCACCCACAAACGGATGGTCAGACTGAAAGAGTCCATCAGATTCTTGAAGATATGCTTAGAGCTTGTGCACAGGCTTATACTACTTCGTGGGAAAAGTGCCTACCATACGCAGAGTTCAGTTATAACAACAGCTACCAAGCAAGTCTACAAATGTCACCTTTTGAAGCGTTATATGGAAGACCTTGTCGGACACCCTTAAATTGGAATGAGACTTGGGAACAACGAGTATTTGGACCAGATATATTACAAGAAGCTGAAGAGAAGATCGCGGTGATCAGAGAAAGTTTGAAGATTGCTCAGTCCAAGCAGAAGAGTTACGCAGACAACCGACGCAGAGATTTGAGCTTTGAGCCAGAGGACTACGTGTATCTCAGAGTTACACCTCTCAAAGGAGTCAAAAGGTTTCATGTCAAAGGGAAGCTCGCACCAAGATATGTTGGACCGTTCAAGATCCTGAGTCGCAAAGCTGAAGTTGCTTACCAGCTGGAATTGCTGCAATTGCTAGCAGTAGTACATGATGTATTCCATGTCTCACAGTTGAAGAAGTGTCTGCGAGTACCGGAAGAACAAGCAACATTGGAAGCCATCGATCTACAAGAAGATTTCACATATAAAGAACATCCAGTGAAGATTCTAGATACCCTGGACCGTGAAACAAGAAACAAATCAACCCTCTTCTGCAGAGTCCAGTGGAGTAATCATTCAGAAAGTGAAGCGACTTGCGAACGCGAAGAAAAGTTGAAGAAGGAGTTTCTGAACCTAATCTCTAGCTAGCCTCGAATCTCGGGGACGAGATTCTGTTAAGGGGGGAGGTTTGTAACATCCCAAAAATGACTTTTAATATATTTCGTGTGTTTATGGGATTATTTGGAATTTTTCAAATTTACTTGGAAGCCTCGCGAGTAAGTCGAATTTAAGTTTATTGGACTAATCGTATTAAATAAAGATCAAGCATTTTTGTATCAGCACAAAATCTAAAATTTTGTTTAAAATAAAGATAATTAGTAGACGAGGGTGTTCTCTTCAAATATTTTCGAAAAACATGTTATATAACGTAAGTCGTTGATTTTACAAAAATCTGTACAGGTGTCTGATTCACTAAAAGAATTTTTGCGAAAAATCTATACATTGAAAAATCGCGAAACCGACTTTGTTAAGTTCCAGATAGTTATGAGTATTTTAGAGGAATTTTCTGGATTTTTAGAACCTCTATGTTTTTTTTCCTTCTCAACATGTTTTGGAAATTGCTAGACTAATAATCTGGAACTTTTCGTGAAATTACGAGCTAGTTTGATTTGTAGTATTTTCCGAATGTGTGTTTAATTGGTTGTTTGCTACGCGTAGACGTTGAACTGTGCGAGAGTGCGGAAGTTGAAGACCAAGCTCAAGCCCTAGATCAAGATCATCAGCTTTTTGAAGGCAAGTTGTGCTTTGACCATGTTGGTCCTAATTTTTGAAATGTATTTTGATTTAAATTATTGATGCTATGTTGTTAAAAATGGATTAAATTAATTTGGGTTAAGTAGATAATCAACCTAATAGTTAATTCCACCCTTGACGATAATATTGGTATGCCATGTATCCATTGTCACCTTAAGTTGGGTTTAAAATAGTTGGATGATATGATTGTGCCAACACAGGAGGCTAGACCGTGAATAGTTACTTAGCTATGCTCACGTGAACTGTGTTTCAAATAGCAAAAGAATATTTGACTAATGCTATATGGAACGAATTTTAGAAATGTTGTAATATTTCCACGTGATGATGTGAAGTGTAGGTACCTTTGTGGTTCTTCATGGTAATTGATATTATCGCTAGTACAATTTTCCATATGCATGCATACACATATACTGTAATCTCGGTACCCTACTGTAATTGGCATCAGCGGCTGTTGAATACACCTTTATGGCATGAATAGTGCCATGTATGGCATCGCCGATCGTGACTCCTCTCTAGTCTGCATGCACAAGCGCGTCATCGCCGTAGCCGCTGTGGCCAGTCGCCGCCGATCGATTCCGGCCGATCGTTCACGCCGCAATCGCTGTCTCCGGCCGACTACGCTCGCTATCCCGCTCTAGTCGTCTGGCCGATCTCTATTTTTTTCCTCACGTAGTAAATGCCCAAATGGAACCCATATGCAACCAAGGAGTATACACATATACAAGAAGGAAAAGTGCCATGCAAAAATGTTTTACGTAATTTATTTTTTTCCAAAACGTGAATTTTGTATTTTTGGCTACAAATTCGTTTTAAGTCCAAATCGTTTGCAACAAATTTTGTTAATTAGTAAAAATTAATACCTTTCTATAGTAATTTTCATGAAATTTTATAAATAAATTTATACTGTTAAATTATTCGCGAAAAGTCTGAACTTACGACTTTTGTAGCTCTTAAACTATACGTCCAAAAATTCCGAAATAAATTTTACAAATCTTAGAAAGTGCTAGACTAATTATCTGGAAGTTTTCGTGAAATTACGAGCTACTTTGATTTGTAGCATTTTCCGAATGTGTGTTTAATTGGTTGTTTGCTACGCGCAGACGTTGAACTGTGCGAGAGTGCGGTAGTTGAAGACCAAGCTCAAGCCCTAGATCAAGATCATCAGCTTTTTGAAGGCAAGTTGTGCTTTGACCATGTTGCTCCTAATTTTTGAAATGTATTTTGATTTAAATTATTGATGCTATGTTGTTAAACATGGATTAAATTAATTTGGGTTAAGTAGATAATCAACCTAATCGTTAATTCCACCCTTGATGATAACATTGGTATGCCATGTATACATTGTCACCTTAAGTTGGGTTTAAAATAGTTGGATGATATGATTGTGCCAACACAGGTGGCTAGACCGTGAATAGTTGCTTAGCTATGCTCACATGAACTGTGTTTCAAATAGCAAAAGAATATTTGACTAATGGTATATGGAATGAATTTTGGAAAGCTTGTAATATTGCCACGTGATGATGTGAAGTGTAGGTACCTTTGTGGTTCTTCATGGTAATTGATATTATTGTTGGCATGTGTTGCACAATAATCAAACTGAGGTGGGAAAAGATTTAGACTCGGGCAAGTGGCAAGATGGCTTCATGCCAGGTGGGCCTTCGTGGCAACGGGATGAGTGATGTGAGGGCTTTGTGCCAAAACTTGAGAGAAGGATGTCTTGCCCTGGACAGTTAAGGACTTCACCTTGCAAGCCTTTGAACTGAGCCTTTCGTGCAACCACATGACTGGAGTGAGACAGTCTTAGTTTAGTAGGATTCTAAAATCTTACCTTTGATACCTCAGTGTGACAGTTACATTGGGGTAACTGCGTGGGGGAGCGTACCAGAGCTACGGCTGGGTGACTATCCAACGGTGATTGTCGGTCCTACACTTCGATCCTTCGTGGGGGAAGTGCTAGTGAAGGCAATACCGGAGAGGGTCATAGCTGTAGATGAAGGTTTCTGAAAAACTTCGTTACGGTCAATCACCTTTGTGGTGTGCGACGGTATCATGTGGGAAAAGTGTACAACCTCTGCAGAGTGTGTTAAAACTATTCGAATAGCCGAGTCCACGGTATTGGACAAAGCTCGGGGATTACGGTCAAGGGGTAGATATTCTAAAATAAAATGTGGGAAGGTTGACTGAGTGCCAGAGAGGAGGATAAATTGACTTAGGCTTTGTGCCATGCTTATGAAATGAGATTGTGAACTTAATAATATATAATATAATTTCATTGTTTTTAAGTCTATTATAGTTATTCAATTAAAGCAAACTGTTGTTTATTGCAAAGGAACCCATTTAGCCCTTCCTTTGAAAGAAGCCATGCATATAGTAATAGGATTGCACCTCTGTGCATGACTTGCTGAGTATGTTGTATACTCACCCTTGCCAATCAACAAAACATCAAAAGAAGAGTCTACACCCGCTTGGGAGGAGGAGTATGTCGAGGACCAGGAGAACTAGGATGCAACCTTCGTCAGATGCCTGTGGAGTTGTGGAGCTTATCAAGACTTTTATTTTCTGCTGCTTATGTTTACATGTCTTTATTTGAGTAAGCCCTGCGTGGCTGAATGTTGTAAGGTCACCTTAAGGTCTTGCAACAGTTATTTTAATTATTAAAGTACTTATTTATATTCCGTTGTGTATGATTGTGGTACTTTATCCCTGTTATGACTGTGGGCACTAGCGACATCCTGGACTAGTGCAGAATACACAGAGGGTCCGAATTTGCAGATTCGGGTCCCTACAGCCTTGGAGGAGGATTTCCAGGAGGAGTCGACGAACTAGGGGCGAGCCCAGTCAGTTGCCTGTGGCATATTGGTTGGCGCCACGCATTTTCTTTACATGCTGCTGCAATTGATTATTTCAATAAGTTTCCGCACTGCGAGTCGTACCTTTATAACTCGACCGTAAGGTCATGCAACCAGTTATATTTCCTTTTTAATAGTACTTTACTATTTCGATGTGTATGATTGTGATATTTACCGATGTTGAGACTGTGTGCACTAGCTTGATCCTGGACTAGTGCAGAATACAAAGAGGGTCCGGATTTGCAAATTTGGGTCCCGACAGAGGTGGTATCAAAGCCATACTGACTGTAGGACTACCCCTTAGTTAGAATGGTCGTAGTGGGGTTGAAAGCTATTTTCTAAAATTAAAAGTTGCCAAGATAATGAATGAATTCTCGACTTATCCCCTTCTCTCTTGTTCATACCCCTTGTTGAATTCTTTTTGTCTCCACTTTAGATTTAAAATGTTGCATTCTCACGCGAGTATCTTTTGGCAGATGAAGATGATCAACAACTACGCCGAGCATGAGGAAGGCTACGCCGCTGAGCTATGGCGTATGCTACAGTTACTTGGAGGTTTCGAGAGGCCACTTTACCAGGGGACTACCGTAGTGCAGGCTGGTTTGGTCAAGGCATGGGACGTCAAGATCAGAGTGTATACTCACGAGAAGATGAAGTTCAGTCGCCCATTCTACTTCACGGCCAAGAGGTCTACATTTGATATGGGAATCTAGGAGGTGTCGCGCCGAGCTATGAGGCACATCGCTCGCACCTACTCCAGAGAGCTGGAGGGCACAGTGTTTCATCACCACCCACGCCAAGACAACAGGATTGAACGAGAGCGATAGAAGATGAAGATGTCACCGTCACACACTTGACGAGGTTCATCGTCGCACTAGAGGATGCACTCGATGATACGGTGCAGGAGCTGCAAAAGGCCCGTGAGGAGGTCAAGAAGGAGAAGAGAAGTCTGCAGGAGGTTCGAGAGTATATGTCCCATCTTCTGCGAAGGATTGATGAGCTAGAAATGGCATTGTATGGACAAGGGCCAGAGCCAGTACTGGAGCTGCACGAGCCAGATCCCGAGGAGCCACAGCCAGAGCCACAGCCCGCGCCAGAGCCCAAGGAGGATGCCGTTTCTTCGACTACAGTTATTGTGGGGCATGGCGATTGCTTTGCGCCTATGCCGCCGCACCCGCCATGTGGAGGTCGTGGAGGTTGGGTCGAGGAGTGAGCATTTAGATTAGTGGTTGAGACTCCCTCGTCGAGTCGCGTTATAGAATAAAGAATCACCCTTAGAGGCGTTAGACTCCAGTGTGTTAGTTCGATTCGGATTTTTATTGTTTGCTGAGTGTGCAGTATGTGTTGCAATGCCCTTAGGCATTGTAAGCAACCATACCAAGTTATTATTAAATAAATAATAAAGATGGGTTTTGAGTTACACCTTCCTCCCTGCCTAAGTTTTTATCTATTACTTATCTATGCTTGTTTCCCTCTCATCCCTAAAACTTTGGAGCAATCGGCAGATGGTGAACACTCGCGGAAACCTTGGAGGCAACGGAAGTGGTTCTCGCCCGGCTGGGAACCCCAATGATGCAGCACCTGCACCCCAGCTAGCACCGCCAGTTGACATGCAGAACTTTGGAGCTTTCCATGCAGCGCAGACCTCGCTGATGCATACTACGATGCAACAGATGCAGCAAGTCACTGCTCAGGCCGCTGCCAATCAAGTCAATCAGGGACAGCGTCAAAACTCGAGGCTGTTGGAGTTCATGAGGACCCATCCGCCCACCTTTTCTGGAAACGCCAATCCATTGGAGGCAGATGACTGGTTAAGGTCAATTGAAAGGAAGCTGCACATTACCCAATGTGTAGGAAATGAGAGGGTGCTTTACACCTTTCATCAGCTAGAAGGGACTGCAACTTAATGGTGGGAGAATTACTACGCTACACAGGAAAACCCACAAGATATCACTTGGGAGGAGTTTACCGTCGCCTTTCGTCAGTATCACGTGCCGGAGGGAATAATGGACCTCAAAAAGGAAGAGTTCAGAGCTTTAAAGCAGGGCAGCCAGTCGGTGGCTGAATATCTCAATAAGTTTACTCAGCTAGCCCACTACGCACCTGAAGACGTAGCAACAGGCAAGGCCAGGCAGTCTCGCTTCTTAAAAGGACTAAATTTTGGACTACAGGTGGGTCTTATTACCCACACCTTTCCTGACTTCTGAGAGCTTGTGAACAAGGCGCTCATCCTGGAGGACAAGCGCAAGGAACTGGATGACAATCGGAAGCGCAAGATGGCACAGCAGGGAGCACGCCAAGGACGGCAACGCCTGAGAGTTGCACCAAATCAATTCTTCAGATTCAGCTGCAGAATGCTGCAAGAACACTGTCGCCACCACCAGGACCTACCAACCAGAACTACCAGACCCCAGCTCCAACCAGGAACGCCGCTACGAGCAGCCAGCAGGGTAGAGTGAGACGTTGTTATACATGCCAC
This sequence comes from Rhipidocladum racemiflorum, assembly GCA_036346355.1. Lineage (NCBI taxonomy): Eukaryota > Viridiplantae > Streptophyta > Magnoliopsida > Poales > Poaceae > Rhipidocladum > Rhipidocladum racemiflorum. The sequence continues at coordinate 22,942,178 of CM070584.1, read as the reverse complement.
GAAACAGGGCACTTCTCCAACAACTGCCCCAAGAAGACAGCAGGAGTGACCCCCGTTCGCTTCAATTTGGGATCCACGCCAGCAAGAGCACCTGCACCAGGAACAAACCGTGGAGCCGCACAGCCCGGAGGCACAACTCAGACAGTGGTGAGAGGTCGCATCAACCATGTCACCGCAGAGGCACTGCAGATTGCTGTGGACGTCATGCTGGGTAAGTTACTTGTCAACTCAGTACCCGCAACAGTTTTGGTTGACTCTGGAGCTTCGCATTCGTTTGTTTCTCGAGATTTTGTTGCTAGAAATGATTTGGGAATTGTGGATCTTAAAGGAATGCTTATAGTTCAAACCCCTGGGTCAGAACTCCGATCTCATGTAGGATGTTCTGGGGTGAGAATATTAATAAAAGGGGTAGAATTCCTAGCAAATCTCATAATATTGGGAACCCAGACTCTAGATGTTATCTTGGGAATGGACTGGTTGACCAATCATAAGGCCGTGTTAGACTGTGGACGAAGAGTCATATCAGTTGAGAGCCCTTGTGGAAGAAAGGTGGAGTTTCCCGCGACCGCAGTTCGTGATGGGCAGTTGATGGTCAACAGCATGGAAACAGTCAGCATTGAAGTTGTTCCAGTAGTGAATGAGTACCCAGATGTATTTCCTGAAGATCTACCTGGTATGCCGCCAGATAGAGATATAGAGTTTGTAATTGAGTTAGTACCAGGAACATCACCGATAGCAAAGAGACCCTATCGGATGTCAACCGAAGAATTGGTAGAGATGAAGAAACAGTTAGAAGAGTTGATGGAGAAAGGATTCATCAGACCAAGTTCGTCGCCACGGGGAGCGCCAGTTCTATTTGTCAAGAAGAAGGATGGGAGTTTCAGGATGTGCATAGATTATCGTGCACTCAATGAAGTCACCGTGAAGAACAAGTATCCGCTACCCAGGATCGATGACCTGTTTGACTAGCTGAGAGGAGCCGGAATTTTCTCCAAGATTGACCTGAGGTCAGGACATCACCAGCTGAAGATTCGATCAGAGGATATTCCGAAGACCGCATTCTCGTCAAGATATGGACACTACGAGTTCACCGTTATGTCCTTTGGTCTGACGAATGCGCCAGCTTATTTCATGAAGCTGATGAACAAGGTTTTGATGGAATATTTGGACAAGTTTGTAGTCGTGTTCATAGATGACATTTTGGTCTACTCTAAGGCCAGAGAAGAGCATGCAGAACACCTGAGGTTAGTGTTGGAGAATCTAAGGGAACAACAACTCTTCGCCAAATTCAGCAAGTGTGATTTCTGGAAGGACAAGGTAGGGTTCCTTGGACATGTCATGACCGCAGAAGGAGTTGCAGTAGACCCAAGCAAGGTGAAAGCCGTGTTACATTGGGAACAGCCGAAGACAGTAACCTAGATCCGTAGTTTTTTGGGGACGGCTGGTTACTACCACCGTTTCATTGAAGGCATTTCAACGATTGTAACACCCCTTACGCAATTGTTGAAGAAAGAAAAGAAGTTTACCAGCACGCTTGAGTGTGAAAATGGTTTTTAAGAGCTGAAGAAGTGATTGACATCAACACCGGTGTTAGTCCTACCGGACGTGAACCAGAGTTTTGACATATACTATGATGCATCACGCTAGGGACTTGGATGCATGTTGATGTAGAACCGGAAGGTCGTTGTGTATGCATCAAGGTAGTTGAGGCCGCATGAGGAGAATTATCTGACGCATGACCTAGAGTTAGCAGCCGTAGTGCATGCCTTGAAGTTGTGGCATCATTATTTGATGGGGAATAGATGCGAAGTGTATACGGACCATAAAAGTCTTAAGTACATATTTACCCAATCGGATCTGAACATGAGGCAAAGGAGATGGTTAGAGTTGATCAAGGACTACAATGTTGGAATCCACTACCATCCCGGAAAGGCCAATGTGGTAGCAGATGCTATGAGCCGGAAAAGCCACACTGTCAATATGTTGATGGATGAAAGACAGGTCGAATTATGCAAGGAGTTTCAGAAGCTGAAGCTAGAAGTAATACAGGAAGGATTCCTAGCGACTTTGGAAGTAAAGCCTACCTTAGAGGACCAAATTCGTGAAGGATAGAAGGATGACGCCAAGATCCAGTGGATCAAGTCCAAAATGGAGGAAGGCAAGGCAAAAGACTTCAGATTGGATGAGCAAGGCACATTGTGGATTAAGGATCGCATCTGTGTGCCGAACAAGAAGGAGCTGAAACAGTTGATTCTGGAAGAAGCCCATGATTCCAAGTATTCCATTCACCCAGGAAGTGCCAAGAGGTACCAAGACCTGAAGGAGAGATTCTGGTGGCCAAGCATGAAATGTGAAGTTGCTGAGCATGTTGCGTTGTGCGACATATGTCATAGAGTCAAGGCAATGCATCAGAGGCCAGCAGAATTATTACAGCCATTAAAGATACCTGAGTGGAAGTAGGAGGAAATCGGTATGGACTTCATTACCGGTTTACCAAAAACTCAAGGAGGATATGATTCCATATGAGTCATAATGGATCGCTTAACTAAGGTCGCTCATTTTATTCCTATAAAGAACACTTACTCAGGGGATAAATTAGCAGAGCTGTATATGACCAGGATCGTTTGTTTGCACAGAGTGCCGAAGAAGATTGTATCGGACAGGGGTACCCAATTTACCTCGAGATTCTGGAATAAGCTACACGAAGCCATGGGGACTCGCTTGAACTTCAGTACAGCATATCATCCGCAGATGGATGGACAGACGGAAAGAGTAAATCAGATTCTAAAGGATATGCTAAGAGCATGTGCATTGGCTTATGCTACCTCTTGGGACAAGAGCCTACCATATGCCGAGTTCAGCTACAATAACAACTATCAAGCCAGCCTACAGATGTCACCTTTTGAGGCACTGTATGGCCGACCATGTCGAACGCCATTGAATTGGAATGAGACGGGTGAATGACATGTCTTTGGACCGGATATTCTTCAAGAAGCCGAAAGACAGATTGCCATGATCTGGGAAAGACTGAAGATAGCCCAATCAAGACAGAAAAGTTACGTTGACAACCGTTGTCGAGACTTGAGTTTTGAACTGGAGGATTTCGTGTACCTTAGGGTTACACCTCTCAAGGGAGTTAAGAGGTTCCATGCGAAAGGGAAGCTCGCACCGCGATATGTGGGTCCGTTCAAGATCCTGAGTCGCCGAGGAGAAGTTGCTTACCAATTGGAGTTGCCGCAGTCGTTGGCGGGAGTGCATGATGTGTTCCATGTATCCCAACTAAAGAAGTGTCTCCGAGTGCCAGATGAACAGACGCCGTTAGAGTCGATTGAGTTACAGGAAGATCTGACCTACAAGGAGCATCCCATGAAGATTCTGGACACCATGGATCGAGAGACAAGGAGTAAGTCAACCTGCTTCTGCAGAGTCCAGTGGAGCAAACATGCAGAGAGTGAAGCGACTTGGGAGCACGAGGAGGATTTGAGAAGAGAATTTCTGAACCTATTCCTTAGTCAGCCCTGAATCTTGAGGACGAGATTATGTTAAGGGGGAGCTTTATAACACCCCAATTTTTGCTTTTCATGAATTTAATTGAAATTTTACACTTTTGAGAATTTTTGGAATTTTCTAGGACTTATTTAGATTTATTTGGATTTAATTTGAATTTATTCCCATTTGAGATAATTAAATAATTAAAAGTTTTAAATACTATTTTGTTGGAAATATTTTATTTGAGTCCAAAATGTATCAAAGTATTTTCCAGAATTTTTCAGGAATTTTTCTGATTAATTTGCTATTTTTCTTGAATTATTTGAATTTTTAGGCATTATTTTAAATATTTAATAACTGGAAAATCGCGAACGGGTTTCACTGTTCATCCGACCCGGGTCAGACTCGAGTCCGACCGAACCACGTTTGAGCCAGACCCGAGCCGGACCCAACCCTAACCCACGCGACCGTTGGATCTTGATTCAACGGCCAGCGTTGCGCCACGTCACCCAGTCCGAGCCGCCGCCGAGCGTGTGTGGGCCTCGGTTTCCGCGGTTTTCACGAACATCGAGGGCCATATTTAATGCGCCGCCACCCGTGTCGTGTTCTCCTCTTTCGTGCGCACACGTAGCCCTAGGTAGCCGAGCTCGAGCCGCCGTAGACTCGCCGCAAACGCTCGCCAAAGTTGCGCTACGGTTCCGCCGCGGTTTCCGCCATTTTCCGCCACCGTCGTGGTGCCCAGATCCGTGTTCCTCGCGTCGAGCCGCGCCCGAAGGGACCACCCACTTCGCCGGAGTGTGCCCGAAACGCCGTTGGCCGTGTCGTCGTCTCCAACTCCGGCCACCGCAGCTCCACCGTGACATTGCCAGAACCGTGAACTCCCACAGCCGTCCGATCGTGATCGAAGGGCCCAGGTTTGTCCACGTCACCCCCTGTGTAAACCCACGTTGCGGCTTTAGATCAATTTTCAACCGTTGGATCTAGATCCAACGCTTTAGATTGAGCCACGTAGTCGTAGACTGCACTGTGTTAGATCTAATCCCAGCCGTTAGATCTAGATCGTAAGGTTAGATTTAATCCGCGTTGTAGCATTAGATGCATTCTCAGCCGTTTGATCGGGATCGAGCGACGTAGATTGAGCCACGCGTCAACCACCGGGACATGCCATGCCACCCCCACGGTGAGGCGAAAACCTGATCCAATCCCGACCGTTCGATCCCAATCGCACGGTCCAGACTGAGCCATGTCATTTCACAGTAGCGAGATTAGATCCAATCCGGACCGTTGGATTTCAAACCAACGGCCCAGATCGTGCCACGTGGCTGGTAGCCAAACCAGCGCGGTCCACGCGGGCGCGCCCGGTCGTCACTGATGTCAACGGTGACGTCAGCATGGGCTCGCGTGTCAGCGACCGCACCGACCGCTCCATGACATCATCCGTTATGTCATGATGACGTCACGGTTGGGGCCCGCGAGTCAGTATCGTGCGGCCGAACGCGATGACGCCAGCAATGACGTCATCCGAGTGGGTCCCATGTGTCAGTAACACGTCCACCCATGGACCGGGTCCACAGTGGACCGGACCCGAACCATGGACCGAGCCCATGGACCGGATGACGCAAGCATGACGTCATAATTCGATTTTTCAATCGAAAAATAATTCAGTGGAAATTCGATTTCCATGCTGACGTCAGCTGACGCAATAAATCAATTTTTCAATAGAAAAATAAATGAATTAATTCGGTTTATTCTTTTATTTGATTTTTCAAACATCAAATGCTTATAACTTTTGTGTTTTAACTCCGATTTGTGTTATTCCAATTTCTAAATTTTTATAAAATTGAGATATACTTTATGGTGAATTTTATTTAATTTTTTGACATGAGTTTACCGCTGTTTATATTTATTTAATTGATTTTTCAAACTTTAAACGGGTATAACTTTTGTGTTTTAACTCCGATTTGGACGATTCAAATTTCTAAAAATTTATAAAAATGTGCTCTCTCTATTTATGAATTTGATTTGAATTTTTGGACACTTTTTGTCCACTGTTTGATTATTTATTGCTATTTGCACGTGTTACGAGTAGACGTGCAAGTACCCGAAGGCTTCGGAGGTGAAGTTTTGACCCAGGAACCAGCTCAAGACCAAGAACAAGTACTCTTTGAAGGCAAGTTATGCTTTGACCATATTGCTCCTATTCTTGAAAATTAGTTTGATTTAAATTACAGCATGCTATTTTAATTAACAATTGTTTTAATTATTTCTGGGAATTAGATAAATGCCAAATTGCAGTATGACACCTTGACTATTAAGTTATGTGCCATAAACCCTTGTCATCCTAGTGGTGGATAATTAGTTGGACACTATTAAATTGCCAACATTGGGTATTCAGACCGTTGTAGTATATTGCTTAGACCTACTACGTACACATGACATGATTTTGGACAATCAAATGTTAATATTGACTTAATGAGATATTGAACCTATTTTTGAGAAGTATCATGTGTTGTGATGTTGACGATGGCACGTGGTTCACGGTAATCAACTGGGTTTGATAACTAGATTTAGACCGGGGCAAGTGGCAAGAATGATCGGGTGGGCTATGAGTGGCATTGGGAAAGCCCTTTTGGTTCTTCGGGTAGTCTTGCCCTAGTCACCCTAAGGATTTAACCTTGCAAGCCTTTGATCTGAGTCAAACGTGCAACCACATGTCTGTAATGGGACGGACCTAGTTGAGTAAGTTACTAATAACTTGCATGTGGTACCTCAGGGTGTCAACTACACCTTTTGTGTAGCTTGAAAGGGGAGCATACCAGGGCTATAGCATGGTACCCGTCCAACGGTATGTCGGTCCCATACTTCGCCTCTGTTAAGGGAAGGGATGGTGTATGGCTGTAACACCCCGGCATTTATTATGCCTGAATGCTACCAAACATAAGCTAAACAACATCTAAATCCCACAATTAAGCATAAATTCCAGCAAAGGCGCACATGCTAAAAACCGAGATTTCGGCAGCATCTCCTTTGTTTTAACATGAATTGAAGGAGAAACAACAGTATAGCAATATAAGGCAATATGAGAGACAGCTAAAACAGCAATAATTAAAGACTTAACGACAATATAAGTCTATTATAAAGCACTTAAAGTCTCCAAGTGTCAAACGAACAATAAAACTCTCATATAGCAAAGCTAAACCTTAAAGCAATAATCATCACACGCAGTTTATTATCACAACTAATAGAATGACTTGTGGAATTGTGAAATCATGTGTTGAAAAATTGGCTTAGAATTGAATTTGCAAAATGTGTTTATTCATGTGTTTTATCAATTTGACAAGAAACAGTAAGTTTCGCTTTGGCGCTGGACCAAACTTAAAGAAAACAGTAAGTTTCCCATCTACGACGGACAAATTTTGTTGGTCTGTCGAAAACATGCTTTGGCAACCTCACTTTCCCATGTACGACGGACCGATTTTGTTTGTCTGTCGTGAACGTGTTTTTTAGCTCATGAGTCGAACTCAATTCTCCAAGAAGCCAGTAAGTTTTGCATGTACGACGGACCAAGTTTTTGGGTCTGTCGTGGACATGCTTTTGAGCTTATGTGCCAAACTCTTTTCCAAAGGAACCGATATTTTCACTTGTACAATGATCGATTTTGTTGGTCCGTTGTGAACGTGTTTTGCTCGGTTTTGATTTCTTCTTGAAACCGAGACTTTCATGTGTACACCGGACCGATTTTGTCTGTCCGTTGTGAATGGTTTTTTGAGTGGTTTTTCATGTGTACGCCGGACCAAATTTGTTTGTCCGTCGTGAATGCGTTTTTGCTGAATTAGGGTTTTGAGCAAAATTGGAATTGTGTTTGATTCATTTTTGGGATTATGAAATTTGTGAGAATTTCATGATGCTTCTTTTGAAGTGGACTTTATGCAATGCTCATGTGAGTAGTTGCATGGATTGACATTGAGTCAAGTCGTGGACTTGTGCTCGGATTTGTTTTTGCGGTTTGTTCATGTGCAGGTATTGCTTGAAGACGAACGTGGTCGATGACGGGACCGGAACTAGGTTCATGGAGGAACTGAGGTTCGGGACTGGTTCAGGAGGAACTGAGGTCTTGGTGGTCAAGGATGTCATGCGGGACGTTCGGGCTAAGAGAATGGTGCACATGAAGAATGGTTAGTCACGTGAGAATGGCAGGAGGTCATTCGCGTGCAAAGTGTTAGTCACGTGAGTATGGCAGGTGGCCATACGCGTGCAAAGTGTTAGTCACGTGAGTATGGTAGGGTTGCCATACGCGTGCAAGAGTTGTACTCGGCCAGGTTGGGCCAAGTAGAGTTGTGTTGGATACAGATTCCTTCCAGGGAATAGGAATCGTATTCAGAACTCCTTGTGGGTTGGTGCTTTAAATAGGAGGGGTTGTCTCCTGTTGAAGAGCATCGAATTGAGGAGAGCTAGGAGCATAGAGCCTTAAGCTCAAAGTTTAGGGTTTGTACTCTTTTGATGGGAGTACTTTAGACAAAAGAAATAAAGATCAATTCTTCTAGTTCCCGCATTGCTTCAACGTTCTCTTTTTGGTTCTTGTTTGCATGCTTGTTCTAGTTCTAGATTGGTTTTTGTTCTTTAAGTTTTATCTTGATCTGATCCATCAAAAACCTCTCTAGGGTATTGATCTAGTGTTTCTCAAAGTCTAGTTGATCAATCTTTTGTCGTTCTTGTTTAATCTTGAAGTTTTAATTAGATTGATTCTCGTCAAGTTCTGGATCAGCAAACTTGCGAAGCTCATAACTTTTGATCCGTAAGTCCGATCGAGCTGATTCTTTTTGGGTTTGATTCGTATTGGAATCTAGTTTCTTGTGTCCAAATTTCAGATTGTTTCGACGGTTGGATCTCCAGGAATTCTCGTTTTACCGAACCTCTGTCATTCTGTTTTTGTCGAAAACGAGGCAATTATTTGATTCTGTTTTGGGGTGAACTTTTAATAGATCAAAAATTTGGTTTTAGCTTCCGCTCAATCATTCACCCCCCCCTCTGATTGCTATATTCGTGTCTTTCGATCCTACAGGAATCAAAATGGGTGAAGCTACGTGTGGACGTGTGACTACTTCCCTTCCCCGCATGTCGTTCTCATGGTACCTAAAACAACAAGAAAACACAAGCGTGAGTTCAAAACTCAGCAAGCATATTGCAATGGTACAACAGGAACAATTACATAGCAATAATATCTCACATCATGTAAAAACCATCTCATTCATGGTCACATATTATCATCATGATCAATATGTATGAAGTGCGATCATGATGCTCATGTCTCCTTGGAAACTCATAATGCAGTATGGTTGAGTACACACCCGTTGGTGTGCACCCTCTCCCCCCTTCCATCCCGAAGATGGAGGGTGCCTACTCCTCGCTTCCGTTCACCGCGGTGAATGGAATCACGATGTAGGACTTACTCATTGGCTCTCCGGATTAATCATAACTTTCTCACCGACCTTCCCGGACTAGTTATGACTTTCTCACCGCCCGGGCCATGTAATCATGCCATGTATGCAAATATGCCAACATCATAATTAACTTGTATATTAACACATGGCATCATAACATGATAAACATACTCATCATATCATTGGCAATCATTAAAGCATGGCAAGTGATCATCACATATAATCAATCTCATCTAGTCTCAAATAGCAGCCTACAAATCGCTACCATTACAATACACTTGCCTCAACCACGGGCGACGGATTGGCGAGAAGTAGTAGGCCCTCCCGGGGTCACACCACCTGCACATAGGGACCACACACTCACAATCAAGCCCACAAAACAATACGCAAACCCTCATCTACCCCGACATTGCCAACTACTCGCAAAACTCGAAAACAACGGTTCTGTCCCGTCGGGACAGCAGCTTTCCAAAAGGCATAACTCGGGTTCTAAGACTCCGAATCAATTAAATGAGTACATCCTCGCGTAGCTTAGGAAATTTCCCAACTTTTTCTAGGTATAGGGAAAAACTGATTCGGAATCTAAAGTTGTTTAATCTACAAAATACCGTGATCTGTTCCAATCACGTCACAGATTTTAACACGCTCGGTAAAACAGCCATAACTTTCAAACGGCTGGGCGGAATTTAACGTTCTTTATATCCACGGAAATATAATGAAATTATCTACAACTTCTTCAACATCTGTACGACCAAATTCGGAATCTAAATTGGCGAAAAACCAAACCCTAGGTCGACTGCTCATGCTGTCCGAAACAGAGAACGTGACCAACTCAAGAATCCATCTAATCTAATCAAATCCAGCACCACTAATTGATCTAAAAACTTGATAAACACCCTTAGAACAATACCTAGATCAATCCCAAGGATTCCCATGGCCATACCTTTGCCCGACGCCTTAAATCGAAAGGATCTCCTCCCGGTTCGCTCCTCGCTCCTCGCTCCAACGGATGGATCCACGAGGTGCAGGGGTGAGGAGGCCACCCTAGGGCAGCAAGGGGGTGGAGGAGAGGTGGTGGGGAGGTGGAGAGCAAAGGGCAAGGGAGGTGGGAGGGGCGCACGGCCAAAGGGGGAGTGGAGGGGGGCGGCTAGGGCTAGGGGAAGTGGGGGAGGCGCACCAAGGGGAAGGAGGGGCGCAAGGGGCAGGGGGAGGCCTTTTTACCAGCCCCCCACAAGAGTCCTAGTCCTAAATGGACTCCTACTCCATCCCACCAAAGCCCACAACCCCCTCTTTTAGGCCCAAACTCCCCCGGAAAGGCCCAAAACCCCGGAAATGGCCCGGAAACGCTATTAACCTCCAAACCCTATGGTTTTAACCTTAATTCCAAATTTCATAATGTTTTTAGCCTCATCATGCACAAAAAAAAGGTTACAACACTTCGTGGTGTCACAATGGCAAAAGGCGGAGAGGTTCACTTGTATAGTTTGCGCTCTCTGAAATGCTTTGTTACGATCACTCGCCTTTGTGGTGTTTGACTGTATCTTGTGGGTAAAGTGCATAACCTCTGCAAAGTGTGACAACCTATTCGAATAGCCGAGTCCACGGTATTGGACACTGCTTGGGATTATAGTCAAGGGTTAGACTTTCATGAAAACAACTTGGACTTGAAAAGTTTGGTTGGGTTTACTGATGACGTTGATGGAAATGTGGATTAGGAAAAGGGAAGGTGTTTCCTTAACTCCTGGAAAAGTTATTGATAGTATATTTTCTTTTACCACTTTCGAATCTACTTATGCTACTTGATAATTGCTGTTCAACTGCAAATGAACCATGAAACATTCCTTTTGTACTAAGCCATGCATGTAGAATATTAGTTTGCATTCTGTGCATGACTTGCTGAGTACCAAGTACTCACCCCTTGCAAATACACAACATCAGTTGAAGAAGAGTCTAGCCAGCCTTTGTAACGTCCCAAAAATGTCTTTTAATATATTTCGTGTGTTTCTGCGATTATTTGTAATTTTCGAAATTTACTTGGAAGCCTCGAGAGTAAATCGGATTTAAGTTTATTGGACTAATCGTATTAAATAAAGATCAAGCATTTTTGTATAAGCACAAAATCTAAAATTTTGTTTAAAATAAAGATAATTGGTAGACGAGAGTGTTCTCTTCAAATATTTTCGAAAAACATGTTATATAACGTAAGTCGTTGATTTTACAAAAATCTGTACTGGTGTCTGATTCACTAGAAGAATTTTTGCGAAAAATCTATACGTTGAAAAATCGTGAAACCAACTTTCTTAAGTTCCAGATAGTTCCTAGTATTTTAGAGGACTTTTCTGGATTTTTAGAACCTCTCTGTTTTTTTCCTTCTCAACATGTTTTGAAACAAATATGTATATATACTTAAAACATTGCCTAGAGGCGGATTCGATGCCACCACTACCCATCTACCAGGACAGGAAACGACGCCTTAACCACCTGGCCACACTCCATTTGCTTGCGTGTGGACGCTTGAGTTTCTAGCCGTTTCATGCACGAATAAACACCAGGAGGACCACAGCCAAGCGCTTCTACTCCTGGCAATTTCCAAAAAAAATTTAGCCACACAAGAATGCTTCTTCAGTTTCCAGTCGTTCCCCTCTCCAACGCATGCATGGTTCTTCATTACTAAGCCACGCACGCATATGTTCCTAGCCTTTTCCAATTCCCACGTAAAACATTTTAGCGCCAACCATTTCCTTCATTACTAGTCCATGGTATTCCAGCCGTTTCTAGTCTCCATTTCTCCACACCTTACTAAGTTATACACACTCTTTCCATTGCCTCATTCCAATGTTCTAGTCACCACACCCTTTTCCACTGTTTTCCCCCTGACGTCGTCGCCATCGCCTTTGTCGCCGCTGCCGATGTTGTCGCTGTCGCTGTTGTCGACGTCGTGTACGCCGTTGGAGCAGCCGCCACCGCCGATTACCTCACCGTCGATGCACTCTCCGATCTCGCGTCCCCTGCGCCGGACGGTATACCTGTTTTTCTTTTCCTTCGTGTGCGCGCTACCTTTACCGATCGGTTTATCTCGTCTATGTATTTGCGCATGTATAAATACATATGTATAACAGATGTATGCGTTGCACGTATATTTGTTAGCATAGCCGTGCGTGTATATATATATGTATACCTGCGGTTATATTCGACCGATTCGCTAGTACAATTTTCCATATACATGCATACACATATACTGTAATCTCGGTACCCTACTGTAATTGGCATCAGCGGCTGTTGAATACACCTTTATGGCATGAATAGTGCCATGTATGGCATCGCCGATCGTGACTCCTCTCTAGTCTGCATGCACAAGCGCGTCGTCGCCATAGCCGCCTGCTTGGCAGTAGCCCGCCGGCCCGATTCGGTGACTGCGTTCGCCCGCATCGCTCATCTCCGGCCGATCAAGCGCTCATTGTCCGCTCTAGTCGTCTGGCCGATCTCTATTTTTTTCCTCACGTAGTAAATGCCCAAACGGAACCCATATGCAACCAAGGAGTATACACATATACAAGAAGGAAAAGTGCCATGCAAAAATGTTTTACGTAATTTATTTTTTTCCAAAACGTGAATTTTGTCTTTTTGGCTACAAATTCGTTTTAAGTCCAAATCGCTTGCAACAAATTTTTTTAATTAGTAAAAATTAATACCTTTCGATAGTAATTTTCATGAAATTTTATAAATAAATTTATACTGTTAAATTATTCGTGAAAAGTCTGAACTTACGACTTTTGTAGCTCTTAAACTATACGTCCAAAAATTCCGAAATAAATTTTATAAATCTTAGAAAGTGCTAGACTAATTATCTGGAAGTTTTCGTGAAATTACGAGCTACTTTGATTTGTAGTATTTTCCGAATGTGTGTTTAATTGGTTGTTTGCTACGCGTAGACGTTGAACTGTGCGAGAGTGCGGTAGTTGAAGACCAAGCTCAAGCCTTAGATCAAGATCATCAGCTTTTTGAAGGCAAGTTGTGCTTTGACCATGTTGCTCCTAATTTTTGAAATGTATTTTGATTTAAATTATTGATGCTATGTTGTTAAACATGGATTAAATTAATTTGGGTTAAGTAGATAATCAACCTAATCATTAATTCCACCCTTGATGATAATATTGGTATGCCATGTATCCATTGTCATCTTAAGTTGGGTTTAAAATAGTTGGATGATATGATTGTGCCAACACAGGAGGCTAGACTGTGAATAGTTGCTTAGCTATGCTCACATGAACTGTGTTTCAAATAGCAAAAGAATATTTGACTAATGGTATATGGAACGAATTTTGGAAAGGTTGTAATATTGCCACGTGATGATGTGAAGTGTAGGTACCTTTGTGGTTCTTCATGGTAATTGATATTATTGTTGGCATGTGTTGCACAATAATCAAACTGGGGTGGGAAAAGATTTAGACTCGGGCAAGTGGCAAGATGGCTTCATGCCAGGTGGGCCTTCGTGGCAACGGGATGAGTGATGTGAGGGCTTTGTGCTAAAACTTGAGAGAAGGATGTCTTGCCCTGTACAGTTAAGGACTTCACCTTGCAAGCCTTTGAACTGAGCCTTTCGTGCAACCACATGATTGGAGTGGGACAGTCTTAGTTTAGTAGGATTCTAAAATCTTACCTTTGTTACCTCAGGGTGACAGTTACATTGGGGTAACTGCGTGGGGGAGCGTACCAGAGCTACGGCTGGGTGCCTATCCAACGGTGATTGTTGGTCCTACACTTCGATCCTTCGTGGGGGAAGTGGTAGTGAAGGCAATACCGGAGAGGGTCATAGGTGTAGATGAAGGTTTCTGAAACACTTCGTTACGGTCAATCGCCTTTGTGGTGTGCGACGGTATCATGTGTGAAAAGTGTACAACCTATGCAAAGTGTGTTAAAACTATTCGAATAGCCGAGTCCCCGGTATTGGACAAAGCTCAGGGATTACAGTCAAGGGGTAGATATTTTAAAATAAAATGTGGGAAGGTTGGCTGAGTGCTAGAGAGGAGGATAAATTGACTTAGGCTTTGTGCCTTGCTTATGAAATGAGATTGTGAACTTAATATAACATAATATGATTTCATTGTTTTTAAGTCTATTATAGTTATTCAATTAACGCAAAATGTTGTTTAATGCAAAGGAACCCATTTAGCCCTTCCTTTGGAAGAAGCCATGAATATAGTAATAGGATTGCACCTCTGTGCATGACTTGCTGAGTATGTTGTATACTCACCCTTGCCAATCAACAAAACATCAGAAGAAGAGTCTACACCCGCTTGGGAGGAGGAGTATGTCGATCACCAGGAGAACTAGGAGGCAACCTTCGTCAGATGCCTGTGGAGTTGTGGAGCTTATCAAGACTTTTATTTTCCACTGCTTATGTTTACTTTTCTTTATTTGAGTAAGCCCTGCGTGGCTGAATGTTGTAAGGTGACCTTAAGGTCTTGCAACAATTATTTTAATTATTGAAGTACTTATTTATATTCCGCTGTGTATGATTGTGGTACTTCATCCCAGTTATGATTGTGTGCACTAGCGAGATCCTGGACTAGTGCAGAATACATAGAGGATCCAGATTTGCAGATTCGATCCCGATAGCCTTGGAGGAGGATTTCCAGGAGGAGCCGACGAACTAGGGCGAGCCCAGTCAGTTGCCTATGGCATATTGGTTGGCGCCACGCATTTTCTTAACATTCCGCTGCAATTGATTATTTCAATAAGTTTCCGCCCTGCAAGGCATACTTTTGTAACTTGACCATAAGGTCATGCAACCAGTTATATTTCCTTTTTAATAAATTACTTTACTATTTCGATGTGTATGATTGTGATATTTACCGATGTTGAGACTGTGTGCACTATCTTGATCCTGGACTAGTGCAGAATACACAGAGGGTCCGGATTTGCAAATTCGGGTCCCAACAGAGGTGGTATCAGAGCTATACTGACTGTAGGACTACCCCTTAGTTAGAATGGTCATAGTGGGGTTGAAAGATATTTTCTAAAATTAAAAGTTGCCAAGATAATGAATGAATTCCCGACTTATCCCCTTCTCTCTTGTTCATACCCCTTGCTGAATTCTTTTTGTCTCCACTTTCGATTGAAAATGTTGCGTTCTCACGTGAGTATCTTTTGGCAGTTGAAGATGATCAACAACTACGCCGAGCGTGAGGAAGGCTATGCCGCTGAGTTATGGCGTATGCTACAATTACTTGAAGGTTTTGAGAGGCCACTTTACCAGGGGACTACCGTAGTGCAGGCTGGTTTGGTCAAGGCATGGGGCGTCAAGATCACAGTGTATGCTCGCGAGAAGACGAAGTTCAGTCGCCCATGCTACTTCACGGCCAGGAGGTCTACATTTGAGATGGGAATCCAAGAGGTGTCGCGCCGAGCTATGAGGCATATCGCTCGCACCTACTCTAGAGAGTTGGAGGGCACAGTGTTTCGTCACCACCCACGCCGAGACAACAGGATTGAACGGGAGCCGATAGAAGATGAAGATGTCACCGTCACACACTTGGCGAGGTTCGTCGTCGCATAGGAGGATGCACTCGATGATACGGTGCAGGAGCTGCAGAAGGCCTGTGAGGATGTCAAGAAGGAGAAGAGCAGTCTGCAAGAGGTTTGAGAGTATATGTCCCATCTTCTGCGAAGGATTGATGAGCTGGAAATGCCATTGTATGGACAGGGGCCAGAGCCAGTACTGGAGCTGCACGAGCTAGATACCGAGGAGCCGCAGCTAGAGCCACAGCCCGCGCCAGAGCCCGAGGAGGATGCTGTTTCTTCGACTACAGTTGTTGTGGGGCATGGCGATTGCTTGGTGCCTATGCCGCCGCACCCGCCACGTGGAGGTCGTGGAGGTTGGGTCGAGGATTGAGCGTTCATATTAGTGGTTGAGACTCCTTCGTCGAGTTGCGTTATAAAATAAAGAGTCACCCTTAGAGGCGTTAGACTCCAGTGTGTTAGTTCGATTCGGATTTTCATTGCTTGCTGAGTGTGCAGTATGTGTTGCAGGGCCCTTAGGCATTGTAAGCAACCATACCAAGTTATTATTAAATAAATAATAAAATTGTGTTTTTAGTTACACCTTCCTCCACGCCTAAGTTTTTCTCTATTACTTATCTATGCTTGTTTCCCTCTCATCTCTAAAACTTTGGAGCAATCGGCAGATGGTGAACACTCGCGGAAACCTTGGAGGCAACGGAAGTGATTCTCGCCCGGCTGGGAACCCCAATGATGGAGCACCTGCACCCCAGCCAGCACCGCCAGTTGACATGCAGAACTTTGGAGCTTTCTTTGCTGCGCAGACCCAGCTGATGCATGCTATGATGCAACAGATGCAGCAAGTCACTGCTCAGGCAGTTGCTAATCAAGTCAATCAGGGACAGCGTCAAAATTCGAGGCTGTTAGAGTTCATGAGGACCCATCCGCCCACCTTTTCCAGAAACGCCAATCCATTGGAGGCAGATGACTGGTTAAGGTCAATTGAGAGGCAGCTGCACATTACCCAATGTGTGGGAAATGAGAGGGTCCTTTACGCCTCTCATCAGCTAGAAGGGACTGCAGCTGAATGGTGGGAGAATTACTGCGCTACACAGGAAAACCCACAAGATATCACTTTGGAGGAGTTTACCGCCGCCTTTCGTCAGTATCACGTGCTGGAGGGAATAATGGACCTCAAGAAGGAAGAGTTCAGAGCTTTAAAGCAGGGCAACCAGTTAGTGGCTAAACATATCAATAAGTTTACTCAGCTAGCCAGCTACGCACCTGAAGACGTAGCGACAGACAAGGCGAGGCAGTCATATAGATGACTGTAACATGACTATGTTTATGAATAATAATATGATTTTGGTCCAATGAATGTATATCATTATATTGATTAACAAGTATGTGACTTGCTTATGAACTCTTTATTTGTTGATATAATTCTGTAAGTATTTATGATCGGATATCATCATAGTGGACGACGATGAATAGATCAGCATATGTACTGATCGATGATCTTGTTTCATAGATCATGGGATATGGAGATATCATCAATACATTGTGAACACATGTTGAAGAACATGGGTTAGGTAGACCCACAATGTGACACTGCGAGAATGTTACATTCTTATGTGTCATCAGTGTATCTCATACATAGTAGATGTATGATCCTTAGACCTAACATTGTCATATTTCCTACATGTGTAATAGTTTACCTTGGGGTTACCAAACACTATTTCCTAACTGGATAGTTATAAAGGTAGCTTTCATGTTCACTATGAAACGTGCAGAGGGAAGTGAGCGATCAAGATGGGATTTGCCACTCCGGTGTAATGGAGATATATGTCTAGGCCACTCGTGTGATATTATTAAGGAAGTGCATGGCCATGCCGTGATTGAGGAGTCAATCACAATTTATTAATATATCACGGATACGAGAGATGGATTGAACTATCAAAGGATGACATGCTTCTCGCCTTGAGTTCGATCTTCATATAGTTTGGCAAAGGGACTATTACATCAATACTTTGATCATATGCGTTTGGGAGTTGGCATGCTCTGCAAGGAGCCGCTACCAACTATTGGATTAGAAAAAGTTTTCCGAATCTATGTCCAAATGCACATGAACCTACAGGGTCACACACTTAACGGGATGGGACGCATTAATTCGGATTGCATCCGTAATTAATGGACCTCGTGGGCTTAACACGCTGATGGGCCCTGGCTTAGGGTTTTGTCGCGTGGCTATATAAGGAGAGGAGAAGGGTGGGCGTCATACACCTCTGTCGTCCAGAAACCTAGCCTCCACCTCTCGCTGCCCCAGCCGTGCGACACGGTGCTTGCACGCCGACACATGGTATTCCATCCCCGGACATGTGAACTGCTGTGGTGACGCTGCTACCACTGCAGCGTGGAGAGGACGATCCGCAGCGAGGACGATCCGAGGCGAGGACGATCCGAGGCGAGGACGATCCGAGGCGAGGACGATCCGTGACGAGGACGATCCACGCCGAGCACGATCCACTACATCAACGCGCGAAGGACTCCGCAACTGCGCGTCTAGTGGTAATTGATCTATGATCCCCTTCTTGCGTGTAACTTTTCTGGTTTTGCGGTAGAAATTTTAATTTGTGCTAGAGTAGCATACCACGTTCCCCAACAGTAATTAATTAAAAGTATTCATGTGGTGAATTAGATAAATGGAACATAAAAATAATTATTTGGAAATTTGGTAATTGGTGATACTAGGAAATTGTGTTTGCAATTGCATCAAAGCTAAACAAAGGCTGCCAATTTCAACAAAGCTCATTTGGCAGGCACCTAGCCACAAGCTTCAGTTAACAGGATGTGATAATTGGACTTGCATTGGAATGAAAGGATGCTAGACCAGAGTGCAGAGAAAAGGCAAACATGTAATGTTCTTTCCAAACAGTTCATCAAATACATCTCTCGATAATGGCTTTTCATTGAGAACTTGTAATCCGACTTCACGTCAGATGCCTATTTTCTGCTGCAATATGATGCTTTCTAACAATAACGGAAAAGAGCAAACCATTGACTACTGAGGAACCACTAGGGGTGAAACCAGGTCGGATACGGGCGGATATTGGTCGTCCCGTATCCTAACCCATATTTTTTTCCAGATTCGGAGTCGGATACGGATACGAATTCGGATTTTTCGGGATTCGGATACGGAGCGGATACCTAACGGATTCGGGTTGGGATCGAATATCATAATCGGATAGTAGTATAATACATAATTGTGTACGTAAAAGAAATAATGAAGCATTAACCTTACAACATTAGCTTCAAGTCATAATTATTTCAACGTAGGATAGTAGTATAGTTAGAGGTGCAAATGGGTCGAATACAAGGAGAGAGATCGAGACATAAAGAAAACAGAGAACAAGGGGAGCTCTTCCATCAAACTTAACCTTACGGAATAAATTCCTGGAGATATTAAATAGTGTTGAATTGTCACATTCTGACAAACTGAAGATAGACTTCTCTCATAATGATGACTACTCGGATTTGTTTACTATTAAATAGTGTTGAATTGTCACATTTGATAGATTTGTTGAAGTTCACGCTTAATAACAAAGTAGTGTTTTTTAGTGCCAGTATCAAACAACTACTCTATCTATCCAATAATGAGCCAAATTAATGGAAGAATAACTGATTTTATCCAGATATCGGGTCGGATATTTACCGGATATCGAGTCGGATATTGCTCTTCCCATATCCTAACCCATATTATATGAGATTTTTCGAATACGGATCGCATATTGCTCTTCCCATATCCTAACCCATATTACATCAGATTTTCCGGATACGGATACGGATAACATCGGTACGGATTTTAAACGGATTCGGGATAAGATCGGGCGAATATTTCCTATCCTGTTTTCACCCCTAGGAACCACCAGACACTACTCACACTAGGCATCCCCCCAATCTACTAATCAGCCTGCATATTACTTCATCCCAAAATTTCTCTTATTCCATCTTGCAGAAACTACCAAATTAAGCTCACATAATCCAAACCCTAGGCCGCACCATACATGCCCAACATCTGATCTTTAGCAAGCAATCAGCAGCCAAACCACCAAATTCAACACCTCCAAAGCACTAACCGAGAGCTAGCAACACTCGCGAACACCTCGGGACACAGCAACCCTAGAGATCAAACATGCCATCTACACACGGAGAAGAAGGAGAAGGAAGCGTTGGTCGTATACCTGACCCATGTCTCAAGCTCCCAGCAGTTGAGGAGCCTCTTGCGGTAGTCGATGATCGCGGTGCGGCGACGGCATCCTCCCTGTTGGCCATCTCCTTTCTGGCGATCTCCTCATGCTCCGGCCGTGCTGCTCAGCTCCAGCTTTGCTTCCTTCACAAGAAGAGCAGAAGCGGAGGGAGCAATCAGGACTCGATGAGCGAGAGCATGAGGTCACATCTTGCCGAGAGAAGATGAGCGGGAGCTAGAGGTCGTAGGAGCAAGAGGTCGCGAATGGGAACGAAGTGTCTCGGACGATTTTGTTGTATCGGCAGCATACATAGGGTGTGTTTAGTTGATAGGATGAGGTAGAATGGGATATGATGGTTCTGTACATTTGGTTCTATTATTTTGGGTGAATGGAATTATATCGTATTTAGAAGGAATATTCCTTAAATTTGTATCATTTGGTCTAGGATGGAATGGTTCCATTCAAGCAACCAAACACATGAATGACTTTTTTCTTGAACCATCTCATACATGTACCACTTGGTACAGACAACTAAACACTCTGGTACAAACAACCAAACACACCCTTAAAAAATATTCCTAGCATCTATACCGTCTGTTCCTCGCAGGAGAAGACCATATCCATACAGAACGGTTCAGTGTGTTAGGAAACTCGGCCCATGTGGACTTTCCTGAAACCCTAGCAGTAGGTTATAAATAGGAGGCAGGGGGTCACCCCATTGTACACGTGTAATCAGAATAATAAAGCAGAGCAGTCCCTCCTCATATTGTGTCTCTCTCCCTCTCTCTGTTCTCCAGTTTAGATCTATTAGGCAACCCCGGACTATTCGATAGCGAGGTTGTCTAACACGTTATCAGCACGAAGCTCTACCGGTGATCAAATTGAAAGGTGAGAAAAAGGTGAGATGAAGGGATTGAATCTACTCGTTCGTATGAATATTTACATGCATCTAATCTACGTGGCACGAAGCTATGTTCTGTAATCTTTTACAAATCGTAGCACGAAGCTACCTTACATGAATCTACAGTACAAGTCTGTCGGGACCCCGAATTTGCAAATCCGGACCCTCTGTGTATTCAGCACTAGTCCAGGAACGCGCTAGTGCACACAGTCTTAACATCGGTAAATATCACAATCATACCATTCGATACTAATAAAGTACTTTATTTAAATAACCAACTGGTTACTCGACCTTATGGCCAGAGTTACAAATATCGCCTGCAAGCGTAAACTTATTAAGAGAGAAATAGTAGCGTGGAAAATCAAATAACCGTGGCGCCATCCAAGATACCCTGAGCAAGCGGCGGCTTGCTTCCCTAAGTAAACGGTTCCTCTTGGAGTTCCTCCTCCAAAGCAGTGTAGTCTCCTCTTCAACTGGTGTTGTATTGTGGCAAGGGTGAGTACTTGGTACTCGGCAAGTCATGCACAGTGCAGGCTAATATACTATATGCATGGCTTGGTACAAAGGAATAGCTCAAGGTATATTTGCAAAGAAATGCTTGAAGATTTGACAAGTAGTATAAGTAGATTCGAAAGCAGTAGGAACAAGTATAGCATAGATAACTTTTTTCAAGGAGTTTAATAAACATCTTTCCCATCCTAATCCACATTTCCTTCAACATCATTATTAATCCAACCCAACCTTCGGATCCAAGTTATTTTTGAGAAAATCTAACCCTTGACTGTAATTCCCGAGCGATGTCAATACCGCGGACACGGCTATTCGAATAGATTGTACACTCTGCAGAGGTTATGCACTTTACCCACAAGATACAGTCAAACACCACAAAGGCGAGTTCCCATAACAAAGTTTTGGGAAACTTCTAACAATACAAGTGGTCCTCCCGGTTATTGCACACTAACCCTTCCCTTAGCTAGGCGAAGTTTAGGCCAATCAACCGTTAGATGGGTACTGGCCTTAGCCCCAGTCGCTCCCCGCAGTACAACTTACACAAAGGGTGTAGTTGACCTCCCGAGTCCCACAGTGCGTTATTAGCAACTTAGTCAACTAGGTCCGTCCCATTACAGACATGTGGTTGCACGTTAGACCCGATTCAAAGGCTTGCAAGGTTAAGTCCTTAGGGTGACCAGGGCAAGACTACCCGAAAAGAACCAAATCAACATCCCCAATGCCACAACCAGCCCACACCTGATTATTCTTGCCACATGCCCCGGTCGAAAAACTATTTGTCAAACCCCAGTTGATTACCATGCACCACGTGCCATCAACATCACATGATACCTTTCCAAAACAGGTTCAATATATCATTAAGCCAATATTAACATTTGTTTGTCCAAAATCATGTCATGAGCACGTAGCAGGTCTAAGCAGTTTACTACAACGGTCTAAAACCCATGTTGGCAAGTTAATAATGTCCAACTAGTAAACCACAACTAGGGTGACAAGGGTCATGGCACATACTTAAGTAATCAAGGTGTCATCTCAAATGAATTGGTATTTATCTAATTCCCCAAATTTAAATAAAGTATTTTCTAATTGAACTAGCATGCAATAGATTAAATCAAAATAGATTTCAAAATAGGATCAACATGGTCAAAGCACAACTAGCCTTCAAAAAGTACTTGTTCTTGGTCTTGAGTTGGATCCTGAGTCAATACTTCTCCCCTCGAATCCTTAGGCACTTCATCGTCTGCACTCGTAAAGCGTGCAAATAGCAATACACAAATAAACAATAGGCAAAAAGTGTCCAAACATCCAAATAAAATCCATAAACAGAGAGAACATAATTTTATGAATTTTTAGAAACTGAGATAAATCAAATTTGGAGTTAAAATGCAAAGTTATGATTATTTAGAGTTTAAATAATAAATTAAATAATTTTACAGAGAAAACTTTAGTCCAAAAATTAAATAAAATTTATATTTAGGTAGATCTCAATTTTATACAAATTTAGAAATTTGAATCACTCAAATCGGAGTTGAAAGCATAAAAGTTATAAGCGTTTGAAGTTTTGGAATTCAAATCAATTATTAAACCGAATTATTAAATCATTTTCTTTTTCGAAAATTAATTATTGCGTCAGCGAGGGCACGTGGCAGCCTCTGATTGGGCGGCTGACGTCAGCCGGTCCATGGACTCGGTCCACGCTCGGCTCGGGTCTACCGTGGACCCGGTCCATGGTTCGCGATGTCGCCGACATGGGCCCCCTCGGGTGGCGTCAGCCGCGGCGTCGGCTGGGGCTCGAGCCCACAGCTGGCCGACAGGTGGGTCCCACCGATGCGTCATGGGTGGCGTCCGCGGTGCGTCAGCCGACATGCGGGCGGCGTGTCGCTGACCCAGCGCGCCTGCCCGCGTGGCGCGCGGTTGACTCCCTGGACACGCATTGGCACGATCGTGGCCGTTGGTTTTGAAATCCGGCCGGCTAGGATTGGGTTTGGGCCTCATGTGCTTGGGGCGCACGGGTTGATCTGGGCCGTTGGATCTTGATCTAACGGTCGAGATCCAATCTAACCGGTCAGCTTCTGCTATGTGGCACGACCTAAGCCGTTGGATCTAGATCCAACGGTTGAGATTAGATCTAGGATTTTCAACGGAGAACTCACCGAAGGTGACGTGGCGCGATCTGGGCCTTTGGATCTTGATCGGACGGTTGGTGGAGCTCGAGGTCGGCGATGGCTTCACGGCGGAGGTGCGGCTGCCGGCGCTGAGGACGGCGACCACACGAACGGCGTTTGGGGCGGTTCGGCGAGGTGAAAGGTCCTCACCGACGCGGCTTGACCTGGCCGTTCGGAATCAGCTCAACGGCGGAGAAACGGCGGACGGCGGCGGAATCGGCGTTTAATCGCGGCGAACAGATTCCAACTCCGGCGAGCTCGTGCAGACAAACGGCGACGGCTTTCGGCGAGATGGCTTGGGCACGCAGTGCGCCGCGGAAGAGGGCAACCTCGGGCGATGTCTCACGCCAATAAATACCCTCGGGATGCGCGCTGGCCGGAACCCTAGCGGGACACGGCGGCGCTGGCGGAGGAATCCGGCTCGGACTCGGCGGGGCGACGACGGAGAACCGTCCACGTGCACGATCAGCGGCCACGATCGCCGCAGCGTGGCGGGTCCGTTCGAACCGCGGCTCGGGTCGGGTCGGTCGATCATGACCGTTGGATCTCGATCCGACGGTCCCCTGGGTTTGGGTTGAGCGTGGTTCTGGCCGAGTCATGGTTTCGGTCGGACTCGAACTCGAGTCCGACTCGGGCTCGGCCGGATGAACAAGACAAACCCACTCGCATTTTCCAATGATTTAATAATTAAAATAATTCCCGATGAATTCATTTAATTCATTAAAAATAGCAAAATACTTTCGAAAAATTCGAAAAATTCGAAAATATTTTGGAACATTTTGGACTCAAATAAAATATTTCCAACAAAATTTTATTTGCAAAATTAAATTCTTTAATTATTTCAAAATGGAATAAATTCAAATAAATTCCAAATAAATCCAAATAAATTCCAGAAAATTCCAAAAATTCACCAAAGTGCCAAATCTCACATGAATTTAAGAAAAGCAAAATTTTGGGGTGTTACAAACCTCCCCCCCTTAATAGAATCTTGTCCCCGAGATTCAGGGCTTACTAAAGGAATAGGTTTGGAAACTCTTTCCTCAAATCCTCTTCGCGTTCCCAAGTTGCTTCACTCTCCATGTGGTTGCTCCACTGTACTCTACAGAAACGGGTTGACTTATTTCTGGTCTCTCGATCCATTGTGTCTAGAATCCTCACGGGATGCTCCTTGTAAGTCAAATCTTCTTGCAACTCAATTGACTCTAGCGGTGTCTGTTCCTCTGGTACTCGGAGACACTTCTTCAACTGGGACACATGGAATATGTCATGTACTCCTGCTAACGACTGCGGTAGTTCTAGCTGATAAGCAACTTCGCCTCTGCGACTCAAAATCTTAAATGGTCCAACATAACGGGGTGCGAGTTTCCCTTTGGCATGGAACCTCTTAACTCCCCTGAGAGGCGTAACTCTGAGGTATACAAAGTCTTCTGGTTCAAAACTCAAGTCTCGGCGACGGTTGTCAGCATAACTCTTCTGTCGTGATTAGGCGATCTTCAACCTTTCCCTAATCATGGCAATCTGCTCCTCAGCCTCCTGAAGAATATCAGGCCCGAAGACACGGCGCTCGTCGGTCTCATTCCAATTCAATGGCGTCCGACAGGGTCGACCATACAGTGCCTCAAAAGGTGATATCTGTAAACTAGCCTGATAACTATTGTTGTAACTAAACTCGGCATATGGCAAACTCTTATCCCAAGAGGTAGCATAAGCCAATGCACACGCTCTTAACATATCCTCCAGAATCTGGTTGACTCTCTCGGTCTGTCCATCCGTCTGTGGATGATAAGCTGTACTGAAGTTTAAACGGGTTCCCATGGCTTCATGCAACTTATTCCAAAACCTTGAGGTAAATTGGGTACCTCTGTCCGATACAATCCTCTTTGGCACTCCGTGCAAACAGACGATCCTGATCATGTACAACTCTGCCAATTTATCCCCCGAGTAAGTGGTCTTCACGGGGATAAAATGGGCTACTTTGGTCAAGCGATCCACTATAACCCATATGGAGTCATAACCTCCTTGAGTCTTAGGCAAACCGGTAATGAAATCCATTCCGATTTCCTCCCACTTCCACTCAGGTATTTTCAGTGGCTGTAGCAATCCTGCTGGTCTCTGATGCATTGCCTTGACTCTCTGGCATACGTCGCACAATGCAACATGCTCGGCTACTTCACGCTTCATGCTTGGCCACCAGAATCTTTTCTTCAAATCCTGATACATCTTGGCGCTTCCAGGATGAATTGAATACTTGGAGTCATGGGCTTCCTCTAAAATCAGTTGCTTTAATTCCTTCTTGTTGGGCACGCAAATCCGATCCTTCATCCATAACGTGCCTTGCTCATCCAACTTGAAGTCCTCTGCCTTGCCTTCCTCCTTGATGGTCTTAATCCTGCGGATCTTGTCATCATCCTTCTGTCCTTCCCGGATCTGGTCCTCTAGGGTAGGCTTTACTTCCAATGCGGCCAAGAATCCGCTAGGTACCACCTCAATCTTCATTCTCTGGAAATCCTCACATAGCTCATCCTGACTTGTGGCTAGCAACATGCTCACAGTATGGCTTTTCCGACTCAAGGCATCGGCAACTACGTTGGCCTTCCCGGGATGGTAATGGATTCCAACATTGTAGTCCTTGATCAACTCTAACCATCTCCTTTGCCTCATATTCAGATCCGACTGGGTGAATATGTACTTAAGGCTCTTATGGTCCGTGTACACTTCACATCTGTTCCCGATCAAATAGTGACGCCATATCTTCAAGGCATGCACTACGGCAGCTAACTCTAGGTCATGTGTCGGATAATTCTCCTCATGCGGCCTCAACTGCCTTGACGCATAAGCGACGACCTTTCCATTCTTCATCAGCACACATCCAAGTCCTTGGCGCGATGTGTCACAATAAATATCAAAGCTTTGAGCAACATCCGGTAGAACTAATACCGGTGCTGATGTCAATCGCTTTTCGACTCCTGAAATCCTTTCTCACATTCTCGACGTCCATGCAAACTTCTTCTCCTTCTTGACAATTGCGTAAGAGGTTTCGCAATTGTCGAAAAACCTTCAATGAAGCGGCGGTAGTATCCTGCCATTCCAAGGAAACTCGGATGCAGGTCACGCCTTCGGTTGCTCCCAATGTAACACGGCTTCTACTTTGCTTGGATCAACGGCGACTCCTTCTGCGGTCATTACATGTCCGAGGAACTCCACCTTGTCCTTCCAAAAATCACACTTGCTGAACTTGGCGAAAAGTTGCTGTTCCCTCAGTTTTTCCAAAACTCGCCTCAAGTGTTCGGCATGTTCATCCTCTGTCTTGGAGTAGATTAGGATATCATCTATGAACACGACAACAAACTTGTCCAAATATTCCATGAACACCTTATTCATCATATTCATGAAATATCTTTGGCGCATTCGTCGATCCAAAAGACATAATCAGAACTCGTAATGTCCATATCTTGGCGAGAATGCGAGTCTTGGGATATCTTACGATCGGATCTTCAAGCGATGGTATCCCGATCTCGAGATCAATCTTGGAGAAAACTCCGGCTCCTCTCGGTGATCAAACAAATCATCAATCCTGGGTAGCGGATACTTATTCTTCACGGTGACTTCATTGAGTGCACGGTAGTCAATGCACATCCCGAAACTCCGTCCTTCTTCTTGACAAACAAAGCGGTGCTCCCCACGGCGACTAACTTGGTCTCGATAAATCCTTTCTCCATTAACTCCTCTAGCTGTTTCTTCATCTCTACCAACTCTTCGGTGGACATCCGATAAGGTCTCTTTGCTATCGGTATTTGTGCAGTACAAGCTCTATCACAAACTCTATGTCCTGTCTCGGCATACCAGGTAGATCTTCAGGAAAAACATCTGGGTACTCATTCACTACTGAGACATCCTCTATGCTGATTGTCTTGGTACTGTTAACCATCAACTGTCCATCTCTAACGGCAGTAGCTTGAAATTCCACTTTCTTTCCACACGGGCTCTCAACTGAGATAGTCCTTCGTCCACAATCCAATACGGCCTTGTGCTTGGATAACCAGTCCATTCCCAAAATAACGTCTAAGGTCTGGGTCTCCAAAATTATAAGGTTCGCTAGGAACTCTATTCCATCTATTAGTCCTTCGTCCACAATCCAATACGGCCTTGTGCTTGGATAACCAGTCCATTCCCAAAATAACGTCTAAGGTCTGGGTCTCCAAAATTATAAGGTTCGCTAGGAACTCTATTCCATCTATTAGTATTCTCACCCCGGAACATCCTACTTTCGTTCGGAGTTCGGAACCAGGGGTTTGAACTAAAAGCATGCACTTAAGTCTTGCAATCCCCAAATCATTTCTAGCAGCAAAGCTTTGCGAAACAAACGAATGCGAAGCTCCAGAGTCAAACAAAATCAAGCAGTGCTGAGTTAACAAGTAACTTACCCAAGACGACGTCAGTAGCATTCTCGCAGTGCATCTGCGGTGACATGGTTGACTCGGCCTCTCACCACGGTGCAGGATGTGGTTCCTGGTCTTTGGCGTCCTAGCGGGGTGGATCCTAGATTGAGGCGGAATCGGGTCACTCCTGCTGTCTTCTTCGACAAGCTGTTGGCAAAGTGTCCTGGCTCGTTGCGGTTGTGCAGCGTCTCACTTGTTCCTTCTTGTTGCACAGGGTAGTGTTTCTAGCGGGGGGGTCCGTAGTTCGATTGATGGGTCTTGGTCTTTGGTAGCGGTGTCCTTGTAGCATTCGTGGTGGAATCGAAAAATTGATTTGGTGCAACTCTCGACGCCATTGCGTTCCACTGGCGTGATCCCTCTTTGTTGCATTCTGCGCTTCCTGTTCTCATCCAGTTCCTTGCGCTTGTCCTCAAGAATAAGTGCCTTATTCACCAATTCTTGGAAATCTGGAAAGGTGTGGGTGATCAATCCCACCTGCAATCCTGAGTTAAGTCCCTTCATGAAACGAGGCTGCGGCTTTATCTGTCGCTACATCCTCGGTGCGTGGCGAGCAAGGCTGTGTGAACTTGTTCAGTAGTCGACCACCGGCTGATTACCTTGCTTGAGCTCTGAACTCCTCCTTCTTAAGGTCCATGATTCCTTCGGCACGTGATCTTGGAATGCATTTGTGAACTCTTCCCAAGTGATATCTTGAGGGTTCTCTTGCGTAGCACGAAGTTCTCCCACCATTCGTATGTTCCTTCCAACCGATGAGAAGCGTAGAGTACCTTCTCATTTCCTATGCATTGAGCTATGTGTAGCTTTCTCTCAATTGACCTTAACCAATCATCGGCCTCCAATGGATTGGCATTCCTGAGAAAGTGGGTGGGTGAGTCCTCATGAACTCGACAGTCTTGTATTACGGCGTTGTCCCGATTGACTTGATTAGTCGTGGCCTGAGCGGTGGCGTGTTGCATTTGTTGCATCATAGCATGCATCAATCGAGTCTGAGCAATGAGAAAAGCTCAAATTCTGCATATCAAGCGGCGGTCTTTGGTGCTCCATCATTGGGGTTTTCTGCTGGGCGAGAACCACTTCCATTGCTTCCAAAGTTTCCGCGGGTGTTCACCATCTGTCGATTTGCTCTAAGTCTTAGAGATAAGAGGGAAACAAGAATAGACAGGTAGTATGGAACTTATGCGGGGCGAAGGGTGTAACTTTAAGGTCCAACTTTATTATTGATATTAATAACTTGGTATGGTTGCTTACAATGCCTAAGGGCCTTGCAACACATACTGCACACTCAGCAAACAATGAAAATCCAAATCGAACTAACACTGGAGTCTAACGCCTAAAGGTGACTCTTTATTCTATGACGCGACTCGGCGAAGGAGTCTCACTATAGAACCTATGCTCACTCATCGAGAAAGCCTCCACGGCCTGGGTACGGATGCTGCGGCATAGGCGCGAAACGATTGCCATGTCCAGCAACTGTGTCATCTGTGGTAGTCGAAGAAGCAGTGTCCTCATCGAGATCTGACTCCTCCGGATCTGGCTCGTGTAGCTCGAATCTTGGCTCACAGTTACGGTCCGTATAAAGCCATCTCCAACTCGTCAATCCTTCGCAAAAGGTGTGACACATACTCTTGAGCTTCCCGCCATCTGTTCTTCTCTGTTGTGATCTCCTTGCGGGCCTTCTGTAGCTCCTTGCTTGTATCATCGAGTACCTCCTCCTGGGCGACAACAAGTCGTGCCAACTGTGTAACCATGGCATCCTCATCTTGAATCGCCTTCGGGTCAAGAAGGTTATCGCTGCGCGGGTGATAACGGAACACCGTGCTCTCCAACTCTCTGGCGTAGATACGGGTAATGTGCCGCATTGCTCGTCGTGATACTTCTTGGATACCCATCTGCATTGTAGACCTCCTGGCGGTCACGGTGTATCGAGCGATTGCATGGGCCCTTCTTCCTAGCAGTACCTCAATCTTCACGTCACAAGCCTTAATCAATCCCGCTTGTCTCGATCACTTCCACTTGGTATTGCGGCTTCTCAAAATTTTCGAGAGTCCAAGCATATGCCAAAGTTCATGGCGTGACCAACCTCCAGATCGACGTAGTTGAACTCTCCCTCCATCTGTCACAAGAGTGCTCACGTAAGAACTCGAAATTTTCAAATCGTGACAAGGTAAGGAAAAATTCAGCAAGAAACAAGAAAAGAGAGAAGGGGATAAGTCGAGATGTCATTTTTTATTTTGACAAATTTTACTCTTTTAGAAAATAGGTTTTATCCTCACTACGACCATTCTAGCTTAGGGTTGAGCCTACAGTCAAGTATGGCTCTGATACCACCTCTGTCGGGACCCCGAATTTGCAAATCCGGACCCTCTGTGTATTCAGCACTAGTCCAGGAACACGCTAGTGCACACAGTCTTAACATCGGTAAATATCACAATCATACCATTCGATACTAATAAAGTACTTTATTTAAATAACCAAACTGGTTGCTTGACCTTATGGCCAAGTTACAAATATACGCCTCGCAAGGCGAAACTTATTAAGAGAGAAATAGTAGCAGCGGAAAATCAAATAACTTCGTGGCGCCATCCAGTATACCACAGGCAACTGACTGGGCTCGCTTCCCTAAGTAGACGGTTCCTCTTGGAGTTCCTCCTCCAAAGCTGGTGTAGTCTCCTCTTCAACTGATGTTGTATTGTGGCAAGGGTGAGTACTTGGTACTCAGCAAGTCATGCAGAATGCAAAGCTAATATACTATATGCATGGCTTGGTACAAAGGAATAGCTCAAGGTATATTTGCGAAATGACATTTGACAAGTAGTATAAGTAGATTCGAAAGTAGTAGAAACAAGTATAGCATAGATAACTTTTCAAGGAGTTTAATAAACATCTTTCCCATCCTAATCCACATTTCCTTCAACATCATTATTAATCCAACCCAACCTTTCAGATCCAAGTTATTTTTGAGAAAATCTAACCCTTGATTTGTAATTCTGAGCGATGTCCAATACCGCGGACACGGCTATTCGAATAGATTGTACACTCTGCAGAGGTTATGCACTTTTCCCACAAGATACAGTCAAACACCACAAAGGCGAGTTCAGTAACAAAGTCTTTTGAAACTTCTAACAATACAAGTGGTCCTCCCTGTTATTGCACACTAACCCTTCCCTTAGCTAAGGCGAAGTTTAGGCCAATCAACCGTTAGATGGGTACTGGCCTCGGCCAGATGCGCTCCCGCACAACTTACACAAAGGGTGTAGTTGACCTCCCGAGGTCCCACAGTGCGTTATTAGCAACTTAGTCAACTAGGTCCGTCCCATTACTGAGACATGTGGTTGCACGTTAGACCCAGTTCAAAGGCTTGCAAGGTTAAGTCCTTAGGGTGACCAGGGCAAGACTACCCGAAGAACCAAATCAACATCCCCAATGCCACAACCGGCCCACTGATTATTCTTGCCACATGCCCCTGGTCGAAAAACTATTTGTCAAACCCAGTTGATTACCATGCACCACGTGCCATCAACATCACATGATACCTTTCCAAAAGCAGGTTCAATATATCATTAAGCCAATATTAACATTTGTTTGTCCAAAATCATGTCATGAGCACGTAGCGAGTCTAAGCATTTACTACAACGGTCTAAAACCCATGTTGGCAAGTTAATAATGTCCAACTAGTAAACCACAACTAGGGTGACAAGGGTCATGGCACATACTTAAGTAATCAAGGTGTCATACAAATGAATTGGTATTTATCTAATTCCCAAATTTAAATAAAGTATTTTTCTAATTGAACTAGCATGCAATAGTTTAAATCAAAATAGATTTCGAAATAGGATCAACATGGTCAAAGCACAACTTGCCTTCAAAAAGTACTTGCTCTTGATCTTGAGTTGGATCCTGAGTCAATACTTCTCCCTCGAATCCTTCCGGCACTTCAACGTCTACTCGTAAAGCGTGCAAATAGCAACACACAAATAAACAATAGGCAAAAAGTGTCCAAACATCCAAATAAAATCCATAAACAGAGAGAACATAATTTTATGAATTTTTAGAAACTGGAATCGTCAAATTTGGAGTTAAAATGCAAAAGTTATGATTATTTAGAGTTTAAATAATCAATTAAATAATTTTACAGAGAAAAACTTTAGTCCAAAAATTAAATAAAATTTATATTTACGTAGATCTCAATTTTATACAAATTTAGAAATTTGAATCACTCAAATCGGAGATGAAACGCAAAAGTTATAAGCGTTTGAAGTTTTGAAATTCAAATCAATTATTAAACCGAATTATTAAATCATTTTCTTTTTCGGAAATTAATTATTGCGTCAGCGAGGGCACGTGGCAGCCTCTGATTGGGCGGCTGACGTCAGCCGGTCCATGGACACGGTCCACGCTCGGCGAGGGTCTACCCAGGACACGGTCCATGGTTCACGTGTCGACATGTGGGCCCCCTCGGGTGGCGTCGCTGGCGTCGGCGAGGCTCGACCACAATGGCCGACAGTGGGTCCCACCGATGACGTCATGGGTGATGTCACGGTGCGGTCGCTGACACGCGAGCCCGGCGTGTCAGTGACCCACGCGCACGCCCGCGTGGCACGGCGGTTCGGCTCCCTGGACACGTGGCACGATCGTGGCCGTTGGTTTGAAATCCGACGGCTAGGATTGGGTTTGGGCCTCATGTGCTTGGGGCGCACGGGTTGATCTGGGCCGTTGGATCTTGATCTAACGGTCCAGATCCAATCTAACCGGTGCGATTCTGCTCGTGTACGACCTAAGCCGTTGGATCTAGATCCAACGGTTGAGATTAGATCTAGGATTTTCAACGGAGAACTCACCGAGGGTGACGTGGCGCGATCTGGGCCTTTGGATCTTGATCGGACGGTTGGTGGAGCTCGGGGTCGGCGATGGCTTCACGGCGGAGTTGCGGCTGCCGGCGCTGAGGACGGCGACCACACGAACGGCGTTTGGGGCGTGCTCCGGCGAGGTGAAAGGTCCTCACCGACGCGGCTTGACCTGGCTGTTCCGGAACTGGGCTCAACGGCGGCGGAGAACGGCGGACGGCGGCGGAATCGGCGTTTAACCGCGGCGAAACAGGATTCCAACTCCGGCGAGCTCGTACGGGCAAACGGCGACGGCTCAGGCGAGATGGCTTGGGGGCACGGGTGCGCACGGAAGAGGGCAACCTCGGGCGATGTCTCACGCAATAAATACCCTCGGGATGCGCGCTGGCCGGAACCCTAGCGGAACCGCAGCGGCTCTGGCGGAGGAATCCGGCTCCGGACTCGGCGGGGATGACGACGGAGAACCGTCCGCATTAGCACGATCGGCGCCACGATCGCGCGGCGCGACCGGTCCGTTCGGTTCTGGCTCGGGTCGAGTCGGTCGATCATGACCGTTGGATCTCGATCCGACGGTCCCCGTGGGTTTGGGTTCGAACGTGGTTCGGTCGAGTCGGCTGGCTCGGGTCGGACTCGAACTCGAGTCTGACTCGGGCTCGGTCGGATGAACAGTACAAACCAACTCGCATTTTCCAGCGATTTAATAATTAAAATAATTCCCAGTAATTCATTTAATTCATTAAAAATAGCAAAATACTCAGAAAAATTCCAGAAAAATTCTGGAAAATATTTTGGAACATTTTGGACTCAAATAAAATATTTCCAACAAAATTTTATTTGCAAAATTAAATTCTTTAATTATTTCAAAATGGAATAAATTCAAATAAATCCAAATAAATTCCAGAAAATTCCAAAAATTCACCAAAGTGCCAAATCTCACATGAATTTAAGAAAAGCAAAATTTTGGGGTGTTACAAAGTCGCCGGCCGCACACGAAGTGTCACCGTTGGCTTGGTCTCCCCACGCACACAGTGCGCCGATCGCACTTGAAGCCGCCGATCGGCCACATGACAAATCGGCCCTCGAAGTCGCCTCAACCCCACCCGGTCAGATGCCACCGTGCCAAAGAAGCCACCGGCCTGCTCGAAGCAACCGGCCTGCACCGCACATGCTTGAATCGCCACCATCCCAGGCATCGAAGTGCCTGAAATCGACTGCCGACCGGCCACGCACCGCACCCAGCACCTCGTCGTACATGCGTAATCGCTGTTGACCGGCTCGCAGCCGCGTCGGCCCGAAGCCCAGCCGTCGAAACTCGCCGGCGTCTTGCTGCGCCTTTGCCGTGTCTGGCCGCCTGCGCCATCGCCACGTCCGACCAGCCGGCCCCACAGGCTGCCGACATCGCGCGTTGCACCCCGTCGCCGGACGCTTCAGCTCCCGAACGAGCTACCGCATGCCACGAAGCACCGCTCAGCTTGCAGGAACCCGCGCCGCCAGCGTGCCTCTCGAGCCAGCCCCGCACCGCCGCCCTCGACGCAGCGTCGCTACTGTGTCGCCGACTGGCCGCTGTGCAAATAACCGATAGCCTGGCCCGCCGCGAGCCGCCGCCGTCGACACCCGCCCGCTTCGCTTTGGCTGCGGCCAAGCCGCACCAGGCCGTCTAGCCTCGCAGGCCGCCATGCGCCCTCGACCGTGTCGCCGTGCCTAGCAGCGCTTCCAGCCGCAGGCCACCAGCCGATCCAGTCGCCTCCCAACCACTGCCGCGCTACTCGAAGCACGCCCGCCGCTGGCTCATCGTGCACTCGCTGTTGGCTCGGATTGAATCAGGGACTTGAAGTCCAACAAGCAAGGTAATGTTTCATGGACTTGGAAGTCCATCAAGCAATCAAACAAATCCAAAACCGGATTCAAGTCCGGTTAAAGGTACGTGGTGGAGGAATGACTCTTTTGCCCTCACTTTTTTGTTTTATTTCTTTTCCGAAAATGCATTGGAAAATCAGAAAATAGAATAAAATAGTCGGAAAATCCCTAGAAAATTTCAGAAAATTTCAGAAAATTATTTGGAGCTGGTTTATTTTTTTTTTCTAGCGTTCTCTTGCAACATTTATGAATAATTTATGAATATGTTCCATGAATTTTTATTTATTACTTTAATCTAGTTCACTAGAAATTGAAGCACGTCGCACAAAGTGGCCACCGTTGCGCCAGGAAGGCCAACACGCATGGAATTGACCACGCCGCGCGCATGAAGCCGCGCTGCGCCAATCGCACGAAGTCGATCATACGAAGCCGATCGCACGAGGTCGATCATGCACATGAATCTGATCGCATGCGCGAAGCCGATCACGCACATGAAATAGATCGCACGAAGTCGATCATGCACATGAACCTGATCGCATGCATGAAGCCGATCACATACATGCATGAAGCTATATTTATGAATCTTTATGAATATTTATGAATCTTGTAGTTATGAATCTTTGTATATGTGAATCTTGTATTTATGAATCTTGCAATTATTGCTTTCTTATAGTTTGCTGGAAATTAATGAGAATTTAATTATGCATTTATGAATCTTGCAACCACTCTCTATTAGATTACACGAAGTAATCTAATGAAAGAATCTTGTGAATATGCAAATACCTAGCATTGTCAAACGTGAGTTTGAAGAACTAATCCCGAATGGTCAGAACTATCTCATATGGGCATCAGATTTGAAGATCATGCTTGCGAGCAAGAAGCTCCAAGCTGCCACTGGCTTAGGGTCCTCGAAGGACGCACAACCTAATGCCGAGCAAAACGATCAAACTTTGTCCCTTCTAAGGCATCACCTTTTAGCCACTCTGAAGAATGAATACATGGCTGAGGTGAGTGCACTTGAGTTATGGACTGCACTTCAGAAGCGATTCGAGAAGCTCAAGTCCACCATCTTGCTCTAAGCACAGCAAGATTGAGTTCGCCTGAAGTTTGCAAACTACAGAACAGTGGTTGTTAATGAAATTTGAATAATGAATTGTAAGCTATCGAAGAGCATACTTTTACTTTTCTCAGGAATTGAATTACAACTTATTCTTTATTCCAGCACTCTATATTTGCAAGCAATGTTTGAATTAATTTGCCACTATCTGGTTAGAATTATATTTCTTTTCATCTAGAAATCATTTAGCACCAAATAGAGCAAATATGCATTGTTGATAGTGGCACAACAAATACCATCTTAAGAGAGTCGAAATACTTTCAGACGATCACGATGAACGCTGGAAGGATTACGACAATCGCAGGAAGCGATACGCATATAATAGGCTATGGAAGAGCCACAATTGTATTGCCAATGGGTACAACTTTGGTAATTGAAGAAGCCCTCTTGTACCCTGAATCAACTCGCACTCTCTTAAGTTTTAAAGATATCTGCGCCAATGGGTTTCACGTAGAAACCAATGAAGAAAATGGCAAAGAGCATTTGTGCATTGAGAAGCACGTGGAATATGAAAAAATGGTATTAGAAAAATATCCCTCGTATGAATCTGGGTTGTACTACACGAGAATCAATGCACACGCAGTGTATACTTCTTTAGAAGCTCTGAATTATTTTCTTTATGGCATTGTAGATTAGGTCATCCTGGTCTTAAAATGATGAGAAATATAGTTAACAACTCACAAGGTCATGGCATTAATGTTAAAAAATTTTCCGAATCATGAAGATCTTGTGTGCCATGCATGTGCCACCGGGATATTAATAACTAGACCCTTTGTTATGAAAGTGCAACATGAAATCCATGCATTCCTCGAACGCATTCAGGGGGATATTTGCGGCCCGATTCAACCCTTGTTAGGGCCATTTCGGTACTTCATGGTGCTCATTGATGCTTCCTCGAAATGGTCGCACGTATGTTTGTTGTCAACAAGGAATCATGCATTCGCAAAGCTGATCTTTGCGGCCCGATTCAACCCTTGGGGACATGCAGTCCTGCACGCAGCAGCATTCATCAATTATAGACCATCGGCCTACAATATCCATTCACCTATGCAACTAGTGCAAGGGGTCATCATGAAGATTTCCCATCTCAGAAAATTTGAATGTCTGGTATATGTACCTATACCACCCCCACAGCGAACTGCAATGGGCCCTCTCCGCAAGTTTGGGATATACATTGGTTATGAAAGTGCATCCATAACCAGGTATTTGGAACCCATGACTGGAGATTTGCATACAGCCCGATTCGCTAATTGCATCTTTGACGATGATCATTTTCCCGTCATTAGGGGGAGGAAATGAACCATTGGATGAAAAATGCCGGAAAATCATATGGCATTCCATTGATATCTCCGCGCATGACCCTCGCACTAATTAAGCAAATCAAGAAGTCAAGAACGTAATCGATTTGCAGAACTTAGCAAATGAACTGCCTGATCATTTTTGTGATATGAAGAGCGTGGTTAAGTTGCATGTACCAGCAAGAAATGCACCAGAGAGGGTTGAAATACCAAATAAAGCAGAAGTTATTCCTCATCCTGTTCAAACGCCTCAAAGAAAAAGAACAGGAAATCTAGCTTCTCAAACCCAAAGTACCCTGAGACGTCTGGGGAAAACTGGGCAAGAGGACTTACCACAGCCAATCACGAAAATGCCCCAAAGCAAGAAGGGGAGCCAGTTGAGACCTGGCACTGGAAAGTGTTGGGATACGGGTAGGCTACGCGAGCATAAAATAAACATTTTCTACCACAAATCATCCAAGATCACATGCAAGTAGAGGATCATGAGTTGTTACCCCTTGACGCGCCGATGCAGCGGAAGCAAATACGTGTGCGTACAGGAAGTAGTCGTTCACATCCCGATCAAGGCTGAGTGGTTCCCGACCTTCGCCGAGTGGTTCCCGATCTACGCAGAGTGGTTCTCGACCTGCGCCGAGTGCTCCTCGACCTCCACCGAGTGGTTCTTTGACCTGCGGCGAGAGCTTCCCGATGGATCAAGTCAAGATCAAACACCGAAAAGCCGCCAGAGATCCAACCGAACAGCGCATCTGCGGGCGGTAGCGCCTCTACCGGTATCCACACGTACCGAGCAGGAACGCCGTGCGGGGTGTGCTAGCACCTCGCCACATGGCTAGGGTTTTTGGGAAGCAGGAGAGGAGCGCGACGGCTAAACGTGGTGAGTGTTCTAATCTCTACCGCACACTGTTCCTGGCCTCGCCCTTTTATAGACACGCTAGTGGGCTGAAGCCCACTAGGGTTCCACCTCCAACGCGGATCTCATCCACGTACAAACCCATTAAATAGTTCCAACTCATTAAGTGTGTGACCCGTTAGGTTCAGTGCAAGTCGGACATGAATCCGGAAACCCGTTTCCAATTCATTGATCAACAGCAGCACCTAGCAGTACGTATTGACCCCCGAATGCACAGAATCAATATTCGGCTGAACCTTGATACACTCACATACCGATCCCTTTGCCACACGATACCAGTCAAGCTCAAGGCGAGATGCGCGCCACCCTTGTTGATAGCTCGACCATTTCACTTGACAATGTGATGGATATAAACTATGACTAACTGAAAAGAGGTGACAATTTGCCTAGAGGGGGTGAATAGGCTAATTAAAATTTTGACAATTTAAAGCAGCAGAAAAAGGAACGGATATTTCGATCTAGTATCGGAACTTCCGATATCTTCGGAACTTCCGAGATCAATTCGGAATATCCGATACACTTTGAACAAGTAGACTTAAAATTAGGACAAGCAGTTTGAACTACTTGTTCTCAGCAAATGAAATAAGCAACAAAGTAAATTCACGTGACTAAAAGACGAAAAGAGACAAGATGGAACACAATAATTTGTTTCCCGGAGTTCGGATCCTTGAGGGGATCGTACGTCTCCGTTGAGGAGGCTCCAAGGAGCCGGGTCTCTTCCAACCCTTTGCTCCCAAACCTCGGTCGCACTTGAGGCTTGGCTTCACTATTTGGTTCCTTCCCTTTCGGAGGCGGAGCCGGCCTTCACAAACTTCTCACGGCGTCCCACAATCGTTGGGAGCTCGTGAGCGACGCCTAGCCGTCTAGGAGTCCTTCAACCTCTAAGAGAAATAAATGCACTTGAATCTCGATCTTGGAGAGGTTCTCTACTTTCTCAAGATGAATAACAACTTAGCCCTTGACTTTCAATCACACTTGACAAACTCTCACTCACTAAATGATCCCTAAGATCAAGGAGGAGAGAAAGCTCAAAGGATGCTCTAGAGAATGCTCAAGAAGCTCAAGTAAATAGCCCAAGCAAGTGTGTAACCAGCAAAAGGAGTGGGAGAGGAGTATTTATAGTTTTGGTTCAAAACTAGCCGTTACCCTCGCACTCAGCCACTCTTCGGAATGTCCGAAGCATACTTCGGAACATCCGAAGAGTGCAAATTACCAGAACTTGGAAAGCTTCCAACGGTCGAAAAACTACAGACATCGGAATGTCCGATAGCAACTTCGGAACATCCGATGTCACCCAGAGAGGGAACCAACCTAACAACACTAAGTCCTCATCGGAATATCCGAAAATAGACATCGGAACATCCGAACAAAACAGAGAGTTCCCAAACAGGAAAACAACCACTTCGGAACTTCCGAAGAGGCAACTTCGGACAGTCCGAACCAAACAGAGAGTTCCCAAACAAGAGAATAACAGGCATCGGAACATCCGATGTACCACATCGGAATGTCCGAACCTAGAAGAGCACAACGGACTAAAGCACAACTACACTTCGGAACTTCTGAAACATCGGAATGTCCGATACGACATCGGAACATCCGACTTGAACTTTAACACAAACTCATTCCGAAGCTAGAGAGAACACTTCTAACCTTTGAGAGACTCGACTAAATTCATCTTGAGTGAGGAGACCATCTCTAAGTCAATTTCAATGCATCCCTCTTAATAGTACGGCATTCCTATGACTCAACAGATTAAAATTACAAGCATAAATACCGTTTTTCTTACTCAACATCACTAGGGGATACTTCACGCACATAGACGATCTCTTCTTGAAGCATTTACCTGTTCATAAACTAGTTGAACACATTAGTTTCTTTAATCGTTTGTCATTAATCACCCAAAACACTTTTAGGGGGCCTAGATGCACTTTCAATCTCCCCCTTTTTGGTGATTGATGACAACACGATTAAGGACAAATTTATAAAGCATTATGAGAGTATAAATATAGACGGAACTCCCCCTCAAAATGTGCATTGAGAATGGATCTTGAGAACAAATGCACTTTTCGAGAGAAAAGAATATGAGAGAGCTCCCCCTATATCCTTGCATAGGAGATTATCACAAGATTGACAGGATAAACAATATGAGTAATTTAGATAATTAACAACCATCAAGTCAACAAAAGATCTCCATGCAACAACAATAAAGAGTTTAAAACGATAGCATTCAACAACGAAGTTTTTTTAAACCAAACACATAAACTAAGTTCCAAGTTCACCGGACTCAACGACTCGAACCAAGGATAGATAGAAAAATTTGACATCTCTCCCCCTTTGGCATCAAGCACCACAAAGGATAGAGAAGAAGAGAGAGAGATGGAGAGACTAATCAGACTCCTCTGATGCAGCTTCATCTGACCCAGATTCTTCGTCGTCATCCTCAGACTCTGACGCATCAGGTGCTGGAGCAAAGGGATCCTCGATCTCTTCTTCACTTTCCTCGTCCTCTGAACACTCCAGATTCAGATGCCTTTGGATATCCTTGAGTCGCTTGGCATTCTTCTTCTGCTTTTCTGAGTTGCTCTTGCAAAGAACAAATATTGACTTCAAAGCCCGCAGAATAGGTGAAGAAGATCCGCTGGGAGCAGAAGCTGAAGGCGTAGCAGCAGAAGAGGTAGTACTCCTGGTGGAAGCCCTGGTGGCTCGCTGAGAAGGGGCCTTGATTGCCCTGACTTGAAGAGCCACATGCTTCCCATCACACTCAAATTGTTGTCCAGTCACTTGTTCAATCAAATGCATGATAAATGGAGCATATCCACAGCTCCTTCTGGGCTCCTGTCCAATGAGTCTGATCTCATTCCAGATGAAGTCAAAGACATCAAAGGGCCTCTGACCATCTTGCATTCTGCTCAGGAGGTTTCTGGAGTAAGAAAGGACATGAGAAGCATCACCTTCTTTGGGTGCCAAAGTCTTCCTGAAGAGTCTGTTCAGGATAGTAAAGAAGGGCTTCATCCCCTTGGTGTCACCTGGCTCGAACTCTGCATCCTCCTCATACAAGAAATTCAGATTTGATGCACCAAGAGAGACCTCATTGTGGATCTGATCTCTGTCCCTGGAGTCTGCTTCTGTAAAGTCAAGTAACCTGGCAAACTGAACATATGTAGCTTCATACCAGGTTCCCTCAGTCATCCAATGGAGAGTAGAGACTCGATCCCTGGAGACATACATAGTAGCATAGAACTGAGCTATGATCTCTATATTCCAATCATGCTGAAAAGCCATGATCCTTTTGGTGCCAGTTCTTTCACAAGCTGCAATAACTTCATTGAATATGGCATCATCTGCTGCTGCCATATACTCCCAATCAATCCATTGCATTGGGATAACATGATTCTTTCTAGGATAAATGACTGAAGCATAAAAGTCTTGCTGAAAGAATGTCCAGAAACGTGAGTCGATGGAAAAGCTGGTCATCCTCTTGGGGTTCTCCTCTCGTGCCTTTCGGACTTGTGCTGCTTTCCCTTTGTAGTTTACTGGCTTTCTTTGAAGTCTAGGGTTTCTTTCAGGCGGTTTTAATCTCGGCATATCTCTAGCTTGAGATCCTGAGGCACCTGCAATCCCTTTTCCTTTTCTTGATGGCAGAGTTGCTCCTCGTGGCACATTGACTGTCTGAGCAACCTGAGCAGCAGGTTCACTGATCGTAATCCCAGGTTGAGATCCTCGAGTCGAAGCTCTTTTAGTCCTTGCCCCAGTTGGTGTTTTGTGTTTTCGACTGGCGGCGACCTTAGCCGGATCCTGAGGAGGCTGATCACCTTGACTTGGATCCATTTGATATCAGCTGATAAGAGAGTAGCAAGATATGATAGATGAAACTAGAGAGAGAGCTGGCTTTAGTGCTGTACTGTCAACATCGGAAGTTCCGATATAATATCGGAAGTTCCGACTTTACATCGGAAGTTCCGACATAGAATTTCGGAAGTTCCGATATATTCGGTACAACTCTAAAACTAGGATACCAACCAAATCAACCAAGGGAAAGGAGTAAAACTTGAGATCTAAGAGAAGGAGGACTATACAAACAAGTCTACCCAAAAGATTTGAGCGATAGATTGACGAAATGAGGAATGACACGGATTGCTCTAGGGTTTACCTTGAAGATGAAGAATGAAATTTGAGAGGATGAACGTCTTCTAATCCGTGAGGCACTCCTCCTTGAGGTAGATCGGAGTTTCCGAAGAGTTGAAGACTCCGAAGACGACAAGAGATGAAAAAGTGAAGTGGAGGGAGAGAGAGGACGTATGGAAGCAAAGAGAGGGAATAAAGAAATGAGGGAGGGGCCAACCGAACCATCCTTATCATGCGTTTACACGCACTTCGGAAGTTTCGAAATTAGGTTCAGAAGTTCCGAACGATCTGATTTTCCAGAATGTCGGAAGGTCCGATATAATATATCGGAAGTTCCGATGAGATCAAGTTTCCAGCGAAAACAGAATCTGAACAGAATTCGGATATTCCGATTCAAATATCGGATGTTCCGAAGAGTTTAAAAACACAGAATTCGGATATTCCGATGATTGAGT
Source organism: Rhipidocladum racemiflorum (assembly GCA_036346355.1). NCBI lineage: Eukaryota > Viridiplantae > Streptophyta > Magnoliopsida > Poales > Poaceae > Rhipidocladum > Rhipidocladum racemiflorum. Next base: position 22,899,879 of record CM070584.1, on the reverse strand, counting down.
CAGATGTTCCGATGCGTTGATTTTTCCAGCTGACAAGGAAGAAATGACAGGATTTCTGAGATTTGAGAAATTGAGACTTTGAGTCAGTGAACTCGACAGTCATCCTACTTGTGATCAGAGACCAAAACAACAATCGAAGCTATGATCACAGGTGGAATGACTAAGATGCAATTGACAACACAACTCTTTCAAAGACAGATAATTAATTTTTGCAACCTTTTTATTTTGAAATCACCAAGAATAGTAACTATATATGCGAGCAAGATGTCAAGTCACATTCCGATAGTCTAGGATGTTTAGCTCACTTCTCAATTCGCAAAATCGTTTCTCATCAAGAGGTTTGGTGAATATATCGGCCAATTGTTTCTCGGTTCTCACATAGGTAATATCTATGTCTCCCTTAAGAGAGTGATCTCTAAGGAAGTGGTGTCGGATGTCTATATGCTTGGTCCGAGAGTGTTGAACAGGATTGTTGGCTATTTTAATCGCACTCTCATTGTCACATAAGAGTGGTACTTTCTCCATGTTAAATCCAAAATCCTTCAAGGTTTGCCTCATCCATAATAATTGTGCACAACAACTTCCTGCGGCAATGTATTCGGCTTCGGCGGTGGATAGAGCCACTGAATTTTGTTTCTTTGAGGACCAAGACACTAGTGATCTACCTAGAAATTGACAAGTCCCCGAGGTGCTTTTTCTATCCACTTTGCAACCCGCATAATCAGCATCCGAATAACCAATCAAGTCGAATTTTGATCCTTTAGGATACCAAAGCCCTAAACTAGGTGTGTGAACTAAATATCTAAGAATTCTTTTCACAGCTATTAGGTGGCACTCTCTCGGAGCGGCTTGAAATCTTGCACACATACACACACTAAGCATAATATCAGGCCTAGATGCACAAAGATAAAGCAATGAACCTATCATGGATCGATATACCTTTTGATCCACAGGGTTACCTTCTTCATTTAGGCCGAGATGTCCGTTTGTCGTCATGGGTGTATGGATTGGCTTGGCGTTCTCCATGTCAAACTTCTTAAGTATATCCTTTATGTACTTTGTTTGACATAAGAACGTCCCTTCCTTGAGTTGTTTGATTTGAAATCCGAGAAAGAATTTCAATTCACCCATCATTGACATCTCAAATCTCTTCGTCATCAACCTACTAAACTCTTCACAGAAGCTTTTGTTAGTGGAGCCAAATATAATGTCATCGACATATATTTGGCACACAAATAAATCATCATCAACATATTTTGTGAAGAGAGTAGGATCGACTTTACCAATTTCGAAACCCTTTTTAATAAGGAAATCCTTAAGGCATTCATACCATGCTCTAGGTGCTTGCTTAAGCCCATAGAGCGCCTTATGGAGTTTATATACATGCGTAGGGTTTTTGTGATCCTCCATTCCCGGCGGTTGCTCAACGTAAACCAATTCGGCAATTGGACCATTTAGGAAAGCACTCTTGACATCCATTTGATAAAGCTTGAAATCATGGTGAGTAGCAAATGCAACTAATATACGAATTGACTCAAGTCTAGCTACGGGAGCATAGGTCTCACCAAAATCCAAACCTTCAATTTGAGTGTATCCTTGAGCTACCAACCGAGCCTTGTTTCTTGTGACAACTCCGTTTTCATCTTGTTTGTTGCGAAAGACCCATTTGGTTCCTATCACATTTTGATCTGGTCTTTCCACCAACGACCACACCTTGTTTCTAACGAAGTTGTTGAGCTCTTCATGCATTGCCATTACCCAATCCGGATCTTTTAGTGCATCTTCCACCTTCAACGGTTCCAAAGTAGACACAAAAGAGTAAAATTCGCAAAAATTAGCTACTCTTGAGCGTGTAGTTACCCCCTTTTGAATGTCGCCTAGAATGTTGTCGACGGGGTGATCTCTTTGAATGCTTTGATGCACTCTTGGATGTGGTACTTGAGATGTTTATTGAATTGACTCATTATCTTCAACTTGATCATCCTCCAAGAGTTTGCTTGAACTATCTTGATGAATGTCTTGATTTTGATTTGAGGTAGGAGGCTCTACTTGCATAGAAGAATTGTCTTGATGCTCCTTTTCTTGCGGCCTCACTTCACCTATAGCCATCTTCTTGATTGCAATGCTTGGCTCTTCCTCATTTTCTAACACATTTAAATCAACTTGCTCTACTTGAGAGCCGTTAGATTCATCAAATGTCACGTCTCTCGCTATTTCAACACAACCCGAGGTTTTGTTGAAAACGCGATAGGCATAGGAATTTGATCCATATCCTAACAAGAACCCTTCATCGATCTTTGGAGCAAACTTGGAGTTCTTAGGCTTCTTGTTAAGGATAAAATATTTACTACCGAAAACTCTAAAATATGAAACATTTGGTTTGTTACCGGTGAGGAGTTCGTAAGCCGTTTTCTTCAATATTTTGTGGAGATATAAACGGTTGATGGAGTGACATGCGGTGTTGACGGCTTCCGCCCAAAATTGATCGGAAATCTTGTATTCATCAAGCATTGTCCTTGCCATCTCGATCAACGTCCGATTCTTTCTTTCCACCACTCCATTTTGTTGAGGGGAGTATGGAGCGGAGAATTCGTGCTTGATCCCTTCTTCATCAAGAAATTCTTCGACTTGAATGTTCTTGAATTCGCTTCTATTATCACTTCGAATCTTCTTGATCTTCAACTCGAATTCATTTTGAGCTCTTCTTGCAAATTTCTTGATTGTCCCTTGTGTCTCACTTTTCTCTTGCAAAAAGAACACCCACGTGAAGCGTGAAAAATCATCAACAATGACTAAACCATATTTGTTACCTCCGATGCTTATATAAGCAACGGGTCCGAAGAGGTCCATGTGTAGAAGCTCCAATGGTCTTGTCGTTGTCATGATGTTCTTTGCTGGATGACGCACTCCAACTTGTTTTCCGGCTTGACAAGCGCTACAAATCCTATTTTTCTCAAACTCAACATTCGTTAGTCCAATGATGTGATCACCCTTTAAAAGCTTGTCGAGGTTCCTCATGCCAACATGAGCTAGTCGGCGATGCCACAACCAACCCATGCTAGACTTTGCCATCAAGCATGTTTGAAGTTTAGCGCTATTTGAATTGAAATCAACCAAATAGAGCTTACCCTTCAAATATCCTTTAAAAACAATTGAGGAATCGTCTCTTCTAAAGACGGTCACATCCACATTAGTAAATAGACAATTATAACCCATCTCGCAAAGTTGCGACACGGATAGCAAATTGTAATTTAAGGACTTAACTAGCAAGACATTTGATATCGAATGATCATTAGAAATAGCAATTTTACCTAAACCCATTACCTCACCTTTACCATTATCACCAAACACAATATTTTCATATTGTGATCCTTTTTCATCAAAAGATGAAAACATTTTCTTTTCTCCGGTCATGTGGTTTGTGCAACCACTATCAAGCACCCAACTTGATCCCCCGGAGGTATAGTCCTACGAAAAACACATCAAGTCTTGTTTTTAGGTACCCAAATCTTTTTGGGTCCTTGCATGTTAGTAATCAATACTTTTGGTACCCACACCTTCTTTTTGCTCACATCATTAGAGTGGTGGACACCGATATAATGAGCAACCACTTTACCACGGTGGTTCCTCTTCAACATATAAGATGCATAGTGAATAGACTTAGATGTATGACATTGAGGATGCCCTTTTGATTCTTGCCCGGTCTTGATGACATGTGTAGTGGTCAATGGTTGTTTGTCATTTCCTTTGACAAACTTGATGCATTCCTTACCTTTTACCACCACACGGTCATTTCCTTTGCATTCATACTTATCATATCCTAACCCTTCTTTGTTTTTGTTGCCTTGACCATTTATGGTCTTATATAGGGCATCCTTGGATTGATAAGTTTTCATGCAACCGTATCTTACCAAGGCACTTAGTCTCTCGTTTTCGCTTTTTAATACTTGCATTAATGTCAACAATGTAGCAACGAGAGAAACCATTGCTAGTGGAAGGAATAGAAGCCATTGTAGAATCAATAATTAGAGAATTAAGATCATTAAGAGATTCAATTTGCACTTCAAGAGCTTGAAGATTGTTTTCTAGTCTTATGACATTCTCTTGAAGTGACTCATTTGACCTCTTAAGCAATACTATTGAATTATTAGCTAAATCAAGCTTTTTGGTTAACAATTCAATTGTCTCCTTTTCTTTTGTAAGGACCTTCTCGAGATCAAGGTTTTTCTTTTTCTCACAAATAAGCAACTCTTCTTGCTTCTCAAGAGTTTCCTCTTGGCTATCTATTCTTTTCAATAGCTTATGGATCTTATCAATGGCCGATTTGCTTAAATCACAAAATAGAGCATCATCATCATCATTATCATCACTATCTAATTCACTATCACTACTTGGAGGTTTTGACTTAGTCATTACCTTCCGCCCTTTTGCCATGAGACAAATGGGTGTGTAAATGCGTTAATAAATTGTCGCTCATGTCGCCGAAGAGTGATTTTGTTGGAGGAGCGGCTTCAATGGCGGCGGTGGCGACTCCTTCATCATCGGTGTCGAGTCGAGTCGTTTGAATCCCATTCTTCGCCAATATGGGCTCGCCAGGTACTTCTTCTTGTAGCCTTTAATTTTCTTGCTTGGCTCACTCTTCTTTTGCTCATTTGAGGAGGTCTTCTTCTTTGGACAATCGGCGATGAAGTGTCCAACTTCACCGCACTCATAGCAAGCCCTCTTCATATTTCTTCTTCTCCTTACTTGTCATTGAAGTTCTTCTTGAATTTGCTTGACCCGTCATACTTGAGAAATTTCTTGAACTTTCTCACAAACAACGCCAAGTCTTCCTCATCTTCGCTTTCATCTTCCTCATCATCACTTGATGTTGATTCTTCCTTTTTGCTTGCCTTCAAAGCTATTTGCTTCGGTCTTGAGCTCGAGCTTTGCTTGGCAAGGTTCTTCACTTCTTTTGCTTCTTCCTCTATAAGCTCATGTGATAGAATTCTTCCTAGCACATCATTAGGAGTAAGCCTTTTAAAATCTTTTCGCTCTCGTATAAGTGTTACGAGAGTCGAATTCCTTGGAGCAAAGGCTCTCAACATCCTCTTCACCACTACATGGTCAGTCATGTCCTTGCTTCCAAGCCCTCTTATCTTGTTCACAAGAATCATCAATTGATCATACATTTGTTGAGGTGTCTCGTCATCATTCATGACAAATCTCCCCAACTTTCCTTCTAACAACTCGATTTTTGATTCTCTTACACTTGAAGTTCCTTCGTGAGCTACTTGGAGTGTGTCCCATATTTCTTTGGCTTCTTCTAAGCCATTCACTTTGTTAAACTCCTCGGGACTCAATGCTCCAAGTAACACGCTCGCGGCTTGAGCATTTTGGTGGATGTTTTGCTCTTGCTCCGATGTGAGCTCCATGTCATCTTCCGGCATATCCAAACCTGTGCAAACAATCTTCCAAACACTAGGATGAAGAGACATCAAATGCATTTTCATTTTGTGCCTCCAAGCGGAATAGTACGTGCCATCAAAGAAGGGAGCATGCCCGGAGGGCACAGTGATATATGAATGCGAAGAAGAAGTATTCAACTTTTCATAATTGAAAGGAATTTGAGCTCCCTGATTGGATGTAGATGTGGCTTCCTCTTTGCTCTTTCCGGGAGTTCCATCTCCGACCCTCGGACTATTTTGCTCGTCCGTCACGACAACCTTCAACCCTGTATTCACCATCACGTTCCCTTCAAAAGGTTAGGCCTTCGAGAAGGTTTGGCTCTGATACCAATTGAAAAGAGGTGACAATTTGCCTAGAGGGGGGTGAATAGGCTAATTAAAATTTTGACAATTTAAAGCAGCGGAAAAAGGAACGGATATTCCGATCTAGTATCGGAACTTCCGATATCTTCGGAACTTCCGAGATCAATTCGGAATATCCGATACACTTTGAACAAGTAGACTTAAAATTAGGATAAGCAGTTTGAACTACTTGTTCTCAGCAAATGAAATAAGCAACAAAGTAAATTCACGTGACTAAAAGACGAAAAGAGACAAGATGGAACACAATAATTTGTTTCCCGGAGTTCGGATCCTTGAGGGGATCGTACGTCTCCGTTGAGGAGGCTCCAAGGAGCCGGGTCTCTTCCAACCCTTTCCTCCCAAACCTCGGTCGCACTTGAGGCTTGACTTCACTATTTGGTTCCTTCCCTTTCGGAGGCGGAGCCGGCCTTCACAAACTTTTCACGGCGTCCCACAATCGTTGGGAGATCGTGAGCGACGCCTAGCCGTCTAGGAGTCCTTCAACCTCTAAGAGAAATAAATGCACTTGAATCTCGATCTTGGAGAGGTTCTCTACTTTCTCAAGATGAATAACAACTTAGCCCTTGACTTCCAATCACACTTGACAAACTCTCACTCACTAAATGATCCCTAAGATCAAGGAGGAGAGAAAGCTCAAAGGATGCTCTAGAGAATGCTCAAGAAGCTCAAGTAAATAGCTCAAGCAAGTGTGTAACCAGCAAAAGGAGTGGGAGAGGAGTATTTATAGTTTTGGTTCAAAACTAGCCGTTACCCTTGCACTCAGCCACTCTTCGGAATGTCCGAAGCATACTTCGGAACATCCGAAGAGTGCAAATTACCAGAACTTGGAAAGCTTCCAACGGTCGAAAAACTACAGACATCGGAATGTCCGATAGCAACTTCGGAACATCTGATGTCACCCAGAGAGGGAACCAACCTAACAACACTAAGTCCTTATCGGAATATCCGAAAATAGACATCGGAACATCCGAACAAAACAGAGAGTTCCCAAACAGGAAAACAACCACTTCGGAACTTCCGAAGAGGCAACTTCGGACAGTCCGAACCAAACAGAGAGTTCCCAAACAAGAGAATAACAGGCATCGGAACATCCGATGTACCACATCGGAATGTCCGAACCTAGAAGAGCACAACGGACTAAAGCACAACTACACTTCGGAACTTCTGAAACATCGGAATGTCCGATACGACATCGGAACATCCGACTTGAACTTTAACACAAACTCATTCCGAAGCTAGAGAGAACACTTCTAACCTTTGAGAGACTCGACTAAATTCATCTTGAGTGAGGAGACCATCTCTAAGTCATTTTCAATGCATCCCTCTTAATAGTACGGCATTCCTATGACTCAACAGATTAAAATTACAAGCATAAATACCGTTTTTCTTACTCAACATCACTAGGGGATACTTCGCGCACATAGACGATCTCTTCTTGAAGCATTTACCTGTTCATAAACTAGTTGAACACATTAGTTTCTTTAATCGTTTGTCTTTAATCACCCAAAACACTTTTAGGGGGCCTAGATGCACTTTCACTAACTCCTTAGTCATCTTAGCACGGCTGTGCCCTTTCCCTATCCATCCACACGAGGGGCCCAGAGGTATCTCTCCTGTTATCTAGGAGGGGCAAATCGTATCTTGATCATCACACCCTTGGCGATGTATCGTGGCATACCCAGTAGTCATATTTATAACTACCCTGTTACGGTGTAGTGTTTGATGATACCGAAGCATACAAGTCTACATGCTAGGCATCCATGACAATCTCAGGTCGAAGGACCATATAGGCGTACCACTCGAGACTATACACTGATGGCACTATAACAGATAACAACTCACAGCGTCTCGGAGTAGGTCTTGTCCGACTACTCATGTTCTTCAACATGTGTTCACATTATTGGTTCGATATTTCCATATCTATGGTATGTGAAACATTACCATCAACCAATATATGTGCTGATTAAATCATCACCGCTCCTCGTAATGATATGGATCAGGGACTCGTTTAGAATAATGTCACTTGACAATGTGTTTCACAATCAGATCGTATCCAATGAACAAAGTCGTAACATTTATTCAGGGAACTGATAAACAAAGTTATCATAATTACATGAACAATGACGTATTACAATCATCACCATGATTGATCTAGGGCATATTCACTTCAGAAAGAAGCCTGTGGAAAAGGCAATTCCAAACTTGAATCTTCCATTGGAAGAAACCGCCAAAAATAATGTGTGCGCACACATTGGCGGAGAAAAACTAAAGGAACTTGCTCCTGAAATGGGAAATAGTAGTGAAGAGCAAGTAGAAGTGCATGAAGCACACCATGACGAAATGGCCATAAATTTTGTAATAACAGGAGAATCGATGAATAGAACAACAACCAATGTCGATGCATACTTTGCAAAGAAGATTACCACGATCATTAATCATGATCCCGAGCCTGCATCTCTCGCAGAGTGCAAGAAAATGCTCGATTGGGAAGAATAGAAGAAGACAATCACTGCAGAGTTAGTCTCTCTGAACAAAAGAGAGGTGTTTAGGCCTGTGTGCTGCACACCTCCCCATATAAACCCTGTAGGTCACAAATAGGTTTTTGTTCGGAAGAGGAATGAAAATAATGAAGTTGTAAGGTACAAGGCAAGGCTTGCCGCTCAAGGTTTCACTCAACGTCCTGGGTTGATTATGAAGAAACCTATTCTCCGATCATAGGAGGAATTACCTTTAGATACTTGATCTCAATGACAGTCAACTAGAAGTTGAGAATGAAACTTATGGATGTTATCACAGCATATTTGCATGGAAACTTGGATTCGGAGATATACATGAAAGTACCGGAAGGTATCCCTATCCCGAACCAAGACAGAGCAAACAGAAACCTATATAGTGTGAAATTGGAGAAATCACTGTATGGGCTGAAGCAGTCAGGAAGAATGTGGTACAATCGCTTGAGTGACTTTCTCTGCAAAAAAAGGCTACACGAACAGCGAAGATTGTCCATGTGTAATTATACAACGATCCCCGAATGGATTTTGTATAATCTCCATCTATGTAGATGACTTGAACATCATTGGGACGGATGAAGAAATTGAAGAAGCATGCTCATACTTGAAGCCTGAGTTTGAAATGAAAGATTTGGGTAAAACCAAGTTCTGTTTAGGCTTGCAGCTTGAACATGTCCAAGGCGGAATCTTGGTACACCAATCATCCTACACGCAGAAAGTGTTGGAGAGATTTGGTTTTGAAAAGGCATACCCCGCAAATACCCCAATGGTCGGAAGGTCACTCCAAGCAGACCTAAACCCATACAGGCCTAGAGAAAAGGGGGAGGAAGTCCTGGGAGCGAAATTCCCATATTTGAGTGCAATTGGAGTGCTCATGTACCTTGCGAATAGCACTAGGCCGAACATTGCGTTCGCAGTGAATTTGCTAGCACGGTACAGTGCAGAACCCACCAAAAGGCATTGGAAAGGGGTGAAGGATATCTTCCGTTACCTCCTAGAAAGCAAAGATCTCGGCTTGTTCTATAGAAGAAATAATGAATTGAATTTGGTTGGCTATGTCGATGCCGGATACCTATTGGACCCGCATACTGGCAAGTCCCAAACCGGTATGTTTTCCTTTGCGGTGGAACAGCAATTTCTTGGAAATCGTCTAAGCAGACTCTTGTCTCGACGTCGACAAACCACTCAGAAATAATTGCCTTGTATGAAGCCTCTCGAGATTGTGCATGGTTTCAAAGAATAGTTCACCACATCCAGAAGTCATATGGTCTGAACATGGAACAAACCTCCACTATTATCTATGAAGATAATGCAGCTTGTGTTGCTCAAATGCAAATAGGATATGTGAAAAGTAATCTCACGAAGCATATCAACCTCAAGTTCTTTTATGCCTATGAAATGCATAAGATGAACGAGATAAAGATACTGCATACTAAGTCGTGTGAAAATCTCGCAGATTTATTCACTAAGTCACTCCCGGCATCTTCTTTTGAAAGATGTGTTAGAGAAAATCGGGATGATGAGGCTTAGAGAAGTGCATATTTCAGGAGGAGAATTTTCACATACTCCTACATAAATCTCGAACATGAAGTTTGAGTACCTAACGTGAATCTAGAAGATTAACATTGAAGTTTGAATGGATTGTACTCTTTTCCTTAGTAAGTTTTTCATTGAAGTTTTCTTACCCAACGTGAAAGTTTTTGATGAGGCAATCCGTGCAACACATCAAGCGTATGCTATGTACTTTTTCTCTAAGTATTTTTCTCACTGGGTTTTTCTGGAGTTTTGATGAGGCATATGCATCTCACGGTGAAGAGTCCAAAGGGGAGTGTTAGAAAACTCGGCCCATGTGACCCATGTGAACTCTCCTGAAACTCTAGTAGTAGGTTATAAATAGGAGGTAGGGGGTCACCCCATTGTACATGTACAATCAGAATAATAAAGCAGAGCAGTCCCTGTTCTTCATTTTAGATTAACTAGTAAGATGGACCGTGCGTTGCAACGGAATTTCAAAAGAGAATAATACATAATTATAGTGCAGGATCCTAAACCATACAGTAAATCAATTTTCTGTAACACACATATCAAGCAAAACATATCTTTATAAGCTAGTAAATAAATCAAATCATCTATATTGGGTTGTCCTGCAGATTTACAACTATGGGTTAGTAAAGGAATAGTGACTCACCTACTGGGTCTTGGGCCCTAATGTTCTGGCTCAAAAATGATCTGAACTGAAGTCGAGAGAGACCCGTCGCCGTGCTGCTCCAATCGAAAGCCCTAATGGCTCCAATGGCGCCTCCCCTTCTCCTCCTCCTCCCCATCCTCGCCGCCGCCACCCCATCCGCCCACCCGGCCCACCCCGGCGAGCAGCCGTCATGCGCAGCCATTGCCGACAAGCCTGCGCTGACGCCGGAGCGGCGGGAGGCGCACGGCGGGGGGCGCATCCTGGACATCACCCACTACTACCGGGAGGACATGCCGTCGTGGGAGTCGGACGCCGGAGTGGGTCAGTTCCTGTGGCTTCCCCGCTCCATGCGCAACGGCTCACGCGCTAACAACTCCGATATGCGGCTGCCCACCCACACTGGCACCCACGTCGATGCCCCCGGCCACGTGTTTCAGCACTACTTCGACGCCGGCTTCGACGTCGACTCCCTCGACCTCGACGTCCTCAACGGTGAGCTCACTCCGCTGCGGCTGCCGCCCTTTTTTCTTTTTTACATATCAATTACGGAATATTGGTGACGTAGTGGCCGTTTCAAACGTGTTCTGGGTTCCTTTTGTTTCTTTCCGAATGCTTAGCGGTATGCTGTTGCATGTTTGCATTGCTAATCTGGGTTTCAGTTACTTGCAAGTGAGGGGTTTTGAGTACTACTATGATGTTCAGGTGATCGATTGATATGTGAATACGTTTGGAACTAGTGAAGTGGTCTGCCCAATTTGGCGGTATTGTGTTGTTAGAATTTTGATTTTCAGAAGAACATAACTTCTATCTTCATAAATTGGAAATGATTACAAAATCAGAAAAACTTTCTCAAATATAAGAAACTCTTTTCATTGAAACAATCAAACAATTACAGTTCTGTTGGAACTTGGAACGGCCTAATGTTAGTGTAATGTTTACTGTCCAAAATAATATAACTTTGAATATTACTAAATTGACAATTCTTATAAAATCTGCAACACTGTATCAAAAACATCATTTTTTTTGTTGCTAAACAATCAAATAAGTACCCCTCAAAAAACAAAAATCAAAGCATTATATGCATATCTCTGATTTGTGTCTTCATGCCTTTTGGTGAAACTTGTGGCTGAGAGGCAAACTGGTTTCTTACCAATTGTCACTTAGGCTCCTAAAATTTCAGTTTCACAAAATATATCACTTATTAAAGTAACCCCCCCCCCCCCCCCCCCAAGCAATCCCAAAGAGTGTTTACTAAGCATCTAATTCATAATACACATAGGCGTTATTCTGAAATTAATTCTAGCTGTGTGTGGGCAATACATCAATATATTATGTGTTGGTTCGGTGGTTTTAGGGTGTAATCCAATTACAGTGAAAAGGGATTATGTGTTTGCGTGTGCATGTGTAGAAAAAGTCCTCCTCGCCGGTACTATAACTTGCATCAAACTGTGGGCAAACTAAGTGCTAACAAATTAACAGATCAAAATTTTTACTTTTTACAGATTAACCTAGCATTTTTGCATTTCCCCTTTTTTCGCTGATTAATGTCAGAATTTCTAGGACATAAAATTAAACATGATGCTCTTATTTTCACCACAATTTTCAATAGATATATTAGAAAATTTTGAAGTAAATGACACTTCGATGATGCAAAAGTTTGCAGATTTGACAGATTACAGCTACTAGTTTTGCTGCTTTGGAATGGATCGTGCTTGGTGTGTGGGAGATGTGCTGGTGCCGGGGGGGGGGGGGGGGGCATGTGTATAATGTTACTGGTGGGAGTTGCCCAATGATCCAAGAAAGTGTTCTTATGTAAAGACATTCCGTTCATCAAATATATTACTTGTAAATTTCTAGCAACTAGTAGCACTAGAAATTTGAAACATGACATGTACCTGATGGCAGGGTAGGGAGAGAGCAATACTGGAGAAACAGATAACATATATCATGTCATAGTTCCTCTTCCTCGATATAAAGTGGTGATAGCATCCTATAGAAGTTTCTTGTCCTAAAAAATTAATTTTGTTGTTCTGCATGCTTCAAACATTTTCTTGCGGAGTGTCTAAATTTTTCTTGTAAACTGTTGTTACGTAACAAAATTTTATTCTGTATTGCGTGGACCTGAGCACAGTTGATTCCACATGCATGCAAAAATAAGTGGTTCTGCACATAAGACATGCCCTATGCAGATAAGAAAAGGCATTACATAAGCGTGCATTGTGTACATTTGAAATCAATCAGTACACAGTGAACAAATAGATGTACATCTTTACTACATGTAATATATATGTAATTATTCTATATCGCTCTAACAGTTGGTTTTGTTTATTAGGTCCTGCATTGTTGGTTGATGTTCCAAGGGATAAAAATATTACTGGTAAAATTACTTTGTTCAGTCCTTGTTAGCGTGGCAATTGGCATAATGCTAGTGATGTTTTACTTAGTATCTGTTGAATTTGACATTGTTTGAAATTTAAATATTGCGTTGATCCATTCATTGCAGCTAAAACGATGGAATCTTTACATATTCCAAAAGGAGTTCAACGTGTACTTTTTAGAACGTTAAACACTGACAGGTAATGGATTTCAACACAATTATATGCTCATTTGTGGTAAGCACACTTCATTATTTTTTATGCGAACATTCTTAGTTTTTTTATTATATAATATATATGGGGACACATCTAGTACAAACTAATATTTAAGTGCAATCATGCAAATTTTTCATGTAGATCGTTATATAAGAGATGGGTGGATTAGAGTCCTGAGGGCTTGAGGTTACATGAGCGGGTAACTTTCCGTATAACTCCCTTACATGTTAAAAGATCAAATCATGTGGGCCTTCTTAAGTCCCTACACTTCATCCCTCATCTAGAAGTGTATGTGTGAGTTTGCATGATTGCACTCAAATAATATTTTGCACTTGATATGTCCCTTATACATATTTTTAATGATTTGACACAGTGCTCATTAATGACTAATATATTTGGTCTGTAATATTGAATAAAAGAATTAGCTTGTCATGTACTTAGTAGCACACAACGAGGGTAAACATCCGTCGGAGGGAGGTCAGACGGCGAAGACTTGAGAGCTAGAATGGCGCTAATTGGAGGACAGCGACTAGGGGAGGAACAGAACTAAAATAGCCGGTCAAGGGATAGACCACAACTGGACTTTAGGGACTTAGTCTTTTCTTAATTCATCTTTGCTTGATGAAAGAAGATACAATGTTATCCCTTTTATAGGGATGACTTGACTTAACCCTACTAAATAATCTTTGACATAAGAAACAAACTAACATAAGATAAGGATCCAAAGTAACCAAATCAATCTAATCCCTAACAGCTGAAACTAATGGCGCAAAAACAGTACCATGGTGAACATGGTGCTACAGTAACCACTCACATAACACAGCTGACATATGCATCAGCAAAAAAAAAATATGAATCAACTGCTCTGAAACTACTATTAGGAATAATTTTATTTATTCTTATCTCGTTGGCCATGGCCTCTGCCCTCTCTATGTAGTTAGAGAATGAAAATTTCTGAGAAACGACAGGTTGCTTTAAATTTTGAGTATTTAAATCAACTGCCTTCCCAAAGGTTTGCATCTTGCTATAGGCACTGCAAAACTGATGTTGTTAGTTTCTTTTTGTATCCTTGATTTAGGGGAAATTTTGAAATAATCCCCCGGTTGCTACTAGTTTGATTCCACGTACATTTTGTTTCGTGCATACAGCCCCCTAGAGGAATGCAAAAACACCCCCTTGCCGTGACCTGACGGAAAATGCTGACATTGTGCTGTACTGCTGTTGTGACTTAACTGGCTAATCATGGCACTTGCGTAGCAAATTACTCGAGATCAGTGTGGCAAGGGGCTCTCTCTCTCTACACATTGACAGTTCCTCAATCTGTCCTGTGTTGCTCTCTCGGGTGTACTGCGTCGACGGCTAAACCTGGCGGCAGCGGTCCACCACAGCGCTCTCCTTCCCATTCTCCAACTCCCTCGCACTGTTAGCTACACTGATACCTGCCAGTGCTAGACCTATTCAGCCTTCCAGAATCCAGACTACCAACCCGTACTGTTTGAACACCCATAACTCTCGGAGTTTGTTTACTTTTATGGCATGCCGTTTTTCATGCTTGCATATATCTATTTGGGAATGCTATTTTCCCTATTTTTGCCTAATTATGATTTTTTGTGCATCCATAATGACTTGTAGGCTCGCCTATTATATTAATATAGTTTTCTTTAAAAAATATCTTGTAACATGCAATTTTCTGAAGAACCGCACTATGTGCTTTGTATTATGTGTACTCTGCTGAACTCTCTGGTGAACTGTGTTAAATGGGGAAAAACTAAATTCCATGAAACTGTTGTCTTGTAGGGAGCTAATGTGGCAGAAAGAGTTTGACACAAGTTATGTGGGATTTATGAAGGATGGTGCTCAATGGTTGGTAGACAACACGGATATTAAGCTTGTCGGTGAGTTGAACTAGCCATGCATCCTTTTAAGAGGTCCTTCATTCTATCTGTTTATTGACTCATATTATTGAGTTCTTGTAGACATCTATGTTAACCTTGTGCACATGGTTATTGTTTGGGTATGTTTACTTTGCCCCTAGGATAGGAATTTGTTTCTCATTGTTTTCCAACTCCATAGGAACCGTGCCGGCATGCATGGGTGCCCATCTGAACTTCATTTTTTGTGTGCATCATTAGCATATTAGGACACAAATTGCAGGGTTTCAGCCCACTCAGTCCAGATACACCATGCACTCTTTCATTGCACAAGCCACAGCCTATTAAATTCATTGTTGAATTTCTTCTGCTCCCTGCAATTCCTTTTTACGAGTCACCTTCCTGTTCGCTCCTTCCACAACAGCCCTGTTCTACTTCAGTCAGCTTGTGTCAAGCCGGTGCATCTGGAAACCACAGTAGTTGTCTTCTCAGGAGTTAGACTGGTCCATGGAAAAACACTTGACCGGAAGCTGCATTGTACTTTCTTCACTAATTGGCTGTGTGCAATCCTACGATATTGCTGAAACAAGTGCGGCATAACAGCCCTCTCCTTTAGACAAATCTCTATGTCTGGCTCTGCAATCCTACAAACTTGCAACTCAGTGATTAGGTTAATAACCATAAATGACTTGAAAGAGAGTTTTGCTTAATGCAATTGTTTTGTACCACTGTTGGTGTGCTCCAACTCACTGAATTCAAGCATCGTGTTGGCCTGAACTTCACGGCTATAGAACTCTCCAATCTGGAGGAAGTGTTTGGCCTATGAATGCATGGAAGTGGTGAAAGATGTCACCTAGCAGATACTTAACCAAAGATCGAAGCCTGCCGAACCACAACAGGGTGAATCAAGCAATTTGTCTTGTGCTAGTACCAACGAAGGAATTAACAAGAGCAAGGTAAAAGGTTTCTTCTCTCATAAACTTCATAACAGAAGTGGAGAACTTGAATAATAATGTTTTGAGTGCATGGGGCATCGTGGACTAAACAAATGTTAAAGAAACACTAACTCGACTAGAAAACGAGTTACAATGCGGTCTGGTAACATAAGACTTGACGTAACACATGGCTTCTGGTTGTATTGGTGTGTGCCCTTACCGTGGAACCCATGGGTCAGGCGCCTCTGGCCTAACTAATCTTGGCGTGATTAGTTGCTGTTGTAGGTGGTCCTCTAGGTCTCTGTTATAGATAGAATTAGCTGAACCCAAGAAGGACCTGGTACCTTGAAGTTTAAACTGAGAAGATCTTCTTGAGAGCATATGTCTTAGTTTCTCTTTGTATAGGATGTTTTTTTTGCTTATTTACCTTTTGGCCTTTGGCCCCTTGTACATAGATATATGTTGGCCTCTTGGCCCCCATGGAATTGAGCTGAGTTCCAATTCAATTCCAACATGATATTAGAGCCTGGGTTAGCACTTCCTCTACCAGCACTGTCCTCCGTTGGCTTCTAGTTGCCGTCACTTGAGCACCACCCAAGCTCTCTCTCCCTCTCTCATCTCCCCTATGCGAGTCGTTGCCTTTGTTCTTCCTGGACACTTGTCGTCGCTTGCGCGCGCTCTGCCATGGCCACGGCCACCTGAGGCACTATTCGGCTGCGATCGAGCCCCTGATTCTTTTCCCGAGCGCGATTTGCTGCCCCAAACTTCTGATTTGGTTACCTTTGCCTCTATTTGTGCTAACCAGAGCTCTGGATTGGCCCAATCCCACCGCCATGTGATGGATTTGATGCCATCGGCAGCGGATTTTGGTTTCCTGATCTGGTCGGAGACAGATGAGCTGCTTTGGCTTCTCCATTAGCTTCAACTTGGAGCTAGCAAGAGCTGCTTTGGCTTCTTCACTCACTTCAGTGTGGAGCCACAATTTTGGCCTCTCGATCCAGCTTCATCTTCTTGGCCTAGCTTCGGTTTCTTTTCCTAGGTTTGCCTTCATGGCCAAGCTATGCTTTTGCGGCTTCAGCTATTCCACCATAGTACATCGATGCAATTTGGCTCCAATTGTCTTTTGTGCAATCTTCGTATCTAATAACAAGCAAGTACCCACTATTAGGTAGTATATAGTTCTCATGTAAATATAATAATGACCACTTAAGGAAAAGATTTACCGGTTGATATTTGATGCGTCTTAGTAATTCTTTCCAGTTAATTAAGATATTGAACCGAAAAGTACTGGACATATGCATATCCGCATCATCCTCTCCTTCAAGGAAAGCCGTCCTGGGCTTTCGCCTCAACTTTTGATAATCTACAACATGGTTATCACAGCGCCCCGGTGAGGCGAGTCGCCTTCGGGGCGCCTGGACGCCTAGGTGCTTGTCTAGGCGACCATTGGAGTTTGAACTAGTTTGCAGGTATAGTATTTAACCAGTTAGTAAAATATTAACAACTAGGATATAATATAAAAGTTAACTAGTAAAACAGAAGTGGATATCTTGGATACATAGACAAAGACATTCAAACATGTATATAATGTTCCAAGGACATGGACATTCAAACATCGATATAATCATGTAATGTTCCAAGGACATGGACATTCAAACATCGATATCTAAGTCTAAATCATCTTGACTCTCATCAGTTGGTCCACTCCCACGAGGAGGAGTACGTGGCGCTTGGCCATAATCATCTTCGATCTCTAGATCATCAGGCACCAAATGTTCATAGATTTCATCATCTTCTGATCCTTGCTCTTCTCCTTCAGCTGTTGAGCTTAAACTTGCACCACGTTGTGAGTACATCCTAGTCATCCTAGGAAGATTGCGACCCCGAAGTGCTAGTGATGCACTGGTGGCTTCATCAACATCTGCCCAAGAAAGAATTTCTCCATGAACTTCTTCGGTACTCGTCAACCCATTCATTGTCCCATTGGAACTCTTCTAAGATTAAAGGGTTGAAATTTGTCCCTTCTACACGCCTCTTTTGAAAATGTTCCGCAATCTTTCTATTGTATTGAATGTAGACGAAATCATTCAATCTTTAGTGCTCCAACCGGTTTCTTTTTTTTGTATGGATCTGGAAAGCAATTACTTGTCAATAACAGAAAATTACATCACCGTCTATAAAATAAAGACAACTTAAATGCTAGTTGCTCACAAATTAGAAGGTGCTCCAATTGCGCTCACAACCGGAGGCCGAACAACAAAGGCCGAGGATGCGTCTTGCAAACTTTTGAAGCTCTCTAGCAAGGCAACCAAAAACATCCCACCAATCAACTAAAATGTAAAACATTGTATATACGTTTGAAACATAGAAATTAGAATGTTTAAAATTGAATCAACTAAGGCTAGAAGTTTAGCACTTACGAGGGCTCTTTGTTTTTTGTTGCATCGCAACTGATTGCTTTCCAAAGCTCTTCCTCATTTTCTCATAGTCATCCGCTTGGTCACTTATTTTTCTAAGCAAATTGTCATCACAATTAATCATCTTTTCAAGCACATCATTGAATGCAATCCGGAGCCTCGAAGCATAGTCAATGTCTTTTTCTTTGATCTCAAAAAACTTGTTTGGGTTCAAAAACAATGCAGCCCCATGCAACTTTTGCTCCATCTGATGCAGCCACCGCCTCTCAATAATGTCCATTACCTTCTTTAGTAGCCTTGGTTTGCTTCCGTAAGACTCCTCTATCTTCTTCCTAGCATGATCCATACTTGCTGAAACCTCCGGCATGGCAGGCTTCTCATCCCCATCAACAATCCTCAACACAATTAGCAAAGGCTGTGATGCTCTTATGCAATCCTCCACAGCATGCCAAAACCGCAAAGAAAGCAAAATATCTTAAACTTTCTTGCCCGCCTCCGTGGGTGCTAATTTGGACCTACTAGTCCAATCCTCACTAACAAAGAGTAGTTGCAAAGCATCTTTATGCTTATACAAACTCTGCAAAGTGAGAAAAGAAGTGACAAACCGAGTGGCTGCGGGTCTCACTAAATCCCTCCCTCCTGTCTTCTCCCTCATTGCATCAAAGAGCCTATATTAGGCAATATCTATACAAGGCTAACAGTAGTGATATGTGAATAGCTATGCTACTCCCCTTCCATGCGTGCTGGCTTCATTATACCTAAAACATCAAATAAACAAGCGTGAGTCTAAGACTCTGCAAAGTACATCATAGAATGATAACATCACGTATACATAATTCAACAAATTAATTTCCTTTTCTTCCATTCGTGCTATGCATTCTGTCTGTATGCTCATATGCACATTATATAGCTTATAACGGTATAGCTGAGTGCACACCTATCGATGTCGCACTTGCTCATTCCCTTCCATTCCGTGGAGGGGTCTACCGCAGGAATTCATTCATGCCCACACCAAGTAGATCTTAGAGGGCCACATAGGTCACCTCTTATCTACATAATGCATAAAATGCCAATGTAAGTTATGGAATTCATTATCCATCTTTCATCATCATTACAAAGATCTTGAGCATAAACAATAACAATGATTAGCAATAATCATATCAAACAACGAGGTAGCAATTATCAATTTAAACAACAATTCATCTCAACCAAATCATCATTATGACATGCACTTGCCTTTTTACCCACGGGGTACGGAATGGCGTGAGGTTGAAGCCAAACCCGAAGTCGTTCCTCCTACAGGGCAAATCCATTTCAAAATCATGCTATAACAGTACAAGCATTAAGCATAACAACATCGCACCTACGCACAATCTTGGATTTAACTTTCTCTCCTTGCTATCCTAGCAGTCGGAAGACCATAACTTCTAGCTTCGGAGCCCAAACATAGAAAATCATATATTTTCTAAGAACTACAAAAGATTATCTACAACTTTCTAGTTATACACATTTTTCAATTAATTCATTTAATTCTTCGTTTCCAGCCCCGAAGACCGATTTGTGGTTTTACTGGATAGCAGACTTCACAATTTCATAACTATTTTTATTCAATTCTAAACGTAGTAAACCATAGCATCTTTGGAATCTATGGAAAATTATCTAGCTTTTCCTACCTGGTGCACCTTTTCTTCTCCTTTGGTTCATTTGTGTATGCACACCTACACACACAAATATCTGTCTTAGCTTTCACCTTTAATTCATAAGTGTATATGTAGGTTTATATGTAGAAGTTGGTATGTGCACATCAACCGTGGTAGCTCTTCTGGCAGGTTACTGTGCATCTCTGATTGACTCTTAACTGATCTTCTGTTTGAGGACGATATGAATACCACATGTGCAAGTGCAATTTTGTGTCACAAAACAGCTGGTATCATAAAGCACTGGTGAAAATGCGATCCCGATTTGATATGATAACCTGGGGGTTTGGTTAGTCCATGTAGCTTGTACACGTTCTTGTAGGCCCCTGCAATTATGTGAAAGGATTTGCTTGTGGCGTAGTGCTATGAAATGTTCATACTGTGTTAATCACTACCATAGTGGTGTCATGATTGTAAGACCTTGCAAGATCCTTGAGAAATCCATGCACACCGTTGTGCGGGCTTGCAGAGTTTCACAGTGGTTGTAGTATACTAGTATCTGAGATGTCTTCTCATGTTTAGGCTGGCCTGTTGGCACTTAGTACAAGCTTGCACATACTGTCAACTTGTTTGCTTCATGTGAGGCCACACAAATAATCCTGGTCCAGTTTTTTTTTTGTTCAATAATTATTTTCTTTCAAATAGAAGTGTCTCAAACAACACAATAGACACTAGTTAATATACATTATTCTGTGAATGATGTAGAGATGGCACTGTTCCTCCTAAAAGGAGTAGCACACCCATCAATGCTGCAAAACAGAATGGAAAAAATAACACAATAAAAAATTGTTCTCGACTTGCGGTCCGCCATTTAATTACCAATTTTGTTAAGACGAATAATAGTGATGCAACCGAATAATATCGTGAGCATGGGAGTTAAAATCAACTAATTTTTAGTAAATGGTGTTGGCCTGTTTTGGCATTTGTCGATAGATTGGGGTTATTTCTTCATTTTTTTAGTTCTGTCAGTCCTCTTATATGTACTGTCAATACAACTTCTCTGTACTTCATGACGTTACTTTTGGCAGCTTAAATAATTTGTCCTACAGTTACTCTTCTGTTTATGTTTGTTTTTTCACTTCTGTTGTCATATTGCAGGAATAGACTATTTGTCTGTTGCAGCTTTTGATGATTTGATCCCTTCACATTTGGTTTTTCTCAACAACCGGGTATGAATATATTTCTCAGACTAATTTTATTTAGTTCACATTTACTTTCCTGAATTAATTTTTTTATTTTTACTCTTTTTTATTCTAGTTTCTGTTTGTACTCTGTCCTGAACTTTATTTTGCTCATCTCATCTGGTATTTCCTCTACTCAGAATATACAGCCTCCAATAGCAGGTTGATAGGAATCTGATATGAATCCAGTACTTTCAGAAGTATCTCTGTAACGTAGGTGAAGCAAGCCGTTGATTCGAAGTGGCCGGCTTGCCTATGTTGGCCGACGGGTGAGGGTGAAAGGGGAGAGGAGAGAGGACAATTCTGTCTTTTCAATTTGGGTGAGCCAACTAGATTTTAAAATATCTTAATTAACATCCACGTCACATACTATTTGTCCATTTTTTTTTAATATTACTAATTATAATCGAAATTGCAAAACTATACATTGGGACAACGAAATTACAGAAATGTATGTCTGTCGCCCGTTAGTTGGGCGACAGTATGATATCGTCGAACCAACGGGCGACAAAACAAAATCTCGCCGAACAAAACGGCGACATTGGAATGTCGCCATTTTAATAGGCGACGGTATAAAAGTCGCCTGTTGAATTGGCGATAAATTCATGTCGCCCAATGAATGGGCGACACGAACCATTTTTGACATTTTTGTTAGTTTTATTACGCTCCAAATAGAACGAAATAAATTTCTAAATTTATATTAAGCTATATAAGTTAAGGATCCAGACTATGCAATAAAATTTACTATGTAAATAGCCAGTCGCAATAACCCTAAGTATTATTGTCAACGATAACTTCTAACCCTTTTCGGTAGCCCGTAAAATATCTGGTTTGGATGTAATTTTTTGCAACAGTACAGCAGATTTGCGGTTTGTTATATGGAGTACCATATTCTGGAGAAATATGTTATTTACACCTTTCTTTGCTACGCAAATAGACTGTCGCAATAACCCTAAGTATTATTGTCAATGATAACTTCTAACCCTTTTCGGCAGCCCGTAAAACATTTGGTTTGGATGTAATTTTTTGCAACAGTACAGCAGATTTACGGTTTGCTATATGGAGTACCATATTCTGGAGAAATATGTTATTTACACCTTTCTTTGCTACGCAAATAGACTGTCGTAATAACTCTAAGTATTATTATCAATGATAACTTCTAACCCTTTTCGGCAGCTCGTAAAACATCTGGTTTGGATGGTAATTTTTTGCAACACTACAGAAGATTTACGGTTTGCTATATGGAGTACCATATTCTGGAGAAATATGTTATTTACACCTTTCTTTGATACGCAAATAGACTGTCGCAATAACCCTAATTATTATTGTCAACGATAACTTCTAACCCTTTTCGGCAGCCCGTAAAATATCTGGTTTTGATGTAATTTAGCCATTATATGAATAGTTTAGCCCAAGAAAACTTTAGCCAAAGTGTCTAAATCATTGCAAGCATTGTGAAAAGCATGTAGACGCAGCCAGTAACTTTTGTACGCAAACTCAACCTTAGTAGGGCAGATACAACGGAAGTTCAGATGATATTACAAGGATATTACAGCAGTGACGACATTGCTAGAAGAAGTGCGGATTACACTGATTGTCATGGTGGAACAAGTGATCGTTCCGCTTATGTTCGTAAAGTGGGAAGGACGCGCAACATTTTCTACACATTACATCACCCGTCAATCTGGTGCGATTTGTTCTCGGACACCGCTCAATCTCTTATGAAAGAGCTTCATGGCCGCGCGCAGTGCTCCCAGCTGCTGCCGAATGGGTAGCCTATGCCATACGTCTCTGGGGTATAAGAAGTAACTTGTTTGTGTGCATTCTGTGGAGTTCTGCCCTCCCATATGGGCATGCCATCCTGATTTCCGGCACCCCCTATGTTAATACCACCCGGGTTCCCGGATGGTCTTCGTAATGCGTCAATGATTTGTTGCGTACTGCGGACCTCGGCCGGCTGCTTCCCCTTATCCCTTTCTCTTCGAGAGGACGAACCTTCTTGCCTTTGGGGAGACTTGCCGAGACGCCTCCTCTGTTTCGGCTCGCACTCCACTATATGGTGCAGGAGGTGTGTGTTGGGCTTCTTGTTGTACAATCGAAAGCGTGCCACTGCGATCAATGCAAGATGCCATTGTGGTGGTTGAAGAACACCGTGTGCGTACTCGGGGTCCGGCTTTTCTAGGAGGTAGTAGCACCACGGCGAGGGTTGCTCTCCCCAGTTATCCCAAACGGGAAGTTTGAGATGTGGGTGGTACGTCTCCGGGTCCACCCAGTTGAAGTAGCAGCACCATTCATCCTCGGGCAAAGGGCATCGGTAGAATCTTCAGTCCGATAGATCCTCGTGGTAGGTGTCAACCACTGCCTGCAGGCCGTGGTCGCACAGTTCGGGGCTTTGGGGTGGCCCTTTAGGAGGATGTTTCTGCCTTGACTCGAGCAATTTCGCATGCTTCTTTTTAAAGTCCTGTATGCGATGAACTGGTTTAGAATGACTACTTTGTGACTGAAACATGAGCATGTCGCATGAAACTCACCGATTGGTTCGTCCCTTGCCCACCGACCCTGAACTCCGGTCGATCCATATAGGGGACATCCCAGCGGCCTCTCCCACCGAATGAATTTCTCGGGTGATGTGGGGTAGGCGTCGTGGCAATTGTAGACAAATTTATAGTCACATCGTTCCGGCCCGTCGATCCATTGGAAGAAGCAACACCGGCCCTTGTGCTAAAAAAACAAAGAACAGTGTATGAATTGGTAGTGTTACCCTAATTTGTATTGACACCAATTGGTTTACCTCGTAGCCGTGGCCACAACAATAGTGAGTGCGGGCCGCCGTATTTGTGTGCGTGATCGCATCATCTTATTTGGAAGGTTGCGATCGCATTTCGGCCGGGCAACTCCGGCAAAGATCAAGGCGTCAACGCTACTCTCATCCTGTATTTGGGGGGTCTTAATTTTCGCTTGCTGAAGAGGCGATGGTAGAACGACATCGTGGCCTAATGTGTGTAAAGTCGGCTAAAGCTTATTGTAGTTTTGGCAGTGTGATGCACATATCCGTCCTTCGGTCGGTTTTTATAGTGCTAGTGAGGGGCCAGCGAAAGGAGAGAGTGGCGGACTTAAGAGAAGTTCAAATCCGCGAGCATCGGATGCTTCTGCAGCTTTGCATGTGAAGGGACATGAGCCTGGCTATGACGACAGCTTTACACCGGGAATCTCTCCCATAGTCGGCTAGAAGGCTATGTCATGCAGCTTTAGGCAGCTGAAAAAGATGATATGACAAGCTGGAAAAGCTGACATGACAAAAGCTGGAAAAGCTGACAGAAATATATAATGAACCATGTAATATGAGAGTACACAAAATAGATGGTAAAATATAATATAGTACCAACAATCACCGCCATGATCGAAACTGCCAACCAAAATAAACAAAAAAAATTACGAACACTGAAACATAAAAGGAACTAGTGCGGACCCTCTTTGGGGCGCCTCCTCGCTGGTGTGTAGTCCTCCTCCGAACCGACTCAGAGTACGTCGGCCGTCGGGTGATGGGCCCTCTGTGGTCTCGGAGGTGTGGCGTGCAGTGGTCGGCTGCACCGGTGGTGGTGGGGGTGTAGGCTGCTGCACCGGTCCAACCTGCGTCGGTGGAGGTGGCGGCGCCCACTGCGACGACCCAAGCTGGGTCGGTGGTGGTGGCGGTGTCGTGTGCCACTGCGTCGGTCGTGGCGCCCATCTTCTTTGTCTTGATACCAAAATCAGCGGGGTGGATGAACGAGGTACCTCGACACGGTGTCGTCCTCGTAGTCCTCATGATCATCACCCCGCCCGTCGTAGTCATCAGCAGCAGGCGGCAACCAGGGGCGGACTCAGCTTGTAAGGAGTGGGGTCCTTGGCCCCCACTCAATTTTTACTTTTAGTTATACCCCTCAAGCCTATGACATGTGGGCCCCCAGTCAAATCTGAAGATGGCCCCCACTCCCTGTTTTCTCCTCTCCCTTCCCCGCCTTCCAGGCTTCGAGCAAGCCTCCGGCTCTGCGTTTTTCCCAACCCGATCGTTGATTGGCCAGGTCCCTCCGCTTTGGCGCCGCTTCTCCTCCTCCTCCGACTCAGCCGTCCTCACGGCAGCCAGCGGCCTTGCTCCCGATCTT
This sequence comes from Rhipidocladum racemiflorum, assembly GCA_036346355.1. Taxonomy (NCBI): domain Eukaryota; kingdom Viridiplantae; phylum Streptophyta; class Magnoliopsida; order Poales; family Poaceae; genus Rhipidocladum; species Rhipidocladum racemiflorum. Next base: position 22,874,537 of record CM070584.1, on the reverse strand, counting down.
TCCCCTGCCTCGGCTGGCGGTTCCTCCTCCTGGCCGAGCGCCCCCTCGGCCTCTGCTCCGCTCCGCGCGCCGCCCGATCGGCCGGCCGTCGCCTCGAGCCCTCAACGCCGCCGCCGCCGGTCGTCGCCTCAACGCCGCCTGCCTCGCTTAGCGCCGCCCAGCGCTGATGCCCCTGAGGCGGTGAGCCACGACGGTATGCGAGAAGGATGCAACGACAAGATGCTCGCTAATTAGACATAGTAGGTAGTACTTAGTAATCGATCCAATTATATATTTATAGAAACCAATCACACGTAGGATTAGCACACACCTAATATGCTAATCTTTGCTCAGAATGGCGTTGCTTTTTCGCAACTAGATAGATAGATACTTAGATAGGTAACCATCAATACTCAAGTCTCAAGAACTCAAGTCATTTGTTACAGTAGGGTACATTTAGTCATTTAGTCATTTAATCATTTGCTAACTTGGAAAATATAGGTGATCTAGCTAAAGCGATGGTAGATACAAGGAAGCATCTATCATATCCTTTGGTTTATCGTCTTTTGAAATTAGCAGCCACTCTTCCTGTTGCTACTGCAACTGTTGAGAGATGTTTCTCGGCCATGAAAATTGTGAAGAATGCTTTAAGGAACAAGATTGGGGACAAGTTTTTGAGCTATAGCCTCATTTGCTTCGTAGAAAAGGATATGCTAGATACAATCACTAATGAGGTGATCGTTGATCGTTTCCATAAGACAAAAATCGTCGTGGGAAAAATACAGTGTATGTACTAAAAACTTATTCCTTTTCTACGTTTAAAATTTGTCTTCATTAACTTTGTTTATATGGCTTGCACCAACTTTTCTTCTTTATAAGTAATATCATTATTTAGAAGACATATATTTGTATATTACATTATGATATTGTGGTATCTCGATCGTCTCAAAGTCATTTTGTTCAAAAATTGCAAAGGTTAGTTCACTCAGCCTCTATTTTGTTTTACTCAATGGCAAAATTATTATGAAATTTGTAAGTTGCGATAGTTAGTACTTATTACAATAATATAGATGCCCCCACTCAATTTTTGTTCTGCGTCCGCCCCTGGCGGCAACCACGGTGCACTGACACCTCCAACACCTCTAGCACCTGTACAAAGTGAAGAAATGTTAAGACCCGTGAATTGGTGAGTGCAAAGTATGAAAAGTGAATGCAAGACATGAAGCAACACACACCTCCGGCACCTCCAGCGTGGAAGGCTGCACCGTGGTGTGAAGAAGAAGCACCTCCGGTGTCGAAGGTCGCACACCGCAGTCCCCACCTTGGCGCGAGCGCGGCACGGGGACCACACCACGAGGCGGTGATCCGACCAACTCGAGAGCGCGTCGCGAGCCGTCCGGAACCTACCGAGCAAGCCGGGCAACGTCCTCTTCGCTTTCGCAGGCCGCCGGTCAATCGCGAGAGCATCCTCGACGACTCGTAGAACTGGCCTAGCATGTCTGTCTGGAAAAACATCGCAAATTAGATAGCACAGATATCAAATGGTTAATCGTATATCGGATACAACGTACCGCAGCCGCGTCTGAGCCGCGCCTCAGTATGCGGATACGCCTGTCGGGCCGGACGTGCCTGGAGGATCCGGTCGACGCACAGGCGCACACGCAGCGTGTGCGAAGGTGAACCACTTTCGATGACGCTGGTACGTCTCAGATCGTCTGGCGCATCGTCGGCATGGACGCCCTCGAGTGCTCCGGCCACTCCTCGATCCATGGCGCCATTCAGACGCGCTGCGGTGGCCCCATGCACCCTTCCTAGTCCGGGCCGTGGATCGAAATGAATGTACAAATATTAGATGGCAACACACGATAGTAATTATGGAACATCGATCGAGGAACTTACGTGTGGGCGGCGTGTGGGAGCAGCAACGGTGGCATCGGGAACTCTGTCGTAGGCCGAATCGCCTCATCACTCGATGGGCGGCGTAGGCCTCGACACAGACGTCGAACACCAGGAACCGCCGTGTGCGCCAAAGACGCCGCGTCTCGCGTGCATAAGGGTCGACGAGGCACCGCCGGCCACACGGCGCAGGACTCGCGCTCGAGCGTAGGGCGCCCAGCCGCGACGTGGTCGCCCGTGAGGTGGTCGAACGCCGCGATGAATCGCGGGTAGCCCTGGCGCACCGTCCGGCAGTGCCCACCTAGGCCGCAGCGATGACAATGTAACGTTACCGATAGTATTCAGAAATGTTGAAGCAATAGTACCAAACTTTCAGTTGCAATATCTTACCCGTCGGTGGCACCAGATGGTGCCCATGGTCGGACCGTCGACGTCGCCATCGCCTGTAGGCTCAACCGGCTGTAGGTCGATGTCGGGGCGCCCGATCTGGAACCTCTCGTATGCCCACATCTATACCAGCAGCGGGCATCCACCGATGGTCGACTCGTCGCTGACCCGGATACACCCGTCGCAGAGGGCCCTGACGCGGCCGCAGAGGACGGACCCCAGAGTACTGCGGGCACGCCGTCAAGCGGGTGCGCCCGCTTATCTCCTCGCTGAATCGACAAGGTGCCTGGCCCACGCTATCCCCATCGGAGCTCGTGAACAAGCACCACCGACAGCCACAGCAGTACGCCCAGGTGGCGGTGACCAGACTTCGTCCTGGTCGGCTCGACGATCTGCGAAGGCCGCAAAATAGATCACATATTACATTTTATTCTAAGTCAGAATTGAAGAGCACTTGTTTTTCAAAGTCTAGTTGCGTATCACGAATCGCCGGCCACCGCAGCCAGGGACCGTGTGTGTTTGGTGAAGCCACGGCACTCCAGGTGGTGGTAGCACACCATCGAATCATTGAAGTAGGCTGCGCATGCCAAGCGGTCGACGATCTGGGCACCACAGCGTCACGGCGATCGGGAGGCCGGCGGTGCGACACGCCCGCAAAGTGATCGCCATCTCCCGACGGTAGGTGGAACGTGTGGGTCTCGGCCTCCATCGATCCACCAGGCGGTGATCGTGGGGACTCGTCAGACGGAACCTGGCGACCCACATCCCTGTACCATCCGGCGAAAGGCAAGAATCCCAAGCTCAAGCCTACGAAAGGAAAAACATGTAATTTATATCGAGACAACACCAAGCAACTATACTACCACAAACATATTAAGAAATCTAAATTGTAATATGTTACCTCGGGATCCAACGAGGATCGATCTCCCGGTAAATCATGCGGTGTCCTCGGTCAAAGGACGCCGAGCTGCACAGGATCGCCTCCCTCCTCTGGAAAAGCAGTGGCGATGTGGGCACGGTGACTACCATCAACGACCCGATCCAGCAACTCGAAGGGCCACTCGTCATCTCCGGGCTGGTCAGCCATACCTATAAATCAAAAATTTTGAATTACAATTGAAAAACATATAGAAAGAAAAGCGTCCGAATACTATATGTCTCTCAACAATGTGTTCAAACAAACACACATGTAAAATTGTTCAAACATCATAAATATAATGAAACAGTTACAATAATTTTTCAATGCACAACACTCACAGCCACATGCAACAGGCTTACACACAGGGTTCACACAACACACAGCACATCGATTAAATTGCGATTAAATTGCTTCTCATGTGGTACGTTGGCGTCGTGCAGCACTCCTCGCACAGGACGATCCACCCGCTACCGTCGGATTGCCATCTCCTCCTTCATCTCCTTCGTTTTGTGCATGGCAATTCTTGATCGTATGTCCTGTTTCCTTGCACAATGAACATTTCTTCACGTGCTTGCCAGCTTCTGACTCATCCATGTCATTTCTGATACGTCTTGTCTTCCGACGTCCTGCTTTCCATCTACCTGCATTAAAATCTGGGACCCAGAACCTTTCATCAGCACTAGGAGTTGTGGTGAAAGAACCCACAACACCGTAACCATAAAGCTCCTCGCTCCAAGTTGCCATCACCTTTTCCTTCCTGAAATATTCAGATAGATAGGTACCAGGTTGCATTCTAAATAAAGCACATGCGGCTATCACATGAGAACACAGCCTGTGCAAAAGGTGGGGCTTGTTACACGAGCATTTGCAAATATCCTTTAATATGCACTCCTGAATGACAACCTTCTGGTTGGTTCCGTTTTTTATCCTTACAGATCACCTCGAAGCGCAGTGTTCGTGCACCAACTTTTATAGCTCTATGCTTGACCGCCTTCTGACTCTTCTTTTCCATGTATTTACTGATCATGGAGGAGTACAGGAGCTTCTCATCTCTCAAAGACTATCTCATGCGGCTTGATGTCTGTCGACGAAGTACTTGGTTGTGCCCCGCAGCACTCCCTCAACAATTCCCACCAATGGGAGACACCTCATCCCTCTCATTACCCAGTTGTAAACTTCTGCAAAGTTACTGGTCATCACACCGTATCTGGCACCATGTGTCATGTAACAGTGCCCACTTTTCCTTCGGTTCGTGCTTGATCCAGTCCGAGAAACATTTGATTGGCCTTTGCTTTCGACGACGATTAGTCGCATCATCTTCTGTTGGTAGGGGGGGAAGAGGCTCCGCCTCATCGTGTCCTTCGCTGGCGGTAGTCTTGTTCGCTTGCTCCTCTTTGTGTTTTCTTGTCAGCTCATTGATATTTTTCCACAGAGTCCGGAACTTGTTCTCCTGGTTCTGCTTACAGTCTTTTGAACATGTTTATGAGTTCCTTGTTCCTGAATTGCTTGTAGAAATTTGCGCCCAAATGCCTCATGCACCATCGGCTCTGCAAGTCAGGCCATGGAAATGGCTTCTCTACCCCTGTTTGCAACTGGTTGATCGCACTAAGTAGACCAGCATGCCTGTCGTGCAGCACGCACACATCTTGACGAGTTTTGACCACCCCTATCTTCAAGTTCCGCAGGAACCATAGCCAACTCTTATAGTTCTCGCTTTCTACAAAGGCGAATGCAACAGGCAGAATCTGGTTGTTTCCATCAACGCCACAACCGCCAATATTTGCCCTTTGTATTTCCGGTCAAGAATGTCTTTGTCCACGCACAACAATGGACGATGCAGTGATAGAACGCCTTGATGCAAGCTCAGAATCTGAAGAACACTCTCCTCGGATGCCTTTTAGTTGGCCACTTGATTGACGGACAATCTTGATAATCATAGTAAGTGCTTGGGATTTCTTCCCTGAATGCAAGCTGGCGATCTTGGGCAGATTGTGGTACGAGTCTTCAAACTTCCCAAACCTCGTTTCTAAGGCCTCCTGTTTCGCCCTCCATGCCTTCCCATAGCTAATTGTGTACTGATATCTGTTCTCGATAGCTCGGATAATAGCACGGGGCTCATAAGTCAGGTTCTCCACTATCTCTGCGTACATGATGTTCGCGACAAACCCAAAAGACAGGTTCCTATGAGCCATCATTGTTTCCTCAATCATACAGCTGTGCTGCTCAACCTTCGAGCATAACCAATGGGTGCCCCACTTCGGCTTGTACGCGTGCACTCTCCATGGACACCCTTGGATCTCACACACCACGTCGTAGCAGGTCGGGGTGGATTTCTTAACCCTGAAAGTCCTTAATGATAAGGCCCAATCTTTCACAGCATCCTGCACAGCCTCCATTATCGCGTACATACTGTTAGGCCTAACCTCGTTGTCGCTGTACTGCCAACGTATGTCGTTGCTTTCATTAACAACCAACCTCTCAAATTGATGCGTGCTCCGCTCGGCTGGCACAGGCGGCTTCGTACCTCCATTTTCCTCATCCGACTCATCGTCGTCTTCCACTTCTGCTATGCCGTACTCACGGTCTTCCTCTTCCATCCTAACTGTTAGTTCTTCAATTTGCTTAGCTTCGTCTACTTGTCCCCACGCTACTTGTGCAACATTTTCTTCGTCTTCCCCAAATTCAGATTGTTCACTACTTTGGCAAATGACGTCCTCGTTGCGTGTCTGAATGTACTGCTCACGGCTAGATCCCCCAATTTCGGTGTCACCAAAACTTAACTCATTTTGAGCCTGACTACACTCACCACCGTCCGGCTGCTGCTGGGGGGCAACATCCTGGCCATATGCTTGCACTAAAAGCATCCGGTTCCATCCCCGTTGCTCTGTCCCCCTCACATATGATCTCCACGATGCGGTTCCTTTCAACTCAACTAGCTCCCAACAAAATGGATTGTTCTGCATACTACAGAGGCAAAATACCTTCAGCTGCCACTTCTCTTCTTCCATCCGAAAAGTATAATACAACCACTTCAACACTGAAGAAAATGTGCGCTCTTCGATCCTACTCAAACTTCGTCACATCTTTGGAAGTTACTTAGATCCGCACCCTCCGAACCATACATTACAACCCCTTCGCCATAATATATTCTAAATAGAACTCGTTCTGCCATATCTGCAAATCCATTCATTCACCCACGAATTAATTACTTTTCGTAAAAAATATTATGACTCCCAACTTTGGTACATCTATATGCTACAAAAATACATATTTATTTGTACAAAAATTAACTATATTCCCAACAATACATATCTAGGTTCGTAACAATCGCTATCTCTGCCGTACTACATTCGTAAGAATTGAATATGTATATGGATGTATTCGTATCGGTATACAATATCTACATTCACTAGATCTACTACTAAAGAATTAAACAACTACTCTAACTACATTCTCTACGATTAATTTCTACTCGACGTACATCAAACTACTTTTGCTATATGTACCCAACTACATTCCTAAGAAATGAATACTTCTATCCGTCCAAAGCATCTACATTCGATATATCAACGCACACAAACCTAGATCTAAAATCATTTCTACTTAATCATAACTTACTGCTAAAAAATTTAAAACGAGTAGTTCATACCTACATCAAACTAGATTTGCTAGATCTACCTACACCTAACTAGGAAGATTTACTACATCTATATTTGCTATGTCTGTAGTACATCTAACTAGATGAACTACATCTAACTAGGGACTAGGTTTGCTAAATCTTTCTACATCTAACTAGATTTTCTAGATCTACAAATACAAAAAATAAAGAACGAGAAAATACCTGAATATGAAATGCAGTGACTCAAAAATCGAGCGCGCCTGGCCGGGCTTCTCTCTTTTTTCCTCCCCTCTCTTCTTTCTTTTTTCCTCTCTTCTCTTTTTTTCTCTCCTCTTCTCTCTTCTCCTCTTCTGCTTCTGCTGCTTCTGCCGGCCGGCCGGGCGCGCGCGGCGCTTTATAAAATAATCCTGTCGCCCGTTGATCGGGCGACATAGAGCCCGCACGCCCGTGTAATGGGCGACATACACACGAAAGGTCTCATGTCGCCCGATTGACTGGCGACAATATTATATCGCCCGTTGGACCGGCGATAGACGTATAAAACAGTAATTTCTTACGGTCGACGTTTACTTTTGCAATTTCGAATAAAATATAGTTTATTAATTTTTTTTTCCCTATTTGTCCTGCCACATCGGGATCAGTATGAACCAAATGTTTAAGTTAAGATGCTAAATTGGCCCTTCTGAAATTTGGAGGACGAAAGTGAGCCAACGGTGCAAAATTGAGAGACCAAATTATTAGCCCTTTTTTTGTAAATCTTCCTCCGACAAAGTTCCTGGAGTTATATAACTCATCGAGCATTCGTGGCAAGCCAAGTGATGGACTCAAGGCCTAAGAAAGATGCAATTGCAACTCAACACCCACATGTCATTGTGTCAAAGAAGCCGCAACCGTACTGCTTCGGCAAGAAGCACATTTCAATAGGCAAAGCTGATCACAAAGGCAAGCCATATCGGCATAAAATATGCAAAATCCACATAAATCATTAATCTAGTCATGGCACCAGACCGGTTAAAGTAAGGCCAGGAACAGAGCTGTGACTCCAAGGAAAATACTAACTTGTGGAACCAAGCCCAACCGTGGCTCTTGAAGCCGTGCTTGCACAGCGGCGGATCTTCGTTTCTGCACTGTCATGGAGATCATATGACGCCAAGAGATGCTTTTGAGATTGTGCGCCACTGCTTTCTATTTGCTCGCCCATGCTGCCACCGACTGCTATGCTCACCATGCCACCAAGCCATGGTCATCTGCATGCACCAGAGTGGAGCAAGAGGACAATGAGTGTTGCGATGGAGAAGCTCAAAGTTTTGGAGTTATGCAGATGTGGAGGCAGTGGGTGAAGTGAATCAATCTGGTGAAGGGAGGAGGGACTCTGTGCAAACTAATGCATTTTCCATCTTCCTCTCTTCTCAGTTCTTACCTATTTCCCTAGTAGGTAGGATCTGACAACAACTTTTCCTTTTATCAAGTCTAAATGGAACATCCCAAAATCCCATTGAGATAAATTTCTGATTTTTCAAACTGAAAATTCTATGAGGCTGAGAACAAATTTGTGGATTCCTAAAACTAGATAATCAATTGATGGCCAGAAATCAGACAAAATCTAGAGCATGATATATAACACATAATTATATGTGGAAACCTTGTGAAATTCATGATGGTAGATTCTCTGTTAGGACGCTGACCAAGGATGGGCTGAAGAAGTAGGAGATCGTGGAGGCGGGAAGACAATTGGAGCGACCAACGTGGGGAAGGGGAAACAGGTGTAATGGGACCCAGGTGTAAGCGTGAGTAAAGAGGGTATAAAACCTTTTGGCTGTAACAGAATGGGGCATGAGAAGTAATAGAACAATTTTCCCAAGTTTCTCCCCATGCTCTTCGATTCCTTCTGTTCTTTCTATTCCTTTATCCGTTCGATTGATTCGTGATTGTCCTCCGTTCGGGTTACGATCTCACACCGCGATCTATTTCTCGGTCAAGAGACATTACATTTGGTATCAGAGCCACTCGATCGTTGAGGAAATTTTTTTTTTGATTTGCTGGGTGTTGAGCTGTAAAATCCCAAGCAGAGTTCGTGTCTCAGGATCAATCTCTCTGAGCTCACGGTCTTGATTGGTTGGTTCACACCTGAGGAACATCACGGCGCCTCCGAAGCCATCGGTGCAAACTAAATTCCTGCTGGATGCAATGGATGAGGCGAGTAGTCAAGCGGAGGCTCTGTGGGCGCAGATGGACGAGCGTTGGCAATCTTTGAAGGTGAGTCTCGATTTTATTGTGGAGAAGATCAAATCGATTGAGACGATTCCGGCACTCCAAGTCCAGATAGAGGAGCATCGCGCGGCGATACAAGGCTTGATGGAGCAATTTCATGATCAGGTGAAGGTTTCGCAGCAAAAATGAGAAGTGGGCACAATCACACCGTCGGTAGTACCAGCAACAGCATCGAAGCAAGCAGGGGTGTTGGCGGTGACTCCTGCAGGCTTATTGGGGCGGCGTACCTTGACGCCTTTGCCAGGGAATTCTCATCATCAGAAATCGGGTGGATCGGCAACATCTCAGATATTGGAATCAGGATATGGAGAGGAGACCACCGATGCCCAAGGTTTCATTTCCAAAATTTGATGGTGAAGAGCCACGAATTTGGAAAAACCGTTGTCTGAAGTATTTTCGGATGTAACAATCTGGATGAATCGTTGTCGGTGACGGCTGCCGCGATGCACATGGAAGGAAACGCAGCGTTGTGGCTGCAAGTTTATCAGGAGGAACACCCAATGGGGAACTGGGAACATTTCATGGAGGCTGTGGATTTGGAGTTTGGTGCATATGATTACGGATTACCGCAGGTATATTCGTTAGTTGATTCAGATGAAGCAATCAGGCAGTGTCATGGAGTATAAAACAAATTTTGACTTGGCAATGTATAAGGTCAAGGCATACAGTAAAGCTTGCACTGAAGAATTTTTTGTTAATCATTTCATTATGGGGCTCAAGGAGGAGTTGCGTTATGATGTTGAAATTCAGTTACCTGAGTCGGTTCGTAAAGCATTTCTGTTAGCCTAGATTCAGGAAGAGAAATGGGAAAGGATAAAGGTGAAGCCACCAAAGTCATTTTCCACATATAAGAGTGGTATGGCTACCAGTAATGAAGCTACAGCGGGTAAGAATAGAACAACACCAGAGGAGTTGGGTAGAGCACGACAGCTGAGAAAATATCGGCGTGCTCGTGGACTTTGCTTCAAGTGTGGTGATAAATTTGATCGCGATCACCAATGCAAGCCTCTGCCACATGTTCAGCTCCATGCGATGGAAGTGGGCAACTGCGCTGAACATTTAAGTGATGAAGTGTTACAGTTGTTGGAGGATAACGACAAGGCGTTTGAGCAGGAACAATACAGGTTATCGCTTCACATGTTGGCGGGTACTGAAGAGTATGGCACTCTGCGCATATAGGCCAGGATTGGTAATTTGGTGATGTTGGTCCTAATCGACTCTGGAAGCTCCCATAGTTTTGTTAATGCGGCCTTCCTGGAGCGTACCAACTTGCAGACATTACCAATCTCTACAGTACAGGTCCAAGTCCCCAATGGGGAGACTATCTTGTGACAAGTATGTTCCCCAATTGGAATGGTGGACTTAGGGTTATACCTTCCAGACGGATATGCGTGTTTTGGAGTTGGGAGCATACGATGCCGTATTGGGTATGGATTGGCTTCCAACTCCATAGCCCAATGACTTGTAACTGGAAGTGTAAGACTTTGGAATTTTCCTATCGAGGGCAACAAGTGAAATTGCAGGGCATGAATGCCACAGCGGCTGAGTGGGGGAAGGAGATGCCATCGAAACAATTTCTAAAGTGGTCATGTGGGAATGAAATCTGGGCAGTAGCAGTTGTGCATAATACTGTAGTTCTTCCGACAACAGAGCGAATTCCAGTGGCAGTGCAAGAAGTGATCGATCGGTATTCTTCAGTCTTCTCAGAACCAACTCAACTACCACCCAGTCGCATTTATGATCATGCTATTTCCTTAATTCCTGGCTCCATACCAGCTAATACTAGACCATATAGGTAGTCACCTATGCACAAAGATGAAATTGAGCGGCAGATGGCGGAAATGTTGTGCACCGGGTTGATCCAACCTAGTATGAGCCCATTTGCATCTCCTGTATTGCTTGTCCAAAAGAAGGATGGTAGTTGGCGGTTTTGTGTGGATTACCGTAAGTTGAATAGCATTACGATCAAAAACAAGTTTCCCATGCCGATAGTTGATGAATTATTGGATGAGCTAGCCGGCACCCAATATTTCTCTAAATTGGATTTGAAATCGGGTTACCACCAAATCCGTATGGTTGAAAGTGACATGGAGAAAACAGCCTTCAAGACGCATCATGGGCATTTTCAGTTTAGGGTGATGCCGTTTGGGTTGACAAATGCGCCAGCGACATTTCAATGTCTTATGAACTCTATTCTTGCTCCATTTTTGCGTAAGTTTGTTCTCGTTTTTATGGACGACATTTTGATCTATAGCCCTACTTTGGAAGATCATGTTCGTCATCTTTCTGTGGTACTTCAAACACTGCAACAAAATCAATTGTTTGTCAAGAGAACAAAATGTGCATTTGCTCAACACAGTCTGTCGTACTTAGGACATATTATTTCTAAAGATGGTGTTGCAACCGATCCCTTGTAGACTCAGGCAATGGTTGATTGGCCGGTGCCCACGACAGTGACTGAACTGAGGGGTTTTCTTGGTCTCACAGGCTATTACAGGAAATTTGTTCGCCATTATGGGGTGCTGGCTTGAATTGGTCTCACTCTGCATTTCCTACTTTGGAAATTTGGTCTCACATTGCTCAAGAAGAAGTGTTTCCAATGGACTGAAGAGGCTACAAAGGCCTTTGACAGTCTTAAATTGGCCATGACACAGACTCCAATATTAGCCATGCTCGACTTTCAACAAACATTTGTGGTAGAGACAGACGCCTGTGATGTCGGCATCGGGCGGTTTTGATGCAAAAGGGACACCCTATTGCATTTTTGAGGAAAGCACTCAGTCCACAGCATCAGAAACTTGCCATTTACGACAAGGAATTTTTAGATGTCATTTTGGCTGTGGATCGGTGGCGTCCGTATTTGCAACGTGGTGAGTTCATTATCAATACGGATCACCGCACTCTCTGTTACCTTGGTCAACAACAATTGGTCACTGAATTGCAGCGGAAAGCCATGACAAAACTGATGGGTCTTCACTTTAAAATTCAGTATAAGAAGGGTTCTTGCAACCGGGCAGCTGATGCGTTGTCAAGAATGCCTCATCTGATGGGATTACAGGTATTGGGTTGTCAGCCACTATGGATTCAAGAAGTATTAAATTCTTATGTCACGGATGCAAAAGCGCAACAACTCTTGACAGCGTTGGCACTTCATAGTGCTGACAAACAGGGATTTGAGTTTAGTCAAGGACTGATTAAACATGATGGACGTATTTGGGTTGGTGAGAATTCGGCGCTGCAGGCGAAGCTCATCCATGCTTTTCACGCAAGTGCTGTTGGCGGGCACTCGGGTGTCACAGCAACATACCACCGCATTAAGAAGTTATTTGAGTGGACTGGCCTTAAGAGGGATGTGATCAATTTTGTTCGGCAGTGCGCCATTTGCCAGCAGGCCAAGCATGAAAATACAAAGTTGCCAGGGTTACTTCAACCGTTGCCAGTTTCGGATGAGGCTTGGCAAGATGTGACCATCGACTTCATTGAGGGCCTTCCCAAATCAGAGGGATACAACACCATCTTGGTCGTCGTGGATCGCTTCTCGAAGTATGCGCATTTTGTGGCTTTGAAGCACCCTTTCACAGCACCACAGGTTGCTCGAGTGTTCTTGGAAAATATTGTTAAACTCCATGGTATGCCGAGGTCTATCATTTCGGATCGTGATAAAATTTTTACCAGTGGATTTTGGCGGGAATTGTATGCTGTGATGGACACAAAGCTCAAGTATACGACGGCATATCATCCGCAAACCGACGGCCAAAGTGAGCATGTCAACCAATGTTTGGAGATGTATTTGCGTTGCGCGGTACATTCATCACCCACAAATTGGTGTCGTTGGTTGGCTATGGCGGAGTTTTGGTACAATACAAAGTATCACACGTCTTTAGGGTGTTCACCTTTTAAGGCATTGTATGGCGTGGAACCTAGATATGGTGCTATGCCTGCTACTGATCAGAGTTCGCATGAGTCACTGAATGAGTTTCTGGCTGAACGCAAGGCTGCTAATGTCCTCCTGAAACGTCACTTGGATGCAGCTCAGAACCGCATGAAGATTCAGGCAGATAAGAAACGCATGGATCGGCAGTTTCAGCAAGGAGAGCAAGTTTACTTGAAATTGCAGCCGTATGCGCAATCTTCAGTGGTCAATCGCCCCTTTCCAAAGTTAGCATTTAAGTAGTTCGGTCCTTACAGAGTAATTGACAAGATCAGACCGGCTGCTTATAAATTGGAGCTCCCGGAGGGTAGTCAGATACATCCAGTTTTTCATGTCTCCCAACTTAAACCTTTTGTGCCAGATTACACTCCTGTGTTTGATCATCCACCAAGCATTGCTGACCTGAATATGCAAGCAACTGAGATGGAAGAAATTCTTGATCGTCGACTTGTTCGGAAAGGAAATGCAGCAGTGCCTCAGGTGTTGATCAATTAGCTGGGCATTCCTGCGGATATGGCTACTTGGGAGGATTGGCATGTGGTTCGCCAGAGCTTTCCGGTACCTCGTGCTTGGGGTCAAGCAGAGTCTGTTGGGGGGGGGGGGGGGTAATGTCAGGACGCTGACCAAGGATGGGCTGAAGAAGTAGGAGATCGTGGAGGCGGGAAGACAATTGGAGCGACCAACGTGGAGAAGGGGAAACAGGTGTAATGGGACCCAGGTGTAAGCGTGAGTAAAGAGGGTATAAAACCTTTTGGCTGTAACAGAATGAGGCATGAAAAGTAATAGAACAATTTTCCCAAGTTTCTCCCGATGCTTTTCTATTCCTTCTGTTCTTTCTATTCCTTTATCCGTTCGATTGATTCGTGATTGTCCTCCGTTCGGGTTACGATCTCACACCATGATCTATTTCTCGGTCAAGAGACATTACATTCTCGTATAAAGAGGACCTTAGGTACCTAGTTTTAGGTCAAAAGCACTTGAGATAGACCACACAAAGATGGAAGTCAGTTCATTGCTACAATTATACCCTTCTCATTAGTCATTCCATTGCAGTGGAACAGTAGATGAATGGCAAAAGGTGGGAGTCATATTCACATTTTGTTTCAGTGCTCCCAGTTTAGTGTGCCGCTGTATTATCCCTTGAGCCGCTGTGAAAACTTAATTTCTTTTGACAATTTTGAACTATAATTTTTATACTCTAAAACAAGGTTAAACGACAGTATTATTTTGAGTGTCGTAGTCACGAGGTATCAATTTAATTACCATGTTTGTCTGAGATAACCTCCTTGCGTTTTAATTAGAATGTTTCTACTAATGTTCTGCTATGTGGAGTGTTGCTCTAGGGTAGGCGCTAGACACCAGGCACTGCACTAAATTTTCCTTTCATTTGATTTCGATGAATAGAACGCCATATATCCTAATTTTTCCATTCTGTGGTTCAGGATATCATTCTTGTCGAGGGCCTCAAACTGGAAAATGTCAAGCCTGGGATATACTCGCTGCATTGTTTGCCACTTCGATTGCGTGGTGCTGAAGGTTCGCCGATCAGATGCATCCTTATAAAGTGAAAACATCATTATCATGTCCTGGTAAAACAGATACACGATCTAGTCCGGACGAAATGCAATTCCCATGCTGAGCCATGGTATTGTTTGTCTTTATTATGAATTATTATAATACGTTTCTTTCTTTTGAGCTAGAAGTGAGAAATTTATTTATCAGTACTATGGTTAAATATTCTTTGATGCAGTATATTCTATTATTCTTTACCTTTTGGTGGTTGATGGGATTATGGGATTTGCATGGGTTGGTATGCACAATGAGATTCGGATATGGTTTGCAGAGAGTGTGAAGTGTGTGTTTATGGTAAATTTGTGTAGAATATTGTTAATAGTATTGGAAAAGTGAAAAACATCGAAGTCTTGTACGTTAAAAAAATATTTAGATCCAACAGCCTAAAAGAAAGAAATTTTTAAATTTTACGTCATATACTTTCATAATAGGAGTATGAGGTCCTTCAACTTCCAAGAGTGAGAATAAATTCGTCTACTCACCTTTAAAAATAGGACACTCAGCTACCTTATTTCATGTCGCATTTTGCCATTTTTATTTGCAGAAGTTTGAAAAGTGGTAACAGGAATATTGAAAATTGCCGTTTTCTGCCCATCCGAGTTATTTCGAGTATGACGATGTAACTAACCATCACCTAATACAACTAAGGTTAGATATCTTGCGCACTAATTTTTCTTGAGCAGTGCTTCTATGCTCTTTCTTCTAGTACAAATTGCACAAATCTTGAAGAAAGCGAAGGGGTAAGTAATCACCATCTACTTTTCATTCATGCTTTAATAGTTGTGCAACTTTTAAAAGGAAGAGCATAGAAGCACCTCTCATTTTTCTTTTGTACATTCAATAACATAAAAAATTCTAGATGTAATCTATGGTGTGTTCAATCGACAAATAAAATTTGAAGTTGAAACTCAAAGTATGTTAGGAAAAAAGAAAGAAAGAAAAGTCCGAGTGAATAGTAACATTTGTCTGTCTTTTTTTATTTATTTATCATTTGTTAGAAATTTCTCATATTTGTTACTCAACGTGGAATGAGTCCGAACTTGAATTTTATATAGAAGTAGAGTAATTTCAGAAGTACATCTATAATTGTTCTAGATTTTTTTACGCCATTTTGATACCTAAACGAAAAGTTTGTGCATATGTGCACCAAATGGTTGTGTACTAGATACCGCCCCTACAACTAAACAGTAAGTTTAGGAAATGCGTCTTAAAAATTAGCAAAACCTCAAATATGTATGTAGTATATGTAAATCTTGTTAGAAATTGGCCCATGGGTGGCCCATTTTCTTTAATTCTATAGCATGCATGATTTAGTACCATATTGTCTAGCCAAGTGGAGGAAGGGCAATTTAAAAGGTGAAGTCTTTGCCACCTCTTGATTAATGTGACACTTGGCATGAGAACGGCATAGAGTGAATACTGGCTAAACACACATGCACATGCACGAGCGTATTCGCGTATTTTCGCGTGAAAACCCACGTGACTTGTGCGGCCACGTCGTAGTGTCTTCTGGCATTTTGAATTCATCTTTTGTTTTGCCGAATCTTGCAATTATCTCTCTATTCATTCTGTTTAAATGCGATTTAAACATATATTTTAATTCAGTATAAGTGTCATAAACGCTGTCAGTTTCTAGTGGGTTAATTGGCATTATGTTGTCGGAATTAGTAATCGCCATTTTCAATCGACATAATCTTTGTCGATTCTTGATGCGCGTGTATATAAACACCTGGAGACATCCAGGCTTGACACACTGAATTTCTCCTCCATTCTTCCTGCCCCTCTCTGAACTCTGTACTGGTGTGTTGAGCTGTTGAACCATGCCGGCCTTTCTTCTTGGCGTGCACTGTGAAGGAAGGTGAGCGGTATCTTCGAGTCATTGCTGCAGAGTTCACCTGCACAGGGCGGCAGTAAGGTTTCTGGGCATCGCATCTGCGCGACCGCTCTTGCGCTGCTTATTCGACTTCGACTTCTTCCACGATCTCTTCTGTGCATCGTTCTGTTTTACATTAAGCTCAACTGTAAGTCGTTCGTGATAGTTCGACTCAATAATATTCTGTTTCTTGAGTGTGTGTGTGTGTGTGTATATATATATATATATATATATATATATATATATATATATATATATATATATATATATATATATATGTTTGGAAGTACAATGGGTAGTCTGCTGTTAGATTTAATGTATGCATCACTATTTATCTATAGTATTTACCTCAATATAAAATCTAGAATAAAAATATTGCGTATGTTTCCAACAAATCTTTGATCAAATCGCTATGATAGCTCTCACTCTACAGCTAGTACCATTATTTTCACTGTTCACCTATGTCACAATCGGTAACGCAGAGCATAATATAGTTCCTGTCACTAGATCTAAGCTGTTGGAAATATGCTATAGTGGTTAATTATAGAGATGATTGATAGATATTTATGTTTTCATGTTTCTCGAGTAAACACAATATAGATCATCAAGTATGTCTCACTCTGTAACACGTTTGTAGTCGCACATGGGCTGTATAGGGGATAACTGAAGTCGAAAGACTAATTCCGGAGAAAACTAAGAGAGCATAAATAAATAAGCAACAACGGAACAACAATTCACATAGGTTTCATCTTCTAAATAAACATTCTAGTAAATAATTTTAGCATCATCGATACATTTCTCAAATTGAACACCAACATCAAAAACTAATCCACACGCCATGCACAATGAGGCGTATAGCTCATAACCAAATAATTCTGCCAAAGACCACGATAACGTTTAAACGACAACCAAATAATTCTCATCGGAATGGTTCCTCTATAATAATCCAAGTTTGAACTATCTAATTTATTCAATAAGGTGAACATGGTCCAAAGCTAAATGTCATGAAGGGTTGATATGAGAATTGTGTGATGTGATGATGCTAGTTCCCCTCCTTGAATGATGGCCTCAAAATACCCAAAACATTAAATAAATAAGCGTGATTCCAAAAACTCGGCAAAGTATATCATACAAGGATAAAAAGACATAAAGTTAGTAAGTTACTCAACAGCAAGACAACACAGTTCAATATCGGGACATTAGCGCATATACCACTCTCAAGAAGTGGCATCGCTAAAATGCCACTCTGGCCCACTGTCATACACACAGATGGTCCCGCCTGTCAACGACAGCGGAGTGGCATTTTTAGCGAAGCCACTCCTGGAGAGTGGCATTTTATCAATTTTTCCGTCAATATCCATACAAGTAGTGAACCTCAACATTTAGACTCCTTTTTTTAATCACACATGTAATGCATCATGTTTTCATGCTAAAAAAATGCACCATTCAAAGCAAAATCAGTATAGCTTGAGTGCACACCTGTTGTTGCTCACCCTTTCATTTCCTACCATTCCCGTGGAGAGGCCTACAAGTAAGTCTCACTTCCATCCATTCATATGGATGGGACTACTTAATAGGTCATACACAAGAGCATTCCGGATTAGTTATATGACTCTCACTGACCTGGCTCGAAATTCTTTTCATGTCATCAATGCAAGTGATGCAACATAATATTCCAATATTTCATCTGCCATATAACCATAATATCAAATGACCATACACAGTAGGGATTCAACCATCATATATAATCTATATCTCGATCATATTCTGATATATTAAATTCAGCGAGATAGCAACTTATTCGTTTAAACCAAAACTCATCTCAGCTAACTTCGTTTACACGATATACTTGCCTCTTTATCACGTGAAGCGGAGCGGCGTGAGGTCAAAGTCACTCTAGAAGTTGTACCTTCTACAGTTAATATATAAATGCATTCATCTCAAAAGAAATCATGCAACAACCATTCAAACAACAAACATAATAACCTCACACCTAGACGCCACCTGATTGCCAATCTTTCTTACGGGACAGACCCACCCCTTGCTGTCCCAGTGGCCGAAACACCAAAAATTCTTCCTATAAAGCCCCAAACTTAAGAAACCATAGATTTTATGAAATCTACAAGTAATTACCTACCAATTCCTAGTTATCATTTTCTTTTCATTAAGTCATCTAGACTCTTGAATTCAACCCTGAAGACCACTCTGTTCGCACACAGGACAACAGACTTCAAAATGTTGATAACTATTTTTATACAATTTCATATTGAGCAAACGATGATATTTCTAAAATCTACAGGAAATTTTCTAGATTTCTCTAGTTATTGAAATAATTTAATTCAACCTCTAAATAGCCCTAATTTGAAATTTACCACACATGCTGCTAATAGAAACAGATTCTGGACGGCATGCTTTAATCGGCCATAACATTTAAACCGTTTTTACTAAATTTTGTGTTCTTAATCTCTAATGAAACTTAAGACACTAATCTACAGTTTTCACAACTTCTGAACCCCTAGAACCCTTGGTGCACTTAATATTTCATCTGAAGTTTGGACCAACATCTACTTGAATTTGAACCTTCCCCAAAAACCAATCCGGAGATCACCCCAACCGACAACTACGAGGGAAACCGCCACTAATCCACCCTATCGTAGAACCAACATCACCATGGGATAGCCTAAGAGTTTTCCCTCCCCCCTAAGACTCATTGGAGTGGTGATGCCAGTGTTGCCCCATATATCTCGCATTCCTTGCTCCCTCAAGACTCGAACTCCAATCCTCGGATTCTCCATTGCCATTGACACCTCCAAGGCGGTAGTGAGGATGGGGATTGCTAGTCTCTAGCACATGGAGGAGGGTGGCTGCACAAGGGGAATAAGGGTGGGGTGGCTAGGGGTGAGGGACGGGAGGAAGAAAGGCTAGATTTCAGGGCAAGGGAGGGGACATCTACTGTTATCAATGGAGAAGGGGTGGTGCAGCTGGGATGGTGGAGGGGGAGTAGGGTGCGGCCAGGTTAGGGGAGGGGGAAGGGGGTGCGGCTATTGTTGGGCCTGCTCGCCCAAGACTGGATTCCTGGCCCAAAACTTGGGCCACGACAAGAAAAATTCCCCTTAATCTTCCTATTTCTTTCTATAATATGATATTCTCCCCCCTTAATACAATTCGATCCCGAATTATAAGCACACCAACTACACAATAGCTAAATCAATATAGAAATTAAATCACAACACGTCAGATACCCGAAGAAAACAACTCTGGATACTCCTCGTGCATGCGAGACTAACGTGATATTCCTATTCCCAGTTCGCTACCTGCTCAGATTGATGGGACCACAACACTCGGACATACTTCAGGGTTCTATACTTTATAATACTCACTCTGACTCCCTCAGTATCTGCACTGGGCAGGTCTCAAAGGCAATAGGCTCAAATACCAACGGCTCTAACGGTAGCTCACATTTGAAATCCCGCAAGAACTTTCTTAGACATGGAAACACAATGCATCTACGCAAGGGCTCATAATGAATCAAGCGATAGGACGATTTCTCAAATCATACTGTTATCGAAAATGGTCTGACGTAACTCAGACTAAACTTTCCTTTTGCGCTAATGCGAACGTTCCCTTTTTATCGCAAAGATACTTCTCATGTGAACATGACACCGGCCTTTTAACTCCAACTCCAATATCCCTCTTCGAGTTGATCGCGTAACTCTACCTTCCACTCTCAACCTTTCTACCACGTTTCGTCATACTCAAGACAATAAGAACAACACGAGACACTTCACTCTAACACACCTCTAAACTTTTATTCAACAAATCACCCATATAATCCGCTTGAACATCTTGGATTTCAAACTTGTACCCTAAAAACTAAGGCACATATTCCCAACACTGCCAACTGGTTGGCCTTTTTAATAAAAAGATTTCAATACTCACAATTTGCACCTTGAGAAACCCCATTAAAGTTTAACATAAATTATATAACCACTCATCCTTTAATTATTTTCTCCAATAATTATAACTACGATTGGCAATATTATCATCAAACAATAAACCAAGTTTATCTCATGACAATCAACAAGGAGAAACATGTCATAATTTTAAGCACATGATAGTTAATTCCACATAAGACAGTGTATCAGCATTTCTTTTGGTCTACCAACCATAACAAGCCATCAATCATACAACTTACTAATCCAAGTTTAAGACATCTTTTCAACAGAACATTCGGTATGATCAACATATAAATTTCGTACAACTCATAAGTCAACATCTCAACAATCAAAACTTATTTGATTAATAAATGGCTCTAACAATTAAATGCTTTCTCCACGAGGCATATTTCATAAGTATTGATCTAAGATGGTCATTCGCTAAGGATAAAATCATATAACATGACAATCATTCCATGCTTATTCATTCTTTGATTACAATATTGATTAAGTCATTCCGCTGATACACAATATTAAATTATCCAAAAGAATCATAGTCCAACAAACTCTAGTACTTTACATCATCACACTCCAATACTTTACACCATTACATTGTTCTAAAAACCTGACCAAACAGAAAATTCTATACCTTTTCAATCGTGATTTGTACTAGCATCAATGCAACATGATTTCATACTTCCAATTATTTCAATAGTTTGTAGTAGCACACATAATGACTCTAATCAACATTCACTTTATGGTCATTTACTGATGGTGCTTTGGGTGTCCCGATCTTTCGATGAGAAACACGCAATCGATTTGGGGTGGAGACGATTTTGATGATCCGACTACACCGTGCGACGACGATGCGCCTTAGCAATCGCTAAACCAACTCTGGAGGGTTATTGACCTTGCCGTGGGCACGATCAACCTGAACACGAGGTTCTATTCCTGCAAGCAACCGAAGAACAAGCAAGAACGATAGTATAAGCAATCTGAAATTGCGGATAAAAAGTTGAAGGCAAAGAAGTTGGAGTCTGATGAGGACATCACAACCATGGATACGGCCACACCTACAAACCCAATTGAAACCAACTGTAATACAAGGACCAATTACTCGAGCTCGCTCACATCAATTCAATTACCAGGTGAATGTGTTCCTCGGCTTGCATACAATTAATTTAATGAATGGAATGTTATTTAATCCTTGTGATGATTTTATTGTCCTTAGGAACGAAGGAGAAGAACCTCCAAATGTCAAGCATGAAGCCTGTTCTTCACATGCACAAGAGAGATTCGGATTCGACCTCCGGGACAGCACCAACTTAAAATGACTATAACTTTTGATCCACAAGGGTTTTTTGAGTCTATGAGTACTTGTTTGAAAGGTTTCGTCGTCCTCTTTTCAATGGATCCGGCCTTATCTTCAAATTCCATCCGAGTCGATGGGAACCTGCCAAACAAGTGACATCACTATTCCAATCCGAGATGACATGGGCCTTGGGCCTCATAAATTGAGTTGTAATTGTTCTCTCCTAGTTTTGGACGTGATTCCCACGCCCTACCTCTCATAAATAACCAGCCGCCGCTTCCTTTAGGTCTTGGGTTTTATTTGATAGTTTAGCCAAGTGCAAACTTGATCCTGCGAGTTGTGCTGGACAGCCACCTTGTCAAGATCGTCAATAAGACTCCAGCTTGTTTGCCTTCATCTTTTTATCCGTAATTTTAGATTTCTTATACTATCGTTCTTGCTTGTTCTCGGTTGCTTGTAGGAATTGAACCTCGTGTTCAGGTTTATTGTGCCCGCGGTAAGATCAATAACCCTCTGGAGCTGGTTTAGCGATTGGTAAGGCGCATCGTCATCGTACGGTGTAGTCGGATCGTCAAAGTCGTCTCCACCAAAATTGAACGTGTGTTTCTCATTGAAAGATCGGGACACCCAAAGCGCCATCAAGTGGTATCAGAGAAAAATTCTATACCCTAGAATTAGTAGATTGATTTTATCCCTATCGTCTAGAAAGTTGCCACAAACAGATTTGTTCCTCCAATTTCCAAAACACTTTGAGCCCGCAATCTTCTTTTAATGCATTGTATTATTGAATTATTGGTTGCATCGTCGTGTCGAGTTGTTGACTTTTAGCCTAGTTGGACTCTTGTTCTCTTTGCTGTTTTTCTACCAAAAATTCGTGTCGGGCTCAAGTCGAACTATTCTCAGTTTTCTAGTCCGAGAAGAGATTAGTTCGGACCTTTCTGAACTTGGTTGATTAAAAAAAAGAAAGAAGAAAAGGCAGGTGCAAAAATAAAAAGCCGCACCCAGTCATAAAAAAATGGTCGAAGCAAGTTCGGACCGTCCGAACTGGAAGTCCAAGTTCGGACCGCTCCGAGGTGAGTTCGGACCGTCCGAACTGGAAGTCCAAGTTTGGACCGCTCCGAGGTGAGTTCGGACAGTCCGAACCGACGCGAGTTCGGACTGCTCTGAACAATGGCGAGTTCAGACCGTCCGATCAAGAGGCGAGGCGAGTTCGGACTGCACCAAAGCAGGAGTTCAGTTCGGACTTGTCCGAACTCCAAAAAAAAGTCTAGAAACGTTTCAAAATTTTTTTTGTGCCAAACCTGTTTTTGCGAGGTCCCTAGTTTTTTGAGACAGTTCCGTTCATTCACGAATTTTTTCGCACAGGTTTTTCATCGGTTATCGAGCTGTACTGTCGTCACCAGTACAGATTTTGAGTCACTAGCTTTTCTCCTAAAATCAACAACTAGTGACTAGAGTTTCTCAATGAAAGACTTGGGAGATGCAGCTTATATTTTGGGCGTAAAGATCTATAGAGATAGATCAAAAAGGCTAATTGGATTGAGCCAAAGTACGTACATTGACAAGATACTAAAGCGGTTCAACATGCATGATTCCAAGAAAGGTTCCTTGCCAATGTCACATGGTGTAAGTCTTAGCAAGACTCAGTGTGCTTCGACACCTGATGAGCGAGAGAGAATGAGTCGGATTCCATACGCTTCGGCTATTGGATCCATCATGTATGCCATGTTATGTACGCGCCCAGATGTGTCATATGCTCTGAGTGTCACGAGCAGGTACCAATCGAATCCTGGTGATAGTCACTGGGTGGCTGTAAAGAACATCCTCAAACACTTACGAAGGACTAAGGAGATGTTCTTGGTTTTTGGAGGAGAGGAGGGGCTCGTCGTAAAGGGTTACGCCGATGCTAGCTTCCAAACTGACAAAGATGATTCGCGATCGCAATCCCGGTTTGTATTCTGTCTTAATGGTGGGGCAGTGAGCTGGAAAAGTTCCAAGCAAGAGACAGTAGCTGATTTCACAATGGAGGTCGAGTACATTGCAGCTTCTGAAGCAGCAAAAGAAGAAGTTTGAATCAGGAAATTTGTTTCTGAGTTGGGTGTGGTCGCTAGTGCATCCTGTCCAGTGGATCTCTATTGTGACAATAGTGGTGCCATTGCACAAGCAAAGGAGCCTAGGTCTCACCAAAAATCCAAACATATACTCAGGCGATACCACCTGATCCGGTAGATCATTGAGAGAGGTGATGTGAAGATATGCAAAGTGCACACGGATCTAAATGTGGCTGATCCGTTGACAAAGCCCCTTCCACAACCAAAGCATGAGGCGCACACAAGAGCAATAGGTATTCGATACCTGTATGATTGACTCTAGTGCAAGTGGGAGATTGAAGGGAATATGCTCTAGATCAATCATAGTGATGATTGTAATACGTCTTTGTTCATATAATTATGGTAACTTTGTTTATCGGTTCCCTGAATAAATGTTACGACTTTGTTCATTGGATACGATCTGATTGTGAAACACATTGTCAAAGTGACATTATTCTTAACGGGTCCCTGATCCATATCATTACGAGGAGCGGTGATGATTTGATCAGCACATCTATTGGTTGATGATAATGTTTCACATACCATAGATATGGAGATATCGAACCAATAATGTAGACACATGTTGGAGAACATGGGTAGTCGGACAAGACCCACTCCGAGATGCTGTGAGTTGTTATCTATTATAGTGCCATCAGCGTATAGTCTCGAGTGGTACGCCTATATGGTCCTTAGACCTGAGATTGTCTTGGATACCTAGCATGTAGACTTGTATGCTTTGGTGTCATCAAACGCTACACCGTAACAGGGTAGTCATAAAGATGAATACTGGGTATGCCACGATACATCGCCAAGGGTGTGATGATCAAGATGGGATTTGCCTCTCCTAGATAACGGGAGAGATACCTCTGGGCCTCTCGTGTGAATGGATAGGGAAAGCGCACGGCCGTGCTAATATGACTAAGGAGTTAGTCATGGTTTGTATCCATCACACTATCGAGTGAAGTGGTCGAGCTATCAACAAGGGTGGCGCGCATCTCGCCTTGAGCTTGACTGGTATTGTGTGGCAAAGGGATCGGTATGTGAGTGTATCAAGGTTCGGCCGAATGTTGATTCTATGCATTCGGGGGTCAATACGTACTGCTAGGTGCTGCTATTGATCAATGAATTGGAAATGAGTTAACAGATTCATGTCCGACTTGCACCGAACCTAACAGGCCACACACTTAACGAGTTGGAAGCTGTTTAATGGGTTTGAGCATGGATAAGAATTGTGTTGGAGATGTGGAACCCTAGCGGGCTTTGGCCCACTAGCGTGTCTATAAAAGGCGAGGCCAGGAATAGTGCACTGCATGCAATCAGAACCCTCACCACGTTCGACCGCCGAGCGCCTCTCCTCCTCCCCAGAAACCCTAGCCGTGTGGCGAGGTGCTAGCACACCCCGCACGACGTTCCTGCTCGGTACGTGTGGATACTGTTAGAGGCGTTGCCATCTATGGACGCGCTGCTCGGTTGGATTTCCGGTGTTTAATCTCGACTAGATCGGAGGTCGGGAACCACTCGGCGTTGGTCGGGAACCACTCGGCAGAGGTCGGCGACCGCCCGGCGACCACTCGGCAGAGGTCGACGACCACTCGGTGGAGATCGGCGACCACTCGGCGACCGCTCGGTGGAGGTCGGTGACTACTCGGGGTAGATCAGGATGTGAACGACTACTTCCTCCACGTGTATATCTGCTTCCGCTGCATCAGCGCATCAAGGGTAACGATCCATGATCCCCTACTTGCATGTGATCTTAGGTGTTCACGGTAGAAAATTTTGATTTTATGCTAGCGTAGCCTACCCGTATCCCAACACTGGTATTAGAGCCGATCATGTGTAGTTTAGGATCTGGTTCGCGCGCACATGTTGATGTGCTGTTGTGTTTATCACGGGTTGATTGGATCAATCGGTATTGGGGTAGTATGAGGTATGAGTTGGTAGCTCTATACGATCAAAAAGATTAGTTCGTGTTCGTTTCAGATTCGTGCCATGCATTACCCCTACCGGCTGGTAACACCATTGGGGTAGTTGCAATCGCTGAACAGATCGAGCCAACAGATCGAGATCACTGTGGTCGCCGCCCTCTCAAGGGGACCTCGCACGTTGGATCGATGAGATTGATCCTATGGAAACTGAGGCATTCTGATGGCTCGGAATTGGCTTGATGAGATCAATCCGATTGAATTTTCGTAGCGTTTTCATAGATGCGATCTATGTTCCCCGAAAATTTTCTACGGGTGCTGCCCCTTCGAACCCCGCTCGCTAATCGGCTAGCGGGACCGCCATGATAGTCAGCATAGCACCCACAAATTAAAATTTGTTCACTTCCCGCGTGCTAGAATTAGATCCAGCACCTAACTTGTTTTTGCAGGGTATGTTGTGAACAGTATGGACCCTTTGTGTATGTGATGCATGATTGTATATCTCATGGCCTGCATGTCATGGTTAATTGCAGCTATGGGCTGTCCTATTATTGTATAACGGCCTGCGTGCCGGCATGTGATGCCTTGAATCCTCATGTAATTTTGCTACTAGCTGCTAGATGTAGTAGTTTAGTACATATTCTTGAAGGCTTCAATCCTGATGACCAAGTATGCAAAGATGGTCGTGGAAGATGGAGATCGCCACGTCATGGGCCATACTAGTTCACAGTCTATTTGATTGCTTGTGATGATTTACCTTGCATTGCTATTCTTTCACGTCATATGTGGTGAATATGTTAACCTGATTGAATAGTTTTCCTCGAAAAAATTAAGAGTAAGATGCCCTTTTTCAATAGCTGCATCTATTGTCTTGTACGTTGGTGGATAAGGTCTTGACAAGTCAAGAACGCCGCCCTCTTACTTGTACAATAGAGTGAGTGTAGCCTAACCCGTGCACTCACAAGCATAGTATTGGTTTGCTTAATTGAGTCATCCAAATAGGATTTGGGACTTCGGGGCATCAGTGTTGGGCGCCGGGGCATATGATGCCACCCCAACAAGCAAGAATCACATACGATGTGATTGGCAATGTATTGCCTACCTATGTGGTGGGTTCAAGTGGTATTGACAAGTCCTTACCCGAACCGCAGCGACCATGGATCTTGTTCCATGGAGATTGCCAGAGGGAAAGTGATCATAATGGAAGCATCTTTTATTGAAATTGTTTAATAAGAGATTAACATGAACATAGTGCTAAAACTTTGCGTATTTATGTTGTAGATGGCACCAAAGGTTGTTAATGCAAACACTGGTTTTAACTTGCGGTCGATTCTGGAGAGGTAAAAACTCTTTGGGACGAATTTTATGGATTGGTATCGTAACTTGAGAATCGTTCTCAAGTCTGAAAAGAAGGAATATGTTCTAGATGATCCATATCCTGATGAATTGCCTGAAAATGCATCCGCTGCTGATAAGCGTGCTTATGAGAAGCACACTAACGACGCCCTAGACGTCAGCTGTCTCATGCTTGCCACGATGAACTCTGAGCTTTAATAGCAATATGAGCATGCCGATGCCTACACTATGATTGTGGGTCTCAAGGGCATGTTTGAGAACCAAGCAAGGGCTGAAAGATATTCGATATCTAAAGCATTGTTTGCGTGCAAGCTGGCTGAGGGTGCTCCTGTTAGTCCTCATGTAATTTAGTTGATTGGTTACATTGTGAGCATGGAGAAGCTCGGTTTTCCACTGCAGAATGAATTGGCCACAGATGTGATTCTCCAGTCGCTCCTTGCGAGCTTTGAGCCGTTCATTTTAAATTTTCACATGAACAGCCTGGAGAAGAATCTGACCGAACTGCATGGGATGCTGAAAACAGCGGAAGAAAGCATAAAGAAAGGCACAAATCATGTGATGATGATTCAAAAGGATAAGAAGAGGAAGCGCAAGGCTACAAGTAATGGTGAGGATAAAATTGAAGACCCAAAACCAAAGCCTAAAGAAAGGCCAAAGGTTGGCCCTAATGCTTCTGATAAATGTCACAATTGCAAGGGCAATGGGCACTGGAAGAGTAACTGTTCGAAGTACCTAGAAGACAAAAAGAAAGGAACTTGGGTGTTTGCGGTAAAACAATCCGGTGACTACTCGGGGTTGATCGGGACATGAACGACTACTTCCTCCACGCGCGTATATCTGCTTCCGCTGCATCGGCGCGTCAAGGGCAATGATCCATGATCCCCTACTTGCATGTGATCTTGGGTGTTCGCGGTAGAAAATTTTGATTTTATGCTAGCGTATCCTACCCGTATCTCAATAAATATGATCCTGATGGTTACCTTAGTTGGGAATTACTTGTTGATCAGAAATTTACATGCCATGATTTTCCTGAACATAGAAGAGTTAGGGTTGCCACTAGTGAATTCTCTGATTTTGCCTCTGTTTGGTGGAGAGAACATTGCCATGCTCTTCCAAATAATATACCCACCACTTGGAAAGCATTAAAACTGCTCATGAGATATAGATTTGTTCCCTCATATTATGCTAGAGATTTATTAAACAAATTGCAACGCCTACACCAAGGTAAGAATTTAGTAGAAGAATATTACCAAGAATTGCGAATTGGCATGTTGCGTTGTGGCTTAATTGGGAATGAGGAAGCTTCAATGGCTCGTTTCTTGGGTGGTTTAAATCGAGAAATCCAGGACGTTCTAGATTATATGGATTATAATTCGATGACTCATTTATTCCATCTTGCTTGTAAAGCTGAACGTGAAGTGCACGATCGACAATCGAGGGCAAATGCTAACTTTTCTGCAGGTCAAGCTACTTCGTGGACACCGCACACCCCTGCTGCCCCTTTCGGCCGTTCTACCACACCAACCTCTTCCATCAACAAAACGACGTCCGCTACTCCAAATTTGGCACCACGACCATTGCCGGCGAAAAGCGCCCCACAAGGTCCTACAAAAAGCTCATCGTCGTCCGTCGCCTCAACGGGACGCACAAGAGACATTCAGTGCCATCGCTGCAAGGGTTTCAGTCACATGATGGAGTGTCCAAACAAACGCGTGCTAATAACTCGCGAAGATGGCGAGTACGATTCAACAAGCGATCTTGATGAAGAAACGTATGCTTTGCTTGCTGAACATGAAGACGGCGATCCAAATTTAGAACATGAAGAGGTGCACGTGAGCACTGGTGATGCTGACCAATACTTGAGTATTATTGCACAACGTGTGCTTAGTGCTCATATTGCCTGCGCCGATCCAAATCAACACCACAAATTGTTTTACACAAAAGGGGTCGTCAAGGAGCGTTCCATTGGAATAATCATTGATGGTGGGAGTTGCAATAACCTAGCCAGCATGGACATGGTGGAGAAGCTAGCACTGTCCACTAGACAACACCCTCAGCCCTACTACATTCAATGGTTCAACAACAGTGGCAAACTCAAGGTAACTCGCATGGTAAGAGTACATTTCGCTTTAGGTTCTTATCATGATTATGTTGATTGCGATATCGTACATATGCAAGCATGTTCTATGTTATTAGGTAGACCGTGGCAATATGATAATGATTGTTTACATCATGGTAGAACCAATCAATACTCTTTTGTGCATAAAGAAAATAAAATTGTGTTCCATCCAATGTCGCCTGATGCTATTGTAAAAGATGAGATCGCTTGAGCTAGCAAAGAGAAAAATTGAGAGACTTCTAAGAGCAAAAATCAGATTGTCGCAAAAGTGTATGAGCAACATAAAGAGAATGAACCTAATTTTGATAGTAACAAGAAAAATGAGATTAAATTGAAAGGTGCTTGTTTTCTTGCAACAAAATCTAATGTGCATGAGTTGGATGCTAGAAGCTCTCCTTGCTATGCTTTGATCTACAAAGAAACTTTGTTTTCACTAGCGGATATGTTTCTTTCTTTGCCTCCTGTCATCGCTAACCTTCTGTAGGAGTACGCTGACGTATTTCCAAAAGACATTCCCCCAGGGTTGCTGCCCATCAAAGGCATTGAGCACAAAATTGACCTCATTTCAAGGGCATCTTTGCCCAATCGAGCTCCATACAGGACCAATCCAGAAGAGACTAAAGAGATACAACGTCAAGTTCAAGACTTGTTTGATAAAGGGTACATACGCGAATCTGTCCTTGTGTTGTTCCAGTCATTTTAGTGCTTAAGAAAGAAGGAATATGGCGCATGTGTGTGGATTGTAGAGCAATTAATAATATCACCATTATATATTGTCATCCTATTCCTAGATTAGACGATATGCTTGATGAATTAAGTGGCTCTACTATGTTCTCTAAAGTTGATTTGCGTAGTGGGTACCACCAGATTCGCATAAAGTTTGGAGATGAATGGAAAACATCATTTAAAACTAAGTTCAGTTTATATGAGTGGTTAGTTATGTCGTTTGGATTGACTAATGCAACTAGCACTTTCATGAGATTGATGAACGAGGTTTTACATGCTTACATTGGGAAATTTATGGTGGTTTACTTTAATGACATCTTGATCTATAGCAAATCTTTAGAGGATCATCTTGAACATTTACGTGCTGTTTTTAATGCTTTATGCGATGCACGTTTATTTGGTAACCTTGAGAAGTGCACGTTTTCTTGGCTATGTTGTTACTCCACAGGGAATTGAGGTTGATCAAGCTAAGGTTGAAGCAATACAGAGTTGGCCGACTCCTAACACGGTCACGCAGGTGCGAAGTTTTCTAGGACTTGCTGGTTTTTATCGTCGCTTTGTGAAGGACTTCAACACAATCGCTGCATCATTGAACAAACTCACCAAGAAGGGTGTGCCTTTTGTTTGGGGCGAGGCACAGGAAGATGCCTTCAATATTCTGAAAGCTAAGTTAGCACATGCACCCTTACTCCAACTTCCATATTTTTCTAAGATTTTTGAAATAGAATGTGATGCTAGTGGAATTGGTTTGGGTGGTGTTCTGTTAGAAGAAGGAAAACCTGTTGCTTATTTTAGTGAGAAGTTGAGTGGGCCTAGTTTGAACTATTCTACTTATGATAAGGAGTTATATGCACTAGTACGAACTTTGGAAACATGGTAACATTATTTATGGCCTAAATAATTTGTCATTCATTCTGATCATGAATCGTTAAAGCATATTCGAAGTCAAGAAAAACTGAATCGTAGGCATGCAAAGTGGGTTGAATTCATTGAGTCTTTTCCTTATGTCATCAAACACAAAAAGGGAAAAGATAATGTTATTGCTGATGCCTTGTCTAGGACATATACCATGCTTTCACAACTTGACTTCAAAATTTTTGGTTTAGAAACGATTAAAGAGCAATATGTGCATGATGATGATTTTAAAGATGTGTTGCTCAATTGTAATGAGGGAAAAACTTGGAACAAATTTGTCATCAATAATTTGTTTGTGTTTAGAGCAAACAAACTATGCATTCCAGCTAGTTCTATTCATTCGTTATTGCTACAGGAAGCGAACGTAGGAGGGTTGATGGGACACCCAAAACGCTATCAAGTGGTACAGCCACGCCTACAAACCCAATTGAAACCAACAATGTAATACAAGGAACAATTGCTCGAGCTCGCGCATGTCAATTCAATTATCAGGTGAATGCTTTCCTCGGCTTGCATACAAATAATTTAATGAATGGAATGTTATTTAATCCTTGTGATAATTTTATTGTCCTTAGGAACCAAGGAGAAGAACCTCCAAATGTCAAGCATGAAGCATGTTCTTCATGTGCACAAGAGAGACTCAGATTCGGCCTCCAGGATAACACCAACTTAAAATGATCATAACTTTTGATCCACAAGGGTGTTTGGGGTCTATGAGTACTTGTTTGAAATATTTCGTCGTCCTCTTTCCAACGGATCCAACCTCATCTCCAAATTCCATCTGAGTCGACGGGAATCTGCCAAACAAGTGACATCACTATTTCAATTCGAGATGACATGGGCCTAGGGCCTTGTTACTTGAGTTGTAATTGTTCCCCCTAGTTTTGGACATGATTCCCACGCCCTACCTCTGATAAATAACCAGCCGCCGCCTCCTTTAGGTCTTGGGTTTTATTTGATAGTTTAGCCAAGTGCAAACTTGATCATGCGAGTTGTGCTGGACAGCCATCTTGTAAAGATCGTTAATAAGACTCCAACTTGTTTGTCTTCATCTTTTTATCTGCAATTTTATATTGCTTATACTATCGTTCTTGCTTGTTCTCGGTTGCTTGCAGGTATTGAACCTCGTGTTCAGGTTGATCGTGCCCGCGGCAAGATCAATAACCCTTCAAAGTTGGTTTAGCGATTGCTAGGACGCATCGTCGTCGTATGGTGTAGTCGGATCGTCAAAGTCGTCTCCACCAAAATCGAACGTGTGTTTCTCATCGAAAGATCGGGACACCCAAAGCACCATCAGAGTTTTATTGACGATCTTGACAAGGTGGCTGTCCAGCATAACTCGCAGGATCAAGTTTGCACTTGGCTAAACTAATCATATAAAACCCAAAGCCTAAAAGAGGCGGTGGCTGGCTATTTAAAGATGTAGGGGCGTGGGGAACACGTGTAAAACACCCCAGCTTGTACTAAGCCCAGAATGTCACCAAACATAGACCATAACACGTTTAATACCATAATTTAAGGTAAAATTACAGCAAGTAATCATTTAGCATACATTGAAAATTTTGACAGCATCTCCTTTGTTTATGCATGATACTTAACAACATAACATCATATCAATATGTAGGGCAAACAAGATCTCCATACGCAGCGATAATGATAGCTAATCATCAACTAAAACATCAATAAGCATCGTAAGCAAAAGAATAAGCATCAATTTAAGTCTAGGAAGATATAACAACTCGCTCCATAGCCCCACATGTTACACATGGGAGAAACAACCAAACATAAAGACCATACACTAATGATTATTGTAACACTTATTGCCGTGTCTCCAAAACGGGTGAATTAGCTAGATTATGATACTACGTGGAGGAGTGTGGCTAGATCCCTTTCCCGCGCGCCGATTTCATGGTACCTAAAGAAACAAACAACGAAAACACAAGCGTGAGTTCATAACTCAGCAAAGTGTATTGTAATGAATCAACAAGGATCAAGACCACAAACCATCATTCCAGTCTCCACGGTTATATCACAACACATCATATTTAATATTATATACATCCTTTAAAACAACCTGATAATCATCTCATGAGCCTCTCATGAGTACTCTACTCATCATCTCATAAACATCTTTATTCATGTATAACATTCATGCAATGCAATGCACATGTCTCCTGGAATTCTCATACCGGTATGGTTGAGTGCACACTCGTCGGCATGCACCCTTTTCCCCCTCCCATCCCAAAGATGGAGGGTGCCTATCACTCGCTTCCATTCACCTCGGTGACGGAGTCACGATGTAGGACTTACTCAAAAGAATAGCCCCGGACTAGTCATAACGGTTCTCACCGACCCTACCAGAATAGTTATGACTTATCTCACCGGACGGCCATGAAAATATGCCATGTATGCAAAATGGACAGCAACGTATACAGAAATAGAAATATTGCATATCAACACATGGCATCTCCACATGTAGGACCGTATTCAACAATTGTGATTCTACTGCTCAAAACATGGCATGTGAATCATTTGTCAACAACAAGCATTGTTAATCATGGCATGAGGACACCGTATCATCGATAACATTTAAATCATGGCCTAAGGACCTCCTATCAATTATAACATGTAAACAATGGCAAAACAACATGTTATCTATTCCAAATACTATCAAGCAATTCTAGCTAGCAACACATATAGCATACAATCCACGCAACACACTTGCCTTCAACCACGAGTAACGGAGTGACGAAAACAAACACGTGCCACACACTCAAATCGGGTCCACAAAACAGCACACATATATCCCACTACCCCGATTTCGCTTACAACTCCTAAAATCAAAAAACAGCAAATCTGTCCCTTCGGGACAGCGGAATTCCAATGGGCATAACTTCTGTTCTAGGACTCCAAATTGAATAAACAAGTACATCCTCGCGTAGCTTAGGAAAACTCCCAACTTTTTCTAGTTATTGGGAAAAGCCAAATCGGCATCTAAAATTGTTTAATCTAACGTTGAACACGAACTGTCTCAATCTCGTCACAGATTTGACAGCGCTCGGTAAAACAGCCATAACTTCCAAACGGCTGATCGGAATTTAACGTTATTTATATCCACGGAAAGATAATTAAATTACGTACAACTTCTTCCACGTCCGTACGACCAGATTCTAAGTCTAAATTCGCGAAAACGCCTGCCCTAGTTCGGGTTCCCAATCTGCCCGAACAGAACGTGAATACAATCCAAGTTTTCATCAATTCTACCCCATGGCAACATCTCCCTTGATCTAAAAACATATAAATCCCTGACTACAACAGCATCTAATCAATCCCAAATGTTTTCCCCATTACCTTCTTGAAGAACCACGAATTTGACGAACTTTTTCCCACGCGATCTCCACCCGATCTCTTCCCACGCGCCGTTTCCACCGGACCTCCTCGTCGCGGATCCTCCCACCGGTGAGGACAGCACCAAAGCGTGATGTGGCAGCAAGGGGAAGGTCTAGGGCGCACCCGCAAGGGGGAGAAGGGTGGAGAGGAGGGGTGGTTTTGCAAAGGAGGAGAGGTGGGGAGATTTGGGGAAGATGGGGGAGAGGAGGTGGGGGTGGCGGCTCAAAGGGGGAGAGATAGGGGGCGCATGGGGGAAGGGGCAGCAGGTGTGCTGCCCTAGCACACCCCCACATGGGCCCAATTCATCCCACCGACGGCCCAAATTGTTTCCCCCACGGCCCAATCACCCGGAAACGGCCCAAAACGACCCCGGAGAGGCCCGAAACGCGCTAAAACGCCATACCGTAGGGTTCAAATTGCAGAATTCATACTTTCTAAAGTTATGCCAACCCGTAGTATCACAACACATCCAAAACAAGTGGAGGACAATTACAACTCAATTTACAAAGCCCAAGGCACATGTATTCTCGGACTGGAAAAGTGTCATCACTTGTTTGGATGATTCCTGTTGATTCGGATGGAATTTGGAGATGAGGCTGGATCCGTTGGAAAGAAGACGACGAAACCTTTCAAACAAGTACTCATAGACCCCGAACACCCTTGTGGATCAAAAGTTGTGGTCATTTGAAGTTGGTGCTGTTCCGGAGGCCGAATCCGAGTTGATCTTGTGCACCGGAAGAATTGGCTTCATGCTTGACGTTTGGGAGTCCTTCTCTTTGGTTCCTAGGGACAATAAAATCATCACAAGGATTACATAGTATTCCATCTATTAAAATATTTGTATGCAACCCGATGAACGCATTCACCTGGTAATTGAATTGACGTGCACGAGCTCAAGTAATTGGTCCTTGAATTACGTCATTGGTTTGAACGTAATGTGTAGGCGTAGCCGTATCCATGGAAGTGATGGCCTCGTCATCTACCAACGCAATTAAATGTCATTACCGACACCTTATATTAGAAAGACTTTAAACAACCAACCAAATTAATTTACGTTTTATGACTTTTAACAGTATTAGTACCTTACATTATCTCAATGTTTTAACTACACATCAAAGTTTAAAATTTTAAACATTCTCGTTGGTCACCTACCCTTGAAATAATAGGGTGTGACCCCAATTTTTAAGTAAAGTAAGGTTGTTAAGCATGATCAAACATAATAAATCATTACTCACTATAGAATAATCTAAGACAACATAAATTTTAGTTTTAATCTAAAGATAACAATTACAGTTAATTGATTTATCTCACAAGTTACCATAGGAATACTTCATTCTATAGGTTGTAATTTACATTCTATAGGTCGTAATTTAGTCAAATGATTACTTACTTTACTTACATCATTTTTTTCTATCTAGAAAACCCAACCAAATTTCACAAAGGAACTTGACTCAAGGTTGCAATATGACAAGACTCAAAACTCTAACTTGTCAAAGTTCTCCAACACAAATTTCGAACTTAAAGACTTCCACAAATGAAAATGGTTGCAGTGATATTTTTCTCAAAAGGGAAAAATGAAGAGATCAAGTAATCCTTTATTGGTAAAGTCATAAAACGTAAATTCACACAACTTAATTCTTGCACAAAAACTTCAAGAACTTCTTTCAAACTCGGAAAACGATAAACACATACAAAAAGCAATACTTTTTCTCCGCAAAGCAACAAAAGATAACCAACAAAACCAATCGCCAGCACTGTAGTGATAGCATCCCAAAAAGACTCATAACTAAACTATATTTTTCTTTGTCTTCGACCATACAAGACATAACGAAAGCAACCTTCTCAGCAAACTCTCCGATCTAAGATATATTTAGACAACAACTCTCCCCTACGAGAGGTTACTAAACCTTCGATGGTGGCTCTACCCGGTCACACCCACAACAATAGCCCTTACCACGGCCAAAAGATCATGACCGATACCTTTTGTCACAACTATTTCACATAAAACAATTATTCAATCAACTTTTTCAAATTCATAGCAATTTGCGTCAACAAAACATCATGCATCATCACATTCAAAATCCATCATCAAAGCTCAAATCAAACATTAAAGCGTAATGCAACGATTACCCATACCCTTTCTACTGTGCATTAGATTGTGTCAAGTTTTAATTTAATTAACCAACCTACATCAGATTTTTAAGGTTTTTCTCCTATAGCAGATTTTTAAAGAGTGTATACCCAAGTCAAGTTTCTACTTTCCCAAGTTAAAATTTTAATTCACTTGTGTAATTTGCTAATTTTCACAGACCACGGTCCTAAAGCCCGCTTTGATACCAATTGTAAACTATGATACAAGATGTTCCCTGAATGTTACTACAACAAACTCAAACACTATAAAATACTCTAATTAAACATAAATTTTAGTGATCAACCTAAATAAAGTTTTATCTCTAACAAGCCAAGAGCTACAACCATGAGCATAAATAAATAAGCAACAACGGAACAACAATTCGCATACGTTTCATCATCTAAATAAGCATTCTAGTAAATAATTTCAGCATCATCGACACATTCTCATGTTGAACACCAACATCAAAAACTAATCCACACGCAGTGCTCAACGAGCAACATAGTAAAGCCAAAGACCATGATAACGTTTAAATGACACAAGCAAATAATTCTCATCAGAATGGTTCCTCTAATAATAATCAAATTCTGAACTATCTAATTTATTCAATAAGGTCAACATGCCCCAAGCCAAATGTCATCAAGGGGTGATATGAGAATTGTGTGATGTGATGATGCTAGTTCCCCTCTCTGAATGGCCTCAAAGTACCCAAAACATTAAATAAAAAAGCGTGAGTTCAAAAACTCAACAAAGTATATCGTACAAGGATAAAAGACAAGAAGTTACTCAATAGTAAGACAACATAGCTCAATATCCATACAAGTAGTGAACCTCAACATTAGACTCCTTTTTAATCACACATCTAATACATCATGCTTTCATGCTAAAAAATGTACCATTCAAATCCCGGTATAGCTTGAGTGCACACCCACCGTTGCTGCACCATTTCATTCCCTACCATCCCCGTGTAGGGGCCTACAAGTAAGTCTCACTCCCATCCGTCCTCTTGGATGGAACTACTTGATAGGTGTCAAGGCCCCCAATTTCAAAAATTCTGGAAAATCCGGAGTATCCGGATTAAACATCCGGAATATCCGGATATAACCCGGAGTATCCGGATGAATCATCCGGAGTATCCGAACTGGGTCTACCGAAAGCCCTAACCCGGAATGTCTGGATTAAATGTCCGGAGTGTCCGGATTGGGTTGACCGAACACCCCAACTCGGAGTATCCGGTCTAATTGTCCGGAGGGATCGGACTTTGCGGGACTTGAGTATAAAATCCCATTTCGTGGTTCTTCACTCACCTCACCTCACACTTGTTGCTCTCCACCTCTCCCGTGTGCTCTCCTCCACCCGAGCTCGTCCCCGGCGACTCCCCACCAGCCGGCGTCCTCCCGTGCTCCTCCCCGGTGACTTCTCCACCCCGGTGTCCTCAAGATCCTCTCCAAGTCAGCGTCCTCCTTCCTCTACCCGGCTTTCCCTTCCTTTTCTTCATCCTCCTTGAAGGTAAGGCCTCTTCTTGGAGTTGATTCGTGGATTCTTGGGTTCTAGGGCGTCCATGGGAGTAGCTTTGAGGCTTGGTATGTAGATCGGGGTTTTCAGGGTAACTTTGGGAATGTTAGGGTTTTGGTGGGTGGTTGGATTTTGGGGTGGGTTAAGCAATGCTTGGGTATTGGGTGAGAGATCGGGGGTAGGTGATGCCATCCTAAGCATTTGATTAAGTTTTGGTTGGGGTTTTTAGGGGTGAGCGTCGTTTCATCGTGTTTGGGCTAGCTCGGAGCTTCTCTGGCTTAGCCGTGTGTAGGAAAGTTGTAGATCGGGTTCTCGTGGTGCCGTAGAACTCGGAAACCGCTCCAATCTCTTGGGTCTTTGGGCGAAATGTGCCATGACCGGAGTGTCCGGACAAATTATCCGGAATGTCCAAGTTGTCTGG
Organism: Rhipidocladum racemiflorum; assembly: GCA_036346355.1. Classification (NCBI taxonomy): domain Eukaryota; kingdom Viridiplantae; phylum Streptophyta; class Magnoliopsida; order Poales; family Poaceae; genus Rhipidocladum; species Rhipidocladum racemiflorum. Next base: position 22,836,258 of record CM070584.1, on the reverse strand, counting down.
ATTGTTCGGATGAAGAATCCGGACTATCCGGATTGGCTGGTCTGTTTCGGTGGGGAAATGCATTGTTTTCCATTTCATCGCGTCGCATGCATCTCATTCATGCATTGTGTCCGTGTAGAGAACGAGACCGCGGTGACTGACGTGGCCGTGGTCGAGGGGATTGCCGAAGAGCAAGTCATGGTTGATACGCAAGCAGAAGCATCAGGCAAGCACCTAAGCATATTCAACCCTATTTGTAATTCTATTTTTGTGAATGAACTGCTTATTAGAAGTTTAAGTATGCATTAGGAGTCGAATTGGGGAATTGAAAGTAGAACCTAATTGCTGCACTTATCTTCCTTGGAACTTGTTAAACATCTCCTTTGGAGCTAGTTTATGGGTAATTATATGTGTCCATGCTTAGTTTGGCTTAGGTGTCGGGTATGGGCCAAGTGGTGGATGGTTCTGCCGCTTGTGAGTTTTTACTTCACAATCAATTGGTTGTAATGGTTATGGTTATGAGGAGAAATGGAAATTGAACTGAGACCGGGCGAGAGGTTGGTTCACTTGGGTGTGGAGACTCAAGTGTGGTAGTCTCGCCCGTGTCGGTTGAGGACCGATCCGTTGTTTGCCATGTTGATCAAGCACACCTTGTTAGTCGCATCCCAGAATGGGACGGTAATGCTATTCTTTCATCGCATGCTATTCGATGGGGCGTGCCCTCATGCGGTTGGGCTTGGTTGAGGGCGAGGCTTAGGCCGACCTTCGAGGGCCAAGCTGGGCTTGGGCCGCTCGAGGGGGTGCTAGGTGCTCGGACCGCATGAAGATGGCCCAACGAGTATGTATGGATGGGAGAAGGGTTGACATGAGGTTCCTTGTGGCACATGTCATGCGATTAATGATCCCCTGCAGGGTGAATAAGCGATTCGAATTGCCGTGCTCTCGGATATGAGCACGCTTGCATCATCCGACACTTCAACTTAGTAATAACTTGAACTTAATGCTAGTTGGTTGGATGGTGGTATTGGTTTGTGATGTTACTTGCTTTACGTTACTTGTAAAGTTTCAGACTTCACTCTAGTAATAGGTGCTGTCCACAAGTACTATAAACTTTGTAAATTGAGTAGTGGATTGTAATTAAACAACAAAGTTAAGCTTCTCAGCACTTTTACCTTAAGCTTGATTCCTTGCTACATCCAAATGCATATTCTTTCGAGTCGGTCATATATGGACCACGGGTAAGTCTTGCGAGTACCTTCCGTACTCATGCTTTTGCTTTGTGGTTTTCAGGTGAGGATCCAGACGGATGTGAGTTCTGTCCGTACTGCCTCTCGGTGACCGGGCGGGGCACCGAGTAGAGGCTCCCTACGCTGTCGTACACGCCCGGGAGTGTTCAGAGGCAGAACACTTCCAGAGATGCATTGCTTTTGGGTTTAGTTTGATAGTTGTACGTTTTTTGTTGTATAGCTAGTTTAAAACGATGCCTTACCTGTTTTAAGTACTTGTTTTCTTTTGTTGTAAACACTTGATGTATGTTGTTACTCGCCTTGTGTTTGTGATGTTGTTTCTATCGTCGTCGGCCTTTGTGCTTCGTTGTTGCTGGTTGTGGTCGTGGGGTTTTGTCTTTGTGCCGTGGTGGTTTAGCTGTGTTTGGTTAGTCTTGCTTCCGCGTGCGTGTCAGGTTGTGGGGTTCCGAGTTCGTTGCCCCCTTAATGCAAATTGATCTGATATGGCATTTGAAACTGGTATGCGGGGATTCTAGGCGAGCTTCGGGTCGCATACTGGGGGAATACCGGGATTGTTGTCGAGTTATTCGAAGGGTCTCACCGTCGTCATGATTGGGCTTGGGTGCTAACACTGCGAGCTCCCTCGGCGATCCGTTGTTAGCCTCCAAATCCGATTAGGATAACCGAGCATTCAAATAACCCGGGAACGGTCTGGGCGGCTCCTCTCAGGGCTGGTATCAGAGCAAGGTGCATAAAGACGAACCCGAGACTTGACGACCACTTAGGGAATTGAGTAGGACTGTCATAATGCATTAGGTAGAAAGTAGTATTTATTCCCGCCCTATGTGTATATATGGTGAGTGGGGGTTGTGTTGGAATCGTGTATTTCATCTCATATCATGCATGTGCCATGCCATGTTGCATCATGAATTGTGTTTTGGGTATGTCGGACTTGTTGGACTCCATTGCGGAGTGCTACAGTCTAACTTGGGCTTAGTTCGCGGGTTTGTCAGATTTAAGACCTATCCCTTCCGTGTGGGTCTCACTCTTGTTGTTTGGCTTTGGTTGACGACAGAATGAGGACCCGCGGGACTTCAGGAGATGATGGGGGTGCTGAGCGATCGCAGCCTGGCGGTAGCGATCCGCCTCCTCCTCCCAACCTGCTGGACGTGTTGCTGCGGTCAGAGCAAAACCAGCAGATTACCAACAGAATCTTGGAGATGCTTGTCCAAAATCAGGCTGCTCCAGGTGGCCGCGGTGAAGGGCGAGGCCGACCGAATGGCTACCTGGATTTCCTGCATACCCAGCCGTCGACCTTCTCCCGGGCCAGTGATCCGTTAGATGCTGACGATTGGCTACGTACGATAGAGCAGAAGTTTTGTCTCATCCACTGTGAGGACCTTCAAAAGGCTCCCTTCGCAGCACAGTAGCTTCAGGGTCCCGCTGGTGCCTAGTGGGCCAACTTTCTGGTGATGCAGCCCGCCGGTCATCAAGTGACTTGGGCGGAGTTCCGTGAGGCCTTTCGGACATATCATATCCCGAAGGGGCTCATGGATATCAAGAAGCAGCAATTTCTTGCCCTCAAGCAGTTGAGCAAGTCCGTGATTGACTACTCGTGGGAGTTCAACTATTTGGCTCAATATGCACTGGAGGAAGTTGATACCGATCAGAAGAGTAGAGTCGGTTCATGAATGGGTTGTCTGCCAAGATGCAGGACAAACTTTCAGTGTGCGACCACCGACTTCAATGCCTTGGTGAGTCGGGCGATCACGGTGGAGCACAAGATGAGGAACCATCAGGAGGAGAAGAAGCGGAAGAGGACAGCACAGTTCTCGGCGGGTGGCGGTTCATAGCGGACCCGGACTGTCCCTCTTCCACCACCAAGGGCCCCTGTTCCTGCGCCTTCCCTGCCGTTTGAATGGCTCGAACTCCTATCGCTGCTCCTCGGCCTCCGCAGCCACAACCGGGAGTGCGAATGGTGACGAACTCTGGACCGGGTCCATGCTACAATTGTGGGCGTGCGGGGCATTTATTGTCCCTTTCCAAGGAGGGGCAACAATTCCAACGCCCCGAGACCTCAAGGCTCGACTGCACCACCTCCACTTCCTGCACCGAGCCATGGTCGCGTCAACTACGTTGATGCCGAGGCGATTCCCATGGGCGCCACTGTGCTGACTGGTACGTTGTGCATTGAGGGACATGCTGCTAGGGTTTTATTCGACTCAGGGGCTTCTCATTCCTTCATCCGCAAGGACTTTGCTGTGCATCATCAATTGAGGGTGGGTTGTAGCACCACCTCGTTCAAACCGGGTTCAAAGATTGTTGTTAATCAAGTAGTCAAAGAGGCCTCTCTGCTAATTCAAGGGGTCCCGTTCCTTGTCAACTTGCTACTCCTTGATCTTTGTGGGTTGGATGTTATCTTGGGCATGAATTGGTTAACATGACAGCAGGCTGTTGTAGATTGTTCTCGTCGTTCCCTTTCGCTCAAGGGACCGAAGGGCGACTGGCTAACCCTGTTTCAAGAGGATGGCGAGGCCACTCTTTGTTCCTTGAATGGCGTTGAGATTGGGGAGTTAGAGTTCATTCACGTGATTTCGGAATACCCGGATGTGTTCCCAATGGAATTACCAGGGATGCCGCCCGATCGGGATATTGAGTTTGTAGTTGAGCTTCAGCCTGGGACTGCCCCAGTTTCCAAGCGACCGTATAGAATGCCGCCAAATGAGTTGGCCTAACTGAAGACCCAACTGAAGGAACTGATGGACAATGGATTCATTCGCCCGAGCTCCTCACCTTGGGGTTGCTCGGCTCTCTTCGTGACCAAGAAGGATGGCTCCCTTCGACTCTGTATTGATTATCGACCGCTGAACGCAGTCACTGTCAAGAACAAGTACCCTCTACCTCGGATCGATATCCTGTTCGATCATCTTGCTGGTGCACGGGTGTTCTCCAAGATCGACTTGAGGCTCAGGTACCATCAAATCAAGATCCGGGCCGAGGATATCCCGAAGACAGCCTTCTCTACCCTATATGGCCTATATGAGTACACCGTCATGTCGTTCGGTCTAACGAATGCACAGGCGTATTTCATGTACCTCATGAACTCCATCTTCATGGAGGAGCTCGATTCTTTTGTGGTCATATTCATCGATGACATCCTCGTCTATTCAGCCAATGAGGAAGAACATGCAAAACACCTTCGCATCGTTCTTGGGCGACTCCGAGAACATTGCCTTTATGCCAAATTCAGCAAGTGTGAGTTTTGGCTGAAGGAGGTATCTTTCTTGGGACATGTCCTTTCCGAGCAAGGCGTTGCTGTCGACCTAAGTAAAGTACGAGATGTTATCAAGTGGGAATAGCCCAAAACTGTCACAGAGATCCGTAGCTTTCTTGGGCTTGCTGGCTATTATCGCCGTTTCATTCAGGATTTCTCAAAGATCGCTAAGCCCATGATGGAGCTACTGAAAAAGGGTGCTGAGTTCAAGTGGTCAGTGGGCTGTGAGCAAGCATTTCAGACTCTGAAACAGCGCCTGACTACAGCTCCTGTCCTCACACAATCTGATATCCACAAGCCGTTCGATGTTTATTGCGATGCGTCAGGCATCGGCCTTGGCTGTGTACTTATGCAAGAAAGCCGGGTTGTTGCCTATGCATCTCGGCAATTGAAACATCATGAAGAGCACTACGCAACTCATGATTTGGAGCCACTATCTCCTTGGGAACAAGTGCAATGTCTATACCGATCACAAGAGTCTCAAGTACATCTTCACTCAGGCAGATTTGAACATGAGGAAAAGAAGGTGGCTTGAGTTGATTAAGGACTACAGCCTGGAAGTGCATTACCATCCGGGAAAGGCCAATGTGGTGGCTGACGCGTTGAGTCACAAGGCTCGATGCAGTTGCCTCACTCTTCAACCCCGAAGTGCCACCCTCTGTGCCAAATTTCAGAAACTCGGCTTAGAGATGGGCGAAGAAGGATTCTTGGCTAATCTGGAGTTGAATTCCACGCTGTTGGATCAGATTAGGGAAGCTCAAAAGGGGGACAGTGACATTGCCCAAATATGCAGCAAACTGAGTTCCGGCCAAGCCACTGACTTCCATCTTGATGACCGTGGAACTTTATGGTTCGGTGAGTGCTTGCTCGTCCCCGAGAACCAAGAATTGCGAAGAAAGGTTCTTGATGAAGTCCACAACTCCATGCTCACAATTCATCCGGGCAGTAACAAAATGTATCAAGACTTGAAGCAACAGTTTTGGTGGACTCGCATGAAGCGCGAGATTGCTCTCTATGTGTCTGAATGCGATGTCTGCAAAAGGGTGAAGGCTGAGCATCTTAAGCCAGCGGGCACTCTTCAGCCGCTGCCCATCCCGAGTTGGAAGTGGGAAGAGGTTGGTAAGGATTTCATCACCGGGCTGCCAACGACTTCTCCGGGTCATGACTCGATCTGGGTTATAGTCGACTGGTTAACGAAGTCCACCCATTTCCTAGCTGTTCGCACCACCTATCCAGCCAAGAGGTATGCAGAGCTGTACATCTCCCGGATCGTATGCCTTCATGGAGTGCCCAAGCGGATAGTTTCAGATCGAGGCTCTCAGTTTGTTTCTCGATTCTAGAGAAGTTTGCATGAGGCATTGGGCATCAATCTGCTTCACAGCTCAGCGTATCATCCGCAAACTGACGGTCAAACTGAGAGGGTCAATCAGATCCTTGAGGATATGTTGAGGGCTTGTGTTCTGTCTTATGGAAAGAAATGGGACGAGTGTCTTCCCTATGCTGAGTTCGCTTACAACAACAGCTACCAAACCAACATCAAAATATCCCATTTCGAAGCACTCAATGGTCGTAGCTGTCGGACGCCCCTGAACTGGTCCGAGAGTGGGGAACGACCATTCTTTGGACCCGATATGGTTAAAGCTGCGGAAGAGAAGGTGAAGACCATTCAAGAGAATCTAAGGGTAGCACAATCGCGGCAGAAGAGCTATGCTGACCGCCGTAGGAGACCTCTCTCCTTCGATGTCGGTGAATCTGTCTATCTGAAAGTGTCCCCTCTCCGGGGTACCCGTCGTTTCGGAGTTAAGGGGAAGCTAGCACCTCGCTACATAGGACCTTTTCGGATCCTTGCAAGACATGGTCAAGTGGCGTATCAGTTGGAGATTCCTCCCTCTCTAGCAATGGTCCACGACGTCTTCCATATATCTCAATTGAAGAAGTGCCTCCGTACTCCTTACGAATCATTGGAAGTGGGCGAACTCGAGGTTCTACCTGAACCTGATCTCTCGTAGCAAGAACATCCTATTCGGGTTTTGGATGAAGCTGAACGCAAGACCCGTCGAAAGACTCTTAAGTTCTATAAGGTTCAGCGGAGCAATCTGTAACACCCCAATTTTTGCTTTTCATGAATTTAAATAAGATTTGGCACTTTGGTGAATTTTTGGAATTTTCTGGAATTTATTTGGAATTTATTCCCTTTTGAAATAATTAAAGAATTTAATTTTGCAAATAAAATTTTGTTGGAAATATTTTATTTGAGTCCAAAATGTTCCAAAATATTTTCTAGAATTTTTCTGGAATTTTTCTGATTTTTAATGAATTAAATGAATTTCTGGGAATTAATTGGATTATTTAATCACTGGAAAAACCTAATCGGTTTCATCGTTTCATCCGACCGACGAAGTCCGAAGTCGACTCGAGTCCGACCCGCACTGATCGCGCCAAATTGCTCCGGTCGAACCAAGTCACCAAGCCCTAACGCGCGTGACCGTTGGATCGAGATCCAACGGCCACAATCGCGCCACGTCGCCCGAACCCAAGCCCGACCGAGCCAACCAAGTCGCCCGAGCCGGACCCGAGCCCAAACTCCCGTACTGTTGGATCTTGATCCAATGGCTCGCGTTGAGCCACGTCACCCCAATCCGAATCCATTTCGGATTCCGCCGCCGCCGCCCTGTGGGCCTTGGTTTCCGCGAGTTTCACGGACGCCGAGGGACCTATTTAATGCGCCACCGCCGCCATCGTGTTCTCCGTTTCCTTGCGCACCCGTAGCCCTAGACAACGTCGCCTGAGCCTCCGCCGTTTGCCCGCGCGAGCTCGCCGTAGTTGGTCTAGCGCCCCGCCACGGTTATTCGCCGTTTCCACCGCCGTCCTCCATCCTCCGCCGCCGTTGAGCTCAGATCCGGAACCGCAAGGACAAGCCGCGTTGGAGGGGACCTTTCACTTCGCCAGAATCGCGCCCAAGCGCCGTTGCCGTGGTCGTCGTCCTCGTCTCCGGTGAGCCAGCTCCGCCGCGCGCCATCACCGTCGTTCGAGCTCCACCAACCGTCCGATCAAGATCCAAGGGCCTAGATTCGTCCACGTCACCCCTGGTGAGATCCCACGTGTTAATCTCTAGATCTATTTCCAACCGTTGGATCTAGATCCAACGGTTTAGATCATGCCACGTAGCCATAACTGCACCGTGCTTGGTTAGATGTCAGCCGTTAGATCTAGATCGAACGGCTAGGGTTAGCCACGTTGTAAAATCTAGATTGGATCTTGACCGTCCGATCAAGATCGAATGGTCCAGATCAGCCGAGTAGTTTCCTATTGCATTAAGCTAGATCCGATCTGGGCCATTGATTTTCAAATCAACGGCCGAGATCATGCCACGTGCTCGGAAGTTGGACCGTCGCGGTCAACCCAGTCAGCCGCGGTCGCCGCTGACGTCAGCCGTGACGTCACGCGGGGCCCGCGTGTCAGCGACCGAGCCAAACCGCACCATGACGTCACGCTGACGTCACGGTGGGGCCCGCGTGTCAGCCCACTCGGCTGAACCGTGTGCTGACATCATGCTGACGTCACCAGAGGGGCCCACATGTCAGAGACGAGTCGTGGACCGGGTCCACGGTGGACCGAGCCAAACCATGCGCCGGGTCCATGGACCCGAGGCGACGTGGCGGCCTTTGATTGGTCCACGTGTCGTACTGACGCAATAAATTAATTTCCGAAAAAGAAAATGATTTATTAATTCGAATTATTGATTTCAAAAATGGGTTCAAACTTCAAACGCTTATAACTTTTGCGTTTCAACTCCGATTTGAGTGATTCAAATTTCTAAATTTTCATAAAAATGAGACCTACTCAAATATGAATTTTAATTAATTTTTGATTATGAATATTTCTCTGTTTATATTTAATTAATGTTTTCTTTAAACGTTAAATGGTTATAACATTTGCATTTAAACTCCGAATTTGACGATTTCAGTTTCTAAAAATTCATAAAATTATGCTCTCTCTGTTTATGAACTTTATTTGGATGTTTGGACACTTTTTGTCTACTTTTTATTTATTTATTGCTATTTACATGCGTTACGAGTAGACGTTGAAGTGCCCGAAAGCTTCGAAGGGGAGGTGTTGACCCAGGAACCATCTCAGGACCAAGATCAAGTACTCTTTGAAGGAAAGTTGTGCTTTGAACATGTTGATCCCATTATCAAATTAATTTGGTTTAAATTATTGCATGCTATATTAATTTAGAAAATGTTTTATTTAATTATGGGGAATTAGATAAATGCCAAATTGCTGTATGACACCTTGGTTAATTAAATATGTGCCATGACCCCTTGTCACCCTAGTTGTGGATTATTAGTTGGACATTATTAAATTGCCAATATGGGTAGTTAAACCGACGTAGTATGCTTAGCCTTGCCTCGTGAAATGTTTTGGACAATCAAATGCTAATATTGACTTAATGACATATTGCACCTGTTTTTGAGAGAAGTATCATGTGTTATGATTGTCGATGGCACGTGATGCATGGTAATCAACTGGGGGTTTGATAAATAGATTTTGACCGGGGCATGTGGCAAGCATGATCGGGTGGGCCAGTTGTGGCACTGGGAGCGTTGATTTGGTTCTTCGGGTAGTCTTGCCCTGGTCACCATAAGGACTTAACCTTGCAAGCCTTTGAACTGAATCAAACATGCAACCACATGTCTGTAATGGGACGGACCTAGTTGATTAAGTTGCTAATAACGTACCTGTGGGACATCGGGGTGTCAACTATACCTTTTGTGTAGTTGTACGGGGGAGCGTACCGGGGCTGCGACCAGGTACCCATCTAACGGTTGATTGGCCTAAACTTCGCCTTCGCAAAGGGAAGGGTTAGTGTGCAACAACCGGGGAGGCCCACTTGTGCTGTTAGAAGTTTCTGAAAGACTTTTTTACGGACACTCACCTTTGTGGTGTTTGGCTGTATCTTGTGGGTAAAGTGCATAACCTTTGCAGAGTGTAAAATCTATTCGAATAGCCGTGTCCGCGGCATTGGACATTGCTCGGGGATTATAGTCAAGGGTTAGACTTTCTTGAAAATAACTTGGACTTGAAAGGTTGGGTTTTGGTTTAATAATGATGTTGATAGAAATGTGGATTAGGAATGGAAAAGATGTTTATTTAACTCCGGGAAAAGTTATTGTTATTACAATGTTTCTATCGCTTTCGAATCTACTTATGTTATTTGTTAAATGCTGTTACCGCAAATGAACCATGAGCTATTCCTTTGTATTAAGCCATGCATGTAGCATATTAGTTGCATTTTGTGCATGACTTGCTGAGTACCAAGTACTCACCCTTGCCACAATACAACACCAGTTGAAGAAGAGTCTACACCAGCTTCGGAGGAGGAACTCCAAGAGGAACCGTCTAACTTGGGAGCGAGCCCAGTCAGTTGCCTGTGGTATACTGGATGGCGCCACGAAGTTATCTTATTTTCTGCTGCTGTTATTTCTCTTTATTTAAGTTCTCACCCTACGTGGCGTATATTTGTAACTTGACCTTAAGGTCGAGCAACCAGTTTGGTTAACTATTTAAGGTATTATATTATTTCGTTAAGTATGATTGTGATATTTACCAATGTTGAGACTGTGTGCAGTAGCGTGTTCCTGGACTAGTGCTGAGTACACAGAGGGTCCGGATTTACAAATTCGGGTCCTGACAGAGGTGGTATCAGAGCCAGGCTGACTGTAGGCTCACCCATAGTTAGATCGGTCGTAGTGAGGATAAAACCTATTTTCTAAAGATAAAATTTGTCAAGATAATGAATGAATTCTCGACTTACCCCTTTCTTCCTTGTTCATACCCCTGCTGAGTTCTTTTTGTCTTCCACATTGATTTTAAAATGTTGCGTTCTTACGCGAGCGTCTTTTGACAGATGATGATGAAGAACAACTACGCCGAGCGTGAGGGAGGCTATGCTGCCGAGTTGTGGTGTATGCTTCAGTTTCTTGGAGGTCTTGAGAGGCCGCTCTACCGAGGGACTACACTCGTGCAGGCAGGAATGGTCATAGGATGGGACGTCAGGATCACAGTGTATGCCCGAGAGAAGACGAAGTTCACCCGCCCTTTCCACTTCACCGCCAGGAGGTCTACCTTTGAGATTGGGATCCAGGAGGTGTCACGTCGAGCAATGCCGCAGATCGCTCGCACATACTCCAGGGAGCTGGAAGGCACAATATTCCGTCACCACCCACGCCGAGACAGCAGAGCTCAGCGGAAGCCGATAGAAGATGAGGATGCTACCGTCACTCACTTAGCCAGATTCGTCGCTGCTCAGGAGGAGCTTATCGATGACACAGTTCAGGAGTTGAAGAAGGCTCGTGAGTAGGTTGAGGAGGAGAAGAAGCACTTAGAGAATGCTCGTGAGTACGTCGCCTATGCTGCAGAAAGGATCGCAGAGCTGGAGACCGCACTGTATGGACAGGGCCCCGATCCAGTGTTGGAGTTGGACGCCCCCGAGCCAGAGGAGGACCCAGAAGAGGCACCACCTGCACCCGCGCCACAGCCACAACAACAGCCAGATCCAGAGCCAGAGGAGGACGCCGCGTCGTGAACCACAGCTGCAGTTGCAGGGCATGGCGATTGTTTGCGCCTATGCCGTCGCACCCGCCCCGAGGAGGCAGTGGAGGTTTTCTCGACGAGTGAGCGTAGGCGTTGAGGTTGAGACTCCTTCGTCGATTCACGTTATAGAATAAGAGTCACCCCTTTAGGCGTTAGACTCCAGTAGGAGTCGATTTGGATTTTCATTGCTTGCTGAGTGTGCAGTATGTGTTGCAAGGCCTTTAGGCATTGTAAGCAACCATACCAAGTTATTATTATTAATAATAAAGTTGGATTTTGAGTTACATTTTTCCTCCGCATAAGTTTCCCTACTACTCGTCTATTCTTGTTCCCTCTCATCTCTGAAACCTTGGAGCAATCAATAGATGGTGAACACACGCGGAAACCTTGGAGGCAATGGAAGTGGTTCTCGCCCAGCTGGGAACCCCAATGATGGAGCACCTGCACCCCAACCAGTACCGCCAGTTGACATGCAGAATTTTGGAGCTTTTCTTGCTACACAGACCCGTTGATGCATGCGATGATGCAGCAGATGCAACAGATTACCGCTCACGCCACTGCTAATCAGAATAATCATGTCAATCAGGGACAACGCTAGAATTCAAGACTGTCAGAGTTCATGAGGACTCATCCACCCACTTTTTTCGGGAATGCCAATCCGTTGGAGGCCGATGATTGGTTAAGGTCAATTGAGAGGAAGCTACACATTGCTCAATGCGTGGGAAATGAGAAGGTACTCTACGCTTCTCATCAGTTGGAAGGGACAGCCGCAGAATGGTGGGAGAACTTCTGCGCAACGCGGGAGAACCCTTAGGACATCACTTGGGAGGAGTTTACCACCGCGTTTCATCAGTATCACGTGCCAGAAGGAATTATGGACCTCAAGAAGGAGGAGTTCAGAGCACTGAAGCAAGGTAATCAGCCGGTGGCCGAATACCTGAATAAGTTCATACAGCTTGCACGTTACGCACCTGAAGACGTAGCGACAGATAAAGCTAGACAGTCTCACTTTATGAAGGGACTTAACTCAGGACTGCAGGTGGGACTGATCTCCCACACCTTTCCAGTTTCCAGGAGCTTGTGAACAAGGCGCTCATTCTTGAGGAAAAGCGCAAGGAACTGGATGAAAACCGGATGCGCAGATGCAACAGAAGGGATCGCGTCAAGGAGCGCAGCAACGCTTGAGGGTTGCGCCAAATCAGTTTTTTAGATTCCAGCCGTAGAATGCAACGAGGATACCGTCACCAGCACCAAGACCCGCCAATCAGAATTATCAGACCCCAGCTCGGCCCGTAAACGCCGCTTGAGGCGATCAGAGGGGACAGTGAGACGCTGCTACACATGCAACGAGCCAGGGTACTTCTCCAACAGTTGCCCTAAGAAGACTGCAGGAGTGACCCCAGTCCACTTCAATCTGGGATCCACCCCAGCCAGGACGCTTGCACCCGGAGCCAACCGCGGAACAGCACAGCCGGGAGCCACGCCCCAGACCATAGTGAGAGGCTGAGTCAACCATGTCACCGCAGAGGCACTCCAGAATGCCATGGACGTCGTGCTGGGTAAGTTACTTGTCAACTCAGTACCTGCAACCGTTTTGTTTGACTCTGGAGCTTCGCATTCGTTTGTTTCTCAAGGCTTTGCTGCTAAAAATGATTTGGAGATTGCAAGACTTAAATGCATGCTTTTAGTTCAAACCCCTGGTTCCGAACTAAAGTAGGATATTCTGGGGTGAGAATATTAATAGATGGGGTAGAATTCCTAGCAAACCTTATTATATTGGAAACCCAGACCCTAGATGTTATTTTGGGAATGGATTGGTTATCCAAGCATAAGGCTGTGCTGTATTGTGGACGAAGGATCATCTCAGTTGAGAGCCCGTGTGGAAGGAAAGTGGAATTTCAAGATACCGCTGTTAGAGATGGACAGTTGATGGTTAACAGTGCCAAGGCAATTAGCATAGAAGATGTCTCAGTAGTGAATGAGTACCCAGATGTCTTTCCGGAAGATCTACCTGGTATGCCGCCAGACAGAGACATAGAGTTTATGATAGAGCTTGTACCAGGTATAGCCCCGATAGCAAAGAGACCCTATCGGATGTCCACCGAAGAATTGGTAGAGATGAAGAAGCAGCTTGAAGAGCTGATGGAGAAAGGATTCATCAGACCAAGTTCTTCACCGTGGGGAGCGCCAGTTTTGTTCGTCAAGAAGAAGGACGGGAGTTTCAGGATGTGCATTGACACTACCGTGCACTCAATGAAGTCACTGTGAAGAATAAATACCCGCTACCTAGGATTGATGACCTGTTTGATCAGCTGAGAGGAGCTGGAGTTTTCTCCAAGATTGATATGAGATCGGGATACCACCAGTTGAAGATCCGATCGGAGGATATTCCGAAGACCACATTTTCGTCTAGATACGGACATTACGGGTTTACAGTTATGTCATTCGGCCTGACGAATGCGCCATCATATTTCATGAATATGATGAATAAGGTGTTCATGGAGTATTTGGACAAGTTTGTTGTTGTGTTCATAGATGATATCTTAATCTACTCCAAGACAAAGGATGAACATGCGGAGCACTTGAGGCGAGTGTTGGAAAAGCTGAGGGAATAGCAGCTCTTCGCCAAGTTCAGCAAGTGCGACTTTTGGAAGGACAAGGTGGAGTTCCTCGGACATGTAATGACCGCAGAAGGAGTCGTCGTCGATCCGAGCAAGGTGGAAGCTGTGTTACACTGGGAGCAGCCAAAGACCGTGACCTAGATTCGTAGTTTCCTTGGTATGGTAGGTACTACCGCCGCTTCATTGAAGGCTTTTCGACAATTGCTAGACCTCTCACGCAATTGCTGAAAAGGAGAAGAAGTTTGCATGGACACCGGAACGCGAGAAGGGTTTCCAAGAGCTGAAGAAGAGATTGACATCAGCCCCGGTGTTGGTTTTACCAGATGTTAATCAGAGCTTCGATATCTATTGCGATGCATCGCGCCAAGGACTTGGATGTGTCCTGATGCAGAATGGAAAGGTCGTCGCTTACGCATCAAGGCAATTGAGGCCACACGAGGAGAATTATCCGACACATGACCTAGAGCTAGCTGCCGTAGTGCATGCTTTGAAGTTGTGGCGTCACTATTTGATTGGAAACAGATGTGAAGTATACACTAACCATAAGAGTCTTAAGTGCATCTTCACCCAATCAGACCTGAACATGAGGCAGAGGAGATGGTTAGAGTTGATCAAGGATTATATGTCGGAATCCATTACCATCCCGGAAAGGCCAATGTGGTGGCCGATGCTCTGAGTCGGAAAAGCCATACGGTGAACATGATGATAGCCACGAGTCAGGACGAGCTATGTGAGGATTTCCAGAGAATGCAGATTGAATTAGTACCAGAAGGATTCTTGGCCACTGTGAAATCATGTGCTGAAAAATTGGCTTTGAACTGAAAAATTAAACTTAGAATTGGATTTGCAAAATGTGCTTGTGCATGTGTTTGATAATTTGACAAGAAACAGTAAGTTTCACTTTTGCGCCGGACAAAGTTCTCAAGAAGCTTGATGAAGTTTCCCATCTGCGACGAGACGGTGTTTTTGGGTCTGTTGTAGACATGTTTTGAGCCCATGACCGAAGTCATTTTTCACATGTACAAGGACAGATTTTTCTTGGTCCGCTATTGTGAACAAAGCTTTTCGATTTGGATAATTTCTTGGAACCAAGATTTTCACATGTACAACGGACTAATTCTTTTGTCGTCGTGAATGGACTTTTCTGGGTTTTACTTTTGTGAAACGGCGTAACGCGTTCGCGGCTGGACAAATACGGGGTCAGTTGTGAACTTGTTTTGAGCTCATGACCGAAGCCATTTTGCATGTACAACGGACCAACTTTGTTTGTCCGTTGTGAAGCGTGTTTTTCGCGTTTGGTTGGCTTCTTGGAGCACTTTTCATATACAAGCGGACCAGCTTTGTTTGTCCTAAAGTCGTGAATGCGTTTTTCAATTAGGGTTTTGGCGATTTGGATTTGAATTTTGAATGTGAACTTGAAATTTGTAATGATTTCATGATGCTTCTTTTGAAGTGGACTTTATGCAATACTCATGTGAGTAGTTGCATGGATTGACGATTGAGTCAAGTCGTGGACTTGTGCTCGGATTTGTTTGTGGTTTGTTCATGTGCGGTGTATTGCTCAAAGGCCGAATGTAGTCGATGGCGGGACCGAACTAGGTTCATGGAGGAAGCTGAGGTTCGACTAGGTTCGGAGGAAGCAGGGTCTTGAGTAGTCAAGGATGTCATGCGGGGACGTTCGGGCTAAGAGAATGGTGCACATGAAGAATGGATTCATCACGTGAGAATGGCGAGGGAGGTCGTTCGGCGTCAAAAGTGTTAGTCACGTGAGTATGGCGGTGGCCATCTGGCGTGCAAAGTGTTAGTCAGTGAGTATGGTAGGGTTGCCCATACGGCGTGCAAGAGTTGTACTCGGCTGGTTTGGGCCAAAGTAGAGTTGAGTTGGATCACAGTTCCTTCTGAGAATAGGAATCGTATTAGAGCTCCTTGTGGGTTGGTGCTTTAAATAGGTGGGGGTCTCTGTTGAAAGGCACCAAGTAGAAGCTGGCGCATCAAGCTTTGAGCTTGGTTTTAGGAGTTGTACTCTTTTGATGAGAGTATTTTAGACAAGAAATAAAGAATCAATTCTTCCAAGATTTTTGCGTGCTCACGGTAACCACGTCGCTACATTATTTTCTGTGTTTTGGTTCTTGTTTGCATGCTTGTTCTAGTTCTAGATTGGTTTTGTTCTTCAAGTTTTATCTTGATTTGATCCATCAAAAACCTCTCTAGGGTATTGATCTAGTGTTTCTCAAAGTCTAGTTGATCAATCTTTTGTCGTTCTTGTTTAATCTTGAAGTTTTGATTAGATTGATTCTCGTCAAGTTCTGGATCAGCAAGCTTGCGAAGCTCATAACTTTGCTCCGTAAGTCCGATCGAGCTGATTCTTTTTGGGTTCGATTCGTATTGGAATCTAGTTTCTTGTGTCCAAATTTCAGATCGTTTCGACGGTTTGGATCTCCGGGAATTCTCGTTTTACCAAACCTCTATCATTCTGTTTTTGTCGAAAACGAGGCAATTATTTGGTTACTGTTTTGGGAGTGAACTTTTAATAGGTCAAGAATTTGGTTTTAGCTTCCGCTTAATCATTCACCCCTCTGATTGCTATATTCATTGTACTTGATCCTACAAGTGGTATCGGAGCAAGGTTTCTCTAATCTATCTTAACCGGTGATTAGATCAATGGATCGTTATTAAATAAAACCATGTGTGTTCGATGGTGTTGATTTTCAGTTTTGGAAGGCCAAGATGGGCGTTCTCATCCAAGCACAGGCTTCACAATTTGGGAGAAGGTCTACAAACCATATGATGTCACGCAAGCGACAAACGTCAACGGCACCAATCGCGCACATGTTGAAGCAAATAAGTAAAGCGCGCGCCTTGATCATCCAAGGCTTGGGGCCTTGGCGACTTTGATCGTGTGGTTCATCTTCGATCCGCATATGAGGTATAAATCTCTTTGTGATTACCATGAGGGGTTCTAACATACTATTAAAGAGGTTCGTCAAGATCTTTACAAAAAAGAATACATGCGATTTGAGATGAAACCCGGTGAGTCGGTAGATGACTTCTTTGCGTTTAATAAGATTCTTAGCAATTTGCGTCTTTGTTGGAGTTAGCTTTGATGATGCTTTGCTAATGCTAGACAATTGCTTAGTGCTTTGGACATGTCGGTGTGGGAGATGAAAGTAACATCTATACAAGAATCTACTACCATGAGTACACTTACTTTAGATGTTCTTTATTCTAAGTTGAAAACTCATGAATTAGATGTTTTTGCTAGAAAGAATGATCATAAATCAATTGCTTTGACATCTCAATCTAGCATATCTCATAATGGTGCTTGCTTCAAGTTTTTGCTCTATCTTTCTTGTCTTCACTAACCGATGAGCAGTTGAGCAATTCCCGGTGAAGACTTGTCACTACTCTCTTCTCGCTTTAACAAAGCCTTGCAAAATGTGATAAAAGAGAAAGAGAGGTGGTGGTGATCCTCCAAGATGCTATGAGTGTGGTGATCTACTCGACCATATTAAGTCCAAAGCTGTCCAAAACTTGCAAGTAAAGCATCAAGGGAGGAGAAGGACAAGCCAGAAGAAAAGAGAAGAAGAAGTTCTCTCCAAGTGATAGAAGAAGAAGAACTTCATCAACGCCAAAGTTGTCCATCGAGTTCTTTAAAGCTCTTGAACAAGTCAATTTGAGCGATGTGGATTCGGAGAGCAATGAGGATGATGCAACTCAAGCAAGCATGAGTTGGCGGGGTTGTGTCTCATGGCCAAGCAGCGGGCAACTTGAAGCGATCATGGCAATGCGACTTCAATGAGGTAGATCCTTCTTACGATGAATTAGCTATTCTTTGTTGCTCGTCTTGGTAAATTAGCTTGATAAGCGTGACAAGAAAATTAGAAACATGATTTTGTTGTTGAATCATTGAATGCTGAAATTGCTAGACTTAAAACTTTGATTCTGATGATGATGCTTGCAAATCATGTGACTTAATTTGGAATGAGCTTACTTCGGCTTAGGAAAGAACATGCTTCCTTGATTGAAAATTAATCTTGAAAGTGAGAAAAATGAAAACATATTAAACATGCTAGCTGTTCGCTGATGATTTGCATGGTTTAACTTCTTGTTCTAAATGCTCAACTCTTGAATTAAAATTAAAAGATGCAAATGCTAGGAGTTTCTCAATTGGTGATGATCTGCTTACACATGAGGTTCTTTCATGCTCAACTTGTAAGTAAGCAAAAGGAAAAGTGAATGTTCCTTGCAATAATTGTTTAACTCTTTTCGAAAAGTTAATTACTTGGACAAATCATTAGAGCGTTTCACTAAAGGAAAGAAGAACCTAAACATGATTTTGGATCAATCAAAAGTCAGCACTCATAACAAAGGTTTAGGTTTTGATTCTTATGCTCATCATAAATCACATGCTCCCCTGTTGTTAAAACACTTGTGGAGGAAAATTTGAAATTGTCAATGAGCCTAAGAAAATTGTCTTTAAGTCTCTTTGAGTGTTATCTTCTACTATGATGAATGCAAATGTTGCTTCTACTTCTAAAGCCAAACATCTGTTAAATACACTTGCACTCATTGTGGTAGAGATGGACATTTAGTAGATTTTTGCTTTAGACTAGCCAAACAACAAAAGAAAAGAAAAGAAAGAGCTAGGCTAGGTCTAATTTAGAAAGGCACGCTTTGCTTCTCACTACGTGCCTAGGGTGTTGCAAGCACCTTTTGTTGCTAGAAACACGGGAGCAGGCAAATTTGATTTTGTGCATAAGGCGCTTGTGTTGTGCCTCTTTGTTGTCAAAAGTGTGTCTGATCTTGGATTCTAAACATCTTATTTCTAACATGCAGACCTCGACACTTTCTGCTTCTATGTAGGCTTCTCACGCGAGGAGGAGAACATGTGGCTAGTAATTTCGGATGCTCACTTCATATGTTGGTGATAAGATTTGGTTCTCCTTCACCACTCGTGCATCTCATCTTTGAAAGTGTTGCCTTGGAGATGCTTCTTCCCATACTGTTTTACGCAAAAGGCACTAGTTCAAATGATGCAGGTACAAGTGCATATGTTCAGGGAGAGTGTCTTTGTTCATAAAGATGATGATAATCTTTGTTGAGGGGCGAGATAATTAGAGGTTTACATGAGAGACTCTTCCCACGTGCTTGTGTGTGCTTGTTTTCAAGCTTCCCTACGTAAAGTCATCGACAAGCTATCAAAGGATTTTCAGGTATCTTCATAGAACTCAAGATTTTGGCATTTGGCTTTACTGCTTCCTCATGGATTAGTTTAAGAGCTTTACGATGTTGACTTTGGAGGATGTTGATTTGATTTGGTTAGTGCCACCTCTTGAGTAATCCTTTTCTTGAGCATATTGATATTGGATTTCACTTTCTTAAAGATCATGTTGAAAAAAGAAAAATTGTGCTTCACCATGTGAATCTTGAACATCAATTGTGAGCATTTTCACAAAACATTTGTCTTCTTTCGTTTGCTTTTATTAGGGGAGAACTTGGAATTGTTCATCCAATAGGATTGTTTTGAGGGAGTTTCTTTGCCAAGTTCTTTCACTTAATGAGCTCACTTTATCATATTTCTTTATATGTTATGTAATTGAGCTAATATATGATAATCTAATTATCTCACTTGAACTAAAAATGACATTGCGGAATTCACTGGTGATTACCTATAGCTAAATACTACTGTGATATCTTACTCTTCTAGGCTTGATATTGAATCCTCTTGACAAATTTGGGCTATGAAGCAAGTGTGGTTTCAACTTTACTCTTTCATAAGACCTTTTAATCACTTTTGCATGTTTATAATCAAAGAAAAATGAAAAGAAAAGGAATCAATAAAGGTTGTTAAAAGCAAAAAACCTCAAGTTATGTGCAGGCTTGCTTTCCTAAAAAGATAAGATGTATCTTCAAGCATGCCATTCCCTCAAAAGATAAGATGTATGCTTCAAGCATGCCACTCCTAGAAAATAAAAGAAGTATGCTTCAAGCATGCCACATGCAACTTATTGTTTAAAGATTAAATTGGTCTACTAGATTGGAGTTGAAACTGCTTGCTCGCCTAAGTTGTTAGTTGCTTCAATTTTTAAAGTCTTGCTTTTACGCTAAGATCTTGCTTAGTAGCTTGGCTATAGTTGACTAAATTGAGGTTGAGATGCATGTCATTCCCTAACTTGTTAAAATCATCAAGATCATGTATTTTTCATATTATGTGATATATAAGGTTATATGATCGAATGAGCTCATCTTTTCCTATCTTGGCACTCCCTTGTTTCTCTTTGTGAAATCATTGTTTCAGGAAAAATTTTGAACCTGTTCTCTCTTTTACTCTTGATGAATCCATTGTCAAAGGGGGAGAAATTTGGAAATCTTTCTTTGAAAAGTTTAAAGAAAAGGGAGAGTTGTATTTGGAAATTTGAGAATTTTGGGAGAAGTTTTGAGAATTTTTTTTTGGTCGCATTGCACACTCACATACATTTTCATTCTCAGGGGGAGATTATTTTTTGCATTTTGGTCAAAGGGGGATTTCTGTGTTTTCTTACTTTGGTCCTTGATCCTTTGGATTTCAAAATCTTTTGTAAAGTGAATGCCAAATGATTCAATTCTAAGTGGTGTTGCCAATGTTTTCATCAAGGGGGAGATTGTGAAATCATGTCTTTGAAAATTGGCTTTGTGAAAAATTAAACTTAGAATTGGATTTGCAAAATGTGCTTGTGCATGTGTTTGATAATTTGACAAAAGCGATAGTTTCACTTTGGCGGACAAAGTTCTCAAAAGAAGCATTAAGTTTCCCATCTGCGGACTTTAGTGTTTTAGGGTGCATTTGTGAACATGTTTTTGAGCCCATGGCCAAGTCATTTTCACATGTACAAGCGACTGATTTTTCTTGGATCCGTTGTGAACAAGCACACCGGTTTGGATAATTTCTTGGAACCAAGATTTTCACATGTACAACGGACTAATTCTTTTTGTCGTCGTGAATGGACTTTTTCTAGGGTTTTACTTTTTGTGAAGCGGCGTATGCGTTGCGGCGGACAAGCTTACAGGGTCCGTTGTGAACTTGTTTTGAGCTCATGACAGCCATTTTTGCATGTACAACGGACCAACTTTGTTTGTCCGTTGTGAGCGTGTTTTTCAGCGTTTGGTTGGCTTCTTGGAGCGAGAAACTTTTCCTTATACAGCGGACCAACTTTGTTTGTCATTGCGTGAATCGTTTTTCAATTAGGGTTTTGAAGCGATTTGGATTTGAATTTTGAATGTGAACTTGAAATTTGTAATGATTTCATGATGCTTCTTTTGAAGTGGACTTTATGCAATACTCATGTGAGTAGTTGCATGGATTGACATTGAGTCAAGTCGTGGACTTGTGCTCGGATTTATTTGTGGTTTGTTCATGTGCGGTATTGCTCAAGAGCGAATGTAGTCGATGACGGGACCGGAACTAGGTTCATGGAAGGCGAGGTTGGGACTAGGTTCGGGGAAGGCAGGGTCTTGGTAGTCAAGGATGTCATGCGGGGACGTTAGGGCTAAGAGAATGGTGCACATGAAGAATGGTTAATCACGTGAGAATGGCGGGAGGTCGTTCGCGTGCAAAAGTGTTAATCGCGTGAGTATGGCGAGGTGGCCATACGGCGTGCAAAGTGTTAGTCACGTGAGTATGGTAGGGTTGCCATAGCGTGCAAGAGTTGTACTCGGCCTGGTTGGGCCAAGTAGAGTTGAGTTGGATCTGGATTCCTTCTAGGGAATAGGAATGTATTGAGAACTCCTTGTGGGTTGGTGCTTTAAATGGGTGGGGGGTCTCTGTTGAAAGGCACCAAGTAAGTAGCTGGCGCATCAAGCTTTGAGCTTGGTTTTAGGAGTTTTGTACTCTTTTGATGAAGTATTTTAGACAAGAAATAAAGATCAATTCTTCCAAGATTTTGCGTGCTCACGGTAACCACGCTAAACTGATTATTTTACTGTTTTGGTTCTTGTTTGCATGCTTGTTCTAGTTCTAGATTGGTTTTGTTCTTCAAGTTTTATCTTGATTTGATCCATCAAAAACCTCTCTAGGGTATTGATCTAGTGTTTCTCAAAGTCTAGTTGATCAATCTTTTGTCGTTCTTGTTTAATCTTGAAGTTTTGATTAGATTGATTCTCGTCAAGTTCTGGATCAGCAAGCTTGCAGAAGCTCATAACTTTTGATCCGTAAGTCGATCGAGCTGATTCTTTTTGGGTTCGATTCGTATTGGAATCTAGTTTCTTGTGTCCAAATTTCAGATCGTTTCGACAGTTGGATCTCCGGGAATTCTCGTTTACCAAACCTCTATCATTCTGTTTTGTCGAAAACAGGCAATTATTTAGTTGCTGTTTTGGGGGTGAACTTTAATAGGTCAAGAATTTGGTTTTAGCTTCCGCTACAATCATTCACCCCCTCTGATTGCTATATTATTAGTATGCTTGATCCTACTGGCCACATTAGAAGTGAAGCCTACCCAAGAGGATCAGATCCGAGAAGGACAGAAGGATGATGACAAGATCCGCAGGATTAAGTCCAAAATGGATGAAGGCAAGGCAAAGGACTTCAGACTAGATGAGCAAGGCACGTTATGGATGCAGGATAGAATCTGTGTGCCAAATAGAAAGGAGCTGAAGCAGCTGATTCTAGAAGAAGCCCATGACTCCAAGTATTCAATCCATCCGGGAAGTGCCAAGATGTATCAGGATTTGAAGGAAAGATTCTGGTGGCCGAGCAAGAAGCGTGAAGTTGCCGAGCATGTTGCGCTGTGCGACATATGCCAGATGGTCAAGGCAATGCATTAGAGACCTGCAGGGTTGCTGCAGCCGTTACGGATACCTGAGTGGAAATGGGAGGAAATCGGAATGGTCTTCATTACCGGTTTACCCAAGACTCAAGGAGGATATGACTCCATATGGGTTATAGTAGACCGCTTGACTAAGGTCGCCCATTTTATTCCAGTAAAGACCACTTATTCGGGAGATAAGTTATCCGAGTTATACATGACCAAGATCGTTTGTTTGCACGGAGTGCCGAAGAAGATTGTATCGGACAGAGGTACCCAGTTTACCTCGAGATTCTGGAATAAGCTGCATGAAGCCATGGGGACCCGTTTGAATTTCATCTGACTTATCACCCTCAGACGGATGGACAGACCGAGAGAGTTAACCAGATTCTAGAGGACATGTTAAGAGCTTGTGCGTTAGCTTATGCCACCTCTTGGGATAAAAGTCTGCCGTATGCGGAGTTCAGTTACAACAATAGCTACCAAGCGTGTTTGCAAATGTCACCATTTGAGGCATTATATGGCCGACCCTGTCGAACACCGTTGAACTGGAATGAGACAGGTGAACGTCTTCGGACCAGACATTCTTCAAGAGGCCGAAGAACAGATTGCCATGATCTGGGAAAGACTGAAGATAGCACAGTCAAGACAGAAGAGCTACGCCGATAACCGTCGCCGAGACCTGAGTTTTGAACCGGAAGACTTCGTGTATCTCAGAGTCACACCACTCAAGGGAGTTAAGAGATTCCATGCCAAAGGGAAACTCGCGCCGCAGTATGTTGGACCATTAAAGGTTCTCAGTCGCAGAGGGGAAGTTGCGTATCAGCTAGAGTTACCGCAATTACTAGCAGGAGTACATGACGTGTTCCACGTGTCCCAGCTGAAGAAGTGTCTTCGAGTACCAGATGAGCAGACACCGCTAGAGTCAATCGAGCTACAAGAGGATCTGACTTACAAGGAACACCCCGTCAAGATTTTGGACACCATGGATCGAGAGACGAGAAAGAAGTCAACCCGTTTCTGCAGAGTTCAATGAAGCAACCATGCAGAAAGTGAAGCAACTTGGGAGCGCGAAGAGGATTTGAAGAAAGAGTTTCCGAACCTATTCTTTAGTAAGCCCTGAATCTCGGGGATGAGATTCTGTTAAGGGGGGAGGTTTGTAACACCCCAATTTTTGCTTTTCATGAATTTAAATAAGATTTGGCACTTTGGTGAATTTTTGGAATTTTCTGGAATTTATTTTGATTTATTTGGAATTTATTTGAATTTATTCCCTTTTGAAATAATTAAAGAATTTAATTTTGCAAATAAAATTTTGTTGGAAATATTTTATTTGAGTCCAAAATGTTCCAAAATATTTTCTAGAATTTTTTTGGAATTTTTCTGAGTGTTTTGCTATTTTTAAAGAATTAAATGAATTTCTGGGAATTAATTGGATTATTTAATCGCTGGAAAAACCTAATCGGTTTCACTGTTCATCCGACTGGACCCGAGTCCGAGTCAGACTCGAGTCCGACCCGGACTCGACTGCGCCAGCCGTTCCGGTCGAACCAAGTCAACAAGCCCTAACGCGCGTGACCGTTGGATCGAGATCCAACGGCCACAATAGCGCCATGTCGCCCGAACCCAAGCCCGACCGAGCCAACCAAGTCGCCCGAGCCCGACCCGAGCCCAAACTCCTGTACCGTTGGATCTTGATCCAACAGCTCGCGTTGAGCCACGTCACCCCAATCCGAATCCATTTCATATTCCGCCGTCGCCGCCGTGTGGGCCTCGGTTTCCGCGAGTTTCACGGATGCCGAGGGGCCTATTTAATACGCCGCCGCTGCCATCGTGTTCTCCGTTTCCTTGCGCACCCGTAGCCCTAGACAACGTCGCCTGAGCCGCCGCCGTTTGCCCGCGCGAGCTCGCCGTAGTTGGTCTAGCGCCCCGCCACGGTTATTCGCCGTTTCCGCCGCCGTCCGCCGTCCTCCGCCGCCGTTGAGCTCAGATCCGAAACCGCAAGGACAAGCCGCGTCGGAGTGGACCTTTCACTTCGCCGGAATCGCGCCCAAGCGCCGTTGCCGTGGTCGCCGTCCTCGTCTCCGGTGAGCCAGCTCCGCCGCGCGCCATCGCCGTCGTTCGAGCTCCACCAACCGTCCGATCAAGATCCAAGGGCCCAGATTCGTCCACGTCACCCCGGTGAGATCCCACGTGTTAATCTCTAGATCTATTTCCAACCGTTGGATCTAGTCCAATGGTTTAGATCGTGCCACGTAGCCGTAACTGCACCGTGCTTGGTTAGATGTCAGCCGTTAGATCTAGATTGAACGGCTAGGGTTAGCCACGTTGTAAACTCTAGATTGGATCTTGATCATCCGATCAAGATCGAACGGTCCAGATCAGCCGAGTAGTTTCCTATTGCATTAAGCTAGATCCGATCTAGGCCGTTGATTTTCAAATCAACGGCCGAGATTATGCCACGTGCTCGGAAGTTGGACCGTCGCGGTCAACCTAGTCAGCCGCGTCGCCGCTGACGTCAGCCGCGGTCGGCGCTGACGTCAGCCGTGACGTCACGCGGGGCCCGCGTGTTAGCGACCGAGCCAAACCGCACCATGACGTCACGCTGACATCATGGTGGGGCCCGCGTGTCAGCCCACTCGGCTGAACCATGTGCTGACGTCATGCTGACGTCACCAGAGGGGCCCACATGTCAAAGACACGAGCCGTAGACCGGGTCCACGGTGGACCGAGCCAAACCATGCGTCGGGTCCATGGACCCGAGGCGACGTGGCGACCTCTGATTGGTCCACGTGTCGTGCTAACGCAATAAATTAATTTCTGAAAAAGAAAATGATTTATTAATTCGAATTATTGATTTCAAAAATGGGTTCAAACTTCAAACGCTTATAACTTTTGCGTTTCAACTCCGATTTGAGTGATTCAAATTTCTAAATTTTCATAAAAATGAGACCTACTCAAATATGAATTTTAATTAATTTTTGATTATGAATATTTCTCTGTTTATATTTAATTAATGTTTTCTTTAAACTTTAAACGGTTATAACATTTGCATTTAAACTCCGAATTTGACGATTCCAGTTTCTAAAAATTCATAAAATTATGCTATATCTGTTTATGAACTTTATTTGGATGTTTGGACACTTTTTGTCTATTGTTTATTTATTTATTGCTATTTGCACGCGTTACGAGTAGACGTTGAAGTGCCCGAAGGCTTCGACGGGGAGGTGTTGACCCAGGAACCATCTCAGGACCAAGA
This sequence comes from Rhipidocladum racemiflorum, assembly GCA_036346355.1. Lineage (NCBI taxonomy): Eukaryota > Viridiplantae > Streptophyta > Magnoliopsida > Poales > Poaceae > Rhipidocladum > Rhipidocladum racemiflorum. The sequence goes on along the minus strand of CM070584.1, from coordinate 22,810,519 downwards.
TCAAGTACTCTTTGAAGGCAAGTTGTGGATGATATGCCGTACTGAAGTTCAAACGGGTTCCCATGGCTTCATGCAACTTATTCCAGAATCTTGAGGTAAATTGGGTACCTCTGTCCGATACAATCCTCTTTGGCTCTCCGTGCAAGCAGACGATCCGGATCATGTACAGCTCTGCTAACTTATCTCCCGAGTAAGTGGTCTTCACAGGGATAAAATGGGCGACCTTGGTCAAGCGATCCACTATAACCCATATAGAATCATATCCTCCTTGAGTTTTCGGCAAACCGGTAATGAAGTCCATTCCGATTTCCTCCCACTTCCACTCAGGTATCTTCAATGGCTGTAGCAATCCTGCTGGTCTCTGATGCATTGCTTTGACTCTCTGGCATATGTCGCACAGTGCAACGTGCTCGGCAACCTCACGCTTCATGCTCGGCCACCAGAATCTTTCCTTCAAATCTTGATACATCTTGGCGCTTCCAGGATGAATTGCATACTTAGAGTCATGGGCTTCTTCTAGAATCAGTGGCTTCAGTTCCTTCTTGTTCGGCACACAAATTCGATCCTTCATCCATAACGTGCCTTGTTCATCCAACTTGAAGTCCTCTGCCTTGCCTTCATCCATGTTGGACTTAATCCTGCGGATCTTGTCATCATCCTCTTGTCCTTCTCGGATCTGATCCTCCAGGGTAGGCTTCACTTCTAATGCGGCCAAGAATCCTTCTGGTACGACTTCAATATGCATTCTCTGGAAATCCTCACATAGCTCCTCCTGACTTGTGGCTATCAACATGTTCACAGTATGGCTCTTCCGACTCAGAGCATCGGCAACTATGTTGGCCTTCCCGGGATGATAATGGATTCCAACGTTGTAGTCCTTGATCAACTCTAACCATCTCCTCTGTCTCATGTTCAGGTCTGATTGGGTGAAGATGTACTTAAGACTCTTATGGTCCGTGTATACTTCACATCTGTTTCCAATAAAATAGTGACGCCATAATTTCAAGGCATGCACTATGGCAGCTAGCTCCAGGTCATGCGTCGGATAATTCTCCTCATGTGGCCTCAACTGCCTCGATGCATAAGCGACGACCTTTCCATTCTGCATCAGCACGCATCCAAGTCCTTGACGCGATGCATCACAATAAATATCGAAGTTCTGATTGACGTCAGGTAAAACCAACACCGGGGCTGATGTCAATCGCTTCTTAAGTTCTTGAAAACCTTTCTCGCACTCTGGCGTCCATGCAAACTTCTTCTCCTTTTTCAGCAATTGCGTAAGAGGTTTCGCAATTGTCAAAAAACCTTCAATGAAACGGCGGTAGTAACCTGCCATTCCAAGGAAACTCGGATGCTGGTCACGGTCTTGGCCGCCTCCCAATGTAACACAGCTTCTACCTTGCTTGGATCTACGGTGACTCCTTCTGCGGTCATTACATGTCCGAGGAATTCCACCTTGTCCTTCCAAAAATCGCATATACTGAATTTGGCGAAGAGCTGCTGTTCCCTCAGCTTTTCCAAAACTCGCCTCAAGTGCTCTGCATGTTCATCCTCTGTCTTGGAGTAGACTAGAATATCATCTATGAACACAACAACAAACTTGTCCAAATACTCCATGAACACCTTATTCATCATATTCATGAAATATGCTGGCGCATTCGTCAGACCAAAGGACATAACGATGGCTTCGTAATGCCCATATCTTGACGAGAATGCGGTCTTCGGAATATCTTCTGATCGGATCTTCAACTGATGGTATCCCGATCTCAGATCAATTTTGGAGAAAACTCCGGCTCCTCTCAGCTGATCAAACAGATCATCGATCCTCGGTAGCGGGTATTTATTCTTCACAGTGACTTCATTGAGTGCACGGTAGCCAATGCACATCCTGAAACTCTCGTCCTTCTTCTTGACGAATAAAACTGGCGCTCCCCACGGCGACGAACTCGGTCTGATAAATCCTTTCTCCATTAACTCTTCAAGCTGTTTCTTCATCTCTACCAATTCCTCGGTGGACATCCGATAAGGTCTCTTTGCTATCGGCGCTGTACCAGGTACAAGCTCTATCACAAACTCTATATCCCTGTCTGGCGGCACACCCGGTAGATCTTCAGGAAAAACATCTGGATACTCATTTACCACTGAAACATCTTCCATGCTGATTGCCTTGGTATTGTTAACCACCAACTGTCCATCTCTAACGGCAGTAGCTTGAAATTCCACTTTCTTTCCACACGGGCTCTCAACTGAGATAGTCCTTCGTCCACAATCCAATACGGCCTTGTGCTTGGATAACCAATCCATTCCCAAAATAATATCTAAGGTCTGGGTCTCCAAAATAATAAGGTTCGCTAGGAACTCTATCCCATCTATTAGTATTCTCACCCCAGAACATCCTACTTTCGTTCGGAGTTGAACCAGGGTTTGAACTAAAAGCATGCATTTAAGTCTTGCAATCTCCAAATCATTTTTAGCAGCAAAGCCTTGTGAAACAAGCGAATGCTAAGCTCGAGAATCAAACAAAGCTGTTGCAGTCTTGAGTTAACAAGTAACTTACCCGATCTGACGTCCGTGGCATTCTGCGGTGCATCTGCGGTGACATGGTTGACTCGGCCTCTCACCACGATGCAGGTGCAGCTCTGGCCCGTCTTGTCCCTCGGTTCGCTCCTGGTGCAGGCGTCCTGGCTGGTGTGGATCCCAGATTGAAGCGGACTGGGGTTACTCCTGCTGTCTTCTTAGGACAACTGTTAGCAAATTGTCCTGGCTCGTTGCAGTTGTAGCAGCGTCTCACTGTCCCCTGTTGGTACCTGAAGTGGCGTTTACGGCTGGTCTTTGAGGGTCGATAGTTCGATTGATGGGTCTTGGTGCGGTGACGGTGTCCTTGTCGTGATTCGTGGATCGGAATCTGAAAAACTGATTTGGCGCAACCCTCAAACGTTGCTATGCTCCCTGACGCGATCCCTGATGCTGCATCCTGCGCTTCCTGTTCTCATTCAGTTCCTTGCGCTTGCCCTCAAGAATAAGCGCCTTATTCACCAGCTCCTGGAAATCTGGAAAGGTGTGGGTGATCAGTCCCACCTGTAGTCCTGAGTTAAGTCCCTTCATGAAGCGAGACTGTCTGGCTTTATCTGTCGCTACGTCTTCAGGTGCGTAGCGTGCAAGCTGTGTGAACTTGTTCCGGTATTCGGCCACAGGCTGATTACCTTGCTTCAGTGCTCTTAACTCCTCCTTCTTGAGGTCCATAATTCCTTCTGGCACATGATACTGGCGAAATGCAGCTGTAAACTCCTCCCAAGTGATATCTTGAGGGTTCTCCTGCGTAGCGCAGAAGTTCTCCCACCATTCGGCGGCTGTTCCTTCCAACTGATGAGAAGCGTAGAGTACCTTCTCATTTCCCATGCATTGAGCAATGTGTAGCTTCCTCTCAATTGACCTTAACCAGTCATCGGCTTCCAACGGGTTAGCATTCCCGGAGAAAATGGGTGGATGAGTCCTCATGAACTCTGACAGTCTTGTATTCTGGCGTTGTCCTTGATTGACTTGATTAGCAGTGGCCTGAGCGGTGATGTGCTGCATCTGTTGCATCATGGCATGCATCAATTGAGTCTGAGCAGCGAGAAAAGCTCCAAAATTCTGCATATCAACTTGCGGTGCTGGTGCTCCATCATTGGGGTTTTCTGCTGGGCGAGAACCACTTCCATTGCCTCCAAGGTTTCCACGAGTGTTCACCATCTGTGGTTTGCTTCTAGGTTTTAGAGACAAGAGGGAAACAAGAATAGACAAGTAATATGGAACTATGCGGGGCGAAGGGTGTAACTTAAGTCCAACTTTATTATTTAATTAACAATAACTTGGTATGGTTGCTTACAATGCCTAGGGGCCTTGCAACACATACTGCACACTCAGCAAGCAATGAAAATCCAATTCAAACTAACACTGGAGTTTAACACCTAAAGGGTGACTCTTTATTCTATGACGCGACTCGACGAAGGAGTCTCAACCTCAAAACTTATGCTCACTCATCGAGAAAACCTCCACGGCCTGGGTACGGGTGCTGCGGCATAGGCGCGAAACAATCGCCATGCCCTGCAACTGTGTCAACTGTGGTAGTCAAAGAAGCGGTGTCCTCCTCAAGCTCTGGCTCTTCCGGATCTGGCTCGTGTAGCTCGAGTACTGGCTCCGGCTCTGGTGCGTACAACGCCGTCTCTAGCTCTCCAATCCTGTGCAGAAGATGTGACACATACTCCTGAGTCTCTTGCCATCTGTTCTTCTCTGCAGTGAGCTCCTTGCTCGTATCATCAAGTACATCCTCCTGGGCGACAACAAGTCATGCCAATTGTGTGATCACGGCGTTCTCATCCTGAATCATCTTCGGGTCGAGAAGGTTATTGCTGCGCGGATGATAACGGAACACCGTGCCCTCTAACTCTCTGACGTAGATGTGGGCAATGTGCCGCATTGCTCGTCGCGACACCTCCTGGATACCCATCTGCATTGTAGACCTCCTGGCAGTGCAATGTATCGGGCGATTGCCCGGGCCCTTCTTCCTGGCAGGTACCACAATCTTCACGTCAAAAGCCTTGATCAATCCTGCTTGTCTTATTACGTCCACTTGGTATTTTGGCTTCTCAAAACCTCCGAGAGTCTGCAACATACACCAAAGTTCTGCGGCGTGACCAACCTCAAGATCGACGTAGTTGATCTCCCCTTCCATCTGTCAAAGGATACTTAAGTAAGATCGCAGCACTTTAAAACCCATGTGGAAGACAAAAAGAACTCAGCAAGGGGTATGAACAAGAAAGAAAAGGGGTAAGTCGAGAATTCATTCATTATCTTGACAACTTTTCGCTTTAGAAAATAGGTTTTATCCTCACTACGACCATTCTAGCTATGGGTTGAGCCTACGGTCAACCTGGCTCTGATACCACCTCTATCGGGACCCGAATTTGCAAATCCGGACCCTCTTTGTATTCAGCACTAGTCCAGGAACGCGCTAGTGCACACAGTCTTAACATCGGTAAATATCACAATCATACCGCTCGATACTAATAAAGTACTCTAATTAAATAGTCAAACTGGTTGCTCGACCTTATGGTTAAGTTACAAATATATGCCACGCAGGGCGAAACTTATTAAGAGAGAAATAATAGTAGCGGAAAATAAAATAACTTCGTGGCGCCATCCAGTATACCACAGGCAACTGACTGGGCTCGCTCCCTAAGTAGACGGTTCCTCTTGGAGCTCCTCCTCCAAAGCTGGTGTAGACTCCTCTTCAACTGGTGTTGTATTGTGGCAAGGGTGAGTACTTGGTACTCAGCAAGTCATGCACAGAATGCAAGCTAATATACTACATGAATGGCTTGATACAAAGGAATAGCTCTAGGTTTGTTTGCGATGCAGACATTTTAACAAGTATCGTAAGTAGATTCGGAAAGCAAAGAGGGAACAAGTATAACATTAATAACCTTTCCAAGAGTTTAATCAACATCCTTCCCATTCCTAAACCACATTTCCATCAACATCATTATTTAACCAAACCCAACCTTTCAAGTCCAAGTTATTTTCAAGAAAGTCTAACCCTTGACTGTAATTCCCGAGCGATATCCAATGCTGTGGACGCGGCTCTTCGAAGAGATTTTACACTCTGCAGAGGTTGTGCACTTGACGCACAAGATACAAATCAAACACCACAAAGGCGAGTTCAGTAACAAAGTCTTTCGGAACTTCTAACAATACAAGTGGTCCTCTCCGGTGTTGCACACTAACCCTTCCCTTAGCTAAGGCGAAGTTTAGGCCAACCAACCGTTAGATGGGTACCTGGCCGCAGCCCCGGTACGCTCCCCCGTTCAACTTACACAAAGGGTGTAGTTGACATCCTGAGGTCCCACAGGTACGTTATTAGCAACTTAATCAACTAGGTCCGTCCCATTACAAACATGTGGTTGCACGTTTGACCCAGTTCAAAGGCTTGCAAGGTTAAGTCCTTAGGGTGACCAGGGCAAGACTACCCGAAGAACCAAACCAACATTCCCGGTGCCACAACTGGCCCACCCGATCATTCTTGCCACATGCCCCGGTCAAAAGCTATTTATCAAAGCCCCAGTTGATTACCATGCACCACGTGCCAACAACTTCACATGATACTTTTCCAAAACAGGTTCAATATATCATTAAGTCCATATTAGTATTTGATTGTCCGAAATCATGCCATGAGCACGTAGCAGGTCTAAGCGATATACTACAACGATCTAAAATCCCAGGTTGGCAATTTAGTAATGTCCAGCCAGTAAACCACAACTAGGGTGACAAGGGGTCATGGCACATATTTAATTAACCAAGGTGTCATACAACAATTTGGCATTTATCTAATTCCCATAATTAAATAAAGTATTTTCTAATTAAACTAGCATGCAATACATTGAATCAAAATAGATTTCAAAATGGGAGCAACATGGTCAAAGCACAACTTGCCTTCAAAAAGTACTTGCTCTTGGTCCTGAGCTGGCTCCTGGGTCAATACTTCCCCTTCAAATCCTTCCGGCACTTCAACGTCTACTCGTAACGCGTGCAATAGCAACAAATGAATAAAACAATAGACAAAAAGTGTCCAAACATCCAAATAAAGTTCATAAACAGAGAGAACATAATTTTATGAATTTTGAGAAACTGGAATCGTCAAATTCGGAGTTAAACTGCAAAAGTTATAAGCGTTTGAAGTTTAATTAACCAATTAAATAATATTACAGAGAAAAACTTTAGTCCAAAAATTAAATAAAATTAATCATTAGGTAGATCTCAATTTTATACAAATTTAGAAATTTGAATCACTCAAATCGAAGTTAAAATGCAAAAGTTATAAGCGTTTGAAGTTTGAATCAAATTTGAATTCAATAATTCGAATTAATAAATCTTTTTCTTTTTCGGAAATTCATTTATTGCGTCAGCAAAGACACGTGGCAGTCTCTGATTGGGCGGCTGACGTCAGCCGGTCCATGGACGTGGTCCATAGTTTGGCTCGGGTCTACCGTGGACCCGGTCCACGGCTCCTCGTGAGACTGACAGGTGGGACCCATGGGGGTGACGTCATCGCTGACGTCAACGGGGCTCGGCCGCACGGCTGACAGGTGGAACCCACCGGTGACGTCGTGGGTGACATCACGGTGCGGTCGCTGACACGCGGGCCCGGCGTGTCAGTGACCCACGCACGCGCGCGCGGGCGCGGCGGTTCGGCTCCCTGGGCACGTGGCACGATCCGGGCCGTTGATTTGAAAATCAACGGTCCCGATCGGATTTGATGATGCACATTTGGGGTGAACATGGTCAATCTGGACCGTTGAATCTAGATCCAACGGTTGAGATTGAATCTGGGAATCACACGTTGTTCTCACCGTGGAATGACGTGGCGCAATCCGGGACGTCGGATCTTGAGCGGACGGTCCACGGAGCTCGCGGGGATGGCGGTGGCGTGCGGCGGCTTGCTGCGGCCGGAACCGGGGAAGACGACGCCCCGAACGGTGTTCCGACGCAGTCCTGGCGAGATGAAGTGCGCGCCCGAGTTAAATCTCGTCGCGAGGGAGTTTCGGATCTGGCCCGCAAGCGGCGAACACGGCTGGTTTGCGGCGGAGGTTGAAGAACTCGCGGCGGCGCTCTTCGGCTTCGGCGAGAAATTGCGGCGGCTCTAGGGTTTCTCCGTGGGTGTGGACTAGGGCAACGAGTTCAGCGCGGAAAGGCGAACCTCGGGAGCAGCTCCATGCATTAAATAGCCCTAGAGTCCGTGTCCGAGACGGCGGCGACGGCGAACCGTATCCGCGGGGAATCCGGGCTGAAGACGATGACGCGGAGCCGTCCGCGTGGCACGATCAGCGGCCACGATCCCGCGGGCACGATCGGATCCGGACCGGATCCGGTCGGATCAGTGCGGCTCAATCTCGGCCGTTGGATCTTGATCCAACGGTCCCGCGCGATTAGGGTTCGGCCAGAACACGTAGCTCGGGTCGGACTCGAGCTCGAGTCTGACTCGGGCTTGGTCGGATGAACAGTGCTCGACCCGATTCAATTTTCCAGCGATTTAATAATTCAATTAATTCCCAGAAATTCATTTAATTCATTAAATATAGTAAAATAATCAAAAAAATTCCAGAAAAATTCTGGAAAATATTTTGGAACATTTTGGACTCAAATAAAATATTTCCAACAAAATTTTATTTGCAAAGTCAAATTCTTTAATTATTTCAAAATGGAATAAATTCAAATAAATTCAAAATAATTCCAAATAAATTCCAGAAAATTTCAAAAATTCACCAGAGTGCCAAATCACACATGAATTTGAGAAAAGCAAAATTCTGGGGTGTTACAGGTGGGCCAGTTGTGGCACCAGGATTGTTGATTTGGTTCTTTGGGTAGTCTTGCCCTGGTCACCCTAAGGACTTAACCTTGCAAGCCTTTGAACTGAGTCAAACGTGCAACCACATGTCTATAATGGGACGGACCTAGTTGATTAAGTTGCTAATAACGTACCTGTGGGACCTCGGGGTGTCAACTATACCTTTTGTGTAGTTGTACGGGGGAGCGTACCAGGGCTGCGGCCAGGTACCCATCTAACGGTTGATTGGCCTAAACTTCACCTTCGCTAAGGGAAGGGTTAGTGTGCAACAACCGGGGAGGCCCACTTGTGCTGTTAGAAGTTTCCGAAAGACTTTGTTACGGACACTCGCCTTTGTGGTGTTTGGCTGTATCTTGTGGGTAAAGTGCATAACCTCTGCAGAGTGTAAAATCTATTCGAATAGCCGTGTCCACGGCATTGGACCTTGCTCGGGGATTACAATCAAAGGTTAGACTTTCTTGAAAATAACTTGGACTTGAAAGGTTGGGTTTTGGTTTAATAATGATGTTGATAGAAATGTGGATTAGGAATGGAAAAGATGTTTATTTAACTCCGGGAAAAGTTATTGTTATTACAATGTTTCTATCGCTTTCGAATCTACTTATGTTATTTGTTAAATGCTGTTACCGCAAATGAACCATGAGCTATTCCTTTGTATTAAGCCATGCATGTAGTATATTAGTTGCATTCTGTGCATGACTTGCTGAGTACCAAGTACTCACCCTTGCCACAATACAACACCAGTTGAAGAAGAGTCTACACCAACTTCGGAGGAGGAACTCCAAGAGGAACCGTCTAACTAGGGAGCGAGCCCAGTCAGTTGCCTGTGGTATACTGGATGGTGCCACGAAGTTATCTTATTTTCCGCTGCTGTTATTTCTCTTTATTTAAGTTCTCGCCCTGCGTGGCGTATATTTGTAACTTGACCTTAAGGTCGAGCAACCAGCTTGGTTAACTATTTAAGGTATTATATTATTTCGTTAAGTATGATTGTGATATTTACCAATGTTAAGACTGTGTGCACTAGCGTGTTCCTGGACTAGTGCTGAGTACACAGAGGGTTCGGATTTACAAATTCGGGTCCCGACACAATCACACCGAAGACGAAGCTACTTGGGAGCCCGAAGATCGTTTGAAGACCGAGTATCCCGAGTTCTTCCATGCCATGTAAGTACCAGTGTACAGTTCTTCTCAATTCAAGGCATATCGATTAGTGCGCGACCGTGCTGTCCATCTACGTTCTATTCTGCCTATGCGTTGTTCTGAATCTCGGGGCGAGATTCCTTTAAGGGGGGAGGGTTTGTCAAGGCCCCCAATTTCAAAAATTCTAGGAAATCCGAAGTATCCGGATTAAACATCCAGAATGTTCGGATTTAACCCGGAGTATCCGGATGAATCATCCGGAGTATCCGAACTGGGTCTATTGAAATCCCTAACCCGGAATGTCCAGATTAAATGTCAGGAGTGTCCAGATTGGGTTGACCGAACACCCCAACCCAGAGTATCCGGACTTATTGTCCGGAGGGTCCGGACTTTGCGGGACTTGAGTATAAAATCCCATTTCTTGGCTCTTCACTCACCTCACCTCACACTTGTTGCTCTCCACCTCTCCCGTCTGCTCTCCTCCACCCGAGCTCGTCCCCGGTGACTCCCCACCGGCTGGCGTCCTCTCGTGCTCCTCCCCGGTGACTTCTCCACCCCGGTGTCCTCAAGCTCCTCTCCAAGTCGGCGTCCTCCGTCCTCTACCCGGCTTCCCCTTCCTTTTCTTCATCCTCCTTGAAGGTAAGGCCTCTTCTTGGAGTTGATTCGTGGATTCTTGGGTTCTAGAGCGTCCATGGGAGTAGCTTTGAGGCTTGGTATGTAGATCAGGGTTTTCGGGGTAACTTTGGAATGTTAGGGTTTTGGTGGGTGGTTGGATTTTGGGGTGGGTTAAGCAATGCTTGGGTATTGGGTGAGAGATTGGGGGTAGGTGATGCCATCCTAAGCATTTGATTAAGTTTTGGTTGGGGTTTTTAGGGGTGAGCGTCGTTTCATCGTGTTTGGGCTAGCTCGGAGCTTCTCCGGCTTAGCCGCGTGTAGGAAAGTTGTAGATCGGGTTCTCGTGGTGCTGTAGAACTCGAAAACCGCTCCAATCTCTTGGGTCTTTGGGCGAAATGCGCCATGACCGGAGTGTCCGAACAAATTATCCGGAATGTCCGAGTTGTCCGGATTGTCCGGATGAAGAATCCGAACTATCCGGATTGGCTGGTCTGTTTCGGTGGGGGAAATGCATTGTTCTCCATTTCATCGCGTCGCATGCATCACATTCATGCATTGTGTCCGAGCCGAGAACGAGACCGCGGTGACTGACGTGGCCATGGTCGAGGGGTGTGCCGAAGAGCAAGTCGTGGTTGATACGCAAGCAGAAGCATCAGGCAAGCACCTAAGCATATTCAACCCTATTTGTAATTCTATTTTTGTGAATGAACTGCTTATTGGATGTTTAAGTATGCATTAGGAGTCGAATTGGGGAATTGAAAGTAGAACCTAATTGCTGCACTTATCTTCCTTGGAACTTGTTAAACATCTCCTTTGGAGCTAGTTTATGGGTAATTATATGTGTCCATGCTTAGTTTGGCTTAGGTGTCGGATATGGGCCAAGTGGTGGATGGTTCCACCGCTTGTGAGTTTTTACTTCACAATCAATTGGTTGTAATGGTTATGGTTATGAGGAGAAATGGAAATTGAACTGAGACCGGGCGAGAGGTTGGTTCACTTGGGTGTGGAGACTCAAGTGTGATAGTCTCGCCCGTGTCAGTTGAGGATCGATCCGTTGTTTGCCATGTTGATCAAGCACACCTTGTTAGTCGCATGCCAGAATGGGACGGTAAAGCTATTCATTCATCGCATGCTATTCGATGGGGCGTGCCCTCATGAGGTTGGGCGTGGTTGAGGGCGAGACTTAGGCCGACCCTCAAGGGCCAAGCCGGGCTTGGGCCGCTCGAGGGGGTGCTAGGTGCTCGGACCGCATGAAGATGGCCCAACGAGTATGTATGGATGGGAGAAGGGTGGACATGAGTTTCCTTGTGGCACATGTCATGCGATTAATGATCCCCTACAGGGTGAATAAGCGTTTCGAATTGCTGCGCTCTCGGATATGAGCACGCTTGCATCATTCGACACTTCAACGTAGTAATAACTTGAATTTAATACTAGTTGGTTGGATGGTGGTACTGGTTTGTGATGTTACTTGCTTTACGTTACTTGTAAAGTTTCAGACTTCACTCTAGTAATAGGTGTTGTCCACAAGTGCTATAAACTTTGTAAATTGAGTAGTGGATTGTAATTAAACAACAAAGTTAACCTTCTCCGCACTTTTACCTTAAGCTTGATTCCTTGCTACATCCAAATGCATATTCTTTCGAGTCGGTCATATATGGACCACGGGTAATGATGGCTCTGTGGGTGTCGCGATCTTTCGATGAGAAACACACGATCGATTTTGTTGGAGTCGACTTTGACGAACCGACTACACCGTACGACGACGATGCACCTTAGCAATCGCTAAACCAACTCCGGCAGTTATTGATCCTGCCGTAGGCATGAACAACCTGAACATGAGGTTCAATTCCTGCAAGCAACCGAAGAACAAGCAAGAACAATAGGATAAGCAATCAGAAATTGCGGATAAAAGTGGAAGCGAAACAAAGTGGAGTCTTATTGACGATCTTGACAAGGTGGCTATCCAGCACAACTCGCAGGATAAGGTTTGCACTTGGCTAAACTAATCAAATAAAACCCAAAAACCCTAAGGAGCCAATGTCTGGCTATTTATGAAAGCTAGGGACGGAATTTGGGGATGTGGACGGAATAGTGACGCCAATTATTTTGCAGATTCCCGTCAACTCGGACGGAATTTAGGGATGGGGTTGGATTCATTGGAAAGAGGACGTCGAAACCTTTCAAACCAGTACTCATAGACCCCGAACACCCTTGTGGATCAAAAGTTATGGTCATTTTAAATTGGAACTGTCCCAGAGGCCGAATCTGAGTTGATCTTGTGCACCGAAAGAATTGGCTTCATGCTTGACGCTTGGGAGTCCTTCTCCTTGGTTCCTAAGGACAATAAAATTATCACAAGGATTAAATAGTATTCCATCCATTAAAATATTTGTATGCAACCCAAGGAACGCATTCACCTGGTAATTGAATTGACGTGTGCGAGCTCGAGTAATTGGTCCTTGAATTACATTGTTGGTTTCAATTGGGTTCGTAGGCATGGCCGTATCCATGATATTGATGTCCTCATCATCCTCCCCTTCTTGCATTTGGGTCGTCCTCGACTCAAGCTCATCATCTTCTCCCAAGTATGGTTTTAAATCGGCAATGTTGAATGTGGGACTAACCCCAAAATCTGCAGGCAATTCAAGCTTATATGCACTATCATTAATCTTTGCCAATACTTTGAAAGGACGATCAGCTTGAGGCATCAACTTAGATTTTCTCAATTCAGGGAAACGATCTTCCGCAAATGCAACCAAACTAAATCTCCTGGTTCAAAAGTTACATGTTTCCTTCCCTTACTACTAGCAAGTTTATATTTAGCATTCATGCGCTCTATATTTTCTTTAGTTGTCTCATGCATTTTCACAATCAAATCAGCACGTTGTTTAGCATCAAGATTCAATTTCTCCGAAGATGGAAGAGGTAACAAATCAATTGGAGCATGAGGCACAAATCCATAAACAATCTCAAAAGGGCACATCTTAGTAGTAGAATGCATTGATCGATTATAAGCAAATTCAATATGAGGCAAGCATTCTTCCCATAATTTAATGTTCTTTTTCAAAACAGCCCTAAGCATGGTAGATAAAGTTCGATTAACGACCTCAGTTTGTCCATCAGTTTGGGGATGACAAGTAGTAGAAAATAAAAGCTTAGTCCCCAATTTAGCCCACAAAATTCTCCAAAAGTGGCTTAAGAATTTAGTTTCACGATCTGAAACTATTGTGTTTGGCACACCATGTAAGCGAACAATTTCACGAAAGAATAAGTCAGCAATGTTGGTAGCGTCATCGCTTTTGTGACAAGGTATGAAGTGTGCCATTTTAGAAAATCTATCCACAATGACAAAGATACTATCCCTCCCCTTCTTTGTTCTAGTAAGTCCTAAAACAAAGTCCATAGAAATATCCTCCCACGGCACGCTAGGAACAGGCAAAGGCATGTATAAACCATGTGGGTTAAGTGGTGACTTAGCTTTTTGATATGTAGTGCAGCGAGCGATGAAACGTTCCACGTCTCGTCTCATCTTGGGCCAAAAGAAATGGCTAGCGAGTATGTCCTCCGTCTTCTTAACACCAAAGTGTCCCATCAATCCTCCTCCATGCGCTTCCTGTAGCAATAACAAGCGAACAGAACTAGCTGGAATACACAGTTTGTTTGCTCTAAACACAAACCCATTATTGAGGACAAATTTGTTCCAAGTTTTTCCCTCTTTACAATTGAGCAACACATTTTTAAAATCATCATCATGCACATATTGCTCTTTAATCGTTTCCAAACCAAAATTTTTGAAGTCAAGTTGTGAGAGCATGGTATATCTCCTAGACAAGGCATCAGGAATGACATTATCCTTTCCCTTTTTGTGTTTGATGACATAAGGAAATGACTCAATGAATTCAACCCACTTTGCATGTCTACGATTCAGTTTAGCTTGACTTCTAATATGTTTTAACGATTCATGATCGGAATGTATAACAAATTCCTTGGGCCATAAATAATGTTGCCATGTTTCTAAAGTTCGAACTAGCGCATATAACTCCTTATCATAAGTAGAATAATGCAAACTTGGCCCACTCAACTTCTCACTAAAATAAGCAACAGGTTTTCCTTCTTGTAACAGAACACCACCCAAACCAATTCCACTAGCATCACATTCTAGTTCAAAAGTCTTAGAAAAGTCTGGAAGCTGGAGTAAGGGTGCATGGGTTAACTTAGCTTTCAGAATGTTGAAGGCATCTTCCTGCGACTTGCCCCAAACAAAAGGTACACCCTTCTTGGTGAGCTCATTCAAGGGTGCAGTGATGGTTCTGAAGTCCTTCACAAAACGACGATAGAATCCAGCAAGTCCTAGAAAACTTCGCACCTGTGTGACTGTGTTAGGAGTCGGCCAACTCTGTATTGCTTCAACCTTGGCTTGGTCAACTTCAATTCCCTGTGGAGTAACAACATAGCCAAGAAAAGATACTCGATTCGTGCAAAAGGTGCACTTCTCATGGTTACCAAATAAGCGTGCATCGCGTAAAGCGTTAAAAACAACACGTAAATGTTCAAGATGATCCTCTAAAGATTTGCTATAAATCAAGATATCATCGAAGTAAACTACCACAAATTTTCCAATGAAAGCACGAAAAACCTCGTTCATCAGTCTCATGAAAGTGCTAGGAGCATTAGTCAACCCAAAAGGCATTACTAACCACTCATATAACCCGAACTTAGTTTTAAATGCTGTTTTCCATTCATCTCCTAACTTCATGAGAATCTGGTGATACCCACTACACAAATCCACTTTAGAGAACATAGTAGAGCCACTTAATTCATCAAGCATATCGTCTAACCGAGGAATAGGATGGTGATATCTAATGGTGATATTATTAATTGCTCTACAATCCACACACATGCGCCATGTTCCATCTTTCTTAGGTACTAAGATGACTGGTACAACACAAGGACTAAGAGATTCACGTACGTACCCTTTATCAAGCAATTCTTGGACTTGGCGTTGTATCTCTTGTGTCTCTTCAGGGTTGGTTCTATAAGGTGCTCGGTTGTAACATCCCAAAATTTTGCTTTTCTTAAATTCATGTGTGATTTGGCACTTTGGTGAATTTTTGGAATTTTCTGGAATTTATTTGGATTTATTTGGAATTTATTTCAATTTATTCCATTTTGAAATAATTAAAGAATTTAACTTTGCAAATAAATTTTTGTTGGAAATATTTTATTTGAGTCCAAAATGTTCCAAAATATTTTCCAGAATTTTTCTGGGATTTTTCTGAGTGTTTTGCTATTTTTAATGAATTAAATGAATTTCTGGGAATTAATTTGAATTATTTAATTGGATTAATAGCGAGTGGGTTTGCACTGTTCCGCCGACCGAGCCGGAGTCAGACTCGAGTTCGAGTCCGACTCGAACCCAACCGAGCCTAACCCTCTCGACCGTCCGATCAAGATCGAACGGCCGAGATTGAGCCACGTCACGAGCAGAGCAGCCAGAGCGGCCCGGCTCGCCGAGTCGGACCGAGCCCAAACCCTTGCACCGTTGGATCTTGATCCAATGGCTGTGCGCGTGCCACGTCGCCCTCGCCGTGTCCGGGTCGGACTCCGCCACCCGTACCGGTTTCGCCGCGGATTCCGCGGGGATCTCGGCGTTCGTGCCGGTATTTAATGCCTGGACTCGCGCCCGAGGTTCTCCTTTACCTCGTGAGTCGTTTGCCCCAAGTGCCCTAGCCCTAGCCGCCACCGTCGACCCGCTATTGCTCGCCGTAGTTGCGTGAAGCTCCGCCGCGGACTTTGCTTCGCCTCGCCGCCGTCCGCCGTTCTCCGCCGCCGTTGAGGTCGGATCCGGAACCACAAGGCCAAGACGCGTCGGGAGGTATCTTCCACTCCGCCGGAGAAGCCCCGAGGCACCGTCGCCGTGGTCGTCGTCATCGTCTCCGGTGACCCCTGCTCCGCCGCGTCGCCGTCACCGACCCCGAGCTCGCTCCACCGTCCGATCTAGAGCCAACGCTCCAGATCACGCCACGTCACCCCGGTGAGTTCCACGTTGAAATCCCAGATCTATTTCCAACCGTTGGATCTAGATCCAACGGTTTAGATCGTGCCACGTAGCCTAAACCGCACCGAGCTAGGATAGATCTCAGCCGTTAGATTTAGATCGAACGGTTAGCGTTAACCCACGTTGTTTTCGTTAGATTGGATCTTGACCGTCCGATCAAGATCGAACGGTCCAGATCAGCGGAGTAGTTTCTTAACGCGAGAGTCCAGATCCAATCTGGGCCGTTGATTTTCAAATCAACGGCCGAGATAGCGCCACGTGGCCGGGAGGCCGACCGTCGCGGTCAGCGCCCGTGGCGTGGCGTGTCTCTGTCTCGACACGCGGGGCCCACGCGTCAGCGGCTCAGCCGAGCGCACCATGACGTCACCGCTGACGTCACGGTGAAACCCGGTATCGGCCGTCCTCGGCCGTGCGTGATGACGCGTCCGCTGCGGCGTCATCCGAGGGCCCTTTGTCGGCCGAACCACGTGAGCCGTGGACCAGGTCTCTGATGGACCGAGCCGCGCCCGTGCGCCGGGTCCATGGACCCGAGGCGACGTGGCGGCACCGGATTGGTCCACGTGTCATGCTGACGCAATAAAAGAATTTCCGAAAAAGAAAATGATTTATTAATTCGAATTATTGATTTCAGATTTTGATTCAAACTTCAGACGCTTATAACTTTTGCATTTTAACTCCGATTTGAGTGATTCAAATTTATAAATTTGTATAAAATTGAGATCTACCTAATGATGAATTTTATTTAATTTTTGGGCCAAAGTTTTCCTCTGTAATATTATTTAATTGATTTTTTTAAACTTTAAATGCTTGTATCTTTTGCATTTAAACTCTGAATTTGACGATTCCAGTTTCTAAAAATTCATAAAATTATGCTCTCTCTGTTTATGAACTTTGTTTGGATGTTTGGACACTTTTTGTCTACTGTTTATTTATCTATTGCTGTTTACACGCTTTACGAGTAGACGTTGAAGTGCCCGAAGGCTTCGAAGGTGAAGTGTTGACCCAGGAGCCAACTCAGGACCAAGAACAAGTACTCTTTGAAGGCAAGTTATGCTTTGACCATATTTATCCTATTTTGAAACCTATTTTGATTTAATTTATTGCATGCTAGTTCAATTAGAAAATACTTTATTTAAATATGGGAAATTAGATAAATGCCAATTTGCTGTATGACACCTTGATTACTTAAATATGTGCCATGACCCCTTGTCACCCTAGTTGTGGATTATTAGTTAGACATTATTAAATTGCCAACATGGGATTTTAGACCGTTGTAGTATATGGCTTAGACCTGCTACGTGCTCATGACATGATTTTTGGACAATCAAATGTTAATATTGACTTCATGATATATTGAACCTGTTTTGGAAAAGGTATCATGTGTTGTGATGTTAATGACACGTGGTGCATGGTAATCAACTGGGGTTTGATAAATAGTTTTCGACCGGGGCATGTGGCAAGAATGATCAGGTGGGCCAGTTGTGGCACCGGGAACGTTGTGTTGGTTCTTCGGGTAGTCTTGCCCTGGTCACCCTAAGGACTTAACCTTGCAAGCCTTTGAACTGAGTCAAGCGTGCAACCACATGTCTGTAATGGGACGGACCTAGTTGACTAAGTTGCTAATAACGTACCTGTGGGACCTCTGGGTGTCAACTACACCCTTTGTGTAGTTGTACGGGGGAGCGTACCGGGGCTGCGGCCAGGTACCCATCTAACGGTGGTTTGGCCTAAACTTCGCCTTCGTTAAGGGAAGGGTTAGCGTGCAACACCGGAGAGGACCACTTGTGCTGTTAGAAGTTTCCGAAAGACTTTGTTACGGACACTCGCCTTTGTGGTGTTTGACTGTATCTTGTGGGTAAAGTGCATAACCTCTGCAGAGTGTAAAATCTATTCGAATAGCCGTGTCCGCGGCATTGGACATCGCTCGGGGATTACAGTCAAGGGTTAGACCTTCTCAAAAATAACTTGGACTTGAAAGGTTGGGTTTGGTTTAATAATGATGTTGATGGAAATATGGATTAGGATTGGGAAAGATGTTTATTTAACTCCTAGAAAAGTTATTAATGATATACTTGTTTCTACTGCTTTCGAATCTACTTATATTATTTGTTAAATGATGTTTACTGCAAATATACCTTGAGCTATTCCTTTGTATCAAGCCATGCATATAGTATATTAGCTTGCATTCTGTGCATGACTTGCTGAGTACCAAGTACTCACCCTTGCCGCAATACAACACCAGTTGAAGAGGAGACTACACCAGCTTTGGAGGAGGAGCTCCAAGAGGAACCGTCTACTTAGGGAGCGAGCCCAGTCAGTTACCTGTGGTATACTGGATGGCGCCACGATGTTATCTTATTTTCCGTTGCTATTATTTCTCTTTTAATAAGTTTCGTCCTGCGAGGCGTATATTTGTAACTTGACCATAAGGTGAAGCAACCAGTTTGATTATTCAATTAAAGTACTTATTTAGTATCGAGTGGTATGATTGTGATATTTACCGATGTTAAGACTGTGTGCACTAGCGCGTTCCTGGACTAGTGCTGAATACACAAAGGGTCCGGATTTGCAAATTCGGGTCCCGACATCGGTTGGGAAAGGATGCCCCTGGAATGATATCAATTTGGTGCTCAATCCCTCTAATTGGCGGCAGCCCTGAGGGGATGTCCTTTGGAAAGATGTTAGTGTATTCCTGCAAAAGGTTAGCGACAATAGGAGGCAAAGAAAGAGACATCTCCTCTAGTGAAAACAAAGTTTCTTTGCAGACCAAAGCATAGCATGTATACCTACAAACATCCAACTCATTCAAATCAGATTTTGTCGCAAGAAAACAAGCACCTTTCAATTTAATCTCATTCGGCTTGGAACTATCAAGGTTAGATCCTCTCTGTTTATGTTGTTCAAGTCCTTTGGCGACAATCTAATTTTCACTCTTGGAATTCTCTCGATTTTTCTCTTTGCTAGATCTAGCAATTTCATCCTTTACAATGGCATCAGGCGACATTGGGTGTAGCACAATTTTCTTTTCTTTATGCACAAAAGAGTATTGATTTGTTCTACCATGATGTAAACAATCCTTATCATATTGCCACAGTCTACCTAATAACATAGAACATGCTTGCATAGGTACGACATCGCAATCAACATAATCATGATAGGAACCTAAAGCGAAATGTACTCTTACCATGCGAGTTACCTTGAGTTTGCCACTGTTGGTGAACCACTGAATGTGGTAGGGCTGAGGGTGTGGTCTAGTGGAGAGTGCTACCTTCTCCACCATGTCCATGCTGGCTAGATTATTGCAACTCCCACCATCAATGATTATTCGAATGGATCGCTCCTTGACGACGCCTTTTGTGTAAAACAAGTTGTGGCGTTGATTTGGATCGGCACGGGCAATCTGAACACTAAGCACACATTGTGCAATAATACTCAAATATTGGTCAACATCACCAGCGCTCACGTGCACCTCGTCATGCTCGGCATTTGGATCGCCGTCTTCATGTTCAGCGAGCAAAGCATATGTTTCTTCATCAAGATCGCTTGCTGAGTCATTCTCGCCGTCTTCACGGATTACTAGCACGCGCTTGTTCGGACACTCCATCGTGTGACCAAAACCCTTGCAGCGATGGCACTGAACATCTTTGGTGCGTCCCGTTGAGGCGACCGACGACGACGAGCTTTTTGTAGGAGCTTGTGTGACACTTTTCGTCGGCGTTGGTCGTGGTGCCGAATTTGCGGTAGCGGACGCCGTTCTGTTGATGGGAGAGGTCGGCGTGGTAGTACGGCCGGCAGGGGCAGCAGGGGTGCGCGGTATCCACAAAGTAGTTCGACCTGCAGAAAAGTTAGTCTTTGCCCTCGATTGACGACCCTGCACTTCACGTTCAACTTTGCAAGCAAGATGGAACAACCGAGTCATCGAATTATAATCCTTATAATCTAGAATATCCTGGATTTCTCGATTTAAACCACCTAAGAAACGGGCCATAGAAACTTCCTCATTCTCAATTAATCCACAATGCAACATGCCAATTTGCAATTCTTGGTAATATTCTTCCACCGAATTCTTACCTTGGTGTAGGCGCTGTAATTTATTTAATAAATCTCTAGCATAGTATGAAGGAACAAATCTATGCCTCATTAGCAATTTCAAGGCTTCCCAAGTGGTGGGTATATTATTTGGATGAGCACGGCAATGTTCTTGTAACACCCCGGCATTTAATATGCCAGAATGCTACGAAACATAAGCTAAACAACATCTAAATACCCTGAATTAAGGTAAATTACAGCAAAGGAGTAAATGCTAAAACCCGAGATTTCGGCAGCATCTCCTTTGTTTTAACATGATTTGAAGGAGCAACAACAGCATAGCAATATAAGGCATTATGAGAGACAACTAAAATAGCAATAACTAAAGACTTAACAACAATATAAGTCTAGTTTCAAGCATTTAATGTTTCCAAGAGTCTCAAGCATTTAATGTTTCCAAGAGTCAAACGAACAATAAGACTCTCATATAGCAAAACTAAACCTGAAAGCAATAATCATCACACGCAGTTTATTATCAAATACTAATTGAATGACTTGTGGAATCAAATGAGTGAAGCTACGTGCTGAAGTGTGACTATTTCCCTTCCCCGCATGCCGATCTCATGGTACCTAAAACAACAAGAAAACACAAGCGTGAGTTCAAAACTCAGCAAGCATATTGCAATGGTACAACAAGAACAATTACATGGCAATAATATTCCACATCATGTAAACCATCTCATTCATGATCACATATGATTATCATCATCATTATGTATGCAATGCAATGCGATGCTCATGTCTCCATGGAAACTCATACCGGTATGGTTGAGTACACACCTGTCGGTGTGCACCCTCTCCCCCCTTCCATCCCGAAGATGGAGGGTGCCTACTCCTCGCTTCCATACACCGCGGTGGATGGAATCACGATGTAGGACTTACTCATTGGCTCTCCGGAATAGTCATAACTTTCTCACCGACCTTCCCCGGACTAGTTATGACTTTCTCACCGCCCGGGCCATGTATCATGGCATGTATGCAAACATGCCAACATCATCATTAACTTGTACATTAACATATGGCATCATAACATAATAAGCATACTCATCATATCAATGGCAATCATTAAAGCATGGCAAGTGATCATATCATATAATCAATTTCATCTAGTCTCAACTAGCAACCTACAAACCGCTATCCATTACAATACACTTGCCTCAACCACGGGCAACGGATTGGCGGGAAGTAGAAGGCACTCCCGGGGTCACACCACCTGCACAAAAGTACCACACACTCACAATCATGTCCACAAAATAGTACGCAAACGCTCATCTACCCCGACATTGCCAACTACTCGCAACACCCAAAAACAGAGGTTCTGTCCCGTCGGGACAGCAGCCTTCCAAAAGGCATAACTTGAGTTCTGGCACTTCGAATCAATTAAACGAGTACATCCTCGCGTAGCTTAGGAAATTTCCCAACTTTTTCTAAGTATACGGAAAGACTGATTCGGACTCTAAAGTTATTTAATCTACAAAATACCGAGATCTATTCCAATCACGTCACAGATTTTAACACGCTCGGTAAAACAGCCATAACTTTCAAACGGCTAATCGGAATTGGACGTTCTTTATACCCACGGAAAGATATTGAAATTAACTACAACTTCTTCAACAGGCGGACGTCCAAATTCGGACTCTAAATTGGCAAAAAACCGAACCCTAGGGCGACTGCTCATGCTATCCGAAACAGAGAACGTGACCACTTCTAGATTTCATCTAATCTACTCAATTCCAGCACCACCAATTGATCTAAAAACATGATAATAATCCTTAGAACAGTACCTAGCCCAACCCCAAGGAGTCCCATGGCCATACCTTCGCCCGACACACGAAAACCCAATAGATCTCCTCCCGGATCGCTCCTCGCTCCTCGCTCCAATGGACGGATCTTCGAGGTGCAGGGGTGGGGAGGCTACCCTAGGGAAGCAAGGGGTGGAGGAGAGGTGGGGAGCAAAGGGGCAAAGGGGTGGGGCGCACGGCCAAAGGGGGAGGGGAGGGAGGAGTGCGGCTAGGGCACAAGGGGGAAGGTGGGGGGCGCACAAGGGCTGGTAGGGGCGCATTAAGGGCAGGGGGAGGCCCTTTTACCAGCCCACACAAGACTCCTAATCCTAAATGGACTCATACTCCATCCCACCAAAGCCCACAACCCCTTCTTTTAGGCCCAAACTCCCCCGGAAAGGCCCAAACTCCCGGAAACGGCCCGGAAACGCAATTAAACCTCATACCATATGGTTTTAACCTCCAATACCATATTTCATAATGTTTTTGAGCTCAACATTCACATTAAATAAGGTTTTGACACTCCGTGGTGTCACAGTTCTCTCCACCAAACAGAAGCAAAATCAGTGAACTCACTTGTGGCAGCCCTAACTCTTCTATTCTCAGGAAAATCATGGACACAAATTTTTGATCAACAAGTAATTCCCAACTAAGGTAACCATCAGGGTCATATTTACCTTCAAAGGGTGGCCAATTGAAATTTACCTTAGGGAAAACATCATCTCGTTCTCGTTCCCTTGGTCGTGGAGGATCACGTCGCATACCTTGCTGATTGAAGCGTAGCCGATGATGGTCACGATCATTGTCGTAATGGACGGGGTTGTCCTCCTCCACATCAGTGGTGTCATCATATTGGTTCTCTTCATTGTGTTCTTCTAAATCTGCTGGATGTCTCTCCTGTGGAGCTGAATTGTTGCTTGGACGACGGGGTGGTGGATTGGAAGCACCAGATGCAACAGCTGCAAAAGTATCGAGTTTAGCCAAAATAGTAGCAAGAGTAGTGTTAGCAATCCCTTGTACGGCCTCGATGGATCTGAGACGGTCTTCTTGCATTGACATACGCTCATTAGTGAGCCGTACATCCTCGCTAAGACCATCGGTGGTCTCCTCGTCATCCTTTGGAAGTGAGCAATGATGCCCTTGGTTCGTGGAGAGTGATGAAGTGAACTCTCGTCACCTGACATGGTTAGTTGATGACAAGGAAACAAAAACCACAAGTATAATGTTTCTATCAACTACTAGGTGGCAAGACTCTCAAGAGCTCAAGGCTATGACCCAAGTTCTTACAGGTTCTTACAATGTAGCAAGCGTTATCGGCCGTTGGCGTTGTCAAAGGTTCTCCGAAGTTTGTGTAGAGCAATTGCCAAGGGATCGAACGCCTGTACGGGTAGAAAGTGGAGCTTGGACAGGCTTAATTTAGTAGCAAAAGGTTAGCAATAATCCAATCAGTGAATGCAAAATTGAAGAATTATTCAACGTCTAGTCACTAGTTGCTGACTCTAGGCTAGCAAGGACTGGTGACTCAAAACTGCGGTCGGCGACAGCATAGTTCAATAGTAGATGAAAAACCAACGCGAAAAAAATTCTCGAAAGAAGGGAACTATCTCAAAAGACTGGGGATCTTGTGAAAACAGGTTTGGCACATAAAATTTTTCGAATCGGTTCATCCGACTCATTTTTCTTTCAAGTGCTTTGCAGGCGGGAGACCAGTCAGGTGACCAGTCGGACGGCCAGGTAGGCGACCAGTCGGCTAACAGGTGGGCGACCGGTCGGGCGACCAAGTGGGCGACCAGTGGACGACCAATCGGCGAACAAGTCGGGTGACCAGTCAGGCGGCGACCAGTTGGGCGACCAGTGGGCGACCAGTCAGGCGGCGACCAGTCAGGCGACCCGTGGGCGATCAAGTCGACTATCAGGTGGGCGACCGGTCGGGTGACAAACGCGGCGACCAGTCGGGCGACCAGTCAGGCGGCGACCAGTCGGGAGACCAGTCAGGCGGCGACCAGTCGGATGAAAAGAAGCTTCGGTCCAAACACCTCTCTCTCTTTTTTTTAACAGTTCGGGAAGGCTTCTCTGGATCCGACACAGATTTCTCCTTTCTTGATCCGAAACCGAACACGACTAGAATCCGGCATTTTTTTTGGCTAGGGAGACAAAAATTCTTCTAACCTAGACTCTAACCAGAACTAGAATTCAGCAACTCAACACGACGATGCAACCAAAAATTCAATAATGCAGTGCACTGGAAAGGAAATTGCGAGGCTCAAATTGTTTTGGCATGGAGAGATCCAATCTGATGGCGCTTCTCTGGACTATAGGGATGATATCAATCTACTAATCTAGGGTAAATAATTCTCACCAAGCAACCTGGTTTGCTCTGATACCACTTGATGACTCTGTGGGTGTCCCGATCTTTCCATGAGAAACACACGATCGATTTTGTTGGAGTCGACTTTGACGAACCAACTACACCGTACGACGACGATGCGCCTTAGCAATCGCTAAACCAACTCCGGCGGGTTATTGATATTGCCGTAGGCGCGAACAATCTGAACACGAGGTTCAATTCCTGCAAGCAACCGAAGAACAAGCAGGAACAACAGGATAAGCAATCAGAAATTGCGGATAAAAGTGGAAGCGAAACAAAGTGGAGTCTTATTGATGATCTTGACAAGGTGGCTGTCCAGCACAACTCGCAGGATCAGGTTTGCACTTGGCTAAACTAATCAAATAAAACCCAAAAACCCTAAGGAGCCTATGTCTGGCTATTTATGAAAGCTAGGAATCTGGGAATCACGTCCAAAGCAGTAGGATACCAACTACAACTCTATTACAAGGCCCAAAGCCCAAGTCTTCTCGGTTTGGAACAGTAACACCAATTGTTTTGCAGATTCCCGTCGACTCGGACAGAATTTGGGGATGGGGTCGAATCCGTTGGAAAGAGGACGTTGAAACCTTTCAAACCAGTACTCATAGACCCCGAACACCCTTGTGGATCAAAAGTTATGGTCATTTTAAATTGGAACTGTCCCGGGGGCCGAATCCGAGTTGATATTGTGCACCGAAAGAATTGGCTTCATGCTTGACACTTGGGAGTCCTTCTCCTTGGTTCCTAAGGACAATAAAATTATCACAAGGATTAAATAGTATCCATCCATTAAAATATTTGTATGCAACCCAAGGAACGCATTCACCTGGTAATTGAATTGACGTGTGCGAGCTCGAGTAATTGGTCCTTGAATTACATTGTTGGTTTCAATTGGGTTCGTAGGCATGGCTGTATCCATGATAGTGATGTCCTCATCAGGTAAGTCTTGCGAGTACCTTCCGTACTCATGCTTTTGCTTTGTGGTTTTCAGGTGAGGATCCGGACGGATGTGAGTTCTGTCCGTACTGCCGCTTGGTGACTGGGCGGGGCACCGAGTAGAGGCTCCCTACGCCGTCGTACACGCCCGGGAGTGTTCAGAGGTAGAACACTTCCGGAGATGCATTGCTTTTGGGTTTAGTTTGATAGTTGTACGTTTTTTGTTGTATAGCTAGTTTAAAACGATGCCTTACCTGCTTTAAGTACTTATTTTCTTTTGTAGTAAACACTTGATGTATGTTGTTTGTCGGGACCCGAATTTGCAAATCCAGACCTTCTGTGTATTCAGCACTAGTCCAGGATCACGCTAGTGCACACAGTCTCAACATTGGTAAATATCACAATCATACTCAACGAAGTAATAAAGTACTTTAATTAGTTAACCAAACTGGTTGCTCGACCTTAAGGTCAAGTTACAAAAGTACGCCTCGCAGGCGAAAACTTATTGAAAGAGAAATAACAGCAGCGGAAAAATAAGATAACTTCGTGGTGCCATCCAGTATACCACTGGCAATTGACTGGGCTTCTCCCTTATTTTGTCGGCTCCTCCTGGAACTCCTCCTCCAGTGCTGGCGTTGATTCTTCCTCAATTGAGGTTGTATTGTGGCAAGGGTGTGTACTTGGTACTCAGCAAGTCATGCACAGAATGCAAACTAATATTCTACATGCAGGGCTTAGTACAAGGGTTGTTTCAGGGTTCATTTGCAATAAACAGCATTTAACAAGTAACATAGGTAGATTCGAAAGCAATAGAAACAATATATTATCAATAACTTTTCCAGGATTTAGATAAACACTTTCCCTTTTCCTAATCCACATTTCCATCAACGTCATCATTAAACCCACCCAAACTTTCCAAGTCCAAGTTGTTTTCATGAAAGTCTAACCCTTGACTGTAATTCCTGAGCAATGTCCAATGCTGCGGACACGGCTATTCGAATAGATTTTACACTCTGCAGAGGTTATGCACTTTACCCACAAGATACAGCCAAACACCCACAAGATACAGTGATTGTAACAAAGCCTTTCGGCAACTGCTAACTACACAAGTGAACCTTTTCGGTTTTTGCCATACACCATCCCTTCCCTTAACAGCGGCGAAGTATAGGACCCACATACCGTTGGACGGGTACCATGCCGTAGCCTTGGTACGCTCCCCATTCAAGCTACACAAAAGGTGTAGTTGACACCCGATGTATCACATGTAAGTTATTAGTAACTTACTCAACTAGGACCGTCCCACTTCGGTCATGTGGTTGCACGATTGACTCAGTTCAAAGTCTTGCAAGGTTAGGTCCTTAGGGTTACCAGGGAAAGACTACCCGAAGAACCAAATCATCCTTCCCGATGCCGCATCCGGCCCACCCGATCACTTTGGCCACAAGCCCTGGTCGAAAACTATTTATCCAATCCCCCAGTTGATTACCATGCACCACATGCCATCAACATCATCATTAATAACACATGACACTTCTCCAAAACAGGTTCCATATCTCATTAAGTCAATATTAACATGTAATTGTCCAAAACATTTCACGTGGCAAGGCTAAGCATACTACATAAGTCTAGCTACCCATGTTGGCAATTTAATAATGTCCAACTAATAATCTACAACCAGGGTGACAAGGGGTCATGGAACATAATTAATAATCAAGGTGTCATAGTGCAAAGCTGGCATTTAACTAATTTCCCAAAATTAATTAAAGCATTTCCTAATTAAACTAGCATGCAATAATTTGAATCAAAATAATTTCAAAATGGGATCAACATGGTCAAAGCACAACTTACCTTCAAAAAGTACGTGCTCTTGATCCGGGGCTGGCTCCTGGGTCAACACTTCACCTTCGAAGCCTTCGGGCACTTCAACATCTACTCGTAACGCGTGCAAATAGTAATAAATAAATAAACAGTAGGCAAAAAGTACCCAAAAATTCAAATATCATCAGTTGTGAAAAGGGGAACTTAGTTTCTTATGTTTTAGTGTTAGCGTAGTGGCGTGTATTGTATTCGAGGTCGAATCCTGTTGAGGGGGAGAGAATGTGGCATTACGGTACGAGTTTATATCATGTTTTTGGGCCGTTTCTGGATGTTTGGGCCTTTTGGGGGAGTTTGGGCCTTAGGAGAATTAGTTCGGGCCTTGGGGGATCTAATTGGGCCGTAGGTGAAGGTTCCCGGCCCATGTGGGGGAGGAAGTGGGCAGCAACCCCTACCTCCATGCGCCCCAAAACCCTATGCACCCCCACCTCCCATCCCCTCCTAGCTGCCGCAATCCCCCATGGTGTGTGCCCCCTCCCTCTCCCCTCCTAGCCGCACCCCTCCCCCTTTGCGTCTCCCCTCCCCACCTCTAGCTGTCCCTAGCACCACTCTGATCTCACTGTAAGGGAGCTCTCCGTCCAAGAGGATCCGGCGTTTCCGGCGTTCCCGACGTTTGGAGGGGAGATCGGGCCGCGAGGAGGAGACGTTCGTCGACCAGGTGATTCGCCAAGAAGAGGTATGCCATGGGGAACTTGGTTGTAGAGTTTTGGTTCTGGTTAGATGGGGAAGATCATGTTTTAATTTGGTGTATAGGTGCGGTGATTAGATGGATTTAGGAAGATTGCAATTCAGTCTTGCGTTCTATCCTCGGACAGATTAGGTGGTCGGTCTTCGGATGCGAATTAGATAATTTTATATGCGTTTTCTGGAGGTCCGGTTGTTGCGAAAGTTGTAGGTAATCGAATTACATTTAATTGGGCACTAAAAACACTAAATTTTATTCAGCCGTTTACATGTTATGGTCATTTTACCGAGCGCTGTCCAATCTGTGATGTGAATGGTACTGTTTGTGATCAATTGCGCTGTCCAATCTGCCGAATCAGTTTTCGCGAATACTAAGAAAAAAGTGGGAAATTTCCTGAGGTTCGAGAATACGTAGAACTCAGGATATGCTTGTTGGAAAACTATTGTCCTGTTGGACGGATTCTCTATCTTTCGGGTTTTAGGAGTGGGTTGCGAAGTCGATGTAGTTGATAGTTTTGGTTAGATGGGGAAGGGAAAGAGGGTGCACACCGACGGGTGTGCACTCGGCAATACCGGTATGTGCTAAGCAAAGAGACATGTGAATTGCATTGCATGATTGAAGATGTTTATGAGATGCTTATGAAGATGATTTAAGAGATGCTTATGATAATGTTTTATGAGGAGTAATGATGATGTTAATGAATAGTGTTATTGTTTAATTCCATTGCAATACACTTTGCTGAGTAATGAACTCACGCTTATTGTTTTTTGTTGTTTTTAGGTACCATAAATTCAGCATACGGGAAAGGGAGTTAGCGTCACGTCTCCACTTAGTTTCACTCATCTAGACAACTACACACCCTCATTTGTAGTTGTGATGGTTTGTTTTATTGCGCTAAACTTGGACTATGCTATATCGTGTGCTTGATTTTTAGTATTCACTCCGTATTGGTTCATAAAAGGCTTGAATTTATATTCTTGGCTTGAACTGATGCTATAACTCATGTTATTGCTATTTTAGATGTCATCTGTTATGCTATTGAGTAAGGATAATATTATTGTTACTTCAAACCATGGGAAAACAAAGGATATGCTGCCAAAATTTCGGTTAAGCGAATAGCCTAGTTGCTGTAATTTATTGTTAAATATGTGATTTTGGTTGCTTCTAGTATCTTTTAGGTGACATTCGCAGCATACTAGGTGTTGGGGTGTTACAACTGCGCACTTCTTTGATATTAGAAGCACTACTACAGATCCGTACATCACAATCGGTTCTTTTTGGTCATCACAGTCGGTTTTGGTGGCGATACAAAGTCCAACAAAGTGATAAGGTGGATATATCACAGTCGGTTTTTAACCGACACTAATAATACATTATCACTGTCGGTTCTTTTTAGGAACCGACTGTGATATTATACTTATCACAATCGGTTTTATCTTAGAACCGATTGCGATAAGTATAATATCACAATCGGTTCGTTTTTAGAACCGATACAAATGATTACATTATCACAATCGGTTCATTTGTAGAACCGATACAAATGATTACATTATCGCAATCGGTTCATTTGTAGAACCGATGGGGATAAGAATAGTATCACAATCGGTTCATTTGTAGACCCGATTCAAATTATTACATTATCACCATCGGTTTATTTGTAGAACCGATGGGGATAAGAATAATATCACAATCGGTTCATTTGTAGAACCGATTCAAATTATTACATTATCACAATCGGTTCTTTATGCAAACCGATTGCGATACGAAACATAACCGATTGTGATGATGTTACTGCCCATCGTCCGAAAATGGCCTCGCATTGACAATATGACACATTCATCACAATCCACAAAATCACAGAACATATACATCACAATCTACACACATTACATTCAAATTAATATTGTTTACAATATGTAACAGATCACATTCACATTCAAATAAATTTTGTTTACACTTTATGGACTAGTATTTGCTAGAATTGTCTCTATATCTACCATCATCTGTTATAACTTCTGTCCAGTACCACTGGCATAAATGGTCTCGTAATTTCTTGAGATCAGTGTTGGTTAGGCTCTTCCGGATGATATCAAGGTCCTGCAAAATAGATAGTAGTGCACTAATATATTTAAGGCTTAAATTGGTATTGTAACATGCTGATAGTATTATGCTTGTAAACAAATATCACATAGACAGTAGTGCAAATAATCTGCTTTATACCTTAGGGAAAACATGTGAGCGACCAACCAAATTCAGCATGTGATGCATCACGTAAAAGCCACACAGATCATCGCACCCTTGTTGATGACACTGTGAACAAAGAAACTTAAATTAGGAGACGAATTAAAAATAGGTGTAAAAAAAAATCCTATGATAGACACTTGTACCTTGAAGCGCTTCCACTCGAGTTTGGTGCCTTGTTTATCATTGTGTCGGCCACGCTCAAGAACGTAAGACATGAAAGCCCTATACATTGGAGAGATGCCATGCATTGAGGTTAAAAATACCTAACGTAGTTCAATATGTAAAGTGTTAGGTTAGAGGAATGTACTTACTTCTGCAAAACAGGCTCGATCGCATAGTCAATCGGTCTATTTTCGAGTGAGTTCAACGTGTAGACCTTGTTTTGACTCGGAACAACCACAAGTAGAACCCAATGGTTGCTTATTAAACGGTACACAATGCAAGAGAATAAGTTAATACAAGGTTGAAGTGTGTACATGTAATTGAATTGTATAGTAGTACATACTCCTGGTGGTATGGGAAGAGAATGAAGTCCTTTTTGCCTCCTCATGCAATGCCTCGCTTGATGTATCCCGCAAGGAACTCCGATTGATACTTAGCCATGGTCGCAGACACCATCTCGGGTCGACAAATCCGACAGGTGTCGACCCGCCACGGCTCGCCGCCTCATGATCCTGCAATTCATGTCAATTGTTAAAAATATAATACAAAATCCATAAATAGTCATCTGATTGAGTATGGTGCGAGACTCACAAATGGCGTCCAGGATCGTATGGTAGAAATATCGACGGCTTTCAAGCTGTACATAAAGTACAGATCCTCAAAAGCTGATCGAAAGGTCCCATCCTCGTTGCGGTGGAATTGGCCCGCCGATACTTCACTATGAAATCGTGGCGAGGCTCGGCCTCATGTGACCTATCGATGTACCATCCATGTAGGTGATTTAGTGAACAAGCCCAAAGAATTCAATTCTTGGCTTGGGAGAAAGGGCTTTCCATGTATGTACCGCTTGTGATCATCGTGGTGCTCTGTGCCCTCGGACAACTTTGCTTTTCGTCACGGAGGACTCTCTCGAACTCGCTTTGTATCTTTCGTCATCGTGGTAGAAGTCCTTTTGCGCCCCACCGCGCACTAAAGATTTGTAGCTGCAGGCGTAGGTGCAGGAGGTGCAGCTGCAGGCGTAGGTGCAGGTTGTGTAGCAGGGGCAGGAGCATGTGCAGCAGGAGCAGGAGCAGCACTAGTAGGAGGAGCAGGAGCAGCAGCAGCAGCAGGAGTAGTACCAGGAGCAGCAACAGTAGTACCAAAGCAGAGCAGAATGTGAGCAAAGCAGCAGAGTACGAGGAGCAAGAATGTGAGCAGCACCGAGTGCAGGAGGAGCGGCAGAGGGAGGAGGAGCAGAGCGACACGAGCAAGACCAGAGCGCACAGCATTTCAGCAAAGAGTGAGTAGTAGCAAAGAATAGCAGAGTGATAGCAGCGCAGATAGCAGCAGAGTAGCAGCAGAGTGGCAGCTTGTACCAGCTGAGCGTAGTGGTAGCGATAGTACCAAAGATGGCGGCAGCAGGAGGAGGTGCTTGCACTACGACACCCGCCGGGCCACTTGATGAACGACATCCGTGCTTGCCCGAGAGTGGTGATATCTTCGTCGGGGAACTCCAGGGCATGAGACATGTAAACATCGTGGACATAGTCCACCTGCACCCTCATGTAGCCCATCCCCAAAGGTATACCATGCACCGTGTCATCCTCCTTGCTTGGAAATGCAACCCCGCGCAGCCTCAATCAGATACGTCAGTCGATCGTGACTAGCCAGGCACTTGGCGAGGACCACGCAAGAAGTGATCAAGATCTTCATCATAATCTGTGTTAAGCTTACTCATGTACCTTTTGGTCTCAAACAGCTTATTACCTTGAGGTGTGGAATGCACAGCTTCCTTATTGGAAGCGCAATGCTAGGGCGTAGCATAGGCGATGGTTGAGGAATATTATTCGAGAACATCGCCATCATCTCAGCCATCATCTCACCTTTAACTCCTCCTTCAACTCCTCCTTCATCTCGCAAACGGATCCGCGCCTCACGTGCTTCCCATGATCTTGCCACGGCCTTTGGGCGCGCTCTCCTCTATAAAGAAGGACCTCTTCGTATACCCCGCACCTGCGGCAAGCACCCGCCCCTTATGATCGGGCTTCCTGATTGCCGAACACAGGATGTCCCGTGACCCTTGGCTTTCAAATGCTCCTTGCTCTTTCTGCAGGCTTACCTCCTCCTGCAAGTCGCAAATATAAATTATTACTAAAATACAATGGGAATATAATATGCAATGTACTATGTTAGATATCTTACGATGGTCGTGACGATCTATGCGGTCGCGGGGTTTGGAATGACAATCTGACCGCCGAGGTTTTCTTCGCCCTCGCTAATACCCGATCCGCGTGCAGCTCCACGCATATGTGGGAGTAAGGCATCGTTGTCCCTGAGGTTGCACACTCGCAGGCTAGTCGCACCCACTCGCCTTCTTCCCTCGCACTCCACCGGAACCGAGGTGGTGCGCGTGTGTGTTACGCCTCAGATAGCGATATTCTTCTCTCTCGGCTCCTCCGCCTCGGCGCACTCCTCATCCTTGCGAACTCCTCCCAAACCTCGGGTGTAACAAATGGATACCTTTGGAAGGGAGTACGGTCTTTCAACACGAACTCGGCATGCATGGTCACCCTGAAATGCCTCAAAACCACACCCATTCTCTTCAAGGCGCACTGCCTCGCATTGATTTCATCTTCCTCTGGTATAATCCATTTTCCCTTAACCGTCCCACAAGAGGTTCTTACGCTCGCCGCCACTTCCTTCCTCCAGTCCTTAATTGTGATTGGCACTCGCTCCCTCACCAATTGGCCGATAAAAGAGGAGTAGCGCCCCTTAAATGGGCCAGGACCCGTGCAAACCCCCCTGGCATTGAAGTGGAGCACTTGCGGCGTTCTCCCTGTGGCTCCTTTATTCGGTCCTCTGGCCTTTCTAACCTTCCTCGATGGGGTAGCAGGACCTTCTTCTCTCTCTGGCGTTGAGCCGGTGCTCTCTCTTTGCGACATTTCGAAGTAAGTACGTATATTATCAAACCTAAACTTCATGAGAGGAAGCAATTCAAATTTCACATAATAGAAAGCAATTCACATGTCTATCTCAGAGACCGACTAGTAAGTGCGTGCACTCAACGATGACTCCTAATCTCTAATTAGGTTAGGTCCTAATCCCATTCGAGGATATGTGGTTCGAGCAAGTTCTAAGTCGTTGTACAACTCTAGAGAAAATTTGGCGACATCTTCATTGTTCTCCAAATACACGTCTCGACAACAGGTCAAGAGGGTGTGTATTCGAAGAACACCAGGAGATGCTACCGAAACTTTCTCTAGAGTTTGTACAATGCCTTAGAACTTGCCCGAGCCACATATCCTCGAACTATCCAAAAACGTGGACAATTCGAGACTGCTTATTTATAAATATGCCATTTTAGCATACTTATAAACAAGCACCCTCGAACGGGAGACGCATAGGTTACGCAACTAAACTCGATAATAAAGTGCGATAATATAGCATGTGTTACAAGTTTCAAATTGCAATGATGGATTGCTCTCAGATTGCTATAGAAGGGTTGCTAAATTAATTAGCCGTCCAACTTCTAGATGGCCAATATATCACTGGCTATTACATCTAAAAATTTAAGGATTACACAACCCTAGAACAGCACTGCTCTAGCACAGAAAACAACAAGTACAGCATAATATCAGAATGAATATAGCACTAATCTAACCCTACCAAATTGTCAGCTAAGAGCATAAAGGAATAAGCACAGCACTGCTCTGACCCTAGAACAATGCATTAAGAGCAAGTGGCACCAAATTGTCAGCTAAGAGCAGTGTTGTTCTAGGTCTAGCAAGTTCCTTTAATGATCAGATTAATCAAGCCTCATTCAAAAGCAATCATCATCGAGCTATTTACAACCAATTACAACCCACAGTCCGAAATGCATCTTACAGTGCGCCGAACCGAGTCGGCAATGGGGGAGGAGCCGATGGGGGACGCGCCGATGGGGGGGACGAGCCGGAGGGGGAGGCGCCGGGGGGGAGGACCCAGAGGGGGAGGCGCCGGGGGGGAGGCGCCCACGGGGTACCCGCCAATGGGGGAGGAGCCGGGGGGGAGGCGCCCACGGGGTAGGCGCCGGTCGGGGAGGTGGTCGAGCTAGGGTGTGGGAGGAGCCGTAGGGGGAGGCGCCCACGGGGTACCCGCCGATGGGGGAGGCGCCGGGGGGGAGGAGGAGGAGGGGGAGGCGCCGGTGCGCGAGGTGGTGGAGCTAGGGTTGTGGAATGAATTGAAACGAAATCAGTGCGCGCCGAAATGAACTGAGTGTGCGCGCCGAAATGAAAATGCTCTGGGTTTTATCACGGTCGTTTCTACAGAAAAACTGATCGCAATTATACTGAGTATCTGTGTCGGGTTCTATAGAAAAACCGATCGCAATTATACTGAGTATCTTTGTCGGTTCTATAGAAAAACCGATCGCAATATGTGGAGTATCTGTGTCGGTTCTTTAAAAGAACCGATCGCAATTATACTATCTGTGCCAGTTTCCTAAAGAACCGATTGTGATACTATAAGATCCATTTGACATATATAAGAGTCGAAAAGTCAAATCTTTTTCAAATTTGCTATACTATAAGATCCATTTGACATATATATTCTACAAAATGCCACATTATACAGGGAATTCTTACAACATAATTTATTTAAAATACAACCCTTCTTGATGATCTACATGCATGTAATGTGTTCCATGTGTGCCGTCGTCACCGCTAAGACATGCCCCATCTGCAAACGGAGGTGTTTCATCAAATTGGTTGTACTCTTCTTCATCTACGACATTTTCAACTCCAACAATCCTCCTCTTGCCATGAAGTACGACGTGCAACCTCGGATTGGCCGGATCACGCACGTAGAAAACTTGAGTTGCTTGCTTTGCGAGGACGAACGGTTCATCTCTCAGAGGCCGCCTATTCAGATCAACAAGTGTAAAACCTGTCTTGTTGACCTTAACTCCGTGAGGAAGTCTCACCCACTTACATCAGAACAATGGAACTTGGTATATTCCGTAGTCGAGCTCCCATATTTCTTCGATCATCCCGTAGTAACAGTTCATTGCAGTTGACGATCCTCTAATTGAGTGATCATCGGACAAAGCATCTATGCTCACACCACTGCTTTTGCACTGCATTTTGCATCTTGACTTTCAAGATAAAATGTGTAGCCATTAATATCGTAACCTTGCCATGTCTCAGATATTAAATCTTGGTCCATCACCCAACCATTTGACATCCTCGGTACTAACGGAGACCTTCACCTTTTCTTTGAACCATGTGAGGAATCGATCGTTGTGTTCTCGTGTGATGGAAAGCTCATCCATAAGTGGATTCTCTTCCCGTAATATCAACTTGTGCTTGTTGGATGTATGGATGAACTTCATACTGTGTTGCAAGACTGTGAAATGCGCTACAAGACATATCAAATTGTG
The DNA here is from genome assembly GCA_036346355.1 of Rhipidocladum racemiflorum. Taxonomy (NCBI): domain Eukaryota; kingdom Viridiplantae; phylum Streptophyta; class Magnoliopsida; order Poales; family Poaceae; genus Rhipidocladum; species Rhipidocladum racemiflorum. The sequence continues at coordinate 22,774,782 of CM070584.1, read as the reverse complement.
GGCTCATTAGATTTGACCCAATGGTTCCTTTGCCACCAAGTCTGCCCTCATGACGAGATATAGGAACACCAATCGGTTGTCTTTACCTAGGTAGTCCACGAGAACTCAATAACCTCTTCACCCCATAACCTTCAATAATACTACCCTCAGGCTTTGACCTATTCCTCACGTATGACTTTAATATACCCATGTACCTCTCGAACGGATACATGTAACGCAGGAATGCGGGTCCACAAATCTTAATCTCTCTAACAAGGTGAACAACGAGGTGGACCATGATGTCGAAGAACGACGGGGGGAAATGCATCTCAAGCTGACAAAGAGTCTGCACCACCTCACTCTGTAAGTTGTCCAGTATATCGGGATCAATAACCTTGCATGAAATCGCATTGAAGAAATAGCATAGCTTCGTGATTGCCAACCTGACATCATCTGGTAGGATATTTCTGATTGCAACAGGGAGCATTTGGGTCATCAAGACATGACAGTCGTGGGACTTCATACCGATCAACTTCAAATCATCCATAGACACAAGCTTCTTAATGTTTGCGGAGTAGCCCGATGGAACTTTAATATCGTGGAGACACTTGCAGAGGTCTTCTTTCTCTTTCTTGGATAAGGTGTAGCATGCAGCGGGGATGTACGGCCCTTTTCCATCCTCCTCCATCACTGCAAGCTTGGGCCTGATCCCCATGTAGGTCATATCGCGAGCATTCACACCATCCTTGGTCTTCCCAGGTATGTTCAGCAGGATGCCCACCAAATTATCACAAACATTTTTCTCAACGTGCATGACATCAATACATTGACGGACATCTAACTCCTTCCAATATGGTAAGTCCCAAAATATCGACCTCTTTTTCCAAATGGTCCTAGGACGAACAGATTTAAGGCTCTTACCATACTGAACATCGATATCCTCTACGCGTGAATATACTTGCCTTCCAAATCATAGGTCATGGGCTGCACGAACTTCCCTCTTTCCAACAAATTTGTCATCCATCTTACGATATCGATGACTTCGGGGTAGAAACCTACGGTGACCTATGTACACCGTTTTCCTCGAATTCGGCAGCCACAAGCTATCAGTGTCCTCTTCACAAATTGGACAAGCTTTGGCTCCCTTCGTGCTATAGCCCGCCAAATTACCAAAGGTTGGAAAATCATTTATGGTGCAAAATATCATAGCCCGTAGGGTGAAGTTCTCTCTTTTGTATGCATCCCACACCTCAACCCCCACATTCCACAATTTTACCAAATCCTCAATTAGTGGTGATAGGTACACATCAATATCATTACCCGGCTGTTTGGGTCCTGAGATTAGCAACGACATCATGATATACTTCCACTTCATGCATAACCAAGGAGGCAAATTGTAGATACACAACAAAACTGGCCAAGTACTGTGTCGACTGCTCATATTACCAAACGGATTCATACCATCCGTACTCAATCCAAATCTTATGTTCCTCATCTCGGCACCAAACTCCTCATGTTCCCAATTAATGTTTCTCCATTGAGCCGAATCACGGATGTCTCAACTTGCCATCTTCCTTTCGAGATTCATAATGGCAACGCAACAATTTTGCCTCTTTAGGATTTGCAAATAACCGCTCTAAACGGGGAATGATGGGCAAATACCACAACACCTTGGCTGGTGCCCCTTTTTTCACATCTTCACCATGGTCAATTCGGTTCTTACGCTTCTTGTCATTACGCTTCTCATTTTGTTTGTATCGGGTACACCACAAACAGACAAATGCGCAGTTCCTTATGGACGTTGAGGTATAGTATGCAATCATTTGGACATGCATGTATCCTTTCTATTTCCATTCCCATGGGACATAATAGCTTCTTCGCTTCATAAATACTTGTTGGCAACTCGTTTCCCTCTGGAAGCATATCCGAAAGAAGTATTAAAAGTGCATTGAAACTTGTATCTGTCCAACGGTGTTTTGCCTTCAGTTCAAACAATGCAAGGACCGAACCCAACTTGGTGTATTCCCCTTTGCAACCTGAAAACAATGGTTTGGCATCGTCATCCATCAAGCTTTTAAATTTTTCGAACTCTCTTTCCGTGTAATTTCCCTCCACATCCCGCAACATTTGATCTAAATTATCCTCATCAAACATATCACGCTCCAACTCCTGATCGGCCTCCAGCATATATTCGTTGCATATCACAGGGGTACTACCTGTCTCCCCATGATGGATCCAACACGTGTAATTCCTCACGAAGCCACGTCGAATCAAATGGCCTTCAATTTGAGATGAGTTGTTAAATCTCCTGAGATTGGTGCAATCAATACAAGGACAATATATGAACTTTACACCCCTCATAACCATATCTTCTTCTGCAATTCTTATGAACTCCTTAACTCCCTCCAAATTCAGCACTCACACGGCTTTTGTGATACATCCATTCTTCACGGTCCATCTACAAGTAAACCGCAAACAATAAATTAATAATGCCCTAATCAATGAAATAAAAGAAGGGTTGAACCCGAAAACAAAGTTTTTTTGTTGAATGATCTTAAAGAAACGTATATCTGTAGACCGACTAAGTAATGCGTGCATTACCAACGATGACTCCTAATCTCTAAGTAGGTTAGGTCCTAATCCCATTCGAGGATATGTGGTTCGAGCAAGTTCCTAATTAAGATGTTGTACAAACTTTAGAGAAAATTTTCGACATCTTCCCGCCGTTCTCCAAATACACGTATCGACAACATGTCAAGAGGATGTGTATTCGGAGAACACTGCCAGGAGATGCTGCCAAACTTTCACTACAGTTTGTACAACAGCTTAGGAACTTGCCCGAGCCACATATCCTCGAACTGTCCAAAAAACGTGGACAATTCGAGACTGCTTATTTATAAATATGCCATTTTAGCATACTTATAAACAAGCACCCTCGAACGGGAGACGCATAGGTTACGCAACCTAATTAACTATTATATATAATTGATCATATTAATAATATTAAAACAATTAATTTAAGTCCTACTGCAATATTGAAGAGATTTCTAAGAATTAATCTTTGGTCACCTTTCGAGGAAAACCACAAACGAGGGGAAATCTAGCTCCTGATCAAGCTAGCACGGCTTTCAATTAACGGAGACCTTCAACGCACCGATCTCCTCCACCATACACTCTGCTAATGAGACCAAATCAAAATCGAATAATGTACGTTAATACAACATTGAAGGGATTCGAAGGAATCGGGCCCACTTGTTGAATAAAGCCACAGGTAAGATAGGCTGGAAAATAGAGAAATCGCCTAGCGAACTAACTCGACGAGAGTTAATAAGTTCATTCCCGAGTCCAGACGGTACATATAAAACCTAGCGAGCCTCATCACAATCGGTTATATAGAAGAACCGTTTGTGATTAATTAGTTATCACCGTCGCTTATATGTAAAACCGACTGTGATAATTTGATTCTCAACACTGTCGGTTTCTTTATAGAACCGACACAGATAATATATCAGTGTCGGTTCTCAAAAGGAACCGACTGTAAAGCAAGTCAACATCACAGTCGGTTCTTGATAAGAACCGACACGGATATCCATTCGCCCCCTCGTCTTCCCCGCCATTTTGACGTTCAAACAATACTTAACTCCTTTCGTTCTCTGCATCCTGGTCACATCGGTCCATATAGCTCCTTTCGTTCTCTGCATCTTCGACCGGCAATGGCAGCGCCACCACCATCTCCGGCAAGTTCTGACGACTCCGTGGAGTCGCCTCTCTTCCATCCTCCTCCACCGTCCTCACCGCCGCCGGTAGCGCCGCCTCAGCCTCCGGCGCCTCACTCCGGCGTGGCGCCAACGCCCCACCTGTCTCCCGTCATCCCTCCCGGCGCCTCACCCCATCCGGGCGCCTCCAAAGGCAGCAGGAATAAGCGCCCCAGAGATGACGACGACGACGACGACGAGGAGGACGACGACGACTACGAGGGGGACGACGAGGAGGACGATGAGGGGGACGACGACGACGACGATGACGACGACGACGAGGAGGAGGAGGAGAAGGAGGAGGAGGAGGAGGAGGAGAAGGTGGAGGAGTACTACGCGCCGATCACCATAGGGACCGGCGCGTCGTCTAGATCGGGTTCATCATCGGAGGATGAACCATCACTAGTCCGCGTAGTCTCCAGCGACTCTGGCGACTCGGGTGACTCGGGTCACTCGGATGACTCGGTTGACTCGGGTTACTTGGGCTAGAGCCGCGAGTAGTAAATTTAATATATTAGGTGTAATGCAGTCCCCCTTTATATGTTTACTAATTATAAACAATGGATGTGGTGATATATTGTAATGAAATACAGCTTGTTTAATATATTAGGGTTGTTGGCCTAGTGCAGATGAAGTCTATTCTACGCCTTTACACTCTATTTTGAATCTCTTTTATATTTTTGTGCATTGTATCTTTCTAATGTTCTGTTGTTCCAAGTCAAAATGTTTCATGTCCTATTGATTAAAAAAACAAGTATAATGTGTGGAATGGTATATATATTATTATTATCTGCTGCATGCATGCTACTATAATGTTATATATAATTTGCATCACTACATGTGTCTATATAAATTGTCTGAGAGTTGAACCGCGAGTTGGAATTCTAACAGATTGGTACTGTTCATCGTCCGAAAATACAAGTTTTGCACAAATATTAAAGCATGAATGAAGGGTACAAGAGGTCTGTGTTGGGATTCAAGCAGAGCGGCCTGTGTTGGAGTTTGTTTTTCCTTCTTCCCTGAAGGGGAAATGTGTGAGTGGAGGATCTCACAAAAACTATGTTTCTAATGAACTGTTCTTGGTTGCACCTAATGGTGTTGCCAAAAAATCATCACAATCGGTTCTGGAAAAGAACTGATTGTGATAACCCCTGTGCTCATCACAATCGGTTTCTTCCCAAAACCGATTATGATAATACCTTCTCATTACAATCGGTTCTGGAAAAGAACTGATTGTGATAACCCCAATGCTTTCGGGACAATCTGTTTCTTCCCAAAACCGATTGTGATAATACCTACTCATTACAATCGGTTCTAGATAAAAACCGATTGTGATAAAAAAATTATTATCACAATCGGTTCTTATCTAGAACCGATTGGGATTATTATCGTATCACAATCGGTTCTCTCTCAGAACCGATTGTGATAACCTGTTACCAAGATTTCCAAATAGAATATGCTTATCACAATCGGTTCTGAAGTCAAAAGTTTAGAACCGACACAGATGAAGCGATAGTAATGTGTCATTCTGTAGTAGTGAAGGTCTCCCAATCCACCACTATAGAGCTCTTACTATGATAAATAGAAATGCCTTTATGGTTGATGATATGACCAAGGAAACCCACTTCTGAAATCCAGAACTCACACTTCTTTAGCTTGGCAAAGAATTGATTCTCCCTCAACGTGTGGAGCACAAGCCTCAATTGACGAGCATGCTCCTCCTCTGACTTGGAGTAAATTAGTATGTCATCGATGAACACTACCACGAAATCATCAAGATACTCATGAAGCAAGTTGCTCATGGTCTCCATAAAAACAGCAGGGGCATTGGTTAGTCCAAAAGACATAACCTTAAATTCATAATGCCCATACCTAGTAGAGAAAGTTGTCTTCTCAATGTCTTGCTCCCTTACCTGAATTTGATTATAACCCGATTGAAGATCAATCTTGGAAAACAGCCTTGCTCCTTTTAATTGGTCAAACAAGTCTTCAATGCAAGGTAGAGGGTACTTGTTCTTGATGGTCACCAAATTAAGGGCGCGATAGTCAACGCACATGCACCAACCCCCATCCTTCTTGGCAAAAAAGGACAGGTGCTCCCCAAGGTGACACACTGCACTGGATCAACCCCTTAGATAACAATTCATCCAATTGTTTCTTCAACTCCTCTTGGAAAGGGCGATCCAAGTAGTAAGGAGACAAGGAGATAGGTCGGGTGCCCGAAATAAGATCGATCTGAAACTCCACATCCCTTTTTGGTGGCAAACCAAACAACTAATCCGGGAACACATCAGTGAATTCCTTCACCACAGGAATCTCCTCAATGGTTACAAAAGTAGTTGGTTTTTCTGACGGGCAACAATACTCCTAATTTCAACATACGACGGCCAGGAAATAAACTAGTCAGCACAAAGAGGGAGCTGGATGGTACACCACCCTGGAAGACCAACTCCACTCCCGAAGGAGCCTGCAAAGTAACTGTCTTCTAGTAATAGCATATTTTGGTTCGGTACTGATGATGCCAAACCATACCCAAAGTGACATCAAATGGGGCCAACTGGATAACCATCAGGTTAGCAAAGAAATCCTCATCATCAATAACAACAATGCAACTCGGGCATACCATTGACCTCAAAATAAGACCACCCGGAGAAGTAACCACCACAGACTTAGCAATACACTGCATTCCCAACTTAGCTCTTCTAGCAAACTCGATTGACATAAAAGAGTAGGATGCTCCTGAATCAAAGAGAACAAAAGCATCTACTTAATCCACAAGTAGGATAACTGTTATCACATCTGGACGTCCGGCTGCCTCAACTGTCGGTAGAGCGTAGACTCCTGGTGGAATCGGGGCGGCGAGAGCCCTGACACTCTGCTGGGGTGGCACCAGAGCTAGAGGCAGTGCAGCAACCAGTGGAGGAGCCGATGGCCGAGGGTGCTAGAAAGCTAAAGGGGCGCCTACACTGAAGGCTGCAAAAAAATAGGAGCCGTAGCTAACACCTGGACTGACCCCTTGGATAAGGCAGTCTGAGTTGGAGCGGATGGCACCGGCTCTGACTTGATGATACTATTGGGATTGGACTGGCACACTCGCCCCATATGGTCGGGACAACCACAATGATGGCACTCCCCTGTCCAAGCACACTCTGAAGCGCGATGCCCACCATCGCACTTGAAGTAAATCATGCCTTGCCCAGGGATAGGGCGGGAGGCCACCCGTGGGGTGGACGATGAAAACGCCCGCGGCAGCTTTCCCTTGACTCCCGAAGAGGAGCCTTGTCCCCACTTAAACTTCTTGGAAGCAGGTCACTGAAAAGACCCACCCCCTCCACCAAAGCTCCTCTTCTGGCCACCACTAGAGGGTACAGAAACTCCTGAACCACCAAGGTTGAGCTTTTCTTTGGAAAGCTCCATTTCAAGCTCCATACCCTTAGCCTAATCCATGACAGAGGCGAAATCACGAGGGACAGTGGCTCCCATAACCACATTGAAGTCCTGGTTGAGGCCCCTACGGAACCTCCAAGCTTTCTCTCAATCATTTGTTGCCACTGTTGGTATGAAGCAGACGATATTGTTGAACTCCACCTCATACTCCGCCACCGATCTCTTGCCTTGAGAGAGGGTGGACATAGAGTGCTCCATCCTCTCAAGGAAGGACTCTGGGTAGTACTTGGCCTGAAAATGGTGGACAAAATCCTCCCACATAACTGGTCCAAGAGTGGGGGCCCTCGCGGTAAGAACCCCCTCCCACCAAATATCCGCGTGGCCCTTCAACTGGAAGGCCACAAAGCGAGCCTTCTGGACCGAAGTCATCTCTAGGACCTCAAATTGCTGCTCTAGGTACTGGAGCCAGTCTACGGACTAGACCAGCATGCCCGCTCCGTCAAAAGTATCCAGGCAAAGAGACATCCACTCCCAGAGGCTCCACGGGGGCTACTTAAGGTGGTGGTAGTGCAGCAGGAGCCGCCCGATCCTGCTGGCACAGCTCCTGTACCTCCCTTTGCAATGCCTGCAGCAGGGCCACAGTGGCGGCCTCAACCCCGGGCTGCGCGGCTGGGACACCCTCCTACGCAGGTGCAGGAGCATTAAGCGAGACGCTTCCCCCGGCGACCAACTCAGCGACATCCTGAGATGGGTGACTCCCATCCCGACCATGGCTTCCTCGGCCACGGCGACCACGACCTCGACCCCTTGGAATAGCTACAACAACCACATAATGTAACATCAGCACGAGTCTCAATACAATAACATACTAGCATTTTCATCCCTTAATAACATAAAACAAGCAGCAATAAAGCGCAATGCAATGAATTTCCATACCCTTCCTATTATGCTCCAAGGTGTGTCAAAATTTTAATTGCTTAGTTAACCTACAACTAGTTTTAAAGTTTTTAACCTAAGACGAAATTTTAAAGAATGTATGTACCTAGACCATGTTCCTAGATTATCCCAAGTCAAAATTTTTAGATTACTCTAGAGTAATTTACTAGTTTCATAAACCACGGACCTAATGCCCGCTCCAATACCAACTGTAACACCCCAGCCCCCACGTGCCCCGAATGTTACACCCTCAAGCAATGAGCGTCACAAGACACTAAAGAATAAAATCAAAACAAGCTAATCATGCTAATACGCTGCCGAACTTACTAAAAATTTCAGTAGAACCTTCCTAACACTTGGACATCCACTCAGCTGATAAAAGACAATATTTGGTCTAATAATAACAACAAAAAATAAGTCATGGTATCCACTAACCATAATGACCAACTAAGCACATACAACCCGGTCATGGTATCCACTAACCATCATGACCAACTAAGCACATGCAACCGGTCATGGTATCCATTAACCATCATGACCAACTAAGCACAAGTATCCAAAAGATGACCACGATGCATAATAAGGGGAACTACAAGTGTAAACACCACATGACCATCGACTTAGGGAGTTAAACAACTTGCCAACCATTACTTACAAGCTAACTACTCAAAATCGAGTTTTCTACCACTAACACCATAACCAAAACAAGAGATGTTGCACTATTCTAACTACGTTAGGCCATTGTGAGTGAAGTGCTAGCTCATCTCCCAAAATGCCGCTCTGGAGGTACCTGTGACACTACGGTATAGTGTGACATTATAAAATGTGAAATTAGAGAATAAAACCTTTCGGCTTGAGGTTTACTCGCGTTTTTGGGCCTTTTGAAGTGTTGTGACACCACGGAGCGTCGTAACCTTATAAAAGGTGCATGATGAGGTCAAAAACATATTGAAATATGATATGGGAGGTTAAAACCATAAGGTATGGAGGTTAATAGCGTTGTCGGGCCGTTTTCGGGGTTTTGGGCCTTCCCGGGGGAGTTTGGGCCTTAAAGAGGGGGTTGTGGGCTATGGTGGGATGGAGTGGGAATCCATTTAGGATTAGGAAAGGGGCTTAGGGCTGGTTAAAGGGGGGTTTCCCTGCCCTTTTGGGCGTCCTCGCCATGCCCCTTGCGCCCCCAAGTGCCCTAGCCGCCTCCCACACCTCCCCACCTCCTCCTTGGGCGCCTCCACCTCCCCCAAGCCTCTCCCCTTGCGCCACCACCCTCTCCACCACCTCTCCACCTCCCTTGCTGCGCCTAGGTGAGTTCTTGTAACACCCCAAAATTTTGCTTTTCTTAAATTCATGTGAGATTTGGCACTTTTGTGAATTTTTGGAATTTTCTGGAATTTATTTGGATTTATTTGGAATTTATTTGAATTTATTCCATTTTGAAATAATTAAAGAATTTAATTTTGCAAATAAAATTTTGTTGGAAATATATTATTTGAGTCCAAAATGTTCCAAAATATTTTCCAGAATTTTTCTGGAATTTTTCTGAGTATTTTGCTATTTTTAATGAATTAAATGAATTACTGGGAATTATTTTAATTATTAAATCGCTGGAAAATGCGAGTGGGTTTGTACTGTTCATCCGATCGAGCCCGAGTCGGACTCGAGTTCGAGTCCGACCGAGCCACCGACTCGACCGAACCACGCTCGAACCCAAACCCACGGGGACCGCTTGATCGAGATCCAACGGTCATGATCGACCCGACCCGACCAGCCGAAACCGACCGGACCCGGTCGCGCCCGGCGATCGTGGGCCGCAGATCGTGCCACGTGGATCGGTTCTCCGTCGTCGCCCCCGCCGAGTCCGGGCCGGATTCCTCCGCCGCGTGGCCGCTGTGGTCCCGCTAGGGTTCCGCCAGGCGCGCATCCCGAGGGTATTTATTGCGTGAGACATCGCCCGAGGTTGCCCTCTTCCGTGCGCACCCGTGCCCCCAAGCCATCTTGCCTGAGCCGTCGCCGTTTGCCCGTACGAGCTCGCCGGAGTTGGAATCTGTTCGCCATGATTAAACGCCGATTCCGCCGCCGTCGCCGTTCTCCGCCGCTGAGCCTGGGCCCGAATAGCCAGGTCAAGCCGCGTCGGTGAGGACCTTTCACCTCGCCAGAGCACGCCCCAAACGCCGTTCGTGTGGTCGCCGTCCTCAGCGCCGGCAGCCGCACCTCCGCCGTGAAGCCATCGCCGACCCCGAGCTCCACCAACCGTCCGATCAAGATCCAAAGGCCCAGATCGCGCCACGTCACCCTCGGTGAGTTCTCCGTTGAAAATCCTAGATCTAATCTCAACCGTTGGATCTAGATCCAACGGCTTAGGTCGTGCCACGTAGCAGGAATTGCACTGGGCTAGATTGGATCTGGACCATTAGATCAAGATCCAACGGCCCAGATCAACCCGTGCGCCCCAAGCACATGAGGCCCAAACCCAATCCTAGCCGTCGGATTTCAAACCAACGGCCACGATCGTGCCACGTGTCCAGGGAGCCGAACCGCGCCACGCGGGCGTGCGCGTGGTCACTGACACGCCGCCACGTGTCAGCGACCGCACCGTGACGTCACCCATGACGTCATCGGTGGGACCCACCTGTCGGCCCGTGGTCGAGCCTCGCCGACGCCGCCAGCGACGCCACCGAGGGGGCCCACATGTCGGGCCGACACGTGAACCATGGACCGGGTCCACGGTAGACCCGAGCCGAGCGTGGACCGAGTCCATGGACCGGCTGACGTCAGCCGCCCAATCAGAGGCTGCCACGTGCCCTCGCTGACGCAATAATTAATTTCCGAAAAAGAAAATGATTTAATAATTCGGTTTAATAATTGATTTGAATTTCAAAACTTCAAACGCTTATAACTTTTGCGTTTCAACTCCGATTTGAGTGATTCAAATTTCTAAATTTGTATAAAATTGAGATCTACCTAAATATAAATTTTATTTAATTTTTGTACTAAAGTTTTTCTCTGTAAAATTATTTAATTGATTATTTAAACTCTAAATAATCATAACTTTTGCATTTTAACTCCAAATTTGACGATTTCAGTTTCTAAAAATTCATAAAATTATGTTCTCTCTGATTATGGATTTTATTTGGATGTTTGGACACTTTTTGCCTATTGTTTATTTGTGTATTGCTATTTGCACGCTTTACGAGTAGACGTTGAAGTGCCGGAAGGATTCGAGGGAGAAGTATTGACTCAGGATCCAACTCAAGACCAAGAACAACTACTCTTTGAAGGCAAGTTGTGCTTTGACCATGTTGATCCTATTTTGAAACCTATTTTGGTTCAAATTATTGCATGCTAGTTCAATTAGAAAATACTTTATTTAAATATGGGAAATTAGATAAATACCAATTTGCTGTATGACACCTTGATTATTTAAATATGTGCCATGACCCTTGTCACCCTAGTTGTGGATTACTAGTTGGACATTATTAAATTGCCAACATGGGTTTTAGACCGTTGTAGTATACTTCTTAGACCTGCTACGTGCTCATGACATGATTTTGGATAATCAAATGTTAATATTGACTTAATGATATATTGAACCTGTTTTGGAAAGGTATCATGTGATGTTGATGGCACGTGGTGCATGGTAATCAACTGGGGTTTGATAAATAGTTTTTCGACGGGGCATGTGGCAAGAATAATCAGTGGGCCACTTGTGGCATTGGGGATGTTGATTTGGTTCTTGGGTAGTCTTGCCCTGGTCACCCTAAGGACTTCACCTTGCAAGCCTTTGAACTGGGTCTAACGTGCAACCACATGTCTCAGAATGGGACGGACCTAGTTGATTAAGTTGTTAATAACGCACTGTGGGACCTCGTGAGGTCAACTACACCCTTTGTGTAAGTTGTACGGGGAGCGTCTGGCCGAGGCCAGTACCCATCTAACGGTTGATTGGCCTAAACTTCGCCTTAGCTAAGGGAAGGGTTAGTGTGCAATAACCGGGGAGGACCACTTGTATTGTTAGAAGTTTCCGAAAGACTTTGTTACGGGAACTCGCCTTTGTGGTGTTTGACTGTATCTTGTGGGTAAAGTGCATAACCTCTGCAGAGTGTACAATCTATTCGAATAGCCGTGTCCGCGGTATTGGACATCGCTCGGGAATTACAGTCAAGGGTTAGATTTTCTCAAAAATAACTTGGATCTGAAAGGTTGGGTTGGATTAATAATGATGTTGAAGGAAATGTGGATTAGGATGGGAAAGATGTTTATTAAACTCCTTGAAAAGTTATCTATGCTATACTTGTTTCTACTGCTTTCGAATCTACTTATACTACTTGTCAAATGCTGTTTACTGCAAATATACCTTGAGCTATTCCTTTGTACCAAGCCATGCATATAGTATATTAGCCTGCATTCTGTGCATGACTTGCTGAGTACCAAGTACTCACCCTTGCCACAATACAACACCAGTTGAAGAGGAGACTACACCAGCTTTGGAGGAGGAACTCCAAGAGGAACCGTCTACTTAGGGAAGCGAGCCCAGTCAGTTGCCTGTGGTATACTGGATGGCGCCACGAAGTTATTTGATTTTCCGCTGCTACTATTTCTCTCTTAATAAGTTTCGCCTTGCGAGGCGTATATTTGTACTTGGCCATAAGGTCAAGCAACCAGTTTGGTTATTTAAATAAAGTACTTTATTAGTATCGAATGGTATGATTGTGATATTTACCGATGTTAAGACTGTGTGCACTAGCGCGTTCCTGGACTAGTGCTGAATACACAGAGGGTCCGGATTTGCAAATTCGGGGTCCCGACAGTTCTTGTCCTCACCACCTCGAAGATCCATCCATTGGAGTGCTCCGCGACGAGGAGATCCGGTGGATTTGGAAGCGAGGAAGGGGATCGCGCGAACCGGAAGGAGATATATTGGGTTTTCGTGCGTCGGGCAAAGGTATGTCCACGGAAATCCTTGGGGTTAATCTAGGTACTGTTATAAGGGTGTTTATCAAGTTTTTAGATCAATTGGTGGTGCTGGAATTGAGTAATTTGGATTAGATCTAGATGTTGCCACGTTCTGTTTTTGGGACAGCATGAGCAGTCGACCTAGGGTTTGCGTTTTCGTCAATTTAGAATCCGAATCTGTCCGTATGGATGTTGAAGAAGTTGTAGATAATTTCATTATCTTTCAGTGGGTATAAAGCACGTTAAATTCCGCCCAGCCGTTTGAAAGTTATGGCTGTTTTACCGAGCGTGATAAAATCTGTGACGTAATTGGAACAGATCACGGTAATCTGTAGATTAAACAACTTTAGAGTCCGAATCAGTCTTTCCATATACCTAGATAAAGTTGGAAAATTTTCTAAGCTATGCGAGGATGTACTCGTTTAATTGATTCGGAGTCCCAGAACTCAAGTTATGCCTTTTGCAAGGCTGCTGTCCCGACGGGACAGAACCTCTGTTTTTAGGTTCTGCGAGTAGTTGGCAATGTCGGGGTAGATGAGGGTTTGCGTACTGTTTTGTGGACATGATTGTGAGCGTGTGGTACCTATGTGCAGGTGGTGCGACCCCGGGAGTGCCCTCTACTTCCCGCCAATCCGTTGCCCGTGGTTGAGGCAAGTGTGTTGTGATGGATAGCGATTTGTAGGTTGCTTGTTGAGAATAGATGGAATTGACTACATGATATATGATCACTTGCCATGCTTTTATGATTGCCAATGATATGATGAGCATGTTAAATATGTTATGATGCCAGGTGTTAATATGTGAGTTAAATATGATGTTGGCATAAATGCATACATGGCATGTTACATGGCTCGGGCGGTGAGAAAGTCAAAACTAGTCCGGGAAGGTCGGTGAGAAAGTTATGACTAATCCGGAAAGTCAATGAGTAAGTCCTACATTGTGATTCCATTCACCGCGGTGAACGAAAGCGAGGAGTAGGCACCCTCCATCTTCGGGATGGAAGGGGGGAGAGGGTGCACACCGACGGGTGTGTACTCAACCATACCGGTATGAGTTTCCAAGGAGACATGAGCATTGCATTACATTGCATACATAATGATGATGATATTGTTAAGTGTTCATGAATGAGATGATATATATGATGGGAGATGTTATTGCCATGATATTGTTCTTGTTGTCCATTGCAATATGCTTGCTGAGTTTCGAACTCACGCTTGTGTTTTCTTGTTATTTTAGGTACCATGAGAACGGCATGCGGGGAAGGGAAATAGTCACACGCCCACACGTAGCTTCACCATATTGATTCCACAAGTCATTCTATTAGTTTGATAATAAATTGCGTGTGATGATTATTGCTTTAAGGTTTAGCTTTGCTATATGAGAGTTTTATTGTTCGTTTGACCCTTGGAGACATTATGTGTTTGAAACTAGACTTATATTGTTGCTAAGTCATTAATTATTGCTGTTTTTAGTTTACTGTCATAATCCATACATTGATATACTGTTGTTGCTCCTTTAATTCATGTTAAAACAAAGGAGATGCTACCGAAATTTCGGTTTTTAGCATATGTACCTTTGCTGGAATTTATGGTAACTTGTGGTATTTAGATGTTGTTTAGCTTATGTTTGGTAGCATTCAGGCATAGTAAATGCCAGGGTGTTACAGTACCTAAATAAAACATCAAAGCACAAGCGTGAGTTCATCACTCAGCAAAGTGTATTGCAATATGAAAACAAAACATAACAAATATTACGCATGTATAGAACAAGACTTTAATCCATACAAGGCAAGGACACATTAAATCATCAATTTCAATTCTTCCTCCTTATGATGCAATATGCATGCTCATGAATGCAACCTTCTTAGCGCATACCGGTATTGCCGAGTGCACACCCATTGGTGTGCACCCTCTCATTCCCTTATATCCCATGGAGGGGCCTACTCTTACTGTCTCGCTCCCATTCACCTCGATGAATGGGACTACGAGGTAGGACTTTCATGCTCACTATAGGTGAGCATAGAGGTCCACATCAACATGGGACGCCTCTTCCATTATGAATGCACAAATGCAATTGACAAAATTAAATTGCATCTACATTCTTTTATAATATTCCACATAGACATAACTGAGTGTATAACTAACAACCAAATTCTCACATTCATGAATAACCATTCAAACTTGTCTAATCAAATTCAAGAATCAAACATAGTAGCGATCATGTCATTTCTATCAGGTAAGTAAGTCATAATCAAAATCCACATCTCAATACACTTGCCTTCAACCACGAGGAGTGGGATGGTGGGAAGTTGAAGCCTCACCTGAAGCTACTCCACCTGAAATTAACATTTGCCTACTTATTTTCCAAGCTCTATTTAGTTCACAGCAATAAACAACACTTCTACTCCCTTCCCCAAAACAACCCCAAAACCCGATAATTGAATTCCGAACAGTAAGCGCGCTAAAGAGCATATCTCCTAAATAGCTAAACCAAAATTTGAGTTCTTGCACTCTAAATGACCGCAAGAGGGCAATCTACATTCATGTTACTGCCATTCATGCAAGAGATAACTCAAAGGCCCTCAAAACGTACTCTAAAACTCAACCGAAATTATGAACTTGCTACAAATTTCCAATTTCAGGACAGCAACATCCAATTAGCATAACTTTTAGTGTTATTATGCTCAAAATGACTACAAGAAGATGAAATACACGTATTATAGAGCCATTCACTCAGCCAAAACACCAGCCATTCCCAGATCAAAGATAAGCAGAAAGCATCGACCACTCGACTTACTCGAAACAGACTTTACGAAAACTGCTATATCTCCTAAACGGCTGGGCCAAAAATCGACTTCTTGAGCTCTAATGGAACTTAAGAACACGAGTTACAATTTCTCTACAGCCGTGCGATTGGAAGATGATTTTAAACACCTCAAATCGCGGCTACAATATCGATTATTTCCTCAGCCCAAAAACAGCCTTTCCCCTCCCAACCCTAGAACTCCATTTCCCTCCCAAAACTTCAAAAAGCAAACCCTAGAACTCCCCCAAAACAGTGGGATAACTCCATTAGAATAGCTTACACACCTCCAAGATTTACCTTCACTTACCACCAGAGAAGAAGGAGGAGGAGAGCTGCAGCCAGGAGGAAGGAGTGGGGTGCCGGCTGGGGGAGGGAAAGGGGGTGCCGCCGGCAGGGAAGAGGGGTGCCACCGGCTAGGGCGTTGCCGGCTGGGGCAGGGGGCAGGGTCGCCGGCCTGAGTGGGAGCCAGGGAGGGGTGCTTGGCCTGGAGAAGCAGGGAATGCAGGGGGCTCGACCTGGGGGGGAAGGGAAGGCACTCAGCCTGGGAGCAAGGAGGAAAGGAGGTGGCGAATGGGAGGAGCAAGGGGCGCTCGACCAAGAAAAGGGAGGCTAGGAAAAATAAAAAAGGAGATAAGGGATAAGGTTAGGTGGGCAAGGGAAAGAATTTTAGAAACCCCCCCCCACACAAACCCTAATTTTTAACCCTAACACCCACATATAGGTCCACAAACCCCCGAAATTACCTGCAAAAAGGGACCTACACTCACCCGACTAAAATTCCAGGACTTGGAGCAAAGATCAGCAGTATTACAGTTGTTCATATTGATTGTTGTCTTGTTTGTCTGCTAAGTGGATGTCCAAATTTTAGGGAAGGTGCTGCCAAAATTTTTAGTTAAGTTCGGCAACCTACTAGTATGATAGCTTGCTTTGCTAAAATTTTCTAGTGTCTTGTAATGGTTGGTACTTAAGGGTGTAACATTCAGGGCACATGGGGTGCCTTGGTGTTACACTCGCACTGGCCGGGACTCGAAAGCAAGGTGCTTAGGCTCGAAGACCAACGGCTCTAACGATAACTCACGTTCAAAATCTTGCAAGAACTTTACTCAACAGCGAAACACAATGCACTCACACAAGGTCTCAGAATGAACCAAGCGATAGGCTAAATTCCCAACCATACCAAGAACAAAAACGGTCTCACGCTCCTCATTCTAAACATTCCTTGGCACTAAAGTGCTTGATCCCTTTAACTAACGCTACTTTCTAGTAGAACACGGTACCAACCTCTAACTTCAACTCTAGTTCCTCTTCAGCTCCATTGCGTAATTGTGATTTCCCATCTCAACCTCTCTACTGTGGTTCATCACACTCAATACAACACAAACAACATGGAACACTTCACTCTAATAAGCCCCTAACCATTATTCAAAAAATCACCCATACAATCCGCTTGAACATCCCAGGTCCCAACTTATACCCCAAAATTAAGGCACAGATTTTCATCTCTTACAACTAATTGACCTCTTAACCAAGGGACCATTACGATCGAAAGGAATAGCCCACTATGGCCCAATTCTTTTTCCACCACCAAACCACAATATAAAAAAATTTACTCTATCTTATTTCAGGCCTATCTCACACCAAAAGACAACTACCAAAGATACATGATCACAATAGAACATTTCACTTCAGCTTGTCATAACATTTAGCTGCACTCCAAGAAACCAAATAGTCAGACATACTATGGATTTGATAACAATTCCAACTACTTTCTAGTGGTTCACCATTATAGCTTAAACAAGCACTACCAAGGAACATAAACACTACACGATCCTCCCAAGAAGGTTTGGACTAGAAGACGCAGAAACCTCCATTACTCTCCACTCTTAAACTATTACGATCAACCACTAACAACACCTAGGAACTTAGGTCATTACCAACCCACAGTCGATTTCTCTTTCTAAGAAGGACTCGCCCTCTCATTTTTCCACTCAAAGAACCAGGACAAAGAGTACAATCCTTTAATGTACTCAACCATATACCATAAACAATCATTTTCTTAACCCTGGCTTGAACGCAAAAGAAATCTCAATTCTCTTTAACACAATGAACCTCATTCATCACCTTAAAACCAAGGGCTAACATTAACAAAGATGAGAACTCAACTTAAAAGAGGAACACTGCACAAATATTTTATAGAAGCATCTCACTTTTACCAAAACAAAACATCTCACTTTACCCAAAGCCAAACATTTTGTAAAGTCACTTATGAAACAATCATAAGAATCATCTTTAAGAAGCATTCACAAAACCTCGCACATTTTAATAAAAACTAGCTCTAGTCAAACTAGTGATACACATATCTCCAAATCAATAACTTCTAAAACATTTCATTAAATTTAGCTAATTCCTTTAACCAATAATGCAAACCGCTAACTCATCTTTTTACAATAACGAGCGCAATCCAATCATACATCCTTGAGTATAAATCTCTCATTAATAACTTAAGCTAATTTTCTTAGCAAAGACAAATGAATTATGGTGTTCAATGAAACAAGGCATTCAAAATCCACCAACAAATTACTTCATGTTTATTCATTTGTTCATCCACATTTTCAAGCCTCAAGGTTAATCCCGAATTTGGTAACATTCACACTATGCTTACCATTAAGGATTTCAATATTCACTATTTACACCTAGAGAAACCCCAACAGGATTTAACAAAAACTCCATAACCAATTCTTTCTTTAATTACCTTTCCCAATACATATAAAAAAAATTACGATACTTATCATAAGATGGATACTACCTCATAATGATCCACACGGACCATCAAATCATATAACTTCATATTCTAAATTTAAAACATACTACTTCAACGAATCTTTCAGCATGATCAACCTATAAATTTCATACCACCCATAAGTCAACATCTCGACAATCAAAACTTATTAAATCAATAAATGACTCCAACAAATAAATCTTATCCCCACGAGACAAATTTCATAAATAGGGCTACAAGATATACATTCATTAAGGATAACTTCCTACACCATGCTAATTTTCCATTGTTCACCCCATCACAACATGTGCTCAACATAATACCACATTTATAATTTTCTCCACTTTAACAA
The DNA here is from genome assembly GCA_036346355.1 of Rhipidocladum racemiflorum. Classification (NCBI taxonomy): domain Eukaryota; kingdom Viridiplantae; phylum Streptophyta; class Magnoliopsida; order Poales; family Poaceae; genus Rhipidocladum; species Rhipidocladum racemiflorum. The sequence continues at coordinate 22,755,839 of CM070584.1, read as the reverse complement.
TGGTTTTGAACAAATGTTCTAAACGATTAACACCACTACTAAGTCATCAATAACAATAATTTGCATATTCATAAAAACAACATTGTTTTTAATTACCCTATCCATATACTATAATAAATTGACACTACACAACATACTCCAACTACATAAAATAAATTTAATAAATTAGATCATCCCAAAGCTCTTAAAAACACACTACACCACGTCCTAGATTTAGAGACAGACCTCTGTCGGTAAAACTTGACTTTCATAGTCAAATTGTCTGTCGGTAAAAGTCTGTGGCAGAGCTTCTGTCGCTAATTCCACAAAATAGTGACATTTTGTCTGTCGGTAATGATATAGACATATAGCTACACCATGTCTGTTGGTAATTCCACAAAACAGTGACATTTTGTCTGTCGGTAATGATATAGACATATAGCTACACCATGTGTGTCGGTAATTTCATATCTATAGTCAGATCGTCTGTCGCTGATACTAGACCCGCCAATAGGAATTACGTAAGAAAACAAAAACTACTGATTTCCCAAAATGCATTAGCCTAGTAATTAGTACTATTAATAAGTACGAAAAAATCACAATCTACTAGAAACAGTACTAGAGAAGATAGGAATCGCTTGGATTTTGGTAACTATATAGGAGATTGCATTAATAACAAGAAAAATCCACAAGAATTTTATATCAGGTAATACGTGCAAAAGGTTTTGAAAAAAGAAGAAAGTGTATGATCCTGAGAAAAGTCAATGCAAAGCTAGAACTTCGATAATCAAATCAGGTGAAGAAGATCTTACTATGAATCAACCAAAGTTACATGGAAGATTATTTCCTTATGGATATTCACTAGCGCGGGAGATCCTCAAAAAAATTCATGCGATATCTCTCTGCAGCCCTAAAGAGTGGCGGCAAAACAACCCTAGATCAGGGTACCCCAAATCCCCAATTTCCCCAAGGCCCGCCGCCTCCCTCCAAACTCTCGACTCAGTGCATCGCCCGATCGACTCCCTCCAAACTCCCAGCGCCTTCGATCTCGCCCGACCCTAACCCTAAAGCCCACTCCTTTCCCCGGCCGCGCCACCACCTGCGCCCTTTCCTCGGCCGCTTCCACGCCTCCGCGCGGGCTCTGGCGAGGCCGGAGCCGCACGAGTTCTCGGGAGCCCACGGGCGAGCCCCGGGAGGCGTGGGCTCGTCTGGAGCGGCTGCGCAAGGGCCACGCAGCGACGCGGCGGCAGCTTCTGACGGCAGAAGATACCCGAGAGCACCGCCGGTGGCTGGCTGCCCTGCATCCCGAGCTGCCTCCCTCCCTAGTCCCGACTAGCCGCCAGCACTCTCATCCCGGCGACCCGGCCCCAAGTCTCGACTCCAGATCCAGCGCTTACCGGCGCCGCCACTACCAGATCAATCTGTCATCGCCGGCTGCCCTACCTCCGCCGGTCGCCCTACCCTGAGGTACACTGCCTCCTCCCGTCCCCGGTTGCCTCGTAGCCCGAGCCGCCTCTGATCGCCTTGCTTCCTCTAGTGTCCGGTTGGCGATCGCCTTCTACCCCGAGCGGCCTCTGGTGATCTCATCGCCCTGCCCCAAGTCTCGACTCCAGAGTCCATATCCAGGTGCTCATCCTGGCCCCAAGTCTTGCCCCTCAGTCTGGTAAGCTCGCTGAGCCCTTGATAGCCTTTATGGATGCTTTGTTGATATTTTGTGTCTTATAGAATAAAACATTTGATCAAGTATTCTGTGTTATTTTGAGAGTGCCAAGATTGGTGAACCTATTATATTTCAGTTCAGCTACAGTATCAGGTGGCTATTGTGTTCTTGAATGTATATATGTTATGTATCATCTAGCTAAGGTCTGTGAATGCCTAGCATGCTTTTGAAATAAACCTATTGCTTGATTAGAAACTGTGGAATCGGATCGATAACTGTGGAAGTATTTGGATTGCTTCTGGTTATTCTGAACATTTGAGAGGCCTCTGCCCATTTAGAACAGCGTTATTTTTTTCCCATGCCTAAATGTTCTGTTTAGTTGGTCAGATTTTGTTAAGAAGCATGGGAAGTTTTTGGATTGCTTTCTCATGTTATGATGCAAATTCAGATAGCAGTTGATCCAACTCCATGATGGTTTTTCTTTGTGGGTTCTTTGAACTATTTAATTTGTGAAGGTACAAGACTAATTAATTCCAGATATTGTATTTGCACAATATTATGCAACATGATGTGTGCTTGTGGGGGTCAAACTAATTGAGAAAGTTCAGTGTGGTGTGTTTTGATTGTTGATGCATGAGATATTTGGTCCTGTTTCATGGTTTATCAATTTTCATGCTTAGTTAAGTTTCCATCTATGTCAGAGATAGCTTCTGATTTCAGTATGAAGCATCCATCTTTGTATGGTTGTTTCAACAAACCTTTGACTAAAGTTGCGTTTGACTAAATCAGGTAAGAATAGTTATATGTTAGTTGTGGGTTTTTAGGCTGTGAGCCTGTAACCCTTCTTCATAGTTCATACCTTAGTTAAATTACTATTTAATCTTTCCAGTTTGTGTGAGGGCTCTGTTTTCTTGTCATTTTGTTATCCCCTTCTGTGAGCTGTCACTAAGCTATCCTTTCTAATCTAGAACTGCAAAGTTGTTTAATTAATCCCTCTCACTGGTAACTTATGACTCTAGCAAAATGGAGTGAGAACATTGAATTCACAGTGAGGAGTGAGGACAGTCTCAGAACTGAAAATACAGGGAGGGGAGGTTAAAAAGAAACTAAAGGTAGATATAGAAATGAACTTGGTAGATATGAACCAACATGAGATCCTCTCACCTAAATGACATGAATAAGTAGCTAAGTGCCACAAATAAAAGGATGTAATGTATCAATCTGCTTGTAAATAAAAGTTAAAAGATCGCCTATTTCTCATATATTCGGCTGCGATGAATTATAAGCTGCATTGTTGCATATATATTACATTTGCAGCTATATCAATTATTAATTATTATTTTCCAACATTTCTATTTTTTAAAGATATGCTTAATCACTCACCCTGGTCGTTTTGGTTTGTCGACTTCGTGAGTAAAAACTACAGAGTTGCTAAATGGATAAACAATGGATGGATGAGCCTAGGTAACGAAGACTTCAAACTATTTTGGTTCTACATTTTATACCTATTTAATCGTAATCGATACATATGGATAAATTACATGCAGTACAAGAACATATATTTGGAAGGCTGAACAAATTTTTACAGTATGCATTTAGTAATTCATCAGTAGGAAACAAAATACTATGCCCTTGTAGATGTTGTGTTAATTCATTATGGAGAGATAAAAGTGAAGTTCGTGAACACTTGATATGTGAGGGTTTTCTAGAAGGGTACAAGATATGGGTGTTTCATGGAGAAGATAACTCCTCACAAAATTGTGGTGCCAATGATGAGGCTACTGATGTAGAGGAGCCAAGCGAGGATGATGACATCTCTGATTTGCTTCGTGACATAGCATGTGGAATAGATGATAGAGGGGATTTTGAGGATGAGGGTGATTCAGACCAAACAAACAGAGATTTGGATGCTCTTCTAAGCTCTCTAATGATTATGGTCAAGAGCTATACCTGGGTGTACAAAGTTCTCAAAGTTACGCTTTATAGTTAAACCGCTTCACACCAAATTACTTGGGGATGGTCGATAAGAGTTTTGACCTACTTCTAGAACTACTAAATGAAGCTTTCACTGAAGGGTCAACACTACCTAAGAACCGCAATGAAGCTAAGAAAATACCAAATGCTTAGGACTTGGATATGTCAGTATTCATGCATGTGTAAATGATTGCATCCTTTATTGGAAGGATAATGCCAGTGCTGATTGTTGTCCAAAGTGTAAAACTTCTCGATGGAAATCAGAAAAGAAGAGTTTAGATGGGAAACGCATACACAAGGTACCTAATAAGGTTCTTCGTTATTTTCCAATAAAGAGAAGGTTCCATAGGTTGTTTGTGTGCTCAAGAACAGCTGCTCTAACAAGATGGCATGACGAAGAGCGCACAAAAGATGGTTTGCTTAGGCATCCAGCAGATTCTCCTCTTTGGAGCATCATAGTAATGAGAATGAATCCATTATCCGGAAAAAAGTTGTCACACCAAGGATGCCTTCAAGGAACAATGTAGCCGCAAGTAGAAGCCATGAAGTCTCAAACAGTGAAGAAAACATTGTAATTTTCTGACCTTTCTAGTCCTACATCTTAGTTACTCATTTGAATATTATTTCATATTGGTGCCTATGCTGAAATAAATTGTGGATGCTTTAGGTTGGTAGGGATGTTATATTATATGCTGTCCTAAGAGCTGACACCCCTGTTGCTAAAGCAACAATTGTGTCAACTGACCCAAGCGACACAGTGGGAGGTCAAGCTCTTGGTGTTGAATATTTTTAAGTAATTGTGAATGTTGTGTTGAAAAAAGATGCATTGCTCCCTCTTCCGTATGATGATATGAAAACAATGGCTGATGCTCACTATATGCCCATTGCCTGGCCACACAATAAGGTATAGAATATGAATATAGATTATTGTTTTTTAACTGTAATGTCTAACCTTCAAATAAATCTAAATCTATGTTTTTAACATTGGTAGCTGAAGTGCTGCAACAAGCGACCTAAATCTCAACGTGCAGGTAAACAGGGAAAGAAATGGGCTAATTGTGACAAAAAAAATGAGTTGATTTTTAATAAGAAATATACCTTTCATCACTGCATATGCCAAGGGTTTAAAATATTTTGCACCCAAAACTTGTATATGACTTTAGCATTGTTTTTATTTCCTTTAAACTCATGATTTGTCATGTGCCCTCACCAAACAAACCAAAGATGTAGCATTGTAGCTCCACTAGAAAGCAATATAAGGCAGATGAAGTTGGATTTGGTATGTAATTTCTCTTTATACGTATAATTCTGTGTCCATTAAGACAAACTTTTATGTTAGGACTTCCTTATAGTATTTTTTGCCATGTTAGTTGCTCCATCCGCCCTCGTCCTTTAATTTCCTCAAAATTTAGTAATTGTTTGAGTTGTAAAAGCAGATACATTGCACTAGACTCAATTAGATCCCTACTATCATGCACGCACAATTTGCATGCAGCGATACACCCATATCATGAGGAATTATATTTCTTTGGAGATGACCAACTTGTGAATTGTCATGTGACTTTGCTTTATTTGAAAAGCAGGATTGTTTAGCTTTTTCTCCAACTTGGAGACTTGAAAAATGAAGTTGCTTATGACCATATGACTCTTTTGCAGGGGCAAGAATCTTTTTGTGAAGTCTACAAGCAAATTCAAATATGCAAATATATGTTCTGTTCGCTGCCAATTCTTCTAGTTTGTTGGCAGCATGTGTAATGTTTTGTAATCATGACAGTTATGCCACTGTGTACTATTCTTTTGGACATCCAGACCAATATGTTGGATCTGTTGGTAGCCAATTAACTAGAGCTAGCTAGATTGATTAGTGCACCTTCTGCTACTTAATGAAATCTTTTGTAATCATGACAATTTCTAATCTATATAATTACTGATGTTACCTTATGGAGTATATGTTTTCATCCGGTGGTGGGGTGCGCACACATGGGGGGTCGCTATATTGACTAAATTGGATGGTGATTCCAGGGGTGGAGCGGCACTAAGTGTTAAAGAGGTCATTACTTTCCCAAAGCTTTTCTTGATGTCATACCTATGAATGTTTAGCATCTCTCATAGGTTATTTGATGATAAGTTGATAATGTAAAGTGGATTATTGTCCATATATTTTGTTCCAACCTACAGATTCTTCTTTAATATACTTGCACTGGTTTAATGAGTTCACCAGCGCCTTTCGCCAATTGATGATCAGTACATGTGTAGTTAGTTTGTTGCAGATGCCCTTTTTTTCCACTGGAATAACTTTTTCTTTGTGCCTGTCTATATTATTATCTTCTTCACTTAGTGAATCATGCAGGTGTCTGGAAAGCCCATCAAGTTTGTAGGGCGGGGAGAACGACTGGAGGACCTTGAGCTTTTCTATCCTGATCACATGGCACAAATGTTTTGGGAATGGGAGATGTACTTTCATTTGTTGAAAAAGCATTTGATGATGTTTAGGTTTGTTTCTTGCTGGTGTACATTTATGATTTTATTCAGGTACTTATTTAACAGTTTGCAATTATTTTTTGTAGGTGTTGAAGTCTAGTAAGCATTGCAGAGTTTGTGACAAATGTGTTGATGGTTTTGATCATCATTGCAGGGTAACGTACTCCTGAACAGTTCTCTTCTTTTTTGCATTAGCGAGTATATATGATAACACTCTTGATTTACTCAATCTCAACAGTGGCTCAACAATTGTATTGGAAAAAGAAACTATAGGAGGTTTTTTATTCTAATTATAACTGCCCTTTTCTTGGTAAGCTCATGTTTCCTATCATGCTCTGATAGATAAGCATGTTCCCAGCATCGGCTGCATTCTATAAACACACTTTCTTATGCATTTGAATTTGGTCATCATTATAGCAGAGAGCATTTTATTCAAAGACTACAGCTCTTGAAATATGAAAAGCATCACCCAAAAAAACTCTAATCTTAATTACATAACTAGAAGTAGGGCAGCAATTTTGCTCCTTTCCCTTTTCAATGTCCAACCTCTTGATTTCAGGTGTTTTTACCTTTAGTTCCCCCTCCTCAAGTGCGGTCTCCTGCAGCGCCTCTGCTCTGACACGGGCGACGAGGGCAGCCAGCTGGTTCCCGTGGCCCTCCACGACATCTCGGGCGGTGAGGAGGCCTTCGAGCTCTGCGCCAAGTTCTGCTACGGCATCTCCATCAACATCAGCGCCAACAACTTCGTGATCTCCATCAACATCAGCGCCAACAATTTCAAGCTCTGCGCCAAATTTTGATGTATATATTTATATGTATTGGATTGGTTTTGAAATGATCATTCTTTATGGACTTGTGAAATCTGCTATTTGTGAAGACGTGTATTGATTCTGTGATTTCTTTTTAACTGTCAGTGTTGATGTAAAAAGATGGTACTGGACTTGTATCTTAATATAACTGGAATGGAATGAATTCTATTTGATATTCTTGAGTGATAATGTGTGGATGTTTAGTTGCGGTGTTATGATTGTTGATCTCGATTGGAGTATATGTTTTCAGCTGTTGAAAGTATTAGCAAGAATTTTGCAGTGCCTAGTCATCTGTTGTAAGTGCTTAAAAAAATGGAAAATTAATTTTAGCGTCACCACATCTGTCGGTAAAAGCTTTGTCTGTCGGTAAAAGGTGTCTGTCGGTAAAGATTTGTCTGTCGGTAAAAGTAGTAAATCAAAGGCAAACAGTCTGTCGGTAAAGATTTGTCTGTCGCTAAAAACCTTTACCGACAGGACTTACACCGGCACCTCTTTTATGTCGGTAAAAGCTTTACCGACAGACATGCTGTCGCTATAGGTGGCTTTTAGCGACAGACAAGCTGTCGGTATATTTAGGGCATGGTGTAGTGACATCATCAAACAACAAATCATATATCTTCTCAATTAACATCTGTACTGGCATTACAGGAACACAATTACATACTTCCAATTATTTCAATAGTTCGTAATAGCAAATATAATAATTCTAGTCAACTATCATGTTAGAGTTGACCACCCTCACAATTAAATTGCCCTACTAACCTCATATTAGAATGTCTTTTAACAACCCCCAACTTACTATAACAAAAACAGTAGTTTACATCATCTCAATGTTCTAACTACGCATCAAAGTTCATAGTTTTAAAAATTTTCAATGGTCACCTACCCATGAAGTAAAAGGAGTGTGCTGTCTCATTTTAAAATAAAGTAACAGGTTCTAAGCATGTACATTAACACATTTAATCATTACTCGCTATAGAATAATCTACGACAATAGAAGTTTATTTAGTTTTTTTAATATAAATATAACAATACATGCTAAACAACAATTCTCACTACTACCAAATAATTTTAGTCTAAAGATTACTTACTTGTTTGCAGCACTTTTTTCTTTCCAGAAAACCCGACCAAATTTCACAAAGAAACTTGACTCTCAAAATTGCAATAGGACAAGACTCAAACTTGGTCATGCAAAAGTTCTCCAAAACACATTTCAAGCTTAAACATTCCCACGAAGGAAAATGATCGAAAGAAAATTTTTCACAAAAGGAACAACCAAGCAATCAAGCAATCCTTTACTGATAAAGTCACAAAACATAAATCCAAACACTTAAGTTTTGCACAAAACTTCAATAAGTTCTTTTAAACTCATAGGAAGATACACACAAGAATAAAACAAATAATTTTCTCCACAAAACAACAAATAAAGACACAACCTGAAACTCTTTTTTTTGTCTCAAACCATCGAATATATAACCAAAACTCTCTGATCTATGACGTATTTAAACAACAACTCTACCCTACTAAAGGTTTTTAAACCTCCGGTAGTGGCTCTACCCGGCCACACGCACAAACAAGGCCCTTACCACGGCCAAAAGAACATGACCGAACCATTTAGCACAATTATTTCACATAAACATCTTAATTCACTTATCTCTTTCATAAACATAGCAATAAGCGTTGTCAGTATTTTTTGCCGGTAGGCTATCTCGCGAAGGAGATAGTTAGTTCGATAGGGGTGCTTTTGCGAGTGGAACTCCCGGAAGGCCCTCTCGTGGGATCCCGGTGGTCGGTGACCGGGAAGGTCGCGCTCGACGCCGGTGGGCGAAGGGGAGGAGAAGCGAGTAGCGCAGGCGAGATGGAGAACGAGCAGGACACCGATGTACCTAGGTTCGGGCCCCCGAGGTGGGTAACAGCCCTACGTCCTGCTTGGTTGTTTCTTAATATATCTGGAAATCTATTACAAGGCTTCTTTTGCTCTAGCTCTTGAACCCCCCTCTCCCATGCACCCGAGCCCCCTTATATAGACTGGTCGGGCTCGGGCAGGTAGGAAGGTGACATCATGCTAATCCATAGAACATTATTACAATGGTCACTTCTGTCTTGTCCTTTTGCCTCATTCTTTGCTCAGCCGCCCATCCCCACTCGGTCTGTCCGGGGAAGGCGCGAGGCGCCAGCGGGACAGGCCACCCACGCATTTAATGGCCCTGACATGTGTCAGGGAGGGGAGGCTTCAGGGCGAAGCCTCCGGTTCCACCTCTTGGTCACCCATCTTCTCGCCTGGTAGTCCCATAAGCTGGCACATGGCAGAGGGACCCTAGTCGCCTGGCTGATCGCCCACCTGGTCGCCAGACCACCACGTGGGTCGGTGCTCGGTGAGGGGGGGTCTGGTCACCAAGCTACCTGTCCTGGACCTGGTGGAGGGGGTACCCCGGTGTAGAATATGCCGACAGTAGCCCCAGGTCCATCTCGGAACATGCGTCGGTTTGCACTTCGGACCACATTAAATACCATCACGTTCCGGGATAGAGCCTGTCTCTTAGGGTATCCCAACCGCCTCAACCTTCTTAACTTCTATTATTTTTCCGTGGGGACACAAAGCGTTGCGCCCCTTCACTACTTTTGCAAACCATCAGAGCGCCGGGCATAAGTACATACGTACCTTCGTACCCAGCGGTCTCACGCTTCCTTGAACTCTCGCGCACATTGCTTCCCGCTCTTTGTCTTCACTCCCATGGCGCAGTCTCCTCCTGCTTCCACCGTCGAGGTGGATAGGGTGGCCACCCTCTCCAAGGTCGCGACAGAGGGGGCCCTTCAGCTGCGCCGCGGTGCCGTCCCGGAGAGATCATCGTCTTCGGGTTGGCTTTGCTGGCGGGCTTGGTTCCGCCTTTTTCTTCACCTCACCCCCAACTCCATCGTCCACCTCGCCATCTTCGCACACCTGTGCGAGATATTTGTGGGGGTGAGGCCCAACTTTCCGCTCCTCCGCCACTTCTACACCCTCTGCGGCGTCCCCAATAGCGAAATAACGGGGAGCTGCCACCTCCGTCTTCGCGACGGACAGGCTCCATACTACATTCCCTTCCAGCCAAAGTCCAACTGGAAGGCATGGCGGAGCGACTGGTTGTACACTGGCGATGACAGTGGGGTCGACACCCTCACGCTGCCCTCCGCGCCGGTGGTACTGAACAGGAACTGGGGCTCGCCGGCCAAAGACTCGGCGGAGTTTCAGGCGATGGCGAATCGCATTCAACACCTGCGAGACGCCAGCCTTATCAGGGTGCTGGTGGTCCGGGATTTCATATCCCGGAGGATTAGCCCCCTTCATCACCGTGCCCGCCCTGCATGGCAGTACACGGGTGACGATGACATGACCCGGACGTTCCCAGGCCATAAGTCTTCAACTCTTTGTAGTCTTTCACTTTTCCTCGTGGTCGCCATCTTTTGAGATTTCTTCTTGTTTTTCCTCCTAGGGGATGGGAACTTGAGCCATCCCGCCATCTCCAGGTGGGTAGGCGGGCTACTCCCGGTGCCGTTGGGCAGTGTGGACATCCCGGCCGCTGCTTGGCCACTTTGCGATCTGGAGTCCACTGAGAGGCTCCAGATCATCAGCATGCTCCCACCAATGGACTCCATTGGTCCCGTGACGGTGATGGCCCGGGTCCCTTGGTGATAAGGGACATGACCACAGTCGATGATTGTTGTGCTGGCAAGCGCCTGATCGCTATGGACGCCCCGGGCACGGACCCTAAGAGGTCTTGTACCGAGGGTCAGACTTCCACCGTTGCCACCCCCGCCACCCCTCCCACAACTTCGGGAGTGGCGGGGTCTTCATCCGGGGCACCGACACTGATTGCCCCGGACACAGAGCCGCCTCCTCCGGCGCCGACTCCTTCGGTGTAGATCTTGTCACTACCGTCTCCACTGGCTTCGATATCGTTAACGCCAACTCTTTTGGTGCCGACTAAGCCGACACCGATCGTGACCACCGCCGCCCGTCCGCGCGTAATCGTGCTTCGGGTGTCTGGGTTTTCTTTCCAATCACCTGCGAAGGTGACCCTCTAAGACATTCCGGCCCAAGGGGCACCTGTGGCGCCAGCTGAGGCTACGGGCGCGCCGGCCCCGGGGCTGGTTGGCACCGACGAGGTGATCCAGGGGGAGCTGCCAGTGGCAGCACATCCGTCGTCCTCGCGGCAGTCATCCCTCTGGCTCCAGCTGGCGAGCTGACTCCGCTGCTTGCCGACCTCGATCGGGCATATGCAGGCCTCGGCACCCTCCTCGCCACTACCACCGGTCAGGTGCGTAGGTCTCCCAGCAACTGGAGGCGCTGCATGAGGAGAAGGAGAGGGTGGAGGCGCTGCTAGCCCAGGAGAGGGCGACTGGGGCCGCCCTGCTCTCCCGGGCACAGGAGGCCGAGAGGGCCGCGGCAAAGGCAGAGACGAACCTACGACGGACGCTCCACAGCATTGCCGTCATGCTGCGGTCATCACATAGGAGTATGGCGGAAAGTCTAGAGCCGCTGGGGGGAGATTCGCTGCCCAGTGGAATTCACCGCCCAGCAGTACGCCTTCGGCCTATCCCAGGCTACTTACACCCTCCGGTACCTGCCCACGCCTTAGCCGAGCACTCCGCCCACGAAGGGCGGGAAGCCACCATTGAAGCAGCTGCCTACGTGCTGGCCTGCTGCGCTAGCCGCAATGCCTCCTTCAACGCCATGGCCATCGTGGCCGGCATCAAAGGGGACGAGGCGCAGGCACGGGGTCGCATGCAGGACGCCGCGGAGTTCATGGCCAGGCAAATGCAGGTCCAGCCCCTGGCTGCCGACTTTGTCCCGCAGGACGGGGACCTCACGGAGGCCGAGGAGGAGGACGCCGGGGCCATCGAGGCCGAAGACGTCAACGACCCATAGCCGCCTGGGCCACCCCTTTTGCTTCTTTTTTTATCTTTCTGTATGCACAGACTATCAGTATCTTCTATGCATTTCTATGATTCCAAATGCTTGTCCGATTATGTTTTCTTGTGCTCGCCCAATCTCATTGATGGGCGACCAGCCCCCAGGCTATCTGTGCAGTAGAACCTGCTCGCCAGAGTGTGTTGTGCGCCTTAGTACTTTGTGGGGGCCACACAATATTGTTGCAAACAAAACCAATCGTTACGTAGCATACGTAGGAAACACATCCCAAGGACTTGGGTTTTGGCGTGAAGCCGCTGCGATCCCTTTAATTCGCATCCCCTTTTTCCCTTCAGGAATTTTAGACCTTTGTGATTCGGTTTTAGGCTTGCGGGGCAGCGTGTTAGGGAAACGGGGGAGCCAGGGGTGGTCAGACTTAGCGGTGTCAGTGGAGCTAGCCGTCTTAGGAGACCGGGCTGCACACGCCCCCTGGTCGCCCGGCCCCGTACGACTTAGGCACCGGAAGCAACCGTTCATCACTCAAAGGATTTTTTGCGCGAAGTCCTTGCTCGTGATTCGTCATGGTTCCTATGTTTTTGGGACATAGGTTTCTTGTGACCCAGGATTACGCTCGCGGGGCAGCGTGTTTTGAAAAACGGGGGAGCCAGGGGTGGTTGGACTTAGTGGTGTCAGCGAAGCTGGCCATCTTAGGAGACCGAGCCATACGCGCCCCCTGGTTGCCCGGCCCTCTAAGTCTTAGGCACCGGATGCAACCGTATGTCAGTCAAGAAACGGCCAAACAAATCAGAACCAATGAAGACCACGGCAAACTCCACCCTTCTAGTCATGCGCAGGAAAGGTAAAGGGAATCAAAGCAAAAAGTACTTCTGAAACCAGCAACTTCTCTATCAATTGGCAGTCGCTCGGCCGACCAGGGGAAAGCTTGCCCTTGCAGTCGAACAAGGGGGACCGCCAAAATTTTACATCTCTTCAGGGGTAGAACTTTTGCAACAGCTCCACGTTCTGGGAGTTTGCCAACTCCTGACCGTCTTCTGTCCCCAGTCGGACCGCCACGGGTAGGGACACTGAGACCACCTTAAAGGGGCCCTCCCAGCTGGGAGACAGTTTGTTGCAACCTGCATGCGTTTGGATCCTGCGCAAAACCAAGTCACCCACCGCCAGCGTTCTCGACTTGACCCTGGAGGCGTGGTACCATCAAACTTTTTGAGGGATGTTGAGAGAAACCTCTCAGGCCATGCCACACGGCGCAGCCGTCGGAAAAACACCTGACACTCAACACTGTAGGGGGAGTCGCGTCGATCGCCTGAGCCTCGGCGCGGAGACCGTGCTAGAGAGCGCAGACGCTGACTCCCCAAAGAGCCAGAGGAGGAGAACCCCTCTCTCCTCCGGGAATGAGACTCACGGGAGGAGCACTCGTCCCTTGGGGCAGTCTGCTCACCGCGGTCTTGCCTCAGGGTGCGGCGGTGATGTATGTGATCACGTAGATCACCATCGCGCCTCCGAAGTCGCTCCTCCAGGTGAGCCCCCGGGTCCTCGTGGTACCTTGCGGAGCCGAGACGCAAGTCTTGTGCACCCTTACCTTTGCTCTGGCCCTCCTGGCCAGAGCGCTCCCTATTCGGGAGGCTGGAAGCTTGGGCTCGATCCGCACGCGCCGTAGACCAAGAGGTGCCAACGGTACCCGACCGGGCGGGCGTCCCAACACGACGTTGGGCCCCGTCCACGAGCCCAGCGAGGTCCCAAAGCCACAGTGCCACCAGGGCATCCCCCACGAGTCCCACCGGAGGGTGGTCCAGGAGGAGACGGACGGCGTGCAGATTTTGGGCTGGAGTGGCTGCCTCCAGGTTCAGCTATCACCGAACTGGGCATCCTAGCGGAGCCAGGGGCGTCCCCACCTCCCTGTGGGGACGGCGTGAGGCAACTCCCTGCTGGGTAGGAGTGCTAAGACGTGCCTTGAATGCTATGAGCTTTCGCCGCCTCCTAATGTTGTGAGTGTGAACCCGCCATTACCAGATGAGCGGCTCCGCTTGCCGGAAGCCCGAGATACACCAGAGAGATGTCTGGGCGAACCAACCGCTAGCCCCCTACCTGGCGCGCCCCTGTCGGCGGTTTCAGCCGGCAGGCTATTTCGCGAAGGAGATAATTAGTTCGATATTGGTGCTTTTGCAAGTGGAAATCCCGGAAGGCCCTCTCGTGGGATCCCGGTGTTCAGTGATTGGGAAGGTCGCGCTCAATGCAGATGGGCGAAGGGGAGAAGAAATGAGCAGCGCAGGCAAGATGGAGAACAAGCTGGACACCGATGTACCTAGGTTCGGGCCCCTGAGGTGGGTAACAGCCATACGTCCTGCTTGGTTGTTGCTCGATATATCTGGAAATCTATTACAAGGCTTATTTTGCTCCAGCTCTCGAACCCCCCTCTCCCATGCACCCGAGCCCCCTTATATAGACTGATCGGGCTCGGGCAGGTAGGAAGGTGACATCATACTGATCCATAGAACATTATTACAATGGTCACTTCTGTCTTGTCCTTTTGCCTCATTCTTTGCATGGTCTCCCATCCCCACTCCGGTCCGTTCGGGAAGGCGCAAGGCGCCAGCGGGACAGGCCGCCCGCGCATTTAATGGCCCTGACATGGTGTGGCAGGGAGGGGAGGCTTTGGGGGGAAGCCTCCGGTTCCACCTCTTGGTCACCCATCTTCTCGCTGGGTAGTCCCGTAAGTTGGCACATGGCAGAGGGACCCTGGTTGCCCGGCTGGTCGCCCACCTGGTCGCCAGACCGCCACGTGGGTCGGTGCTCAGCGAGGGGGTCTGGTCGCCGAGCAACTTGTCTTGGACCTGGCGGAGGGGGTACCCCTGTGTAGAATATGCCGACAAATGTCATCATAACATCATGCATCATCAAAACATAACAATCTTCATCAAAACTCAAATAAAATATTAAAACGTAATGCAATAATTACCCAAACCCTTTCTACTGTATCAGAGTGTATCAACTTTTAAATTAATTAACCAATGTATGTCAGTTTTTTATGTTATTGCCCTATGGCCAATTTTTTTAAAAAAAATTATAAACCTAAGCCATGTTTCTAATTTTTCCAAAATAATATTTTAGTTCACTCTAGAGTAACTTACTAAATTCATGCACCACGAACCTGAACTCCTCTCTGATACCAATAGTAACACCCCGACACCTAGTGTGCCCAGAATGTTACCACAACAAGCATTATTAACAAATTAATAATAATTTAAAGAATATATTGGAGCAAGAACACAAACATCCTAAATACATTTTGGCAGCAAGAATCCTCTCCAAAAGAATTCTACACAATAACCAGAACATAGCAGCAATAATGTGGAATTAAAGTTGTCAATAACAAGCATAATGGAATGCTAAATCAATCATATGAGAGCAACAATAGTCATGGGCAACAATTATCCAAGATTAAACTAATAGGATAATCACCAACTCCACACAGTTCAATAACACGACGTAACCAAAATGACAACCATAACCATCACACAATAGTTTGCAAGATAGGTAAAACAAGACCTCAACAACGACACAAACCATTGGATGAAATCTATTACATTAAACTTGAATGTGAGGTTGTATAGGAATGAGTGATGATTAGTAAAGTGTGATTTTAGCTCCCTTTCTGATATGTCGATCTCAAGTTACCTAAAAAAACATTTAAACAGACAAGTGTGATAACATATCACATTACTATTCAAGAACTTGCAAGAAGTTAACATCAATAAATAAGCTCTTTTGCATTTCATTCTTGCAATGCATCATGCTTTTATGGTCTCTTAGAATGCTCCCTTGGAAGTTTATACCGGTATAACTTGAGTGCACACCCATCGGTGTCACACTCTCATTCCCTTCCATCCCAGTGGAAGGGCTTACTCTTAAGGTCTCGCTCTCATCCTACCCTGTGGATGTGATGGCGCTTTGGGTGTCCCGATCTTTTGATGAGAAACACAAGATCGATTTTGGTGGATATGACTTTGACAATCTGACTACACCGTACGACGACGATGCGCCTTAGCAATCGTAAACCAACTCCGGAGGGTTATTGATCTTGTCGTGGGCACGATCAACCTGAACACGAGGTTCAATTCCTGCAAGCAACCAAGAACAAGTAAGAATGATAGTATAAGCAATCTAAAATTTGCGGATAAAAGTTGAAGGCAAACAAGTTGGAGTTTTATTGACGATCTTGACAAGGTGGCTATCCAGCATAACTCGCAGGATCAAGTTTGCACTTGGCTAAACTAATCAAATAAAACCCAAAACCTAAAAGAGGTAGTGGCTGGCTATTTATGAGAGGTATGGGTGTGGGGAACACATCCAAAATAGGTGGAGGACAATTACAACTCAATTTACAAAGCCCAAGGCCCATGTATTCTCGGACTGGAAAAGTGACGTCACTTGTTTGGCAGATTCCTGTCGACTCAGATGGAATTTGGAGATGAGGCCTCCGTTGGAAAGAGGACAATGAATCCTTTCAAACAAGTATTCATAGACTCTGAACACCCTTGTGGATCAAAAGTTATGGTCATTTTAATTTAGTGATGTCCAGGAGGCCGAATCCAAGTAGATCTTGTGCACCAAAAGAATTAGCTTCATGCTTGACATTTGGAGGTCCTTCTCCTTGGTTCCTAAGGATAATAAAATCATCACAAGGATTAAATAGCATTCCATCCATTAAAATATTTGTATGCAACCCGAGGAACACATTCACTTGGTAATTGAATTGACGTGCACGAGCATAAGTAATTGGTCCATCATTTGTTTCAATTGGATGTGTAAGCGTGGCCGTATCCATGGTAGTGATGTCCTCATCATCCTCCCCTTCTTGCATTTGAGTCATCCTGGACTCAAGCTCATGATCTTCTCCCAAGTATGGCTTTAAATCTGGCCAATGTGGGGGTCGATAAAGCCATGCAGATGGAGCCATCATAGTAGATGTAAATGAAGTAGAGGATGCTGTGAAGTGTCGCCAACTTGTCACAAACATAATGGAATAAGAGGACGTAGTCGATATAATTGTAGCAACACTTGGTGATAGCCATATGTATGCATTGTCGGTTTTGTCCATGATGAGAATGGTCTCATCAGGATGGGACTACGTGGTAGGATTTTCTAAGAGCTCTCTGGATTAGTCTTATTTCCACATATGACTTTCTCAACGACCAGGCTCGTATCTCCTTTCATGACATGAATGCAAATGATGTAATAGAGCAACTAAAACTTTATTTTCTTGCCATTAACCATCTTCCCAAGCAGAGCATAAGAGATATCAACAAATGCAATAAGCACACAATTCATCAGGTACAAAAGTTAACAACAAATGATATGGTTCATCACAATCCCTTCTCAATTGTACGTTATACTTGCTTCTTTACCACGCGAAGAGGCGGGACGAGTGCTGGAGGCCTCACCCGGAGTCACACCACCCACAACAACACATGCACACACTCAATAACAAACCACCACAACAAAAACACCGAAAACGATAACAACATTGCAACCACGCACCATCCCCAGGATACGCTAGCACTCTTGGCACCCTCGCAACCCTTGTTGTCCTAATGATCCAAACACCATAAATTTTAGTCCCATAGCCCAAACTACGAACCCAACAACTTTATCAAAACCTATACAAAAATTCCCACAAAATTCTAGTTACCCATCAATTTTAAAGACTACAGCTCCAAATTGAAAAAAATAGGACATTTTTGATATCTACAGGAAATTTCCTCACTTTTTTCTAAGTATTGATAAAATTTAATTCGATCTCTTAATAACCCTAAATTGCAAATTACCATAGGTGCTATCAGCCACGATAGATTCTAGATAGTTTTTGGTAAAATAGTCATAACTTTTAAATGGCTAAACGAAACTTATTGATTTTGATCTCTAATGAAAGATAAGACGGAGATCTACAACCTTCTCTACAGCCAAACCCCAATAAAATAAACTTAAATACCCAAAAACGCGCTCTTAAGACACAACCAGAAACCTGCGCAAATCTGAACCTCCTCCCAACACATTCTAGTAGTCAATCCAACCCACCACCACCAGGAAAAACACCCTAGCATCAACCTAAGGCAGAGAAAATACCATCAAAGGTTAGCCCTAGTGTTATACCTGTTGGGAACCGAGGAGGCTACGCTAGCACAATTTTTAAAAATTCTATCGCAATCACCCAGGGCATCATGCGAGTAGGAGATCATGGATCGTTACCCTTGGCGCGCAGAAGCAGCAAAAGACAAGTTCGAGAAGTTGGTTCTCACGTCGCGCGCGTCGAGGCACAGAAGTAGTCGTTCAAGTCGTGTCTAACGTCTCCTCCTCACCGATCACCACCGTAGCACGTCGTCGTACGTACTCCTCCCTAACGATCAGCGTCGCAGCAACCGCAGTAGCGCCTCTACAGTATCCACATGTCCGGAGATGGAACGCTGTGCACCGGTGTGCTAGCACCATCGGGCGCGGCTAGGGTATCTGGAGGTCGGATGTGGTGGCAACTAGGGTTTCGAGGTGGACTAACTATGCCCCTTGTGAAGGGAATATGCCCTAGATCAATCATGGTGATGATTGTAATACATCATTGTTCATGTAATTATCATAACTTTGTTTATCGATTCCCTGAATAAATATTACGACTTTGTTCATTGGATACGATCTGATTGTGAAACACATTGTCAAGTGACATTATTCTAAATGAGTCCCTGATCCATATCATTACGAGGAGCGGTGATGATTTGATCAGCACATGTATTGGTTGATGGTAATGTTTCACATACCATAGATATGGAGATATCGAACCAATAATGTGGACACATGTTGAAGAACATGGGTAGTTAGACAAGACCTACTCCGATACGCTGTGAGTTGTTATCTGTTATAGTGACATCAGCATATAGTCTTGAGTGGTACGCCTATATGGTCCTTAGACCTAGGATTGTCAAGGATACCTAGTATGTAGACTTGTATGCTTTGGTATCATCAAACGCTACACCGTAACAGGGTAGTTATAAAGATGACTACTGGGTAAGCCACGATACATCGTCAAGGGTGTGATGATCAAGATGGGATTTGCCCCTCCTAGATAACGGGAGAGATACCTCTAGGTCCCTCGTGTGGATGGATAGGGAAAGCGCACGGCTGAGCTAACATGACTAAGGAGTTAGTCATGGTTTGTATCCATCACACTGTTGAGTGAAGTGGTCGAGCTATCAACAAGGGTGGCGCGCATCTCGCCTTGAGCTTCACTGGTACCGTGAGGCAAAGGGATCAGTATGTGAGTGTATCAAGGTTCAGCTGAATACTGATTCTGTGCATTTGGGGATCAATACGTACTGCTAGGTGCCACTGTTGATCAATGAATTGGAAACGGGTTTCCAGATTCATGTCCGACTTGCACTGAACCTAACGGGTCACACACTTAATGAGTTGGAATTGATTAACGGGTTTGTGCGTGGATTAGATCCATGTTGGAGGTAGAACCCTAGCGGGCTTTGGACCACTAGTGTGTCTATAAAAGGCGAGGTTAGGAATCGTGTGCGAAGAGAGAGAGATAAGAACCCTCACCACATTCAGCCGTCGCGCTCCCCTCCTGCTCCCTAGAAACTCTAGCCGTGTGGCAAGGTGCTAGCACACCCCGCACGGCGTTCCTGTTCGGTACGTGTGGATACCGGTAGAAGCGCTGCCGCTCACAGACACATTGTTCGGTTGGATCTCCGGTGGCTTTCGATGATCGATCTCGACTAGATCTATCCGGAACCACTCGGCGTAGGTCAAGGAGCACTCGGTGGGGTTAGAGGACCACTCGGCGGAGGTCGGGAACCACTCGGCGTTGATCGGTATGTGAACGACTACTTCCTGTACGCGCATGTATCTGCTTCTGCTGCATCGGCTTGTCAAGGGTAACGATTCATGATGCCCTACTTGCATGTGATCTTGGGTGTTCGCGGTAGAAATTTTTTATTGTTGCTCTCGTAGCCTACCCGTATCCCAACAGTGGTATCAAAGTCGGTCATGTATAGGTTAGGATTTGGATCGCGCGCACATGTCTATGTGCTGTTATGTTTATCACGGGTTGATTGGATCAATCAGTATCGGGAAAGTATGAGGTATGAGTTGGTAGCTCTGCACGATCAAAAAGATTAGTTTATGCTCATTTCAGATTTGTGCCATGCATTACCCCTACCGGCTGGTAACACCATCGGGGTAGTAGCAAGCGCCGAACAGATCAAGCTAACAGATCGAGATCGGTGTGGTCGCCGCCCTCTCAAGGGGACCTCGCGCGTTGGATCGATGAGATCAATCCTATGGAAACTGAGGCATTCTGATGACTCAGAATCGGCTTGATTTGATCAATCCGATTGAATTTCCATAGCATTTTCATAGATGCTATCTATGTTCCCCATAAATTAAAATTAAAATTTATGTCAGCACCATCGCAAGGGGACCGCCGTGATAGTCAGCATAGCGCCCATAAATTAAAATTTGTTCACTTCCCGCGCGCTAGAATTCGATCCAGCACCTAACTTGTTTTTGCAGGGGGTGTGATGTGAATAGTATAGACCCTATGTGTATGTGACGCATGGTTGTATATTTCATGACCTGTGTGTCATGGTTAATTGCAGCTGTGAGCTATCCTGTTATTGTATAACGGCCTGCGTGGCGGCATGTGATGCCTTGAATCCTCATGTAATTTTGCTACTAGCGGCTAGATGTAGTAGTTTAGTACATGTTCTTGAAGGCTTCAATCCTGATGACCGTGTGTGCAAGGTTGCTCGTGGAAGATGGAGATCGTCACATCTTGGGCCATACTAGTTCACAATCTAATTTGATTGCTTGTGATGTTTTACCTTGCATTGCTATTCTTTCACATCATATATGGTGAATATGTTAACCTGATTGAATTGTTTCCCTCGAAAAATTAAGAGTTAGATGCCTTTTTCCAATAACTGCATCTATTGTCTTGTACGTTGGTGGATAAGGTCTTGACAAGTTAGGAACGCCACCAACTTCCTTGTACAATAGAGTGGATGTAGCCTAACCCGTGCATTCACAAGCATAGTATTGGTTTGCTTAACGGAGTATTCCAAATAGGATTTGGGACTTCAGGGCATCAGTGTTGGGCGCTGGGGCATATGATGCCACCCCCAACAAGTAAGAGTCACATACGATGTGATTGGCAAGGTATTGCCTACCTATGGCATGGGTTCAATAGGTATTGACAAGTCTTTACCTGAACTGCAGTGACTATGGATCTTGTTCCATGGAGATCGCCAGAGAGAAAGTGATCTTAATGGAAGCATCTTTTATTGAATTGTTTAATAAGAGATTAACATCAACATAGTGCTAAAACTTTGCTTATTTATGTTGTAGATGTCACCAAACGCTGTTAATGCAAACACTGGTTTTAACTTGCGGTCGATTCTAGAGAGGGAAAAACTCTCTGGGACGAATTTTATGGATTGGTATCAAAGCTTGAGAATTGTTCTCAAGGTTGAAAAGAAGGAATATGTTCTAAACGGTCCATATCTTGATGAGTTGCCTGAAAATGCATCCGCTGCTGATAAGCGTGCTTATGAAAAGCACACTAACGACACCCTAGACGTCAGCTGTCTCATGCTTGCCATGATGAACTCTGAGCTCCAAAAGCAATATGAGCATGCCGATGCCTACACTATGATTGTGGGTCTCAAGGGCATGTTTGAGAACCAAGCAAGGGCTGAAAGATATTCGATATCTAAAGCATTATTTGCGTGCAAGCTGGCCGAGGGTGCTCCTGTTAGCCCTCATGTAATTAAGCTGATTGGTTACATTGAGAGCCTGGAGAAGCTCGATTTTCCCCTGCAAAATGAGTTGGCTACAGATGTGATTCTCCAGTCACTCCCTGCGAGCTATGAACCGTTCATTCTGAACTTTCATATGAACAGCCTAGAGAAGAATTTGACCGAATTGTATGGGATGCTAAAAACTGCGGAAGAGAGCATAAAGAAAGGCACAAATCATGTGATGATGATTCAAAAGGATAAGAAAAGGAAACGCAAGGCTACAAGTAATGGTGAGGATAAGATCCAAGACCCAAAACCAAAGCCTAAAGAAAGGCCAAAGGTTGGCCCTAATGCTTCTGATAAATGTCACTATTGCAAGGGCAATGGGCACTGGAAGAGAAACTGTCCGAAGTACCTGGAAGACAAAAAGAAAGGAAAGGTTCCTTCTACTTCAGGTATTAATGTTATAGAAGTTAATCTTGCAACTTGTCCTACCGAGTCTTGGGTATTTGATACCGGATCAATGATTCATACTTGCAAATCGTTGCAGGGGTTAAGAAGGACTAGAGATTGCAAGATTAGCGAGTTGGAAATTCGCGTTGGCAATGGAGCAATGGTTGCTGCGAAAGCCGTTGGCGTCTATCCCTTGTTTTTACCTTATGGCTTAGTTTTGGAATTGAATAATTGTTATTACATTCCTGCTTTGAGTAAGAACATTATCTCTTCTTCTTGTTTAGAGGAAGATGGTTATGATTTTGTAAAAAAGAACAGGAATTGTTCAATTTATTTCAAAGGTTTGCTCTATGGTAACTGTCCATTGGTGAATGGAATGTATGTGCTAGATCTTGGTAATGCTTCTATAAATAATATTAATAAGAAACTCAAAACAAGTGATGCTAATTCCACTTATTTATGGTATTGTCGCTTGGGCCATATAAATAAAAGATGCATGGAGAAGCTCCATAAAGATGGTCTTCTTGGTTCATTAGCTTTGGAATCTTTTGAATCATGCGAGTCTTGTTTACTTGGCAAGATGACAAAGGCACCTTTCACTGGTACAAGTGAGAAAATGCGCGATTTGTTGGCTCTCGTGCATACTGATGTATGTGGACCAATGAGCTCAATGGCCAGAGGTGGTTATCAGTACTTCATTTGTGACACCCCAGAATATGACATTTTAGAATTCGGCATTTTGGTACGACTTTATAGCGTGTTTTTGGGCCGTTTTCGGGTGTTTGGGCCTCTCCGGGGGACTTTTTTCCTTGGGGGTTGAGTTGGGCCTCCGGTGGAAGGGTTTGGGCCCAAGGGGGGACTTTTGGGAAGCCAAATCTGGCCCCCACCCCTTGGTGCGCCCCCCACTCCCTTTCCTAACCCTAGCCACCACCCCCTAGCCCCCCGTGCGCCTCCACCCTTCCCCTTCCTCTCCATCTTCCCCCATGGCGCCACCACCACTCCCCTCCCCTCTCCACCCTACCTTGCTGCCCTAGAGGAGATCCCCACCTCGCCATCCCGTTGATCTCTCCATCGGGAAGCCCCGCGACGAGGAGATTCGGCGGTTCCGGCGCGAGGAAGACGATCGGGAACCTGGGAGGAAGGAATTTCGGCGTTCGTCGTTCGTCGAGCGGAGGTATGGTCTTGGGTAATCCCTAGGGTTGGTCTAGGTGTTGTGGTAGAGGGTGTTTTGATGTTTTTAGATCAAGTGATGGTGCTGCGATTGGGTAGATTGGATGAAAACTAGAGTTTTCCACGTTCTTTGTTTCGGGCAGATTGTGCACTCGACCTAGGGTTTGAGTTTTCACGATTTTAGATTCGGAATTTGGTCATCCGCCTGTTGATAAAGTTGTATATAACTTCAATACCTTTAATTGGACACCAAGAACACCTACATCCACCCAGCCATTTGAAAGTTATGGTCGTTATACCGAACGTGTTCAAAACTGTGACGAGATTGGAACAGATTACGTTGTTCTGTAGATTAAACAATTTTAGAGGCCGAATCAGCTTTTCCCAATACTTAGAAAAAGCTAGGAAATTTCCTAAGCTTCGCGATTATGTACTCGTTTACTTGATTTGGAGTCCTACAACCCAAGTTATGCTAGTTTGAAGCCTGCTGTCCCAGCGGGACAGATTCTCTGTTTTTCAATTTTGGGAGTAGTTTGCGAAGTCGGGGTAGATGAGCGAGTGGGTACTGTTTCGTGGGAATGTTTTGAGTGTGTGGTCTCTATGTGCAGGTGGTGTGACCCCGGGAGTGCCCTCAACCTGTCGCCAATCCGTCGCCCGAGGTTAAGGCAAGTGTATTGTAATGGGTAGCGTGTTGAATGTTGATAATTGAGACTAGGTGAAAATTATTTACATGATGTGCTATCTTGTCATGATTACATGTTGTGATATCTTGCTATGATTAGTGCTTGCCCATGTCATGATGACAATGGATTAATATGATGCTATGCCATGTTTAGTTCAGTTTGGTGCAAGTAGTTTATGTTTATGGCATAATCGCATACATGGCATGTGATCTGGCCCGGTCGGTGAGAAAGTTATAACTAATCCGGCAAGGTCGGTGAGGATGTTATGACTAATCCGGAGAGCCAATGAGTAAGCCCGATCGGTGAGAAAGTCATAACTAGTCCGATAGGGTCGATGAGAAAGTTATGACTAATCCGGAGAGCAATGAGTATGTCCTACCTCGTGATTCCATCCACCATGGTGAATGGAAGCGAGGTGTAGACACCCTCCATTTACGGGATGGAAGGGGGAAGAGGCTGTACGCCGACGGGTGTGCACTCAGCAATACCGGTATATGCTTCCAGGAGACATGTGCATTGCATTGCATTGCATACATGATGATGATAATGAGTTGTGTACAATGTGCTATGTCATGGCTATGATGTTGTAGTTGAGATTATGATTTGATCATGATGTTAAAGTATGGTATGTATTGATGTTGGCATTAATTTATTCTTTATGATCCATTGCAATATACTTGCTGAGTGATGAACTCACGCTTGTGTTTTATGTTGTTTTTAGGTACCATGAATCCGGCATGCGGGAAAGGGCATTAGCTACACATCTACACGTAGCTCCACACTTATAGACAATTTATTCGTTTGGGTCATGATAATAAGAATAGTGCCATCAAACTTGGTGCATGATTAAATAGTGTGCTTGGTTTCCTCATTTACCTCGTTTGGCACATGAGATGGTTGAATTCATTATTCTATACTTATACTGTTACTAGAACCCTTGTTATTGATGATTTAGATGTCATTCTTTATGCTATATCCTGTGATCATATTGTTGTTGCTTCAAGTCATGGAAAAACAAAGGAGATGCTGCCGAAATTTTCGGTTTTAGCATTTACTCCTTTGCTGTAATTTATCTTTATTTGTGGTATTTAGATGTGATTTAGTCTATGTTTGGTAACATTCAGGCATACCAGATGCCGGGGTGTTATATCATTACTTTCACCGATGACTTTAGTAGATATGGCTATATCTATCTAATGAGGCATAAGTCTGAATCTTTTGAAAAGTTCAAAGAGTTTCAGAATGAAGTAGAAAATCATTTGGGCAAGAAAAATTAAATTTCTACAGTCCGACCATGGAGGTGAATATTTGAGCCAAGAGTTTAGTGATCATCTAAAGAGTTGTGGAATTGTTCCACAATTGACTTCCACAATTGACTCCACCCGGTACGCCTCAGTGGAATGGGGTATCCGAATGGAGGAACCGGACTTTGTTGGACATGGTACGGTCTATGATGAATCAAGTCGATCTTCCATTGTCATTTTGGGGACACTCTCTAGAAACAGCTGCGTTCATGCTAAATAGGGTTCCATCTAAATCCGTTGATAAGACACCATATGAGATATGGAAAGGGAAACGTCCCGACTTGTCTTATCTTAAAATTTGGGGCTATGAGGCTTATGTAAAACGTATGTCATCAGATAAGCTCCACGCCAAGTCGGATAAATGCTTCTTTGTGGGGTATCCAAGGGAAACCAAAGGGTATTATTTTTATAACCGGGAAGAAGGCAAAGTGTTTGTCGCCTGGACTGGTGTCTTTTTGGAGAATGAGTTTTCCAAAAGAGCTAGTGGGAGCAAGGTGCAAGTCGAAGAAGTTCGAGAAATGCCTGAAAATGTTTTAGCTCCAGCTAGTCCTCAGCAGGATGAACAACATGTTGTTGAACCTGTTGATGAGGCGCCAGCCCCACGGAGGTCCTCATGGGCAAGATGTGCTCCTAAAAGGTTCATGTTCCTCATGACAGAGCAACGCGATGTGTTATTATTTGAAAATGACGAGCCCAAGGACTATGAGGAAGCTATGGTGGGCCCAGACTCTGAGAAATGGCTGGAGGCCATGAGATCCGAGTTAAAGTCCATGTATGATAATCAAGTTTGGAACTTGGTTGATATGCCTGATGGTGTAAAAACTATCGAGTGCAAATGGATCTTTAAGAAGAAGATAGACAACGATGGAAACATTCTTGTTTTTAAGGCACGATTGGTGGCAAAAGGGTATAAGCAGATTCATGGTGTGGACTATGATGAAACTTATTCGACAGTCGCTATGGTGAAGTCTATCCGGATCATGCTAGCAATTGCTGCATATCATGATTATGAGATTCGGCAAATGGATGTCAAAACGGCTTTCTTTAATGGAAACCTAAGCGAGGACGTGTACATGGTATAGCCCAAGGGTTTTGTCGATCCTACTAGTGTTGGCAAGGTATGCAAGCTTAGGAAGTTTATTTATGGACTTAAGCAAGCATCTCGGAGTTGGAACCTTCGCTTTGATGAAGTGATCAAACAGTTTGGCTTCATAAAAAATGAGGAAGAGCCTTGTATTTACAAGAAGGCTAATGGGAGCGCACTTATATTTCTGGTCTTGTATGTGGATGACATACTATTGATCGGAAATGATATTCCAATGTTAGATGCTGCACAAACTTATTTGGGAAAAAGTTTCTCGATGAAAGACTTGGGAGATGTAGCTTATATTTTGGGCGTAAAGATCTATAGAGATAGATCAAAAAGGCTAATTGGATTGAGCCAAAGTACGTACATTAACAAGATACTGAAACGGTTCAACATGCATAATTCCAAAAAAGGTTTCTTGCCCATGTCACATGGTGTAAGTCTTATCAAGACTCAGTGTGCTTTGACACCTGATGAGCAAGGGAGAATGAGTTGGATTCCATACGCTTCGGCTATTGGATCCATCATGTATGCCATGATATGTACGCGCCCAGATGTGTCATATGCTTTGAGTGTCACGAGCAGGTACCAATTGAATCCTAGTGATAGTCACTAGGTGGCTGTAAAGAACATCCTTAAATACTTACGAAGGACTAAGGAGATGTTCTTGGTCTTTGGAGGAGAGGAGGAGCTCGTCGTAAAGGGTTACGCCGATGCTAGCTTCCAAGCTGACAAAGATGATTCACGATCGCAATCCGGGTTTGTATTCTGTCTCAATGGTGGGGCAGTGAGCTGGAAAAGTTCCAAGCAAGAGACAGTAGCTGATTCCACAACGAAGGCCGAGTACATTGAAGCTTCTGAATCAGCAAAGGAAGCAGTTTGGATCAGAAAATTTGTTTCTGAGTTGGGTGTGGTCGCTAGTGCATCCTGTCCAGTGGACCTATATTCTAACAATAGTGGTGCCATTGCACAAGCAAAGGAGCCTAGGTCTCACCAAAAATCCAAACATTTACTCAGGCGATACCACCTGATCCGGGAGATCATTGAGAGAGGTGATGTGAAGATATGCAAAGTGCACACGGATCTAAATGTGGCTGATCCATTGACAAAGCTCCTTCCACAACCAAAGCATGAGGCACACTCGAGAGCAATGGGTATTCGATACCTGTATGATTCACTCTAGTGCAAGTGGGAGATTGAAGGGAATATGCCCTAGATCAATCATGGTGATGATTGTAATACGTCATTGTTCATGTAATTATGATAACTTTGTTTATCGGTTCCCTGAATAAATGTTACGACTTTGTTCATTGGATACGATCTGATTGTGAAACACATTGTCAAGTGAAATTATTCTAAGCGAGTCCCTGATCCATATCATTACAAGGAGCGGTGATGATTTGATCAGCACATGTATTGGTTGATGGTAATGTTTCACATACCATAGATATGGAGATATCGAACCAATAATGTGGACACATGTTGAAGAACATGGGTAGTCGAACAAGACCTACTCCGAGACGCTGTGAGTTGTTATCTGTTATAGTGCCATCAACGTATAGTCTCGAGTGGTATGCCTATATGGTCCTTAGACCTGAGATAGTCAAGGATACCTAGCATGTAGACTTGTATGCTTTGGTATCATCAAACGCTACACCATAACAGGGTAGTTATAAAGATGACTACTGGGTATGCCATGATACATCGTCAAGGGTGTGATGATAAAGATAAGATTTGCCCCTCCTAGATAACGTCAGAGATACCTATGGGCCCCTCGTGTGGATGGATAGGGAAAGCGCACGGCCGTGCTAACATGACTAAGGAGTTAGTCATGGTTTGTATCCATCACACTGTCGAGTGAAGTGGTCGAGCTATCAACAAGGGTGGCGCACATCTCGCCTTGAGCTTGACTGGTATCGTGAGGCAAAGGGATCGATATGTGAGTGTATCAAGGTTCAGCCGAATGCTGATTCTGTGCATTCGGGGATCAATACGTACTGCTAGGTGCCGCTGTTGATCAATGAATTGGAAACGGGTTTTCAGATTCATGTTCGACTTGCACTGAACCTAACGGGTGACACACTTAATGAGCTGGAATTGATTAACGGGTTTGTGCGTGGATTAGATCCACGTTAGAGGTAGAACCCTAGCGGGCTTTGGCCCACTAGCGTGTTTATAAAAGGCGAGGCCAGGAATAGTGCGCCAAGAGAGAGAGAGAGATAAGAACCCTCACCACGTTCAGCTGTCACGCTCCCCTCCTGCTCCCCAGAAACCCTAGCCGTGTGGCGAGGTTCTAGCACACCCCGCACGACGTTCCTACTCGGTACGTGTGGATACCGGTAGAGGCGTTGCCGCTCGCGGACGCGCTGTTCGGTTGGATTTTCGGCGGCTTTCGGTGATCGATCTCGACTAGATCTATCCAGAACCACTCGGCACAGGTCAAGGAGCACTCGGTGGAGGTCGGGAACCACTCGGCATTGATCGGGACGTGAACGACTACTTCCTCTACTCACACATATCTGCTTCCGCTGCATCAGCGCGTCAAGGGTAACGATTCATTATCCCCTACTTTCATGTGATCTTGGGTGTTCGCGGTAGAAATTTTTTATTGTTGCTCACGTAGCCTACCCATATCCCAACACCTTGCCCACGACGCCTCATTTATATAGAGTACAGTAATGGGCCTCTACGATAGAGGCCCATTATAGGTCCATACCTACATGGATCAGAATCCACGAAAACTCACTAGTGGAATCAATCCATTAGTTATGTTCCGACCAGTTAAGTGTGTGACCCGTTTGGTTCATGCGCAAGTGACCGTGGATGGAAACTCATTTCTCGACCATAAGTCAATAGTGGTACCTAGCAGGACATATTGACCCCCCGAATGTACATAATGATCATATCGGCTAAACTTTGATACACACACATATCAATCCCTTTGCCGCACGATACCTGTCATGCTCAAGGCAAGATACGTGCCACCCTTGTGATAGCTCGACCCTTCACTCGCTTTTGAAGTGGATTTTGAAACCGTGATTAACTCATTAACCACATTGGCATGGCCTTGCACTTTTCAATCCAACTACAACCGAGGGGCCAGAGGTATCTCTCTTGTTATCTAGGAGGGGCAAATTCCATCCTGATCGCTCACACCCCATGCCAAGTTTCATAGCATACCTAAAAACTACATTTAAGCTACCCAGTTACGGAGTAGCGATTGATAGCCCCAAAGCATACCACTACGCATTCTGGGAATCAATGATGATCTCAGGTCTAAGGATCATACAGGTATACCACACGAGACACACTGATGGCACTTTATGGGCCTATCCGACATCATGTTTTCTAACAGGTATCTACATTATTTATTTGATATCTCTATATCTATGCCATGTGAAACATTACCATCAATCAATACATGTGCTGATCTAAGAATCATTATTGTCCCACATAATGATATGAGACCAGGGATCATTTTAGAATAACATCGTAAAATAAAGTGTCTCACAACCAAGTCATACTTGATGAACAAATGCAAGAGTTTATTTATGGAACGCATTATCATGGAGTACATAAACATAGACATGTGATACAATCATCTCCATGATCGCCTCTTGGGCATATCACTAACAATACCTGCATGGAGAGGCCCGAAGACGCGATCCCAACACTACCTCCTTCCGGATCTCGCATTCTTCGCCTTCCTTGCAGCCCGGCTCGTGTCCAAACTCCCCCAATCCTTTCTCCACCTCTAGGGAATAGAGGAGACACATGCTCTAGCCACCGAGGAGGAGGCATTTATGGTGCAGAGGGTGGCCGGCCAAGGGAGGGAAGAGGGGGGAGGGAGGCTTGGCAATGGAAGAGATGGAGGGGAGGAGGCGCAGCCCATAGGGGAGGAGATGGTAGTTGGGGGCGCCCAAGGAGAGTGGTGGAGGGGTACTAAGGTTTTGGGGGGGAGAGAATCCCCCTACAAGCCCAAAAAGCCCAGCCTGCTGTCCCAAAACTGGCTCAAATATGAAATTCCTCAAAAAATCCAGATTTTCTCTCTAAAGATGGTCTGGAATATTATACAGGCCTTTGTAGCTATTTCTACCAACTACTGAGAGATTATAGCTTTATATGAAGCGTCAAGTGAGTGTATTTAGCTAAAGCATGTGATTAGCCATATATAGAAGTTATGTGGTCTTAATATCGTTGATACCCGCACAATTATCTATGAAGATAATACTGCTTTTGTTGCACAAATACAAATGGGTTATGTAAAGAGCAATATCATGAAACATATTGCTCATAAACTTTTCTATCCTCACGAACTCCAAAGAATGGTAAGGTAAAGATACTGTAAACTAAGTCATGTGAAAATCTAGCAGATTTATTGACAAAGTCTTTGCCAAATCTAGTTTCCAAAGATGTATTAATTGTATTGGAATGTTACGACTTAGCGATATGTAGAGTCCAGGGGGAGTAAATCCCTAAACCATGACCCTTAGTATAATCCTAAAGATCCTACTTTAAATATAGAAAACTATAAGTTGTACTCTTTTTCTCTTAGTGAATTTTTGTAAAGTTTCTCACATAAATGTTTTTAATGAGACAACTAGTGTAACATAGCGTGTGAGTGCAATACATTTTTTCTCCATTTTTTTCCATTGGGTTTTTTGTGAGGTGTTTTTAATGAGACATGTGCATTACATGGTATTCGTCTAAGGGGGTTGTTGAGATCACTTGTTGACTACTACTATACATTTAGCACCTCCTTGTAGAAAAAAAATTTAATCTAATAAAGAAAAAGAACAACTTTGCCTTTCTACATGGTACGTGCTCTCTATTTATACTATCTATTGGTACATTGTGATCGATCAAGGACATGCAACATTATTTTACAACATTCAAAGCCCTTTTTTCTAATGTGACGTGTCAATGGCACATTTTTTAACGGGCAAGTGGGAAACGGCCTGATCTGGCGCCGGAGACCTGACCCGCAGGCAGGCCATGTCCTCATCTTGCTGATCAAATGACAAAAGCACCAATCATTTAGCCTCTAAAAAAGGACAGCATCCAATGGAGCAATCAAACACAAAAACAGATGGTCCAACCAATCGTTCTTACCAAACTAAATGACCTATTGAGCTGGCATTCGTCCACTGGAATCACGTTCATATGGCCCCCAATAATTGAGCTCTGAAAAGAACATCTTGTCGCAATGTACACAAATAACAACAGATGGCAAATCCAGAGGATATACTCCATATGAACTACTCTTTCCTTTCATAAATGAATGTACAAGCAAGAGAAGGGAAAGCAAATTGTAAGTGCGTCTTTGGGATTATCACCAGGTATTATTATTTCATAAACGCACAAAAAAATGATCCTCTTTGAATGTATGCTCCATCTCTAAAAATCTCCATATCGTGTTTGCTTCAGCGGCTGTTGGCGAACCACGTGAGGAGTGACCGGAAGTACTTGGCGACGGCGCCCTTCTGCCACCGGAGCCGCTTCCAGCGGCCGCCCAGAAGAACGGGGTGCAGCCCCAGGATGTGCTCCGGCATGAAGTCGTGCCTCGTCAGGATTCCGACTACCGGTGACCTCTGCAATTTGATAATAGAAAACAGGCTGATTCACCAACCACTGTATATAATCTTGCTAGCAGAGGAAACATAATATTTTGGTGGTAAATTTTCATCTATAACATTGGAAAAGTTGCAGTACTAAAAAGTACCACTGACTATGACCAATGCGTCCTGGGCATATATATTGTGAGATAATAACGATATTTTTGGAAGGAGCGTAACGCTCGGGTTTTTCAGAACAAGCATCTATCCTTGCAGCCTTGCAGGACATTGTTAGTGCCATCCGACATGAGGGACGTGTTTGGTGCATGACGAGAGCACCAAATCTGCAGGTTTGGTTGCCATAATTGTATATTGTTAGTTTTGCCTTAATGTTCTCTTTCTTCCTGTTCATGATATGCGGTGTGGCCTAATCATCTCCACGTTGTATTATCCTTTCTATTCTCCTTCAATGAAATGATGCCTATGTCTTTTACGTGTTCTCGGAAAAAACAGATATTATTAAAATTGCTCTTTGCCAACTGCTCCATTACCCATATTGAAAAATAGGTGTTACCCTATAATGCGTGCATTCAGACTTTCAATTTTCTAAATAATACCATATTTTTGACGAGCACTTATTTCAATTCATTTCTCAGACATTTCCTTGAATTTTGATTTTTTTTGCAGGTTTTTAGGAAAAAGAAAATTCACTGATTTCTTTTTGCAAGTCTTGATATTTAGAAGTTTTAAATTTAATAACTAATTTAGTACTAGTTATTTAGTTAATATATAAGTTATTCGAAACAATTTCTGAAAAAGATTCTAATTTGAACTATTTAGTACAAACCACTTAATTGACACTATTGAGAGACTAATAATGTAGCAATTTGTGAGGCAAAGGGATCTAATTGATGAAAGTGACAAAAAAAAATGGCCCATATAAGATGCCACCATTTAATCATTTCTATGCAAAACAATTAATCTATGCCTAATTTTGTGAAGTGAACATCTAAAAATAAAGTGATGTGAAGAAATGCACTTACATCGCAGGCCTTGGGCACGACAAGGAGGTGACGCAGGCCGACCTCCCGGAAGAGGACGAGCGCCTTGGCCAGCGACATGGTCTCGACGACGGTGTACGGCGACGTGTTGGTGAATGGGTGCAGGTCCACGTACATCTCCATCTCCTCCGGCGACAGCTCCACGTCGGCGATGGTGTCCTGCTTCCCCGAACCCCGCTTGTCGAAGTCCTCCGCTTCGAACCTCCCCGCAATGTACTCCTTCGGGTTACTCGGGTACCGCTCAGGCGTCGACAGGAACTCCCTCTTCTTGAGCAGCACCAGCAGGTGCGCCCGCAGCACCAGCCCGTACAGCACCGGCGCCAGCGAGAACGGCGGCTCGTCGACCACAGGGAACGCGTGGTGCCCCGTGGTCCTGAGCGTGTGCACGATGTGCCCAACCTTCTCCACGCCGTTGAAGCTCCGCAGCGGACCGGCCACCACGTCCCCGACGGTGAGCTGCCGCATGTACGGCTCGGCGTGGCCGTCGAGGTGCGGCAGCCCCTTGAGTTTCAGGATGAGGTCGTAGATGCTGGAGTTGAAGGAGTCCGCAACGGTCTTGGAGATGAGCAGCACCAGCATGACCAGCGGCAGCAGGAGCAGGTTGTTGGTGAGCTCAAGGATGATGACGCAGACGGACACCGTCATCCGGAGGGTGCCGCCGAGGAAGGACGCCGATCCGAGGATGGCCACGAGGCCGTGATCGAGACCGGAGTGGCCACCGAGCAGCATGGCGACGAGGCGGCCGTAGGTGGCGCCGGTGAGGATGATGGGGACGAAGAGCCCCGACGGCGCGACGACGCCGTAGCTGAGCACGCCGAGCGCATAGGAGGCGACGAAGAATGCGAGCATGGAGCCCGGGTGGTAGACGTCGTTGGTGCCGGTGGAGTAGAGGTTGCGGATGGCGTCGTCGTTGATGTTGAGGAAGAGGCTGGCGAGGTCGTTGTAGTGGCCCGGCGGGCAGTGGAACCGCCGGAATCGATTCAGGGTGTGGCAGGTGCCATTGGGCGACGAAGGTGGCCCGGCGGTGGGGCAGGGTCGGCATGGCGCGAACAACGGAAGGCCAAAGAGGCAGCACGACGTGACGATGGACACGGCGGCCGCCAGCAGCAGCTTGTGCGCGCGGCCTCTCCTGCAAATGTAAGACGTAAAGCAAATTGAAGGTCCGATTTGCTACCACTCGCTATAATTGACAACACTGCCTCAAGATTTGTGTGATTTGATTTTTGGAACAACATAGAAATAAAGAGGCATCGATCGAACATACTCGTTGATCATGTTGTAGACGCGCAGGACTTTGATCATGAGGAAGTTGTAGAGGCCACCCAAGACGGCGCCGATGGCGCCAATGAGGATGACGGTGGGGATGTCCTTGAGATGATAGGTCATGAGGTCGTCGAATATCGTGCTGACGTCGTACATGATTAGACCGCCCTTGCCGAACAGCCCACACTTCCCTGTCCCACACAACTCGATGAACAGCCGCAGCACCACTGCCACCACCGCCGTCGTGAAGAACGACCGCCAGATCAGCGCGCTCCGCCACCTTAATTCACAACGTACATTTTGTCACCCAGAAGATTAAGCTGTGGAAGAAGGACGTATGACGGCGATCTACTTGTACTTTCACAGCGAGGCCAGCTAAAAATTAATCCAATGTGTAGGAAGAGAGGCATGCTCCTTTACCATGAGGAGAGGGATTCGAGAGCGAACAGAACGCCGCCGACGGGTGCGCGGAACGCAGCGGTGACCCCGGCGCCAGCGCCGATGGTCACGAGGTCGCGGCGGTCGCGGTCGTTCTTGAAGTAGCGTAGCCAGCGGCAGGTGAGGCCGTACTTGCGTGAGCCGCCCTGGCCAAAGATGGCGGCGATGCACGCACCGGTGTGCACCATGGGTCCGGCCTTGCCAACGTGCAGCGAGGATGACACGGCAGCTATGTTGCCTATGATCTGCAGGGTTTGAAATTGAGCAAATGCATGTATGTTGTTGAGAAGTACACTGATGCACAAAACACTGTTCTTTTCTTTTTAAGAAAAACGTTCATGCATTAAATTGAAAGGTGATTTTTTTGGGGGGTTCTTCCATCGAATTTTGATGGAAAATGATACGGGTCATACATTCAGAGAGAGCACACTACACCCTTGGCTCAAATCTAGACGCTTCTCCCTGCCATTACCATACATCCAGAGCAACACGCACCATCAAAATTCCAACAGCTCCCCACTACTTCTCTCTTCTCCTTTCTCCTCCGAAAAAAATACTGAAATATACAAAACAAAAATAGTATGACGGCCGCCACGTATCAAATAGCATGATGGCCGCCACGTCACACTGCTGCAGCGCTGGCTGCCGCCACGCCGCACGACGGCAGCCAAGTGGGCCCCCTACGCCGGCCACGTTGCATTGCTGGCCTGGCTGCCGCCACGCCGCACGGCGGCAGCCAGGTCGCACCCCCGCCCCCCCTCACGCGCATGAACCACCAGCGCCCTCATGGCGCGTGCCCTGCTTTCAGCATTGTGACTTGGCGGCCACCGTGCGGTGTGGTGGTCGCCATGCTATATTTGCTATATTCTTTTTCTGTTGTATATTTTTACTATTTGGTATTTTTATTTTGTATATTTCAGTATTTTTTCCTTTCTCCTCCCTCCCTCCTCCAAGCTAGAGCTCCGACGAGTTGCCGGTAACCAGAGACCGCCTCCTCCTCTCTCTTTGTCCCTGCGCCCATCTCTCCCCTCCCCCTCCCTCCCTCCTCCCGCGGCGGTAATGGAGATAGATCACCATCAAACTCAAGAGCAAGCTTGCCCTACCGCCATTTTTATCCACCACCATTGCTCAGCAAGCTCCGCCATCGCCTGGATTTGTTCTTACAGATGTTAAGTGTAGTTGTTGCAAATGTTATTGAAATTTGTTACAATATGTCTTCTTACTTGTTGCAATACGGATTTTATTTCTACTTGCTGCGCATATTTGAAGCCATTGTTGTGCTTCATAATATTATCCCTATCTTAAGTTCCAGAGGTTTCAAGTCGATCTCCTCCTCTTATCCACCTGTCACCCTGGCATTCTTGCAAAAAGGTCCCTCTGTTCCTTTAAAATACGGATAGATCCCTGCAAAGTTACGAAAAAAATCCTTTGTGATTTTTTGTGAGGGCAAAATAACCTTTTCCGAATCGCGTTTGGTTCCCTCGCTCGTTACTTTACGGAAAAAGCTTTCCATTAAATACAAATCGCGAGCGAGTCCTTTTCTACTTTTTCGGGATAGCGGTTAGGTCTAAAAATATAGCAAATAGGTCCCTGATTTTTACATCCAGGTCCTTTCTCTGTTTTCCCCGAAAAAAATATTTCAGTCAACAGAAATATGTGTATTTTTTTCAACGCGAACTCTAATATTGCTCGAGCTTCCAAAAATTTTGAAAATACATCTAGGTCTATTTTTTTCCCAAAAAAACAAAGCAAAATCATTTTTCGTTCACACGCGCGGCGTGCGCCGCGCTTTTTGGCCTAGTACCTATATTAAGCTTGGGAGGTTCGAGAGACCCTCAGGCCATCCACCTGCCATCCCTCCGGTTTTCTGAAAAAACCCCTCCATTTCTTCAAATTACGGATAGGTTCCTCCAAATTACGAAAAGGTCCTTCGCAATTTTTTGTGATGTGAAGAAAAACTTTTCTAAATCGCGTTTGGGTCCCTTGCTCATTACTTTACGGAAAAAGCCTTCCGTTAAATACAAATCACGAATGAGCCCTTTTCTACTTTTTTGGAATAGCGGTGAGGCCCAAAAATATAACAAACAGGTCCCTGGTTCTTACATCCTGATCCTTTCTCCGTTTTCCTTAAAAAAATATTTTCGTCAACAGAAATATGTGCCCTTTTTTTCAACTCAAGTTCTAATATTTTTCGAGCCTCAAAAAATTTGTAAAATACATAAAGGTCTATTTTTTCTCCAAAAAAACGCAAAATCATTTTTCATTCGCGCGCGCAGCACTCGTGCGCCGCGCTTATTGGCCTAGTTTTAGTTTTTATTGCAACTAGAGCATGTGAAGAAGGGATGGAGGAGTTGTTACTATTTGTTGCGTCGAATGACTATTTTGTTGCATGAACCGAAATGTTTGTTTCGCCGTCAAGAGGGTAGATCCGATGGCTGAGAGATGGACCTTTAAGTGGAATCCAATGGTGGTGAGAGCGTCCGATGTTTTTGTTTGGATCAGACATCCGATCCCTAGTCCTTCCCAATTTTGATTCTATCATAAAACACTGTTCCCAAGTTTCTTTTGCATCAGTGAAGCTATGCACCAAATATAAATTTTGCATTGCTGCCAAACTCAAATTTACTAAGAAATTACCATAGTTACCAAGATGTCACATTACTAGATCAGCCTAAAGTTTCACAGGCAAATAAATGGTGGCAATTTGATGGTAAAAATTAAATTAAATACCCAGTGGCATACGACTGATTCTCTGTTTTTTTAAGGAAAAAAGGTCACATTTTTATCCACAATATTTGCTGTAAAATAAACAAAGAAGTTTAGTGGCCAGAGAAACAATATGAAACCTTTCAACCACTATTACTTCTAAATTTAGGAGAGCAGAGGCGTAATTGTTTCAATTTGAAATAAACTTTTTAAAAATAGGCCATCCAGACTTCATAATTTGATTATCGATAATTCAACGATCCATAATTTGTTGTAAAAAATGTTGGCAAATAGGGCTTTTCACGCTCTTCTTTGTCCTATATCACAATAACATTATTATTTTAATAGGCCTGGTGTGTTCTAGCAAATTACCACACTTTTGTAGTATCCATAAGAGGCAGAGGAATACATAAAGTTGAACATAATAATATAAAAAATTGAAAATTTTCATTGAAATTGTTCGTTTGAAAATTTCCCAAAAAGCTAATTATAGGTTCCTCTACCCATCGGAACAATAGGACTATTATGCTTATTACTAAACTTGTTGAAAAGATGAAATAGAAGCAAAATCTATCATTTTTATCAGAGGTTTCCTAGAGCCAATTTAGCCAAATATAGAGCATTGGTCATAAAAAGTAATAACTGCATAAACTTTGACAACTGATTTTCATCACCGTATATATGCAAACGTTATCCGGGGTTGCCGCAATCATGATAGGCATGGATAAATACAACCTTATGATCCCACGAGGCTAACACGATATGGATCCGTACTAACATCGAAATCGTGTAGGATCAGATAAGATTGAGTATGATCATGATATTGACAAGAAACTATATCACCACAACAAATATGATTCTTTCTATTGTTAATCTAATATATATTACTATAGTCTGCTTCCTTTGAACTCTTTCAAAAAATTATCGTTCATATATTGAAATTTTAAAATGTTTAACTTTTACCAAATTGAATTAAATAAGTTCATGTGATTAGTCCAATTGAAACAAAGATAAATAACCACACCCAAATTTTTAAAATTTAATAAACATTTGTACACGTGTATATCTCCAAACAGACCTAACTTTGTATGTGGAAAATATGTATTTTTCAAAATCTAGTAGGAATAGGATCAAGTTCCCAAGACCCTATCCAGTTGAATGAAAACATCCTACCTAGTATCACAATAGTTATTTTGCAAACGAGCCATTGTTATTCTTTGCTTTTGTCACATTTAGGCTCAACGGAGTTAAAGAGTCGAGGAAATGCAAGCATTAAAAGTTCAGGTCTCTGGACATTTCAGTTTAAACGTAAGAGCTATCCATGCCTAAATCCTTCTGCTGCATTTCACTTTCATTGAGATAATGATCTCTTCGTAAAAAAGAATAACAGAGACAAGGATCTAGAGATTCTTGCTTCAATAATTGAACCATTTTATACATCTACACAATAAGAAAAATATGGATAAAGTAAACGGATGAGTGATGTAATGGATCTAAACAAAATCTATATAAAAATGCAAGACCTCAATTATTAATGGTGTCCATGTCAAACAAAGAACCACAAAACAAATTATTTGCTGTAAGAACATGTCCTCCAATTGAATCGTAAAGGATAGTAAATACTCTGCAGGAACCTACAAGATTATTCTATGGATCTTGAAATTGAAACTTTTATTAGTGGATAATTCAGGTATACGACTGGCAATTGTGAGTGAATTATGTACTCATCCATGGAGGTGATGGGCTGTAGGATAGGAACTCACCTTGACAGCGAGGGTTCTCAGCGAGAAGATGTTAGGCGCGTCCACGCCGTTCAGGTATGCCTTCACCTCCGGGATTCCCGATCCGCCGGCCGCAGGCGACACGAACGCTGTTATAGACGACGCGAACAGTAGCAGCATCAGGTTGGATCCGGCGAACACCCAGAAGGCTGTCCAGTAGCTGCTCAAGAAGAAGAAGAGGAGCAAGAAGGTTGAAGCACATAATACTATACCCAAAATCAAACAGGGACCCGAACAAAATGTTTTGTATTCATACAAATTCAGTGTGTAAAACAAAAAATCGATAAAGCTCGTAATGAAATGCAGAGCAATTAATACATTTGCAGATTTGATCTACTCGATACAGAAAAAGAATTGATGTGATAAGAATCACAAAGAATATAAATGGACATAGTAGAGACAAACATTGAGACCATTTGTCTTGGCAAAAGAAAGATCCATATTTTTTTATATGTACAGGGTAGGAGCAACGAGCAGCACCTGCTGGATTCCATGAGGGCGGACACGGCGGCGTGCTTGAACCCGGCGACATTCTCGACGGCGAGGTTGATGACGAACCCAACGATGCCAGTTAGGATGCCGATGGCGAAGCAGAAGGTCCACTTGAGCACCACGTACCGGACCTG
The DNA here is from genome assembly GCA_036346355.1 of Rhipidocladum racemiflorum. NCBI lineage: Eukaryota > Viridiplantae > Streptophyta > Magnoliopsida > Poales > Poaceae > Rhipidocladum > Rhipidocladum racemiflorum. The sequence goes on along the minus strand of CM070584.1, from coordinate 22,716,106 downwards.
GTCGGCTTTAGATCTCGTCCTCCAGTTCTGGTCGAAGAGGTCGTTCTCTATCATCCTAAAACACAAATCAAAACCCGACAGGAAAATCAATTAGCTAATCATACACCAAGAGACAGATTGGAGCAAGAGACAGCTATAAAACACAATATCTCGAAATGATAATTGGGGCAAGAAGCATGGCAAGTTGAGCAAGAAGCTGGGTAGGTACATGAAAATGCCAAGTGGAGCAGAGAAGATTGGACCGAAAGATGAGCACACGACAGCACAAGCAAGAAAAGAAACAACAAAGGTTTTTCAGAAGACAATTCGAGCAAGGGACACATACTTGACATGCCAATTCAAGCAAGAGGCTAGATGTTTTACAAGACAACAGGAGGAAGAAACAATAAGCTAGCTGCAGGATGGGTTCTTGACAAGGCAATTGAATCAACAAAAGGAATCACAGGACCTTCAGGTGCCAACACGAGCAAGAAGACGTGCTAGATCTTGAGAAGAAAATTGGATCAATACAGATAGAATCTTGACATGGAGACAAGAGGGAGAAGCAAAGATTGGGACAAGAGTGAAACACAGGAGGATCTTGAGTTCAGGGGAGGAATGGAAGCAGATGTTGCTTACTCGTAGTCGAGGCTCTCGATGGGGCAGGGATTGGAGCCGACCATGGCCACCTGGGAAGTGTTGTTGGTCGCGCTCCGGTGGAGCAGCGCCCGCGTGAGGGGCGGGCGCTGGTCGTCCTCCTCCATGAGAAGGTCCTCCCGTGGAGCCGTGGACGCCATGGAGGGTGGGAGGAGGGAACTTGCGGAGGGAAACGGGAGCGAGAGGAAAGCAGAACAGGTGGTTTTAATTAAGGAGAGGGGGAGACGGATTGGAGTTGCTAAGGCCTGCTCCATACACCGAGACGTGGAAATGTGGATTTTTTTTACGGTACACCTCGTCGCACAAGGGCCGCTGATTTCATGATTTGTATTTTATTTAGCAACGCTGATTTGTATTGCTCTAATGAATATTACTCCATACAATCATCTATTGCCTCTCTCGTTTAACTATTTTCAATGTCATTTACTATCATGAACTAGAGTAAGGCACCACCCAAAGATATAATGAAGAGGAGTAATGTAGTCTTTTGTAGATATGCATTAGTGGAAATGTAAGAACCTAAAATGATATCTATTTAGAAAAAAAGGTGTACCTTTTAGGGGGTAAGAGACTTATTATCTTCCAAAGGTTAATGTTATATATTTACACAACATTTCTCACTAAAGGAAAATAATCAGTTCGAAAGAAATCAATGTTTACATGTAAAGACATTTAAATACCATCTTTTCTCCCTTGCCGGAACAAATTGGACCAACACAAAGGTTATTGATGAGGACATCATTGCCATGGATACGGCCACGTCTACACATCCAATTGAAACTAATGATGTAATACAAGGATCAATTACTCGAGCTCGCGCACGTCAACTCAATTACCAGGTGAATGCGTTCCTCGGGTTGCATACAAATAATTTAATGAATGGCATACTATTTAATTCTTGTGATAATTTTATTGTCCTTAGGAACCAAGGAGAAGAACCTCCAAACATTAAGCATGAAGCCAATTCTTCAAGTGCACAAGATCTACTCGGATTCGGCCTCCTGGACAGCACCAACTTAAAATAACCATAACTTTTGATCCACAAGGGTGTTCGGGGTCCATGAGTACTTGGTTGAAAGGCTTCTTCGTCCTCTTTCCAACGGATCCAGCCTCATCTTCAAATTCCATCCGAGTCGACGGGAATTTGCCAAACAAGTGACGCCACTTTTCCAGTCCGAGATGACATGTGCCTTGGGCGTTGTAAATTGAATTGTAATTGTACCCCACCTGTTTTGGACGTGCTTCCCACGTCCCTATCTTACATAAATAGCCAGTCGCCGCCTCTTTTAGGTTTTGGGTTTTGTTTATTTGATAGTTTAGCCATTGCTACTATTTTGAGTCTTTTCAGACGTGCTCAACAGCCGTCTAAGAAGCTCCCTGCGTCGGAACCCCAACTTACCAATCATTCATCTATATTTGCAATTTGATATTGCTTTTGCTTTGTTCTTGCTTGTTCTTCGATTGCTTGCAGGAATTGATCTTCGTGATCAGGTTGATCGTGCCCCACGGTAAGGTCAATAACCCTCTGAAGTTGGTTTAGCGATTGCTAAGTGCGTCGTCGTCGTACGGTGTAGTCATATCATCAAAGTCGTCTCCATTCAAATCGAACGAGTGTTGTAATTTTAGATTGCTTTTGCTTTGTTCTTGCTTGTTCTTCGATTGCTTGTAGGAATTAATCTTCGTGATCAGGTTGATCGTGCTCACGGCAAGGTCAATAACCTTCTGGAGTTGGTTTAGCGACTGCTAAGGCGCATCGTCGTCGTACGGTGTAGTCGGATCATCAAAGTCGTCTCCATGCAAATCGAACGTGTGTTTCGCATCGAAAGATTGGGACACCCAAAGAGCTATCAGTTATGTAAACTTAATAATGCATTATTACAATTAGGTAGAGTTGCGCACGATGCCGCGTCATGCGAACTTTGATCAGGGGTTCTTATTGCAAAAAAGAAACGGTGGAACCTACAAGTAATTTCATTTCTCAGGGGGGTTTCTAAAAAATGGGCTGGCTAGGAGCCATCTGCGAATTTGCGTAACTATGGAATTGTTTTTGCAAAAAAAAAAGGTGGAGGACCCACTCGTGAATATGTGCAACGATGGGTCCTTTTTTGCAAAAAAAATCGGTGGAGCGACCTAGATGCAATTTTGGATTTTTCGAAGGGCTCTTGCGCCAGAAAGTGATGTGGCAGCCCTGGTTGCTCGGCAATTCTTCGCTTGCGTAAGAATAAGAATATAGTTGCAAAAACAAATTTGTGCTGACTTCAAGTTTTTTTTTGAGAGAAAGAGGGTTTCAAATTGTTTTGTATGAAATAAAATGTATTGCAAATAAATTCTAATATCGATATCAAATTATTGTTATTCTGAACTTTTCAACTTACTATTGAGTATAGTTATTTTGAAAAATGAAACTAGATATTTAGGTTTAACCTATTAGAAAAGAATTAAATTAAAATATTATCTTCAAGAATATGTATCATTTTAAAATTTGAATTACTCTTGAGTACATCTTTCATACTTAACAAATAATTGGCATATGTATATTTTTTTGCATCTATTTTAAACAAATTCGTGCAAGATCCATGTGACCATAAGACGTGGTTTTATCATAAACAAAGAACTTTCATGTGATACCTATCATTTACCATTTCAAAATAAAAAACATAATGATTATTTGAACACAATTGTGATTGTTTGGTATGGAATAGTTGGCCAAATTCATACTTTACTATTTTAGGTTCCTTAAATTAATTAGTGGATATATGGTTTCCTTAATAGTTATTGGGTATGACTAGTTTGCAGTAGGCCAAAAATACCCTCAATCAATCAACAGCTCAGATTTAAATCTCCTCTTACTGGTAAGATCGAGCACTGTAAAAGAGCTCGTGAAAATATTGGAATATATAATGCGGCAAATAACAACATCAAAACATTGTTTTATCAAAATATTTATTCTCAAACACACAAAAAAAAACTCTTTCGGGGTTGTTGTAACCCAAAATCTGCGGTGGTCGTGGTGGATAAACCAAACTTTTGTGCTCCTTCGAATGAATATTTTCTACAATTTTCCTTAATTAGTTTCCTGATGATGGAATGTAATTTGTCACATACCATCACAACAATATGCTATTATAAAAGAAATTTGCACTGAAATTATTTGTGGAACGAGATTGTAAAATTATATAGCTGATAGGAAAGATCATGCTGATATTTTAACGAAAATGTTTGTCAAGGCAAGAAGAAAATTTGTAAGCTTCAAAAGTCTATATATTGATTTACACTTGCTAAAAGTGTGCCCTAAATGTCTCATAGGAATTTTTTTTCCAAGTTTAAATTCCTATCCAATAAGTTGTGCCCTAAACAGGGAGTTTTTTTTTTATATAAATTGATCATTTTTTAAAAACTAACAATAGCACTCAATATGAATTAGTGCAACAATCTTGATAAGAAAATTATAAGGGATGTAATATCCCAAATTTTACCCACAAATTATTTATTGAGTAAGGAAAGTATTCTCCTGCATTTACCATAAAATTTTAGAATTTTCTAAAGAAAATACATTTTACAAAATCTGGCTAGTATTTTTCATTTTCAATTTTAATGCCAAATTGTGCAAAATCTAAAAATATTTTATTTGGGTTATAGAGACAACCTAAGGTCGCTATCCAAAAAAATCATGAATTTTGTATTTGGTGTGGGGGCTTACCCGGATTGAGATCAACCAATCGGCGCAACGCTCGTGCTCTTGCCAACCGGTTGGAAACAATCCGAGCTTCCCACATATTTGTCCGGTGCTAGTTCCCAAGATCAACGCCTAGCACCCACATATTTGGCACCCGAGATGATTCATCATACATACACGATTGATAATGACATAAAAGTAGATTAAGAACTAGATTCATCCACTAGTATTACAAGTCCATGGTCGACCGGCCAAATATAATACATAGAGAGTAAAGAAACAGCGGAAATATCATGAGTCCAAAAGACGGAATTCGGTGTGCCATCATAACCCAAAAGGCAACCGACTGGGAGAAAGACCCAGATCACTCCTCTGAAAAGTTGTTAGCCCCCGTCTCGAAAAAGGAATCATCGGGAGTATCCTCATTACCTTGATCTAAACATGTTTAAATTGAGCAAACGATGAGTACACGTATGTACTCGTAAGACATTAGTGTATGGAAGTAGTTATACATGCAAGGCTATTCAAAGTAAAAAGCTTCTACTCTAGGTTTAATTCTTAGCATAAAGCAAGTTTCATTTGTAACCATGCATTTTGATAAACATCGACAGTATTGAAATGAGCATTTGAATAGAAACTACTAGTATGTAAAGTGTTTGAACAACCATCCATGACCCTCCATGGCCATAAATAGCATTCGGAACATAGCCAACCCACCAATACCTTACACTAACACACCATACCGCCATTTTTCCAAGTTATTTTACAAAACCAAAACCAAAGCACTATACTTGACATTATGTTTCGAAGCCGCTCTTGACCGTGAGCACGGCTAATCGATTAGATTTCAATCTCTGCAAAGAGTGTACACTTTACCCACATGACATATTCTAGCAATCATGTCAACCATGCAACGCGATACACAAGTATCCGTTTTGCTAGACTATGACAAAACTTTTCAATTAGCTAGAGCCCAACCTTACATTAGCCCGGGTATGACTATCCCTATTACGGCGGCAGAAACCACTCATAGTACATTTTAGTACTCATTGGGAACTCATCCCATCACTCTCGTTCTCCCCATAACAGGGCATAACCGTTGTATCGGGTTGCTTGGTCCCAACGCCTCGGTGAAGGGAGCACCCTCGAACGACACCACTCCCCCGATTCGTCCATACTACTCGGCCTACCAACATGTAAGGTTTAAACTCCCACTAATTTACTAAGTCAAGGCTACCCCATAACTAGCACATGTGGTTGTACCATTTAACTCAGTTAATAGTATCAAGTTTGGTCCTTAGGTAGACTCAGGCGAGAATCTCCCCCTAACTACGTGCAATTAGCAATCCCGCACATCTCAAACCTATCTCCTTGTACCGTATAAGCGGCCGCTTGTACGGTGCAAGCCAATCCATTGCACTTTCAGTTACACATAACTCGCCTGTCTAACTCATAACTTTTATTTTCATTTTTACTAACATATCGGTATCATTTATTGTCATATCCAATCTTTTCAAATTGTGTAAAGACTCAAGTCTATCATTCTACCCTTGTCTAAGCATGGCTAAGCATAAGTATTTAGTAATCGATTATACCCAAGTTTAATTTCATAGAATGAATAACCCTAACCTAGGGTTCAACAAGGTTCTCATGTCAATGTGAATAAGAAAATCCCACAACTTAGGCATATGACTACCATTTCCCACAATATAACATCTTTAAGGAATTTAAACACATGCATAATAGTTTGTCAAAGCAAAATAGACAATGTAAAGTATGGGATCAATATGATCAAGAGGAGGGTGCTTGCCTGTTTGCTCTTCTTCAAAGTTGTGTTCGGGGTTAAAGTCAGGGTCGTTATCCACAGATTCTGAAACGTCATCATCTAAGCGTTCGAACGATAAGAACCATGAAAAAAAGCAAATAACCATAAATCAAAATGGGGCAAAAGGAAATCAGATGCAAAACATCAAATTAAAACTCATTAAAAGAGCATGGCGATTTCGGAGATTTCATGCTATCACTTGTATAAGGTTTTATTTGCTATAAGGTTAAGTGAGGTTCTCTTACGTTCTTTCTACCTTCGTTCTTTCGATTTCAAGCAACTAAAATTTATGTATTTTAGTGTTTATATTTTCGAATTCAAGAAGCTAAAATTGTTTGGATTATAAAGATTAAGACTTTAGTGAAAGTGTTCATGTGAATAGTACTTATCCGTAAGCATATTTTTGTGCAAAAGTCAATTTATATGAGTTGGGTTTGTAGGATAGAGCTAGTGGTTATATCTACATGTTTATATGGGGATTCTAGTGACATAAACATTTTACCTTAGGGTTCATTAAATTTAACTATTCGAATACCAAGTTACTAACTTTCATGACAATTAGGCCTATTGTACTAATAGGATTCAGATGTAAAACAAGTCATTTATTAAATGTTTTCCCTTATTATGGTAGTACAAACATTATAGAATGGTTTTGAGCTATTCCCCCTAATTTTTGCATTTAGACGGGATAATCCAAGGGCGGTTGAAAAGGCTTAAGTGATTCCAATCTTTATGTGTTGCCGATGTCATTTTCACTTTACTATTGTGGTTGCACCTTAATATATTATACAATAGTCTTATAGGTATTGTTAGGGAAGGTCTTAATGAGTATTCCTAGGTTGGTTTTGCCACATTTTAAGCATTATTTGTGAAGCCATTCAATTAACCAAGCATTAGGGTCTCTCTTTTAACCATACATCCCTATGCAGCAACAATGAACATCAAGCCTCGGGGATGCAAAACAGAGAGCAAACCTAATCAAACTCATACAACAGCAATATATTAAAAGGTCCTAGAAACAAGTCTCATTGCAATCGGACCAAGATTAAGCAAAGTATGGTTATATCGGCATTTCTACGAATTGAATCATAACCATAGTAACGTTTAATGTAAACCAAGTCCAAATTCAATTTATCTCTACATATTTGGAAAGCATATGACCTAGGGATCATTTTTAAGTTGGTTCCAACAATTCGGAGATGTTTTGCATGTACATTGTATTTTACTTTTTCTTAAACTAAAGTGTCATTTTTGAGATCATTTGCGGTACATTAGGAAAAACTAAAATATTTCAACATAATCATAAACTTCAAGACTTTACACAATTTTAGGAAGTGGTTTCACTAATTTTGGAGCTGGGAAGCAAAAGATATAAGCAATTGAAGTTTGCTCGGCCAGGAAATCAAATGAAAATTGGAAAATACGCTTTCCTTTAAAGGAAACGTATTTTCCCGGATTACGCATTCATTAGCCTCTTCAAAAGAGACTGACGGGGCGTCCCCACCCGTTAGGGGCAGCGGGCAGAGGAGGGGCTCAGGGGCCTTGCCGACGATGCGACGGCGATGAAGCCGGCCGGGCAGCTGTGGGGTGAGTGAGGGGAGAGCGAAGCAAACCTGCTGGTGAGGTCGATTGGGGCCGAGCGGAGGCGAGGCAGTCCTGCGGCGGATGGTGGCGGCGCTCGGCGGAGGAGGCTGCTGGTAGGGAGGAAGAGAAGGAGTCAGGCACGGGCAAGGAGGGGGAAAAGGACCAGGGGCGAGGGGAACCTTGTGCTGCTGTCGATTTCCACGGAGGCGGCTCGGAGTTTCCTGGCGTAGTGCGGCCGGAGGTGGAGAAGGCGAAGCCTGCTGCGGCGGCGCTAAGGACTCCAAAGCAATTACTTGATTGGCAACTTCCCCCAATCTCGAATGCTCTGAAGAAATGGGGAACTCGACAGTGCTTGGAGCTGGCTCTTGGCAAGGTGAGCAAGGGGGGAGTAATAGAGTGATAGCCCGAGACAGAGAGGTGCAGGCGCGATCCAATGGTGGCCTAGGCAGAGGGGGCGAGGTGACATTGCCTAGGGTGCCACAACCGCGTGGCACGGGTGCTCTGTGCGCGGCATGGAAGCGAGTAGGGGAGAGAGGAGAGGACCAGGGCGACGCTGTGAGTCTAGGGATGGCATGGAGTGCTGGACGCTCGAGAGGGGCACGGGCGGAGGGCGCAATGCGCAAATGACAACGTACGGTGCTCAGGTTAGTGTACTGCTCCTGTCTTCAGACATCATCAATGCATTGTGCCAGTAACACACTGACATTCGCTTTACCCATTAATTGGTTCAGTGTGTTGTCGAGTTCAGGCCTTGCATTGGTGCAATGATATAGTGTAGGTCAGAGATGTCATCAGTGAGTGCTCTGAATTGCCAATTTATTGGCTGGCTCAAGAAGATTTGAATAGTGTCTAGTTGATAAGTCCTTTGGGTGAAATTTGATTGCATCTGTTCTAACTCAGTTTGGTAATGAATTGTTTAAATTGGAATTGCTAGCTCAAGACAATTTCATTAGCTCTAGTTAGTTCACCGACCCATCAAACCTTAATAGTGGATTGGTTCGAATAATTGAGAATTGCCTGAGTTAGTAATCTTTTATTTGAAGCTTAGGTTGCTCTTAACCTTGCTTGATTTGACAATGGGATGTTCAGTTTGGAATTACTCACATTGGATACTTTAATTTGCTAATGGAGTTTTAGATGCTTTAGGTACATTTGATCTTGCTCAAGGTGGTGTTTTACGTTGTCTTGGTCAGACATTGTATTGGTGCAAATTGTTTTGAATAACATCGAGTTGGTAGGTCTTTGGATGGAGTTTTGAATGCATCTGACATTGCACAGTAAGACAAAGAAATGCTTAAGTGCGGATTACTTGAAAATGACACTTCGCTAGCTAGTTGAAGTTCAAATGTTACAAACCTACCCTCCTTACAATAATCTCATCCTCGAGATTAGTTAGACTCGCTAAAGAAGTAAGGGAATTCGGTTCTAAGACGGTCTTCATGTTCCCATGTAGCTTCAGCTTCAGTATGATTACTCCATTGGACTTTGAGCATCTTGACGGTGTGATTGCGAGTGTGGCGCTCGGCTTCATCAAGGATGCAAATTGGATGCTTATGATAAGAAAGATCAGGTTGCAGATCAATGTTGTCCAGCGAAGTCATTTCAGTGGGAGCCCGAAGACACTTCTTCAGTTGGGACACGTGGAATACATCCTGTACATATGAGAGTTGAGGCGGTAGTTCAAGTTGATATGCCACTTCACCTCTTCTTGCAAGGATTTGGTATGGGCCGATATATCGCGGGGCCAATTTCCCACGGACCCGAAATCATCGAGTGCCGCGTAATGGTGAGACTTTGAGATAAACAAAGTCACCCACTTCAAAACTCAATTCGCGGCGATGGTTATCGGCGTAGCTCTTTTGTCGAGATTGAGCTTCTTTCAACCGATCTCGAATTAGATTGACATGGTCCTCAACTTCTTCAATTATCACTGGACCAAAGAATTGACTTTCACCAACCTCGGACCAAAACAGAGGTGTTCTGCACTTTCTCCCATAAAGTGCATCGAAAGGTGACATTTGGAGACTCGCTTGGTAGTTATTGTTGTAGGAGAACTCGGCAAAAGCTAAGCATTTCCCCCATTTTGTGTTGTAGGATAGCACACAAGCTCTCAACATGTCCTCCAAAATTTGATTTGTTCTCTCAGTCTATCCACTTGTCTAGGGATGATAGGTTGTACTGAAGAATAGCTTGGTTCCGAGGAGCTCATGCAAGCTCTCCCAAAACTGAGAAGTGAATTGCGGACCATGATTAGAGACGATGACCTTTGGGATACTGTGAAGTCAAACAATATTGTTCATGTAGAGTTCAGCAAGTTTAGCTCCATTGTAGTTGATGCGTACAGGAATAAAGTGAGGCACTTTAGTCAAACGGTCGACAATAACCCATATGGAGTCATGACTGTTGGACGACTTTGGTAGGCCAGTGATGAAGTCCATGCTTATTTCATCCCACTTCCACTCGGGAATCTTGAGGGGTTGGAGCATTGTTGCAGGTCGCTGATGCTCTGCTTTTACGTGCTGGCACACGTCACAAATAGCAACATACGCGGCAACGTCTCTTTTCATACCAAGCCACCAGTACTTTTCACGTAGGTCTTGGTACATCTTGGTATTCCCAGGAAGGATAGAAAGTGGAGACTCATGGGCTTCTTTTAAGATCACCTCTTTGATTTCTTGGTCGTCCGGAATATATATTTGTTGTCCATGCATGACCAATCCATCAGCATTCTCAGAAAATTCTAATGGTGTGCCTTCTTTTAACTTGCACTTTATCTCAGCCACTCCATCTTTGAGCTAGACGGCTTTAATTTCAGACTCTAAAGTTGGCTGAAGGGTCAATGCTGCAATATACCCCTTTTCAACCACTTCCAAGTTAAGTCTATAATATTTTCGAGAATTTTTTCAAGATTTATAGTCCCTTTGCTATTTTATCTTTCGCGCTCTTTCCTCAAAATACTATTCAAATTCAAATGATCCATCCCGGTATCTTTCAAATTCCTCAGCTCATCCAAAAACCTCGAAACCAATTTCATTTGGTTCCAAATAATCCATAGTATTTTTGAGAATTTTTCTAGGATTTTTAGATCCTTTTTGCTATTTGATCTCTCGCGCCTCAAAATCAACACTATTCATGGGGCCACTTGTCATCTCGCACTATGGCATCATCTTCCTCATACGATTCCAGATAACAGAGAGGTCCATTTCCTCCCGTTCATGGCAATCAAATTTCCAATCACCATAACTCCCTCATTACTCCACCAATTCACTCAAGGTTTGATCCGTTGCGAAGGTATTGATGAGGAGAATCAATTCCCTGGCATCCCTCTCTCCAAATTCCTTTGAAACTGTCGCATTTAGCAATAAAACCTAAATCAATGTTTTTGCTCTAACTCCACTGTTTCTCCGTCTTTTTGAGGACTTCCACTTCCTATAACTTCGTTTCATCCCCCTCTACACCGTGCTCACCTTGCCTCTCCGATCTCTCAACTATTTCCTCTCCAAATTTTGCGAAACCATCGCCGGACGTCCACCATTGACATTGTCGTGTCATCTTTTGATCCGATAAGTCATTTGCAAATCCGTTCGCATCATCTTGTGCGTCTCCTCGCCACGAACAAAAGCCCTCAAGAAATTTTGGATTTCGTTGTAGGACGGCAACAAATTTCATGTTTGAAGTTGCCGGTTGGAGCTATGTTCATCATGGATTCCTCTCAATCTAGTAATTCCCTTCAAAATCCGATACCACCGTTGTGTTCGCGTCATCGAGACCTTGCCAGTGCTCACCTTCTTCAACCCTACCCCCTCCAGTTTTCCTTCCCCACGCTAACCCTCTCTCTGGAGTTCATGCGTTGGTTCTAGAGCGATGGGTACCGTAGCTACGACAAAAGTACTGTAGCTACATTAGCTTTTTCTTTTTTTGATTTTCTTTCCAATCCAACTTTGAAATGCTCGTTCTCTTCCATCGTAACTATGAATCAAGTGATTCAAATTCCTTAATTCATCTAAAATCACTCTCTATGTGCCAGTACTAATTTTATAATTTTTAGATTTATTTTATTTTATTTATTTTTTGCTCCGTTTTGTGCGTAGTCGAAGAAGCCGTTGTCGCCACCGAAGAAAGTTTAGTCCAGTAGAGCGACGTGTATCTCCTCGTCAGCGAAGGCAAGTCTCCTTGACGCATGTTGGTCCCATGATTTATAAATGTTTTACAATGTTTTACAAATTGCATTGCTATTTATCTAAAAAGGATGATGTTAACGTTAGGCGGTTGGTTATACCTATTGTTTAGACCTCCTTGATATATATTGTTATCTATGATCCTTTGTCACCCTAGCACAGTAATCCACCATAATAAATACTTTTGAGTAAATATTCTTTGATTAGGAGAATAACTATTTGGATGACATTTTGGATGGAACAAAAAATATAGATTGTAAATTGGAGTTAGTTGAATATTAGTGTTGATATGAGGGTAGTTATTATGAAATTGATCTATGAATGGTAATTTGGATCTAGAACCAAGTATAAGTAGAGTTTCTTTGAATATTAGTGGATGTTAGAGAAATAGTATAGAGACGTTGATTCAGTGAAAATGATGATTAAAGAAAGAATTTGGGGTTACTTAACAAATCATAGCGTTAATTTTGGTGGGCTAGTTGATTAGTGTACAATGCATATATTTTATGTGGAAATAGCATGGGAATGGAAATTGTATAGGTTGGATGCCTTGGGTTGATAAAATAGTATCAAAGAAGATTTGGAGTTAGAAAATATTATGAGTAAAGTAAATTGGATTATTAGGGCTTGTTAGGAAAATTTATTTAGGGATTGACTAAGAAATGGATGATTATTGAAATATGGTCTCGCGATAACCATTTATGTGGAAATCTGAATAATGCAGAATAAGTGTGATTTATTTAGTCAATTTGGTATCATTGGTTATGGAAACCACTATTGTCGATGAATTAATGAAATCTTGGTTTTATGGAATCCTTCTTAGAAGATGCTTGAGGTTGAGAATATGAAATATTCTTTGTGAATTAAGTAGATTACAAGATTAATCGATGAATAGATGATGGATAAACAATAGTGTGACTTATATTTTGAGGAAACTATTTCTTATACTGTAACACCCCGGCATTTAATATGCCCGAATGCTACCAAACATAGACTAATCAACCTCTAAATACCACAATTACATGTAAATTACAGCAAAGGAGCAAATACTAATACCGAAAATTTCGGCAGCATCTCCTTTGTTTTTCCATGAATTGAAGTAACAACAATCTTAACATATCAAGATAGCATAAAGAACGATAGCAATAACTTGAGAAAACAGGAATTTCAGCCATCATACAGCTAAGGATATAAGCCTATCTGTCTCATGTCAAATATGAACTAATCATTTACTCATGGCAACCAACAAGCATCAACACCACAGTTTAGTTCAGTGAATTAACCATCACAATTAAAGGAAGGAACATGTCATTGTTTATATGTGTGATGCTAAGTGATGACGTGTGACTAGCTCCCTTTTCCGCATGCTGGTTTCATGGTACCTAAGAAAAACAACATAAACACAAGCGTGAGTTCATCACTCAGCAAGTATATTGCAATGGAACAAGAAAATACATTCCAATACATTCATCACTGTAATACCCCGGCATTTAATATGCCCGAATGCTACCAAATATAGGCTAAACAACACCTAAATACCACTAATAAAGACAAATTACAGCAAAGGAGCAAATGCTAAAACCGAAAATTTCGGCAGCATCTCCTTTGTTTTAACATGATTTGAGACAATAGCAATAATAGGCAAATAATATCATATCATAAGACATCTAAAGAAGCAATGTAAATGGATATAGCATCAACATAAGGCAATAATATCAAGTTCAACCACTCCATAAACTATAACGAAGCAAATAAGGGACCCGACCACAATTTAATCCATACACCAAGATTAATGGCACTATTATTAAGGTCATGACTCAAAATTTGGTAAATGTGACTGGAACTACGTGAAGATGTGTAGCTAATGCCCTTTCCCACATGCCGGTGTCATGGTACCTAAAAAAAAACAACATAAACACAAGCGTGAGTTCATCACTCAGCAAGTATATTGCAATGGTACAAAAGAAACAATTTCATGGCTACAACAACTCACATCATGTCTATCATCTCATTCATGACCACATATCATTTTCATCATCATTATGTATGCAATGCGATGCGATGCTCATGTCTCCTTGGAAACTCATACCGGTATGGTTGAGTACACACCCGTCGGCGTGCACCCTCTCCCCCCTTCCATGCCGAAGATGGAGGGTGCCTACTCCTCGCTTCCAAACACCGCGGTGGATAGAATCACGATGTAGGACTTACTCATTGGCTCTCCGGATTAGTCATAACTTTCTCACCGACCTTCCCCGGACTAGTTATGTCTTTATCACCGCCCGGGCCATATAACATGCCATGTATGCAAACATGCCAACATCATAAATAACTTGTACACTAACACATGGCATCATAACATAATAAACATATCCATCATATCATTGGCAATCATTAAAGCATAGCAAGTGATCATATCATATAATCAATTTCATCTAGTCTTAACTAGCAACCTACAAACCGCTGTCCATTACAATACACTTGCCTCAACCACGGGCGTCGGATTGGCGAGAAGTAGAAGGCACTCCCGGGGTCACACCACCTGCACATAGGTACCACACACTCACAAACATGTCCACAAAATAGTACGCAAACCCTCATCTACCCCGACATTGCCAACTACTTGCAAAACCCAAAAACAGAGGTTCTGTCCCGTCGGTACAGCAGCCTTCCAAAAGGCATAATTCGGGTTCTAAGACTCCGAATCAATTAAACGAGTACATCCTCATGTAGCTTAGGAAATTTTCTAACTTTTTCTAAGTATATGGAAAAGCGTATTCGGAATGTAAAGTTGTTTAATCTAAAAAATACCGTGATCTGTTCCAATCACGTCACAGATTTTAACACGCTCGGTAAAACAGCCATAGCTTTCAAACGGCTGATCGGAATTACGCGTTCTTTATACCCACTGAAAGGTATTCAAAATTACCTACAACTTCTTCATCAGGCAGCCGACCAAATTCAGACTCTAAATTGACGAAAACCCAAACCCTAGGTAGACTGCTCATGCTGCCCGAAACAGAGAACGTGGCAACTTCTAGATTTCATCTAATCTACTCAATTCCAGCACCACCAATTGATCTAAAAACATGATATTAACCCTTAGAACAGAACCTAGACCAACCCCAAGGATCCCTGTGGCCATACCTTCGCTCGACGAACAAAAACCCAACGAATCTCCTCCCGGTTCGCGCGATCTCCTTCCTTGCTCCAAATCCACCGGATCTCCTCGTCGCGGAGCGCTCCAATGGACGGATCTGCGGGGTGGTGAGGTGGAGAACTCCCCTAGGGGCAGCAAGGGAGGTGGAGAGGGGAGGAGAGGGGTGGTGGCGCCATGGGGGAAGATGGAGAGGAAGGGGAAGGGTGGAGGCGCATGGGGGGGGCTAGGGGGTGGCGGAGAGGGAGTGGGGGGCGCACCAAGGGGTGGGGGCCAGATTTGGCTGCCCAAAAGTCCCCCCTTGGGCCCAAACACTTCCACCGGAGGCCCAACTCAACCCCCAAGGCCCAAAGTCCCCCGGAGAGGCCCAAACACCCGAAAACGGCCCAAAAACACGCTATAAACGGCATAACGTGAAGTTTTAACCTCCATTTTCGCATTTTATAAAGTTTTTGACCTCAACATTCATATTTTATAAGATATGACACTCCGTGGTGTTACAATCACCACTTTTCACATACGACATCATACACATCTCATATTCATAGTGTAAGCATATCATTGACATCATCATATATCATCATCATATAACATCCTCATATAATGCAATGCAATGCGATGCACATATCTCCTGGAAACTCATACCGGTATGGTTGAGTACACACTCGTCGGTGTGCACCCTCTCCCCCCTTCCATCCCGAAGATGGAGGGTGCTGTGACACTACAGGATGTCGAGACACCGTAAAAAGGTGAAATTAGAGAATGCTGTCACACAGAGTGTCGTAACCTTATAAAATATGAATGTTGAGCTCAAAAACATTATGAAATATGGAATTGGAGGATGGAACCATACGGTATGAGGTTTATTTGCGTTTCCGGACCGTTTCCGGGAGTTTGGGCCTAAGAGAAGGGGTTGTGGGCTTTGGTGGGATGGAGTATGAGTCCATTTAGGACTAGGATTCCTGTTTGGGCTGGTTAATAGGGGTCCCCCCTGCCCTAGCTTGCGCCCCCACTAGCCCCTTGTGCGCCCCCACCACCCCCCTTGTGCCCTAGCCGCCCCACCTCCTTCTCCCCTTGGCCATGCGCCCCCTCCCCCATTGCCCCCATTGCTCCCCACCTCTCCACCAGCTATTCTCCACCCCTTGCTGCCCTAGGGTAGCCTCTCCACCCCTACACCTCGAAGATCCGTCCATTGGAGCGAGGAGCGAGGAGCGATCCGGGAGGAGATCTATTGGGTTTTCGTGCGTCGGGCGAAGGTATGGCTATGGGACTCCTTGGGGTTGGGCTAGGTACTGTTCTAAGGATCATTATCATGTTTTAAAATCAATTAGTGGTGCTGGAATTGAGTAGATTAGATGAAATCTAGAAGTTGTCACGTTCTCTGTTTCGGACATCATGAGCAGTCGACCTAGGGTTTGGTTTTTCGCCAATTTAGATTCCGAATTTCGACGGCCGCCTGTTGAAGAAGTTGTAGGTAATTTCAATATCTTTCCGTGGGTATAAAGAACGTCCAATTCCGATCAGCCGTTTGAAAGTTATGGCTTTTTTACCGAGCGTGTTAAAATCTGTGACGTGATTGGAATAGATCACGGTATTCTGTAGATTAAACCACTTTAGAGTCCGAATCAGTCTTTCCATATACTTACAAAAAGTTAGGAAATTTCCTAAGCTACGTGAAGATGTACTCGTTTAATTGATTCGGAGTCCCAGAACCCAAGTTATGCCTTTTGGAAGGCTGCTGTCCCGATGGGACAGAACCTTTGTTTTTGGGTTTTGCGAGTAGTTGGCAATGTCGGGGTAGATGAGGGTTTGCGTACTGTTTTGTGGACATGATTGTTAGTGTGTGGTACCTTTGTGCAGGTGGTGTGACCCCGGGAGTGCCTTCTACTTCCCGCAAATCCGTTGCCCGTGGTTGAGGCAAGTGTATTGTAATGGATATCGGTTTGTAGGTTGCTTGTTAAGAATAGATGAAATTGATTATATGATATGATCATTTGCCATGCTTTAATGATTGCCAATGATATGATGAACATGCTTATTATGTTATGATGCCATATGTTAATGTACAAGTTAATTATGATGATGGCATATTTGCATACATGGCATGTTACATGGCCCGGGCGGTGAGAAAGTCATAACTAGTCCGGGGAAGGTCGGTAAGAAAGTTATGACTATTCCGGAGAGCCAATGAGTAAGTCATACATCGTGATTCCATTCACCGCGGTGAACGGAAGCGAGGAGTAGGCACCCTCCATCTTCGAAATGGAAGGGGGGAGAGGGTGCACACCGACGGGTGTGTACTCAACCATACCGGTATGAGTTTCCAAGGAGACATGAGCATCGCATTGCATTGCATACATAATGATGATGATAATGATATGTGATCATGAATGAGATGGTTTACATGATGTGAGATATTATTGCCATGTAATTGTTCTTGTTATACCATTGCAATATGCTTACTGAGTTTTGAACTCACGCTTGTGTTTTCTTGTTGTTTTAGGTACCATGAGACCGACATGCGGGGAAGGGAAATAGTGACACTTCCGCACGTAGCTTCACTCATTTGATTCCACAAGTCATTCAATTAGTTTTTGATAATAAACCGCGTGTGATGATTATTGCTTTAAGGTTTAGCTTTGCTATATGAGAGTCTTATTGTCCATTTGACTCTTGGAGACATTAAATGCTCGAAACTAGACTTATATTGTTGTTAAGTCTTTAATTATTGCTGTTTTAGTTGTCTCTCATATTGCCTTATATTGCTATGCTGTTGTTGCTCCTTCAAATCATGTTAAAACAAAGGAGATGCTGCCGAAATCTCGGGTTTTAGCATTTACTCCTTTGCTGTAATTTACCTTAATTCATGGTATTTAGATGTTGTTTAGCTTGTGTTTGGTAGCATTCAGTCATATCAAATGCCGGGGTGTTACAGTTGGTACCAGAGCGCGCTGTAGGTCCTTGGAATGTGTATTTTTAGTGTCATACCTTAGGTTACAAATAAAATGTGATGTGGGATAACTTAGAAACATGGCTTAGGTTTTAACTAAAATTTTGTCATAGGATAGCAACATTAAAACTTGCAAAAGTGGTATAACTAATCTAAAATTTGACACACATGGATGCATAGTAGGAAACGGTACGGGTATCGTTGTTTACACTTAAATATTGTATTTAAGCCTTGTTGCTAAATGCTTATTATGTTATGATGCCATGTGTTAATGTACAAGTTAATTATGATGATGGCATATTTGCATGCATGGCATGTTACATGGCCCGGGCGGTGAGAAAGTCATAACTAGTCCGGGGAAGGTTGGTGAGAAAGTTATGACTATTCCGGAGTGCCAATGAGTAAGTCCTACATCGTGATTCCATTCACCGCGGTGAACGGAAGCGAGGAGTAGGCACCCTCCATCTTCGGGATGGAAGGGGGGAGAGGGTGCACACCGACGGGTGTGTACTCAACCATACCGGTATGAGTTTCCAAGGAGACATGAGCATCGCATTGCATTGCATACATAATGATGATGATAATGATATGTGATCATGAATGAGATGGTTTACATGATGTGAGATATTATTGCCATGTAATTGTTCTTGTTATACCATTGCAATATGCTTGCTGAGTTTTGAACTCACGCTTGTGTTTTCTTATTGTTTTAGGTACCATGAGACCGGCATGCAGGGAAGGGAAATAGTCACACTTCCGCACGTAGCTTCACTCATTTGATTCCACAAGTCATTCAATTAGTTTTTGATAATAAAGTGCGTGTGATGATTATTGCTTTAATGTTTAGCTTTGCTATATGAGAGTCTTATGTTCGTTTGACTCTTGGAGACATTAAATGCTTGAAACTAGACTTATATTGTTGTTAAATCTTTAATTATTGCTTTTTTAGTTGTCTCTCATATTGCCTTATATTGCTATGCTGTTGTTGCTCCTTCAAATCATGTTAAAACAAAGGAGATGCTGTCGAAATCTCGGGTTTAGCATTTACTCCTTTGCTGTAATTTACCTTAATTCATGGTATTTAGATGTTGTTTAGCTTGTGTTTGGTAGCATTCAGGCATATTAAATGCCCTATGGGAGCCCCTCACCTTGCCATCCCGCTGTTTTCACCATTGGAGCACTCCGCGACGAGGAGATCCGGTGGATTTGGAGCGAGGAAGGAGATCGGGTGAATCCGGGAGGAGCTTCGTCGGTCTATCGTTCGTCGGGCGAAGGTATGGCTAGGGGAATCCTTGGGGATGGCCTAGGTACTACTATAGAGGGGGATTTGATGCTTTTAGATCAAGGGGTAGTGCTTTGATTGGGTAGATTAGATGAAAACTAGAGTTTGCCACGTTCTCTGTTTCGGGCAGATTATGCAGTCGACCTAGGGCTTCAGTTTTTGCAATTTTAGAATCGGAATTTGGTCGTCCACCTGTTGAAGAAGTTGTAGGTAACTTCAATAACTTTAGGTGCACATAAAGAACGTCCAATTCCGCCTAGCCGTTTGAATGTTATGCTCGATTTACCGAACGTGTTCAAATCTGTGACGTAGCTGGGACATAACGTAGAGTTTTGTAGATTAGACAACTTTATACTCTAAATCTGCTTTTCCATATACTTAGAAAAAGTTAGGAAATTTCCTAAGATACGCGAGGATGTACTCATTTAATCGATTCGGAGTCCTAGAACTAATGTTATGCTAGATTGGAGTCTGCTGTCCCGGGGGGGGGGGACAGATTCTCTGTTTTTCGTTTTCGGGAGTAGTTTGCGAAATCGGGGTAGGTGGGTGATGGCGTACTGTTTTGTGGGCACGTGGTGATTGTGTGGCATCTATGTGCTGGTGGTGTGACCCCGGGAGTGCCCTCCTCATCCCGCCAATCCGTCGCCCGAGGTTAAGGCAAGTGTATTGGGATGGGTAGCATGTGGTTTATTTGCTTGTCTTGACTAGATGAAATTGATTCCATGTTATGCTATCTTGTCATGCTTAGTGTTTTCCATGATATGATAAAAAGGGCATGTTAAGATGCTATACAATGGTTTATGGTTAATGATTATGGCATATGTTGCATACATGGCATGAAACTTGGCCCGGTCAGTGAGAACGTCATAACTATTTCGGTAAGGTCGGTGAGAAAGTTATGACTAATCCGAAGCACCATTGATGTAAGACCTACCTCGTGATTCCACCACACGGTGAGTGGAAGCGAGGAGTAGGCACCCTGCATCTACGGGATGGAAGGGGGACGTGGGCGCACGTCGACGGGTGTGCACTCGGCAATATCGGTATTTGCGTCGAGGAGACATGTGGATTGCATTGCATTGCATACATGATGATGATGATGATGAAATGATTTCAATGAGGTTGAGGTATGAATATGATGTTGCATATGATGTATGACTTAATCATGATGTTAAGTTTGTTATGTAGTGATGATAATATTGAATTGTTCTGTATGACCCATTGCAATATCTTGCTGAGTGATGAACTCACGCTTGTGTTTTATGTTGTTTTAGGTACCATGACACCGGCATGTGGGAAGGGGCATTAGCTACACATCTTCACGTAGTTCCAGTCACATTTACCAATTTGAATCATGATCATAATAAGTGCCATGAACTTGGTGTATAGAATAGTTTAGTGTGCTTGTGATCCTTATTTGCTTCGTTATAGTTTATGGAGTGGTTGGACTTGATATTATTGCCTTATGTTGTTGTTATATCCATTTACATTGCTTCTTTAGATGACTTATGATATGATAATACTTGCCTGTTATTGCTATTGTCTCAAATCATGTTAAAATGAAGGAGATGCTGCCGAAAATTTTTCGGTTTTTAGCATTTGCTTCTTTTGCTGTAATTTGTATTTATTAGTGGTATTTAGGCGATGTTTAGTCTATGTTTGGTAGCATTCAGGCATACTAGATGCCGGGGTGTTACAAAAGAACATCTAATGTGAGTGTGCTCATGATAGTACATTCTTGTATAGATGTTACTTTCATCTCCCACACTGACATGTCCAAAGCACTAAGCAATTGTCTAGCATTAGCGGCATTAGTGTAGTTAACTCCAATGGCACGTAGATTTCTAAAAATTTTATTAAAACGTGCAAAAAAAGTCATCTACAAACTCACCCAGTTTCATCTCAAAGTGCATCTATTCCTTTTTGTAGATGTCTTGGCGAACCTCTTTGACAGTGTTAGAACCCTCATGGTAATCACAAATAGATTTCCACATGTCATATGCGGATCGAAGATGAACCACACGATCAAAGTCGCTGCGTCCCAAGCCTTGGATGATCAAGTTTCGTGCCTTGCTATTTGCTTCAACATGTGCACGATTGGCGTCGTTAACATTGTCGTTCTCGGGAACTTCATATGGCTTGTAAACCCTCTCCCAAATCGCGAAGCCTTGTGCTTAGATGAACGCTTCCATCTTGGCCTTCAAAAACTGAAAATCAACACCAACAAACAGACAGGGTTTTGTCGAATAGCGATCCATTTGTCTAATCACCAGTTAAGGTAGATTAGAAAAACCTTACTTTGATTCCACTTGTAGGATCAAAGTATACGAATATAGCAATCAGAGGGGGGGTGAATGATTGTATGGTAGCTAAAACCAAATTTTTGATCTATTAAAATGTCGGGACCCGAATTTGCAAATCCGGACCCTCTGTGTATTCAGCACTAGTCTAGGATCACGCTAGTGCACACAGTCTCAACATAGATGAATATCACAATCATACACAGCGGAATAGTAAAAGTAACTCAATAATAGAATATAAACTATTGAGCGACCTTAAGGTCAACCTTACATTTGTGAAACCCTGACGGCTTCAACTCCAAATAAGCAAAGAATGAACGAAGAACGTCGGTGAATCCCATCAATACGCCACAGCAAATCGACAGGGTTCGACTCTAGATAATCGCCTTCTCACTTTAACTTCTTCTTCTTCGACGATGTAGACTTTTGCTCACCTGGTGATTGTTTGTTTGCAAGGGGTGAGTACATGAAGCACTCAAAGCAAGTCATGCACGTAATGCAAGTCTAATAACTATATGCATGGCTTATTCCAAATGACAGTCAAGGGGTTATTTTGCAATAAACAAGATTTCACAAACATTCATAATAGATTGTAAAGCGGTAAAAACAGATAATAATAGTAATAATTTCACAGCTTGTTTCAAAAGTAAATCACTCCACATCCTTAACCAATTATCACTTTTCCATAGGCAACCGCCTCCAAACCCAAGTTTACTTTTGAGAAAATCTAACCCTTGACTCAGTAATCCCGAGCATTGTCCAAGATCGTGGACTCGGCTATTCGAATAGATTTTACACTGCAGAGGTTATACACTTTACCCACAAGATACAATCCACTCACCACGTCACCGTGAATCGCCATACAAGAGTATGCGAATGAGCGATCATAACAAAGCCTTCTAAGCCTCAAACAACACAGTGGTCCTCTCCTGTTCAGTGCTCTACACCATCCCTTCCCTTAGCCAAGGCGAAGTATGGGACCAACACACCGTTAGATGGGTATCCGGCCACGACCACGATACGCCTCCCGCACAATCACACAAACGGTGTAATTGACACCCGAGGCTCCACAAGTGAGTCCTTAGCGACTTAGTCAACTAGGGCCGCCCCATTCCAGCCATGTGGTTGTCACGATTGACTCAGTTCAAAGGCTTGCAAGGTTAAGTCCTTAGGGTGACCAGGGCAAGACTACCCGAAGAACCAAATCAACATCCCCAATGCCACAATCGCCCACCTGACATTACTCTTGCCACATGCCCCGAATAAATCGCTTATCAAACCCCGCTTGATTACCATGCACCACGTGCCATCAACATCACATGATACTTTTCCAAAACAGTTCAATATATCATTAAGTCAATATTAGCATTTGATTATCCAAAATCATGTCATGAGCACGTAGTAGGTCTAAGCAAAGATACTACAACGATCTAAACCCATGTTGGCAATTTAATAATGTCCAACTAGTAAACCACAACTAGGGTGACAAAGGGTCATGGCACATACTTAAGTAATCAAGGTGTCATATAGCAAATTGGTATTTATCTAACCCCATGTTTAAACAAAGTATCTTTCTAATTGAACTAGCATGCAATAGTTTAAATCAAAATAGATTTCAAATAGGATCAACATGGTCAAAGCACAACTTGCCTGGCCCTTGCAAACTTTAATTCTTTTACTCTTTATCCTTGATCCTTGGTCCTCGACCTTCAACTTCCACTTTCTCGATCCTCACTGCTCGAACGACTTCCTGACGACACGCCTAACGATTAAGGAAGAAGCAAATACAAACCAATTCAAAAGACAAATCAAGTAAACTCCAAATTAAGAACGAACAAAGATTGGGCACAACGGCTTGGGAGAGATTTGGGAACTTGAACGGATTAGATCGAAGAGTTGACAAAAGAGAACGGGCTTTCGGCAAAACACCGAAAGGGAAAGATTAATAATCGAAAGAAAGAATAATATTCAAGAATATTTCTTCCGGTTATTATCTTGATTGGACAGATAGCGACATATGGGCACTCGATCTATAGACCGGGTCCATAAGGATATGTTAGTTCGCTGAACTAAATCGATTCTTGAAGTTGACTTTGTTGACCGAACGGACACAATCAAACAAAAGAGAGACGGATAGATCGGGCACAGGGTATGACAGATGGCCAATGGTCTATCGACCAAGTCCACGAAGGAATTCTCGATTAAAGGCAGATTAGGTCTTCAGGATAAGACAAGACAAGCGCCTTACCACGGTTGAGACAACGGAAAAGATTGCAAAGATAACAACGCTGCTCACGATAAACTTAGTTCATCAAACCGGTCTTAGGTTAGGGTTTTGATTCGCTTGAAGATGATATGACGATGAGACTAGGCTCACGCCATGATGATAGAACAGATAAAGGCATCGCGACTAAGGTTTGTGCATGAATGCACGCATGGCGACAACGCAGGCGAAGAGAGCCAATTGTTAACGGCGAAACGTTAACGAGGAACGTTAACGACTAAACGTTAACGACGGAGCGCTAACGATGCAGCGCTAACGATGAAACGTTAACGGAGGAACATTAACGAGCGCACGACAAAACGTTAACGGCAAGACGTTATCGACGAGCGCAACGATGCAGTGTTAACGTGAAACATTGTCGGCAAAACGTTAGCGGAGGAACGCACTAACGCACTAAGAACGTTAACGGGAAACGCACGCGAACGCACCCGAGCGCATCGTACAAACGCACCCGCAAAACGTTAACAGGAAACGCACCGCGAACGCACCCGTGGAGGTCAACAATGATAGGAGACTTCATGAAGCGGTAGCGACCGCCGGTGCAACGACATGGCCGCGAGAACGCTACCAAGGACGGCTAATCGCGCGCGAACCGGCGCACGGCCAGGTTGAAAGACGACGTTTAGGCCGGAATCGGGCTTCTCGCAAACGGAGACCAAAAGAACTCTAAAGATGGACCAAAACAGTACAATATGATCCACCGGACGCGACAACACGGCCGAGCGATCCAAAATAACCGGCGCAAAAGAGACGCGCGACGGCAAACGGTGGCCTAAATATATAAAAAATTCCGGAGGATGGGATGGCAAAGGGAGAATGTCTACCGCGAGAACGCGCGAGACGATCTCAACGGTATAGGCGGATTTTGGCGCGCTCTTCCGGATTAATCACAAACCGGGCGACAACGGGTTTCGATCAAAACTTTGGACGGCCATAACTTCTAGAATAATGACCGAACTTAACGAAATTTGACCGAGAGCTAGATGGGACCAAGAGGCACACCGTGACGCAGGTGGCTCAAGAAATACCTTCTGGAACAGCGGGGACGCGCGAGGAAGTTTGCCGCTGTCCGAACGCAGTCGAACGGAGAAATTAATTTGCTGCGCCAAATCCAGAGGGCAAAACCTTGGGGCAAGATGTGCATCCTGTAGAGGACATCCCCAGGAGTCTACACAAAAAATTTCACCGTCAAACTCGAAAAATTGAGGGAGTTATGGCCTCGGCAAGATTCGAGATTGAAACGGCCGTAACTTTTGATCCCGTGGACCAAATTGGCTGAATTTTGGACAGCAAGTAGATGGTACCTTGTGGCACACCACGGAGAAGACGGATCTCGAAAAGAGTCGACGAGTTGCCCGGGACGCGGCTCCAAAGTTCGGCCGACGTTGGGCGACGTTCAGGCGACATTGGATGGATCCCGGAGTTTTGGAGATGATCCGGAGGTTGTATATCCGTGGAGAGGTCTAGGGGCACTTATATAGGTTTGGGGAAGAGGCTAGATCAAGAAAAATCAAGTTTGGACGCGTTTGGAGGTGTTTGGGTCGGTTTGGGCATTTTATCGAGCACTTACCGTGCGTGGCTCGGACTGGGGGTGATGTGGCGCAACTGGAGGGCTACACATGGCTGCGGTGGGGTGGCTGGGCTGGTTGGCGCTGCGTGGGCCGGGCGGAGGAGCGCGCCTGCGGGAGGGAGCGGCCGGACGGCTGGCGCCGCCCACGCGGCGCAGGCCGAGAGGAGGCTGGCTTGCCACGTGGCTCAAAGTGGAGCCGGGCGAGGCGTGGAGGCGAGCGGCGGGCCGGCGTTGGGCCGGACGAAGAGAGGAGAGAGATTGAGGTCCAAAGCCATTATTAGAATTTCCAGTATTTACCAATTTAAATAAATCCAACAATTCAAATAAATAGTTTGAGGCAATAAAAAATACCAGAAAAATTCTAGAAAAATTCCAGAAAATATTTTGAGACATTTCCAACTCAAATAAAATATTTCTAACAAAACTTATATAAACTTTTCCAAATAATTAATTAATTCCGAATGAAAGGCTTAGTTTAAATTAATTCCAAATAAATCCGATAAATAGCAAACGATCTCTGAAAAATCTCAAAAATTACAGAAGAACTTCTTGAAGCACAAGGAATCCAAATAAAATTAAATAAATTTTATTTGAGGTTTAGAATAATTAAATTAAATTATTTTAGCTTTTAGAAAAATTCAAATCAAGTTTTATAAACGCGAGAAAATCAACTAAAATTTTTGGGAAGCTAAACAAAACCAAAATTTTTGAAAACCCAAATTTTGGGATGTTACAAATCTACCCCCCTTAACAGAATCTCGTCCCCGAGATTCAGGGCTGACTATAGAATTAGGTTCAGGGGGACTCAACTCTTGAGCTTCCTCGAACTTCCAAGCAATCAGACTGGACAGGGTCGCTTCGAACAAACACTTGGTAACATCCAAATTTTTGCAGTCGCTTCCTTGCGGATGAGATCCTCTTACAAGTTCACCGACTCAACAAGGTCTACTTTTCTACCACACGAGGCACTTCTTCTACGGAAAATCTTGATACTAACTTTGTTTCGGAAATCTTGAACATCTTCTGCACTCATGCTGACGTTTCTGGTAACTCCATTGATAGACTCCTTGCTTCTGTTCCTAAACACTTGATTTTCCGCTTCTTCTAGAAATTGGACAAGCTGTATCTGACAACAAAGCTTATATGCAATTACGCAGTCTTCATCAAGACTTGAACGGCATTCCTGTTGGTCCGCACTATCTTTGCTCGCTTGATTCTTCAAAGATTGATTGGAATTCTCAGATCAATCGAATACTCCTTAACAATTCACTTTCTGACGCAAGTGTCTCGGTAGGGGTAGGACTAGGATTGAAGTGGGCAGGTATAACACCTTTTCTCCTAGGACAACTATTAGCAAAGTGTCCTGGCTCATTGCATCCAAGCAACACTTGACCGACATCCGCTGGCTTTCTCCGACATGGCACTAATCTTGGTAGGGCGTAGCCGAGATCGATGCGATCCGCAGCGATCACTTTCTTCTAAGGATAGTGGTTAGCAAAATATTCGCGGATGACAGCATAGCGAACTCTAGAGAGCAGGCTTCTTTCTTGAGAACGCTTTCACCAGGTTGGTGTTATGGAAACTCTAACCATCGCATGGCTAATGTGAAGGTGTCTCTAACAAAGCCTGAGCAAGATGGCAACTAAATTGTTGAGGGTACTCCTCATTCGCAGTGGTCCTTCTTGACAAACTTTCCGACGCTATGTGGTCTTCCAATTCCTTGCACTCATTTTTCAAAGTTAAGGCCTTTGTTAACCAATTCTTCTTGCTTCAACCGACTCCTTAAGCAAGTTGCTTCCATGGCCTTACCATTCACTTTCTGTGTTAAAATCTTTACTGACGTAATTTCCTGGGATGATCATGGCTTTCGAAATTGCTTGATCTTTCTGTGGCATTCCTTAACAAATGACCTGACTCACCACAGTGGTAACATGAACGTTTGGGTCATCGTGCTGGGTTGATGAGGCATTCTCTAGGCCAATGACCTCATTTATCACACCAGAAACAATTCCATGGTGACCAAGTATTACTGATTTCTTGAGGTAAATGGATAGGGTTGACATGTTTCTCCTTTATTTCTTCACGTGGCACAGCTGGTGCGGATGACAATCCTTCTCTTTTTGCTAACTCTTGAGCAATGACAGCTTGAAAACTCTCTCGCTGATGCCGGGTCACAATGTCGCTCATCGAATCCAGGGAACATTGAGATGGGAAACGATCACGACCTTCGCAAAGATAGCAGGTGATATTGCGCATAGGACATTCTCCGGGTAAATGGCTTCCTTCACAGCTGGAACAATTGGTTTCATGTTCATCAGCAGTGTGTCCTATTTCTCCACATCGGATGCATGCACGGTCTTCTAACTTGTTTGGCTGACAACACTTCAAAGAACAACATCTCGGTATGGTATTAGGTGCAGGGGTTGTACTCTTCTCTGAACTCGCGGTAGTCACACTATCTTCTGATGACGCAACAAACTGACGAAGGGCGGTGGCAATTTCCAACCAAGTGATAGTATGTCCATCTTCCGAGGTGGCGTAGAAACCTTTCCTCCAAACTAATGCATCTCCTTTTAACTGGCGAGTAGCATAGGGAACATTCTCTTCATCTTCACATTACGCTAAAGCTAGCTTCTCTTCTATGACACGAAGCCATATTTCTGCGTCTTTGAGAGTGGCTAATCCATCCAACGCGGGCGGGTTTGGCCTTCATGAACGAGGCAAACTTTGACTGTGAATAGAAGGTTGTGACTTTAGTGGTGGAGGGGTTGATTTTGGCACTGATAACATTCATCTGTTGCACCATCATCTCGTATGAGCTGAGTCCGGTAGTGACAAACTGATCCAAGTGTTGAATTGTCACGGTTGGTATAGTGGACGCATCACTGGTCACTATCTCGCTTTATCATGACACCAGAGTAGCAATCGAATCGACTTGAATCGCCTCAAAGTCACTGCTGTAGTTGGTCCTTTCCATTTGTTGATCACTCCAGGGTTTTAGGTAAGAGGGAAAAAGCATAGATGAGGTTCAAGAGTCCTATTGCAGGGGAGCAGGTTTAACCCAAAAACTTATACAAACATTATTAAGAACTTGGTATGGTTGCTTATCCAAGCCTAAAAGCTATGCAACGATAATGCACACTCAAAGAATAAAGAAAGATCCAAATTCCTAAGCACACAATAATCTAGCGTCTAAAGGGTAACACTCCTATCTTAAGAGACGTGACTCTCACACATGAGTCTCAACTGACAACTAAACACTGGTTCTTCAAGCTTCTGGAACACTTCATCGATCCACTTCTCTTCGAGCTCAATGATTTCTTACTTCACGATCTTCGTGAGTTGACGGCGACATCCAAGATTTCTCCTTAAGTGTGAAACATCGTTAACTATTGGGAACAACTCGTAAGATTTCCATTTAAATCGAAGGGAAGGATGGAACTTTCAAAGAAAGAGGAAAGAATAGAAGAATAAGATAAGTCAAGAATGTATTATTCTTTTAAGTTAAAATTTCTCTTTAGAAAATAATTTTGAAGCTCCTAAAGACGGCCAATCTATCTAGGGTCAAGACTACAACAAGATGGCTCGACATACCTCTGCCGGGACCCGAATTTGCAAATCCGACCTCTCGTATTCAAGACTAGTCTAGGATCACGCTAGTGCACACAGCCTCAACATAGATGAATATCACAATCATACACAATGAATAGTAAAAGTAACTCAATAATAGAATATAAACTATTGAGCGACCTTAAGGTCAACCTTACATTTGTGAAACCCGACGGCTTCAACTCCAAATAAGCAAGAATGAACGAAGAACGTCGGTGAATCCCATCAATACGCCCACAGCAACCGAGGTTCGACTCCTAGATAATCGCCTTCTCACTAACTTCTTCTTCTTCGACGATGTAGACTTTTGCTCACCTGGTGATTGTTTGTTTGCAAGGGGTGAGTACATGAAGCACTCAAAGAAGTCATGCACGAATGCAAGTCTAATAACTATATGCATGGCTTATTCCAAATGACAGTCAAGGGGTTATTTTGCAATAAAAGATTTCACAAACATTCATAATAGATTGTAAAGCGGTAAAAACAGATAATAATAGTAATAATTTCACGCTTGTTTCAAAAGTAAATCACTCCACATCCTTAACCAATTATCACTTTTCCATAGGCAACCGCCTCCAAACCCAAGTTTACTTTTAAGAAAATCTAACCCTTGACTGTAATCCCCGAGCATTGTCCAGTATCGTGGACTCGGCTATTCGAATAGATTTTACACTCTGCAGAGGTTATACACTTTACCCACAAGATATAATCAACTCACCACGTCGGTAGTGAATCGCCATACAAGAGTATGCGAATGAGCGATCATAACAAAGCCTTCGGAAGCCTCAAACAACACAGGTGGTCCTCTCCTGTCAGGTCTACACCATCCCTTCCCTTAGCCAAGGCGAAGTATGGGACCAACACACCGTTAGATGGGTATCTCGGCCACACCACGATACGCTCCCCGCACAATCACACAAACGGTGTAATTGACACCCTGAGGCTCCACAAGTGAGTCCTTAGCGACTTAGTCAACTAGGGCCGCCCCATTCCACCATGTGGTTGTACGATTGACTCACCAAAGGCTTGCAAGGTTAAGTCCTTAGGGTGACCAGGGCAAGACTACCCAAGAACCAAATCAACATCCCCAATGCCACAACCGGCCCACCTGATTACTCTTGCCACATGCCCCTCAAATCATTTATCAAACCCCGCTTGATTACCATGCACCACGTGCCATCAACATCACATGATACTTTTCCAAAACAGGTTCAATATATCATTAAGTCAATATTAGCATTTGATTATCCAAAATCATGTCATGAGCACGTAGTAGGTCTAAGCAAAGATACTACAACGATCTAAACCCATGTTGGCAATTTAATAATGTCCAACTAGTAAACCACAACTAGGGTGACAAAGGGTCATGGCACATACTTAAGTAATCAAGGTGTCATATAGCAAATTGGTATTTATCTAACCCCATGTTTAAACAAAGTATCTTTCTAATTGAACTAGCATGCAATAGTTTAAATCAAAATAGATTTCAAATAGGATCAACATGGTCAAAGCACAACTTGCCTGGCCCTTGCAAACTTTATCGCCTTTTACTCTTTATCCTTGATCCTTGGTCCTCGACCTTCAACTTCCACTTTCTCGATCCTCACTGCTCGAACGACTCCTGACGACACGCCTAACGATTAAGGAAGAAGCAAATACAAACCAATTCAAAAGACAAATCAAGTAAACTCCAAATTAAGAACGAACAAAGATTGGGCACAACGGCTTGGGAGAGATTTGGGAACTCGAACGGATTAGATCAAGAGTTGACAAAAGAGAACGGGCTTTCGCAAAACACCTAAAAGGGAAAGATTAATAAGCTCGGGAAAGAAAGAATAATATTCAAGAATATTTCTTCCGGGTTATTATCTTGATTGGACAGATAGCGACATATGGGCACTCGATCTATAGACGGGTCCATATGATATGTTAGTTCGCAGTGAACTAAACTGATTCTGAAGTTGACTTTTGTTGACCGAACTGACATACCAAACAAAAGAGAGACGGATAGATCGGGCACAGGGTATGACAGATGGCCAATGGTCTATCGACCAAGTCCACGAAGGAATTCTCGATTAAAGGCGATTAGGTCTTCAGGATAAGACAAGACAAGCGCCTTACCACGGTTGAGACAACGGAAAAGATTGCAAAGATAACAACGCTGCTCACGATAAACTTAGTTCATCAAACCGGTCTTAGGTTAGGGTTTTGATTCGCTTGAAGATGATATGACGATGAGACTAGGCTCACGCCATGATGATAGAACAGATAAAGGCATCGCGACTAAGGTTTGTGCATGAATGCACGCATGGCGATGACAACGCAGGCGAAGAGAGCCAATTGTTAACGATGAAACGTTAACGAGGAACGCACGACTAAACGTTAACGACGGAGCGTTAACGATGCAGCGCTAACGATGAAACGTTAATCGGAGGAACATTAACGAGCGCACGACAAAACGTTAACGGCAAGACGTTATCGACGAGCGTTAACGCATGCAGTGTTAACGGTGAAACATTGTCGGCAAAACGTTAGCGGAGGAACGCACGGAACGTTAACGGAAGAACGCACGGGAAACGCATCGCGAACGCACCCGAGCGTTACGACAAACGCACCCGCAAAACGTTAACAGGAAACGCACCCGCGAACGCACCCGGAGGTCAACAATGATAGGAGACTTCATGAAGCGAAGTAGCGACCGCCGGTGCAACGACATGGCCGCGTAGAACGCTACCAAGGACGGCTAATCGGCGCGAACCGGCGTACGGCTAGGTTGAAAGACGACGTTTAGGCCGGAATCGGGCTTCTCGCAAACGGAGACCAAAAGAACTCTAAAGATGGACCAAAACAGTACAATATGATCCACCGACGCCGACAACACGGCCGAGCGATCCAAAATAACCGGGCGCTAAAAGGCGACGCGCGACGACGGCAAACGGTGGCCTAAATATATAAAAAATTCGGAGGATGGGATGGCAAAGGGAGAATGTCTACTGCGAGAACGCGAGACGATCTCAACGGTATAGGCGGATTTTGCGGCGCCCTTCCGGATTAATCACAAACTGGCGATTAACTGTTTCGGATCAAAACTTTGGACGGCCATAACTTCTAGAATAATGACCGGAACTTAACGAAATTTGACCGAGAGCTAGATGGGACCAAGAGGCACACCGTGACGCAGGTGGCTCGAAGAAATACCTTCTGGAACAGCGGGGGACGCGCGAGGAAGTTTGCCGCTGTCTGGAACGCAGTCTGAACGGAGAAATTAATTTGCTGCGCCAAATCCAGAGGGCAAAACCTTGGGGCAAGATGTGCATCCTGTAGAGGACATCCCCAGGAGTCTACACAAAAAATTTCACCGTCAAACTCGAAAAATTGAGGGAGTTATGGCCTCGGCAAGATTCGAGATTGAAACGGCCGTAACTTTTGATCCCGTGGACCAAATTGGCTGAATTTTGGACAGCAAGTAGATGGTACCTTGTGGCACACCACGGAGAAGACGGATCTCGAAAAGAGTCGACGAGTTGCCCGGGACGCGGCTCCAAAGTTCGGCCGACGTTGGGCGACGTTCAGGCGACATTGGATGGATCCCGGAGTTTTGGAGATGATCCGGAGGTTGTATATCCGTGGGAGAGGTCTAGGGGCACTTATATAGGTTTGGGGAAGAGGCTAGATCAAGAAAAATCAAGTTTGGACGCGTTTGGAGGTGTTTGGGTCGGTTTGGGCATTTTATCGAGCACTTACCGTGCGTGGCTCGGACTGGGGGTGATGTGGCGCAACTGGAGGGCGACACATGGCGGCGGTGGGGTGGCTGGGCTGGCTGGCGCGCGTGGGCAGCGGAGGAGCGCCCAAGCGGAGGGAGCGGCCGGACGGCCGGCGCTGCCCACGCGGCGCGCTGAGGAGGGTGCCGCCGGGCTGGGCTCAAAGTGGCGGCGCTGGCGAGGCGTGGAGGCGAGCGGGCCGGCTGGCGGTTGGGCCGGACGAAAGAGAGGAGAGAGATTGAGGTCCAAAGCCATTATTAGAATTTCCAGTATTTACCAATTTAAATAAATCCAACAATTCAAATAAATAGTTTGAGGCAATAAAAAATACCAGAAAAATTCTAGAAAAATTCCAGAAAATATTTTGAGACATTTCCAACTCAAATAAAATATTTCTAACAAAACTTATATAAACTTTTCCAAATAATTAATTAATTCCGAATGAAAGGCTTAGTTTAAATTAATTCCAAATAAATCCGATAAATAGCAAACGAACTCCGAAAAATCTCAAAAATTACAGAAGAACTTCTTGGAACACAAGGAATCCAAATAAAATTGAATAAATTTTATTTGAGGTTTAGAATAATTAAATTAAATTATTTTAGCTTTTAGAAAAATTCAAATCAAGTTTTATAAACGCGAGAAAATCAACGAAAATTTTTGGGAAGCTAAACTAAACCAAAATTTTTGAAAACCCAAATTTTGGGATGTTACATAAAATTCAACCCTAGAGTGGTCAACAGATGGAAAGGACCGACCACACTGGTGTTCTTGAAGCAGTTCAAGTCAACACAGTTGCTGCTACCGTTGCCAGTAATAAAGCAGACACCTCTGGAAGAGATAGAATTGCAAGAAGATCTGACTTATAAAGAATATCCCATTAAAGGTTTTGGACACAACCGAGCGGGAAACCAGGAATAAGACAATTCGTTTCTGCAGAGCCCAATGGAGTAATCCATCGGAAAGCGAAGCAACTTGGGAACGAGAAGAAGATTTGAAGGAGTTTCCGAACCAATTCTATAGTTAGCCTCGAATCTCGGGGATGAGATTCTGTTAAGGGGGAGAGGTTTGTAACATCCCAAAATTTGGTTTATTTACATTTATTAAGTTATTTGAATTTTTGAGAATTTTCTGGAATTTAATTGGAAATTTTGGAATTTATTTGAACATAAGCCTGCTTGAACTAATTGAATTAAATAAAGATCATGCATTTTTGCATAAGCATACAATCTAAAAATTCATTTATAATTAAGATAATTAGTAGACGAGAGTGTTCACTTCAAATATTTTTGAAAAATATATTATATAACGTACGTCGTTGATTTTATAAAAATCGGTACAGGTGTCTGATTCACGAAAAGAATTTTTGCGAGAAATCTGTACGTCAAAAAATCACGAAACCAACTTTGTTAAGTTCCAAATAGTTCCTAGTATTTTAGAGGATTTTTTTCCCAAAATGTTTAGAACATTTTTACTATTTCTTATTCTAACACATATTGGAAACCTGTATGTATGTATATACGTATATGTTCAGCTCGTAGCTACCCTTTCAAAGGTTGATGATAGAATCTGAGTTGTGCCTACACATGCATGTATGTATGTGCTTAGCTACTCATTCAAGCATATACCCACGTACATGCACTTAATGGAATTTTTATTCCAGTTATTCTCCTTTGTTTCCAGCCGTTTCCCTACACATGCATGTGGCCATTCTGTACGATTCCGGTTGGACGCTTGGCAATTAGAAGAAGTAGCGGCTTCACATAAATTTGGACGCATGACAGTTCCTCTAATTACCTTTCCTTAATTTATGTCGTTTACCTTTCTCAGCCGAATGTCCATGCGCATGAATCATTTTCTCTTCTAGCCTTTCCTCCTGCCTTGAAGTCTTTCAATTGCCAGCCGTTTCTTGCCCTCCCTTCATTCATCAGTTCCTTTGTATAGCATGAAGAGCAAATACTAGTAACGTCCTTTGCCTCCTAATTTATTCCTGCGTGCATGCACTAGTAGTGGTAGTGCGGCCGCATGCATGAAGCTATACACTTTCCTCCAACGTTTCTCCATTTCATTCTCCAGCCATTTCCATTCTCCAAGCAATGCATGACCACTCCTTCGTCCAGCCACTCTCCTGTCGATCTTTCGTAGCCGCTGTCGACGTCACCGTCGTGTACTGTCACCAACGTTGTCGCTGCCGCTGTTGCCGACACCGTGTACACCGTCTCGTCGCCGTCGCCGCCGCTGTTGCCGACACCGTGTATGCCGTCTCGTCACCATCGCTTCGCCGCTGCTGTTGTTGCCGCTGTGAATGCCATCACCATCGTCGTCGCCTTCGCCGTCATCATCGCTGCTGACGCCGCTGTCTATGTTGCCGCCGTCGCCACCCCGGTTATGCCGTCGCCACCGGCGCACTCTCCGGCCTCGCCGATCCGCACGCCCGCCTGTCCCGACCGGTACTCCCTCCCATCTCTCGCGCGCGTTTTATTTGCGTCGACTAGTTAATCCAGTTTGTGTGTATTTGTGGTTTTTTTTATCAGATCAGATGTATATATATAGGTATTTATTTTGGTTAGCGTACGCAAGTATATATGTAAATATTTATATATATTAGAACGTGTACGCATATACATACGCTAGCCTATACGTATATACATCCATGCATGTATTTAAGATATACACATACACATTAAGCTCATGAATACATATATGTTGAGGTAACACTAGCTTGCTTTGATTTCTCCTCACATAGCCTAGCCGAACCAGGACGCACGAAGTTTGTGCTTTCATCAACAGTAGCATGCAAAGAAACTAAAGTTAGTTTGTACATATTGATTTCCAAGATTTGCGAATTTTGTCTTTTTCGCTACAAATCCGTTCTAGCTCCAAACTGCATGCAACAAATTTTATTAATTAGTAAAAATTAATACCTTTCTACAGTAATTTTACCAAAATTTTATAATTAAATTTGTATTGTTAAATTTTCGCGTAAAGGCTAAACTTACGAATTTTGTATTTCTTAAACTATACGTCCAAACATGTTGAAATAAATTTTATAAATCTTACAATGTGCTAAACTAATTGTTTGGAAGTTTTCATCAAATTATGCATTAGTTTGATTTGCGGCATTTCCCGAATGTGTGTTTATTCGTTGTTTTTGGATGTTTATCTGCTACGCGTAGACGTTGAATTGTGCGAAGGTGCAGAAGTTGAAGACCAAGCTCAAGATCAAGCCTTAGATCAGGATCATCAGCTTTTTGAAGGCAAGTCGTGCTTTGACCATATTGCTCCTAGTGTTTTCAAACATATTTTGATTTACATTATGCATGCTATGTTGATTAAAATGAGTAATTTAGTTTGGGTCAAGTAGATAATCAACCTAGTTGTTAATTCCACCCTTGATGATTAATATTTGTATGTCATATATTCCATTGTCACCATAAGTTGGGTTAAATTAGTTGGATGATATGATTGTGCCAACACAGGAGGCTAGACCGTGAGTAGTTGCTTAGCCATGCTTACGTGAAATGTGTTTCAAATGGCAAAATAATGTTGACTAATGTTATATGAAATGAATTTTGGAGTTAGTGTAATCTTGCCACGTGATGATGTGAAGTGTAGGTACCCTTATGGTTCTACATGGTAATTGATATTATTGTTGGCATGCGTTGCACAATAATCAAGCTGGGGTGATAAATAGATTTAGACCGGGGCAAGTGGTAAGAACGGTAGGGTGGGTCATGATTGGCACCGGGAAAGTCGTTTTGGTTCTTCGGGTAGTCTTGCCCTGGTCACCTTAAGGACTTAACCTTGCAAGCCTTTGAACTAGGTCAATCATGCAACCACATGTCTGTAATGGGGCGGACCTAGTTGAGTAGGTTGCTAATAACTTGCATTTGGTACCTCAGGGTGTCAACTATACCTTTGTGTAGTTGAACTGAGGGAATGCACTGCTACGGCTTAGGTACTCCTATCCAATCTGCCATGGCGACCTATATCACTGTACTAAGGGAAGGGATAGTGTGCAAAAACCGGAGAGGTCCACTTGTATAGTTAGAGGCTTCTGAAAGGCTTTGTTATGATCACTCATTCGCATACTCTTGTATGGCAATTCACGGCAGACGTTGTGAGTTGATTGTATTTTGTGGGTAAAGTGCATAACCTCTGCAGAGTAAAAATCTATTCGAATAGCCGAGTCCACGGTACTGGACAACGCTCGGGGATTACAATCAAGGGTTAGATTTTCTAAAACAAAAATGTGGGAATGGGTGGCCGAGTGCCAGAGACATTGCTAAAGTAAATTAGGGCTTTGAGCCGAATTGTTTAAAAAGAGATTGATAACTTACTATATAATATGGTTTTACTGCTTTTGAATCTATTAAGGTTATTTAATTAAAGGAAAATGCTGTTTGAGGCAAAACAACCACTTAAGCCATTCCTTTGGAAGAAGCCATGCATATAGTAATAGGATTGCACCTCTGTGCATGACTTGCTGAGTATGTTGTATACTCACCCTTGCTTTCAACACAATCATCAGTTGAGGAGAAGACTACAACTTCGAACAAGGAGAAGTTCCACGAGGAGGCAGTTATCTAGGAGTTTAACCTTGTCAGTTGCCTATGGCATATTGATGGGAGTCACCAACGTTCTTCATTCCGCTGATGTTTATTTACTTTTGTTATTGTAAGCCCTGCGTGGCAGACTATTTGTAAGGTGACCTTAAGGTCTTGTAACCAGTTTATATAATGTTTGAAGTACTTTATTAATTATTTCCGCTGTGTATGATTGTGGTACTTCATCCCTGTTATTACTGTGTGCACTAGCGTGATCCTGGACTAGTGCAGAATATACAAAGGGTCCGGATTTGCAGATTCGGGTCCCGACACATGTGCATCGCATCGCATTGCATACATAATGATGATGATAATGATATGTGATCCTGAATGAGATGATAGACATGATGTGAGTTGTTGTAGCCATGTAATTGTTCTTTTGTACCATTGCAATATGCTTGCTGAGTGTTGAACTCACGCTTGTGCTTTCTTGTTGTTTTAGGTACCATGAGACCGGCATGCGGGAAGGGCAAAACCTTGTCACACTTCTACACGTAGCTTCACTCATTTGTTCCCACAAGTCATTCAATTGGGTTTTGATAATAAACTAAGTGTGATGCTTATTGACTTATGGTTTAGCTTTGCGATATGAGAGTCTTATTGTTCGTTTGGCTCATGGAGACATTGAATGCTTGGATTTAGACTTATATTGCTGTCATGCCTTTAAATATTGCTATTCTAGATGCCTATTATATTGCCATATATTGCTATGCTATTGTTGTTCCTTCAATTCTTGTTAAAACAAAGGAGATGCTGCCGAAATTTCGGTTTTTAGCATTCATGCCTTTGCTGTAATTTATTTGTATTTGTAGTATTTAGAGGTTGCTTAGTCTATGTTTGGTAGCATTCGGGTATATTAAATGCCGGAGTGTTACAGTTGGTATCAGAGCGGGCTGTAGGTCCTTGGAATGTGTATTTTTAGTGTCATACCTTAGGTTACAACTAAAATGTGATGTGGAATAACTTAGAAACATGGCTTAGGTTCTAACTAAAACTTTGTCATAGGATAGCAACATTAAAACTTGCAAAAGTGAAATAAGTAATTTAAAATTTGACACACTTGGTTGCATAGTAGGATGGGGTTTTGGTTCATCATTGCATTGCGCTTGATTATTTGATGAAGACTATGTCTATGATGATGTTTGATCTTTGTTCTTGATCATATGATGTTGTGCTTATGTTTATGTGATTGGATGGTTGTCTGTCTGTAGCAGCCATGCCGAGGGGTAGAGGCCGTGGTCGCCGTGGCCGTGGAGGCCAGGGGCGAGGTTCTCAGTGAGTTGCGGAGTCTGTAGCTGAGGGTAGCGCTTCGCTCAATGCTCATGGGCTAGCGCAGGAGGAGCTCCCAGCGGCACAGTTAGGGGCTGAGGTACCCGCCGCCAATGCGGATTTAGTTCAGGCTCTACAGAGAGGTTCAGGAGCTGCGCCAGCAGTTGCGGGCAGCCCCTGTTGTTGTGCCTCCCCCTGCAGCGGCCCTAGTTGCTGCCCCCACTGTGCCGGAGCCGAGGATGAGTCTTCGGGAGTGGATGTCCCTCCGTCTTAACACTTTTGACGGAGCGGGCACGCCGATGCAGTCCGTAGATTGGCTGTGGTACATGGAGCGGCAGTATGAGGTCCTAGAGTTGACCTCGGTCCAGAGGGCTCGCTTTGTGGCCTTTCAGCTGAAGGGCTAAGCTGACATCTGGTGGGAGGGGGTTCTGGCTGCTAGAGCCCTCGATCTTGGTCCGGTCACCTGGGAGGACTTTGTGGCTCGCTTCCGAGCCAAGTTCTACCAGAGTCCTTCCTTGAGGGGATGGAGCATACTCTGACGACTCTTTCCCAGGGAAAGAGGTCGGTGGCAGAGTATGAGGTAGAGTTCAACAACAGGCAGTGCGCTTCAGTACTGCAGTGGCGTGGCCAACGTAGAGAAGGCGAGGAGGTTCCGTAGTGGCCTCAACCAGAGTTCGGAGTTGTCATGGGGGCGATCGTCCCTCGTGACTTCTCGCCTCCGTGGCCGAGCAGCGAAGGGCATGGAGCTCGAGTTGGAGCTATCCCGGGATAGGCAAAACCCGGGTGGTTCAGGGGTTCCTGCGGCCCCAGGCGGGGGCAAGAAGAGGACCTTTGGTGGAGGTGGGTCTTCGCAGCGACACACCTTCAAGAAGTTCAAGGGGGACAGGGCTCCTGTAACACCCCAGCATTTAATATGCCCGAATGCTACCAAACATAGACTAAGCAACCTCTAAATACCACAATTACAAGTAAATTACAGCATCTCCTTTGTTTTTCCATGAATTGAAGCAATAATAATATTAACATGTCAAGATAGCATAATGAATGATAGCAATAACATGACCAATCGGAAATTCAACCTCCATACAACTAAAGATATAAGTCTATCCATCACATGTCAAATATGGCCTAATCATTTACTCATGACAACCAACGAAGCATCAAAACCACAATTTAGTTCAGTGAATTAACCATCACAACTAAAGGAGAGAACATGTCATTGTTTATATGTGTGATGCTAAGTGATGACGTGTGACTAGCTCCCTTTCCCGCATGCCGGTTTCATGGTACCTAAGAAAAACACATAAACACAAGCGTGAGTTCATCACTCAGCAAGCATATTGCAATGGAACAAGAAAATACATTCCAATACCTTCATCACCACTTTTCACATACGACATCATACACATCTCATATTCATAGTGTAAACATATCATTGACATCATCATATATCATCATCATTTAACATCCTCATATAATGCAATGTGATGCACATATCTCCTGGAAACTCATACCGGTATGGTTGAGTACACACCCATCAGTCTGCACCCTCTCCCCCCTTCCATCCCGAAGATGGAGGGTGCCTACTCCTCGCTTCCATACACCGCGGTGGATGGAATCACGATGTAGGACATACTCATTGGCTCTCCGGAATAGTCATAACTTTCTCACCGACCTTCCCCGGACTAGTTATGACTTTCTCACCGCCCGGGCCATGTATCATGCCATGTATGCAAATATGCCAACATCATAAATAACTTTGTACATTAACACATGGCATCATAACATAATAAGCATATTCATCATATCAATGGCAAACATTAAAGCATGGCATGTGAACATATCATATATTCAATTTCAACTCAACAAAACTAGCAAACTACAACCCGCTACCCATTCCAATACACTTGCCTCAAACACGGGCGACGGATTGGCGAGACGTAGAGGGCACCCC
Organism: Rhipidocladum racemiflorum; assembly: GCA_036346355.1. Classification (NCBI taxonomy): domain Eukaryota; kingdom Viridiplantae; phylum Streptophyta; class Magnoliopsida; order Poales; family Poaceae; genus Rhipidocladum; species Rhipidocladum racemiflorum. Next base: position 22,675,464 of record CM070584.1, on the reverse strand, counting down.
CGGGGTCACAACACCTGCACATAGGCACAACACACTCAAAATCATGCCCACAAAGCAATACGCAAACACTCTTCTACCCCGACTTCGCAAACTACCCGCACAACACAAAAACAGAGGTTCTGTCCCGTCGGGGACAGCAGACTTGCAACGAGCATAACTCAGGTTCTACAACTCCGAATCGATTAAATGAGTACATCCTCGCGTAGCTTAGGAAATTTCCTAACTTTTTCTAAGTATATGGAAAAGCTGATTCGGAGTCTAAAGTTGTTTAATCTACAAAATACCGTGATCTGTTCTAATCACATCACAGTTTTTAACACGTTCGGTAAAATGAGCATAACTTTCAAATGGCTGGGCAGAATTGGACGTTCTTTATACCCACTGAAAGGTATTGAAATTACCTACAACTTGTTCAACAGGCGACCGACCAAATTCTGAATCTAAAATGGCGAGAACACAAACCCTAGGTCGACTACTCAATCAGCCTGAAACAGAGAACGTGGCAACTCTAGTTTTCTCCAAAATCTACCCATGGACAGCACAACCACTTGATCTGAAAACATGAAATCGACCTCTAGAACAGTACCTAGACCCAACCCATAGATCACCCATGCCATACCTTCGCCCGACGAATGAAAACCCAACGGATCTCCTCCCGGTTCGCGCGATCTCCTTCCTTTCTTCCAAATCCACCGGATCTCCTCGTCGCGGAGCGCTCCAATGGACGGATCTGTGGGGTGGTGAGGTGGAGAATTCCCCTAGGAGTATCAAGGGAGGTGGAGAGGGGAGGAGAGGGGTGGTGGCACCATGGGGGAAGATGGAGAGGAAGGGGAAGGGTGGAGACGCATGGTTGGGCTAGGGGGTGGCGGCTAGGGTTGGGAGAGGGAGTGGGGGCGCACCAAGGGGTGGGGGCCAGATTTGGCTACCCAAAAGTCCCCCCTTGGGCCCAAACCCTTCCACCGGAGGCCCAACTCAACCCCCAAGGCCCAAAGTCCCCCGGAGAGGCCCAAACACCCGAAAATGGCCAAAAAACACGCTATAAACGGCATAACGTAAAGCTTTATCCTCCATTTTCACATTTTATAAAGTTTTTGACCTCAACATTCACATTTTATAAGATACGACACTCCGTGGTGTCACATTCTCCCCCCTTCAACAGGATTCGACCTCGAATCCAAGACACACCAATACGCAACCCAGCAAAGCAAAAGATAGCTAGGTTTCACATCTCATACCTGAGGCGAAAAGCTCGGGGTACTTCTCGCGCATGCGAGACTGCAGTTCCCAAACCGCTTCTCTCTTTGACTAAAGCCACTGGAACTACACTGATCGAGACCCGATGGTAAGATGCTTAGGCTCGAAGACCCACAGTTCTAACGATAACCCACGATCAACCTCTTGCAAGAACTTTACTCAACATTGAAACCCAAAGCACCCATACAAGGCCTCGGCATGACCCAAGCGATAGGATAAAATCCCAAACAGACCACGAAAGGAAACGGTCTCACACTCCTTCGATACATCCCTTGGCACTAAAGTGTCCGATCCCTTTAACCAAAGCCACTCTCCAGAAGGGCATGGTGCCAACTTCTAGGTCCATCTTCCGCTCCCACGCACAACAGTGATTCACGTCTCAACCTCTCAACTGTGGTTCGTCGTATTCGCGACGACGCAAACCAAGTGGGACACAACACTCTAAGATTACTAACTGCTTGAACCATCGGGGTTACATCCTGATCTTTTACAACAAGACCAACACCCACCCCAGTACCACCGAAAGGAGAAATCTACTTTATGACCAGAGTTCTGAAAACCCACAAATTGAACAACAACCGAAGATTCCTCTTCGGTTGGCACAACACGCTTAAAGATCGGCGACAAAAGATCCAATACACTTCCAAAAGGAAAAGCAATTACTAGCAACCACTAAGTGGTCCACTCAAGATTTAATCAGCCCTACCGAGGCACATCAATGACACAAGTCTCCAAGAAGGTTTGAATTGAGTCCTACACAACCTTCCTTTACTCTTCACTTCCAAACTAGTTACGATCAACCACTAGCAATGCCTAATATCTTAGGTCATTACAAACCCACACTAGATTCCTCTTTCTAAGAAGGTTCCGCCCTCGCATTCTTCCATTCAAAGAATCGGAAAAAGGGTACAATCATTGAGTAAGCTCAACCACTACCCATGAACCCAAAATGATCCACATCCAACAACTCGAACTCCAAAGCGCTAAAAGCCACATTGGAAAGAGTTTGCCAACAACCAAAGAGTAATCATCTTATTTTTCCTAAGCTAAGATGCAAAGGAAACACAAATCTCCTACACCACAACCAACATACTAGAAAGAAATAGAAGTCTCGATTTATGACATGCATGCACACTTTTCAAGAGCACTCCGGATTAGTCATATATCCATATATGACTTTCTCACCGACCTGGTTCAACGACTCTTTTATCATTTAACATCTATAAACGATGTCTTGTTTACTTTTCACCATTCATTCATCATGTAACAACACTACCGAATAGTCACTCACAAGACGACTTCATCCTCTATATCACATGAATAAAACTCGAATAGCATCGAGGATTGTGCTAGTTCATATAAACTATGACGACAGCATAGTTAACAGTAAGGCATCACATCGTATCAGAACCCACCAATGATAGAAAGCTAAACTCGCAAAACATCGCGTTTTAACAAAAATCAACATTTTGGAAAAGAACATCAAAATTTCAAGTCGGGCATCTGCTCCCACAACCGTCACAAATTTCCTCAAGGAGAGGGAAACTCATTTCCAAAAGGGAACACCTCACTAACAAAATCACTTTATAAAACATTCATAAAACCCACCTTTTTGAAACAGTCACAACCATCACACACATTATGCAAATAAATCCAACTCCAGTCAAAAACAGTTACAAATTAAATCTCAAAAGTTTCCAACACAACCCACTATGTCCATCTGCTTCCGTTAAAATTTATTCCAAAGATAATTCAGGGTGAACGCGAAGGAGCGCGATCCACTCAAAATCTTTTGGGTGTAAATCCATACTCATAACACAAATTAAACAAAATTGCCAAAACCAAAGATTGGCACCAATAGTTACAGGTTTTAGGGAAACTCGGAAACACAACACAAAGAATACCTTGACCGAAGGCATTCAACCAAAATGGCAAACAACCACACCAGTTCAAAAGGTTTTAAACACCAGCTCAGTATGAATCCCACAATAACTTGTATTCCACTACACTTACCATTTAAGCATTCAATAATCACTATTTACTCATCAAGAGAGTCCAACCGGATTTAACAAAATTTACGTAACAATTTCTTTCTCTAGTCACCATTCCCAACACTTTTAATTAAGGTTTAAGATGCTTATCACAAAGGCACCCAACCAAGACTACATTGACATGATCCCCACGGATCACCAAATCATAATTCATCTTATTCTAAATTTGAAACATAGTACTTCAACAAATCACAAAGATGATCAACCTATAAATTTCATACGACCTATATGTTCACGTCTCGACAACCGAACCTCATTCAGTTAAACAACGACTTCAACATGTAAATATTATCTCCACAGGGAAGAATTCACAAGTGAGACTCTAAGTTATACTTTCATTAAGGATAAAATCATTCATCATGTTAATTATCCAAAGCTCATTCCATCGCAACATGTTAAAATTTTCCTCTATTTAACCATGGTTTTCCAACGAGTAATCTAAATAGTTACCACCACTACTTAGTCATCAATAACAACAAATGGGCATGATCATCAACCAACAGCATTACTTTTAGCTACCCTATATAAAGGTGATAACAAAATTACCACCACACAACATACTCCAACTATTTAAAATAGATTGAATACTAGCATTAACACTGCCCTTAACAACATCATTAACAATAAGTCTTATGTCTTCTCAATTGATATCAATACTAGCATTATAGAGACACAACTGCATACTTCCAAATATACTAGTAGTTTGCAACAACAAAAAAAATAGCAACTCTAATCAACTTCCAAGTTAAAGCCACTAGCCAACACGATTAAATTTCTCTATTAACCCGTTAGAATAGAACATCTTTAAACAACCAGCAAAGTTTTTTTTAACAATAACAGCAGTCTACATCATCTTAATGTTTTAACTATGCATCAGGGTTTAAAACTTTAAACATAATCGGGGGTCATAAGCACTTTTAAAGCAAAGCAACCGATTCTAAGCATGTACATTAATACCTTTAATCATTCTCACTATAGAGTAATCTACAACACTAGAAGTTCATTTAATCTTAAGCTAAACATAAATATTACATTTAACTAATTCAACTCACCAATTAACTTAAGAACAAATCATTTCCATAAACCACATTTTTACATACTACATGACATGCTAAACAACCATTTTCATTTTTGACAAAACAGGATGCAACTCCACTTTTTAAAGATAACCACAACTCAAGAACCAGAACGAACACCGATATACAATTTCTCCTGTTCCAGGCAAGGAAGAAAAACAAAACTCCAACAGAAATGCAGGAGAGCTCAACTCTCAAATTCCCAAATTTGCCCACAAAACTCTTCAAGAAATCTCAAGATCTATACTTCCAAGAAGGAAGAAGGATGCACTAGGGAAAACCAAATGTTCAACCAAATCTTTTCCGATAAAGATTCAAAACTTAGCTCCACCCAACCTAAGGTCGGCACTAGGAGAACTTCAACTCTTTTCTTAGATAAGGAGGACAACAACCACATATGTTTCCTCCCCAAGACAATCCATAATAACCAGCAAAACCGGGTGTCAAAGCAAAAATTATGACCAACAGACGCGCCACTCAAAACTCTTCTTCTTCGTCTTCAACCAAGGAAGACAAAACCACAAACCGCCTACGTAACAATCCGCGAAAATCCAATACCAAACACTTTTCTTTTGATTTCAGTCAACTCAAGCCAAGAAAACCAACCAAAACCGACCGCCTATGGAACATACGAAGGAATCCACCACCAACTCTTCCATTTGTCTCCAGTCAACTATCCGATCTACGACAGAAAAGATAAGCACTCTACTCCCACAGGGGTTAATAGTTCTTCGATAATGGCGTTAACCAGCCACACCGTCAAACCACACCCTTATTATGAACAAAAATGGGTAACCAAAACCCTTCGGCACCACAACCCCACTTTATCACAATACCAAGAACAATATAATCAAATCTCTCAATAACATAGCAACATACATTACCAACTTTAGCATTCAACATCAAAGCTTAAATACAACATTTAAGCATAAGCAATGATACCCATACCCTTTTCCTACTGTGCATCCATGTGTGTCAAATTTTAGATTAGTTATACCACTTTTGCAAGTTTTAATGTTGCTATCCTATGACAAAATTTTAGTTAAAACCTAAGCCATGTTTCTAAGTTATTCCACATCACATTTTAGTTGTACCCTATAGCAAGACACTAAAAAAAATACACATTCTAGAGACCTACAGCCCGCTTTGATACCAACTCTAACACCCCGGCATTTAATATGCCCGAATGCTACCAAACATAGACTAAGCAACATCTAAATACCACAATTACAAGTAAATTACAGCAAAGGATCAAATGCTAATACCAAAAATTTCGGCAGCATCTCCTTTGTTTTTCCATGAATTGAAGCAACAATAATATTAACATGTCAAGAAAGCATAATGAACGATAGCAATAACATGACCAATCGGAAATTCAACCTCCATGCAACTAAAGATATAAGTCTATCCATCACATGTCAAATATGGCCTAATCATTTACTCATGACAACCAACGAAGCATCAAAACCACAATTTAGTTCAGTGAATTAACCATCACAACTAAAGGAGATAACATGTCATTGTTTATATGTGTGATGCTAAGTGATGACGTGTGACTAGCTCCCTTTCCCGCATGCCGGTTTCATGGTACCTAAGAAAAACATATAAACACAAGCGTGAGTTCATCACTCAGCAATTATATTGCAATGGAACAAGAAAATACATTCCAATACCTTCATCCCCACTTTTCACATACGACATCATACATATCTCATATTCATAGTGTAAACATATCATTGACATCATCATATATCATCATCATTTAACATCCTCATATAATGCAATGCAATGCGATGAACATATCTCCTGGAAACTCATACCGGTATGGTTGAGTACACACCCGTCGGTGTGCACCCTCTCCCCCCTTCCATCCCGAAGATGGAGGGTGCCTACTCCTCGCTTCCATACACCGCGGTGGATGGAATCACGATGTAGGACTTACTCATTGGCTCTTCGGAATAGTCATAACTTTCTCACCGACCTTCCCCAGACTAGTTATGACTTTCTCACCGCTCGGGCCATGTATCATGCCATGTATGCAAATATGCCAACATCATAAATAACTTTGTACATTAACACATGGCATCATAACATAATAAGCATATTCATCATATCAATGGCAAACATTAAAGCATGGCATGTGAACATATCATATATTCAATTTCAACTCAACAAAACTAGCAAACTACAACCCGCTACCCATTCCAATACACTTGCCTCAACCACGGGCGACGGATTGACGAGACGTAGAGGGCACCCCCGGGGTGACAACACCTGCACATAGGCACCACACACTCAAAATCATGCCCACAAAACAATAGGCAAACACTCTTCTACCCCGACTTCGCAAACCACCCGCACAACCCAAAAATAGAGCTTCTGTCCCGTAAGGACAACAGACTTGCAACGAGCATAACTCGGGTTCTACGACTCCGAATCGATTAAACGAGTACATCCTCGCGTAGCTTAGGAAATTTCCTAACTTTTTATAAGTATATGGAAAAGCTGATTCGGAATCTAAAGTTGTTTAATCTACAAAATACCGTGATCTGTTCCAATCACGTCACAGTTTTTAACACGTTCGGTAAAACGCGCATAACTTTCAAACGGCTGGGCGGAATTGGACGTTCTTTATACCCACTGAAAGGTATTGGAATTCCGAATCTAAAATGGCGAACACCCAAACCCTAGGTCGACTACTCAATCTGCCCGAAACAGAGAACGTGGCAACTCTAGTTTTCTCCCAAATCTACCCACGGACAGCACCACCACTTGATCTAAAAACATGAAATCGACTTCTAGAACAGCACCTAGACCCAACCCATAGATCACCCATGCCATACCTTCGCCCGACGAATGAAAACCCAACGGATCTCCTCCCGGTTCGCGCAATCTCCTTCCTTGCTTCCAAATCCACCGGATTTCCTCGTCGCGGAGCACTCCAATGGATGGATCTGCGGGGTGGTGAGGTGGAGAACTCCCCTAGGGGCAGCAAGGGAGGTGGAGAGGGGAGGAGAGGGGTGGTGGCGCCATGGGGGAAGATGGAGAGGAAGGGGAAGGGTGGAGGCGCATGGGGGGGCTAGGGGGTGGCGGCTAGGGTTGGGAGAGGGAGTGGGGGGTGTACCAAGGGGTGGGGGCCAGATTTGGCTGCCCAAAAGTCCCCCCTGGGCCCAAACCCTTCCACCGGAGGCCCAACTCAACCCCCAAGGCCCAAAGTCCCCCGGAGAGGCCCAAACACCCGAAAACGGCCCAAAAACACGCTATAAACGGCATAACGTAAATTTTTAACCTCCATTTTCACATTTTATAAAGTTTTTGACCTCAACTTTCACATTTTATAAGATACGACACTCCGTGGTGCACAGCTCCTCCTCAGGGACTAAGATGAGGCTACCCCAGTCGTCCTCCTCACGAGCGACTATTCGTCCTCTGCCCGGGCAGGGCATGATTTGTTTCAAGTGCGGTGGTGGGCACCGTGTTTCGGAGTGTGGTTGGTTTTGGAGTTGCAACCACTGTGGCAAGCCTGGCCACACGGGGCGAGTCTGCCGGATGAATCCCGGTAGCATCATCAAGTGGGAGATGGTGCCTTCTCCTCCCACTCCAGCGGCGTCTTCCAGAGGATCGGTGCACATGATGACGGCCCCTACTCCTCAGCCGCCCTATGCTTGGTCGCCACCAGCAGCCTACTGGTGCCCGCAGCCATCGGCTCCTCCTCAGATGCCTCCTCCACCCCCAGCTTTGTTGGGGCATCAGCCGGGAGTCGGGGCTCCCACTGTCCCGACGCCACCAGGTGTGTACGCCTTGCCGACCGCCGAGTCAGCCGGGCATCCAGAGGTGGTTTCAGGTACTTTGCTTGTGGATTCAGTTGATGCCTTAGTTCTGTTTGATTCCAGAGCATCCTACTCCTTTGTGTCGTCTGAGTTTGCTAGTAGAGCTAAGTTGGGAGTACTGCGGATTTCTGAGTCTGTGTTAGTCAGTTCTCCTGGGGGTTTGATTGCTAGTTCTTTGGTTTGCCCAGGTTGCACCATTGCCATTGATGATGAGGTTTTCTTTGCCAATCTTATGGTGATCCAGTTGGCTCCTTTTGATGTCATTTTGGGCATGGACTGGTTGCATCAGTACCGTGCCAAGATCTGTTGCTTTTGGAGGACAGTTACCTTGCAGGCCCCGTCAGGGGTAGAGTTGACCTTTCAGGGTGGTATACCTTCCAGTTCCGTCTTTGCTTTGGCTAGTTTGTTTTCTGGTCGCCATTTGAGGCAGTTGGGTTTCCTCATGGCTATGTCAGAAAAGCCATCTTCTTCAGTTTCCATTGAGGAGGTTCCTGTAGTGAAGGATTTGTCGATGTGTTCCCTGACGAGTTGCCTGGTTTACCTCCTGTGAGGAATGTGGAGTTCCGTATTGATCTTGTTCCTGGCACTCGACCTATTTCTATCTCTCCATACCGCTTGGCACGTCCTTTTCAAGACGAGTTGAAAAAGAAGGATCTGTTGGCCAAGGGTTTTAGTCGGCGCAGTGTGTCACCTTGGGGAGCACCCGTCCTCTTCGTTTCGAAGAAGGATGGAAGTTGGCGTATGTGCATTGATTATCGTGCTCTTAATCAAGTGACATTCAAGAACACATATCCTTTGCCTCGCATTGAGGATCTGTTTGACCAACTGAAGGGAGCAAAGTGTTCTCCAAGATTGATCTTCAGTCGGGGTACAATCAGATTCGCGTGAGGGAGCAGGATGTTGAGAAGACTGCTTTCTCCACTAGGTATGGGCATTATGAATTTAAAGTTATGTCTCCGAGCTTTTCGCCTCAGGTATGTGATGTGAAACCTAGCTATCTTTTGCTTTGCTGGGTTGCGTATTGGTGTGTCTTGGATTCAAGGTCGAATCCTGTTGAAGGGGGGGGAGAATGTGACACCACGGAGTGTCGTAACCTTATAAAATGTGAATGTTGAGGTAAAAAACATTATGAAATTTTGAATTGGAGGTTGAAACCATACGGTATGAGGTTTATTTGCGTTTCCGGGCCGTTTTCGGGGATTTAGGCCTTTCCGGGGGAGTTTGGGCATAGGGGAAAGGGTCATGGGCCTTGGTGGGGAGGAGTTTGAGTCCTTTTGGGAGTAGGAGACCTGGTTGGGGGCCTCCCCCAGCCCCTATTGCGCCTCCCCCCTGCTAGTTGCGCCCCCACCTCAATGCCCTAACAGCCACCCCCACCTCCCCTCTCCCTTGCTTGCGCCCCCCTTGCTCCCCATTGCGCCACCACCCCTCAACCACCTCTCCACCTCCCTTGCTTCCCCTAGGGGAGTTCTCCACCTCACCAACCCGAAGATCCGTCCATTGGAGCGCTCCGCGACGAGGAGATCCGGTGGATTTGGAGCGAGGAAGGAGATCGCGCGAACCGGGAGGAGATCCGTTGGGTTTTCGGTCGTCGGGCGAAGGTATGGCCACAGGGATCCTTGTTGTTGGTCTAGGATCTGTTCTAAGGGTTAACATCATGTTTTTAGATCAATTGGTGGAGCTGTAATTGGGTAGATTAGATGAAATCTAGAGTTTGCCACGTTCTCTGTTTCGGGCAGCATGAGCAGTCGACCTAGGGTTTGGATTTTCGCTAATTTAGAGTCGGAATTTGGTCGTCCGCCTGTTGAAGAAGTTGTAGGTAACTTCAATACCTTTCAATGGGTATAAAGAACGTCCAATTCCGTCCAGCCATTTGAAAGTTATGCTCGTTTTACCGAACGTATTAAAAACTGTGACGTGATTGGAACAGATCACAGTATTCTGTAGATTGAACCACTTTAGTTTCCGAATCAGTCTTTCCATATACTTAGAAAAAGTTAGTAAATTTCCTAAGCTACGCGAGGATGTACTTGTTTATTTGATTTGGAGTCTTAAAACCCGAGTTATGCCTTTTGGAAGGCTGCTGTCCCGACGGGACAGAACCTTTGTTTTTGGGTTTTGCGAGTAGTTTGCGATGTCGGGTAGAAGAGTGTTTGCGTACTGTTTTGTGGACATGATTGTGAGTGTGTGGTACCTATGTGCAGGTGGTGTGACCCCGGGAGTGCCTTCTACTTCTCACCAATCCGTCGCCCGTGGTTGAGGCAAGTGTATTGGAATTGGTAGCGGGTTGTAGTTTGCTAGATTGGTTGAGATTGAAATTGAATATATGATATGTTCACATGCCATGCCTTAATGATTGCCAATGATATGATGAATATGCTTATTATGTTATGAAGCCATGTGTTAATGTATAAATTATTTATGATGTTGGCATGGTTGCATACATGGCCCGGGCGGTGAGAAAATCATAACTAGTCCGGGGAAGGTCGGTGAGAAACTTATGACTATTCCGGAGAGCCAATGAGTAAGTCCTACATCATGATTCCATCCACCGCGGTGTGTGGAAGCGAGGAGTAGGCGCCCTCCATCTTCGGGATGGAAGGGGGGAGAGGGTGCACACCGACGGGTGTGTACTCAACCATATCGGTATGAGTTTCCAAGGAGACATGTGCATCGCATCGCATTGCATACATAATGATGATGATAATGATATGTGATCCTGAATGAGATGATAGACATGATGTGAGTTGTTGTAGCCATGTAATTGTTCTTTTGTACCATTGCAATATGCTTGCTGAGTGTTGAACTCACGTTTGTGCTTTCTTGTTGTGTAACACCCCGGCATTTAATATACCCGAATGCTACCAAACATAGACTAAGCAACCTCTAAATACCACAAATACAAGTAAATTACAGCAAAGGCACGAATGCTGAAAACTGAAATTTCGGCAGCATCTCCCTTGTTTTAACATGAATTGAAGGAACAACAACAGCATAGCAATAAATGGCAATATAAGAGGCATCTAAAATAGCAGTAATTAACGGTATGACAGCAATATAAGTCTAATTCCAAGCATTCAATGTCTCCTTGAGCCAAACGAACAATAAGACTCTCATATCGCAAAACTAAACCATAAATCAATAAGCATCACACCTAATTTATTATCAAGACTCCAATTGAATGACTGTGGGAACAAATAAGTGAAGCTACGTGTAGAAGTGTGACTAGTTCCCTTCCCCGCATGCCGGTCTCATGGTACCTAAAATAACAAGAAAGCACAAGCGTGAGTTCAACACTCAACAAGTATATTACAATGGTACAAAAGAACAATTACATAGCTACAACAACTCACATCATGTTTATCATCTTATTCATGTTCACATATCATTATCATCATCATCATCATGTATGCAATGCAATGCGATGCACATGTCTCCTGGAAACTCATACCGGTATGGTTGAGTACACACCCGTCGGTGTGCACCCTCTCCCCCCTTCCATCCCGAAGATGGAGGGTGCCTACTCCTCGCTTCCATTCACCGCGGTGGATGGAATCACGATGTAGGACTTACTCAATGGCGCCCCGGACTAGGCATAACTTTCTCACCGACCTTACCGGACTAGTTATGACTTTCTCACCGACCCGGCCATGTATCATGCCATGTATGCAAACATGCCAACATCATAGATAACTTGTACATTAATACATGGCATCATAACATAATAAAACATATTCATCATATCAATGGCAAACATTAAAGCATGGCATGTGAACATATCATATATTCAATCTCAATCTCAACAAAACTAGCAATCTACAACCCGCTACCCATTCCAATACACTTGCCTCAACCACGGGCGACGGATTGGCGAGAAGTAGAGGAAACCCCTGGGGTCACACCACCTGCACATAGGCACCACACACTCAAAATCATGCCCACAAAACAATACGCAAACACTCTTCTACCCCGACTTCGCAAACTACTCGCACAACCCAAAAGCAGAGGTTCTATCCCGTCAGGACAGCAGACTTGCAATGAGCACAACTCGGGTTCTAGAACTCCGAATCGATTAAACAAGTACATCCGTGTGTAGCTTAGGAAATTTTCTAACTTTTTCTAAGTATACAGAAAAACTGATTCGGAATCTAAAGTGCTTTAATCTACAGAATACCGTGATCTGTTCCAATCACGCCACTATTTTTAACACGCTCGGTAAAACGAGCATAACTTAGAAACGGCTGGGCGTAATTGGACGTTCTTTATACCCACTGAAAGGTATTGAAGTTACCTACAACTTCTTCAACAGGCGGGCGACCAAATTCCGAATCTAAATTGGCGAAAACCCAAACCCTATGTCGACTGCTCATGCTGCCCGAAACAGAGAACGTGGCAAACTCTAGATTTCATCTATTCTACCCAATTACAGCACCACCAATTGATCTAAAAACATGATATTAGCCCTTAGAACAGTACCTAGACCAACCTCAAGGATCCTTGTGGCCATACCTTCGCCCGACGAACGAAAAACCAACGGATCTCCTCCCGGTTCGCGCGATCTCCTTCCTCGCTCCAAATCCACCGGTTCTCCTCGTCGCGGAGCACTCCAATGGACAGATCTTTGGGTTGGTGAGGTGGAGAACTTCCCTAGGGGCAGCAAGGTTGGTGGAGAGGTGAGGAGAGGGGTGGTGGTGCAAAGGGGAGGAGGCGCAAGGGAGGATGGGGGGGCTAGGAGAGGGAATTGTGGGGGCGGCTAGGGCAATGGAGGGCGCATATGGGCAGGGGTGGGGCGCAAGAAGGCTGGGGGAGGCGCACCAACCAGGTCTCCTACTCCTATTTGGACTCAAACTCCTTCCCACCAAAGCCCACGACCCTTTCCCTTAGGCCCAAACTCCCCGGGAAAGGCCCAAACTCCCGGAATCGGCCCGGAAACGCAAATAAACCTCATACCGTATGGTTTTAGCCTCAAATTTCATATTTTATAATGTTTTGACCTCAACATTCACATTTTATAAGGTTACGACACTCCGTGGTGTCACATTCTCCCCCCTTCAACAGGATTCGACCTCGAATCCAAGACACACCATTACGCAACCCAGCAAAGCAAAACATAGCTAGGTTTCACATCACATACCTGAGGCGAAAAGCTCGGGATACTTCTCGCGCATGCGAGACTCCAGCTCCCAAGTCGCTTCTCTCTCGGTCTAATGTGACCACAGGACTTTGACAAACTTGAGCATCCTGTTCTTCATCACTCGCTCCGAAGTTCCCAGGATTTTCACAGGACGGGACTTGAAGGTGAGGTCCTGCTCAAGCACTAATGGTTCCAACGGAACCACCAACTCCGGATCATGCAAGTATTTTCTCAGCATCGAAACATGGAACACATTATGCACTCCTTGCATTGACTCCGGTAGCTCCAGACGATAGGCCAGCTTACCAACTCGAACAACTCCAGACGGTAGCTCCCTTGGTGCCAAATTGAACCACACCCTTAGTGGGAGATACTCGCAAGAGTACGCTATCACCCACCTCAAACTCCAAATCTCGCCTCCTCACATCAGCATAGCTCTTCTGTCTGCTCTGCGCTGCAAGAAGGTTCTGCTGTACCTCCGCCATGCGATCAATAGTCTGCTGAACCCAATCCGGTCCAAGAACTGCTCTCTCGCCCACAGCATCCCAACAAAGCGGCGATCTGCACTTTCGGCCATAGAGTACCTCATAAGGAGCAACCCGGATGCTGGAATGATAGCTATTATTATAAGCAAACTCTGCCAATGGCAAATGATCTTCCCGTCTACCTTTCCAAGCCATCACACAGGCCCTGAGCATGTCCTCCAAAGTCTGAATGGTACGCTCAGACTGCCCATCCGTCTGAGGGTGGAAAGCGGTACTAAGGCGAAGCTGTATACCCAAAGCACTCTGCAAACTCTCCCAAAATTTAGAAACAAATTTCGCATCCCGATCAGAGATAATGGTCTTGGGTACCCCATGTAGTCTCACAATCTCCCGCACGTAGATGGGAGCCAACTCGCTCGCATAATGGGTAGTGCGGATGGGAATGAAGTGTGCAGACTTGCTAAGGCAGTCCACCACAACCCAAACAGCATCCTTCCCTCGTGGAGTACGAGGTAGGCCAACCACAAAATCCATGGAGATGTCATCTCACGGCCACACAAGGATCTCCAATGGCTGCAACAGACCAGCAGGGCGCTTGTGTTCGGCCTTGATCTTCTGACAAATCCCACAAGACGCCACATACTTGGCAATATCCACTCTCATCCTTTTCCACCATAAATTCTTTTTCAAATCCATATACATCTTAGTCTCCCCAGGATGGACCGTGTACGGGGTGCGATGAGCCTCCTTCAGAATATCCTCTTTCACTTGGGACTTCTGAGGTACGCACAGACGACCCTAAAACCTCAAAGCTCCCGCATCATCAATGGTAAAGTCTCCAGACTTGTCATCCTCAAGGCGCTTCCTCACCTGCTGGAGCAAACGATCATCTTCTTTGTGCCTCCCTTTGCACGCTCGGGAATCGCTGACTCAAGAACCAATTGAGTTTCAGCTTGCACGGTCCCCGCAAAGCAGTAGGAGACTCCCAATCGCTCAAAATCAGCAACAAGACAATCAATGACAGGGGGCATTGTCTTGCGACTGAGAGTGTCAGCCACCACATTTGCCTTAACCGGATGGTACTGGATAGTGAGATCATAATCTTTTATCAATTCCCGCCACCTCCTCGGCCTCAAGTTCAAATCTTTCTGAGTAAAGATGTACTTGAGGCTCTTGTGATCAGTGAAGATATCACAAGACTCACCATACAGACAGTGCCTCCATATCTTCAATGCAAACACCACAGTGGCTAGCTCAAGATCATGTGTGGGATAGTTCTGCTCATGCTTTTTCAGTTGCCTCGATGCATAAGTGTCGGGACCCGAATTTGCAAATCCGGACCCTCTGTGTATTCAGCACTAGTCCAGGAACGCGCTAGTGCACACAGTCTTAACATCGGTAAATATCACAAACATACCACTCGATACTAATAAAGTACTTTAATTAAATAGTCAAACTGGTTGCTCGACCTTATGGTCAAGTCACAAATATACGCCACGCAGGGCGAAACTTATTAAGAGAGAAATAATAGCAGCGAAAAATAAGATAACATCGTGGCGCCATCCAAAGATACCACAGTAATCGACCGGGCTCGCTCCCTAAGTAGACGGTTCCTCTGGAAGCTCCTCCTCCAAAGCTGGTGTAGATTCTTCTTCAACTGGTGTTGTATTGTGGCAAGGGTGAGTACTTTGGTACTCAGCAAGTCATGCACAGAATGCAAGCTAATATACTATATGCATGGCTTGATACAAAGGAATAGCTCAAGGTATATTTGCAGTAAACAGCATTGACAAGTAGCATAAGTAGATTCGAAAGCAGTAGAAACAAATATAACATCAATAACTTTTCAAGGAGTTTAGTAAAAATTTTTCCCATCCTAATCCACATTTCCATCAACATCCTTATTAATCCAACCCAACCTTTCAAGTCCAAGTTATTTTTGAGAAAGTCTAACCCTTAATTGTAATTCCCGAGCGATGTCCAATACCGCGGACACGGCTATTCGAATAGATTTTACACTCTGCAGAGGTTATGCACTTTACCCACAAGATACAGTCAAACACCACAAAGGCGAGTTCCAGTAACAAAGTCTTTCGGAAACTTCTAACAGCACAAGTGGTCCTCCCCGGTTGTTGCACACTAACCCTTCCCTTAGCTAAGGCGAAGTTTAGGCCAACCAACCGTTAGATGGGTAATCGGCGCATGACCCGATGCGCTCCCGTACAACTTACACAAAGGGTGTAGTTGACCTCTTGAGGTCCCACAGGTACGTTATTAGCAACTTAATCAACTAGGTCCGTCCCATTACAGACATGTGGTTGCAAGATTGACTCAGTTCAAAGGCTTGCAAGGTGAAGTCCTTAGGGTGACCAGGGCAAGACTACCCGAAGAACCAAAACAACATCCCAGTGCCACAACCGCCCACTGATCATTCTTGCCACATGCCTGGTCAAAAGCTATTTATCAAACCCGATTGATTACCATGCACCACGTGCCATCAACATCACTTGATACCTTTCCAAAACAGGTTCAATATGTCATTAAGTCAATATTAACGTTTGATTGTCCAAAATCATGTCATGAGCACGTAGCAGGTCTAAGCCATATACTACAACGATCTACCAACCCATGTTGGCAATTTAGTAATGTCCAACTAATAATCCACAACTAGGGTGACAAGGGGTCATGGCACATATTTAAGTAATCAAGGTGTCATACAAAGAATTAGGCATTTATCTAATTACCCATAATTAAGTAAAGCATTTTCTAATTTAAACTAGCATGCAATAATTTGAACCAAAATAGGTTTCAAAATGGGATCAACATGGTCAAAGCATAACTTGCCTTCAAAAAGTACTTGTTCTTGGTCCTGAGCTGGCTCCTGAGTCAACACTTCTCCTTCGAATCCTTCCGGCACTTCAACGTCTACTCGTAACGCGTGCAAATAGCAACAAATGAATAAAACAGTAGACAAAAAGTGTCCAAACATCCAAATAAAGTTCATAAACAGAGAGAAAATAATTTTATGAATTTTTAGGAACTGGAATCGCTCAAATCGGAGTTAAAACACAAAAGTTATAAGCGTTTGAAGTTTGAATCAAAATCTGAAATCATTAATTCGAATTAATAAATCATTTTCTTTTTCGGAAATTAATTATTGCGTCAGCGAGGACACGTGGCAGCCTCTGATTGGGCGGTGGCGTCGGTAGGCTCATGGGCTCGACCACGGCAGCTTAGTCCGCGTGGACTCGGTCCACGGCTCCATGTGTCGGCCGGTGGCCCCCTCGGGTGGCGTCATTCTTGACGTCGGCGGGGCTCGGCCACCGATCTTACGGGCGGGTAGGACCCACTGGACGTCATGGGTGGCGTCCATTTGCCGACTGGGGTGGCGTGCGGGCCGTCTTGGCGTCCGCGGTCTTGCGGTTGGCTTAGCCGTGACATCGTGGGCCGGCGTGTCGGGCGTCACATGTAACACCCCAAAAATTTTCTTTTCCTAAATCTAGGTGTGATTTGGCACTTTGGTGAATTTTTGGAATTTTAAAATTTATTTGGATTTATTTGGAATTTATTTGAATTTATTCCATTTTGAAATAATTAAAGAATTAGACTTTGCAAATAAAATTTTGTTGGAAATATTTTATTTGAGTCCCAAATACCCTAAAATATTTTCCAGAATTTTTCTGGAATTTTTACGAGTCTTTTGCTATTTTTAATGAATTAAATGAATTTCGAAATTATTTTTAATTATTAAATCATTGGAAATTGAGTTGGGTCAAGTACTATTCATCCGATCGAGTCGGAACCGAGTCGGACTCGAGTCCGACCGAGCCTCTTCGCCACTTGACTTGACCTAACCGTCAACCTCGGTCGGTCCGAACCGTTGGATCAAGATCCAACGGTCAGGATCAATCCGCGCTAGGCACGGCCGCGCCCGAGCCAATCTCAGCCGTCGATCGCGCCACATGGACGGCCCATGTGCGTCCACGTCATCTCGCCATGTTCGGAACGGACTCCGCCGTCCGTACCGGCTCCGCCACGGATTCCGCGGGGATCTCGGCGTTCGGGCCGGCATTTAATGCCCGAACCCGCGCCCGAGGTTCGCCCTTGTCTCGTGCGTCGTTTGCCCCAAGTGCCCTAGCCCTAGCCGCCGCCGTCGACTTGCTATTGCTCGCCGTAGTTGGAGAAGCCTCCGCCACGGTCCTTGCCTCGTCCCGCCGCCGTCCGCCGTCTTCCGCCGAGTTGGAGCCAGGGCCTGCAGTCCTCAAGCCAAGGCGCACCGTGGTACCTCCCACTCATTGGAGAGGCCTCCAATGTAACACCCCAAAATTTTGCTTTTATTAAATTCATGTGTGATTTGGCACTTTGGTGAATTTTTGAAATTTTCTGGAATTTATTTGGATTTATTTGGAATTTATTTGAATTTATTCCATTTTGAAATAATTAAAGAATTTAATCTTGCAAATAAAATTTTGTTGGAAATATTTTATTTGAGTCCAAAATGATCCAAAATATTTTCCAGAATTTTTAGAATTTTTCGAGTCTTTTGATATTTTTAATGAATTAAATGAATTCTTGGGAATTATTTTGAATATTAAAATCGCTTGGGTTTAATCTTGTTCCTCGAATTAAAGTCGGACTCGAGTCGAGCCGAACCAGCCAAGCCAACCGTTTCGATCAAACCAAGTCATCGAACCTAATTCTCGGCCGTTGGATCAAGATCCAACGGCCGAGAATCGCCCGTCTGCGATCGAAGCGGTCCGGCCGAACCCGTTCACGCCGTGCGATCCCAAAGATCCATCTAGACACGTGGGCGGTTCTCACCATCATCTCCGATTCCGACTCGGGCACGAGCGGCTCCGCCGTGTGGAGTCTTGACCTCCGGGTTCGCGCGAGCAGCGAGGCTATTTAAAGCCAGCCCCTCGTCAGAGATCGCCGGCTTGCCCTTACCGTTTGCCACAGGTTTCGCGCTCAAGCGCGCCGCCGCCAAGGAATCCCTCACCGAGTAGTCGAGGGTTGGCTACGGGTGTTAAGCGATTCCGCCGTTAGCCATCCTCCGCCACGCTGGTGGATCTCAAAACCCCACGTTGGCGCCCCAGCGTGCTCTCCTTCTCGGCCGGGACACGCCCATGCACGCCGTTTGGTGTCGTCTTCCCGGTTCCGGTCTGCCGGCGCCCGCCGCATACACCGCGACCTTGGAGCTCCACCGGCCGTTGGATCATCATCGGCGCTTGAGGTGAGTCCACCTCTCTGTTTGGCGTATTAGATCCCCACCGTAGGATCAAGATCGCGAGGCACCGATTAGATGCAGGTTATTGCTTATAGGGTAGTCTCGGCGAATCTCGGTAGATCCATCCAAACTTGCGGCCGAGATTGCGCCACGTGTGCCTAGTCGCACCCAGCGTGTGGCGCGTGTCCGACACGCCGGGCCCCGCAAGTCGAGGGCCCACGCGTCGGCCAGCGTTTGCGTGAGACCCCGCACGCAGTGGGTCCCATCCTGTCGATCTCACCCGGCCGTGGACCGGGTTCACCATGGACCGAATCAAGGCCGGTGAGCCCATGAGCCTTGACGTCGGCCGACCAATCGAGAGCCGACGCGTGTCATGATGACGCAATAATTAATTTCCGAAAAGAAAATGATTTATTAATTCGAATAATGATTTGATTTTGTTTCAAATTTCAAACGCTTATAACTTTTGCGTTTCAATTCCGATTTGAGTGATTCAAATTTCTAAATTTGTATAAAATTGAGATCTACCTAAATATGAATTTTATTTAATTTTTGGACTAAAGTTTTTCTCTGCAAAATTATTTAAATGATTATTTAAACTTTAAATAATCATAACTTTTATGCGTTTTAACTCCAAATTTGATTTATTCCAGTTTCTAAAATCCATAAAATTATGTTCTTTCTGTTTGTGGATTTTATTTGGATGTTTGGACACTTTTTGCCTAGTGTTTATTTGTGTATTTGCTATTTGCACGCTTTACGAGTAGACGTTGAAATCTGGGAAGGATTCGAAGGAGAAGTATTAACTCAGGATCCAACTCAAGACCAAGAGCAAGTACTTTTTGAAGGCAAGTTGTGCTTTGACCATGTTGATCCTATTTCGAAATCTATTTTGATTTAAACTATTGCATGCTAAAACAATTAGAAAGATACTTTGTTTAAACATGGGGGTTAGATAAATACCAATTTCTTTGTATGACACCTTGATTATTTAAGTATGTGCCATGACCCTTGTCACCCTAGTTGTGGTTTACTAGTTGGACATAATCAAATTGCCAACATGGGTTTTAGACCGTTTGTAGTATCTTTGCTTAGACACACTACGTGCTCATGACATGGTTTTGGACAATCAAATGTTAATATTGACTTAATGATATATTGAACCTGTTTTGGAAAGGTATCATGTGATGTTGATAGCACGTGGTGCTTGGTAATCAAGCTGGGGTTTTGATAAATAGTTTTCGGCCAGGGGCATGTGGCAAGAATGATCGAGGTGGGCCGGTGTGGCCTTTGGGGATGTTGATTTGGTTCTTCGGGTAGTCTTGCCCTGGTCACTCTAAGGACTTAACCTTGCAAGCCTTTGAACTGGGTCATACTTGCAACCACATGGCTGGAATGGGACGGCCCTAGTTGACTAAGTCGCTAAGGACTCACTTGTGGAGCCTCAGGTGTCAATTACACCGTTTGTGTGATTGTGCAGGGGAGCGTATCGTGGTCGTGGCCAGATACCCATCTAACGTGTGTTGGTCCCATACTTCGCCTTGGCTAAGGAAGGGATGGTGTAGAGCACGAACCTGAGAGGACCACTGTGTTGTTTGAGGCTTCCGAAAGGCTTTGTTACGGAACTCGCCTTTGTGGTGTTTGATTTGTATCTTGTGGGTAAAGTGCATAACCTCTGCAGAGTGTAGAATCTATTTAAATAGCCGAGTCCACGATCTTGGACAATGCTCGGGATTACAGTCAAGGGTTAGACTTTCTAAAATAACTTGGATTTGAAAGGTTGGTTTGGTTTAGTAATGAAGATGATAGAAATGTGGTTTAGGATGGGGAAAATGTTTATTAAATTTCCTGAAAAGTTATTTATGCTTTACTTATTTCTCTTTGCTTTGAATCTACTTATATTACTTTTCAAATGTCAATTTCTTGCAAATATACCTTGAGCTATTCCTTTGTACCAAGCCATGCATATAGTATATTAGCTTTGCATTCATGCATGACTTGTTGAGTACCAAGTACTCACCCTTGCCTCAACACAACATCAGTTGAAGAGGAGACTACGCCACGGTGTGGAGGAGGAACTCCGTGAGGATCCGTCTACTTAGGGATCTGAGCCCGGTCGGTTACTGTGGTATCTTGAATGGCGCCACGCAACTATTTGATTTTCCATTGCTATTATTTCTCTTTTAATAAGTTTCGCCTTGTGAGGCATATATTTGTAACTTGGCCATAAGGTCGAGTAACTTGATTTAGTTATTTAAATAAAGTACTTTATTGGTATCGAGTGGTATGATTGTGATATTTACCAATGTTAAGACTGTGTGCACTAGCGCGTTCTGGACTAGTCTTTGAATACACAGAGGGTCCGGATTTGCAAATTCGGGTCCCGGCAGAGGTGGTATCGAGCCATACTTGACCTGTAGGCTCAACCCTAGCTAGAATGGTCGTAGTGAGGATAAAACCTATTTTCTAAAGCTAAAAATTTGTGAAGACAAGAAATGACATCTCGACTTATCCCCTTCTCTCTTTTCTTGTCTCTTGCTGAAATTTTCCCTTACCTTGTCACAATTTAAAAATTCGAGTTCTTACGTAAAGCACTCTTGTGACAGATGGAGGAAGAGTTCAACTACGTTGATCTGGGAGTTAGTCACGCTGCAGAACTTTGGCATATGCTCTGAGACTCTCGGAGATTTTGAGAAGCCCCAATACCAAGTGGAAGTGATCGGACAAGCGGGATTGATCAAGGCTTGTGACGTGAGGATTGAGGTACTGCTAGGAAAAAGGGCCAGGCAATCGCCTCGATACACTTTGCCGCCAGGAGATCTACAATGCAGATGGGTATCCAAGAAGTATCACGACGAGCAATGCGGCCGCGTTACGTATCTACGCCAGAGAATGGAGAGCACGGTGTTCCGTTATCATCCGCGCAGCGATAACCTTCTTGACCCGGCGATTCGGGATGAGGATGCCACGATTACACAGTTAGCACGATTTGTCGTCGCCAGGAGGATGTACTAGATAATACAAGCAAGGAGCTACGAAGGCCCGCAAGGAGATCACGACGAGAGAAGAACAGATGGCGGGAAGCTCAAGAGTATGTGGCACACCTTCTACGAAGGATTGACGAGTTGGAGATGACCTTGTACGGACCGCACTCCAGAGCCAAGATTGAGCTACACGAGCGAGATCGAGGAGTCGATCTCGATGAGGACATCGCTTCTTCGACTACCACGAGAGGACACGATCATTTGGACATGGCGATCGTTACGCCTATGCCACAAAGACCTGCACCAGGCCGTGGAGGTTTTCTCGATGAGTGAACATAGGTTCTATAGTGAGACTCCTTCGCCGAGTCGCGTCATAGAAGAAAGAGTCACCCTTTAGGCGTTAGACTCCAGAATTAGTTCGATTTGGATTTGCTTTGTTTGCTGAGTGTGCAGTATGTGTTGCAAGGCCCTTAGGCATTGTAAGCAACCATACCAAGTTATTAATATCAATAATAAAGTTGGACCTTAAAGTTACACCTTTTGCCCCGCATAAGTTCCATATTACTTGTCTATTCTTGTTTCCCTCTCATCTCTAAACCTAGAGCAAATCGACAGATGGTGAACACCCGTGGAAACTTTGGAAGCAATGGGAGTGGTTCTCGCCCAGCAGAAAACCCCAATGATGGAGCACCAGCACCGCCACTGGATGTGCAGAATTTCGGAGCTTTTCTTGCTGCTCAGACTCAGTTGATGCATGCTATGATGCAACAAATGCAACACGTCACCGCTCAGGCCACTGCTAATCAAGTTAATCATGGACAACGCCAGAATACAAGACTGTCAGAGTTCATGAGAACTCACCCACCCACTTTCTCTGGGAATGCCAATCCATTGGAGGCCGATGATTGGTTAAGATCAATCGAGAGGAAGCTACACATAGCTCAATGCATAGGAAATGAGAAGGTACTCTACGCTTCTCATCGGTGGAAGGAACGGCCAAGAATGGTGGGAGAACTTCGTGCCACGCAAGAGAACCCTCAAGATATCACTTGGGAAGAGTTCACGGTGCATTCGACAAGATCACGTGCTGAAGGAATCATGGACCTTAAGAAGGAGGAGTTCGAGCATGAAGCAAGGTAATCAGCCGGTGGCCGAGCTACCTGAACAAATTCACACAGCTAGCACGCTACGCACGAGGATGTAGCGACAGATAAATCCGCAGTCTCGTTTCATGAAGGGACTTAACTCGGGATTGCAAGTAGGGTTGATCACCCACACCTTTCCAGATTTCCAAGAGTTGGTGAATAAGGCACTTATTCTTGAGGACAAAGCGCAAGGAACTGGATGAGAACAGAAGCGCAGAGATGCAACGGCAAGGATCACGCCAGGGAACGCATAGCAGCGCTGAGAGTTGCACCAAATCAATTCTTGATTCCAACCACGTAATGCAACAAGGACACCACCCCGGCACCAAGACCTGCCAATCGAACTACCAAACCCAGCCCCGCTAGAAACACTACTCGAGCGATCGGCAAGGAGCAGTGAGGCATTGCTACAAGCGCAACGAGCCAGGACACTTTGCCAATAGTTGTCCCAAGAAGACAAAGCAGGAGTGACCCGGTTCGCTTCAACCTAGGAACCACCCAGCTAGGGCGCCCGGCACCAGAGCCACACCCTGCACCGTGGTGAGAGGCCGAGTCAACCATGTCACCGCGGATGCATCTGCGGAATGCTACGGACGTCGTCTTGGGTAAGTTACTTGTTAACTCAAGACCTGCTTGATTTTGTTTGACTCACGGAGCTTCGCATTCGTTTGTTTATGAGGCTTCGCTACTAGAAATGATTTGAGGATTGCAAGACTTAAGTGCATGCTTTTAGCTCAAACCCACAGTTAGAACTCCGAGCGAAAGTAGGATGTTCCGGGTGAGAATCTTGATAGGTGGAATAGAGTTCCTAGCAAACCTTATAATTTTGGAGACCCGGACCTTAGACGTCATATTGGGAATGGATTGGTTATCCAAGCACAAGGCCGTATTGGACTGTGGACGAAGGACTATCTCGATTGAGAGCCCGTGTGGGAAGAAAGTAGAATTGCAAGCCACTGCGATTAGAGATGGACAGCTTGATGGTTAACAATACCAAGGCAATCGGCATAGAGGATGTCCGGTAGTGAATGAGTACCCAGATGTCTTTCCGAAGATCTACAGTATGCCGCTTGAGACGGGGACATAGAATTTGTAATAGAGCTTGTACAGTACAAAGACCGATAGCAAAGAGACCCTATCGGATGTCCACCGAGGAGTTGGTAGAAATGAAGAAAGCAACTAGAAGAGTTAATGGAGAAAGGATTTATCGAGGCCGAGTTAGTCGCCGTGGGGAGCACCAGTTTTGTTTGTCAAGAAGAAGGGCGGGAGTTTCGGGATGTGCATTGACTACCGTGCACTCAATGAAGTCACCGTGAAGAATAAGTATCCGCTACCAGGATTGATGATTTGTTTGATCGGTTGAGAGGAGCCGGAGTTTTCTCCAAGATTGATCGAGATCGGGATACCATCGATTGAAGATCCGATCGGAAGATATTCAAGATCGCATTCTCGTCAAGATATGGACATTACGAGTTCTGATTATGTCCTTTGGGGTGACGAATCGCTAGCTTATTTCATGAATATGATGAATAAGGTGTTCATGGAATATTTGGACAAGTTTGTCGTCGTGTTCATAGACGATATCCTAATCTACTCCAAGGCAGAGGATGAACATGCCAAACACTTAAGGCGAGTTTTGGAAAAGTCGAGGAACAACAACTTTTCGCCAAGTTCAGCAAGTGTGATTTTTGGAAGGACAAGGTGGAGTTTCTTGGACATGTAATGACCGCATGAAGAAGTCGCCGTAGATCCAAGCAAAGTAGAAGGCGTGTTACATTGGGAGCACCAAGACTGTGGACCCGGATTCGGAGTTTCCTTGGAATGGCGAGGATACTACCGCCGTTTCATCGAAGGCTTCTCGACAATTGCGAAACCTCTTACGCAATCGGGTGAGGAAGGAAAAGAAGTTTGCATGGACGCCGGAATGTGAGAAAGGATTTGAGGCCCGACAAAGCGATTGACATCGGCACGGTGTTAGTTCTCTAGGATGTTGCTCAAAGCTTCGATATTTATTGTGACGCATCGCGCCAAGGACTTGGATGTGTCTTTGATGCGTAATGGAAAGGTAAATTAAACTTATGCATCAAAGCGATTGAGGCCGCATGAGGAAAATTATCCGACACATGACCTAGAGTTAGCTGCCGTAGTGCATGCTTTGAAGATATGGCGTCACTATCTGATTGGAAACAGATGTGAAGTATATACGGATCATAAGAGCCTTAAATACATATTCACCCAGTCGGATTTGAACATGAGGCAGAGGAGATGGTTAGAGTTGATCAAAGACTATAATGTTGGAATCCATTACCATCCCGGGAAGGCCAACGTAGTAGCCGATGCCCTGAGTCGGAAAAGCCATACCGTGAGTACGTTGCTAGCCACAAGTCGGGATGAGTTATGTGAGGATTTTCAGAAAATGAAGATTGAGGTAGTACCTAGGGGATTCTTGGCCGCATTAGAAGTAAAGCCTACCCTAGAGGATCAGATCCGAGAAGGACAGAAGGATGATGACAAGATCCGCAGGATTAAGTCCACCAAGGAGGAAGGCAAGGCAGAGGACTTCAAGTTGGATGAGCAAGGCACGTTGTGGATGAAGGATCGCATTTGTGTGCCTAACAAAAAGGAGTTAAAGCAAGCGATTCGGAAGAAGCCCATGACTCTAAGTACTCAATTCATCCCGAAGCGCCAAGATGTATCAGGATCTCAAGGAGAGATTCGGTGGCCGAGTATGAAGCGTGAAGTTGCCGAGCATGTTGCATTGTGCGGCGTATGCCGGAAGAGTCAAGGCAATGCATCGTAGACCAAGCAGATTGCTACAACCACCGAAAATACCTGAGTGGAAGTGGGAGGAAATCGGAATGGATTTCATTACCGGTTTGCCAAAGACTCAAGGAGGTTATGACTCCATATGGGTTATAGTGGATCGCTTGACTAAAGTAGCCCATTTTATCCCGTGAAGACCACTTACTCGGAGATAAATTAGCGAATTATACATGATCGGGATTGTCTGTTTGCACGGAGTGCCAAAGAGGATTGTATCAGACAGAGGTACCCAATTTACCTCAAGGTTACGGAATAGGTTGCATGAAGCCATGGGAACCCGTTTGAACTTCAAAGCCTGACTTATCATCCATGCAGACGGACGGACCAGGCCAGAAAGAGTCAACCAGATTCGGAGGATATGTTGAGAGCTTGTGCATTAGCTTATGCTACCTCTTGGGATAAGAGTTTACCGTATGCCGAGTTCGATTACAACAATAGTTATCGTGCTAGTTCTGAGATGTCACCTTTTGAGGCCTTTGTATGGTCGACCACTGTCGGACGCCATTGAATTGGAATGAGACCGTGAGCGCCGTGTCTTTGGGCGATATTCTTCAAGAAGTCAAGAAACGGTCGCCATGATTAGGGAAAGGTTGAAGATAGCCCAATCTCGTGAGAAGAGTTATCTTGACAATCATCGCCGAGATTTGAGTTTTGAACCGTAAGACTTTGTATACCTCGAGTTACGCCTCTCGGGAGTTAAGAGGTTCCATGCCAAAGGGAAACTCGCCCCGTTATGTTGGACCATTTAAGATTTTGAGTCGCAGAGGCGAAGTTGCTTATCAGCTGGAGTTGCCACAGTCGTTGGCAGGAGTGCATGATGTATTCCATGTGTCCCAGTTGAAGAAGTGCCTCCGAGTTCCTGAGGAACAGACACCGCTAGAGTTAATTGAGTTGCAAGAGGACTTGACTTATAAGGAGCATCCCGTGAGGATTCTGGACACAATGGATCGAGAAACTAGAAACAAGTCAACCCGTTTCTGTAGAGTTCAGTGGAGCAACCATGAAGAAAGCGAAGCGACTTGGGAGCGCGAAGAGGATTTGAAGAAAGAATTTCCAAACCTATTCCTTTAGTAAGCCCTGAATCTCGGGGACGAGATTCTATTAAGGGGGGGAGGTTTGTAACACCCCAAAATTTTGCTTTTATTGAATTCATGTGTGATTTGGCACTTTGGTGAATTTTTGGAATTTTCTGGAATTTATTTGGATTTATTTGGAATTTATTTGAATTTATTCCATTTTGAAATAATTAAAGAATTTAATTTTGCAAATAAAATTTTGTTGGAAATATTTTATTTGAGTCCAAAATGATCCAAAATATTTTCGAATTTTTCCGAATTTTTCTCGAGTCTTTTGATATTTTTAATGAATTAAATGAATTATCGGGAATTATTTTGAATATTAAAATCGCTTGGGTTTAATCTTGTTCCTCGGGTCCGAAGTCGGACTCGAAGTCCGACCGAACCCGACCGAGCCAACCGCTTCGATCAAACCAAGTCATCGAACCCTAATTCTCCGGCCAGTTGGATCAAGATCCAACGGCCGAGAATCGCCGTCTGCACGGTCGAGCCGTGTCCGCCCGAACCCGTTCACGCCGTGCGATCCCAAATCCATCTAGACACGTGGGCGGTTCTCGCCATCGTCTCCGATTCGACTCGAGACACGAGCGGCTCCGTAGGTGTGGGTCTTGACCTCCGGGTTCCTTGCGCGAACGCCGAGGCTATTTAAAGCCCCGCCCCTCGTCAGAGGATCGCCACCGCCCCGCACCGCTTGCCACAGGTTTCGCGCTCAAGCCGCGCCGCCGCCAAGGAATCTCACCGGAGTAGTCGAGGTTGGCTACGGTGTTAAGCGATTCCGCCGTTAGCCATCCTCATACGCCGAGGCTGGATCTGAAAACCCACGTTGAGGCGCCCCGGCGTGCTCTCCTTCTCGCCGACACGCCACATGCTGCCGTTTGGTGTCGTCTTCCTGCTCCGGTCTGCCAGCGCCCCGCCATCGCGACCTTGGAGCTCCACCGCCGCTGGATCATCATCGGCGCTTGAGGTGAGTCCACCTCTCTGTTTGGCGTATTAGATCCCCACCGTAGGATCAAGATCGCAGGCACCGATTAGATCTGGTTATTGCTTATAGGGTAGTCTCGGCGAATCTGGCCCATCCATCAAACTTGTGCGGCCGAGATTGGCGCCACGTGTGCCTAATCGCACCCACGCAGCGTGTGAGCGTGTCCACGACACGGGCCCCGCAAGTCGAGAGGCCCAGCGTCGGCCCGGCGTTTGCGTGAGACCCCGCAGAGCAGTGGGTCCCATCTCGATCTCACCCGGCCGTGGACCGGGTTCACCATGGACCGAACTGCGCCGTGGTCGAGCCCATGAGCCTACTGACGTCGACCACCAATCAGAGCCGACGCGTGTCATGATGACGCAATAATTAATTTCCGAAAAAGAAAATGATTTATTAATTCGAATAATGATTTCAGATTTTGTTTCAAATTTCAAACGCTTATAACTTTTGCGTTTCAATTCCGATTTGAGTGATTCAAATTTCTAAATTTGTATAAAATTGAGATCTACCTAAATATGAATTTTATTTAATTTTTGGACTAAAGTTTTTCTCTGCAAAATTATTTAAATGATTATTTAAACTTTAAATAATCATAACTTTTGCGTTTTAACTCCAAATTTGACGATTCCAGTTTCTAAAAATCCATAAAATTATGTTCTTTCTGTTTGTGGATTTTATTTGGATGTTTGGACACTTTTTGCCTAGTGTTTATTTGTGTATTTGCTATTTGCACGCTCTACGAGTAGACGTTGAAGTACCGGAAGGATTCGAAGGAGAAGTATTAACTCAGGATCCAACTCAAGACCAAGAGCAAGTACTTTTTGAAGGCAAGTTGTGCTTTGACCATGTTGATCCTATTTCGAAATCTATTTTGATTTAAACTATTGCATGCTAAAACAATTAGAAAGATACTTTGTTTAAACATGGGGGTTAGATAAATACCAATTTCTTTGTATGACACCTTGATTATTTAAGTATGTGCCATGACCCTTGTCACCCTAGTTGTGGTTTACTAGTTGGACATAATCAAAATGCCAACATGGGGTTTAGACCGTTGTAGTATCTTTGCTTAGACTCATACGTGCTCATGACATGGTTTTGGACAATCAAATGTTAATATTGACTTAATGATATATTGAACCTGTTTTGGAAAGGTATCATGTGATGTTGATAGCACGTGGTGCTTGGTAATCAACTGGGTTTTGATAAATAGTTTTCGGCCAGGGGCATGTGGCAAGAATGATCAGTGGGCCGGTGTGGCACTGGGGATGTTGATTTGGTTCTTCGGTAGTCTTGCCTGGTCACTCTAAGGACTTAACCTTGCAAGCCTTTGAACTGGTCATACTTGCAACCACATGGTGGAATGGGACGGCCCTAGTTGACTAAGTCGCTAAGGACTCACTTGTGGAGCCTCAGGGTGTCAATTACACCGTTTGTGTGATTGTGCGGGGAGCGTGTCGTGGTGTGGCCAGATACCCATCTAACGGTGTGTTGGTCCCATACTTCGCCTTGGCTAAGGAAGGGATGGTGTAGAGCACGACAGGAGAGGACCACTGTGTTGTTTGAGGCTTCCGAAAGGCTTTATTACTGAACTCGCCTTTGTGGTGTTTGACTGTATCTTGTGGGTAAAGTGCATAACCTCTGCAGAGTGTAGAATCTATTTAAATAGCCGAGTCCACAGTCTTGGACAATGCTCTGTGGATTACAGTCAAGGTTAGACTTTACGAAAATAACTTGGATTTGAAAGGTTGGTTTGGTTTAGTAATGAAGATGATAGAAATGTGGTTTAGGATGGGGAAAATGTTTATTAAATTTCCTGAAAAGTTATTTATGCTTTACTTATTTCTCTTGCTTTGAATCTACTTATATTACTTTTCAAATCTTGTTTCTTTGCAAATATACCTTGAGCTATTCCTTTGTACCAAGCCATGCATATAGTATATTAGCCTGCATTACGTGCATGACTTCTTTGAGTACCAAGTACTCACCCTTGCCTCAACACAACATCGCTTGAAGAGGAGACTACGCCCGGTGTGGAGGAGGAACTCGAGGAGGATCCGTCTACTTAGGGATGCGAGCCCGATCGGTTGCTGTGGTATCTTGAATGGCGCCACGCAACTATTTGATTTTCATTGCTATTATTTCTCTTTTAATAAGTTTCGCCTTGTGAGGCATATATTTGTAACTTGGCCATAAGGTCGAGTAACGGTTTAGTTATTTAAATAAAGTACTTTATTGGTATCGAGTGGTATGATTGTGATATTTACCAATGTTAAGACTGTGTGCACTAGCGCGTTCCTGGACTAGTGCTGAATACACAGAGGGTCCGGATTTGCAAATTCGGGGTCCCGACAAGCGCCGTCGGGCTCGTCGTCGTTTTCGTCTCCGGTGGCCCTGCTCCGCCGTGTCGCCATCGCCGTCCGCAAGCATTGTGAGCCGTTGGATCTTCATCGCACGGTCCAAGATCACGCCACGTCACCCACCGGTGAGATCCCGTCCAAAAATCTCAAGATCCAATCTCGACCGTTGGATCTAGATCCAACGACCCAGATCAAACGCGTTAACCCAAACGCGTGAGACCCAGATCCAATCTGGGCCGTTGGATTTCAAATCAACGGCCGAGATTGCGCCACGTGTCGGGAAGCCTGACCGCCGCGTGCCGAGCTCCCCGGCGCGGTGACGCCGACACGCCGCCCTGCGGTCGGGCCGACGTGACTAAACCGCACCATGACGCCACGCCGACGCCATGGCGGGCTCAAGCATGTCAAGAATGCCCCAGCCTGCGGTAATCGACGCCGCCAAGAATGACGCCACCCATGGGACCCACTGTCACCGTGGTGAGCCCCACGACGTTAGCAGTGACGTCACCCGAGGGGGACCCACATGTCAGTGGCATGTGGAGCCGTGGACCGAGTCCACGGTAGACCCGAGCCGAGCGTGGACCAAGTCCATGGACCGACTGACGTCAGCAGACCAATCAGAGGCTGCCACGTGTCCTCGCTGACGCAATAAATAATTTCCGAAAAAGAAAATGATTTATTAATTCGAAATAATGAATTCAGATTTTGATTCAAACTTCAAACGCTTATAACTTTTGCGTTTCAACTCCGATTTGAGTGATTCAAATTTTTAAATTTGTATAAAATCGAGATCTACCTAATTATGAATTTTATTTAATTTTTGGACTAAAGTTTTTCTCTGTAAAATTATTTAATTGATTATTTAGACTTCAAAATGCTATAACTTTTGCATTTTAACTCCGAATTTGACGATTCCAGTTTCTAAAAATTCATAAAATTAGGTTTTCTCTGTTTATGGATTTTATTTGGATGTTTGGACACTTTTTGCCTATTGTTTATTTGTGTATTGCTATTTGCACGCTTTACGAGTAGACGTTGAAATGCCGGAAGGATTCGAAGGAGAAGTATTGACTCAGGATCCAACTCAAGACCAAGAACAAGTACTTTGTGAAGGCAAGTTGTGCTTTGACCATGTTGATCCTATTTTGAAACTTATTTTGGATTTAACTTATTGCATGCTAGTTCAATTAGAAAATACTTTATTTAAATATGGGGGATTAGATAAATACCAATTTGCTGTATGACACCTTGATTATTTAAATATGTGCCATGACCCCTTGTCACCCTAGTTGTGGTTTACTAGTTGGACATTATTAAATTGCCAACATGGGAAATTAGACCGTTGTAGTATGTTGCTTAGACCTGCTACGTGCTCATGACATGATTTTGGACAATCAAATGTTAATATTGACTTAATGATATGTTGAACCTGTTTTGGAAAGGTATCATGTGATGTTGATGGCACGTGGTGCATGGTAATCAAGCGGGGTTTTGATAAATAGTTTTCGTAGGGCATGTGGCAAGAATGATCAGGTGGGCGGTTGTGGCACTGGGGATGTTGATTTGGTTCTTCGGGTAGTCTTGCCCTGGTCACCCTAAGGACTTCACCTTGCAAGCCTTTGAACTGGGTCTAACGTGCAACCACATGTCTGTAATGGGACAGACCTAGTTGATTAAGTTGCTAATAACGTACCTGTGGGACCTTAGGAGGTCAACTACACCCTTTGTATATGTTGTACGGGGGGCGTCTGGGAGTGAGGCAGTACCCATCTAACGGTTGATTGGCCTAAACTTCGTCTTAGCTAAGGGAAGGGTTAGTGTGCAATAACTGGGGAGGACCACTTGTATTGTTAGAAGTTTCCGAAAGACTTTGTTACGGGAACTCGCCTTTGTGGTGTTTAACTGTATCTTGTGGGTAAAGTGCATAACTTCTGCAGAGTGTAGAATCTATTCGAATAGCCGTGTCCGCGGTATTGGACATCGCTCGGGAATTACAGTCAAGGGTTAGATTTTCTCAAAAAAATAACTTGGATCTGAAAGGTTGGGTTGGATTAATAATGATGTTGATGGAAATGTGGATTAGGATGGGAAAGATGTTTATTAAACTCCTTGAAAAGTTATCTATGCTTTACTTGTTTCTACTGCTTTCGAATCTACTTATGATACCTGTTAAATGCTGTTTACTGCAAAAATACCTTGAGCCACTCCTTTGTATTAATCCATGCATGTAGTATATTAGCTGCATTCTGTGCATGACTTGCTGAGTACCAAGTACTCACCCTTGCCACAATACAACACCAGTTGAAGAGGAGACTACACCAGCTTTGGAGGAGGAGATCCACGAGGAACCGTCTACTTAGGGAGCGAGCCCAATCAGTTGCCTGTGGTATACTGGATGGCGCCACGAAGTTATCTTATTTTTCCGCTGCTACTATTTCTCTCTTAATAAGTTTCGCCCTGCGAGGCGTACATTTGTAACTTGACCATAAGGTCGAGTAACCAGTTTGACTATTTAATTAAAGTACTTTACTATTAGCGAGTGGTATGATTGTGATATTTACCGATGTTAAGACTGTGTGCACTAGCGCGTTCCTGGACTAGTGCTGAATACACAGAGGGTCCGGATTTGCAAATTCGGGGTCCCGACAGAGGTGGTATCAGAGCCATACTGACCGTAGGCTCAACCCTAGCTAGAATGGTCGTAGGGAGGTTAAAACCTATTTTCTAAAAGCTAAAAGGTTGTCAAGATAAGAAATGATATCTCGACTTACCCCCTTCTCTCTTTCCTTGTCTCTTGCTGAATTTTTCCTTACCTTGTCACGATTTAAAAATTCCGAGTTCTTACGTGAGCACTCTTGTGGCAGATGGAGGGAGAGTTCAACTACGTCGATCTGGAGGTTGGTCACGCCGCAGAACTTTGGCGTATGCTACAGACTCTCGGAGATTTTGAGAAGCCGCAATACCAAGTGGAAGTAATCAGACATGCAGGATTGATCAAGGCTTGTGACGTGAAGATTGTGGTACCTGCTAGGAAGAAGGGCCCAGGCAATCGCCCGATACACTGCACTGCTAGGAGGTCTACAATGCAGATGGGTATCCAAGAAGTATCACAACGAGCAATGCGGCACATTACCCGTATCTACGCCAGAGAGTTGGAGAGCACGGTGTTCCGTTATCACCCACGCAGCAATAACCTTCTTGACCCGAAGGCGATTCAGGATGAGGACGCCATGGTCACACAGTTGGCACGACTTGTTGTCGCCCAGGAGGATGTACTCGATGATACAAGCAAAGAGCTACAGAAGGCCCGCAAGGAGATCACGACAGAGAGGAACAGATGGCGGGAAGCTCAAGAGTATGTGTCACACCTTCTGCGAAGGATTGACAAGTTGGAGATGGCTTTGTACGGACCAGAACCAGAGCGAGCGAGCTGCACGAGCCAGACCCGGAAGAGCCAGAGCTGGAGGAGGACACTGCTTCTTCAACTACTACAGATGACACAGTTACTGGACATGGCAATCGTTTCGCGCCTATGCCGCAGCGTCCGTACCCAGGCCGTGGAGGTTTCCTCGATGAGTGAGCGTAGGTTTTATAGAGAGACTCCTTCGCCGAGTCGCGTCTTAGAATAAAGAGTCACCCTTTAGGCGTTAGACTCCAGTGTTAGTTCGATTTGGATTTTCATTGTTTGCTGAGTGTGCAGTATGTGTTGCAAGGCCCTTAGGCGTTGTAAGCAACCATACCAAGTTACTATTGATTAAAATAATAAAGTTAGACCTTAAAGTTACACCTTTCGCCCCGCATAAGTTCCATATTACTTGTCTATTCTTGTTTCCCTCTCATCTCTAAAACCTAGAGCAAATCGACAGATGGTGAACACCCGCGGAAACCTTGGAAGGCGTGGAAGTGGTTCTCGCCAATGTAAAACCCCAATGATGGAGCACCGGGCGCCACTTGGATATGCAGAATTTCGGAGCTTTTCTCGCTGCTCAGACTCAGTTGATGCATGCTATGATGCAACAGATGCAAAACGTCATTGCTTAGGCCACAGCTAATCAAGTCAATCAGGGACAACGCCAGAATACAAGACTGTCAGAGTTTATGAGAACTCACCCACCCACTTTCTCTGGGAATGCCAATCCATTGGAGGCCGATGATTGGTTAAGGTAAATAGAGAGGAAGCTACACATCGCTCAATGCATGGGAAATGAGAAGGTACTCTACGCTTCTCATCAGTTGGAAGGGACAGCCTCCGAATGGTGGGAGAACTTCTGTGCCACGCAAGTGAACCCTCAAGATATCACTTGGGAGGAGTTCACAGTTGCGTTTCGCCAGTATCACGTGCATGAAGGAATCATGGATCTCAAGAAGGAGGAGTTCAGGGCACTAAAGTAGGGTAATCGGCCTGTGGCCGAATACCTGAACAAGTTCACACAGCTTGCTTGCTACGCACCTGAGGATGTAGCGACAGATAAAACCAGACAGTCTCGCTTCATGAAGGGACTTAACTCAGGACTACAAGTAGGATTGATCACCCATACCTTTCCAGATTTCCAAGAGTTGGTGAATAAGGCGCTTATTCTTGAGGACAAGCGCAAGGAACTGGATGAGAACAGGAAGCGCAGGATGCAATAGCAGGGATCATGCCAGGGAACGCATATGGCGCTGAGAGTTTCACCAAATCAGTTTTTAAGATTCCAGCCACAAAATGCACTAAGGACACCGTCACCAGAACCAAGACCCGTCAATAAAAACTACAAGAACCCAGCCCCCGATAGAAACGCCGCTTGAGCAGCCAACAAGGAACAAGTGAGACGCTGCTACAAGCGCAACGAGCCAGACACTTTGCCAACAGCTGCCCAAAGAAGACAGCGAGGAGTGACCCAGGCCGCTTCAATCTAGGAACCACCCAGCTAGGACGCCCGGCACAGGAGCCACACCCTGCATCAGGGTGAGAGGCCGAGTCAACCATGTCACCGCAGATGCACTACAGAATGCTACGGACGTCGTACTGGGTAAGTTACTTGTTAACTCAGTACCTGCAACAGTTTTGTTTGACTCTGGAGCTTCGCATTCGTTTGTTTCGCAAGGCTTTGCTGCTAAAAATGAATTGGAGATTGCAAGGCTTAGATGCATGCTTTTAGTTCAAACCCCTGGTTCCGAACTCCGAACGAAAGTAGGATGTTCCGGGGTGAGAATACTAATAGATGGAATAGAGTTCCTAGCAAACCTTATTATTTTGGAGACCTAGACCTTAGATGTTATTT
The DNA here is from genome assembly GCA_036346355.1 of Rhipidocladum racemiflorum. NCBI lineage: Eukaryota > Viridiplantae > Streptophyta > Magnoliopsida > Poales > Poaceae > Rhipidocladum > Rhipidocladum racemiflorum. Next base: position 22,639,776 of record CM070584.1, on the reverse strand, counting down.
TGGGAATGGATTGGTTATCCAAGCACAAGGCCGTATTGGATTGTGGACGAAGGACTATCTCAGTTGAGAGCCCGTGTGGAAAGAAAGTGGAATTTCAAGCTACTGCCGTTAGAGATGGGCAGTTGATGGTTAACAGCACCAAGGCAATCAGCATAGAGAATGTCTCAGTAGTGAATGAGTACCTAGATGTTTTTCCTGAAGATCTACCTGGTATGCCGCCAGACAAGGACATAGAGTTTGTGATAGAGCTTGTACTGCACAAAGACCGATAGCAAAGAGACCTTATCGGATGTCCACCGAGGAGTTGGTAGAGATGAAGAAACAGCTAGAGGAGTTAATGGAGAAAGGATTTATCAGACCGAGTTCGTCGCCGTGGGGAGCGCCAGTTTTGTTCGTCAAGAAGAAGGACGGGAGTTTCAGGATGTGCATTGACTACCGTGCACTCAATGAAGTCACCGTGAAGAATAAGTATCCGCTACCCAGGATTGATGATTTGTTTGATCAGCTGAGAGGAGCCGGAGTTTTCTCCAAGATTGACCTAAGATCGGGATACCATCGCTGAAGATCCGATCGAGAGGATATTCAAGACCGCATTCTCGTCAAGATATGGACATTACGAGTTCTGATTATGTCCTTTGGTCTGACGAATGCACCAGCATATTTCATGAGTATGATGAATAAGGTGTTCATGGAATATTTGGACAAGTTTGTCGTCGTGTTCATAGATGATATCCTAATCTACTCCAAGACAGAGGATGAACATGCAGAGCACTTGAGGCGAGTTCTGGAAAAGCTGAGGGAACAGCAACTCTTCGCCAAGTTCAGCAAGTGTGATTTTTTGAAGGACAAGGTGGAGTTCCTCGGACATGTAATGACCGCAGAAGGAGTCGCCGTTGATCCAAGCAAGGTAGAAGCTGTGTTACATTGGGAGCAGCCGAAGACTGTGACCCAGATCCGGAGTTTCCTTGGAATGGCAGGTTACTACCGCCGTTTCATTGAAGGCTTTTCAACAATTGCGAAACCTCTCACGCAATTGCTGAAAAAGGAGAAGAAGTTTGCATGGATGCCAGAATGTGAGAAAGGATTTCAGGAGCTGAAGAAGCGATTGACATCAGCGCCGGTGTTAGTTCTACCGGATGTTAATCAAAGCTTTGATATTTATTGTGACGCATCGCGCCAAGGACTTGGATGTGTGCTGATGCAGAATAGAAAGGTAAATTAAACATGCATCAAGGCGCGATTGAGGCCGCATGAGGAAAATTATCCGACACATGACCTAGAGTTAGCTGCTGTAGTGCATGCCTTGAAGATATGGCGTCACTATCTGATCGGGAACAGATGTGAAGTGTACACGGATCATAAGAGCCTTAAATACATATTCACCCAGTCAGATCTGAATATGAGGCAGAGGAGATGGTTAGAGTTGATCAAGGACTATAATGTTGGAATCCATTACCATCCCGGGAAGGCCAACGTAGTTGCCGATGCCTTGAGTCGGAAAAGCCATACCGTGAATATGTTGATAGCCACGAATCGGGATGAGCTATGCCAGGAATTTCAGAGAATGAAGATTGAGGTGGTACCTAGCGGATTCTTAGCCACATTAGAAGTAAAGCCTACCCTAGAGGACCAGATCCGGGAAGGACAGAAGGATGATGACAAGATCTGCAGGATTAAGTCCATCAAGGAGGAAGGCAAGGCAGAGGACTTCAAGTTGGATGAGCAAGGCACGTTATGGATGAAGGATCGCATTTGTGTGCCGAACAAAAAGGAGCTGAAGCAGTTGATTCTAGAAGAAGCCCATGACTCCAAGTATTCAATCCATCCTGGAAGCGCCAAAATGTATCAGGATTTGAAAGAAAGATTCTGGTGGCCGAGCATGAAGCGTGAAGTTGCCGAGCATGTTGCATTGTGCGACGTATGCCAGAGAGTCAAGGCAATGCATCAGAGACCAGCAGGATTGCTACAGTGTTGAAAATACCTGAGTGGAAGTGGGAGGAAATCGGAATGGATTTCATTACCGGTTTGCCTAAGACTCAAGGAGGTTATGACTCCATATGGGTTATAGTGGATCGCTTGACCAAAGTAGCCCATTTTATCCCCGTGAAGATCACCTACTCGGGAGATAAATTAGCAGAGTTGTACATGATCAGGATCGTCTGTTTGCACGGAGTGCCAAAGAGGATTGTATCGGACAGAGGTACCCAATTTACCTCAAGGTTCTGGAATAAGTTGCATGAAGCCATGGGGACCCGTTTGAACTTCAAGATCTGACCTATCATCCACAAGCGGGTGGACAGACCAGAAAGAGTCAATCAGATTCGGAGGATATGTTAAGAGCATGTGCATTGGCTTATGCTACCTCTTGGGATAAGAGTTTGCCGTATGCCGAGTTCGATTACAATAATAGTTACCGTGCTAGTTTACGATGTCACCTTTTGAGGCCTTTGTATGGTCGACCCTATCGGACGCCATTGAATTGGAATGAGACCGTGGCGCCGTGTCTTCGGCCTGATATTCTTCAAGAAGTCAAGAGTAGATTGCCATGATTAGGAAAGGTTGAAGATAGCCCAATCACGACAGAGAAAAGTTATCTTGATAATCGTCGCCGGATTTGAGTTTTGAACCGTAAGACTTTGTATACCTCGAGTTACGCCTCTCGGGGAGTTAAGAGGTTCCATGCCAAAGGGAAACTTCGCACCCGTTATGTTGGACCATTTAAGATTTTGTGCCGCAGAGGCGAAGTTGCTTATCACCGAGTTGCCACGATCGTTAGCAGGAGTACATGACGTATTCCATGTGTCCCAGTTGAAGAAGTGTCTCCGAGTACCTGAGGAACAGACACCGCTAGAGTCAATTGAGTTGCAAGAAGATTTGACTTACAAGGAGCATCCCGTGAAGATTCTAGACACAATGGATCGAGAGACGAGGAACAAGTCAACCCGTTTCTGTAGAGTTCAGTGGAGCAATCATGAAGAAAGCGACTTGGGAACGCGAAGAGGATTTGAAGAAAGAGTTTCCGAACCTATTCCTTTAGTAAGCCCTGAATCTCGGGGACGAGATTCTGTTAAGGGGGGGAGGTTTGTAACACCCCAAAATTTTGCTTTTCCTAAATCTATGTGTGATTTGGCACTTTGGTGAATTTTTGGAATTTTCTGGAATTTATTTGGATTTATTTGGAATTTATTTGAATTTATTCCATTTTGAAATAATTAAAGAATTAGACTTTGCAAATAAAATTTTGTTGGAAATATTTTATTTGAGTCCCAAATACCCTAAAATATTTTCCAGAATTTTTCTGGAATTTTTCTGAGTCTTTTGCTATTTTTAATGAATTAAATGAATTTCTGGAAATTATTTTTAATTATTAAATCGCTGGAAATTGAGTTGGGTCAAGTACTATTCATCCGACCGAGTCGGAACCCGAGTCGGACTCGAGTCCGACTCTTCGCCGCCACTTGACTTGACCCAACCGCGTCTGAACCCCAGATCAGATCCGAACCGTTGGATCAAGATCCAACGGTCAGGATCAATCCGCGCTAGGCACGGCCGCGCCCGAGCCAATCTCGGCCGTCGATCGCGCCACGTGGACGGCCCGCGTGCGTCCACGTCATCTCGCCGTGTTCGGAACGGACTCCGCCGTCCGTACCGGCTCCGCCACGGATTCCGCGAGGATCTCGGCGTTAGCGGCATTTAATGCCCGGACCCGCGCCCGAGGTTCGCCCTTGTCTCGTGCGTCGTTTGCCCCAAGCGCCCTAGCCCTAGCCGCCGCCGTCGACTCGCTATTGCTCGCCGTAGTTGGAGAAGCCTCCGCCACGGTCCTTGCCTCGTCCCGCCGCCGTCCGCCGTCTTCCGCCGAGTTGGAGCCCAGTTCCGGAGTCCTTAAGCCAAGGCGCACCCGTGGGTACCTCCCACTCCGCCGGAGAGGCCCCGAAGCGCCGTCGGGCTCGTCGTCGTTTTCGTCTCCGGTGGCCCTGCTCCGCCGTGTCGCCATCGCCGTCCACAAGCACTGTGAGCCGTTGGATCTTCATCGCACGGTCCAAGATCACGCCACATCACCCACCGGTGAGATCCCGTCCAAAAATCTCAAGATCCAATCTCGACCGTTGGATCTAGATCCAACGACCCAGATCAAACGCGTTAACCCAAACGCGTGAGACCCAGATCCAATCTGGGCCGTTGAATTTCAAATCAACGGCCGAGATTGCGCCACGTGTCGGGAAGCCTGACCGCCGCGGTCAGCGCCCCCGTGCGTGTGACGCTGACACGCCGGGCCCGCGTGTCAGCGACGTGACCAAACCGCACCATGACGTCACGTTGACGTCATGGCGGGCCCGCATGTCAGCAGCTGTCCCAGCCGTGCGCTGACGTCAGCAATGACGTCACCCATGGGACCCACCGCCGGCCGTGGTGAGCCTCGCCGACGCCAAGATGGCGTCCCGAGGGACCCACATGTCGATGTACGTGGAGCCGTGGGCCGAGTCCACGGTAGACCCGAGCCGAGCGTGGACCTAGTCCATGGCCTGACGTCGGCCAGACCAATCGTAGGCTGCCACGTGTCCTCGCCGACGCAATAAATAATTTCCGAAAAAGAAAATGATTTATTAATTCGAAATAATGAATTCAGATTTTGATTCAAACTTCAAACGCTTATAACTTTTGCGTTTCAACTCCGATTTGAGTGATTCAAATTTTTAAATTTGTATAAAATCGAGATCTACCTAATTATGAATTTTATTTAATTTTTGGACTAAAGTTTTTCTCTGTAAAATTATTTAATTGATTATTTAGACTTCAAAATGCTATAACTTTTGCATTTTAACTCCGAATTTGACGATTCCAGTTTCTAAAAATTCATAAAATTAGGTTTTCTCTGTTTATGGATTTTATTTGGATGTTTGGACACTTTTTGCCTATTGTTTATTTATGTATTGCTATTTGCACGCTTTACGAGTAGACGTTGAAGTGCCAGAAGGATTCGAAGGAGAAGTATTGACTCAGGATCCAACTCAAGACCAAGAACAAGTACTTTGTGAAGGCAAGTTGTGCTTTGACCATGTTGATCCTATTTTGAAACTTATTTTGGATTTAACTTATTGCATGCTAGTTCAATTAGAAAATACTTTATTTAAATATGGGGGATTAGATAAATACCAATTTCTTTGTATGACACCTTGATTATTTAAATATGTGCCATGACCCCTTGTCACCCTAGTTGTGGTTTACTAGTTGGACATTATTAAATTGCCAACATGGGAAATTAGACCGTTGTAGTATGTTGCTTAGACACACTACGTGCTCATGACATGATTTAGGACAATCAAATGTTAAAATTGAATAAATGATATGTTGAACCAGTTTTGGAAGGGTATGATGTGATGTTGATGGCACGTGCTGCATTGTAATCAACTGGGGTTTTGATAAATAGTTTTCTAGGGGCATGTGGCAAGAATGATCGTGTGGGCCGGTTGTGGCTGGGATGTTGATTTGGTTCTTCTGTAGTCTTGCCCTGGTCACCCTAAGGACTTCACCTTGCAAGCCTTTGAACTGGGTCTAACGTGCAACCACATGTCTCAGAATGGGACGGACCTAGTTGATTAAGTTGCTAATAACGTGTCTGTGGGACCTCGGGAGGTCAACTACACCCTTTGTGTAAGTTGTGCGGGGAGCGCATCGGCCGAGGCCAGTACCCATCTAACGGTTGATTGGCCTAAACTTCGCCTTAGCTAAGGGAAGGGTTAGTGTGCAATAACCGGGGAGGACCACTTGTATTGTTAGAAGTTTCCGAAAGACTTTGTTATGGGAACTCGCCTTTGTGGTGTTTGACTGTATCTTGTGGGTAAAGTGCATAACCTCTGCAGAGTGTAGAATCTATTCGAATAGCCGTGTCCGCGGTATTGGACATCGCTCGGGAATTACAGTCAAGGGTTAGATTTTCTCAAAAAAATAACTTGGATCTGAAAGGTTGGGTTGGATTAATAATGATGTTGATGGAAATGTGGATTAGGATGGGAAAGTTGTTTATTAAACTCCTTGAAAAGTTATCTATGCTTTACTTGTTTCTACTGCTTTCGAATCTACTTATGATACCTGTTAAATGCTGTTTACTGCAAAAATACCTTGAGCCACTCCTTTGTATTAATCCATGCATGTAGTATATTAGCTGCATTCTGTGCATGACTTGCTGAGTACCAAGTACTCACCCTTGCCACAATACAACACCAGTTGAAGAGGAGACTACACCAGCTTTGGAGGAGGAGATCCACGAGGAACCGTCTACTTAGGGAGCGAGCCCAGTCAGTTGCCTGTGGTATACTGGATGGCGCAACGAAGTTATCCTATTTTTCCGCTGCTACTATTTCTCTCTTAATAAGTTTCGCCCTGCGAGGCGTACATTTGTAACTTGACCATAAGGTCGAGTAACCAGTTTGACTATTTAATTAAAGTACTTTACTATTAGCGAGTGGTATGATTGTGATATTTACCGATGTTAAGACTGTGTGCACTAGCGCGTTCCTGGACTAGTCTTTGAATACCACGGAAGGGTCGGATTTGCAAATTCGGGGTCTCGACAGCAGCGTGGAGTGCGTTGCTGCGGCCCGGCCGTAGCGATCGGCCTTCTGGGCAGCGTGGCGATCTCGGCCGTTGATTTGAAAATCAACGGCCCAGATTAGATCTGGCTTTCACGCGTTTGGTTTAACGCGTTTGATCTGGACCGTTGGATCTAGATCCAACGGTCGAGATTGGATCTGGGATTTTGGAACGGGATCTCACCGACGGTGACGTGGCACAATCTAGACCGCTTGATGAAGATCCGACGGCTGGCAGAGCTCGAAGTCCGGCGATGGCGAGCGGCGGCGCTGGGTCACCGGCGCAGGGGACGACGACCTAGCCGACGGCAGCCGGCGCGCCCGGCTGGCGAGAGGTCCCTCCGACGCGGCTTGACCTCCGGTTCGGATTCGACCTCAACGGCGGCGAGAGCGGCGACGGCGACGGAATAAAGATTTAACCGCGACGGAGCGCTACGGCAACTACGGCGAGCGATTGCTGCTAAACGGCGGCGGCTCAGGCGACGTTGTCTAGGGCTACGGGTGCGCACGGAAGTCGGCGTCACGGCATGGGTGGCGGCGCAATAAATAGGGCCCTCGGCGTCCGTGAAATGCACGGAAACCGAGGCCCACTCCGCGCATGAGTCCGTGGCGACTTCGAGAGGAGTGACATGGCACGCGCGACCATTGGATCAAGATCCAACGGTGCGTGGGTTTGGGTTCGGGTCTGGCTCGGCGAGCTGGCTGGCTCGGTCGGGCTCGGGCTCGGTGACGTGGCTCAATCGTGGCCGTTGGATCTGAATCCAACGGTCACGCGGTTAGGGCTCGGCCGAGCGGGTTCGGTCGAGTCACGTGGCTCGGGTCGGACTCGAGTCTGACTGTTCGACTTTCGATCGGATGAACGATGCTTTACCCGACTTCGATTTTCCAGCGATTTAATATTTAAAATAATTTCCATAATTCATTTAATTCAAGAAAAATAGCAAAATACTCAGAAAAATTCCAGAAAAATTCTGGAAAATATTTTAGGGCATTTGGGACTCAAATAAAATATTTCCAACAAAACTTTATTTGAAAATTTAATTTCTTTAATTATTTCAATATGGAATAAATTCAAATTAAATCCAAATAAATCCAAATAAATTCCAGAAAATTCCAAAAATTCACAAATGTGCAAAATAATATTTAATTTCATGAAAAGCAAAAATTAGGGTGTTACAAACCTCCCCCCTTAATAGAATCTCATCCCCGAGATTTAAGGCTAACTAAGGAATAGGTTCGGAAACTCTTTCCTCAAATCCTCTTCGCGTTCCCAAGCCGCTTCGCTTTCTTCATGGTTGCTCCACTGAACTCTACAGAAACGGGTTGATTTATTTCTAGTCTCTCGGTCCATAGTATCCAAAATCTTCACGGGATGCTCCTTATAAGTCAGATCCTCTTGCAGTTCAATCGACTCCAAGGGCGTTTGCTCATCTGGCACTCGAAGACACTTCTTTAGCTGGGACACATGGAACACGTCATGTACTCCTCGCTAACGATCGCGGGCAACTCGGTGGTAAGCAACCGCCTCTGCGGCTCAAAATCTTAAATGGTCCAACATAACAGGGTGCAAGTTTCCCTTTGGCATGGAACCTCTTAACTCCCCGAGAGGCGTAACTCGAGGTATACAAAGTCTTACGGTTCAAAACTCAAATCCCGCGACGATTGTCAAGATAACTCTTCCGTCGTGATTGGGCTATCTTCAACCTTTCCCTAATCATGGCAATCTGCTCTTCACTTCTTGAAGAATATCAGCCCGAAGACACGGCTCGCCACGGTCTCATTCCGATTTAATGGCGTCCCGTGGTCGACCATACAAAGGCCTCAAAAGGTGACATCTGTAAACTAGCCTGGTAACTATTATTGTAACTGAACTCGGCATACGGCAAACTCTTATCCCAAGAGGTAGCATAAGCCAATGCACACGCTCTTAGCATATCTTCCAGAATCTGATTGACTCTTTCGGTCTGTCCATCCGTCTGTGGATGATAAGCTGTACTGAAGTTCAAACGGGTTCCCATGGCTTCATGTAGCTTATTCCAGAACCTCGAGGTAAACTGGGTACCTCTATCCGATACGATCTTCTTTGGCACTCCGTGCGAACAGATGATCCTGATCATATACAACTCTGCTAACTTATCCCCCGAGTAAGTGGTCTTCACGGGGATAAAATGGGCTACTTTGGTCAAGCGATCCACTATAACCCATATGGAGTCATAACCTCCTTGAGTTTTAGGCAAACCGGTAATGAAATCCATTCCGATTTCCTCCCACTTCCACTCAGGTATTTTCAGCGGCTGCAACAATCCTGCTGGTCTCTGATGCATTGCCTTGACTCTCTGGCATACGTCGCACAATGCAACATGCTCGGCAACTTCACGCTTCATGCTCGGCCACCAGAATCTCTCCTTCAAATCCTGATACATCTTGGCACTTCCTGGGTGAATTGAATACTTGGAGTCATGGGCTTCCTCCAAAATCAGTTGCTTTAGTTCCTTCTTGTTGGGCACACAAATCCGATCCTTCATCCATAACGTGCCCTGCTCATCTAGCTTGAAGTCCTTTGCCTTGCCTTCCTCCATTTTGGACTTAATCCTGCGGATCTTGTCATCATCCTTCTGTCCTTTCCGAATCTGATCTTCTAGGGTAGGCTTTACTTCCAGTGCGGCCAGGAATCCACTAGGTACCACCTCAATCTTCATTCTCTGAAATTCCTGGCATAGCTCATCCTGATTCGTGGCTATCAACATATTCACGGTATGGCTTTTCCGACTCAAGGCATCGGCCACCACATTAGCCTTTCCGGATGATAATGGATTCGACATTGTAATCCTTAATCAACTCTAACCATATCCTTTGCCTCATATTCAGATCCGATCGGGTGAATATGTACTTAAAACTCTTATGATCCGTGTACACTTCACATCTGTTCCCGATCAGATAGTGACGCCATATCTTCAAGGCATGCACTACGGCAGCTAACTCTAGGTCATGTGTCGGGTAATTCTCCTCATGCGGCCTCAACTGCCTTGATGCATAGGCAACAACCTTTCTGTTCTGCATCAGCACACATCCAAGTCCTTGGCGCGATGCATCACAATAGATATCAAAGCTTTGATTGACGTCCGGCAGAACCAACACTGGTGCTGATGTCAATCTCGTCTTCAGTTCTTGGAATCCTTTCTCGCACTCTGGCGTCCATGTAAACTTCTTCTCTTTTTTCAGCAACTGCGCAAGAGGTCTCGCAATTGTCGAAAAGCCTTCAATGAAACGGCGGTAGTAACCTGCCATTCCAAGGAAACTCTGGATCTGGGTCACAGTTTTCGGCTGTTCCCAATGTAACACAGCTTCTACCTTGCTTGGGTCTACAGCGACTCCTTCTGCGGTCATTACATGTTCGAGGAATTCCACCTTGTCCTTCCAAAAATCACACTTACTGAACTTGGCGAAGAGTTGTTGTTCCCTCAGCTTTTCCAAAACTCGCCTCAAGTGCTCTGCATGTTCATCCTCTGTCTTGGAGTAGATTAGGATATCATCTATGAACACAACAACAAATTTGTCCAAATATTCCATGAACACCTTATTCATCATATTCATGAAATATGCTGGCGCATTCGTCAGACCAAAGGACATAACTGTAAACTCGTAATGTCCATATCTTGACGAGAATGCGGTCTTCGGAATATCCTCTGATCGGATCTTCAACTGATGGTATCCCGATCTCAGATCAATCTTGGAGAAAACTCCGGCTCCTCTCAGCTGGTCAAACAAATCATCAATCCTGGGTAGCGGGTATTTGTTCTTCACAGTAACTTCATTGAGTGCACGGTAATCAATGCACATCCTGAAACTCCCGTCCTTCTTCTTGACGAACAAAACTGGTGCTCCCCACGGCGACAAACTAGGTCGGATGAATCCTTTTTCCATCAACTCCTCAAGCTGTTTCTTCATCTCTACTAGCTCTTCGGTTGACATCCGATAAGGTCTCTTTGCTATCGGCGCTGTACCAGGTACAAGCTCTATCACAAACTCTATGTCCCTGTCTGGCGGCATACCAGGTAGATCTTCAGGAAAAACATCTGGGTACTCATTCACTACTGAGACATCTTCTATGCTGATTGCCTTGGTGCTGTTAACCATCAACTGTCCGTCTCTAACGGTGGTAGCTTGAAATTCCACTTTCTTTCCACACGGGCTCTCAACTGAGATAGTCCTCCGTCCACAATCCAATACGGCCTTGTGCTTGGATAACCAATCCATTCCCAAAATAACATCTAAGGTCTGGGTCTCCAAAATAATAAGGTTCGCTAGGAACTCTATCCCATCTATTAGTATTCTCACCCCAGAACATCCTACTTTCGTTCGGAGTTCGGAACCAGGGGTTTGAACTACAAGCATGCATTTAACTGAGTCTGAGCAGCAAGAAATGCTCAAAATTCTGCATGTCCAGTGGCGATGCTGGTGCTCCATCATTGGGGTTTTCTGCTGGGCGAGAACCACTTCCATTGCCTCCAAGGTTTCCGCGGGTGTTCACCATCTGTCGATTGCTACAAGGTTTCAGAGATGAGAGGGAAACAGGAATAGATAAGTAATATGGAACTTATGTGGGGCGAAAGGTGTAACTTAAAGTCCAACTTTATTATTTTAATCAATAGTAACTTGGTATGGTTGCTTACAATGCCTAGGGGCCTTGCAACACATACTGCACACTCAGCAAGCAATGAAAATCCAAATCGAACTAACACTGGAGTCTAACGCCTAAAGGGTGACTCTTTATTCTATGACGCGACACGGCGAAGGAGTCTCACTATAGAACCTACGCTCACTCATCGAGAAAACCTCCACGGCTTTGGAGTGCAGACCATTTGCGGCATAGGCGCGAATGATCGCCATGTCCAAAGAATCGTGTCATCTGTGGTAGTCGAAGAAGCAGTGTCCTCCTCAAGCTCTAGCTCCTCCGGGTTTGGCTCGTGTAGTTCGAGCATTGGCTCCGGCTCTGGTGCGTACAATGCCGTCTCTAACTCTCCAATCCTTTGCAGAAGGTGTGACACATACTCTTGAGCTTCCCGCCATCTATTCTTCTATGCCGTGATTTCCTTGCGGGCCTTCTATAGCTCTTTGCTTGTATCATCGAGTACATCCTCCTGGGCGACAACAACTTGTGCCAACTGTGTAACCATGGCATTCTCATCCTGAATCGTCTTCAGGTCAAGAAGTTATTGCTGCGCGGATGATATCGGAGCACCGTGCTCTCCAATTCTCTAGCGTAGATACGGGTAATGTGCCGCATTGCTCGTCGTGACGCCTCTTGGATACCCATCTGCATTGTAGACCTTCTGGCAGTGCAGTGTATCGGGCGATTGCCTGGGCCCTTCTTCCTAGCAGGTACCACAATCTTCACGTCATAAGCCTTGATCAATCCTGCTTGTCTGATCACGTCCACTTGGTTTTGCGGCTTCTCAAAATCTCCGAGAATCTGTAGCATACGCCAAAGTTCCACGGCGTGACCAACCTCCAGATCGACGTAGTTGAACTCTCCCTCCATCTGTCACAAGAGTGCTCACGTAAGAAGTCTAAATTTTTAAATCGTGACAAGGTAAGGGAAAATTCAGCAAGAGACAAGAAAAGAGAGTGGGGATAAGTCGAGATGTCATTTCTTATCTTGACGAATTTTTAACTTTTAGAAAATAGGTTTTAACCTCTCTACGACCATTCTATCTATGGGTGAGCCTACAGTCAGTATGGCTCTGATACCACCTCTGTCGGGACCCGAATTTGCAAATCCGGACCCTCTGTGTATTCAGCACTAGTCCAGGAACGCGCTAGTGCACACAGTCTTAATATCGGTAAATATCACAAACATACCACTCGATACTAATAAAGTACTTTAATTAAATAGTCAAACTGGTTGCTCGACCTTATGGTCAAGTCACAAATATACGCCACGCAGGGCGAAACTTATTAAGAGAGAAATAATAGCAGCGAAAAATAAGATAACATCGTGGCGCCATCCAGTATACCACAGGCAACTGACTGGGCTCGCTCCCTAAGTAGACGGTTCCTCTGGAAGCTCCTCCTCCAAAGCTGGTGTAGATTCTTCTTCAACTGGTGTTGTATTGTGGCAAGGGTGAGTACTTTGGTACTCAGCAAGTCATGCACAGAATGCAAGCTAATATACTATATGCATGGCTTGATACAAAGGAATAGCTCAAGGTATATTTGCAGTAAACAGCATTTGACAAGTAGCATAAGTAGATTCGAAAGCAGTAGAAACAAATATAACATCAATAACTTTTCAAGGAGTTTAGTAAACATTTTTCCCATCCTAATCCACATTTCCATCAACATCGTTATTAATCCAACCCAACCTTTCAAGTCCAAGTTGTTTTTGAGAAAGTCTAACCCTTAACTGTAATTCCCGAGCGATGTCCAATACCGCGGACACAGCTATTCGAATAGATTTTACACTCTGCAGAGGTTATGCACTTTACCCACAAGATACAGTCAAACACCACAAAGGCGAGTTCCCGTAACAAAGTCTTTCGAAAACTTCTAACAATACAAGTGGTCCTCCCCGGTTGTTGCACACTAACCCTTCCCTTAGCTAAGGCGAAGTTTAGGCCAACCAATCGTTAGATGGGTACCTGGCCGCAGCCCCGGTACGCTCCCCCGTACAACTTACACAAAGGGTGTAGTTGACCTCCTGAGGTCCCACAGGTACGTTATTAGCAACTTAATCAACTAGGTCCGTCCCATTACAGACATGTGGTTGCAAGATTGACTCAGTTCAAAGGCTTGCAAGGTGAAGTCCTTAGGGTGACCAGGGCAAGACTACCCGAAGAACCAAAACAACATCCCCAGTGCCACAACTGGCCCACCTGATCATTCTTGCCACATGCCCCAGTCAAAAGCTATTTATCAAACCCCAGTTGATTACCATGCACCACGTGCCATCAACATCACATGATACCTTTCCAAAACAGGTTCAATATGTCATTAAGTCAATATTAACGTTTGATTGTCCAAAATCATGTCATGAGCACGTAGCAGGTCTAAGCCATATACTACAACGATCTACCAACCCATATTGGCAATTTAGTAATGTCCAACTAATAATCCACAACTAGGGTGACAAGGGGTCATGGCACATATTTAAGTAATCAAGGTGTCATACAGCAATTAGGCATTTATCTAATTACCCATAATTAAGTAAAGCATTTTCTTATTTAAACTAGCATGCAATAATTTGAACCAAAATAGGTTTCAAAATGGGATCAACATGGTCAAAGCATAACTTGCCTTCAAAAAGTACTTGTTCTTGGTCCTGAGCTGGCTCCTGAGTCAACACTTCTCCTTAGAATCCTTCCAGCACTTCAACGTCTACTCGTAACGCGTGCAAATAGCAACAAATGAATAAAACAGTAGACAAAAAGTGTCCAAACATCCAAATAAAGTTCATAAACAGAGAGAACATAATTTTATGAATTTTTAGGAACTGGAATCGCTCAAATCGGAGTTAAAACACAAAAGTAATAAGCGTTTGAAGTTTGAATCAAAATCTGAAATCATTAATTCGAATTAATAAATCATTTTCTTTTTCGGAAATTAATTATTGCGTCAGCGAGGACACGTGGCAGCCTCTGATTGGGCGGCTAACGTCAGCTGGCTCATGGGCTCAGCCCACGGCTTGGCTTGGTCCACCGTGGACTCGGTCCACGGCTCCATGTGTCGCTGACAGGTGGCCCCCTCGGGTGACGTCATTGCTGACGTCAGCGGGGCTCAGCCCACGGTGCTGACGGGTGGGAACCACTGTGACGTCATGGGTGACGTCATTGCACGGTTGGGGTGGCCGCTGACGTCACTGCACGGTTGGGGTGGCCGCTGACACGCGGGCCCAGCGTGTCAGCGTCACGCGCGTGGGTGCGCTGGCTGCGCTGACCGTGGCGGTCAGCCTTCCTGGAGATCCAACGGTCGAGATTGGATCTGGGATTTTGGAACGGGATCTCACCGACGGTGACGTGGCGCAATCTGGACCGCTTGATGAAGATCCGACGGCTGGCAGAGCTCGAAGTCCGGCGATGGCGAGCGGCGGCGCTGGGTCACCAGCGCAGGGGACGACGACCTAGCCGACGGCGTTCGCACGCCTTTCGGCAGTGAGAGGTCCTCCGACGCGGCTTGACCTCCGGTTCGGATCGACCTCAACGTCGGCGAAAGATTTAACGCGGCAGCGCTACGGCAATTCACGGCGAGCGATTGCGGCTAACGTCGGCGGCTCGAGGCACGGTGGCGGCGCAATAAATAGGGGCTCCCTCGGCGTCAGGTAAACGAAAACTAAGGCCCACTCCGTTGGCGCCGAGTCCTGGCGGCGACTTCGGAGAGGAGTGGCGTGACGCAGCGCCGCTGGATCAAGATCCAACGGTGCGTGGGTTTGGGTTCGGTCTGCAGCTCGCGAGCCGGTGGTGGCTCGGTCGGGCTCGGGCTCGGTGGCGTGGCTTCAATCGTGGCCGTTGGATCTCGAATCCAACTGGTCACACGGTTAGGGCTCGGCGAGAGGGTTGGCCGAGTCACGTGGCTCAGTCGGACTCGAGTCCGACTCGGGTTCGACTCGGTCGGATGAACAGTACTTGACCCGACTCGATTTTCCAGTGATTTAATATTTAAAATAATTTCCAGTAATTCATTTAATTCAAGAAAAATAGCAAAATACTCAGAAAAATTCCAGAAAAATTCTGGAAAATATTTTAGGGCATTTGGGACTCAAATAAAATATTTCCAATAAAACTTTATTTGAAAATTTAATTTCTTTAATTATTTCAATATGGAATAAATTCAAATTAAATCCAAATAAATCCAAATAAATTCCAAAAAATTCCAAAAATTCACAAATGTGCAAATAATATTTAATTTCATGAAAAGCAAAAATTGGGGTGTTACAATAAGCAATCACCTTGCCATCTTGCATGAGCACACAACCAAGTCCCAAACGAGAAGCATCAGAATAAACAGTGAAGTGCTTCCCAGGCTCGGGAAGGGTAAGAACAGGAGCAGTCACTAACTTCTCCTTCAAAGTGCAGAAACTGTGCTCACACTCTGCAGTCCACTGAAATTTCATCCCCTTCTGAGTCAGCTGCGAAAGTGGCTTGGCAATGATAGAGAAATCCTGCACAAAACGCCGATAGTAGCCAGCCAACCCAAGGAAACTACGCACCTCTTTGACATTGGAAGGCCTCTTCCAATCCAAAACTGCTGAGAATTTGTTCGGATATATAGATATGCCCTCTGGATTGATGATGTGGCCAAGAAAACCCACTTCTGAAATCCAGAACTCGCACTTTTTCAGCTTAGCAAAGAACTGATTCTCCCTCAAGGTACTCAGCACAAGCCTCAAATGCTGCTCATGCTCTTCTTCTGATTTAGTGTAAACTAGAATGTCATCGATGAACACTACCACAAACTCATCAAGGTACTTGTGTAGCATACTGTTCACCGCCTTCATAAAAACAGCAGGAGCATTAGTTAGTCCAAAAGACATAACTTTAAATTCATAGTGCCCATACCTAGTGGAGAAAGCAGTCTTCTCAATGTCCTGCTCCCTCACATGGATCTGATTGTACCCCGACTGAAGATCAATCTTGGAGAACACCTTTGATCCCTTCAGTTGATCAAACAGATCCTCGATGCGAGGAAAAGGATACTTGTTCTTGACTATCACTTGATTAAGAGCACGATAATCAATGCACATACGCCAACTTCCATCCTTCTTTGAAACGAAGAGGACGGGTGCTCCCTAAGGTGACACACTGCGCCGAATAAAACCCTTGGCCAACAAATCCTCCAACTTCTTTTTCAACTCTTCTTGAAAAGGACGAGCCAAGCGGTATAGAGAGATAGAAATAGGTCGAGTGCTAGGAACAAGATCGATACGGAACTCCACATTCCTCATAGGAGGTAAACCAGGCAACTCGTCAAGGAACACATCAACAAACTCCTTCACTACAGGAATCTCCTCAATGGAAACTGAAGAAGATGGCTTTTCTGACATAGCCATGAGGAAACCCAACTGCCTCAAACGGCGACCAGAAAACAGACCAGCCAAAGCAAAGACGGAAATGGAAGGTATACCACCCTGAAAGGTCAACTCTACCCCTGACGGGGCCTGTAAGGTAACCGTCCTCCAAAAGCAACAGATCTTGGCACGGTACTGATGCAACCAGCCCATGCCCAAAATGACATCAAAAGGAGCCAACTGGATCACCATAAGATTGGCAAAGAAAACCTCATCATCAATGGCAATGGTGCAACCCGGGCAAACAAAAGAACTAGCAATCAAACCCCCAGGAGAACTGACTATCACAGACTCAGAAATCCACTGAACTCCCAACTTAGCTCTATTAGCAAACTCAGACGATACAAATGAGTAGGATGCTCCAGAATCAAACAGAACAAAGGCATCAACTGAATCCACAAGCAAAGTACCTGAAACCACCTCTGGATGCCCGTCTGACTCGACGGTCGGCAGGGCGTACACTCCTGGTGGCGTCGGGACAGTAGGAGCCCTGACACCCGGCTGATGCCCCAACAAAGCTGGGGGCGGAGAAGGCAACTAAGGAGGAGCCGACGGCTGCGGGCACCAGTAGGCTGCTGGTGGCGCCCACGCAAAAGGCGGCTGAGGAGCAGGAGCCACCATCATGTGCACCGATCCTCTGGAAGACGCCGCTGGAGTGGGAGGAGAAGGCACCGTCTCCCACTTGATTATACTACCGGGATTCATCCAGCAGACTCGCCCCATGTGGTCAGGCTTGCCACAGTGGTTGCAACTCTCAGACCAACCACACTCTGAAGCACGGTGGTCACCACCGCACTTGAAACAAATCATGCCCTGCCCGGGCACAGGACGAACAGCCGCTCGCGTGGAAGACGACTGGGGCAGCCTCATCTTAGCCCTTGAGGAGGAGCCCTGTCCCCCCTTGAACTTCTTGAAGGTGGGTCGCTGAGAAGACCCACCTCCTCCACCAAAGGTCCTCTTCTGGCCCCCGCCTGGGGCCGTAGGAACCCCTGAACCACCCGGGTTTTGCTTATCCCGGGAGAGCTCCAACTCGAGCTCCATGCCCTTCGCCTGCTCCACCACGGAGCAGAAGTCACGAGGGACGGTCGCTCCCATGACAACTCTGAACTCCTGGTTGAGGCCTCTACGGAACCTCCTTGCCTTCTCCCTGTCGTCAGCTGCCACCGCTGGCACAAAGCGAACCACATTATTGAACTCAGCCTCATACTCCGCCACCGACCTCTTTCCCTGGGAAAGAGTTGTCAGAGTATGCTCCATCCTCTCAAGAAAAGACTCTGGGTAGAACTTGGCTCGGAAGCGAGCCACAAAGTCCTCCCCGGTGACCGGACCAAGATCGGGGGCTCTAGCAGCCAGAACCCCCTCCCACCAGATATCAGCTTGGCCCTTCAGCTGAAAGGCCACAAAGCGTGCCCTCTGGACCGAGGTCAACTCTAGGACCTCAAACTGCCGCTCCATGTACCGCAGCCAATCTGCGGACTGGACCGGCATGCCTACTCCGTCAAAAGTGTCAAGACGGAGGGACATCCACTCCCGGAGACTCATCCTCGGCTCCGGCACAGCGGGGGCAGCAACTGGGGCCACTGCAGGGGGAGGCACTACAGCAGGGGCTGCCGGCAACTGCTGGCGCAGCTCCTGAACCTCCCTCTGCAGAGCCTGAACTAAATCCGCATTGGCGGCGGTTACCTCAGCCCCTGACTGTGCCGCCGGGAGCTCCTCCTACGCTAGCCCATGAGCATTGAGCGAAGCGCTACCCTCAGCTACAGACTCAGCAACTCCCTGGGAAACTCGCCCCTGGCCTCCACGGCCACGGCGACCACGGCCTCTACCCCTCGGCATGGCTGCTACAGACAGACAACCATCCAATCACATAAACATAAGCACAACATCATATAATCAAGAACAAAGATCAAACATCATCATAGACATAGTCTTCATCAAATAATCAAGCGCAATGTAATGATGAACCAAAACCCCATCCTACTGTGCAACCAAGTGTGTCAAATTTTAAATTACTTATTTCACTTTTGCAAGTTTTAATGTTGCTATCCTATGACAAAGTTTTAGTTAAAACCTAAGCCATGTTTCTAAGTTATTCCACATCACATTTTAGTTGTAACCTAAGGTATGACACTAAAAATACACATTCCAAGGACCTACAGCCCGCTCTGATACCAACTGTAACACCCCGGCATTTAATATGCCCGAATGCTACCAAACATAGACTAAGCAACCTCTAAATACCACAAATACAAGTAAATTACAGCAAAGGCACGAATGCTAAAAACCAAAATTTCGGCAGCATCTCCTTTGCTTTAACATGAATTGAAGGAACAACAACAACATAGCAATAAATGGCAATATAAGAGGCATCTAAAATAGCAATAATTAACGGCATGACAGCAATATAAGTCTAATTCCAAGCATTCAATGTCTACATGAGCCAAACGAACAATAAGACTCTCATATCGCAAAACTAAACCAAAAATCAATAAGCATCACACTTAATTTATTATCAAGACTCCAATTGAATGACTGTGGGAACAAATAAGTGAAGCTACGTGTAGAAGTGTGACTAGTTCCCTTCCCCACATGCCGGTCTCATGGTACCTAAAACAACAAGAAACCACAAGCGTGAGTTCAACACTCAACAAGTATATTACAATGGTACAAAAGAACAATTACATGGCTACAACAACTCACATCATGTTTATCATCTTATTCATGTTCACATATCATTATCATCATCATCATGTATGCAATGCAATGCGATGCACATGTCTCCTGGAAACTCATACTGGTATGGTTGAGTACACACCCATCGGTGTGCACCCTCTCCCCCCTTCCATCCCGAAGATGGAGGGTGCCTACTCCTCGCTTCCATTCACCGCGGTGGATGGAATCACGATGTAGGACTTACTCAATGGCGCCCCGACTAGTCATAACTTTCTCACCGACCTTACCGGACTAGTTATGACTTTCTCACCGACCCGGCCATGTATCATGCCATGTATGCAAACATGCCAACATCATAGATAACTTGTACATTAACACATGGCATCATAATATAATAAAACATATTCATCATCTCAATGGCAAACATTAAAGCATGGCATGTGAACATATCATATATTCAATTTCAATCTCAACAAAACTAGCAATCTACAACCTGCTACTCATTCCAATACACTTGCCTCAACCACGGGCGACGGATTGGCGAGAAGTAGAGGGCACCCCCGGGGTCACACCACCTGCACATAGGCATCACACACTCAATATCATGCCCACAAAAAAATACGCAAACACTCTTCTACCCCGACTTCGCAAACTACTCGCACAACCCAAAAACAGAGGTCCTGTCCCATCGGGACAGCAGACTTGCAACGAGCATAACTTGGGTTCTAAAGCTCTAAATCGATTAAATGAGTACATCCTAGCGTAGCTTAGGAAATTTCCTAACTTTTTCTCAGTATACGGAAAAACTGATTCAGAATCTAAAGTGGTTTAATCTACAGAATACCGTGATCTGTTCCAATCAAGTCACAGTTTTTAACACGCTCGGTAAAATGAGCATAACTTTCAAACGGCTGAGCGTAATTGGACGTTCTTTATACCCACTGAAATGTATTGAAGTCACCTACAACTTGTTCAACAGGCGGATGACTAAATTCCGACTATAAATTGGCGAAAACCCAAACCCTATGTCGACTGCTCATGCTGCCCGAAACAGAGAACGTGGCAAACTCTAGATTTCATCTAATCTACCCAATTATAGCACCACCAATTGATCTAAAAACATGATATTAACCCTTAGAACAGTACCTAGACCAACCCCAAGGATCCCCATGGCCATACCTTCGCCCGACGAACGAAAAATCAACGGTTCTCCACCCTGTTCGCGCGATCTCCTTCCTCGCTCCAAATCCACCGGTTCTCCTCGTCGTGGAGCGCTCCAATGGACGGATCTTCGGGTTGGTGAGGTGGAGAACTCCCCTAGGGGAAGCAAGGGTGGTGGAGAGGTGAGGAGAGGGGTGGTGGTGCAATGGGGAGGAGGCGCAAGGGAGGATGGGGGGCGGCTAGGAGAGGGAGGTGTGGGGGCGACTAGGGCAATGGAGGGCGCATATGGGGCAGGGGGTGGGGTGCAAGAAGGCTGGGGGAGGCGCACCAACCATGTCTCCTACTCCTATTTGGACTTAAACTCCTTCCCACCAAAGCCCACGACCCTTTCCCTTAGGCCCAAACTCCCCCGGAAAGGCCCAAACTCCCGGAATCGGCCCGGAAACGCAAATAAACCTCATACCGTATGGTTTTAGCCTCAAATTTCATATTTTATAATGTTTTGACCTCAACATTCACATTTTATAAGGTTACGACTCTCTGTGGTGTCACATGTTGTTTTAGGTACCATGAGACCGGCATGCGGGGAAGGGAAATAATCACACTTCTACACGTAGCTTCACTCATTTGTTCCCACAAGTCATTCAATTGGGTTTTGATAATAAACTAAGTGTGATGCTTATTGATTTATGGTTTAGCTTTGCGATATGAGAGTCTTATTGTTCGTTTGGCTCATGGAGACATTGAATGCTTAGATTTAGACTTATATTGCCGTCATGCCTTTAAATATTGCTATTCTAGATGCCTCTTATATTGCCATATATTGCTATGCTGTTGTTGTTCCTTCAATTCTTGTTAAAACAAAGGAGATGCTGCTGAAATTTCGGTTTTTAGCATTCGTGCCTTTGCTGTAATTTACTTGTATTTGTAGTATTTAGAGGTTGCTTAGTCTATGTTTGGTAGCATTCGGGTATATTAAATGCCGGGGTGTTACAAGGCTGTTATCCCTAAGACTGTTGCCATGAAGGCCCACCTGTCATGAAGCCTATTACCACTTGCCCCAGAATAAATCTTTTCCCACCCCAGTTTGATTATTGTGCAACACATGCCAACAATAATATCAATTACCATGTAGAACTACAAAGGTACCTACACTTCACATCATCACGTGGCAAGATTACACTGATTCCAAAATTCATTCCGTATATCATTAGTCAATATTATTTTGCCATTTGAAACACATTTCACGTAAGCATGGCTAAGCAACTATTCACGGTCTAGCCTCCCGTGTTGGCGTATTACTAGCATCCAACTAAATAAACCAACTTAAGGTGACAATGTAATACATGGCTTACAAATATTAACATCAACGGTGGAATTAACAATTAGGTTATCTAACTACTTAGCCCAAATTAAATTATTCATTTTAATCAACATAGCATGCATAATTTAAATCAAAATACATTTCAAAAACTAGGAGCAATATGGTCAAAGCACAACTTGCCTTGAAAGATCTACTGGCTGTGGTCTAGATCTTGATCTAGGGCTTGAGCTTGGTCTTCAACTTCCTCACTCTCGCACAGTTCAACGTCTATGCGTAGCAAACAACCAATTAAACACACATTCGAAAAATACTACAAATCAAACTAGCTCATACATTCATGAAAATTTCCAAATAATTAGTCTAGCATTTTCTAAGATTTATAAAATTTATTTCGGAATATTTGAATGTATAGTTTAAGAGCTACAAAATTCGTAAGTTTAGACTTTTCGCGAATAATTTAACAGTATAAATTTATTTATAAAATTTCACAAAAAAAATACTGTAGAAAGGTACTAATTTCTACTAATTAACCAAATTTGTTGTAAGCGATTCGGACTTAGAACGATTTTTTAGCGAAAAAGACAAAATTCGCAATTTGGAAAAAATGAATTACGTAACATTTGTTGCATGGCACTATTCCTCCTTGTATATGTGTATACTCCTTGGTTGCATATGGGTTCGGTTTGGGCTTTTGCTACGTGAGAAAAAAAAACAGAGATCGGCCAAACGACCAGAGCAGGACAGCGAGCGAGGTCGGCCGGAGACAGCGACACCGACGGCGAACGCAGTCAGCTAGAATCAGTCGGCGGTGGCAGCTACGACTGTGCGCAGGCGGCTACGGCGACGGTGCGCTTGTGCATGCAGACTAGAGAGGAGTCGCGATCGGCGATGCTATACATGGCACTACTCTTCTTTGCATTTGCGTTATGGAAATGTGGATGGTAATTATCAATCACATACACAGGTACCTATATGCACAAGTACACAGTTTCATGCACAAATACGCCCATATATATATGTATATATATATATATATATATGGATTCAAGATTCAGTCTAAGACGTATATATATACGTATGCACGCGCAGCCTAATATATATATGCATATACATGCATATAGAAATTTATACATGCATGCAACCTATTATATATTCGTATACATGCATAAAATCCTAGTACCAATAGATATACATGTGTACGTACTACATATACATGCAACGTGATAAACCGATCGGTAGAGATAGAGCGCACACGAAGGAAAAGAAAAACAGGTATACCGGCCGGCGCAGGGGATGCGAGATCGGAGAGTGCGTCGACGGCGAGGTAACCGGCGGCGGCGGCTCCAACAGCGTACACGGCGTCGACAATAGCGGCGGCGACGGCGACGATGGTGATGGCGATGACGGTGGTGGTGGCGGCGACGACTCCAACAACGGCGGCAACGTAGACGGCAGCGTCCTTGGCGATACACGGTGGCGGAAGTACACGACGGCAGCGGCGACGATGATAGCGACGAGACGGCAGCAGCGGCGACAATGACGAAGACGACGACAGCGACGGCAACAAAGACGGCGACGGCTCCAATGGCAATGACGACGTAGACGGCGGCAACGACGGAGGCGATGGTTGAAGAATTCAGCTGGAGATGGAAACGTGCAGGAAGTGGAGAAAGTGCATGCACCTAGATGATGAAAATGGCAAGGACAAGCTTTGCTAGTAGTGTCTCCGGCGTGGAAAGGGGATCGGCAGGAGCATGCGTGTGTTGCTGGTAATGATAATGTCATGCATCCCTTACTCGTTGCAGGAGGTGGAAAAACTCATGCGTAGGGAATGGAACGGCCAGGTGGAAACAACTACAGAAGAAACGGTTGGCAAAAGGAAACCACTTAGCTGCGTTCAAGAAAAACGGCTCGGTTCATGTGTTGCTATAGCATTGATTAGAGAAACGTAGTTGCTAGTAATATTACTATCCACCTCATGGCCATAATGGCATCCATGCACGTCAAGACTATATGTGGCCGGTTACTAGTTTTTGAATGCTTAAATTAAAGAGCACTACATTACTAGTCCATACAATACTAGTCTGGAGGAAAAGGAGGACTGGAAACGGTGGAGAAAAATCAATGGAGAGAATTGTATGCTAGTAATTGGTAACGTTGCTAGTAGTGCAAACCGGCTAGCAACTCAAGCAATGCCTAAAACTGAAACGGCTGAAAGAATCAATCGCCCCTTCACTCACGTATGTATATATGCATATACATTCCAAAATGTGCTGAGAAAAAAAATAACAGAGAGGTTCTAAAAATATGAAAAATTCCTCTAAAATACTAGGAACTATTTGGAACTTAACAAAGTTGGTTTCGTGATCTTTCGACGTATAGATTTTTTGTAAAAATTCTTTTAGTGAATCAGACACCTGTACAGATTTTTGTAAAATCAACGACTCAAGATATAAAACATGTTTTTCAAAAATATTTGAAGCGAACACTCTCGTCTACCAATTATCTTAATTATCAACAAAATTTTAGATTTTTTTCTTATTCGAAAATGCATGATCTTTATTTAATACGATTAGTTCAATACACTTGAATCCGAATTACTCGTGAGGATTCCAAGTAAATTTCAAAAAATTACAACTAATCCCAGAACCACACTAAATATATTAAAAGAAATTTTTTGGACGTTACATCACCCCATTGCTAAAATTGAAAGAAAATCAAAATTTCATGTGGGGGGAAGAACAGCAAAAAGCCTTTGACAACATAAAAGAATATCTAACAAAACCTTCGATTCTGGCCGCACCAAGGGAAGGGATACCATTTAGATCGTATGTATCGGGTCGAAGAAGAGACAATCGGAGCTGTACTGGCGCAAGAAATCGATGGTAAAGAGCGAGTAATATTCTATCTAAGCCGACGGCTTTTGGACACCGAAAAAAGGTACCCTTTCATAGAAAGGTTATGTCTCTCCCTTTATTTCGCTTGTACGAAGCTAAGACATTATATCTTGGCATCAACATGCGTAATAGTGTGTAAGACAGATGTCGTCAAATACAACTTATCCGCGCTGATTTTACGAGGGCGACTTGGTAAATGGGCATACGCCTTAACTGAGTTCGACCTAACCTACAAATCGGCTAAAGCTGTCAAAGGACAGGTTATAGCCGATTTCATCACAGGTGGCAAAACTCTGACTGGATTAGTCGACGTTGCTTCTTGGCAGTTGTATTTTGGTGGGTCAGTATGCCGAGAAAGTAATGGCATCGGCATAGTATTAATTTCAACAAAGGGTCACAACTTCGATTTTGCATATCGGCTTAATAGCCGATGCTCGAACAATCAATCCCAATATGAGGCTCTGCTCAAAGGTCTACAACTGCTAGAAAGCATCGGAGTAAGCCATGTTGAGGTATTCGGGGATTCATTGTTGATCATGCAGCAAGTCAAGGGGGAATTCCGATGCAACGATGAAACATTGGCACAATACTTAGAACAATGCCTTCAGACTATCGGGTCATTCACGATATTCTCCATCGAGCACATCCCTAGAGAATTGAACGATAGAGCTAACTTGCTGGCATATCATGCATCAGGATACAAAAGTCACAACCGATATGATATGATCGAAGCAATTGACAAGGCAGTAATGTGTGCCAACCCAGTCGACTGGAGAACAGAGATCAAGAACTACCTGACAGATCCGTCTAAGCAGACGTACGAAAAGTCAGGCAGCAAGCTCTAAAATACGCTATGTTGGATGGTATACTAAATTTTTAGACAATGGAAGGATTGCTCCTAAGATGCCTAGGAGCCAATGAGGCAAAAGTAGCAATGGACGAAGTTCACGAGGGGATTTGTGGATCTCACCAATCGGCTCATAAGATGAAACGGATGTTGAGACGAACTGGGTATTATTGGCCGGCGATGTTAGAAGATTTTTTTAGATATTACAAAGGGTGTCAAACTTGCCAGAAATTTGGGAACGTACAACTCGCGCCAGCATCGGCTTTACATCCGATTACCAAACCTTGGCCGTTCTGCGGATGGGGTATAGACATAATTGGCCAGATATTCCTAGCGTCAAGCAAAGGCCACAAATTTATCCTCGCAGTAATGGACTATTTTTCGAAGTGGGTGGAAGCCATACCCCTCAAGAAAGTTACCAGTGCCAAGGTAATTGGCTTTGTTAACGAACACATCATACATCGGTTTGGTATTCCACAAACCATCACAACCGATCAAGGAACCATGTTTATGTCCGATGAGTTTCAAACCTTCACGAAGGGTCTGGGTATTAAGCTGCTTAATTCTTCACCCTATTACGCTCAGTCTAAAAAAACTCTAATCAAGCTGATAAAAAGAAAGATCGATGAAAAACCAAGGAATTGGCACTGTAACACCCCAAAATTTTGTTTTCTTAAATCTATGTGTGATTTGGCACTTTGGTGAATTTTTGGAATTTTCTGGGATTTATTTGGATTTAATTGGAATTTATTTGAATTTATTCCATTTTAAAATAACTAAAGAATTTAATTTTGCAAATAAAGTTTTGTTGGAAA
Organism: Rhipidocladum racemiflorum; assembly: GCA_036346355.1. Lineage (NCBI taxonomy): Eukaryota > Viridiplantae > Streptophyta > Magnoliopsida > Poales > Poaceae > Rhipidocladum > Rhipidocladum racemiflorum. The sequence goes on along the minus strand of CM070584.1, from coordinate 22,613,406 downwards.
TATTCTATTTGAGTCTCAAATACCCTAAAATATTTTCCAGAATTTTTCTGAGTATTTTGCTATTTTTAATGAATTAAATGAATTACTGGAAATTATTTTAAATATTAAATCGCTGGAAAATCAATCGAATTAAATCTTGTTCATCCGACCGAGTCGGAACCCGAGTCGGACTCGAGTCCGACCTGAGCCAGCTGACTCGACCGAACCAACTCCAACTCAGATCAGATCCGAACCGTTGGATCAAGATCCAACAGTCAGGATCAATCCGCGCTAGTCACGGCCGCACCCGAGCTAATCTCGGCCGTCGATCGCGCCACGTGGACGGCCCTCGTGCGTCCACGTCATCTCACCGTGTTCGGAACAGACTCCGCCGCCCGTACCGGCTCCGCCGCGGAAACCGAGCGAATCTCGACGTCCGCGCCGGTATTTAAGGCGTGGATCGTTGCTCGAGGATCGCTGACCCAGTCTTGCATCGTCTTTCCCAACTCCCGGAGCCTTATCCGCCGCCGCCACCTCGCAATTGCTCGCCGGAGTCCCCTCTCTCCCCGCCGCGGTTGTTGCTTCATTCCGCCGTCGTTCGCCATCTTCCGCCGCGGCTGAGCCTAGTTTCGAGACCCCCAAGCCAAGGCGCACCCGTGGGTACCTCTCACTCCGCCGGAGAGACCGGCGCCCGTCGGGCTCGTCGTCGTTACCCGTCTCCGGTGGCCTGCTCGCGCGTCGCCATCGTCATCCGCGATGGCGCGTGAGCCGTTGGATCTCCATCGCACGGTCCAAGATCACGCCACGTCACCCGACGGTGAGATCCGGCCAAAAATCTCGAGATCCAATCTCGGCGTTGGATCTAGATCCAACGGTTCGAGATCAAACGCGTTAACCCAAACGCGTGAGACTCAGATCTAATCTGGGCCGTTGAATTTCAAATCAACGGCCGAGATTGCGCCACATGTCCGGGAAGGCTGACCGCCGCGGTCAGCGCCGTTCACGCGCGCGTGCGTGTGACGCTGACACGCGGGGCCCGCATGTCAGCGGCCCGGCCAAACTGCACCATGACGTCACGCTGACGTCATGGCGGGCTCAGCATGTCGGCCGATCGTCCCAGCCGAGCGCCGACGCCAAGAATGACGTCCAGTGGGTCCCACTGCCGCCGACTGCGGCCGAGCCCCGCCGACGCCGATGGCGTTACCGGCGGACCCACATGTCGCTGACACGAGGCCGTGGGCCGAGTCCACGGTAGACGAGCCGAGCGTGGACCAAGTCCATGGACCGGCTGGCGTCAACCAACCAATCAGCGGTTGCCACGTGTCCAGCCGACGCAATAATTAATTTCCGAAAAAGAAAATGATTTATTAATTCGAAATAATGATTTCAGATTTTGTTTCAAACTTCAAACACTTATAACTTTTGCGTTTCAACTCCGATTTGAGTGATTCAAATTTCTAAATTTGTATAAAATTGAGACCTACCTAAATATGAATTTTATTTAATTTTTGGACTAAAGTTTTTCTCTGTAAAATTATTTAATTGATTATTTAAACTTTAAATAATCATAACTTTTGCATTTTAACTCCAAATTTGACGATTCTAGTTTCTAAAAATTCATAAAATTATGTTCTCTCTGTTTATGGATTTTATTTGGATGTTTGGATACTTTTTGCCTATTGTTTATTCGTGTATTTGCTATTTGCACGCTTTACGAGTAGACGTTGAAGTGCCGGAAGGATTCGAAGGAGAAGTATTGACTCAGGATTCAACTTAAGACCAAGAACAAGTACTTTTTGAAGGCAAGTTGTGCTTTGACCATGTTGATCCTATTTTGAAACTTATTTTGATTTAACCTATTGCATGCTAGTTCAATTAGAAAATACTTTATTTAAATATGGGGGATTAGATAAATACCAATTTGCTGTATGACACCTCGATTATTTAAATATGTGCCATGACCCTTGTCACCCTAGTTGTGGATTACTAGTTGGACATTATTAAATCGCCAACATGGGTTTTAGACCGTTGTAGTATACTGCTTAGACCTGCTACGTGCTCATGACATGATTTTGGACAATCAAATGTTAATATTGACTTAATGATATATTGAACCTGTTTTGGAAAGGTATCATGTGATGTTGATGGCACGTGGTGCATGGTAATCAAGCGGGGTTTGATAAATAGTTTTTCGGCCAGGGCATGTGGCAAGAATAATCAGGTGGGCCGGATGTGGCATTGGGGATGTTGATTTGGTTCTTCGTAGTCTTGCCCTGGTCACCCTAAGGACTTCACCTTGCAAGCCTTTGAACTGGGTCTAACGTGCAACCACATGTCTCAGCAATGGGATGGACCTAGTTGATTAAGTTGCTAATAACGTGCTGTGGGACCTCAGAGGTCAACTACACCCTTTGTGTAAGTTGTGCGGGGAGCGCGTCGGGTGAGGCCAGGTACCCATTTAACGGTTGATTGGCCTAAACTTCGCCTTAGCTAAGGGAAGGGTTAGTGTACAATAACCGGGGAGGCTCACTTGTATTGTTAGAAGTTTCCGAAAGACTTTGTTACGGGAACTCGCCTTTGTGGTGTTTGACTGTATCTTGTGGGTAAAGTGCATAACCTCTGTAGAGTGTAGAATCTATTCGAATAGCCGTGTCCGCGGTATTGGACATCGCTCGGGAATTACAGTCAAGGGTTAGATTTTTTCAAAAATAACTTGGATTTGAAAGGTTGGGTTGGATTAACAATAATGTTGATAGAAATGTGAATTAGGATGGGAAAGATGTTTATTAAACTCCTTGAAAAGTTATCTATGCTATACTTGTTTCTACTGCTTTCGAATCTACTTACGCTACTTGTCAAATGCTGTTTACTTCAAATATACCTTGAGCTATTCCTTTGTACCAAGCCATGCATATAGTATATTAGCCTGCATTCTGTGCATGACTTGTTGAGTACCAAGTACTCACCCTTGCCACAATACAACACCAGTTGAAGAGGAGACTACACCAGCTTTGGAGGAGGAGCTCCAAGAGGATCCGTCTACTTAGGGAGCGAGCCCAGTCAGTTGCCTGTGGTATATTGGATGGCGCCACGAATTTATTTGATTTTCCGCTGCTACTATTTCTCTCTTAATAAGTTTCGCCCTGCGAGGCATACATTTGTAACTTGACCATAAGGTCGAGTAACCAGTTTGACTATTTAAATAAAGTACTTTATTAGCATCGAGTGGTATGATTGTGATATTTACCGATGTTAAGACTGTGTGCACTAGCGCGTTCCTGGACTAGTGTTGAATACACAGAGGATCCGGATTTGCAAATTCGGGGTCCCGACAGAGGTGGTATCAGAGCCATACTGACCGTAGGCTCAACCTTAGCTAGAAAGGTCGTAGTGAGGATAAAACCTATTTTCTAGAAGAATAAAATTTGTCAAGATAAGAAATGACATCTCGACTCATCCCATTCTTTCTTTTCTTGTCTCTTGCCCCAATACCAAGTGGAAGTGATCAGACAAGCAGGATTGATCAAGGCTTGTGACGTGAAGATTGAGGTACCTGCTAGGAAGAAGGGCCGAGGCAATCGCCCGATACACTGCACTGCCAGGAGATCTACAATGCAGATGGGTATCCAAGAAGTATCACGACGAGCAATGCGGCACATTACCCGTATCTACGCCAGAGAGTTGGAGAGCACGGTGTTCCGTTTTCACCCGCGCAGCAATAACCTTCTTGACCCGAAGGCGATTCAGGATGAGGATGCCATGGTTACACAGTTGGCACGACTTGTTGTCGCCCAGGAGGATGTACTCGATGATACAAGCAAGGAGCTACAGAAGGCCCGCAAGGAGATCACGACAGAGAAGAACAGATGGCGGGAAGCTCAAGAGTATGTGTCACACCTTCTGCGAAGGATTGATGAGTTGGAGATGGCTTTATACGGACGGAACGAGCCAATACTCGAGCTACACGAGCCGGATCCGGAGGAGTCGGATCTCGATGAGGAAAGCGCTTCTTCGACTACCACAGATGACACGATTCTTTGGACATGGCAATCGTTTCGCGCCTATGCCGCAAAGATCCGCACCAGGCCGTGGAGGTTTTCTCGATGAGTGAGCGTAGGTTCTATAGTGAGACTCCTTCGCCGAGTTGCGTCATAGAATAAAGAGTCACCCTTTAGGCGTTAGACTCCAGTGTTAGTTCGATTTGGATTTTCATTGTTTGTTGAGTGTGCAGTATGTGTTGCAAGGCCCTTAGGCATTGTAAGCAACCATACCAAGTTATTAATATCAATAATAAAGTTGGACCTTAAAGCTACACCTTTCGCCCCGCATAAGTTCCATATTACTTGTCTATTCTTGATTCCCCCTCATCTCTAAAACTTCGAGCAAATCGACAGATGGTGAACACCATGAAACTTTGGAAGCAATGGAAGTGGTTCTCGCCCAGTGAAAACCCCAATGATGGAGCACCGGCACCGCCATTGATATGCAGAATTTTGGAGCATTTCTTGCTGCTCAGACTTAGTTGATGCATGCTATGATGCAACAAATGCAACACGTCACTCCTCGTGCCACAGCTAATCAAGTCAATCGGGGACAACGCCGTAATACAAGACCTGTGAGTTCATGAGGACTCACCCACCCACTTTCTCCGGAATGCCAATCCATTGGAGGCCGATGGTAGTTAAGGTCAATTGAGAGGAAGCTACACATAGCTCAATGCATAGGAAATGAGAAGGTACTCTACGCTTCTCATCAGTTGGAAGGAACAGCAGCCGAATAGAGGGAGAACTTCTGTGCAAAGCAAGAGAAACCTCAAGATATCACTTCGGAATAGTTCAAAGCTGCATTCAGTCAGTATCACGTGACAGAAGGAATCAAGGACATTAAGAAGGAGGAGTTCAGAGCACTGAAGCAAGGTAATCAGCCAGTGGCCGACTACCTGAACAAGTTCACACAGCTAGCACGCTACGCACCTGAGGATGTAGCGACAGATAAAGCCAGACAGTCTCGCTTCATGAAGGGACTTAACTCAGGACTACAAGTAGGATTGATCACCCACACCTTCCCAGATTTCCAAGAGTTAGTGAATAAGGCGCTTATTCTTGAGGACAAGCGCAAGGAACTGGATGAGAACAGGAAGCGCAGAATGCAACAGCAGGGATCACGCCAGGGAACGCAATACCGGGAGTTGCACCAAATCAATTTTTCAGATTCCAGCCACGAATGCTACAAGGACACCGTCACGGCACCAAGACCCGTCAATCGTAACTACTGCACCCACTTCCGCTAGAAACGCCGCTCCAGTCATCAAGAAGGAACGATGAGACGCCAAGCTACAACCGCAACGAGCCAGGACATTTTGCCAACAGCTTGTCCAAAGAAGACAGCGAGAGTGACCCCGATTCGCTTCAATCTAGGAACCACCCAGCTAGGGCGCCCGGCACCAGGAGCCACATCCTGCATCGTGGTGAGAGGCCGAGTCAACCATGTCACCGCAGATGCAACTGCAGAATGCTACGGACGTCGTCTTGGGTAAGTTACTTGTTAACTCGATACACTTGATTTTGTTTGACTCGAGCTTCGCATTCGTTTGTTTCGCAAGGCTTTGCTGCTAGAAAGCGATTTGGGGATTGCAAGACTTAAGTGCATGCTTTTAGTTCAAACCCCTGGTTCCGAACTCCGAGCGAAAGTAGGATGTTCCGGTGAGAATACTAATAGATGGAATGGAGTTCCTAGTGAACCTTATAATTTTGGAGACCCGGACCTTAGACGTTATTTTGGGAATGGACTGGTTATCCAAGCACAAGGCCGTATTGGATTGTGGGCGAAGGACTATCTCGATTGAGAGCCCGTGTGGAAAGAAAGTGGAATTTCAAGCTACTTTGCCGTTAGAGAAGGACAGTTGATGGTTAACGACACCAAGGCAATCAAAGATAGAGGATGTCTCAAGAGTGAATGAGTACCCGGATGTTTTTCCCGAAGATCTACGGTATGCCGCGGATAGGGACATAGAGTTTGTGATAGAGCTTGTACAGTGCAGCGCCGATAGCAAAGAGACCTTATCGGATGTCCACCGAGGAGTTGGTAGAGATGAAGAAACAACTAGAGGAGTTAATGGAGAAAGGATTTATCGAGGCCGAGTTCGTCGCCGTGGGGAGCACCGATTTTGTTTGTCAAGAAGAAGGACGGAGTTTCGGGATGTGCATCGACTACCGTGCACTCAATGAAGTCACCGTGAAGAATAAGTATCCGCTACCAGGATTGATGATTTGTTCGATCACCGAGAGGAGCCGGAGTTTTCTCCAAGATTGATCGAGATCGGGATACCATCGATTGAAGATCCGATCGTAAGATATCCGAAGACTGCATTCTCGTCAAGATATGGACATTACGAAGTTTCTGATTATGTCCTTTGATCGACGAATGCGCCAAAGATATTTCATGAATATGATGAATAAGGTGTTCATGGAATATTTGGACAAGTTTGTTGTCGTGTTCATAGATGATATCCTAATCTACTCCAAGACAGGGGATGAACATGCCGAATACTTGAGGCGAGTTTTGGAAAAGCTGAGGGAACAGCAACTCTTCGCCAAGTTCAGTAAGTGTGATTTTTGGAAGGACAAGGTGGAGTTTCTTGGACATGTAATGACCGCAGAAGGAGTCGCCGTTGATCCAAGCAAAGTAGAAGCCGTGTTACATTGGGAGCAACCGAAGACCGTGACCTAGATCCGGAGTTTCCTTGGAATGGCAGGGTACTACCGCCATTTCTTTGAAGGCTTTTCGACAATTGCGAAACCTCTTACGCAATTGCTAAAAAGGAGAAGAAGTTTGCATGGACGTCAGAATGTGAGAAAGGATTTCAGGAGTCGGTAAGCGATTGACATCAGAGACCGGTGTTAGTTCTACCTGATGTTGCTCAAAGCTTTGATATTTATTGTGACGCATCGCGCCAAGGACTTGGATGTGTCTTGATGCAGAATGGAAAGGTCGTAAACATGCGTCAAGGCAGTTGAGGCCGCATGAGGAGAATTATTCGACACATGACCTAGAGTTAGCTGCCGTAGTGCATGCCTTGAAGATATGGCGTCACTATCTGATCGGGAACAGATGTGAAGTGTATACGGATCATAAGAGCCTTAAATACATATTCACCCAGTCGGATCTGAATATGAGGCAAAGGAGATGGTTAGAGTTGATCAAGGACTACAATGTTGGAATCCATTACCATCCCGGGAAGGCCAACGTAGTTGCCGATGCCTTGAGTCGGAAAAGCCATACTGTGAGCATGTTGCTAGCCACAAGTCAGGATGAGCTATGTGAGGATTTCCAGAGAATGAAGATTGAGGTGGTACCTAGCGGATCCTTGGCCGCATTGGAAGTGAAGCCTACCCTAGAGGATCAGATCCGGGAAGGACAGAAGGATGATGACAATATCCGCAGGATTAAGTCCATCAAGGAGGAAGGCAAGGCAGAGGACTTCAAGTTGGATGAGCAAGGCACGTTATGGATGAAGGATCGCATTTGTGTGCCCAACAAGAAGGAATTAAAGCAACTGATTTTGGAAGAAGCCCATGACTCCAAGTATTCAATTCATCCTGGAAGCGCCAAAATGTATCAGGATTTGAAGGAAAGATTCTGGTGGCCGAGCATGAAGCGTGAAGTTGCCGAGCAAGTTGCATTGTGCGACGTATGCCAGAGAGTCAAGGCAATGCATCAGAGACCAGCAGGGTTGCTACAGCCGCTGAAAATACCTAAGTGGAAGTGGGAGGAAATCGGAATGGATTTCATTACCGGTTTGCCTAAGACTCAAGGAGGTTATGACTCCATATGGGTTATAGTGGATCGCTTGACCAAAGTAGCCCATTTTATCCCCGTGAAGACCACTTACTCGGGAGATAAGTTAGCAGAGTTGTACATGATCGATCGCCTGTTTGCACGGAGTGCCAAAGAGGATTGTATCAGACGAGGTACCCAATTTACCTCAAGGTTTTGGAATAAGTTGCATGAAGCCATGGGAACCCGTTTAAACTTCAAGATCTGACTTATCATCCACAGACGGATGGACAGACCGAAAGAGTCAACCAGATTCTGGAGGATATGTTAAGAGCATGTGCATTGGCTTATGCTACCTCTTGGGATAAGAGTTTGCCATATGCCGAGTTCAGTTACAACAATAGTTACCAAGCTAGTTTACAGATGTCACCTTTCGAGGCACTGTATGGTCGACCCTGTCGGACGCCATTGAACTGGAATGAGACCGGCGAGCGCCGTGTCTTCGGGCCTGATATTCTTCAAGAGGCTGAAGAGCAGATTGCCGTGATCTGGGAAAGGTTGAAGATAGCCCAATCACAACAGAAGAGTTATGCTGACAACCGTCACCGAGACTTGAGTTTTGAACCAGAAGACTTTGTATACCTCAGAGTTACGCCTCTCAGGGGAGTTAAGAGGTTCCATGCCAAAGGGAAACTCGCACCCCGTTATGTTGGACCATTTAAGATTTTGAGTCGCAGAGGCGAAGCTGCTTATCAGCTGGAGTTGCCACAGTCGTTAGCAGGAGTACATGACGTATTCCATGTGTCCCAGTTGAAGAAGTGTCTCCGAGTACCTGAGGAACAGACACCGCTAGAGTCAATTGAGTTGCAAGAAGATTTGACTTACAAGGAGCATCCCGTAAAGATTTTGGACACTATGGATCGAGAGACCAGAAATAAGTCAACCCGTTTCTGTAGAGTACAGTGGAGCAACCACACAGAGAGTGAAGCAACTTGGGAACGCGAAGAGGATTTGAGGAAAGAGTTTCCAAACCTATTCCTTTAGTAAGCCCTGAATCTCGGGGACGAGATTCTATTAAGGGGGGAGGTTTGTAACACCCCAAAATTTTGCTTTTCTTAAATTCATGTGTGATTTGGCACTTTGGTGAATTTTTGGAATTTTCTAGAATTTATTTGGATTTATTTGGAATTTATTGGAATTTATTCCATTTTAAAATAATTAAAGAATTTAATTTTGCTAATAAAATTTTGTTGGAAATATTTTATTTGAGTCCCAAATACCCTAAAATATTTTCCAGAATTTTTCTGGAATTTTTCTGAGTATTTTGCTATTTTTAATGAATTAAATGAATTACTGGGAATTATTTTAAATATTAAATCACTGGAAAATCAAACCGAAGCCGATTCTTGTTCATCCGACCGAGCCCGAGTCGAGAATCGAGTTTGAGTCCGACTGAAGTCACGTGACTCGGACCGAACCCACTTCGGCCGAAGCCTAACCGCGTGACCGTTGGATTCAGATCCAACGGCCACGATTGAGCCACGTCGCCGGACCCGAGCCCGACCGAGCCAGCCAGCTCGCCCGAGTCCGACCCGAACCCAAACCCACGCACCGTTGGATCTCGATCCAACGGCTGTGCACGTGCCACGTCACCTAATCCGAGACGCCACCGGACTCCGACGCCGCAACGGAGAGGACCTCGGATTCCACGCGTTTCACGGACGCCGAGGGCCCTATTTATTGCACCGCCACCCGTGTCGGGATCGCCGCTTCATTGCGCACCCGTAGCCCTAGACAACGTCGCCTTAGCCGCCGCCGTTGAGACGCAATCGCTCGCCGGAGTTGCCTCTTCCCTCCGCCGTGGTTCTTTGCCGATTGCGGCCATCTCCGTCGTCCTCCGCCGCCGTTGAGGTCAGATCTGGAACCGGGAGACCAAGCCGCGTCGGAAGGGACCTCTCACATCGCCGGAGCACGCTCGAAGCGCCGTTGCCGTGGTCGTCGTCCCCAACTCCGACAAGCCAGCGCCGCCGTGGGCCATCGACGGACTTCAAGCTCCCTCAGCCGTCGGATCTTCATCCAAGGGCCCAGATTGCGCCACGTCATCTCACGGTGAGATTTCATCCAAAATCGAGATCAATCTCGGCCGCTGGATCTAGATCCAACGGTCGAGATCAACCGCGTTCAACCCAAACGCGTGAGTCCAGATCAATCGGGCCGTTGATTTTCAAATCAGCGGTCGAGATCTAGCCACGCGGTCCGAAGGCCGACCGCCGCGGGCCGCCGCCCACGCTGCTGAAGGCAGGACGCCGACACGCTGGCCCGTGATGTCACGGCCCGGCCAAATGCACCATGACGCCACGGTGACGCCATGGCGCTCCGCATGTCACGGCTATCTCAGCCGGCGCCGACGCCGAATGACGCCACAGCCGGTCCCACTGCCGCCTGTGGTCGAGCCCCGCCGACGCCGCATGGACGCCACCCGAGGGGGACCCACCGCCGCTGACACAAGCCATGGACCGAGTCCACGGTAGACCCGAGCCGAGCGTGGACCAAGTCCATGGACCGGCTGACGTCAGCAGACCAATCAGCGGTTGCGACGTGTCCAGGCTGACGCAATAAATGATTTTTCGAAAAAGAAAATGATTTAATAATTCGGTTTAATAATTGATTTGAATTTCAAAACTTCAAACGCTTATAACTTTTGCGTTTCAACTCCGATTTGAGTGATTCAAATTTCTAAATTTGTATAAAATTGAGATCTACCTAAATATAAATTTTATTTAATTTTTGGACTAAAGTTTTTCTCTGTAAAATTATTTAATTGATTATTTAAACTTTAAATAATCATAACTTTTCGCGTTTAACTCCAAATTTGTGATTCCAGTTTCTAAAAATTCATAAAATTATGTTCTCTCTGTTTATGGATTTTATTTGGATGATTGGATACTTTTTGCCAATTGTTTATTCGTGTTTTGCTATTTGCACGCTTTACGAGTAGACGTTGAAGTGCCGGAAGGATTTGAAGGAGAAGTATTGACTCAGGATCCAACTCAAGACCAAGAACAAGTACTTTTTGAAGGCAAGTTGTGCTTTGACCATGTTGATCCTATTTCGAAATCTATTTTGATTTAACCTATTGCATGCTAGTTCAATTAGAAAATACTTTATTTAAATATGGGAGATTAGATAAATACCAATTTGCTGTATGACACCTTGATTACTTAAATATGTGCCATGACCCCTTGTCACCCTAGTTGTGGTTTACTAGTTGGACATTATTAACTTGCCAACATGGGTTTTAGACCGTTGTAGTAAACTGCTTAGACCTGCTACGTGCTCATGACATGATTTTGGACAAACAAATGTTAATATTGACTTAATGATATATTGAACCTGTTTTGGAAAGGTATCATGTGATGTTGATGGCACGTGGTGCATAGTAATCAACTGGGGTTTGATAAATAGTTTTTCGGCCAGGGGCATGTGGCAAGAATAATCAGTGGGCCGGTTGTGGCATTGGGGATGTTGATTTGGTTCTTGGGTAGTCTTGCCCTGGTCACCCTAAGGACTTCACCTTGCAAGCCTTTGAACTGGGTCTAACGTGCAACCATATGTCTGTAATGGGACGGACCTAGTTGACTAAGTTGCTAATAACGTACCTGTGGGACCTTAGGAGGTCAACTACACCCTTTGTGTAAGTTGTACGGGGGAGCGTACCGGGGCTGAGGCCAGGTACCCATCTAACGGTTGATTGGCCTAAACTTCGCCTTAGCTAAGGGAAGGGTTAGTGTGCAATAACCGGGGAGGACCACTTGTATTGTTTGAAGTTTTCGAAAGACTTTGTTACGGGAACTCGCCTTTGTGGTGTTTGACTGTATCTTGTGGGTAAAGTGCATAACCTCTGCAGAGTGTAGAATCTATTCGGATAGCCGTGTCCGCGGTATTGGACATCACTCGGGAATTACAGTCAAGGGTTAGATTTTCTCAAAAATAACTTGGATTTGAAAGGTTGGGTTGGATTAATAATGATGTTGATGGAAATGTGGATTAGGATGGGAAAGATGTTTATTAAACTCCTTGAAAAGTTATCTACGCTATACTTGTTTCTACTGCTTTCGAATCTACTTATGCTACTTGTCAAATGCGTTTTACTGCAAATATACCTTGAGCTATTCCTTTGTACCAAGCCATGCATATAGTATATTAGCTTGCATTCTGTGCATGACTTGCTGAGTACCAAGTACTCACCCTTGCCACAATACAACACCAGTTGAAGAGGAGACTACACCAGCTTTGGAGGAGGAGCTCCAAAAGGAACCGTCTACTTAGGGAAGCGAGCCCAGTCAGTTGCCTGTGGTATACTGGATGGCGCCATGAAGTTATTTGATTTTCCGCTGCTACTATTTCTCTCTTAATAAGTTTCGCCCTGCGAGGCATACATTTGTAACTTGACCATAAGGTCGAGTAACCAGTTTGACTATTTAAATAAAGTACTTTATTAGTATCGAGTGGTATGATTGTGATATTTACCGATGTTAAGACTGTGTGCACTAACGCGTTCCTGGACTAGTGCTGAATACACAGAGGGTCCGGATTTGCAAATTCGGGGTCCCGACACTACAGAAGGCCCGCAAGGAGATCACGGCAGAGAAGAATAGATGGCGGGAAGCTCAAGAGTATGTGTCACACCTTCTGCGAAGGATTGACGAGTTGGAGATGGCTTTGTACGGACGGAACTGCAGCCGATGCGAGCTACACGAGCCAGATCCGGAGGAGTCAGATCTCGATGAGGACACTGCTTCTTCGACTACCACAGATGACACAGTTGCTGGACACGGCAATCGTTTTGCACCTATGCCGCAGCATCCGTACCCAGGCCGTGGAGGTTTTCTCGATGAGTGAGCGTAGGTTTTATAGTGAGACTCCTTCGTCGAGTCGCGTCATAGAATAAAGAGTCACCTTTAGGCGTTAGACTCCAGTGTTAGTTCGATTTGGATTTTCATTGTTTGCTGAGTGTGCAGTATGTGTTGCAAGGCTCTTAGGCATTGTAAGCAGCCATACCAAGTTATTGATATCATTAATAAAGTTGGACCTTAAAGTTACACCTTTCGCCCTGCATAAGTTCCATATTACTTGTCTATTCTTGTTTCCCCCTCATCTCTAAAACCTAGAGCAAATCGACAGATGGTGAACACCCGCGAAAACTTTGGAAGCAATGGAAGTGGTTCTCGCCCAGTAGAAAACCCCAATGATGGAGCACCAGCATCGCCACTGGATATGCAGAATTTTGGAGCATTTCTTGCTGCTCAGACTCAGTTGATGCATGCTATGATGCAACAAATGCAACACGTCACTGCTCAGGCCACTGCTAATCAAGTTAATCAGGGACAACGCCAGAATACAAGACTATCAGAGTTCATGAGGACTCACCCACCCACTTTCTCTGGGAATGCCAATCCATTGGAGGCCGATGATTGGTTAAGGTCAATTGAGAGGAAGCTACACATAGCTCAATGCATAGGAAATGAGAAGGTACTCTACGCTTCTCATCAGTTGGAAGGAATACCATTGAATGGTGGGAGAACACGTGCCACGCAAGAGAACCCTCAAGATATCACTTGGGAGGAGTTCACAATTGCGTTTAAATCGATTATCACGTGCCAGAAGGAATCATGGACCTTAAGAAGGAGGAGTTCAGAGCACTGAAGCAAGCTAATCAGCCAGTGGCCGACTACCTGAACAAGTTCACACAGCTAGCAAGCTACGCACCTAAGGATGTAGCGACAGATAAAGCCAAATAGTCTCGCTTCATGAAGGGACTTAACTCAGGACTACAAGTAGGACTGATCACCCACACCTTTCCAGATTTCCAAGAATTGGTGAATAAGGCGCTTATTCTTGAGGACAAGCGCAAGGAACTGGATGAGAACAGGAAGCGCAGAATGCAACAGCAGGGATCACGCCAGGGAACGCAACAGCGTCTGAGAGTTGCACCAAATCAGTTTTTCATATTCCAGCCACAAAATGCAACGAGGACACCGTCACCAGCATCCAGACCCGTCAATCAAAACTACCAGACCCCAGCCCCCGCTAGAAACGCTGCTCGAGCAAGAAGGAACGATGAGACGCCGCTACAAGCGCAACGAGCCAGACATTTTGCCAACAGCTTGTCCAAAGAAGACAGCGAGGAGTGACCCGGCCGCTTTAACTTGGGAACCACCCAGCTAGGACGCCAGCACCAGGAACCACATCCTGCATCGTGGTGAGAGGCCGAGTCAACCATGTCACCGCAGATGCACTGCATGCTACGGACGTCGTCTTGGGTAAGTTACTTGTTAACTCGGTACACCTGTGATTTTGTTTGACTCGAGCTTCGCATTCGTTTGTTTTGCAAGGCTTTGCTGCCGTAAGCGATTTGGGGATTGCAAGACTTAAGTGCATGCTTTTAGTTCAAACCCTCGTTCCGAACTCCGAGCGAAAGTAGGATGTTCCGGGGTGAGAATACTAATAGATGGAATAGAGTTCCTAGCGAACCTTATAATTTTGGAGACCCAGACCTTAGACGTTATTTTGGGAATGGATTGGTTATCCAAGCACAAGGCCATATTGGATTGTGGACGAAGGACTATCTCAGTTGAGAGCCCGTGTGGAAAGAAAGTGGAATTTCAAGCCACTGCAGTTAGGGATGGACAGTTGATGGTTAACAGCACCAAGACAATCAGCATAAAGGATGTCTCAGTAGTGAATGAGTACCAGTGTGTTTTTCCCGAAGATCTACAGTATGCCGCGACAGGGACATAGAGTTTGTGATAGAGCTTGTACAGTACAAAGACCAATAGCAAAGAGACCCTATCGGATGTCCACCGAGGAGTTGGTAGAGATGAAGAAACAATTTGGAAGAGTTAATGGAGAAAGGATTTATCGAGCCGAGCTCGTCGCCGTGGGGAGCACCGCTTTGTTTGTCAAGAAGAAGGACGGAGTTTCGTGGATGTGCATTGACTACCGTGCACTCAATGAAGTCACCGTGAAGAATAAGTACCCGTTACCCGGGATTGATGATTTGTTTGATCACCGAGAGGAGCCGGAGTTTTCTCCAAGATTGATCTCGAGATCGGGATACCATCGATTGAAGATCCGATCGTAAGATATTCAAGATCGCATTCTCGTCAAGATATGGACATTACGAGTTCTGATTATGTCCTTTGGGTATCGATTTAATGCGCCAAAGATATTTCATGAATATGATGAATAAGGTGTTCATGGAATATTTGGACAAGTTTGTCGTCGTGTTCATAGATGATATCCTAATCTACTCCAAGACAGAGGATGAACATGCCGAACACTTGAGGCGAGTTTTGGAGAGGCTGAGGGAACAGCAACTCTTCGCCAAGTTCAGTAAGTGTGATTTTTGGAAGGACAAGGTGGAGTTTCTTGGACATGTAATGACCGCAGAAGGAGTCGCCGTTGATCCAAGCAAAGTAGAAGCTGTGTTACATTGGGAGCAACTGAAGACCGTGACCCAGATCCGGAGTTTCCTTGGAATGGCAGGATACTATCGCCGTTTCATTGAAGGCTTTTCGACAATTGCGAGACCTCTTACGCAATTGCTGAAAAAGGAGAAGAAGTTTGCATGGACGTCAGAATGTGAGAAAGGATTTCAGGAGCTGAAGAAGCGATTGACATCAGCACCGGTGTTAGTTCTACCGGATGTTAATCAAAGCTTTGATATTTATTGTGACGCATCGCGCCAAGGACTTGGATGTGTGCTGATGCAGAATGGAAAGGTCGTCGCTTATGTATCAAGGCAGTTGAGGCCGCATGAGGAAAATTATCTGACACATGACCTAGAGTTAGCTGCCGTAGTGCATGCCTTGAAGATATGGCGTCACTATCTGATCGAGAACAGATGTGAAGTGTATACGGATCATAAGAGTCTTAAATACATATTCACCCAGTCGGATCTGAACATGAGGCAGAGGAGATGGTTAGAGTTGATCAAGGACTACAATGTTGGAATCCATTACCATCCCGGGAAGGCCAACGTAGTTGCCGATGCCTTGAGTCGGAAAAGCCATACTGTGAGCATGTTGCTAGCCACAAGTCGGGATGAGCTATGCCAGGAATTTCAGAGAATGAAGATTGAGGTGGTACCTAGCGGATTCTTGGCCGCATTGGAAGTAAAGCCTACCCTAGAGGACCAGATCCGGGATGGACAGAAGGATGATGACAAGATCCGCAGGATTAAGTCCATCAAGGAGGAAGGCAAGGCGGAGGACTTCAGGTTGGATGAGCAAGGCACGTTATGGATGAAGGATCGCATTTGTGTGCTGAACAAAAAGGAGCTGAAGCAGTTGATTCTAGAAGAAGCCCATGACTCCAAGTACTCAATTCATCCCGAAGCGCCAAAATGTATCAGATTTGAAGGAAAGATTCGTGGCCGAGCATGAAGCGTGAAGTAGCCGAGCATGTTGCATTGTGCGACGTATGCCGAAGAGTCAAGGCAATGCATCGAGAGACCAAAGAGGATTGCTACAAACTGAAAATACCTGAGTGGAAGTGGGAGGAAATCGGAATGGATTTCATTACCGGTTTGCCTAAGACACAAGGAGGTTATGACTCCATATGGGTTATAGTGGATCGCTTGACCAAAGTAGCCCATTTTATCCCCGTGAAGACCACTTACTCGGGGGATAAATTGGCAGAGTTGTACAAGATCAGGATCGTCTGTTTGCACGGAGTGCCAAAGAGGATTGTATCGGACAGAGGAACCCAATTTACCTCAAGGTTCTGGAATAAGTTGCACGAAGCCATGGGAACCCGTTTAAACTTCAAGATGACCTATCATCCACAGACGGATGGACAGACCGAAAGAGTCAACCAGATTCTGGAGGATATGTTAAGAGCATGTGCATTGGCTTATGCTACCTCTTGGGATAAGAGTTTGCCGTATGCCGAGTTCAGTTACAATAATAGTTACCAAGCTAATTTACAGATGTCACCTTTTGAGGCACTGTATGGTCGATCCTGTCGGACGCCATTGAATTGGAATGAGACCGGCGAGCGCCGTGTCTTCAGGCCTGATATTCTTCAAGAGGCTGAAGAGCAGATTGCCATGATTAGGGAAAGGTTGAAGATCGCCCAACCACGACAGAAGAGTTATGCTGACAATCGTCGCCGGGATTTGAGTTTTGACCCAGAAGACTTTGTATACCTCAGAGTTACGCCTCTCAGGGGAGTTAAGAGGTTCCAGGCCAAAGGGAAACTCGCACCCCGTATGTTGGACCAATTAGCAGGAGTACATGACGTATTCCATGTGTCCCAGTTGAAGAAGTGTCTCCGAGTGCCTGAGGAACAGACGCCGCTAGAGTCAATTGAGTTGCAAGAGTATTTGACTTACAAGGAGCATCCCGTGAAGATTTTGGACACTAGGGATCGAGAGACCAGAAATAAGTCAACCCGTTTCTGTAGAGTTCAGTGGAGCAATCATGAAGAAAGCGAAGCGACTTGGGAGCGCGAAGAGGATTTGAGGAAAGAGTTTCCAAACCTACTCCTTAGCTAGCCTTAAATCTCGGGGACGAGATTCTATTAAGGGGGGGAGGTTTGTAACACCCCAAAATTTTGTTTTCTTAAATCTATGTGTGATTTGGCACTTTGGTGAATTTTTGGAATTTTCTGGGATTTATTTGGATTTATTTGGAATTTATTTGAATTTATTCCATTTTAAAATAACTAAAGAATTTAATTTTGCAAATAAAGTTTTGTTGGAAATATTCTATTTGAGTCCCAAATACCCTAAAATATTTTTCAGAATTTTTCTGGAATTTTTCTGAGTATTTTGCTATTTTTAATGAATTAAATGAATTACTGGAAATTATTTTAAATATTAAATCGCTGGAAAATCAATCGGGTCGAGTACTGTTCATCCGACCGAGTCGGAACCCGAGTCGGACTCGAGTCCGACCCGAGCCACCGACTCGGCCAAGACCAACTCCAACTCGGATCGGTCCAACCGTTGGATCAAGATCCAACGGTCAGGATCAATCCGCGCTAGTCACGGCAGCGCCCGAGCCAATCTCGGCCGTTGATCGCGCCACGTGGACAGCCCTCGTGCGTCCACATCATCTAACCGTGTTCGGAACGGACTCCGCCGCCCGTACCGGCTCCGCCGCGGAAACCGAGCGAATCTCGATGTCCACGCCGGTATTTAAGGCGTGGATCGTTGCTCGAGGATCGCATGACCCGTGCGCATCGTCTTCCCCAACTCCCGGAGCCTTATCCGCCGCCGCCACCTCGCAATTGCTCGCCGGAGTCCCCTCTCTCCCCGCCCCGGTTGTTGCTTCATTCCGCCGCCGTTCGCCGTCTTCCGCCGCGGCTGAGCCCAGTTCCGAGACCCCTAAGCCAAGGCGCACCCGTGGGTACCTCTCACTCCGCCGGAGAGACCCCAAAGCGCCGTCGGGCTCATCATCGTTTTCGTCTCCGGTGGCCCTGCTCCGCCGCGTCGCCATCGTCATCATGGCCAGCTGGCCGTTGGATCTCCATCGCACGGTCAAGATCACGCCACGTCACCCGACGGTGTAGCGTCATGGCGGAACCGCATGTCGGCCCATCCCGGCCGGCGGCCCGACGTCGGCAATGACGTCACGATGGGTCCCACACTGTCGGCACCGTGGTGAGCCCGCCGACGTCGGCCGATGGCGTTACCGGCGGACCCACATGTCAGTGACACAAGGAGCCGTGGACCGAGTCCACGGTAGACCGAGCCGGCGTGGACCAAGTCCATGGACCGGTGACATCACCAACCAATCAGCGGTTGCCACGTGTCCAGGCTGACGCAATAATTAATTTCCGAAAAAGAAAATGATTTATTAATTCGAAATAATGATTTCAGATTTTGTTTCAAACTTCAAACACTTATAACTTTTGCGTTTCAACTCCGATTTGAGTGATTCAAATTTCTAAATTTGTATAAAATTGAGACCTACCTAAATATGAATTTTATATATTTTTTGGACTAAAGTTTTTCTCTGTAAAATTATTTAATTGATTATTTAAACTTTAAATAATCATAACTTTTGCATTTTAACTCCAAATTTGACGATTCCAGTTTCTAAAAATTCATAAAATTATGTTCTCTCTGTTTATGGATTTTATTTGGATGTTTGGATACTTTTTGCCTATTGTTTATTCGTGTATTTGCTATTTGCACGCTTTACGAGTAGACGTTGAAGTGCCGGAAGGATTCGAAGGAGAAGTATTGACTCAGGATCCAACTCAAGACCAAGAACAAGTACTTTTTGAAGGCAAGTTGTGCTTTGACCATGTTGATCCTATTTTGAAATTTATTTTTATTTAACCTATTGCATGCTAGTTCAATTAGAAAATACTTTATTTAAATATGGGGGATTAGATAAATACCAATTTGCTGTATGACACCTTGATTATTTAAATATGTGCCATGACCCTTGTCACCCTAGTTATGGATTACTCGTTGGACATTATTAAATCGCCAACATGGGTTTTAGACCATTGTAGTATACTGCTTAGACCTGCTACGTGCTAATGACATGATTTTGGACAATCAAATGTTAATATTGACTTAATGATATATTGAACCTGTTTTGGAAAGGTATCATGTGATGTTGATGGCACGTGGTGCATGGTAATCAACTGGGGTTTGATAAATAGTTTTTCGACCGGGGCATGTGGCAAGAATAATCAGTGGCCAGTTGTGGCACTGGGGATGTTGATTTGGTTCTTCGGGTAGTCTTGCCCTGGTCACCCTAAGGACTTCACCTTGCAAGCCTTTGAACTGGGTCTAACGTGCAACCACATGTCTGTAATGGGACGGACCTAGTTGATTAAGTTGCTAATAACGTACCTGTGGGACCTCAGGAGGTCAACTACACCCTTTGTGTAAGTTATGCGGGGAGCGTCTGGCTGAGGCCAGGTACCCATCTAACGGTTGATTGGCCTAAACTTCGCCTTAGCTAAGGGAAGGGTTAGTGTGCAATAACCGGGGAGGCTCACTTGTATTGTTAGAAGTTTCCGAAAGACTTTGTTACGGGAACTCGCCTTTGTGGTGTTTGACTGTATCTTGTGGGTAAAGTGCATAACCTCTGCAGAGTGTAGAATCTATTCGAATAACCGTGTCATGGTATTGGACATCGCTCGGGAATTACAGTCAAGGGTTAGATTTTTTCAAAAATAACTTGGATTTGAAAGGTTGGGTTGGATTAACAATAATGTTGATAGAAATGTGAATTAGGATGGGAAAGATGTTTATTAAACTCCTTGAAAAGTTATCTATGCTATACTTGTTTCTCTTTGCTTTGAATCTACTTACGCTACTTGTCAAATCTTGTTTACTTCAAATATACCTTGAGCTATTCCTTTGTACCAAGCCATGCATATAGTATATTAGCTTTGCATTACGTGCATGACTTGCTGAGTACCAAGTACTCACCCTTGCCACAATACAACACCAGTTGAAGAGGAGACTACACCAGCTTTGGAGGAGGAGCTCCAAGAGGATCCGTCTACTTAGGGAGCGAGCCCAGTCAGTTGCCTGTGGTATCCTGGATGGCGCCACGAATTTATTTGATTTTCCACTGCTACTATTTCTCTCTTAATAAGTTTCGCCCTGCGAAATCAACCATTGTAACTTGACCATAAGGTCGAGTAACCAGTTTGACTATTTAAATAAAGTACTTTATTAGTATCGAGTGGTATGATTGTGATATTTACCGATGTTAAGACTGTGTGCACTAGCGCGTTCCTGGACTAGTGCTGAATACACAGAGGGTCCGGATTTGCAAATTCGGGGTCCCGACAGGCACTCAACATTATCGGAGACATTGTGGGCATATCGGCTATCATACAACAGATCGACCAAGTTGTCCCCATTCCAGTTGGTATAGGGGCAAGAAGCCGTTCTGCCTGTAGAAATAAATATCGACTCCCTAAGGGTAGCCAGACAAAATAATTTGTCGGCTGACGAGTATAAAGAACTTATGATCGATGGTCTAGACGATCTGGCGAAAACCAGGTTGATTACTTTAGATCGGCTTAAAAAGAATAAGGAGAGGGTTGCCAGAGTGTACAATAAGAAGGTTGTGCCAAAGTCATTCAATCAAACCGATCTTGTATGGAAGACCATATTGCCGATCGGATCTAAGAAAAACCGATTTGGCAAATGGTCACCGACGTGGGACGGACCGTATAAAATAAATCGACTTGATGGGAATTCCTATATACTCGAAACGCTCGAGAGATCAGTACTGCCAAAGGCAATCAATGGAAAATACCTAAAACCGTACTACCCTAGTGTATGGATCGGAGCCTGATCGCATCGAATCATTGAGAATAAGTGCATTCAATTCAGAAAGCTGATTAAAGCACTAATACAAATATATATCACATAGATCGGCTATACAAGATGATTAACAATGAACAGTTTACAACCAACTCCAAAGTGCAAAAGCATCACAAGACAAATCGGTTACACAGCCGATTTTAGTAGCATCACAACCAGTTTAACGCACTACGAGAGTGAATTACAGCCCTGAACCGGGCAAGACCCAACAATGCTACCGTCACCTTCCCAATGGTCTCTTGAATGTTGTCCACAGTTTGCTGATCATCTTTGGTGTTTCCAGGGATGGGGACCATCTTGGCCGATTGCCTCTTCACCTGCGCAAACATCTCGCCTATCTACCGCTTCTGATCTGCCAACGAAGAAGCTGACCCTTAACTCGGACTTGGCCCTCAGCGAGTTGCTTGGTGACCTTGGCCAGTTTCTCCTCAAGCGACTTCTTGGCCGACTCGAGCTCCAGGACCTGGGCCTTGGCAGACTTGAAGCTGGAGGCGTCTTTATCGAATTTTTGCTTCTTTGACTTCACCTCAGCCACCAGCTTGTCCAAAAGGATTTGGTCAGCTTGTTGAGCAGCTCTCTGAGCGATTCTGGCCCTAGTAGCTTCCACCGCTCCCTTCTGACTATCCAAATGGCAGACGTCCAAGAGACCCTTCATGACTTCGGTAGGCAGATCGGCTTGAACGGTGGCCATGGCATCCCTTAGTGGTTGCGTATCGGCCAAAAGATGAGCTTCAAGCTGTGTGACCTAATGGAAAAGGCGATTAAGCCGATCCTGCATGCCCGGCACAGAGGTCACAACAGCCGATACCACAGCAGAAGCATCGATGATCCTGCGGATGTCGGCTGAGTAGTCATCCATGGCCATCACTTCGGGATCATCCAGCTCATCCAGGGTGAAGCCCAAAAGGCCGGCGGGATCCACCGATGATGCTGGAGAAGCAGGTGTAGAAGTCATCAAAGGCGGCACCACTGGGTGCATTGGAGATAACGACAGCGGGATAGCTGATGATGGATCTTGAATGTCGGCTAGAATTCCAGCCACCTGCACCAATGGTGATGGCTAATGCAAAGATTGCATTAAGTACAAGCCCAAACTAAAGGTAAATGGGAGTCGAGATGGGAAAATTTACCATAGTAGTCGATCGACCCGGAGAATTCTCAGCAGTGTGCTCCATAGGCTTGGGAGATCTCCTTGCAGCGGACTTTGTTTTCCTTTTTCTAGAAATCGAGATCGGCTAGAATGAATATCAGCAAAAATAATAAAGGAGGAAAAGGAATGAAATAGCCGACACTAGCATTCGAAGCAAGATGTACTGGTAGGGCGTTGCTTTTTGGCGAGATCCGACAAAGATGGACTCTTGATGCCCAAGGTACCTAACGAAAAACCTGTAAGGCCCATTGCCTAGCCCGTTGTTTTCTGTCGACCACTGCCTGACGGGGCTGTGGGGTCGGCCATTTGCTTGCCAGAGTCTGTGACGGTCTTATCCTGTAAAGCGAGAAAATTTCTGTTAAGCCGATTGTAAATGGAACGTTCGAAAAAGCAGAATATTTGGTTGTCAATACCTCTATGGCTACTGAAGAGTTGGTATAACCAAAGCTGTCACTGGAGCTGTTGGTAGGTGCTACCGTCGGCTTATGGAAATCAGGCAAGAATAAGGAAATTATAGCCGACGGAGATTTATCCAACAAGACAACCTCAGCCACAGAAGACCACCACTATGAAAATGGGCTCGACCGACGAGAGTTGATGTCGGGACCCGAATATGCAAATCCGGACTCTCTGTGTATTCAGCACTAGTCCAGGATCACGCTAGTGCACACAGTCTCAACATAGATGAATATCACAATCATACACAGCGGAATAGTAAAAGTAACTGTAGGATCGAAGTATACGAATATAGCAATCAGAGGGGGGGTGAATGATTGTGCGGAAGCTAAAACCAAATTCTTGATCTATTAAAAGTTCACCCCAAAACAGAACCAAATAATTGCCTCGTTTTCGACAAAACAGAATGATAGAGGTTCGGTAAAATGTGAATTCCCGGAGATCCAACCGTCGGATCGATCTGAAATTTGGACACAAGAAACTAGATTCCAGTAAGAATCGAACCCAAAAAGAATCAGCTCGATCGGACTTACGCATCAAAAGTTATAAGCTTCGCAAGCTTGCTGTTCCAGAACTTGACGAAAATCAATCTAATCGAAACTTGTAGATTGATCAAGAACAACAAAAGATTTATCAACAAAACTTTGAGGAACACTAGATCAATACCCTAGAGAGGTTTTTGATGGATCAAATCAAGATGAAAATCAAAAAAAAAACCAATCTAGAACTAGAACAAGTATGCAAACAAGAACCAAAAGAGAATATTGTAGCACACAAGGAACTAGAAGAATTGATCTTTATTTCTTTTGTCTAAAGTACTCCCATCAAAAGAGTACAAACCCTAAAACCAAGCTCAAGCTCCCTTGCGCCTGTTCTGCTACTTGGTTTGATTGATGCCCTTTAACAGGAGACACCCCTCCTATTTAAAGGACCAACCCACAAGGAGTTCTGAATACGATTCCTATTCCCTAGAAGGAATCTGTATCCAACACAACTCTACTTGGCCCAACCTGGCCAAGTACAACTCTTGCACGCATATGGCAACCCTACCATACTCACGTGACTAACACTTTGCACGCGTATGTGTAACACCCCGGCATTTAATATGCCCGATTGCTACCAAACACAAGCTAAACAACAACTAAATACCACATTTAACATAAAATTCCAGCAAAGGTGCATAGGCTAAAAACCGAGATTTCGGCAGCACCTCCTTTGTTTTATCATGAATTTAAGGAACAGCAACAATATAGCATTATATGGCAATAAGAGAAACATCTAAAACAGCAATAAATAAAGTCTTAACAACAATAAGAGACTAACAATAAGCTCTTAAGGTTCCAAGTGTCAAACAAACAATAGAACTCTCATTAACCAAGCTAAGACTTA
Source organism: Rhipidocladum racemiflorum (assembly GCA_036346355.1). NCBI lineage: Eukaryota > Viridiplantae > Streptophyta > Magnoliopsida > Poales > Poaceae > Rhipidocladum > Rhipidocladum racemiflorum. The sequence continues at coordinate 22,589,284 of CM070584.1, read as the reverse complement.
ATTTTAAAGACCATCACACGCAATTTATTATCAAACTAAATGAATTGACTTGGGGAAACATTAAGGTGAAGCAACGTGTGAGCGTGTGACTATTCCCCTTTCCCGCATGCCGTTCTCATGGTACCTAAAACAACAAGAAAACACAAGGGTGAGTTCGAAAACTCGGCAAGCATACCGCAATGGACAACAAGCATAACAACATGGCAATAACATCTTCCATCATGTATATCATCTCATTCATGATTACTTATCAATATCATCATCAATTTGTATGCAGTAATGCAATGCTCGACCCTCTGGAACCTCATACAGGTATGGGAAGTACACAACCGTCGGTGTGCACCCTTTCCCCCTTCCATCCCGAAGATGGAGGGTGCCTACTCGCTTCCAAACACCACGTGGATGGAATCACGACAAAGTACTTACTCAATGGCGTTCGGATTAGTCATAACTTTCTCACCGACCTTGCCGGACTAGTTAAGACTTTCTCACCGCCTCGCCCTATCTCATGACATGCATGCAACCATGCCAATTATCATATTTAATTCACATATTAACACATGGCATCATAATATGTTAAACATGCTCATCATATCATATCATTCATTAACACATGGCAAGTGGATATATATCATGTAAACAATTACATATTATCTGTACATTCATCCTTCACCTCGCTATCCATCACAACCCACTTGCCTCAACCACGTGCAACGGATTGGCGGGAAGAAGAGGGCACTTCCGGGGTCACACCACCTGCACATAGGCATCACACACTCACAATCATAGCCTCCAAACAGTACACAAACCCCCATCTAACCCGACATTGCCCACTACTCGCAAAACCTAAAAACAGAGGTTCTGTCCCGGCGGGACAGCAGCCTTGCAAAAGGCATAACTTGAGTTCTGGGACTCCGAATGAATTAAACGAGTACACCCTCGCATAGCCTAGGAAATTTCCCAACTTTCTCTAGGTATAAGGAAAGTCTGATTCGGCCTCTAAGGTTGTTTAATCTACAGATTACCGAGATCTGTTCCAATTACGTCACAGATTTTTAGGCGCTCGGTAAAACAGCCATAACTTTCAAACAACTGATCGGAATTTAACTTGCTTTACGTCCACGGAAAGATAATTAAATTATCTACAACTTCCTAGAAGTCCGTACGGTCGGATTCGGATTCTAAATCGACGGAAACTCGAACCTTAGTTCGACTGCTCAATCTGCCCGAAAACAGAAACGTGGACAAGTTTAGATCTAACCCAAATTACTTCAATCCAGCGCCTCCAATTGATCTAAAAACTTGATAAACACCCTAATAACAGTACCTAGATCATCCCCAAGGATCCCCAAGATCATACCTTTGCCCGATTTAACAAATCTCCAATCAATCTCCGCGGATCTCCTCGCGAATCGCTCCTCGCTCCACGCTCCTCGCTCCTCGCTCCACGGGATGGATCCACGAGGTGCAGGGGTGGGGAGGCCACCCTAGGGCAGCAAGGGGTGGAGGGGAGGTGGTGTGGAGGTGGAGGAAAGGGAGGGGGAGGCGCACGGTTTGGGAGGGGAAGGGGTGGGGGCGGCTAGGGCTAGGGGGGGAAGGGAGGAGAGGTGGAGGGGGAAGGTGGGGCGCCAAAAGGGGTGGGGGGCCCACGGGGCGGGGGCAAGCCCCCTTTTAACAGCCCTCAACCCAATCCTAGTCCGTTACGGAGACCTAATCCATCCCACCAAAGCCCACCAAGGCCCAAAACTCCCCCGGGAAGGCCCAAAACCCCGAAAACGGCCCGGAAAAGCTATTAACCCCAAGTCTTATGGTTTTAATCTTATTTCCACACCTCATACTCTATTTAACCTTATCATGCTCAATAATAAGGTTACGACACTCAGGTGTCACATTCTTCCCCTTCAACAGGATTCGACCTCGAATCTAAACGCACCAACACGAAACCCGCCAAAACCAAAGACAGCTAGATTTTCACATCACATACCGAGGCGAAAAGCTCGGGATACTTCTCGCGCATGCGAGATTCCAGCTTCCAAGTCGCTTCTCTCTCGATGCGATGTGACCACGGGACCTTGACAAACTTAAGCGTCTGTTCTTCATCACTCGCTCTGAAGTCCCGGAATTTCCACGGGGCGGGACTCGAAGGTGAGGTCCTGCTGAAGCACTAATGGTTCCAATGGAACCACCAACTCCGGATCATGCAAGTATTTCTTCAACATCGAGACATGGAACACATGATGCACACCTTGCATGGATTCCGGTAGCTCTAAGCGATAGGCCAACCTGCCAACTCGGGCGAGGATAGGAAAAGGCCCAACATACCTTGGGTGAGCTTTCCCTTCGTGCCAAAGCACCACACCCTTGGTGGGAGATACTGCAAGAGTACGCTATCACCCACCTCAAACTCCAAGTCTCGCCGCCTCACATCAGCATAGCTCTTACATGCGCTCTGCTTGCTGAGAAGGTTCTGCCGTACCTCCGCCACGCGATCAATAGTCTATCAACCCAATCCGGTCCAAGAACTGCTCTCTGCCTTTGCATCCCAACAAAGTGGCGATCTGCACTTCCGGCCATATAGTACCTCATAAGGAGCAGCCCGGATGCTGGAATGATAGCTATTATTGTAAGCAAACTCCGCAAGAGGCAAATGATCTTCCTAGCTACCCTTCCAAGCCATCACACAGGCCCTGAGCATGTCCTGCAAAGTTTGGATGGTACGCTCAGACTGCCCATCTGTTTGAGGGTGAAAAGCGGTACTAAGGCAAAGCTGCGTACCCAAAGCACTCTGCAAACTCTCCCAGAACTTGGAGACGAACTTCGCATCCCGATCAGAGATAATGGTCTTGGGTACACCATGCAATCTCACAATCTCCCGCACATAGATGGAAGCCAACTCGCTCGCTGAATTGGTCGTGCGGATGGGAATGAAATGCGCAGACTTGCTGAGACGGTCCACCACAACCCAAACAGCATCCTTCCCTCGAGGAGTACGAGGTAAGCCGACCACAAAATCCATAGAGATGTCATCCCATGGCCACACAGGAATCTCCAAAGGCTGCAACAGGCGGGGCGCTTATGCTCGGCTTTGATCTTACGGCAAATCCCACAAGACGCCACGTACTTGGCAATATCCACTCTCATCCTTTTCCACCGAGAAATTCTTCTTCAAGTCCTCTGTACATCTTGGTCTCCCAGGATGGACCGTGTGCGAGTGCGATGAGCTTCTTTCAGGATGTCTTCTTTCACTTGAGATTTACGGGGCACGCCTGACGGCCCTGAAACCTCAAAGCTCCCGCATCATCAACAAGAAAGTCTCCGGACTTGCCTTCCCCAAGGCGTTTCCTCACTTGCTCGGAGCAAGCGATCATCTTCTTTGTGCCTCTCGCACGCCGAGAATCGCGACTCAAGAATCATTTGAGTTTCAGCTGCACGGTCCCATAAAGCAATAGGAGACTCCCAAAGCTCAAAATCAGCAACAAGACAATCAACAACAGGGGCATTGTCTTGCGGTGGCGTCGGCCACCACATTTGCTTTCCCGGATGATCTTGGATCGTGAGGTCATAATCCTTTATCAACTCTAGCCACCTCCTCTGCCTCAAGTTCAAATCTTTCTGAGTAAAGATGTACTTGAGGCTCTTGTGATCGATGAAAATATCACAAGACTCACCGTCTGAGTAATGCCTCCATATCTTCAATGCAAACACCACGGCGGCTAGCTCAAGATCATGCGTGGGATAATTCTGCTCATGCTTTTTCAAGCGCCTCAAGCATAAGCAATCACCTTGCCCTCTTGCATGAGCACACACCCAAGTCCCAACCGAGAAGCATCGAATAAACAGTGAAGCGCTTCCCGGCTCGGGAAGGGTAAAAGCAGGAGTAGTCACTAACTTCTCCTTCAAAGTGCGTAAGCTGTGCTCACACTCTGCGATCCTTTGGAATTTCATCCCTTTACGAGTCATTTGTGAAAGTGGCTTGGCAATGATAGAGAAATCCTGCACAAAACGCCGATAGTAGCCAGCCAACCCAAGGAAACTACGCACCTCTTTGACATTGGAAGGCCTCTTCCAATCCAAAACTTGAGACTTTGCTAGGATCTACTGAGATATGCCCTCGGGATTGATGATGTGGCCAAGAAAACCCACTTCGAAATCCAACTTCGCACTTTTTCAGCTTAGCAAAGAATTGATTCCCCTCGTGGTACTCGGCACAAGCCTCAAGTGTCGCTCATGCTCCTCTTCCGATTTAGAGTAAATCGAATGTCATCGATGAACACTACCACAAACTCATCAAGGTACTTGTGTAGCATCTTGTTCATCGCCTCCATAAAGACAGCGAGGCATTAGTTAGTCCAAAAGACATAACTTTAAATTCATAATGCCCATACCTAGTGGAGAAAGCGGTCTTCTCAATGTCCTGCTCCCTCACACGGATCTGATTGTACCCGATCGAAGATCAATCTTGGAGAACACCTTTGCTCCCTTGATTGGTCAAACAGATCCTCGATGCGAGGCAAAGGATACTTGTTTTTGACTGTTACTTGATTAAGAGCACGATAATCAATGCACATACGCCAACTCCCATCCTTCTTCGAGGCGAAGAGGGCGGAGTGCTCCCCATGGCGATACGCTACGCCGAATGAAGCCCTTGGCCAGCAGATTCTCCAAGCTGCTTCTTCAACTCGTCTTGAAAAGGGGCGAGCCAAGCGGTATGGAGAGATAGAAATAGGTCGAGTGCCAGGAACAAGGTCAATCTGAAACTCCACATTCCTCACGGGAGGTAGACCAGGCAACTCGTCGGGGAACACATCAATGAACTCCTTCACTACAAAAATCTCCTCAATGGGAACCGAGGAAGATGGCTTCTCGAGACAAAGTCATGAGGAAACCCAACAGCCTCAAACGCCCGACCAGGAAAACAAACTAGTCAAAGCAAAGACGGGCTGGAGGGTATACCACCCTGAAAGGTCAACTCTTCCGGACGGGCCTGCAAGGCAACTGTCTTCCGTAAACAACAGATCTTAGCACAGTGCGATGCAGCCAGTCCATGCCCAAAATGACATCAAAAGGAGCCAACTGGATCACCATGAGATTGGCAAAGAAAACCTCATCATCAATGGCAATGGTGCAACCAGGGCAAACCAAAGAACTAGCAATCAACCCCAGGAGAATCGACTAACACGGACTCGTAAATCCGCTGAACTCCCAACTTAGCTCTACTAGCAAACTCCGATGACACAAAAGAGTAGGATGCTCGGAATCAAAGAGAACAAAGGCATCAACGGAATCCACGAGCGAGTACACGAAACCACCTCTGGATGCCCGGTGACTCGGCGGTCGGCAAAGCGTACACTCCTGGTGGCGCGGGAAAGAAGGAGCCCGACTCGGTGATGCCCCAACAAGGCTGGGGCGGAGGAGGCAAGCGAGGAGGAAGCAGGCAGTGCGGGCACCCGATCGCGCTGGTGGCCCCACGCAAAGGGTGGGTGAGAAGCAGGGCAGCCATCATGTGCACCGATCCTCTGGAAGACGCCGGCTGGAGTGGGAGGAGAAGGCACCGTCTCCCTCTTGATGATGCTACCGGGTTCATCCGGCAGACTCGCCCCATATGGCGGGCTTGCCCACAGTGGTTGCAACTCCGGTCCAACCACACTCTGAAGCACGGTGCTCGCCACCGCACTTGAAGCACTTCATGCCCTGCCGGGCACGGGACGAGCAGTCGCTCACGAAGAAGGCAGTGGCGACCCCATCTTAGCCCCCGAGGAGGAGCCTGTCCTCCCTTGAACTTCTTGAAGGTGGGTCGCCGAGAGGACCCACCTCCTCCACCAAAGGTCCTCTTCGGCCCCCGCCTGGGCCGCAGGAACCCCTGAACCTCCGGGTTACGCTTGTCCCGGAGAGCTCCAACTCGAGCTCCATGCCCTTCGCTTGCTCCACCACAGAGCGAGAAGTCACGAGGGCGATCGCCCCATGACAACTCTGAACTCCTGGTTGAGGCCCCTACGGAACCTCCTAGCTTTCTCCCGATCGTCGGCTGCCACACGGCACTGGCGCACCACGCTGTTGAACTCCTTCTCATACTCTGCCCCGAGCCTCTTTCCCTGGGAAAGAGTGGTCGAGTAAGCTCCATCCTCTCAAGGAAAGACTGGATGGAACTTGGCTCGAAGCGAGCCACAAAGTCCTCCCAGTCCTTTGGACCCGGATCGGGGCTCTAGCGGCCAGAACCCCCTCCCACCAGATATCGGCTTGGCCCTTCGGTGAAAAGCCACAAGCGAGTCCTCTGAACCGAGGTCAAATCTAGGACCTCAAAGCGCCTCTCCATGTACCGCAGCCAATCTGCGGATGGATCGGCGTGCTGCTCCGTCGAAAGTGTCAAGGCGGAGGGACATCCACTCCGGAGACTCATCCTCGGCTCCGGTGCAGCGAGGGCAACAACGGGGGCCCTTGCAGGGGAGGCACAACAGCGGGGGCTGCCATGGCTAGGCGCGCAGCTCTGAATCTCCCTCTGCGAGCCTGAACTAAATCTTCATTTGCGGCGGGCACCCCGCCGACCGCAGCTGGAAGCTCCTCCCGAGCTGGCCCACGAGCATTAAGCGGCGCTACCCTCGAAGAACAGACTCCTCAACTCCCTGGGAGCCTCGCCCCTGGCCTCCACGGCCACGGCGTCCACGGCCTCTACCCCTCGGCATGGCTGCTTTAGACAGACAACCACCCAAACACGAAAGCACACAATCAAGATCATAGATCAAACATCATCATAAGCATATTCCTTATCACATAATCAAGCGCGATGCAATGACGAACCAAAACCCATCCTACTGTGCATCCAAGTGTGTCAGATTTTAGATTAGTTATACCACTTTTACAAGTTTTAACGTTGCTATCCTATAACAAGGTTTTAGTTAGAACCTAAGCCATGTTTCTAAGTTATTTCACATCATATTTTAGTTGCAACTTAAGGTATGACACTAAAAATACATATTCCAAGGACCTACAGCCCGCTCTGATACCAACTGTAACACCCCAGCACCTAATATGCCCGATTGCTACCAAACACAAGCTAAACAACAACTAAATACCACATTTAACATAAAATTCCAGCAAAGGTGCATAGGCTAAAAACCGAGATTTCGGCAGCACCTCCTTTGTTTTATCATGAATTTAAGGAACAGCAACAATATAGCATTATATGGCAATAAGAGAAACATCTAAAACAACAATAAATAAAGTCTTAACGACAATAAGAGACTAACAATAAGCTCTTAAGGTTCCAAGTGTCAAACAAACAATAGAACTCTCATTAACCAAGCTAAGACTTAATTTTAAAGACCATCACATGCAATTTATTATCAAACTAAATGAATTGACTTGGGGAAACATTAAGGTGAAGCAACGTGTGAGCGTGTGACTATTCCCCTTTCCCGCATGCCGTTCTCATGGTACCTAAAACAACAAGAAAACACAAGGGTGAGTTCGAAAACTCAGCAAGCATACTGCAATGGACAACAAGCATAACAACATGGCAATAACATCTTCCATCATGTATATCATCTCATTCATGATTACTTATCAATATCATCATCAATTTGTATGCGAAGTAATGCAATGCTCCTGACCCTCTAGAACCTCATACCGGTATGGGAAGTACACACCCGTCGGTGTGCACCCTTTCCTCCCTTCCATCCCGAAGATGGAGGGTGCCTACTCGCTTCCAAACACCACGTGGATGGAATCACGACATAGGACTTACTCAATGGCGTTCTGGATTAGTCATAACTTTCTCACCGACCTTGCCGGACTAGTTAAGACTTTCTCACCGCCCTCGCCCTATCTCATGACATGCATGCAACCATGCCAATTATCATATTTAATTCACATATTAACACATGGCATCATAATATGTTAAACATGCTCATCATATCATATCATTCATTAACACATGGCAAGTGGACATATATCATGTAAACAATTCCATCTAATCTCAACATGCAACCTACAACTCGCTATCCATCACAACACACTTGCCTCAACCACGTGCAACGGATTGGCGGGAAGAAGAGGGCACTTCCGGGGTCACACCAACTGCACATAGGCATCACACACTCACAATCATAGCCTCCAAACAGTACACAAACCCCCATCTAACCCGACATTGCCCACTACTCGCAAAACCTAAAAACAGAGGTTCTGTCCCGGCGGGACAGCAGCCTTGCAAAAGGCATAACTTGAGTTCTGGGACTCCGAATGAATTAAACGAGTACACCCTCGCGTAGCCTAGGAAATTTCCCAACTTTCTCTAGGTATAAGGAAAGTCTGATTCGGCCTCTAAGGTTGTTTAATCTACAGATTACCGAGATCTGTTCCAATTACGTCACAGATTTTTAGGCGCTCGGTAAAACAGCCATAACTTTCAAACGGCTGATTGGAATTTAATGTGCTTTACGTCCACGGAAGGATAATTAAATTATCTACAACTTCCTAGAAGTCCGTACGGTCGGATTCGGATTCTAAATTGACGGAAACTCGAACCCTAGTTCGACTGCTCAATCTGCCCGAAAACAGAAACGTGGACAAGTTTAGATCTAACCCAAATTACTTCAATCCAGCGCCTCCAATTGATCTAAAAACTTGATAAATACCCTAATAACAGTACCTAGATCATCCCCAAGGATCCCCAAGATCATACCTTTGCCCGACGAACAAATCTCCAATCAATCTCCGCGGATCTCCTCGCGAATCGCTCCTCGCTCCACGCTCCTCGCTCCTCGCTCCACGGGATGGATCCACGAGGTGCAGGGGTGGGGAGGCCACCCTAGGGCAGCAAGGGGTGGAGGGGAGGTGGTGTGGAAGTGGAGGAAAGGGAGGGGGAGGCGCACGGTTTGGGAGGGGAATGGGTGGGGGCAGCTAGGGCTAGGGGGGAAGGGAGGAGAGGTGGAGGGGGAAGGTGGGGCGCCAAAAAGGGGGTGGGGGGCGCAAGGGGCTGGGGGAAGCCCCCTTTTAACAGCCGTCAACCCAATCCTAGTCCGTTACGGAGACCTAATCCATCCCACCAAAGCCCACCAAGGCCCAAAACTCCCCCGGGAAGGCCCAAAACCCTAAAACGGCCCTAAACGCCAGAAAAGCTATTAACCCCCAAGTCTTATGGTTTTAACCTTATTTCCACACCTCATACTATATTTAACCTTATCATGCTCAATAATAAGGTTACGACACTCCGAGGTGTCACAGTATGGCCACCTGCCATACTCACGTGACTAACACTTTGCACGCGAATGACCTCCTGCCATTCTCACGTGACTAACCATTCTTCATGTGCACCATTCTCTTAGCCCGAACGTCCCGCATGACATCCTTGACCACCAAGACCTCAGTTCCTCCCTGAACCTAGTCCCGAACCTCAGTTCCTCCATGAACCTAGTTCCGGTCCCGTCATCGACCACATTCGTCTTCGAGCAATACCTGCACATGAACAAACCACAAAACGAATCCGAGCACAAGTCCACGACTTGACTCAAAGTCAATCCATGCAACTACTCACATGAGCATTGCATAAAGTCCACTTCAAAAGAAGCATCATGAAATTCTCACAAATTTCATAATCCCAAAAATGAATCAACACAATTCCAATTTTGCTCAAAACCAAAATCGAGCAAAAACGCATTCACGACGGACAAGGAAATATGGTCCGGCGTACACATGAAAAAGTCACTCAAGAAGCCATTCACGACGGACCAACAAAATCAGTCCGGTGTACAAGTGAAAGTATCGGTTTCAAGAAGAAATCATTCCGGCGAAAACACGTTCACGACAGACTAAAAGAAATCAGTCCGTCGTACATGCGAAATCAATCCTCAAAAAGCCGTTCACGACTGACCAAAGAAATTGGTCTGACGTACATGCAAAACATACTGGTTTGAGAGTTTGGTCCGGCACAAAAGATGACTTCACTGTTTGCTGTCAAATTGTCAGACACAAGCACAAACACATTTTGCAAATTCAATTCTAAGTTAATTTTTCAGTTCAAAGCCAATTTTTCAGCACATGATTTCACAATCTCCCCCTTGATGAAAACATTGGCAACACCACTAAGAAATGAACATTTGGCATTCACTTTACAAAAGATTTTGAAATCCAAAGGATCAAGGACCAAAAAGAGAAAACATAGAATTCCCCCTTTGACCAAAATGCAAAACAAAATCTCCCCCTGAGAAGGAAAATGTGTGTGAATGTGCAATGTGCCCAAAAATTCCAAAATTCTCCAAACTTCTCCCAAAATTCTCAAATTTTCAAACACAACTCCCCCTTTTTCCTTAAACTTTTCAATGATTCCCAAATTTCTCCCCCTTTGACAATGGATTCATCAAGAGTACAAAAGAGAGAATTTGTTCAAAATTTTTCTTGTAGCAATGATTTCACAAAGGGAGACAAGGGAGTGCCAAGATAGGAAAAGATGAGCTCATTCGATCATATAACCTTATATATCACATAATATGCAAAATACATGATCTTGATGTGATTTTAACAAGTTAGGGAATGACATGCATCTCAACCTCAATTCAGTCAACTATAGCCAAGTACTAAGCAAAACCTTTAGTAGAAAAACAAAGGCTCAAAGTTGAAGCAAATAACAAATCAGGTCGAGCAAGTAGTTTCAACTCCAATCTAGTAGACCGATTTTAATCTTTAAATAATAAATTGCATGTGGCATGCTTGAAGCATACTTCTTTCTTTTTCTTGTATTGGCATGCTTGAAGCATACATCTTATCTTTGAGGGAATGGCATGCTTGAAGCATACATCTTGACTTTTTAGGGAAAGCATGCCTGAAGCACATTACTTTAGGCTTTTGCTTTTAACAACCCCTTTTTTATTGATTCCCTTTTCTTTTTCTTTTTCTTTTTCTTTGATTGTAAACATGCAAAAGTGATTAAAAGGTCTTATGAAAGAGTAAAGTTGAAAATACACTTGCTTCATAGCCAAAATTTGTCAAGGAGATTCAATATCAAGCCTAGAAGAGTAAGATACCACAAAGTATTTAGCTATAGGCAATCTGACCAAGGAATTCCACAAAGTCATTTTTTAGTTCAAGTGGAACAATTTAGATTATCATATATTAGCTCAATTATATAATATATAAAGAAATATGATAAAGTAAGCTCATCAAGTGAAATAACTTGGCAAGGAAACTCCCCCTCAAAACAAACCCATTGGATGAACAATCCCAAGTTCTCCCCGAATAAAAGCAAAACGAGAAGAAGACAAAGGTTTTATGAAAATGTCTGCCAATTGATGTTCAGTATCCACATGGTGAAGCACAATGCTTCCTTTTTCAACATGATCTCTAAGAAAGTGAAATCTGATATCAATGTGTTCAAGAAAGAGAATTACTCAAGAAGTGGCATGAACCAGATGTACTTTTTCTATCCTCCAAATTCAGCATCAGAGAAAGCTCTTAAACTAATGCATGAGGAAGCAGAAAGTCAAATGCCAAAATCTTGAGTACCACGGAGATACCTTAAAATCCTCTTGGTAGCTTGTCGATGTGAAGCACGTGGGGAAGCTTGAAAACGAACACACAAGCACACAGCAAACTCCAATTATCTCATCCTCAACAGCATCATCATCATCTTCATCAACAAAGATACTCTCCCCCTGAACATATGCACCTGTACCTGCATTATTTGGACTAGTGCCTTTTGCGAAAACAGAGGTGGAAGAAGCATCTTGAAAAATAACACTTTTAGCACGAGATGCGCGAGTGAAGGAGGAGAACCAATTCTTATCATCGGACATGTGGCGTGAGCATCCGGAATCCACTAGCCATATGTTCTCCTTCCTCGCGTGAGAAGCCTACATAGAAGCAGAAAGTGTCGAGGTCTCGATCGGGTTAGAAATAAGATGTTTAGGAATCCAGATCTTGAGACACACGACACAAAGATAGGCACAACACGAGCATTCTTATGCACAAAGATAGATTTGTCTTTTCCCGTGTTCTTACCAACAAAAGGTGTTTGCATCACCCTAGGCACATAATGAGAAACAAAGCATGCCTGTCTGAAATTAGACCTAGCCTTAGTTTTTTCTTTCTTTTGTTGTTTGGCTAGTCTAAAGCAAAAATCTACTAAATGTCCATCTCTACCACAATGAGTGCAAGTGTACTTAACAGGATGTTTGGCTTTAGAAGTAGAAGCATCATTTGCATTCATCATAGTAGAAGATAACACTCCAGCAGACTTAAAGACAATTTTCTTAGGCTCATTGACAATTTCAATTTTTCCTCCTTCAAATGATTTAACAACAGTGGGAGCATGTGATTTATGATGAGCATAAGAATCAAAACCTAAACCTTTGTTATGAGTGCTGACTTTTGATTGATCCAAGATCATGTTTAGGTTTTTCTTTCCTTTAGTGAAACGTTCTAATGACTTTTCCAAGTAATCAATTTTTCGAGAAAGAGTTAAACAATTATTACAGGGAACGTTCACTTTTCCTTTTTGCTTGCAACAAGTTGAGCATGAAAGAACCTCATGTGTAAGCAAATCTTCTGTCATTTGAGAAGCCCTAGCATTTGCATCATGCAACTTCAATTCTAGTATGGAGCATTTAGAACATGGAGTTGTATCATGCAAATCAATGGTAGAACAACTAGCATGTTTAACAAGTTTCTCATTTTCAGCATTGATTTGCTCTAACAAGGAAACATGTTCTTTCCTAAGCAACGTAAGCTCATTGTAAATTAAGTCACATGATTTGCAAGCATCGTCATCAGGAATCAAGGTTTTAAGTCTAGAAATTTCAGCATTCAATGACTCCACAACAAAATCATGTTTCTTAATTTTCTTGTCACGTTTATCAAGCAATTTACCAAGACGAGCAACAGCAATAGCTAATTCATCATAAGAAGGATCTACCTCATTGAAGTCATTTGTCATGATCGCCCTCGGTGAAGTCATCGCCGCTTTTAGCCATGAGACACAACCCCGTCAACTCATGCTTGCTTGGAGTTGCATCGTCCTCACTGCTCCCTGAATCTACATCGCTCAAATTGACTTGTTCAAGAGCGGAAAGAACTCGGTGGACAACTTTGCTGTTGATGAAGCTCTTCTTCTTTCTATTACTTGAAGAGAACTTCTTCTCTTTTCTTCTGTCGTTGTCCTTCTCCTCCCTTGATGCTTTACCTGCAAGTTTAGGACAGTTTGGACGAATATGGTCGAGATCACCACACTCATAGCATCTTGGAGGGCCACCACCACCTCTCTTTCTCATTCTCACATTTTGTAAAGCTTTGTTAAAGCGAGAAGAGAGTAGTGACAAGTCTTCTTATGGGAATTGCTCAATCTGTTCATCGGTTAGTGAAGACAAGAAAGATAGAGCAAAGCTTGAAGCAGCACCATTATGAGATATGCTAGATTGAGATGTCAAAGCAATTGATTTATGATCATTCTTTCTAGCAAGAATATCTAATTCATGAGTTTTCAACTTGGAATAAAGAACATCTAAGGTAAGTGTACTCATGACAGTAGATTCTCTAATGGATGTAACTTTCATCTCCCAAATAGACATGTCTAATGCACCAAGCAATTGTCTAGCATTAGCAGCATCATCAAAGCTAACTCCAACAGCACGCAAATTGCTAAGAATTTTATTAAAACGTGCAAAGAAATCATCTAGTGACTCACCAGGCTTCATCTCAAATCGCATGTATTCCTTTTTGTAAAGATCTTGACGAACCTCTTTAATAGTGTTAGAACCCTCATGGTAATCACAAAGAGATTTCCATACCTCATATCTTGGATCGAAGATGAATGACACGATCGAAGTCGCTACGTCCCAAGCCTTGGATGATCAAGTTGCGTGCCTTACTATTTGCTTCAACATGTGCGCGATTGGTGTCGTTGACGTTGTCGTTTGCAGGGACTTCATATGGCTTGTAGACCTTCTCCCAAATTGCGAATCCCTGAGCTTGGATGAACGCCTCCATCTTGGCCTTCCAAAACTGAAAATCAACACCATTGAACACACAAGGTTTTGTTGAATAATGATCCATTGATCTAATCACCGATTAAGATAGATTAGAAAAACCTTGCTCTGATACCACTTGTAGGATCGAAGTATACGAATATAGCAATCAGAGGGGGGGTGAATGATTGTGCGGAAGCTAAAACCAAATTCTTGATATATTAAAAGTTCACCCCAAAACAGAACCAAATAATTGCCTCGTTTTCGACAAAAACAGAATGATAGAGGTTCGGTAAAACGTGAATTCCCAGAGATCCAACCGTCGGAGCGATCTGAAATTTGGACACAAGAAACTAGATTCCAGTAAGAATCGAACCCAAAAAGAATCAGCTCGATCGGACTTACGCATCAAAAGTTATAAGCTTCGTAAGCTTGCTGTTCCAAAACTTGACGAAAATCAATCTATTCGAAACTTGTAGATTGATCAAGAACAACAAAAGATTTATCAACAAAACTTTGAGGAACACTAGATCAATACCCTAGAGAGGTTTTTGATGGATCAAATCAAGATGAAAATCAAAAAACAAAAACCAATCTAGAACTAGAACAAGTATGCAAACAAGAACCAAAAGAGAATATTGTAGCACACAAGGAACTAGAAGAATTGATCTTTATTTCTTTTGTCTAAAGTACTCCCATCAAAAGAGTACAAACCCTAAAACCAAGCTCAAGCTCCCTTGCGCCTGTTCTGCTACTTGGTTTGATTGATGCCCTTTAACAGAAGACACCCCTCCTATTTAAAGGACCAACCCACAAGGAGTTCTGAATACGATTCCTATTCCCTAGAAGGAATCTGTATCCAACACAACTCTACTTGGCCCAACCTGACCGAGTACAACTCTTGCACGCGTATGGCAACCCTACCATACTCACGTGACTAACACTTTGCACGCGTATGGCCACCTGCCATACTCACGTGACTAACACTTTGCACGCGAATGACCTCCTGCCATTCTCACGTGACTAACCATTCTTCATGTGCACCATTCTCTTAGCCCGAACGTCCCGCATGACATCCTTGACCACCAAGACCTCAGTTCCTCCCTGAACCTAGTCCCGAACCTCGGTTCCTCCATGAACCTAGTTCCGGTCCCGTCATCGACCACATTCGTCTTCGAGCAATACCTGCACATGAACAAACCACAAAACGAATCCGAGCACAAGTCCACGACTTGACTCAAAGTCAATCCATGCAACTACTCACATGAGCATTGCATAAAGTCCACTTCAAAAGAAGCATCATGAAATTCTCACAAATTTCATAATCCCAAAAATGAATCAACACAATTCCAATTTTGCTCAAAACCAAAATCGAGCAAAAACGCATTCACGACGGACAAGGAAATATGATCCGGCGTACACATGAAAAAGTCACTCAAGAAGCCATTCATGACGGACCAACAAAATCGGTCCGGTGTACAAGTGAAAGTATCGGTTTCAAGAAGAAATCATTCCGGCGAAAACATGTTCACGACAGACTAAAAAAAATCAGTCCGTCGTACATGCGAAATCAATCCTCAAAAAGCCGTTCACGACTGACCAAAGAAATTGGTCCGACGTACATGCAAAACATACTGGTTTGAGAGTTTGGTCCGGCACAAAAGATGACTTCACTGTTTGCTGTCAAATTGTCAGACACAAGCACAAACACATTTTGCAAATTCAATTCTAAGTTAATTTTTCAGTTCAAAGCCAATTTTTCAGCACATGATTTCACAGTAACACAAATATAGAATATAAACTATTGAACGACCTTAAGGTCAACCTTACACTTGCGAAGCCTTGACGGCTTCAACTCCAAATAAGCAGCAGCGGAACGAAGAACATCGATGAATCCCATCAATACGCCACAGGCAACTGACAGGGTTCGACTTCTAGATAATCGCCTTCTTACGGAACTTCTTCTTCTTCGACGATGTAGACTTTTGCTCACTGGTGATTGTTTGTTTGCAAGGGGTGAGTACATAAAGCACTCAGCAAGTCATGCACAGAATGCAAGTCTAATAGCTATATGCATGGCTTATTCCAAATGACAGGCTGAAGGGGTTATTTTGCAATAAACAGCATTCACAAATATTCATAATAGATTATAAAGCGGTAAAACAAGTAATAACAGTAATAGATTTCACAGTTATTTCCACAAGTAAACCATTCTACATCCTTAAACAGTTATCACTTTTCCACAGGCAATCTGCCTCCAAACCCAAGTTTACTTTTATGAAAAGCTAACCCTTGACTGTAATCCCCGAGCATTGTCCAAGATCATGACACGGCTATTCGAATAGATTTTACACTCTGCAGAGGTTATACACTTTACCCATAAGATACAATCCACTCACCACGTCAGCCGTGAATCGCCATACAAGAGTATGCGAATGAGTGATCATAACAAAGTCTTTCGGAAGCCTCTAACTACACAAGTGGACCTCTCCGGTTTATGCCCTACACCATCCCTTCCCTTAGCTAAGGCGAAGTATGGGACCGACATACCGTTGGGTGGGTACCATGCCGCAACCCTGGTACGCTCCCCCTTCAATCTACACAAACGGTGTAGTTGACACCCCGAGGTACCACAAGTAAGTTATTAGCAACTTAATCAACTAGGTCCGTCCCATTACAGACATGTGGTTGTACGATTGACTCAGTTCAAAGGCTTGCAAGGTTAAGTCCTTAGAGTGACTAGGGCAAGACTACCCAAAGCACCAAAATGATTTCCCCGATGCCAACCATGGCCCACCAGCTCATTCTTGCCACTTGCCCCAGTCTAAATCATTTTATCACCCCAGTTGATTATTGCGCAACACAATGCCAACAACAACTCAACATCCTTGAAGAAGCACTAAGGCCTCCGCATATCAACATCATCGTGTTGGCAACACGTCACACCATTTCAAAATACATTGCATATTCCATTAATCAATATTGACATTTGTAATTCCAAAATGATGGCACTGACTCGTTGCAGGTCTAAGCAGACTAATATGTTCTATCTAACCCATGTTGGCAATTTATTAGCTACCAACTATTAATCAACAAACCTAGGGTGACAAATGAATCATGGCGTACAACTATTATAGACAAGGTGGCAATAACAAGTAGGTTAAATACCTAATCCCAAATTAATTGAAATCAGTTTATATCCAACTAGCATGCAATAATTTGAAACAACATAAGTTTCGAAAATGGGATCAACATGGTCAAAGCACAACTTGCCTGGCCCTTGCAACTTTTACTGTTTTTACTCTTTATCCTTGATTCTTGATCCTCAACCTTTGATCTTCACTTCCTTGATCTTCAGCCCGTAGAACGATTTCCGGACGACACGTCTAACGATAAAGAAACACAAATACAACAAAACTCAAAAGACAATTCAAATAAACTCCAAATTAAGAACGAACAGCATTGGGCACAACGGCTTGGATGAATTTAGGAACTTGAAAGGATTGGATCGAAGATTGGACAAGAGAGGACGGGCTTTCGAAAAAACACCGAAAAGGGAAAGATTAATAACTGGGAAAAAAAGAATAATATTTTGAAGAATATTTCTTCCGAAGTTATTATCTTGATTGGACAAATGATGACATATGGGCTCTCGATCTACAGATCGGGTCCATAAGGATATGTTAGTTCACAGTGAACTAAACTGATTCTCGAAGTTGACTTTTGTTGACCGAACGGACACAGTCAAACAAAAGAGAGACGGATGGATCGGGCACAAGGGTATGACAGATGGCCAATGATCTATCGACCAGGTCCACGAAGGAATTCTCGATTACTGGCAGATTAGGTTTTCAGGGATAAGACAAGACAAGTGTCTTACCAAGATTGAAACAACGGGAAAGATTGCAAAGATAACAACGCGGCTCACGATGAACTTAGTCCATCGAACCGGTCTTAGGTTAGGGTTTTGGTTCGGCTTTGAAGATGATATGACGATGAGGCTAGGCTCACGTCATGATGATGGCACAGGTGAAGGCATCGCACTAGGGTTTGTGCAAGAATGCACGCATGCGATGACAACGAGGCGAAGAGAGCCAAGCGTTAACGATGGAACGTTAACGGCGAAACGTTAACGACGGAGCGTTAACGGTGGAACGTTAACGACGGAGCGTTAACGGTGGAACGTTAAAGGCAAAACGTTAACGGAGGAACGTTAACGACGGAGCGTTAACGACAGAGCGTTAACGGAGGAACGTTAACGGGGAAACGTTAACGGAGGAGCGTTAACGATGAAACGTTAACGGCGGAGCGTTAACGGGGAAACGTTAACGGTGGATCGTTAACAGCGAACATTAACGGCAGAGGTTAAACAACGATAGGATACTCATGAAGCGAAGTAGCGACCGTCGGTACAATGACACGGCCGCGACAAAACGCTACCAAGGACGGCTAACCGGTGCGCGAACCAGCGGCACGGGCTAGGTTGAAAAACGACGGTTTAAGGCTGGAATCGGCTCCGACGGCAAACGGAGGCCAAAATAACTCTAAAGATGGATCAAAACAGTAAGGGATGATCCACCGGATGCGACAACACGGCCGGAGCGAGTTAAAATAGCCGGCGTCAAAAGGCGACGCGCGGCGACGGCAAACGGCGGCGTAAATAAATAAAAAAAAATTCTGGAGGATGGCATGACAAAGGGAGAATGTCTACTGCGTAGAACGCGGCGAGACGAACTCAACGGTATAGGCAGATTTTGCGGCGCCCCTCTGGATTAATCATAAACTGGCGATTAACGGGTTTCGGATCACAACTTTGGACGGCCATAACTTCTAGAATAATGATCGGAACTTAACGAAATTTGACCGAGAGCTAGATGGGACCAAGAGGCACACCGTGACATAGGTGTCTCGAAGAAATACCTTCTGGAACAGCGGGGAACGCGCGAGGAAGTCTGCCGCTGTCTGAAACGCAGTCTGTTCGCAGTCTGATCGGAGAGATTGATTTTCTAAGCCAAATCCAGAGGGCAAAACCATGAGACAAGATGTGCATCACGTAGAGGACATCCCCAGGAGTCTACACAAGAAATTGCACGGTCAAACTCGAAAAATTGAGGGAGTTATGGCCTCGGCAAGATTCGAGATTGAAACGGCCATAACTTTTGATCCCGTGGGCCAAATTGGCTGAATTTTGGACAGAAAACAGATGGTACCTTGTGGCACACCATGGCAAAGACGGATCTCGAAAAAAGTTGACGAGCTGCCCGGGATGCGGCTCCAAAGTTCGGCCGGCGTTGGGCAACGTTCGGGCGACATGGGGTGGGTTTCTCGGGTTTGGGGGAGATCCGGAGGTTGAAGATGCATGGGAGAGGTCATGGGAGGTCTACATGAGGTTAGGGTGGCGGCTAGGTCAAGAAAAATCAAGTTTGGACGCGTTTGGAGCAAAAACGGGTCTTATAGGCATTTTATCGAGCACATTCCGTGCATGTATCGGATCCGGGCGACGTGGCCCAATGAGGGGGCGACACCTGGCCCAGGCGGGCGTGTCTTGGGCTGGCTGGCGGCCTGGCGCGTGGCGCGAAGCGGCGGCACAGTGGTGTGGCGCGAGGCCCAGACGGAGGAGGCGCGGCAGCGGGCGTCTTGAGGAGTGGGCAGCGTGGAAGGCGGGCCGCACGGCGGCGGTGTGGGCTGGTGGGAGGAGTGGAGGCCCAAAGCAATTTTCGAAATTCCATTTTCCAACATTTCCAAATAAAAACAATTCCACAAAATCAAATAAATCAAATGAGGCAATAAAAATACCAGAAAAATTCTAGAAAAATCCAGAAAATATTTTGAGACATTTTGAACTCAAATAAAATATTTGCAACAAAATTTTATATAAACTTTTCCAAATAATTAATTAAATTCAACAAAAGGTCATAATACAAATCGATTCCGAATAAATCCAATAAATAGCAAACGAGCTCCAAAAAATCTCAAAAATTACAGGAAAATTTCTTGAAGCACAAGGAATCCAAATAAAATTAAATTTATTTTATTTGAGGTTTAGAATAATCAAATTAAATTATTTTAGCTTTTAGAAAATTCAAACCAAGCTTTATAAACGCGAGAAAATGGACGGAAATTTTTGGGAAGCTAAACTAAATCAAAATTTTTTGAAAACTCAAATTTTGGGATGTTACAAATCTCCCCCCCCTTAACAGAATCTCGTCCCTGAGATTCAGGGCTGACTATAGAATTAGGTTCAGGGGGACTCAACTCTTGAGCTTCCTCGAACTTCCAAGCAACTGCACACTGGACAGGGGTCGCTTATGAACAAACGCTTGGTAACATCCAAAATTTTGCGGGCTGCTTCTTGCAGATGAGATCCTCTTACAACTCCACTGACTTTAACTGTGTCTGCTTCTCTAGCACTAGGGATGCAAATGGGCCGGCCCAAGGGTCTTCTTTGACCCACTCTAGTTCATTTGTTTGCACTAAAAACTTAATTTTTAGTCCACCTTTTAAGTTTTAGTGCAAACAAATGAACTAGAGTGGGTCAAAGATGACCCTTGGGCCGGCCCATTTGCATCCCTATCTAGCACAAAAGGCACTTCTTCTGCGGAAAATCTTGATACTACCTTTGTCGGGAAATCTTGAACATCTCCTGCACTCATGCTGACGTTTCTGGCAACTCCATTGATAAGCATCCTTGCTTCTGTTTCTGAACACTTGATTTTCTGCTTCTTTTAGAAATTGGACAAGCTGTATCTGACAACAAAGCTTACTTGCAATTACGCGGCCTTCAACAGGACTTGAATAGCATTCCGGTTGGTCTGCCACTATCTTTGTCGGCTTGATTCTTCAGCATTGACTGAAACTCTGTATCAACTGAATACTCCTTCACAATTCACTTTCTGACGCAAGTGTCTCGGTAGGCGAGGGACTAGGGTTGAAGTGAACAAGTATAACACCTTTTCTCCTAGGACAACTATTAGCAAAGTGTCCCGCTCATTGCATCTAAAGCAACACTTAACTGACATCTGCTGGCTTCCACATGATGTAGCACCAGTCTTGGTAGGGGTAGAGCTGAGATCGATGTGATCCGTAGTGATCACTTTCTTCTGAGGGCAGCGGTTAGCAAAATGTTCTGGTTGACGACAGGCATAGCAATTTCTAGACAGCAAGCTTCTTCCTTGAGAATGTTTCACTAGGTTGATGTTATGAAAACTCTGACCATCGGGGCGAAGCATAGGTGAAAGTGCCTCGAACAAAATCTGAGCAGTATGGCAGCTGAGTTGTTGAGAGGCACTCCTCATTCGCTGTTGCAGTGGTCCTTCTTGGTTAGACTTCTGATGCTTGCGGTGATCTTCCAATTCCTTGCATTCATCTTCTGGATCAGGGGTCTTGTTAACCAATTCCTCTTGCTTCAACTGGCTCCTTAAGCAAGTTGCTTCCATAGCCTTACCATTCACTTTCTGTGTTATAATCTTTACTGATGTAATTTCTGGGATGATCATGGCTTTTGAAATTGCTTGATCTTTCTGTGGCATTCCTTAACAAATGACCTGACTCGCCACAGTTGTAACATGTACGTTTGGTCGTCATGTCGGGTTGATGGGGCATCCTCTAGGCCAATGACCTCATTTATTACACAAGAAACAATTCCATGGTGACCAAGTATTTCTGATTTCCTGAGGTAAATGGATAGGGTTGACATGCTTCTTTTTTTTTTCTTCACGTGGCACAGCTGGTGCGGATGACAATCCTTCTCTTTTTGCTAACTTTTGAGCAATGATAGCTCGAAAATTCTCTCGCTGATGCCGAGTCACAGCGGTCACTACTGAATCCAGGGAACATTGAGATGGGCAGTGATCACGGCCTTTGCAAAGATAGCATGTGATGTTGCACATATGACATTCTCCGAGTAAATGGCTTCCTTCATAGCTGGAACAATTGATTGCATGTTCATCAACAGTGTGTCCTTTTTCTCCACATCGGATGCATACACGATCTTCTGATTTGTTTGGTTGACGACACTTCAAAGAACAACATCTCGGTATGGTATTGGGGGCCGGGGTTGTACACTTCTCTAAACTTGCGGTAGTCACACTATCATCTGACGACGCGACAAACTGACGAAGGGCAGCAACAACTCCAACCAAGTGATGGTATGTCCATACTCAGAGGTGGCGTAGAAACCTTTCCTCCAGACTAATGCATGTTCTTCTAACTGACAAGTAACGGGGAAACGTTAAGGGTGGATCGTTAACGGCGAACGTTAACGGCAGAGGTTAAACAACGATAGGGTACTCATGAAGCAAAGTAGCGACCATCGGTACAACGACACGGCCGCGACAAAACGCTACCAAGGACGGCTAACCGGTGCGCGAACCGGCGGCACGGGTTAGGTTGAAAAACGACGGTTTAAGGCCGGAATCGGCTCCGACGGCAAACGGAGGCCAAAAGAACTCTAAAGATGGATCAAAACAGTAAGGGATGATCCACCGGACGCGACAACACGGCCGGAGCGAATTAAAATAGCCGGCGTCAAAAGACGACGCGCGGCGACGGCAAACGGCGGCCTAAATAAATAAAAAAATTCCGGAGGATGGGATGGCAAAGGGAGAATGTCTACTGCGTAGAACGCGGCGAGACAAACTCAACGGTATAGGCAGATTTTGCAGCGCCCCTCCGGATTAATCACAAACTGGCAATTAACGGGTTTCGGATCAAAACTTTGGACGGCCATAACTTCTAGAATAATGATCGGAACTTAACGAAATTTGACCGAGAGCTAGATGGGACCAAGAGGCACACCGTGACGCAGGTGGCTCGAAGAAATACCTTCTGAAACAGCGGAGAACGCGCGAGGAAGTTTGCCGCTGTCTGAAACGCAGTCTGTTCGCAGTCTGATCGGAGAGATTGATTTGCTGCGCCAAATCCAAAGGGAAAAACCATGAGGCAAGATGTGCATCACGTATAGGACATCCCCAGGAGTCTACACAAAAAATTTCACGGTCAAACTCGAAAAATTGAGAGAGTTATGGCCTCGGCAAGATTCGAGATTGAAACGGCCATAACTTTTGATCCCTTGGGCCAAATTGGCTGAATTTTCGACAGCAAATAGATGGTACCTTGTGGCACACCATGGAAAATACGGATCTCGAAAAGAGTCGACGATCTATCTGGGACGCGACTCCAAAGTTTGGCCGGTGTTGGGCAACGTTCGGGCGACATGGGGTGGATTTCTCGGGTTTGGGGGAGATCCGGAGGTTGAAGATGCGTGGGTGTCGGGACCCCGAATTTGCAAATCCGGACCCTCTGTGTATTCAGCACTAGTCCAGGAACGCGCTAGTGCACACAGTCTTAACATCGGTATATATCACAATCATACCAAACGACACTATCAAAGTACTTTATTTAAATAATCAAAGGGTTACTCGACCTTATGGCCAAGTTACAAATATATGCCTTGCAAGGCGAAACTTATTAAAAGAGAAATAACGAATGAAAATCAAATAAACTTAGTGGCGCCATCCAAGTATACCACGAAAACCGATCGGGCTCGCATCCCTAAGTAGTCGGGTCCTCTTGGAGTTCCTCCTCCAAAAGCGGCGTAGTCTCCTCTTCAACTGGTATTGTGTTGAGGCAAGGGTGAGTACTTGGTACTCGACAAGTCATGCACAGAATGCAAGCTAATATACTATATGCATGGCTTGGTACAAAGGAATAGCTCAAGGTATATTTGCGATAAACAAAGATTCGAAGAGTAATATAAGTAGATTCAAAGCGAGAAATCAAGAAAGCGTAAATAACTTTTCAAGAAGTTTTAATAAACATTTTCCCCATCCTAAACCACATTTTCATCATCTTCATTAGTAAACCAATCCAACCTTTCAAATCCAAGTTATTTTCGTAAAGTCTAACCCTTGACTGTAATTCGAGCATTGTCGATCGTGGACTCGGCTATTCAAATAGATTCTACACTCTGCAGAGGTTATGCACTTTACCCACAAGATACAACAAACACCACAAAGGCGAGTTCCTCGTAATAAAGCCTTTCGGAAGCCTCAAACAACACAGTGGTCCTCTCCTGTTCGTGCTCTACACCATCCCTTCCCTTAGCTAAGGCGAAGTATGGGACCAACACACCGTTAGATGGGTACTGGCCACACCCACGATCGCTCCCCGCATAATCACACAAACGGTGTAACTGACACCCTGAGGCTCCACAAGTGAGTCCTTAGCAACTTAGTCAACTAGGGCCGTCCCATTCCAGCCATGTGGTTGCAAGTATGACCCAGTTCAAAGGCTTGCAAGGTTAAGTCCTTAGAGTGACCAGGGCAAGACTACCCAAAAACCAAATCAACATCCCCAGTGCCACACTTGCCCACCTGATTACTATTTCCACATGACCCGTTAGAATAATTTTTATCAAACCCCAGTTGATTACCATGCACCACGTGCCATCAACATCACATGATACTTTTCCAAAACAGGTTCAATATATCATTAAGTCAATATTAGCATTTGATTATCCAAAATCATGTCATGAGCACGTAGCAGGTCTAAGCAGTATACTACAACGATCTAAACCCATGTTGGCAATTTAATAATGTCCAACTAGTAAACCACAACTAGGGTGACAAGGGATCATGGCACATACTTAGATAATCAAGGTGTCATATAACAAATTGGTATTTATCTAACCCCCATGTTTAAACAAAGTATCTTTCTAATTGAACTAGCATGCAATAGTTTAAATCAAAATAGATTTCGAAATAGGATCAATATGGTCAAAGCACAACTTGCCTTCAAAAAGCACTTGCTCTTGGTCTTGAGTTGGATCCTGAGTCAACACTTCTCCTTCGAATCCTTCCGGCACTTCAACGTCTACTCGTAAAGCGTGCAAATAGCAAATACCCAATAAACAATAGGCAAAGACATCCCAAAACTCCAAATAAAATCCATAAACAGAGAGAACATAATTTTCTGGATTTTTAGAAACTGGAATCGTCAATTTTGGAGTCAAAACGCAAAAGTTATGATTATTTAAAGTTTAAATAATCAATTAAATAATTTTGCAGAGAAAAACTTTAGTCCAAAAATTAAATAAAATTTATATTTAGGTAGATCTCAATTTTATACAAATTTAGAAATTTGAATCGCTCCAATCGGAGTTGAAACGCAAAAGTTATAAGCGTTTGAAGTTTGAATCTAAATTTGAATCAATATTTCGAATTAATAAATCATTTTCTTTTGGAAATTAATTATTGCGTCGGCATGGACACGTGGCAGCCTCTCGATTGGCCTGCTGACGTCAGCCGGCCCATGGGCTCGGTCACGCTCGGCTCGGGTCTACCGTGGACTCGGTCCACGACTCCACGTGAGGCCCGACATGTGGGACCACTCGGGTAGCGTCATCGGCCGACGTCGTGAGGCTCGGCCATGGTGCGGCAGTGGGGTCCACTGTGACGTCATGGGTGACGTCGGCGCTTGGCTGGGTTAGCCAGCGACATGCGGGCCCTCGACACGCAGCGGGCCCAGCGTGTCGGCGTCACGCCACGCGCGTGCGTGGGCGCCGACGCGTCGGTCCAACTTCCCGACACGTGGCGCAATCTCGGCCGTTGGTTTGAAAATCAACGCGCGGATTGAATCCAGGGTTAACGCGTTGAAACTACTCGATGATCATGGGCGTTCGATCTAGATCGGGACGGTCCAGATCTAATCCTATAATCGCCTTTGCTACGACACGTGGCGATTGTGAACCGTTGGATCTTGATCCAACGGTCCGAATCTAATCGGGTTTGGAACACGTGATCTCACCTCAACCGCTCGATCTGGATCGGCGGTCCTCCGAGCTCGCGGACGGCGATGGTTTCACGGCGGCAGCTTGGCTTGACGGAGCGAGACGATGACCACGGCACGCCACGGCTTCTCCGGCGAGATGAAACCTCCCTCCTTCGGTGCGTCGTCGCGGGGACTCGGATCTGGGCTCCTTCTCGGCGAAGACGACGACGACGGCGAAAACGCGCAAACCGCAGCGGAGGAAGAGACAACTCGGCGAGCGATTGCGGCTCAACGGCGGCTCAGCGAGATGGTTCGGGAAAGCAGTGCGCAAGGATGAGGGCAACCTCGGGGGGCGTCTCACGCTTTAAATAGCCTCGGCGTTCGTGCCCTAGACGGAAACCTAGTTAAATTCTGGCGCGGCGCGGCGGCGGAGTCCGGCTTCGGACTCGGCGAAGACGACGAAATCGTGGCCGCCCACGTGGCACGATCGGACGGCCACGATCGCGCGAGCGCGATCGGATCCGGGCCGGATCGGCTCGAACCGTCTGGTGATCTCGGCCGTTGGATCTTGTTCCACCGGTTGGGTTTGATTAGGTTTAGGTGTGGGTTCGGTCGAGTTACGTGGATAGGGTCTGTCTCGAACTCGAGTGTGAGTCGGGCTCGGTCGGATGAACGATGCTTGGCTTCGGTCCTTTTCAGCGAATTAATATTTAAAATAATTCCCGATAATTCATTTAATTCATTAAAAATAGCAAAAGACTGAAAAATTCAGAAAAATTCTGGAAAATACTTTGGATCATTTTGGACTCAAATAAAATATTTCCAACAAAATTTTATTTGCAAAATTAAATTCTTTAACTATTTCAAAATGGAATAAATTCAAATAAATTCCAATTAAATCCAAATAAATTCCAGAAAATTCCAAAATTCACCAAAGTGCCAAATCACACATGAATTTAGGACAAGTAAAATTTTGGGGTGTTACAAACCTCCCCCCCTTAATAGAATCTCGTCCCCGAGATTCAGGGCTTACTAAAGGAATAGGTTTGGAAATTCTTTCTTCAAATCCTCTTCGCTCCCAAGTCGCTTCGCTTTCTTCATGGTTGCTCCCTTTGAACTCTACAAAAGCGGGTTGACTTGTTTCTAGTTTCTCGATCCATTGTGTCTAGAATCCTCACGGGATACTCCTTATAAGTCAAATCCTCTTGCAACTCAATTGACTCAGTGTCTGCTCCTCGAGGAACTCGGAGACACTTCTTCACTGGGGACACATGGAATACATCATGTACTCCTGCTAACGATTGTGGCACTCTAGCTGATAAGCAACTTCGCCTCTGCGGCTCAAAATCTTAAATGGTCCAACATAACGGTGCAAGTTTCCCTTTGGCATGGAACCTCTTAACTCCCTGAGAGGCGTAACTCTGAGGTAAACAAAGTCTTCTGGTTCAAAACTCAAATCCCGGCGACGATTGTCAGCATAACTCTTTTGTCGAGATTGGGCTATCTTCAACCTTTCCCTAATCATAGCGATCTGCTCTTCAGCCTTTTGAAGAATATCAGGTCCAAAGACACGGCGCCGGTCTCATTCCAATTCAATGGCGTCCGAAGTCGACCATACAAAGGCCTCAAAAGGTGACATCTGTAAACTAGCCTGATAACTATTGTTGTAACTAAACTCGGCATACGGCAAACTCTTATCCCAAGAGGTAGCATAAGCCAATGCACAAGCTCTCAACATATCTTCCAGAATCTGGTTGACTCTTTCGGTCTGTCCATCCGTG
Organism: Rhipidocladum racemiflorum; assembly: GCA_036346355.1. Classification (NCBI taxonomy): domain Eukaryota; kingdom Viridiplantae; phylum Streptophyta; class Magnoliopsida; order Poales; family Poaceae; genus Rhipidocladum; species Rhipidocladum racemiflorum. The sequence goes on along the minus strand of CM070584.1, from coordinate 22,561,785 downwards.
CATGGATGATAAGTCAGATCTTGAAGTTTAAAGCGGGTTCCCATGGCTTCATGCAACTTATTCCAATCTTGAGGTAAATTGGGTACCTCTGTCCGATACAATCCTCTTTGGCACTCCGTGCAAACAAACAATTCGATCATGTATAATTTCGCTAATTTATCTCCCGAGTAAGTGGTCTTCACGGGATAAAATGGGCTACTTTAGTCAAGCGATCCTCTATAACCCATATGGAGTCATAACCTCCTTGAGTCTTCGGCAAACCGGTAATGAAATCCATTCCGATTTCCTCCCACTTCCACTCAGGTATTTTCAGCGGTTGTAGCAATCCTGCCGGTCTCTGATGCATTGCCTTGACTCTCTGGCATACGTCGCACAATACAACATGCTCGGCAACTTCACGTTTCATACTCGGCCACCAGAATCTCTCCTTCAGATCCTGATACATCTTGGCGCTTCCAGGATGAATTGAGTACTTGGAGTCATGGGCTTCTTCCAGAATCAGTTGCTTTAACTCCTTTTTGTTAGGCACACAAATGCGATCCTTCATCCACAACGTGCCTTGCTCATCCAACTTGAAGTCCTCTGCCTTGCCTTCCTCCTTTTTGGACTTAATCCTACGGATCCTGTCATCATCCTTCTGTCCTTCTCGGATCTGGTCCTCTAAAGTAGGCTTTACTTCCAATGCGCCAAGGATCCGCTAGGTACAACCTCAATCTTCATTTTAAATCCTCACATAACTCCTCGACTTGTGGCTAGCAACGTACTCACGGTATGGCTTTTCCGACTCAGAGCATCGGCTACTACGTTGGACTTCCCGATGGTAATGGATTCCAACATTATAGTCCTTGATCAACTCTAGCCATCTCCTTTGCCTCATATTCGTATCCGATCGGGTGAATATGTACTTAAGGCTCTTATGATCCGTATATACTTCACATCTGTTTCCAATCGGATAGTGACGCCATAACTTCAAAGCATGCACTACGGCAGCCTAACTCTAGGTCATGTGTCGGATAATTTTCCTCATGCGGCCTCAAGCGCCTTGATGCATAAGCGGCGACCTTTCCATTCTGCATCAGACACCTCCAAGTCCTTGGCGCGATGCGTCACAATAAATATCGAAGCTTTGAGCAACATCCGTAGAACTAACACCGGTGCGATGTCAATCGCTTCTTCAGCTCCTGAAATCCTTTCTCACATTCTGGCGTCCATGCAAACTTCTTTTCCTTCTTCAAAGAATTGCGTAAGAGGTTTCGCAATTGTCGAAAAGCCTTCGATGAAACGGCGGTAGTATCCTGCCATTCCAAGGAAACTCCGAATGCTGGTCACGATCTTGGCCTCCCAATGTAACACCGCTTCTACTTTGCTTGGATCCACAATGACTCCCTCTGCCGGTCATTACATGTCCAAGAAACTCCACCTTGTCCTTCCAAAAATCACACTTGTTGAACTTGGCGAAAAGTTGCCGTTCCTCGACTTTTCCAAAACTCGCCTTAAGTGTTCGGCATGTTCATCCTTTGTCTTGGAGTAGACTAGGATATCGTCTATGAACACGACGACAAACTTGTCCAAATATTCCATGAACACCTTATTCATCATATTCATGACATAAGTTTGGCGCATTAAATCGGCCCAAAGGACATAATCAGAACTCGTAATGTCCATATCTTGACGAGAATGCAGTCTTGAATATCCTCGATCGGATCTTCAATCGATGGTATCGATCTCGAGATCAATCTTGGAGAAAACTCCGGCTCCTCTTAACTGATCAAACAAATCATCAATCCTGGGTAGCGGATACTTATTCTTCACGGTGACTTCATTGAGTGCACGGTAGTCAATGCACATCCTGAAACTCCCGTCCTTCTTCTTGACAAACAAAACTGGTGCTCCCCACGGTGACGAACTCGGTCTGATAAATCCTTTCTCCATTAACTCCTCTAGTTGTTTCTTTATTTCTACCAACTCCTCGGTGGACATCCGATAGGGTCTCTTTGCTATCGGTGCTGTACCAGGTACAAGCTCTATCACAAACTCTATGTCCCTGTCTGGCGGCATACCGAGGTAGATCCTCGGGAAAAACATCTGGGTACTCATTCACTCTTTGGGACATCCTCTATGCTGATTGCCTTGGTACTGTTAACCATCAACTGTCCATCTCTAAGCTGCAGTGGCTTGAAATTCCACTTTCTTCCCACACGGGCTCTCAATCGAGATAGTCCTTCGTCCACAATCCAATACAGCCTTGTGCTTGGATAACCAATCCATTCCCAATATAACATCTAAGGTGCAGGTCTCCAAAATTATAAGGTTTGCCAGAACTCTATTCCATCTATTAGTATTCTCACCGGAACATCCTACTTCCGTTCGGAGTTCGGAACCAGGGTTTGAACTAAAAGCATGCACTTAAGTCTTGCAATCCTTAAATCATTTCTAGTAGCAAAGCCTTGCGAAACAAGCGAATCTGAAGCTCGAGTCAAACAAAAGCTGTTGCAGTATCGAGTTAACAAGTAACTTACCCAAGACGACGTCCGTAGCATTCTGCAGTGCATCTGCGGTGACATGGTTGACTCGGCCTCTCACCACGATGCAGGGTGTGGCTCTGGTCTTTGGCGTCCTAGCTGGGGTGGTTCCTAGATTGAAGCGGCGGGGTCGCTCTGCTGTCTTCTTGGACAAGCTGTTGGCAAAGTGTCCGGCCCGTTGCGATTGTATGTAACGCCTCAACTGTTCCTTCGATTGCACAGGGTAGCGTTTCTAGCGGGCCTGGGTCTCGTAGTTCGATTGGCGTGTCTTGGTCTTGAGGATGGTGTCCTTGTTGCATTCTGTGGTTGGAATCTGAAGAATTGATTTGGTGCAACTCTCAAGCGCCTGCGCCTCGACGTGATCCTTCTTTGTTGCATCCTGCGCTTCTGTTCTCATCCGGTTCCTTGCGCTTGTCCTCAAGAATAAGCGCCTTATTCACCAACTCTTGGAAATCTGGAAAGGTGTGGGTGATCAACCCAACTTGCAATCTGAGTTAAGTCCCTTCATAAAACGAGACTGCCTGGATTTATCTGTCGCTACATCCTCGGTGCGTAGCGTGCTAGTGTGTGAACTTGTTCGGGTAGTCGGCCACCGGTGATTACCTTGCTTGATGCTCTGAACTCCTCCTTCTTAAGGTCCATGATTCCTTCAGGCACGTGATACTGTCGGAATGCAGTGTGAACTCTTCCCAAGTGATATCTTGAGGGTTCTCTGCGTGGCACGAAGTTCTCCCACCATTCGTAATTTGTTCCTTCCAGGTGATGAGAAGCGTGAAGTACCTTCTCATTTCCTATGCACTGAGCTATGTGTAGCTTCCTCTCGATTGATCTTAACCAATCATCGGCCTCCAAAGGATTGGCATTCCCGAGAGAAAGTGGGTGGGTGAGTCCTCATGAACTCACGGCGCCTTGTATTCTCGTGGTCCCCGATTAACTTGATTAGCGATGGCCTGGCGATGACGTGCTGCATTTGTTGCATCATAGCATGCATCAATCGAGTCTGAGCAAGCAAGAAATGCTCCAAAATTCTGCATATCATCTGGCCGGTCTTTGGTGCTCTATCATTGGGGTTTTCTGCTGGGCGAGAACCACTCCCATTGCTTCCAAAGTTCCCACGGGTGTTCACCATCTGTCGATTTGCTCTAGGTTTAGAGATGAGAGGGAAACAAGAATAGACAAGTAATATGGAACTTATGCGGGGCGAAAGGGGTAACTTTAAGGTCCATCTTTATTATTAATAACTTGGTATGGCTGCTTACAATGCCTAAGGGCCTTGCAACACATACTGCACACTCAAGAAACAAAGCAAATCCAAATCGAACTAACTCGAATCTAACGCCTAAAGGGTGACTCTTTATTCTATGACTCGACTCGGCGAAGGAGTCTCACTATAGAACCTATGCTCACTCATCGAGAAAACCTCCACGGCCTGGTACGGGCGCTGGCATAAGCGCGAAACGATTGCCATGTCCAAAGAATCGTGTCCTCTGTGGTAGTCGAAGAAGCGATGTCCTCATCGAGATCTCGACTCCTCCGATCTCGGCTCGTGTAGCTCGAGTAATCTTGGTTACGGGTCCGTCCGTACAAAGTCATCTCCAACTCGTCAATCCTTCGAGAAGATGTGCCACATACTCTTGAGCTTCCCGCCATCTGTTCTTCTCTGTCGTGATCTCCTTGCGGGCCTTCGTAGCTCCTTGCTTGTATTATCTAGTACATCCTCCTGGCGGCGACAAATCGTGCCAACCGTGTAACCGTGGCATCCTCATCCTGAATCTCCTTCGGTCAAGAAGGTTATCGCTGCGCGGATGGTAACGGAACACCGTACTCTCAAATTCTCTGGCGTAGATGCGGGTAATGTGCGCATTGCTCGTCGTGATACTTCTTGGATACCCATCTGCATTGTAGATCTCCGGCAGTCAGTGTATCGAGCGATTGCCTGGCCCTTTTTCCTAGCAGTACCTCAATCCTCACGTCACAAGCCTTGATCAATCCCGCTTTGTCCGATCACTTCCACTTGATATTGGGGCTTCTCAAAATCTCAGAGAGTTTGTAGCATGTGCCAAAGTTCTGCGTGACCAACTCCCGAGATCAACGTAGTTGAACTCTTCCTCCATCTGTCACAAGAGTGCTTTACGTAAGAACTCGGAATTTTTTAAATTGTGACAAGGTAAGGGAAAATTTCAGCAAGAGACAAGAAAAGAGAGAAGGGGATAAGTCGAGATGTCATTTCTTGTCTTGACAACTTTTTAGCTTTAGAAAATAGGTTTTATCCTCACTACGACCATTCTAGCTAGGGTTGAGCCTACAGTCAAGTATGGCTCTGATACCACCTCTGTCGGGACCCCGAATTTGCAAATCCGGACCCTCTGTGTATTCAGCACTAGTCCAGGAACGCGCTAGTGCACACAGTCTTAACATCGGTATATATCACAATCATACCAAACGACACTATCAAAGTACTTTATTTAAATAATCAAAGGGTTACTCGACCTTATGGCCAAGTTACAAATATATGCCTTGCAAGGCGAAACTTATTAAAAGAGAAATAACAGCAGCGGAAAATCAAATAAACTTCGTGGCGCCATCCAGTATACCACAGGCAACTGACTGGGCTCGCATCCCTAAGTAGTCGGGTCCTCTTGGAGTTCCTCCTCCAAAACTGGCGTAGTCTCCTCTTCAACTGGTATTGTGTTGAGGCAAGGGTGAGTACTTGGTACTCAGCAAGTCATGCACAGAATGCAAGCTAATATACTATATGCATGGCTTGGTACAAAGGAATAGCTCAAGGTATATTTGCAGTAAACAGCATTCGAAGAGTAATATAAGTAGATTCGAAAGCAGTAGAAATCAGTAAAGCGTAAATAACTTTTCAAGAAGTTTTAATAAACATTTTCCCCATCCTAAACCACATTTTCATCATCTTCATTAGTAAACCAATCCAACCTTTCAAATCCAAGTTATTTTCAGAAAGTCTAACCCTTGGTGTAATTCCGAGCATTGTCGATCACTGTGGACTCGGCTATTCAAATAGATTCTACACTCTGCGAGAGGTTATGCACTTTACCCACAAGATACAACAAACACCACAAAGGCGAGTTCAGTAACAAAGCCTTTGGAAGCCTCAAACAACACAGGTGGTCCTCTCCTGTTCGTGCTCTACACCATCCCTTCCCTTAGCTAAGGCGAAGTATGGGACCAACACACCGTTAGATGGGTACTGGCCACGACCACGATACGCTCCCCGCACAATCACACAAACGGTGTAATCGACACCCTGAGGCTCCACAAGTGAGTCCTTAGCAACTTAGTCAACTAGGGCCGTCCCATTCCACCCATGTGGTTGCAAGTATGACCCAGTTCAAAGGCTTGCAAGGTTAAGTCCTTAGAGTGACCAGGCAAGACTACCCGAAAAACCAAATCAACACTCCCAATGCCACACCGGCCCACCTGACATTTTGCCACATGCCCTACCGAAATCAAGTTTATCAAACCCCGCTTGATTACCATGCACCACGTGCCATCAACATCACATGATACTTTTCCAAAACAGGTTCAATATATCATTAAGTCAATATTAGCATTTGATTATCCAAAATCATGTCATGAGCACGTAGTGTGTCTAAGCGTTATACTACAACGATCTAAACCCATGTTGGCAATTTAATAATGTCCAACTAGTAAACCACAACTAGGGTGACAAGGGATCATGGCACATACTTAGATAATCAAGGTGACATATAGCAAATTTGTATTTAGATAACCACAATGTATAAACAAAGTATCTTTCTAAATAAACTCTCATTCAATAGTTTAAATAAAAAAAGATTTCTAAATAGTATAAAAATTGTCAAAGCAAAACTTGCGTTCTAAAAGCACTTGCTCTTGGTATTGTGTTGTATCCTGATTCAACACTTCTCATTCGAATCCTTCCGTCAATTCAACGTCTACTCGTAAAGCGTGCAAATATCAAATAACCAATAAACAATAGGCAAAAACATCCCAAAACTCCAAATAAACTCCATAAACAGAGAGAACATAATTTTCTGGATTTTTAGAAACTGGAATCGCTAATTTTGGAGTCAAAGCATAAAAGTTATGATTATTTAAAGTTTAAATAATCAATTAAATAATTTTGCAGAGAAAAAATTTAGTCCAAAAATTAAATAAAATTTATATTTAGGTAGATCTCAATTTTATACAAATTTAGAAATTTGAATCGCTCCAATCGGAGTTGAAGCATAAAAGTTATAAGCGTTTGAAGTTTAAATCTAAATTTGAATCAATATTTCGAATTAATAAATCATTTTCTTTTCGAAATTAATTATTGCGTCGGCATGGACACGTGGCAGCCTCTGATTGGCCTGCTGGCGTCAGCCGGTCCATGGGCTCGGTCCACGCTCGGCTCGGGTCTACTGTGGACTCGGTCCACGACTCCACGTGAGAGGCCCGACATGTGGGACCACTCGGGTAGCGTCATCGGCGGCGTCGGCGGGCTCGACCCATGGTGCGGCAGGTGGGGTCCATCGTGACGTCATGGGTGACGTCGGCGCTTGGCTGGGTTAGCCAGCGACATGCGGGCCCTCGACACGGGCTGCGTGTCGGCGTCCGTCGTGGGCTGACCGCGTCGGTCCAACTTTCCGACACGTGGCGCAATCTCGGCCGTTAGTTTGAAAATCAACGGCGCGGATTGAATCCAGGTTTTAACGCGTTGAAACTACTTGATGATCATGGGCCGTTCGATCTAGATCGGACGGTCCAGATCTAATCCTATAATCGCACTGCTACGGCACGTGGCGATTGTGAACCATTGGATCTTGATCCAACGGTCCAGATCTAATCGGGTTTGGAACACGTGATCTCACCTCAACCGTTCGATCTGGATCGGACGGTCCTCCGAGCTCGCGGACGGCGATGGTTTCACGGCGCGGCTTGACGGAGCTGGAGACGATGACCACGCGGCTCGGCGCCGCGGGGCTTCTCGGCGAGATGAAACCTCCTTCGGTGCGTCTCGTCGCGAGGACTCGGATCTGGGCTCCTTCTCGGCGGAAGACGACGGACGACGGCGGAAAACGGCGCAAACGCGGCGGAGGAAGAGACAACTCCGGCGAGCGATTGCGGCTCAACGGCGGCGGCTCAGCGAGATGGTTCGGGAAACGAGTGCGCAAGGATGAGGGCAACCTCGGGGGCGTCTCACGCTTTAAATAGCCTCGCGTGCTCCTAGACGGAAACCTAGTTCGTTACTGGCGGGCGCGGCGCGAGTCCGGCCGGACTCGGCGAAGACGACGAAATCGTGGCCGTCCACGTGGCACGATCGACGGCCACGATCGCGACGGGCGCGATCGGATCCGGCCGATACGGCTCGAACGTGGTGATCTCACCGTTGGATCTTGATCCAACGGTTGGGATTGATTAGGGTTAGGAGTGGGTTCTGGTCGAGTCACGTGGCTCGGTCGGACTCGAACTCGAGTCCGACTCGGGCTCGTCGGATGAACAAGAATCGACCTTGGTCGGTCCTTTTCAATGAATTAATATTTAAAATAATTCCCAGTAATTCATTTAATTCATTAAAAATAGCAAAAGACTCAGAAAAATTCCAGAAAAATTCTGGAAAATACTTTGGATCATTTTGGACTCAAATAAAATATTTCCAACAAAATTTTATTTGCAAAATTAAATTCTTTAACTATTTCAAAATGGAATAAATTCAAATAAATTCCAATTAAATCCAAATAAATTCCAGAAAATTCCAAAAATTCACCAAAGTGCCAAATCACACATGAATTTAGGACAAGTAAAATTTTGGGGTGTTACAGTGGGAGATGTCATGGGAGGTCTACATGAGGTTAGGGTGGCGGCTAGGTAAAGAAAAATCAAGTTTGGTCACGTTTGGAGCAAAAACGGGTCTTATAGGCATTTTATCGAGCACATTCCGTGCATGTATCAGATCTGGGCGACGTGGCCCAATGATGGGGCGACACCTGGCCCAGGCGGGCGTGTCTTGGGCTGGTGGCGGCTGGCGCGCGTGGCGCGAGGCGGCGGCACTGGTGGGGTGTGAGGCCCAGGCGGGAGGGCGCGGCCCGGGCGGGGGTGTCTTGAGGCGGCGCTTGGAGGCGGGCCGCACGGTGGCGGTGTGGGCTGGTGGGAGGAGTGGAGGCCCAAAGCAATTTTCGAAATTCCATTTTCCAACATTTCCAAATAAAAACAATTCCACAAAATCAAATAAATCAAATGAGGCAATAAAAATACCAGAAAAATTCTAGAAAGATTCCAGAAAATATATTGAGACATTTTGAACTCAAATAAAATATTTGCAACAAAACTTTATATAAACTTTTCTAAATAATTAATTAAATTCAACAAAAGATCATAATACAAATCGATTCCGAATAAATCCAATAAATAGCAAACGAGCTCCGAAAAATCTCAAAAATTACAGGAAAATTTCTTGAAGCACAAGGAATCCAAATAAAATTAAATTTATTTTATTTGAGGTTTAGAATAATCAAATTAAATTATTTTAGCTTTTAGAAAATTCAAACCAAGCTTTATAAACGCGAGAAAATTGACGGAAATTTTTGGGAAGCTAAACTAAACCAAAAATTTTTGAAAACTCAAATTTTGGGATGTTACAGTTGAGGACAAAGTGCGGCAATGAAAAAACTTGGAGTTCGTCTGCTACTTCAAGCATAATCTCTACAGCAGTCTTGTTGGTTACGCGCGAACGGGGTTGAAGGAGATCAAGAAGAGAAAAACAAGGGATGGCTTGTCCAAAACCCAATTGACAGGCATAGACCGAGGGGTGGTAGAATTCATATGATGGCTAAAAATTCCGATTCCTGGTATTTAAGCCAATGTGGATTATGCTAGGAGAAATAAAGATTTTGTAGAAATCTAAAGTCGATTAGGGCATCAGAGAACTGTCGGCATCTAAGTGAAGGAAGAAGGGCCATGGGTGATCGGCTGCATCAATATAGCTGAAAAAATCCTGCTGACCAAAGGTGGACCGGTCTAGGTTCAAGAAGAAAGAAAGGTATTTGTTCAGATCGGTCGGAGTTATTTTTAGCTCACCATCAGAGCACATGATGAATTTTTCCCCATAAGATCGGCTAGCCCTATATTGAGGATTTGCGGTTTCGGGATAATCTTATCGGGGAAAGGCTGAATTTCATAAGGGCTCAGAGAGAATAGATCGGCTAAAAAGACAATATAGCCAGATCTGAATGAACCACAAAGGTCCTCCTATATTGCCAACAACAAACTTGGCAAAACTGGAGAAAAGCCGACTCCGGATGATGTGCATCATTTGATAGACTGCCCCAAAAAATATTTTTCCTAGTGCATGCCGACGGCCTTCTACTAGTTGTTCTGCTATCAGTTGGTAGGTTTGGGTAGGGCCAAGAGAAGCTCCGCAGAACATGTATCGGTCTAACCATAGGTTAAGAAAAGCAATATGCTCCTCGTCCGATATTGGTCCATTCACCTTATTGTTATTTTGGATATATTTGTGCCAGCCCTCCCCTTTGGTTCGAGTCAGCTTGTATCTAGGCTTCCCGCTAAAAGCCGATATCTGGTCACCATCTGGCCTGAGGCAACACAATTGGGCTATATCAAGGAGAGTTGGGCCAGTTGGGAAAAGGAAGGTGTTGAAGCAATTGGACCAGAAATAGCAGGCTGTGGCCACCAAGGGCTCATTGGCCTTTGCATCGACTAGGCTTAAAGGGAGGCATTCAGCTATCCCCATCTGTTCCCACTCTGCTCTCTTTTGAGACGATACCCTAATATACCAAGATCTCCATCCCGTAAGGGTCGTTGGCCGGGCCATATAGCCTGATCGCCCGCCTGCTCGCCAGGCCATTTCGCCTGTCTACAGCGGAGAGGGTACCCCGGCGTAAAGTACCTTGCGGGCAAGCGACTGGCCTCTCCAGACTCCACCGTAAGCGACCGGCCTCTCCGGACGCCACGGGTGCGGAACCCAAGAAGCCTCGCACCATGGACCAGACCCCTACCACCGCCGACTCCGCCGCTACTCCAAGCGCGTCCGGAGCGGCGGGACCTTCGTCTAAGGCGACGACGTCTGCTACCCCAGACCCGACGCCGACTCTACCGGCGCCAACTCTTTTGGAGTCAACCTCATCGGCGCCAACTCCTTCGACACCGGCTCCACCAGCACCGAGGAGTGCGGCAACTGCCCACCAGGGCGGGCTTGCACTCCCAACAATTTGGTTCATCTTCCGGTCTCCAAGAGTGGCCCCCAAGGTACTCCAGCTGAGCAGACGTCTGTTATGCCAACAGACGCAGCGGGGACTTCCACCCAGGGGCCACCCGACGCCTCTAAAGCAGCCCTAGTGGACATCGTTAGCGCCAGCACTCCTACCCACCCCGTCGGTCATCCTGGCCCCTCCACCCTCCTGCCTAGCTGCGCTGCTCGCCCAACTTGGCGAGGCGCAAGCATCCTCGGGCGCCCTCCTCACGGCGGCCATCCAACGCGAAGAGCAAATGTCGCAATAGATGGCGGGCACTGCGCGAGGAGCTAACGCAGGAGAGGGTGAAGGGGTGTAACATCCCAAAATTTGTTTTTAATATATTTAGTGTGTTTCTGAGATTATTTAGAATTGTCTGGAATTTATTTGGACTCAAGTTCATTGAACTAATCGCATTAGATAAATATCACGCATTTTCGCATAAGCATAAAATCCAAACTTTTGTTGATAAATAAGATAATTGGTAGACGAGAGTGTTCACTTCAAATATTTTCAAAAAATATGTTATCTAACGTACGTCGTTGATTTTATAAAAATCGGTACAGGTGTCTGATTCACGAAAAGAATTTTTGCGAGAAATCTGTACGTCAAAAAATCATGAAACCAACTTCGTTAAGTTCCAAATAGTTCCTAGTATTTTAGAGGAATTTTTCTGATTTTTAGAACCTCTCTGTTATTTTTTTTCCGCAGTACGTTTGAGAACGTATGTGTGTATATACATGTATACATGACTGCTTGACTTTTCCATTCCCCATGCGTGGACGATTAAGTTCCAACCGACTCCCATTTTGTTCTCTCTCTCTCTCTCTTCCATTGCAAATTCTAGCCGATTCCTTCATTCACTGAAGAAGCGTTCACATGCATGTGTAGTACCATGCGTAGAAAATTATTTCCATTAAAGTGATGTGATTAGCTCCATGCACATGCACGATTCATTTTCCCAGCCGATGCATGCATGCGTAAATATAATATAATATAATAACCCCCTTATAGGGGAAGAGATTGGGGGCCAACCGGCCCCCCACATGTCCCTGCATTTTTTGCGAAAAACCCCTCCGGTTTCTTCCAAATTACGTTTAGGTCCTTGCGCGATTTTATGTGAGAGGAAAATAATTTTTTCGGTTCGCGTTTAGGTCCCTGGTTTGTAGTTTTGCATGGAGGACCTCCCGTTAAGCGTGAATCACGAAAGCCCTTTCCTAATTATTCAAAATAGCGAATAGGTCCAAAATTATAACAAATAGGTCCTCGCGTTTTACGTTCGGGTCCTTTCTCCGTTTTGTTCGAAAAAAAATGTTTTCGAGGTCCGTTTTTTCTCCAGAGCATGCGAAAAATATTTTCGGTGGCCCGTTTTTCCTCCGGAGCATGGGGAAAATGTTTTCGGTGGCTATTTCCCCCCCACCCCCCACAAAAAAAAATGAGTGACCGTTTCCTTTCTCCGTTTTACCCGAAAAAAATGTTTTCGTGATCCATTTTTCCTCCGGAGCATGGGAAAAATGTTTTTGGTGGCTATTTCCCCCCTAAAAAAATGATGGACCGTTTCGTTTCTCCGTTTTACCCGAAAAAATGTTTTCGTGATCCGTTTTTCCTCCGGAGCATGGGAAAAATGTTTTCGTTGGCCGTTTATCCAAAAAAAATGGAAAACCGTCTCCTTTCTCCGTTTTGCCCGGAAAAAATATTTTCATGAGCCGTTTTCCCTCCGGAGCATGGGGAAAATGTTTTCGGTGGCTATTTCCCAAAAAAAAAATGTGAGGCCGTTTCCTTTCTCTGTTTTGCCTGAAAAACAAAATTTTTGTTATCCATTTTTTTCTCCGGAGCATGAGAAAAATGTTTTCGTTGGCCGTTTCCCCACAAAAAAATGGGAATTCGGTTTTCGTCCGTCGTTTCTCCGTTTTTACCCGTTTCCCCTCATTTTTCACGGGAAAATAAGCGCATAAGGTGATGTTCCTACCTTTTTTTAGAGATAAAAACTTGGATCAAATTTCGCACGGCGCGGCGGAGCGCGCGGCTCTCACTAGTATTAACAGACAATTGAAAGCAGGAGAATTTCTCCATTGAAGCGCTTTAATCACTCAAAACGCACATGAATCCTTTCCTCTCTCAGCCGTTTCTTGTGCCAGCCGTTCTCCATCTAGCAAATGTGCGAATCATGCTCCTGCCATTTCATTCCTATGCAATAGTATTTCCATATACTAGCAACACTAGCAACGTTTCCAATTACTAGCCAAGACTACCATATACTAGCATACAGTTCTTCCATTGTTTTTTTTCTCCTCCTCCACCGTTTCTAGTCACTGGCTTCATGTCCTCCATACATTTCCTGCCATTTTCCTCATCACCGCCTTTGCGGCCGTCTACGTCGCCGCTGTTGTCGACACTGTGTTGTGACACTATGGAATGCCGAGACCTTATAAAACGTGAATGTTGAGGTCAAAAACATTATGGAATGTGGATTTGGAGGTTGAAACCATACGGTTTGAGTTTAATTCGCGTTTTCAGGCCGTTTTCTGGAGTTCGGGCCTTTCCGGGGCGGTTTGGGCCTTAGGAGGACCCCACATGGGCCTTTGGTGGGATTTTCCGGCCCATGGGGGGGAGGGCAGCAAACACCCTACCCATGCGCCTCCCCCTCATGCCCTAGGGCGCCCCATCCTCCCCTCTCCCCCATCCTAGCCGCCACCTCCCTATTCCCCATCTCCTTCCCCCATGGCGCCCCCCCCATTGCTCCCCATTGCACCACCACCTCTCCACCACCTATCCACCTCCCTTGCTTCCCCTAGGGGAGTTCTCCACCTCAACACCTCGAAGATCCATCCGTTGGAGCGCTCCGCGACGAGGAGATCCGGCGGGATTGGAGCGAGGAAGGAGATTGCGCGAACCGGGAGGAGATCCTTTCAGATTTCGTGCATCGGGCAAAGGTATGGCCATGGGAATCCTTGGGTTTGGTCTAGGTACTGTTCTAAGGGTGTTTATCAAGTTTTTAGATCAATTGGTGGTGCTGGATTTGATTAGATTAGACGGATTCTTGAGTTGGTCACGTTCTATGTTTCGGACAGCATCAGCAGTCGACCTAGGGTTCGGTTTTTCGCCAATTTAGATTCCGAATTTGGTCATACAGATGTTGAAGAAGTTGTAGATAATTTCATTATCTTTCCGTGGATATAAAGAACGTTAAATTCCGATCAGCAGTTTGAAAGTTATGGCTGTTTTACCGAGCGTGTTAGAATCTGTGACGTGATTGGAACAGATCACGGTATTTTGTAGATTAAACAACTTTAGAGTCCGAATCAGTTTTTCCCTATACCTAGAAAAAGTTGGGAAATTTCCTAAGCTACACGAGGATGTACTCGTTTAATTGATTTGGAGTCTTAGAACCCAAGTTATGCCTTTTGGAAGGCTGCTGTCCCGACGGGACAGAACCGCTGTTTTCGGGTTTTGCGAGTAGTTGGCAATGTCGGGGTAAACGAGGGTTTGCGTACTATTTTGTGGGCTTGATTGTGAGTGTGTGGTCCCTATGTGCAGGTGGTGTGACCCCAGGAGGGCCTACTACTTCTCGCCAATCCGTCGCACGTGGTTGAGGCAAGTGTATTGTAATGGATAGCAATTTGTAGGTTGCTTGTTGAGACTAGATGAGATTGATTATATGTGATGATCACTTGCCATGCTTTAATGATTGCCATTGATATGATGAGTATGTTTATCATGTTATGATGCCATGTGTTAATGTACAAGTTGATTATGATGTGGCATATTTGCATACATGGCATGATTACATGGCCCGGGCGGTGAGAAAGTCATAACTAGTCCGGGAAGGTCGGTGAGAAAGTTATGACTAATCCGGAGAGCCAATGAGTAAGTCCTACATCGTGATTCCATTCACCGCGGTGAACGGAAGCGAGGATTAGGCACCCTCCATCTTCGGGATGGAAGGGGGAGAGGGTGCACACCGACGGGTGTGTACTCAACCATACCGGTATGAGTTTCCAAGGAGATATGTGCATCGCATTGCATTACATTGCATTGCATTGCATTATATGAGAATGATTTATGATGATGTCAATGATATGCTTACACTATAAATATGAGATGTGTATGATGTTTTATGTAAAAAGGTGGTGATGAAGGTATTGAAATGTATTTTCTTGTTCCATTGCAATATACTTGCTGAGTGATGAACTCACGCTTGTGTTTATGTTGTTTCTCTTAGGTACCATGAAACCGGCATGCGGGAAAAAGGGTTTAGCTACACATCTACACGTAGCTCCACACAAATTAGACAGTGTTATCATTTGGAGTCATGATAATGAAAGTATTGCCATGAAACTTGGAGAATTGCTTAACTGTGTGCTCGGTCTTACTATTTGGTTCGTTTAGCTCATGAAGTGGTTGAATGCTTTATCCTGGACTTATATTGTTGCTATGTCACATGTTATTGCTGTTTTAGATGCTTTCCATTATGATATAACTTGTGATACTTTGTTGTTGCTCCGAATCATGGAAAAACAAAGGAGATGCTGCTGAAATTTTCGGTATTAACATTTGTTCCTTTGCTGTAATTTACTTGTAATTGTGGTATTTAGAGGTTGCTTAGTCTATGTTTGGTAGCACTCGGGCATATTAAATGCCGGGGTGTTACAGTTGGTATCAGAGCGGGCGTAGGTCCTTGGAATATGAATTTTTAGTGTCATACCTTGGGTTACAACTAAAATGTGATGTGGAATAACTTAGAAACATGGCTTAGGTTTTAACTAAAATTTTGTCATAGGATAGCAATATTAAAACTTGCAAAAGTGGTATAACTAATCTAAAATTTGACACACATGGATGCATAGTAGGAAAAGGGTATGGGTATTGTTTCTTTAAGCTAAAATGTTGTATTTAAGCTTTGATGTTGAATGCTTCATTTGACAATGCATGTTGCTATGTCAATGAGATAAATGATTGAATTGCTCTTGTTGTTGTGATAAAGTGGGGTTGTGGTACCGAAGGGTTTTCGGTCACCTCTTTTTGTTCATAGTAAGGGTGAGGTTTGACGGTGTGGCCGGTTAGCGCCATCACCGAAGAACTATTAACCCCTGTAGGAGAAGAGTGCTTACCCTTTCTGTCGTAGATCGGGTAGTTGACTGGAGTCAAATAGAAGAGTTTGGTGGTGGATTCCTTCGGATGTTCTTTATCGTTCTGTGGTCGGTCTTGGTTAGTTTTCTCGGTTTTAGTTAATGGAAACCAAAAGAAAAGTGTTTGGTATTGGTTTTTCATGGATCGTTCCGTATGCGGTGTGTGGTTTTGTCTTCCTTGGTTGAAGGTGAAGAAGAGGAGTCTAGTGTTGCGCTTCTTTTGGGCGCCTTTCCAGTTTTGATGCTTAGGTTGTGATTGCTTTATGGAGAAGAAGCATTCAATTTATTTCTGTGTTTGTCTTTCTCCGAGGTTAAAGGAGTTATTGAGGTGCTATGCCAGACCTGGTTGTCAGGGCTGAAGTTCTGTGGCTTTGAAGGAGTAAGTGGTGTTTGATTTCGTCATTTTTCTGGTTTGAGAAATCAGCTTTGAAAACCCTTCTTGTTTCGTGAAAGTTTGGAATTTGGTGTTAAGGTTTTATTTGAAAAAGGATTACTAAATCGCTTGGTTCCCTTTTAAGAAAATTGTCTTTCAACCATTTTCCTCTATGGGAGCCTTTGAGATTGAAAAGTGTCTTGGAAAATTCCTTTTGCATGACCAAGTTGGGGTTTGTCTCATTGCAATTTTGAGAGTCAAGTTTCCTTATGAATCTGGGGATGAGTTTTAAAACTAAAATGCTGCAAACAAAGTAAGTAGTCTGTTGACTGAAATCGTTTGTCACTAGTGAGAATTGTCATTTAGCATGCTATGTAGTAGGTAACAATGTGGTTTATGGAATGACGTGTTGCTAAGTTAAATTTTGAGTTGAATCAATTCAATGTGATTATCATCTCTAGCTTGAGAATAAATAGACTACTAGTGTTGTAATTTACTCTGTAGCGAGAATGATTAAATGGGTTAATGTACATGCTTAGAATCTGTTGCCTTGCTTTAAAAGTGCTTATGATCCTTGTTAATTTTTAAGGTTTTAAACCCTGAGGCATAGTTAAAACATTAAGATGATGTAGACTGCTGTTATTGTTAAAGAAACCTTGCTGGTTGTTTAAAGATGTTCCAATCTAATGGATTAATAGAAAAATTTAATCGTGTTGCCTAGTGACTTTAATTTGGAAGTTGATTAGAGTTGTTATTTATGTTGTTGCAACCTACTAGTATATTTGGAAGTATGCAGTTGTGTCTCTACAATGCTGGTATTGATATCAATTGAGAAGACATAAGACTTATTGTTAATAATGTTGTTAAGGGCAGTGTTAATGCTAGTGCTCAATCTATTTTTTTTAAATAGTTGGAGTATGTTGTGTGGTGGTAATTTTGTTATAACCGATGTATAGGGTAGCTAAAGGTAATGTTGTTGATTGATGATTATGCAAATTATTGATATTGACGACTTAGTAGTGGTGGTAATTGCTTAGATTAATTGTTGAAAAATCCTTGTTAAAAAAAATGGAGGTTATTGTAACAAGTTGTGATGGATTAGATCATGGATAATTAACATGATGTAAGATTTTAATCTTAATGAATGCATATCTTAGAATCCTATTTACGAATTTTATCTTGTAGAGATATTACTTATTTGTTGAAGTCATTTTACTGATTGAACAAGTTTCAATTGTCAAGATTTTGACGTATGGATAGAATAAAATTTATAGGTTGACCATGCTCAAGTAGCTGTTGAAGTACTATGTTTGAAATATAGAATATGTTGTTATATGATGTGGTGATCCGTGGGGATCATGTCAATGTAGTCTTGGTTGGGTGCCTTTGTGATAAGCATCTAAAACCTTAATTAAAAGTGTTGGGAATGGTAACTAGAGAAAGAAATCGTTATGTAAATTTTGTTAAATCCGGTTGGACTCTCTTGATGAGTAAATAGTGATTTTTTTGAATGCTTAAATGGTAAGTGTAGTGGAATACAAGTTATGGTGGGATTCATGCTGAGCTGGTGTTTAAAACCCTTTCAACTGGTGTGGTTGTTTGCCATTTTGGTTGAATGCCTTCGGTCAAGGTATTCCTTGTGTTGTGTTTCCGAGTTTCCCTAAAACCCGTAGCTATTGGTGCCAATCTTTGATTTGGTTATTGTGTTTAATTTGTGTGATGAGTATGGATTTACACCCAAAAGTTTTTGAGTGGATCGCGCTCCTTCGCATTCACCCTGAATTATCTTTGGAATAAGTTTTAACGGAAGCAGATGGACATAGTGGGTTGTGTTGGAAAACTCTTGAGATTTAATTTGTAACTCTTTTTGACTGGAGTTGGATTTATTTCCATAATGTGTGTGATGGTTGCGAGTGCTTCAAAAAGGTGGATTTTATGAATGTTTTATAAAGTGATTTTGTTAGTAAGGTGTTCCCTTTTTGGAATGAGTTTCCCTCTCCTTGAAAAAAAAAATTGTGACGGTTGTGGGAGCAGATGCTCGACTTGAAATTTGGATGTTCCCTTCCAAAAGTTGAATTTGGATGAAATGCAATGTTTTGCAAGTTTAGTTTTCAATTGATGTGGGATGTGGTGCGACATGGTGTTTTACTGCCAACTTTGCTGCCGTCATAGGCTATATGAATTTCCGCAACCTTCGATGTTAATTGTGTTTCCATTATTTGGTACCGAGGAAGAAGTCATTTGGTGAATGACTATTCGGTACCGTTGTTACATGATGAATGAATGGTGAAAAAGGAAAACGAGACATTGTTTATGCATAATTAATCATAAAAGAGACGATGAGCCAGGTCGGTGAGAAAGTCATATATGGATACTGTGTTGTGACACTACGGAATGCCGAGACCTTATAAAACGTGAATGTTGAGGTCAAAAACATTATGGAATGTGGATTTGGAGGTTGAAACCATACGGTTTGAGTTTAATTCGCGTTTTTCAGGCCGTTTTCGGGAGTGCGGGCCTTTCCGGGGCGCTTTGGGCCTTAGGGGGACCCCACATGGGCCTTTGGTGGGATTTTCCGGCCCATGGGCGGGAGGGCAGCAAACACCCTACCCATGCGCCTCCCCCTCATGCCCTAGGGCGCCCCATCCTCCCCTCTCCCCCATCCTAGCCGCCACCTCCCTATTCCCCATCTCCTTCCCCCATGGCGCCCCCCCATTGCTCCCCATTGCACCACCACCTCTCCACCACCTATCCACCTCCCTTGCTGCCCCTAGGGGAGTTTTCCACCTCAACACCTCGAAGATCCATCCGTTGGAGCGCTCCGCGACGAGGAGATCCGGTGGGATTGGAGCGAGGAAGGAGATTGCGCGAACCGGGAGGAGATCCTTTCAGATTTCGTGCGTCGGACAAAGGTATGGCCATAGGAATCCTTGGGTTTGGTATATCTACTGTTCTAAGGGTGTTTATCAAGTTTTTAGATCAATTGGTGGTGCTGGATTTGATTAGATTAGATGGATTCTTGAGTTGGTCACGTTCTCTGTTTCGGACAGCATGAGCAGTCGAACTAGGGTTCGGTTTTTCGCCAATTTAGGTTCCGAATTTGGTCGTACGGATGTTGAAGAAGTTGTAGATAATTTCATTATCTTTCCGTGTACATAAAGAACATTAAATTTTGATCAGCCGTTTGAAAGTTATGGCTGTTTTACCGAACGTGTTAGAATCTGTGACGTGTTTGGAACAGATCACGGTATTTTGTAGATTAAACAACTTTAGAGTCCAAATCAGTCTTTCCCTATACCTAGAAAAAGTTGGGAAATTTCCTAAGATACACGAGGATGTACTCGTTTAATTGATTTGGAGTCTTAGAACCCAAGTTATGCCTTTTGGAAGGCTGCTGTCCCGACGGGACAGAACCGCTGTTTTCGGGTTTTGCGAGTAGTTGGCAATGTCGGGGTAGATGACGGTTTGTGTACTATTTTGTGGGCTTGATTGTGAGTGTGTGGTCCCTATGTGCAGGTGGTGTGACCCCAGGACGGCCTACTACTTCTCGCCAATCCGTCGCCCGTGGTTGAGGCAAGTGTATTGTAATGGATAGCAATTTGTAGGTTGCTAGTTGAGACTAGATGAGATTGATTATATGTGATGATCACTTGCCATGCTTTAATGATTGCCATTGATATGATGAGTATGTTTATCATGTTATGATGCCATGTGTTAATGTACAAGTTGATTATGATGTGGCATATTTGCATACATGGCATGATTACATGGCCCGGGCGGTGAGAAAGTCATAACTAGTCCGGGAAGGTCGGTGAGAAAGTTATGACTAATCCGGAGAGCCAATGAGTAAGTCCTACATCGTGATTCCATTCACCGCGGTGAACGGAAGCGAGGAGTAGGCACCCTCCATCTTCGGGATGGAAGGGGGAGAGGGTGCACACCGACAGGTGTGTACTCAACCATACCGGTATGAGTTTCCAAGGAGATATGCGCATCGCATTGCATTACATTGCATTGCATTATATGAGGATGATTTATGATGATGTCAATGATATGCTTACACTATGAATATGAGATGTGTATGATGTTGTATGTAAAAAGGTGGTGATGAAGGTATTGAAATGTATTTTCTTGTTCCATTGCAATATACTTGCTGAGTGATGAACTCACGCTTGTGTTTATGTTGTTTTTCTTAGGTATCATGAAACCGGCATGCGGGAAAAAGGGTTTAGCTACACATCTACACGTAGCTCCACACAAATTAGACAGTGTTATCATTTGGAGTCATGATAATGAAAGTATTGCCATGAAACTTGGAGAATTGTTTAACTGTGTGCTCGGTCTTACTATTTGGTTCGTTTAGCTCATGAAGTGGTTGAATGCTTTATCCTGGACTTATATTGTTGCTATGTCACATGTTATTGCTGTTTTAGATGCTTTCCATTATGATATAACTTGTGATACTTTGTTGTTGCTCCGAATCATGCAAAAATAAAGGAGATGCTGCCGAAATTTTCGGTATTAGCATTTGTTACTTTGCTGTAATTTACTTGTAATTGTGGTATTTAGAGGTTGCTTAGTCTATGTTTGGTAGCACTCGGGCATATTAAATGCCGGGGTGTTACATGTGTACGCCATCACCATCGCCGCCGTCATCTACGTCGTCGCCACCGTGTACGCCGTCGTCGTTTACGCCGTTGGTCGCCGCTGGCGGTTACCTCGCCGTCGACGCACTCTCCAGTCTCGCATCCCCTGCGCCGGACGGTATACCTGTTTTTCTTTTCCTTCGTGTGCGCTCTATCTCTACCGATCGATTGATCTCGTTGCATGTATATGTAGTACGTATGCATGTATATGCATATATATATTAGACAGCGACTTGTAGGTATACGAAAATATATACTCGGCGGTGCACGTGATTACATGTATACATATATATATATATATACACATATATTGTGTATAAGTAGGTATAATACACTACTGAGTACCAAGCCAAACCAGTACGTACGTGATAAATTGCCAATGCGCCGAACAGTGCCATGCATAAGGAAGGAAACTAGATAGTAGTTATACATATTGATTTCCAAGATTTGCGAATTTTGTCTTTTTCGCTACAAATCCGTTCTAGCTCCAAACTGCATGCAACAAATTTTATTAATTAGTAAAAATTAATAACTTTCTACAGTAATTTTACTGAAATTTTATAAATAAATTTGTACTATTAAATTATTCGCGGAATGTCTAAACTTATGAATTTCGTAGCTCTTAAACTGCACGTCCAAAACTTCCAAAATAAATTTTATAAATCTTAACAATTGCTATACTAATTATCTGAAAATTTTCATGAAATTATTAATTAGTGTTATTTGCGGCATTTCTTTGAATGTGTGTTTGTACGTTGTTTTGCGTGTTTATTTGGTTCTTTATTTGCTACGCGTAGACATCGAGTTGTGTGACGCTGTCGGAAGTGAAGGTCAGGACCAAGATCAAGCTCCAGACTAAGACCCAGACTCTATTTTACGAAGGCAAGTCGTGCTTTGACCATATTGTTCCCAGCTTTTGAAAATATATTTTGTTTTAAGTTATGCATGTTATGTTGATTAAAATGAATAGTTTAATTTGGGATAACTAGTTAATCAACCTAATTGTTAACTCCATCCTTGTTAATAATATTTGTATGCCATATATTCCATTGTCACTTAAAGTTGGGATTAAATTGTTGGATGATATGATTGTGCCAACACGGGAGGCTAGACCGTGACTAGTTGCTTAGCTATGCTTGCGCGAAAGATATTTCAAATAGCAAAATAATATTGACTAATGACAAACGGAATGATTTTGGCAGTTAAGTGTGATTTTGTCACGTGATGATGTGAAGTGTAGGTACCTTTGTGGTTCTACATGGTAACTGATATTATTGTTGGCATGTGTTGCACAATAATGGAACAGGGGTGGGAAAAGATTTAGTCTGGGGCAAGTAGTATGAGGCTTTATGCCAGGCGGGCCTTTATGGCACAGATTTTGAAATAACAGCCTTTGCGGCAATGGGATCAGTGATGTGAGAAGATTTGGGTCAGGGACTGTGAGAAGGATGTCTTGCCCTAGACAGTTAAGGACTTCACCTTGCAAGCCTTTGAACTGGGCCTTACGTACAACCACATGACTGGAGTGGGACGGTCCTAGTTTAGTAGGATTCTAAAATCTTACCTTTGATACCTCAGGGTGACAGTTATGTCGGGGTAACTGTGTGAGGGAGCGTACCGGAGCTACGGCTTGGTACCCTATCCAACGGTATGTCGGTCCTATACTTCATCTCTGCTGAGAGAGGGGATAGTGTATGGCAACCGGAGAGGGTCATAGGTGGAGATCGAGGTTTTCGAAAAGCTTTGTTATGATCACTCATTCGCATACTCTTGTATGGCGATTCACGGCTGACATGGTGAGATGATTATATCTTGTGGGAAAAGTGTACAACCTCTGCAGAGTGTGTCAAAACTATTCGAATAGCCGAGTCCACGGTACTGGACAAAGCCCGGGATTACAGTCAAGGGTTAGATTTTTCAAAATAAAAATGTGGGAATGGGTGGCTGTACGCCAGCAATAATTGCTAAAGTGATTTAGGGCTTTGTGCCAAACTATTTGGAAAAGATATTGACAACTTATTGTATAATATGGTTTTACAGCTTTTGAATCTATTAAGATTATTTAATCAAAGCAAAATGCTGTTTGATGCAAAACAACCACTTAAGCCATTCCTTTGGAATAAGCCAGGCATATAGTATTAGAACTGCATTTATGTGCATGACTTGCTGAGTATGTTGTATACTCACCCTTGCTTTCAACACAATCATCAGTTGAGGAAAAGACTACAACTTCAAAGGAGGAGAAGTTCCGCGAGGAGGTAAATATCTAGGAGTTGAACCTTGTCAGTTGCCTGTGGCATATTGATGGGAGTCACTGACGTTCTTCATTCCGCTGCTGATTATTTACTTTTGTTATTGTAAGCCCTGCGTGGCAGACTATTTGTAAGTTGACCTTAAGGTCTTGTAACCAGTTTATTTAATGTTTGAAGTACTTTATTATTAATTCCGCTGTGTATGATTGTGGTACTTCATCCCTATTTAACTGTGTGTACTAGTGTGATCCTGGACTAGTACAGAATACACAGAGGGTCTGGATTTGCAGATTCGGGTCCTGACAAGGGGTAGTGCTGCTAGCCCAGGAGAGGGTGACTGGGGCGGCCCTGCTCGCCCGGGCGCAGGAGGCTGAGGCGGCGCAGGAGCGGGCGCGGGATGAGCTACGCCGCACGCTACACAACCTTGCCGTCATGCTCTGACCAGCTTTTCGGTGCATGGCGAGGTGCCTAGGGCCGCTGAGGTGGTTCTTCATGATCCGCTCGAGTCTTCAGCCCTGCAGTACGCCCATGGCATCACTTGGGTTGCTGAGGCCCTTAGTGGTTTGCCTGCCGTCCTGGCCGCTTTCTCCGCCCGAGAAGGGTAGGAAGTCGCGATTGCCACCATGACATTCGTGCTGGCTTGCTGTGCCAGCCGTGATGCCTCCTTCAATCCAATGATCATCGCGGCCAGCATCGATGTGACACTACGGTATGGTGTGACATTATAGAATGTGAAATTAGAGAATAAAACCTTTCGGCTTGACGTTTACTCGCGTTTTGGGGCCATTTGAAGTGATGTGTCACCACGGAGTGTCGTAACCTTTTAAATGGTGCATGTTAAGGTCAAAAACTTTATGAAATATGGTATGGCAGGTTAAAACCATAAGGTATGGAGGTTAATAACGTTTCCGGGCCGTTTCCGGGCCGTTTTCGGGGTTTTGGGCCTTCCTGGGGGAGTTTGGGCCTTAAGTGGGCTTTGGTGGGATTGAGTAGGTCTCCGTAACGGACTAGGATTGGGTGTGGGGGCTGGTAAAAGGGCTCCCCACCAGCCCTTGGGCGTTCACCCCTGCCCCTTGTGCGCCCTTCCCCCCCACTTGCCCTTGCCCTAGCCGCCTCCCTCCTCCCTTGGCCGTGCGCCTCCCCCTCCCTTGCCCCATTGCTCCCCACCTCTCCACCACCTCTCCTCCAGCCCTTGCTGCCCTAGGGTGGCCTCCCTACCCCTCCATCCTCATGGATCCATCCGAGGAGCGAGGAGCGAGGAGCGAGGAGCGAGGTGCGAGGAGCGAGGAGCGAGGTGCGAGGAGATCTATTGGAGTTTTTCGCAAGGCCGGGCAAAGGTATGACCATGGGAACCCTGGGGATTGATCTAGGTACTGTTATTAAGGTGTTTATCAAGTTTTTAGATCAATTGGAGGTGCTGGATTGGAGTAATTTGGGTTAGATCTAGATGTTGCCACGTTTCTGTTTTGGGGCAGCATGAGCAGTCGGGCTAGGGTTCGAGTTTTCGTCGATTTAGAATCCGATTCTGTCCGTATGGATGTTGAAGAAGTTGTAGATAATTTAATTATCTTTCCGTGGACATAAATCACGTTAAATTCCGATCAGCCGTTTGAAAGTTATGGCTGTTTTACCGAGCGTGTTAAAATCTGTGACGTAATTGGAACAGATCACGGTAATCTGTAGATTAGACGACTTTAGATTCCGAATCAGTCTTTCCATATACCTAGAGAAAGTTGGGAAATTTCCTAAGCTACGCAAGGATATACTCGTTTAATTGATTCGGAGTCCCAGAACTCAAGTTATGTCTTTTGCAAGGCTGCTGTCCCGCCGGGACAGAACCTCTGTTTTTAGGTTTTGCGAGTAGATGGCAATGTCGGGGTACATGAGGGTTTGCGTACTATTTTGTGGTTATGTTTGTGAGCGTGTGGTACCTATGTGCAGGTGGTGCGACCCCGGGAGTGCCCTCTACTTCCCGCCAATCCGTTGCACGTGGTTGAGGCAAGTGTGTTGTGATGGATAGCGATTTGTAGGTTGCTTGTTGAGAATAGATGGAATTGACTACATGATATATGATCACTTGCCATGCTTTTATGATTGCCAATGATATGATGAGCATGTTTAATATGTTATGATGCCATGTGTTAATATGTGAGTTAAATATGATGTTGGCATAAATGCATACATGGCATGTTACATGGCTCAGCGGTGAGAAAGTCATAACTAGTCCGGGAAGGTCGGTGAGAAAGTTATGACTAATCCGGAAAGCCATTGAGTAAGTCCTACATCGTGATTCCATCCACGTGGTGTTTGGAAGCGAGGAGTAGGCACCCTCCATCTTCGGGATGGAAGGGGGAGAGGGTGCACACCGACGGGTGTGTACTCAACCATACCGGTATGAGTTTCCAAGGAGATATGAGCATAGCATTGCATTGCATTGCATTACAATACATATTAAATGATGAGGATGTTGTTATGTGTTCAAGTATGAGATGTTATATGTGACGTGAGGTATTATTGTCTTGTAAATGATCTTGTTGTCCATTGCAATATGCTTGCTGAGTTTTCGAACTCACGCTTGTGTTTTATGTTGTTTTTTAGGTATTTGAGACCGGCATGCGGGAAAAAGGGGTTTAGCTACACTTCTACACGTAGCTCCACCATCATAATCCATAAATACACACTTGGAGACATGATATTAAGAGTTGTGCCTTAAACTTAATGTATGGTTTAATTTAGCATGCTTGTGATTCCTTATTTGCTTCGTTATAGATTATGAAGTGGTTGAGCGTGGTATTAATGGCGTAATTCGATGATATGTCCATTTATGTTGATGTTCTAGATGTCGTGTGCTATGATATATCTTGCCATGATTTCGATATTGTGTTAATTCATGGAAAAACAAAGGAGATGTGCCGAAATATCGGTGTTTAGCATATATCCCTTTGCTGGAATTTATGTTTAAATGTGGTATTTAGATGTTGTTTAGCTTATGTTTGGTAGCATTCGGGCATATTAAATGCCGGGGTGTTACAGTTGGTATCGAGCGGTCAGAGGTCCTTGGAATGCGTATTTTTAGTGTCATGCCATAGGGTACAACTAAAATATGATGTGGAATAACTTAGAAACATGGCTTAGGTTTCAACTAAAACTTTGTCATAGGATAGCAACATTAAAACTTCCAAAAAAAATGGTATAACTAATCTAAAATTTGACACACACTGGATGCACAGTAGGAAAGGGTATGGGTATCGTTTCTTTACGCTTAAATGTTGTATTTAAGCTTTGATGTTGAATGCTTCTTTTGGCAATGCATGTTGCTATGTCAATGATATATGTTGTGGTGATAAGAGTGGGGTTGTGGTACCGAAGGGTTTCGGTCACCTCTTGTTGTTTATAGTTAGGGTGAGGTTTGTCTGTGTGGCGGGTTATCGCCATCTCCGTAGTACTGTTAACCCCTGTAGGAGAAAAGCGCTTACCCTTTCTGTCGTAAATCGGGTAGTTGATTGGAGACGAAAAGGAAGAGTTAATGGTGGTTTCCTTCGGATGTTCTTTGTCGTTCTGACGGTCGGTGTTTGTTGCTTTTCTTGGCTTTAGCTGTTTTGAACCAAATGAAAAGGTGATGGGCTTTCGCGGATCATTCCGTATGCGGTGTGTGGTTTTGTCTTCCTTGGGTGAAGACGAAGAAGAGGAGTCTAGTGTTGCGCTTCTTTTGGGCGCCTTTCCAGTTTTTTATGCCTGTTAATTGCTTTATGAAGAACAAGCATTCGATTTATTCCTGTGGTTGTCTGTCTCCAAGGCTAAAGGAGTTTTGTTCGGAGTTGTGCCAGACCTGGCTGTCAGGGCTGAAGTACTGTGGCTTCATAGTAGTAAGTGGTGTTTGATTTCATCATTTTACTGGTTTGAGAAATCATCTTTGAAAGTCCCTCTTGAGTCGTGAAAGTTAGGGGTTTGGTGTTAAGGTTTTATTTGAAAAGGTTAATGGAGCACTTGGTTTCCTTTCGAGAAAAGTTGTCTTCCAACCAGTTTCCTCTATGGAAGTCTTTGAGATTGAAAAGTGTTTTGGAGAATTCCTTTGCATAACCAAGTTTGGGTTTGTCTCATTGCAATTTTGAGAGTCAAGTTTCCTTATGAATTTGGGATGAGTTTTAAAACTAAAATGCTGTAAACAAAGTAAGTAGTCTTTTGACTGAAATCGTTTGTCCCTTGTAAGAATTGATGTTTAGCATGTTATGTAGTAGGTAACAATGTGGTTTATGGATTGATGTGTTGCTAAGTTAAATTTTGAGTTGAATCAATTCAATGTGAGTAAAATCTCTAAGTTTGAGAATAAATAGACTACTAGTGTTGTAGTTCACTCTTAGCGAGAATGATTGAAAGTGTTAATGTTCATGCTTAGAATCTGTTGCCTTGCTTTAAAAGTGTTTATGATCCTCGTTAATGTTAAAAGTTTAAACCTTGATGCATAGTTAAAACATTAAGATGATGTAAACTAGCGATATTGTTAAGAAGCTTTGCTTGGTGTTTAAAGATGTGCTAATCTAACGGATTAGTAGAGACTAGTGACTTTAATTTGGAAGTTGATTGGAGTGGTTATTTATGTTGTTGCAAACTACTAGTATATTTGGAAGTATGCAGTTGTGACCCTTCAATGCTAGTTTTCAATCTATTTTAAATAGTTGGAGTATGTTGTAATTTTGTTATCACCTATGTATAGGGTAGATAAAAGTAATGTTGATCGGTTGATGATTATGCCCATTTGTTTTTATTGATGACTTAGTAGTGGTGGTAGTTGTGTAGAATACTTGTTGGAAACCATTGACTAAATGGAGGGTGTTGTAACCTGTGGTGATGGAGTGAACCATGGATAATTAACCTGATATAGAGTTTTATCCTTAATGAATGTATGCCTTGGAATCCTAGCTATGAACTTTGTCTTGTAGAGATAATATTTACATGTTGAAGTCGTTGTTTAACTGAATAAGGTTCGGTTATCGAGGCGTGAATAGATAGGAGGTATGAAATTTATATGTTGATCTTCTTTGAAAGATTTGTGGAAGTACTATGTTTCAAATTTAGAATAAGAAGTATTATGATTCGGTGATCCGTGGGGATCATATCATTATAGTCTTGGTTGGGTGCCTTCTTGATAAGCATCATAAACCCTTATTAAAAGTTTTGGGAATGGTAACTAGAGGAAGAATTTGTTGTGAAGCTTTTGGTTGAATTGTGTTGGGGCTCCTCGGGAGTAAAAGTGATTATTAAAGTCTTTTAATGGAAAGCGTAGTGGAATTCTAGAGATGGTTCTTTTTATGCCGAGCTTGTGTTTAAAAGCTTTTGGACTGGTTTGGTTGTTTGCCATTTTGGTTGAAGGGTTTTCGGTCAAGGTGTTCCTTATCTTTGTGTTTGAGTTTCCCCAAAACTCGTAATGTTTGGTGTCGACCTTTGGTTTTGGCGAATTTGTTTAGTTCGTGTTGTGAGTTTGGATTTACATCCAAAAGTTTTGAGTCGATCGCGCCCTTTCGCATTCGCACTGGATTATCTTTGGAATTAATTTTAAAAGGAAGTAGATGGTCTTAAAGGGTTGTGTTGGAAACTTTTGAGTTGAGCCCTTAATGTGTAACTCTTTTTGGCTAGAGTTGGAGTTGTTTTGAAAATGTGTGTGATGTTGCGAGTGCTTCAAAAAGGTGGACTTTATGAAAGTTTTACAAAGTGATTTTGTTAGTGAGGTGTTCCCCTTTTGGGAATGAGTTTCCCTCTCCTTGAGGAAGTTCGTGATGGTTGTGGGAGCAGATGCTCGACTTGAAATTTTGATGTTCTTTTCCAAAATGTTGAATTTGGATGAAATGCAATGTTGTGCAAGTTCAGTTTTCAACTGATGTGGGGTCTTTTACGACGTGGTGTTTTACTGTCAACTATGCTGCCGTCATAGTCTATATGAATTTCCGCAACCTTCGATGTTAATTGTGTTTCCATCATTTGATACCGAGGAAGAAGTCATTTGGTGAATGACTATTCGGTGCCGTTGTTACATGATGAATGAAGGGTGAAAAAGGAAAAACGAGACATTGTTTATGCATAATTAATCATAAAGGAGTCGACGAGCCAGGTCGGTGAGAAAGTCATATAAGGATATATGACTAATCCGGAGTGCTCTTGAAAAGTGTGCATG
The DNA here is from genome assembly GCA_036346355.1 of Rhipidocladum racemiflorum. Classification (NCBI taxonomy): domain Eukaryota; kingdom Viridiplantae; phylum Streptophyta; class Magnoliopsida; order Poales; family Poaceae; genus Rhipidocladum; species Rhipidocladum racemiflorum. The sequence continues at coordinate 22,532,454 of CM070584.1, read as the reverse complement.
CATGTCAAGAATCGAGATGTCCATTTCTTTCTAATATGAAAAGAAAGAATGAAGAAATTATGGTATTTTGGTTGTAGTGTAGGGGATTTATGCTTCCTTTGTGATTTGGCTTGGATGTTGCCGAATTCTTTCCAAAATGGTTGTTAACGCTTTGGGTTTGAGTTGTCGTGTGTACACTTGGGGTTGATACCTAAGTGTTTTTGTGTGAGGGCGAGACCCTCTTAAGAAAGGAACCAATTGTGGTTTGGTAAGGTTTTTTGATCCTAGCTTGGGGCTAGGTGTTGAACCCTAGTGGTATAAGGGTGGTTTGTGATGGAGGTTGATGATGTATGGGTTTAACCATTATTAAGTGTAGCGATGGGTGGAAGTGAAGTTGACGGTAGTTCGGTGATATTTGTCCTGCCGTGAGCATTTGTCGTCACTAGTTGTTCTTGGATTTGAGTCTTGTCTGGGAAAGGATGGAATAAAATGTTAGTATGATGGTGTATCGGAAGGGCAAGTGTGCCTTAATGAGTTTTCCCCTCGATGGAAATTTTCGGGAATGTAGAAAGATCGTTAATGGAATTGTGACTTCCTTTGATTATGTCATGTTGAGTTTAATGGAGTATGGTAGTCTGGTTGGTTGTGATAGAAGTATGAAGTGTTTGCCGTGAGGATTCGAGCGTTTTGGGTTGATGGAGCCCTTTGTGGTTGAAACGCAGATTCTGTTGGGGAATTGAAGTGAAGGTCGATTTGTGAGGGGTTGCCCTTAGTTGAGCTAGATCAACACTTTTTCTCTATGTGTTGGTTTTGGGAACTCGTTTGTTGTTTGTTCCGGTTTTAGTCGTTGTGTGAATGTTTTGTGCTACAGAGAAGCCGTTTGTCCCTTGGGGATTTTGTCATTGATTTTGGCGTCCTTTGGATTCGAGGTCGAATCCTGTTGAAGGGGGGGAGAATGTGACACTACGGTATGGTGTGACATTATAGAATGTGAAATTAGAGAATAAAACCTTTCGGCTTGAGGTTTACTCGTGTTTTTGGCCCGTTTGAAGTGATGTGTCACCACGGAGTGTCATAACCTTTTAAATGGTGCATGTTAAGGTCAAAAACTTTATGAAATATGGTATGGCAGGTTAAAACCATAAGGTATGGAGGTTAATAACGTTTCCGGACCGTTTCCAGGCCGTTTTCGGGGTTTTGGGCCTTCCCGGGGGAGTTTGGGCCTTAAGTGGGCTTTGGTGGGATGGAGTAGGTCTCCGTAACGGACTAGGATTGGGTGTGGGGGCTGGTAAAAGGGCTCCCCACCAGCCCTTGGGCGTTCACCCCTGCCCCTTGTGCGCCTTCCCCACTTGCCCTTGCCCTAGCCGCCTCCCTCCTCCCTTGGCCGTGCGCCTCCCCCTCCCTTGCCCCATTGCTCCCCACCTCTCCACCACCTCTCCTCCACCCCTTGCTGCCCTAGGGTGGCCTCCCCACCCCTGCATCCTCATGGATCCATCCGAGGAGCGAGGAGCGAGGAGCGAGGAGCGAGGTGCGAGGAGCGAGGAGCGAGGTGCGAGGAGATCTATTGGAGTTTTCGTGCGTTGGGCAAAGGTATGACCATGGGAACCCTGGGGATTGATCTAGGTACTGTTATTAAGGTGTTTATCAAGTTTTTAGATCAATTGGAGGTGCTGGATTGGAGTAATTTGGGTTAGATCTAGATGTTGCCACGTTTCTGTTTTGGGGCAGCATGAGCAGTCGGGCTAGGGTTTGAGTTTTCGTCGATTTAGAATCTGATTATGTCCGTACGGATGTTGAAGAAGTTGTAGATAATTTAATTATATTTCCGTGGACATAAAGCACGTTAAAGTCCGATCAGCCGTTTGAAAGTTATGGCTGTTTTACCGAGCGTGTTAAAATCTGTGACGTAATTGGAACAGATCACGGTAATCTGTAGATTAGACGACTTTAGAGTCCGAATCAGTCTTTCCATATACCTAGAGAAAGTTGGGAAATTTCCTAAGCTACGCGAGGATATACTCGTTTAATTGATTCGGAGTCCCAGAACTCAAGTTATGCCTTTTGCAAGGCTGCTGTCCCGCCGGGACAGAACCTCTGTTTTTAGGTTTTGCGAGTAGATGGCAATGTCGGGGTACATGAGGGTTTGCGTACTGTTTTGTGGTTATGTTTGTGAGCGTGTGGTACCTATGTGCAGGTGGTGCAACCCCGGGAGTGCCCTCTACTTCCCGCCAATCCGTTGCACGTGGTTGAGGCAAGTGTGTTGTGATGGATAGCGATTTGTAGGTTGCTTGTTGAGAATAGATGGAATTGACTTCATGATATATGATCACTTGCCATGCTTTTATGATTGCCAATGATATGATGAGCATGTTTAATATGTTATGATGCCATGTGTTAATATGTGAGTTAAATATGATGTTGGCATAAATGCATACATGGCATGTTACATGGCTCGAGGCGGTGAGAAAGTCATAACTAGTCCTGAAGGTCGGTGAGAAAGTTATGACTAATCCGGAAAGCCATTGAGTAAGTCCTACATCGTGATTCCATCCACGTGGTGTTTGGAAGCGAGAGTAGGCACCCTCCATCTTCGGGATGGAAGGGGAGAGGGTGCACACCGACGGGTGTGTACTCAACCATACTTGGTATGAGTTTCCAAGGAGATATGAGCATAGCATTGCATTGCATTGCATTACAATACATATTAAATGATGAGGATGTTGTTATGTGTTCAAGTATGAGATGTTATATGTGACGTGAGGTATTATTGTCTTGTAAATGATCTTGTTGTCCATTGCAATATGCTTGCTGAGTTTTCGAACTCACGCTTGTGTTTTATGTTGTTTTTAGGTACTTGAGATCGGCATGCGGGAAAAAGGGGTTTAGCTACACTTCTACACGTAGCTCCACCATCATAATCCATAAATACACACTTGGAGACATGATATTAAGAGTTGTGCCTTAAACTTAATGTATGGTTTAATTTAGCATGCTTGTGATTCCTTATTTGCTTCGTTATAGATTATGAAGTGGTTGAGCGTGGTATTAATGGCGTAATTCGATGATATGTCCATTTATGTTGATGTTCTAGATGTCGTGTGCTATGATATATCTTGCCATGATTTCGATATTGTGTTAATTCATGGAAAAACAAAGGAGATGTGCCAAAATATCGGTTTTTAGCATATATCCCTTTGCTGGAATTTATGTTTAAATGTGGCATTTAGATGTTGTTTAGCTTATGTTTGGTAGCATTCGGGCATATTAAATGCCGGGGTGTTACAATCGAGGGAGACGAGGCCGAGGCACAAGCGCGCGTGCATGAGGCAACAGAGCACGTGGCCGGGTTGATGGATGTGACGGACTCGGAGCTCGACGCCGCGCTGTCTGCGGAGGAAGTCAAGGATGCCGTAGGGCACATCCAAGTTGCTGGCGACGAGTAACTGCCCATACAGTCACCTTTGTTTTCTTCATTTCTTCTTTTACTTGTTTTGGTTTTTTGTGTTTGCTTGATCCAACCATCAGGTGACAAGTCCCCAGGCTTGTCGCGATGCGACCTCGAATGTTGAAGTTAGGCCAGTGCTTTGGCACTTCATCTGTGGTTGTACGCAACCACTGCAAACACAAGTAGGCATTACGCGGGGTATGTGAGAAACGAACCAAAAGAATGTAAGTCCCCTCTAGGGGTTGTCATGGTCCTTTTCTTTTTGGAACTTAAGCCCTTGTGATTTTTCTCAGAACCAGCCCGCGACGTTTGCGTGTCAAGGTAGTGGGTCCCCAGGAGTGGTTTTGGGCCTGCGGTGTTCGCGGTGACATCCCGAGATGTGCTAGCCGCATTGAACCACTGTGCCGCACTTGCCCCCTGGTCGCCCGTCCCTGCCCGAAGCGAACCCCGGGTGTTACCGCATATCAACAAGGAGCCGCCAAAGCAGCCGGTACCAATGACAACCCCACACCAAATATTCCCCATCGAGGCACAAGTAGGGAAGACAAAAAACAAGGCAAAAGCATTTAAGGCAAACAACTTCCTTGAACCTCACCAGTTGTCGTCGATCAGCCGGGGGAGAGCCCACCCTTTCAGCTGATTGGAGCAAACAACTAAATACGTACAGTTCTCAGGGGTAAAACTTCTGTCATAGTTCCAGGTTCTGGGAATTTGCCACCTCTTGACCATCCTCAATGACCAGCCGAACCACCTCGGGTCGAGAGACTGAGACCACTGAAAGCATCTAGGCCCCCTAATTGGTTACTTAAATTGATTATGGGTTTTGGAGTTTGATGATCAACTCTTATACCCTTGTTGATGTGGAAAATATTCTAAAAGAAGGACAAAGGCTAAGGTTTATTCGTTCCTAGTTTGACTTGGGAGTTGATTCAAGTCTTGTAGTAAGGTTTATTTTGTTTTTAGTCGTACTATAAAGAGGGATTATGCATAAGTTCAGTATCTTGGATCATAGGTTAAATTCTTAAGACTACTTGGAGCAAAGTTCACTTCTTTTCCCTCAAAAGTTCAACAAATTCAGTCCTTCCTTGAGTTCAGCAAATTCACTTTCACGCCAGACCAAGTCCTTTATAGTCCGGCGCTAATGTCTTTTCATTTGAACCTAAACCGAGCGCTCACCGTTCATGACGGACCAACTTTTTTGGTCCGACGCAGTAAGATTTTTTCCTTGAAACCTAACCGAGCGTGTGTAGTTAATGACAGACCAAGTTTATCTGTTCACGACGGACCAGCTTTTTCGGTCCAGCGTAAACGTGAAACTTACTAGTTCTTGCTGTTGAAACCAATCACTTCTTGAATCAAAACCAGTAAGTTTACCTTCTACTACGGACCAAGTTTTTTGGTCCATCGCAAACGTGCCTTTAATTGTTTCACGACGGACCAGTTTTTGCTCAAACCATGTGTACGACGGACCAACTCTTTTTGGTCCGGCGCAAATGCAATTTTCACTGAATTTTGTCTGGCGTACATTGAGTCTATTGTAAACTATTTCAAACCTTGTCATATGTAATCATTTTGACTTGTCTTTTCAATCTGACATTGGCAAACGGCTACCTTTTGCCAATAACGGCTATATTCTTCTTGTAGCCTATAAAAGCCGTTCAAGGGGTTACCAGAAATAGAACTTTTCATCTCTTTGATATCTTAGCATCCCAAAAGCTCAAAAGCCATCAAAGAGACGAAGCTTAAACTCTGTTCATTCAAAATCCAACACATTTCATTGCTCCAAGTGCAGTCTAGTTTCATAGTGTCTAGTGAACCAAGAGATAGAGCTTGTGGATGGTCTATTACTCTTGGAACTAGCTGTTCCTAGACGGCTGGGTGGTGATTATAGTGCTACCTGTCCAACTGAGCTTGTGGAAGGCCACTATCTTTGTGAGAGGTTGGGACTCACCTCACCGGAGTGGTGAAAGAGTCACAATAGTGACAAAACGAGAACTGCAGCTGTCAGTTGCTGGTGGAGCTATACTTCAGAGGAAGTACTCTAACGAGCATGTAGGAGATTTATCTCTGAACCTCGGTGAAAAATTATCTTGTCCCTGTGGTTTATTTGTTTATGCATTTATTTATGCATCTTGGTACTTGTTCTCTGCAAATTGGTGCTCAATCAGTTTTATCTGTTCTTATCTATCAATTAATTGCTTAGTTCAGTGTTAAGTTTTTTTAAAGTTGCCTATTCACCCCCCTCTAGGCCAACCCGATCCTTTCAAGTGGTATCAATGCAGGTTTTACCCTGTTCAAGCTTAATCAGCTTGGGTAATGGCTAAGGGAAACATGTCTGCTACTGTTAGTGTAGGAAGAGTTCCTGTTTTTGATGGCACCAACTATGCTTACTGGAAAATTCGTATGAGGTGCTATCTTGAGGCTGTAGGATATGATGTGTGGAGAGTCACTGAAAAACCTTTACCTCCACGGGTCATACCTGAAGGACAGTCCACTTCCTCGTGAAAATGCCAATGATATGTTCTCTAGACTTAATCCTATTGTTAATGCACTTAAAGGTCTTGGAACTAAAGTTGATGATGTTGAGGTGTGTAGGAAGATGATAAGAGTGCTGCCTCGAGCCTATCACAGTTTGATCACCTATCTATCCAATAGTGGGGATCTCAAAAAGCTAGCCCCCACTGAGCTGTTGGGTAAGATTTCTGCTCATGAGCTCACCTTGCAGAAGAAGATGCTCCAAAGAAGAAATCTATTGCTCTCAAGGCTAAGGAGAAAGTACAAGAATCCTCTAGTAAAGAAGATGATGATTCAAGCTGAGGAGGATGAAGATGTGAAGAAATTAGCTTTGCTCATGAGATCAGCAAACAAAATCATGTGAAGAGTCAATACTAGAGACAGAGGGAAAACATTCAATCAGTTTTCCAAAAAGAATCTTTTTTCAAACATCACATGTTTTAACTACAGTGAGAAAGGACATATAGCTGCTCGGTGTCCCAACAAGAGCAAGAAAAAGGGCAAGGGTAAGAGCAAAAATGAAGATGATGAAGAGAATACCCACAGCCGTCATAAGAAAAGTCATCACAAGTAGAGATACTCCAAGAAACATTAGAGAAAAGGAAAGGAGGCACACATTGGTGAATGGGTCACTAATGAGGAGAGCTCAAGTGATGAATCCTCCACCTCCTCCGATGATGATGATGATGAAAGCTCAAGATCCAAAGGACTGGCCGGACTAGATTTGGATGAGTCTACTCCACCATCACCCTCTGTATCACTTTGTCTTATGGCTAGAGGAGATGACGACAAGGTAAATGACACTCCTTATGATGAGTTAGTTGAAATCATTGAAGAGCTTAATGATGCCCTATGTGCTAAAACTTCTAAAGATAAAGCTCTTAAGAAAACCATTGCTAGTTTACATGATAGTAATAACTTGCTTGTCTCTAAGCTTAAAGTTCTTGAATCTAGCTATGAAGAATTGCAAGACAAGTTTTACTGTTTAGAAACTAGCCATAATGAGCTAATTGCTATTCATGATAATCTTACTCTCGCTCATAAAACTTTGGTTATCAATCGTGACTTGCTTGCAAAATGTAACACCCCAAAATTTTGTTTTCTTAAATCTGTGTGATTTGGCACTTTGGTGAATTTTTGGAATTTTCTGGGATTTATTTGGATTTATTTGGAATTTATTTGAATTTATTCCATTTTAAAATAACTAAAGAATTTAATTTTGCAAATAAATTTTTGTTGGAAATATTCTATTTGAGTCCCAAATACCCTAAAATATTTTCCAGAATTTTTCTGGAATTTTTCTGAGTATTTTGCTATTTTTAATGAATTAAATGAATTACTGGAAATTATTTTAAATATTAAATCGCTGGAAAATCAATCGGGTCGATCTTGTTCATCCGACCGAAGTCGAACCGAGTCGGACTCGAGTTCGACCGAGCGGTGACTCGGCCGAACCAACTCCAACTCGGTCAGATCCGAACCGTTGGATCAAGATCCAACGGTCGGGATCAATCCGCTAGTCACGGCGCGCCGAGCCAATCTCGGCCGTCGGTCGCGCCACGTGGGCGGCCCTCGTCGTCCATGTCATCTCACCATGTTCGAGCGGACTCGCCGCCCGTCTGCGCTCCGCCATGAAACCGAGCGAATCTCGGCGTCCGCGCCGTATTTAAGGCGTGGATCGTTGCTCGAGATCGCTGACCCGTCGCATCGTCTTCCCCAACTCCCGAGCCTTATCCGCCGCCGTCACCTCGCAATTGCTCGCGGAGTCCCCTCTCTCCCCGCGGTTGTTGCTTCATTCCGCGCCGTTCGCCGTCTTCCGCCGCGGTTGAGCCCGATTCGAGACCCCAAGCCAAGGCGCACCGTGGTACCTCTCACTCACGGAGAGACCCGGCGCCGTCGGGCTCATCGTCGTTTCGTCTCCGGTGGCCTGCTCGCCGCGTCGCCATCGTCATCATGCGGCCGTGAGCCGTTGGATCTCCATCGCGCGGTCCAAGATCACGCCACGTCACCGGCGGTGAGATCCCGTCCAAAAATCTCGAATCCAATCTCGGCCGTTGGATCTAGATCCAACGGTCGAGATCAAACGCGTTAACCCAAGCGCGTGAGACTCGAATCTAATCTGGGCGTTGAATTTCAAATCAACGGCCGAGATTGCGCCACATGTTGGGAAGGAAGGCGACCGCGGTCGGCGCCGTTCACGCAGCGTGCGTGACGCCGACACACGGCCCGCATGTCGGCGGCGACCAAAGCGCACCATGACGTCACGCCGACGCCATGGCGGGCTATGTCGGCCATCGTCTCCGGCCGGCGCCGACGCCAAGAATGACGTCACGATGGGTCCCACTGTCGGCCGTGGTGAGCCTCACGACGTCGGCCGATGATGTCACCCGAGGCGGACCCACATGTCAGTGTCACAAGGAGCCGTGGACCGAGTCCACGGTAGACCCGAGCCGAGCGTGGACCAATTCCATGGACCGGCTGACGTCAGCCAACCAATTAGCGGTTGCCACGTGTCCAGGCTGACGCAATAATTAATTTTCGAAAAAGAAAATGATTTATTAATTCGAAATAATGATTTCAGATTTTGTTTAAAACTTCAAACGCTTATAACTTTTGCGTTTCAACTCCGATTTGAGTTATTCAAATTTCTAAATTTGTATAAAATTGATACCTACCTAAATATGAATTTTATTTAATTTTTGGACTAAAGTTTTTCTCTGTAAAATTATTTAATTGATTATTTAAACTTTAAATAATCATAACTTTTGCATTTTGACTCCAAATTTGACGATTCCAGTTTCTAAAAATTCATAAAATTATGTTCTCTCTGTTTATGGATTTTATTTGGATGTTTGGATACTTTTTGCCTATTGTTTATTCGTGTATTTGCTATTTGCACGCTTTACGAGTAGACGTTGAAGTGCCGGAAGGATTCGAAGGAGAAGTATTGACTCAGGATCCAACTCAAGACCAAGAACAAGTACTTTTTGAAGGCAAGTTGTGCTTTGACCATGTTGATCCTATTTTGAAATCTATTTTGATTTAACCTATTGCATGCTAGTTCAATTAGAAAAACACTTTATTTAAATATGGGGGTTAGATAAATACCAATTTGCTGTATGACACCTTGATTATTTAAATATGTGCCATGACCCTTGTCACCCTAGTTGTGGACTACTAGTTGGACTTTATTAAATCGCCAACATGGGTTTTAGACCGTTGTAGTATACTGCTTAGACCTGCTACGTGCTCATGACATAATTTTGGACAATCAAATGTTAATATTGACTTAATGATATATTGAACCTGTTTTGGAAAGGTATCATGTGATGTTGATGGCACGTGGTGCATGGTAATCAACTGGGGTTTGATAAATAGTTTTTCGACCGGGGCATGTGGCAAGAATAATCAGGTGGGCCAGTTGTGGCATTGGGGATGTTGATTTGGTTCTTCGGGTAGTCTTGCCCTGGTCACCCTAAGGACTTCACCTTGCAAGCCTTTGAACTGGGTCTAACGTGCAACCACATGTCTGTAATGGGACGGACCTAGTTGATTAAGTTGCTAATAACGTGCTGTGGGACCTCGGGAGGTCAACTACACCCTTTGTGTAAGTTGTGCGGGGGCGTCTGGCTGAGGCCAGGTACCCATCTAACGGTTGATTGGCCTAAACTTCGCCTTAGCTAAGGGAAGGGTTAGTGTGCAATAACCGGGGAGGCTCACTTGTATTGTTAGAAGTTTCCGAAAGACTTTGTTACGGGAACTCGCCTTTGTGGTGTTTGACTGTATCTTGTGGGTAAAGTGCATAACCTCTGCAGAGTGTAGAATCTATTCGAATAGCCGTGTCCGCGGTATTGGACATCGCTCAAAATTACAGTCAAGGGTTAGATTTTCTCAAAAATAACTTGGATTTGAAAGGTTGGGTTGGATTAATAATGATGTTGATGGAAATGTGGATTAGGATGGGAAAGATGTTTATTAAACTCCTTGAAAAGTTATCTATGCTATACTTGTTTCTACTGCTTTCGAATCTACTTATGCTACTTGTCAAATGCTGTTTACTGCAAATATACCTTGAGCTATTCCTTTGTACCAAGCCATGCATATAGTATATTAGCCTGCATTCTGTGCATGACTTGCTGAGTACCAAGTACTCACCCTTGCCACAATACAACACCAGTTGAAGAGGAGACTACACCAGCTTTGGAGGAGGAGCTCCAAGAGGATCCGTCTACTTAGGGAGCGAGCCGATCGGTTACTGTGGTATCTTTGGATGGCGCCACGAATTTGTTTGATTTTCATTTGCTACTATTTCTCTCTTAATAAGTTTAAGCCTGCGAAATCATACATTTGTAACTTGACCATAAGGTCGAGTAACCAGTTTGACTATTTAAATAAAGTACTTTATTAGTATCGAGTGGTATGATTGTGATATTTACCGATGTTAAGACTGTGTGCACTAGCGCGTTCCTGGACTAGTGCTGAATACACAGAGGGTCCGGATTTGCAAATTCGGGGTCCCGACACAAATGCTCATGATTCCTTGAATGCAACTCATGCTTTACTTGTTGAGAATCATGATGATTTGCTTGATAGACACTATGAGTTGGAAATAAGTGAGGAGTTAATTGCTAGCAAATCAATGATTGTTTCTACATGTGATGCATCTATTACTTGTGATTTGCTTAGTGATGAAGTTTCTATCTCTAGCTCTTATTGCACTCATGATGATGATTGTAAAAATACTTTGTATGCTAAAGAGTTTATGTTGGGAAATCATGAATTGTAAACAAAGATAGCCAAGTTTGACAAAGGACTAGAAAAGTGCTTTCTTGGCAGTGTTATGCTTGATAAAATTCTTGGAGAGCAAAAAGTCACCTTGGGCAAGAAAGGTATTGGATACAAAACAGACAATGTGCCCAAGAAAGATGGACTGCTAATACCCAAGATAAATTTTGTCAAGAAAGGAACTCAGTATTACTACTGTCATAAATTTGACCATGGTTCGAATGAATGCATGTTTGCTAGCACATCCAAAGCAAAGGTAAAAATAAATTGCATGGTTGATGCACACTATATGTTGTTCAAAGATTTCAGGGGTAAGATGAATGTGAAGTTTCTTGGTCCCTCAAATCTTGATAGGAAGCTTAAAGCTGTTTGGATGCCTAAGTCTTTGCTTGTTAATACTTTTAGACCCAAAATTGTTGAAAATAACATCAATGGACCCAAAAGCATTTGGGTACCTAAGATTAAGAAATAAATCTGTTTGTTTAGGTGAACTACAAGAGTGGTGGTCGGCATTGGGTGATTGATAGTGGATGTACTCAACACATGACTGGCTCTTCAAGAATGTTCACCTCACTAGAAAAAGAAGGTAATCCAAGCCACAAAATCACTTTTGGAGATAACAGCAAGAGAAAGGTAAAGGGTAATGGTAAGATTGCAACTTCCAATGATCATTCCATTGATAATGTACTGCTTGTTGATTCTCTGAATTTTAACCTACTGTCAGTTGCTCAGCTGTGTGATCTCGGATTCCATTGTACTTTTTCTTTTGATGGAGTAACTGTTGTTGATAAAAATGAAAAACTTATTTTCAAAGGTTTCAGATTTCAAAATCTTTATCTTATTGATTTCAATTCTAACTCCTCATGCATCTCGACTTGTGTGTTAGCAAAAGCTTCTCTTGGTTGGCTTTGGCATAAACGTCTTGGGCATGTAGGTATGTCTAATCTTAAAAAGCTTTTTAAAAATGAGCTAGTGGTGGGTTTGAAAGATGTCAAATTCAAAAAGGATAGATTATGCAGTGCTTGTCAAGCCGGCAAGCAAGTTGCAAACTCTCATCCTACCAAAAACATCATGTCCACCACTGGGCCACTAGAGCTGCTACATATGGATGTATTTGGCCCAACTTCTTATGCTAGTCTAGGTGGCAACTCATACTATTTAGTCATTGTGGATGATTTCTCTCGCTTCACTTGGGTATTCTTTTTACCAAATAAAAGTGAAGTTGGAAAAACCATTAAAAGTTTTGCAAAAGGGCCCAAAATGAATTTGATTGCCCCATCAAGAAAAATAGGATTGACAATGGAACTGAGTTTGTTAATACTAACATCATTGATTTTTGTGATGAGTTAGGAATTAGCATAAACTTTCAGCCACATATAATCCTCAATAGAATGGTGTGGTTGAAAGGAAAAATAGAACTCTCATTGAAATGGCAAGAACAATGATGGATGAGTATGGGACGCCTCATGCTTTTTGGGCTGAAGCTATCAATACGGCGTGTCATGCTATCAATCGGCTTTATCTTCATCGACTACTCAAGAAAACATCTTATGAGCTGCTGGTAGGAAGAAAACCAAATGTTACTTACTTTCGTGTGTTTGGATGCAAGGTATACATCTACAAAAAGAGGACACACTTAGGTAAATTTCAAAGAAGGTGTGACATTGGTATTATGTTAGGTTACTCTTCTAAATCTAAAGCCTATAGAGTTTTCAATAATTCAACTGGTTTAGTTGAAGAAACCTATGATGTAAAATTCGATGAATCTAATGGCTCACAAGGTGAGCATGAGAATCTAGCTGATGTAGGTGAAGATGCCTTAATAGAAGCAATGAAGAAGATGGAAGTTGGTGAAGTCAAACCTAAAGAAGACAATGATAAAAAACCAACAACTTCCATGATGCCAAAAGATGGATCACAACAAGAAGAGGATGAAAAGAATCAAGAAGGATTGAATCTAATAAAGAGCCATCATACCATTGCCAAAGATCATCCCGTGGACCAAATCATTGGGGATTTTAGTAAGGGTGTTCAAACTCGATCTAGGCAAGCTTCTTTTTGTGGACATTACTCTTTTGTTTCTTGTGTTGAGCCTAGGACTGTAGATGAAGCTTTAAATGATGTTGATTGGATCATTGCCATGGAAGAAGAGCACAACAACTTCAAAAGAAAAAAAGTATGGAACTTGATGGAACGTCTTAAAGACCACAATGTCATTGGGACAAAGTGGGTATTTAGAAATAAGCAAGATGAAAATGGAGTTGTTACCCGCAATAAAACTAGGCTAGTGGATCAAGGATTTACTAAGTAGAAGGATTGGATTATGGAGAAACTTATGCCCCTATTGCTCGACTAGAAGCTATACGGTTCCTTCTAGCCTTTGCTTGTCATTTCAATATAACTCTATTTCAAATGGATGTGAAAAGTGCTTTTCCAAATGGAATCATTGAAGAAACTATTTATGTTGAGCAACCTCCCGGTTTTGAAGATATAAAACATCTAAATCATGTATATAAGTTATCTAAGGCTCTCTATGGACTGAAATAGGCCCCAAGGGCATGGTATGAGAGACTTAGAATTACTAGAAAAGAACTTCAAAATTGGAAATGTTGACCCAACATTATTTTTAAAAGACTTCAATGGTACATTAATGATTTGCCAAATTTATGTTGATGATATTATTTTTTGATGCACTGACACCTCACTTTGCAAGGAATTCAGTGATTTAATGGCAAAAGAGTTTGAGATGTCCATGATAGGGGGGCTTACATTCTTTCTTGGATTTCAAATCAAACAATTCAAAGAGGGGACTTTTAAATCACAAGAAAAATACACTAAGGATCTCCTCAAATGCTTCAAGCTAGAAGAATGCAAGCCACTCAAGACCCCTATGGCAACAAACACACATCTTGATCAAGATGTGGGAGGTAAGCCTATTGATTAAAAACTTTTTAGGTCCATGATAGGGTCTTTACTTTATTTGACAGCAACTAGGCCCGATATCATGTTTAGTGTTTGTATGTGTGCTAGATTTCAGGCTGCACCTAAAGAAGTGCATCTTAGCGTCGTAAAAAGGATTTTTAGATATTTAAAGCACACTCCAAGCATTGGCTTGTGGTACCCTAAAGGTGCTCTTTTTGAACTTCTTGGCTATTCGGACTCCGATTATGCCGGTTGCAAAATAGATCGAAAAAGCACCTCTGGGGGTTGTCATTTGCTTGGAAGGTTTTTAGTATCTTGGTGCTCCAAAAAGCAAAACTCTTTAGCACTTTCCACTGCCGAGGCTGAATATTTGGCTGCTGGCAATTGTTGTGCTCAGATTCTGTTCATTAAACAAACTTTCCTTGATTATGGCATTAAATTTGAAAACGTACCTCTTCTGTGTGATAATGATAGTACTGTGAAAATAGCAAACAATCCAGTCCAACATTCCCAAACTAAGCATATTGAGATCCGACATCACTTTATCAGAGATCATGTTGCTAAAGGTGACATTATGCTTAGTCATGTTAGAACTGAGGACCAATTGGCTGATATTTTCACTAAAGCACTGGATGAGGCTAGGTTTTCAAAGTTGAGAAATGAATTGAATATCATTGATCTTTCTAATGTTGCTTAAAACTTATCTTTATTATCTTGCAATGATTGCTTAATGTTACCTGTTGGAAGTTTTTGGAGGTTATCACATTAAGGGGGAGTCAAGAATGCCTTCAATGCATCTCTTCTTACCCACTTGTGATCATATTAATTAGTTGTGTTGATGCAGGTTAACTATTTTAAGAATAATATTTAGAAACTAAAAAATGCTAAAATTTCAGCTAAATGACTTATCTTTCTATCTCTCAAACTTATCTCATCTAAAACTTAGAAGATAGATTCTTGTTTAATGTGTTATTTACAAAAACTCAAAATTATCAAGCCACTCAGCACATGAGTTCTTATTAACAAGCTTGAATTTGCCCATATTCATGCTTAAAAGGAAGAACTCATACAAATCAAGGGTTCCAAAATCCTTCCATTTGTAACACCCCGGCATTTAATATGCCTGAATGCTACCAAACATAAGCTAAACAACATCTAAATACCAAGAATTAAGGCAAATTACAGCAAAGGAGTAAATGATAAAACCCGAGATTTCGGCAGCATCTCCTTTGTTTTAACATGATTTGAAGGAGCAACAACAGTATAGCAATATAAGGCAATATGAGAGACAACTACAACAGCAATAATTAAAGTCTTAACAACAATATAAGTCTATTTTTAGGCATTTAATATCTCCAAGAGTCAAACGAACAATAGGACTCTCATATAGCAAAGCTAAACCTTAAATCAATAATCATCACACGCAATTTATTATCAAAACTAATTGAATGATTTGTGGAATCAAATGAGTGAAGCTACGTGCGGAAGTGTGACTAATTCCCTTCCCCGCATGCCGGTCTCATGGTACCTAAAACAACAAGAAAACACAAACGTGAGTTCAAAACTCAGCAAGCATATTGCAATGGTACAACAAGAACAATTACATGGCAATAATATCTCACATCATGTAAACCATCTCATTCATGATCACATATCATTATCATCATCATTATGTATGCAATGCAATGCGATGCTCATGTCTCCTTGGAAACTCATACCGGTATGGTTGAGTACACACCCGTCGGTGTGCACCCTTTCCCCCCTTCCATCCCGAAGATGGAGGGTGCCTACTCCTCGCTTCCAAACACCGCGGTGGATGGAATCACGATGTAGGACTTACTCATTGGCTCTCCGGAATAGTCATAACTTTCTCACCGACCTTCCCCGGACTAGTTATGACTTTCTCACCACCCAGGCCATGTAACATGCCATGTATGCAAATATGCCAACATCATAATTAACTTGTACATTAACACATGGCATCATAACATAATAAGCATACTCATCATATCATTGGCAATCATTAAAGCATGGCAAGTGATCATATCATATAAGCAATTTCATCTAGTCTCAACTAGCAACCTACAAACCGCTATCCATTACAATACACTTGCCTCAACGACGGGCAACGGATTGGCGGGAAGTAGAAGGTGTAACACCCCAGCATCTAGTATGCCTGAATGCTACCAAACATAGACTAAACAACATCTAAATACCACAAATTAACATAAATTACATCAAAGGAGCAAATGCTAAAACCGAAAATTTCGGCAGCATCTCCTTTGTTTCTCATGCTTCGAAGCAACAACAATAGTAAGACAAGATATAGCTTGGTAAATGACAACTAAAACAGCAATAACAATTGATATGGCAACACTTATATCTACAAACAGTGAATTCAACCATTTCACCAATTATAGTGAAGCAACACTTATATCTACAAACAGCGAATTCAACCATTTCACCAATTATAGTGAAGCAAAAGATGAACTTAAGCTCAAAACCAAGCCGAGCACCAAGTTTCATGGCCCAAATCTTATTATCATGTCTCCAAGTGATTAAACATAGACTATGAATGTGGAGCTAAGTGTAGAAGTGTAGCTAAACCCCTTTCCCACATGCCGGTCTCAAAGTATCTAAAAACAACATAAAACACAAGCGTGAGTTCATCACTCAGCAAGTATATTGCAATGGGCCAAAAAAACAATTCAATGTAACATCACTACATACCATGCTCAACTTGATTGTCAAGTCATAATCTCATATTCAACATCATATTCATGTCTCAAAATCATTGTTCACATATCATCATCATCATGTATGCAATGCAATGCTCATATCTCCTGGAAACTTATACCGGTATAGCTGAGTGCACACCCGTCGGCGTGCACCCTTTCCCCCCTTTTATCCCGTAGATGGAGGGTGCCTACTCCTCGCTTCCATTCACCACGTGGATGGAATCACGATGTAGGTCTTACTCAATGGCGTTCCGGACTAGTCATAACTTTCTCACCGACCTTACAGGACTAGTTATGACTTTCTCATCGCCCTCGCCATGTCTCATGCCATGAATGCAAAGATGCCAACATCATAAAATAATTTGCACATTTACTTAAACCAATCATGGCATAGAATCATAATGGATCATTTTCATCATACCAATAGCAAGCATTAAAGCATGGCATGTTATCGCATCATAAAATCAATTTCAACTCATCAAAACTAGCGATCTACAACTCGCTACCCATTCCAATACACTTGCCTTAACCTCCGGCGACGGATTGATGAGAAGTAGTGGGCACTCCCGGGGTCACATCACCTGCACATAGGCATCACACACTCACAAACATGACAACAAAACATTACACAACATTCATCTAACCCGACTTCGCACCCTACTTGCAAAACCCAAAAACAGAGGCTCTGTCCCGCTGGGACAGCAGACTTCCAACGGCCATAACTTGAGTTCTAAGACTTCAAATCAATTAAACGAGTACATCCTCACGTAGCTTAGGAAATTTCCCAACTTTTTCTAGTTATAGGGAAAGACTGATTCGGACTCTAAAGTTGTTTAATCTACAAAATACCGTGATCTGTTCCAATCACATCACAGATTTTAACACGCTCGGTAAAACAGTCATAACTTTCAAACAACTGATCAGAATTTAACGTTCTTTATGTCCACCGAAATATAATTAAATTACCTACAACTTCTTCAACGTCCGTACGACCAGATTCGAATTCTAAATTGGCGAAAAACTGAACCCTAGGTCGACTGCTCATGCTGTCCCAAAACAGAAACGTGGCAACATCTAGATCTAAACCAATCTACTCAAGTCCAGCACCACCAATTGATCTAAAATCATGATAAACACCCTTAGAACAGATCCTAGACCAACCCCAAGGATTTCCATGGCCATACCTTCGCCCAACGACCGAAAACCCAATGGATCTCCTCCCGGTTCGCGCGATCTCCTTCCTCGCTCCAAATCCACCGGATCTCCTCGTCGCGGAGCGCTCCAATTTACGGATCTTCGAGGTGTTGAGGTGGATCACTCCCCTAGGGGCAGCAAGGGAGGTGGAGAGGGGAGGAGAGGGGTGGTGGCGCCATGGGAGAAGATGGAGAGGAAGGGGAATGGTGGAGGCGCATGGGGGTCTACGAGGTGGCGGCTAGGGTTGGGAGAGGGAGTTTGGGGCGCACCAAGGGGTGGGGGCCAGATTTGGCTGCCCAAAAGTCCCCCCCTTGGGCCCAAACCCTTCCACCGGAGGCCCAACTCAACCCCCAAGGCCCAAAGTCCCCCGGAGAGGCCCAAAACACCCGAAACGGCCCAAAAACACGCTATAAACGGCATAACGTAAAGTTTTAACCTCCATTTACATATTTTATAATGTTTTGACCTCAACATTCACATTTTATAAGATTACGACAATCCGTGGTGTCACATTCTCCCCCCTTCAACAGGATTCGACCCCGAATCCGAGACATGCCACTTCACAAACAACCAATCGAAGGGAGCGTTCACGCCTCAGAACCCGCTTAGAAGCCCCTACGATTTGCACCAGCCAGCACTCAGAAGCAAGGAGCTAAGGATCAAAGACTGACAGCTCTAAAGATAACTCACATTCAAAACTTGCCAGAATTCTTACTCCACTTTGAAACACCGAGTACAAACATAAGGATTCAGAACGTCCCAAGCAAAAGGATAACTTCCTAAGCTGACAATGAAGGGAAACGATCTCATATTCCTCATTTTTATGCATTCCTTGGCACTAAAGTGCCCGATCCCTTTAATCGATGTTTCTCCTCAGAAGAACACGGCACCAACCTCTAGAACCCTCTTCAGCTCCCACGCACAAAAGTGCTTTCACATCTCAACCTCTCTACTGTGGTTCGTCGTATTCTAGACGACGCGAACCAAGAAAGACACAACACTCCAAGACTACCAACTGCTTGAACAATCGGCTAACACCTTGCAGAAGATTGACCTTTTACAAAAGACCAATACCCACCACTACCACCGAAGGAAAAAACCTACTTTATAACCAGGGTCCTTAAAACCCACAAAACACTGTCAACCGAGCAATCCACATCGGTCGACACAACTTGCTCAAAGATCGGCGACAAAAGATCCAATACATTTCGAAAGGATAAAGCAATTACTTGCAACCACCAAGTGGTCCACTAATAGTTTAATCAACCCTACCGTGGAATGCACCAACGACCCGATTCTCCAAGAAGGTTTGCATTGGGTGCACTCAACCATAAACCATGAACCCCAAATGGTCCTCCTACAACAACTCAAACGCCAAAGCGCTAAAACCACATTGGAAAGGATCCGACAACATCCAAAGAGCACACATTTTAATTTCCTATGCCAAGACACAAAGGAAACGCAAATCCCCTACACCACAACCAACATACCAGAAATTCTTCATTGTTTTCTTTCATGCTAGACACAAATAGAAATCTCGATTTATGACGTGCATGCACACTTTTCAAGAGCACTCCGGATTAGTCATATATCCATGTATGACCTTCTCACCGACCTGGCTCACCGACTTTTTCATCATTAAACATCTATAAACAATGTCATGCTTCCTTTTCACCATTCATTCTTCATGTAACAACAATATCGAATAATCATTCACCAACCGACTACTTCCTCGGTATCACATGTTTGAAACACACATAACATTTACGGTTGCACTAAAACTTATAACTATAACGGCAACACCGATAACAGCAAAACACCACGTCGTAAAAGAACCCACATCAATTGAAAACTGAACTTGCGAAACATTGCATTTCATCCAAATTCAACATTTTGGAAGATAACATCAAAATTTCAAGTCGAGCATCTGCTCTCACAACCGTCACAAATTTTCTCAAGGAGAGGGAAACTCATTTCCAAAAGGGAACACCTCACTAACAAAATCACTTTATAAAACATTCACAAAATCCACCTTTTTGAAGCACTTGCAAACTCTACACAGACTTTTTTTCCAAATAACTCCAACTCTAGCAAAGAAAAGATTACAAATTAAACCTCGTGAGTTTTCCAACATAACCCTCTATGTCCATTTGTCTCCTTTAAAATTTATTCCAAAGATAATTCAGGGTGCACGCGAACAGTGCGATCCACTCAAAAACTTTTGGGGTGTAAATCCATACTCATAGAACCAACTAAACAAATTAGCCAAAACCAAATATTTGCACCAATTTCTACGAGTTTTAGGGAAACTCTGAAACACAACATATGGAACACCTTGACCAAAAACCCTTCAACCAAAATGGCAACCAACCAAACCAGTCCAAAAGCTTTTGAACACAAGCTCAGCATAAATACAATCATCTCTAGTGTTCCACTACGCTTTCCATTAAAGACTTCGAAATTCACTACTTACTCATTGAGAAAGTCCAACCGGTTTTAACAAAATTGACGTAACAAATTCTTTCTCTAGTTACCATTTCCAACACTTTTAATTAAAATTTATGGTGCTTATAAAATAAGACACCCAACCAAGACTACATCGACATGATCCCCACGGATTATCATATCATAATACATCTTATTCTACATTTGAAATATAGTACTTCAACAAATCTTTCAGCATGATCAACCTATAAATTTCATACCACCCATATGTCAACGTCTCGACAATCGAAACTTATTCAGTTAACAAACGACTTCAACATGTAAATATTATCTCCACAGGGTAGAATTCGCAAGTAAGACTCTAAATTATACATTCATTAAGGATAAAATCATTCATCACGTTAATTACCCAAAGTTCACTCCATCACCACATGTTACAAATTCCTCTATTTTAACCATGGTTTTTGTCGGGACCCCGAATTTGCAAATCCGGACCCTCTGTGTATTCAGCACTAGTCCAGGAACGCGCTAGTGCACACAGTCTTAACATCGGTAAATATCACAATCATACCACTCGATACTAATAAAGTACTTTATTTAAATAGTCAAACTGGTTACTCGACCTTATGGTCAAGTTACAAATGTATGCCTCGCAGGGCGAAACTTATTAAGAGAGAAATAGTAGCAGCGGAAAATCAAATAACTTCGTGGCGCCATCCAGTATACCACAGGCAACTGACTGGGCTCACTTCCCTAAGTAGACGGTTCCTCTTGGAGCTCCTCCTCCAAAGCTGGTGTAGTCTCCTCTTCAACTGGTGTTGTATTGTGGCAAGGGTGAGTACTTGGTACTCAGCAAGTCATGCACAGAATGCAAGCTAATATACTATATGCATGCCTTGGTACAAAGGAATAGCTCAAGGTATATTTGCAGTAAACATCATTTGACAAGTAGCATAAGTAGATTCGAAAGCAGTAGAAACAAGTATAGCATAGATAACTTTTCAAGGAGTTTAATAAACATCTTTCCCATCCTAATCCACATTTCCATCAACATCATTGTTAATCCAACCCAATCCTTTCAGATCCAAGTTATTTTTGAGAAAATCTAACCCTTGACTGTAATTCCCGAGCGATGTCCAATACCGCGGACACGGCTATCCGAATAGATTCTACACTCTACAGAGGTTATGCACTTTACCCACAAGATACAGTCAAACACCACAAAGGCGAGTTCCCGTAACAAAGTCTTTCGGAAACTTCTAACAATACAAGTGGTCCTCCCCGGTTATTGCACACTAACCCTTCCCTTAGCTAAGGCGAAGTTTAGGCCAATCAACCGTTAGATGGGTACTGGCCTCGGCCAGATGCGCTCCCCGTACAACTTACACAAAGGGTGTAGTTGACCTCCTGAGGTCCCACAGGTACGTTATTAGCAACTTAGTCAACTAGGTCCGTCCCATTACAGACATGTGGTTGCACGTTAGACCCAGTTCAAAGGCTTGCAAGGTTAAGTCCTTAGGGTGACCAGGGCAAGACTACCCGAAGAACCAAATCAACATCCCCAATGCCACAACTGGCCCACCTGATTATTCTTACCACATGCCCCGGTCGAAAAACTATTTATCAAACCCCAGTTGATTACCATGCACCACGTGCCATCAACATCACATGATACCTTTCCAAAACAGGTTCAATATATCATTAAGTCAATATTAACATTTGTTTGTCCAAAATCATGTCATGAGCACGTAGCAGGTCTAAGCAGTTTACTACAACGGTCTAAAACCCATGTTGGCAAGTTAATAATGTCCAACTAGTAAACCACAACTAGGGTGACAAGGGGTCATGGAACATATTTAAGTAATCAAGGTGTCATACAGCAAATTGGTATTTATCTAATCTCCCATATTTAAATAAAGTATTTTCTAATTGAACTAGCATGCAATAGGTTAAATCAAAATAGATTTCGAAATAGGATCAACATGGTCAAAGCACAACTTGCCTTCAAAAAGTACTTGTTCTTGGTCTTGAGTTGGATCCTGAGTCAATACTTCTCCTTCAAATCCTTCCGGCACTTCAACGTCTACTCGTAAAGAGTGCAAATAGCAAAACACGAATAAACAATAGGCAAAAAGTATCCAATCATCCAAATAAAATCCATAAACAGAGAGAACATAATTTTATGAATTTTTAGAAACTGGAATCGTCAAATTTGGAGTTAAAACGCAAAAGTTATGATTATTTAAAGTTTAAATAATCAATTAAATAATTTTACAGAGAAAAACTTTATTCCAAAAATTAAATAAAATTTATATTTAGGTAGATCTCAATTTTATACAAATTTAGAAATTTGAATCACTCAAATCGGAGTTGAAACGCAAAAGTTATAAGCGTTTGAAGTTTTGAAATTCAAATCAATTATTAAACCGAATTATTAAATCATTTTCTTTTTCGAAAAATCATTTATTGCGTCGGCTACCGACACGTGAACGGCTGATTGGTCTGGCCGACGTTACCGGTCCATGGACTTGGTCCACGCTCGGCTCGGGTCTACCGTGGACTCGGTCCATGGCTTCTTGTGTCAGCGGCGGTGGGTCCCCTCGGGTGACGCCATCACGACGTTGGCCTCACCACGCCGGAGTGGGACCAGCGTGACGTCATTGCCGACGCCGGCGCCAGACAAAGCCGACATCTTGAGCCGCCATGACGCCGTGGCGTGGCGTCCGCAGTGCGATTTGCCGGCCGACATGCGGGCCCCGCTGTCGGCGTCACATGCTCGCTGCGGACGGGCGCCGACCGCGACGGCCTTCCCGACACGTGGTTAGATCTCGACCGCTGATTTGAAAATCAACGGTCCGATTGAATCCGACTCACGCATTTGGGGTGAACGCGGTTGATCTGGACCGTTGGATCTAGATCCAACGGTCGAGATTGGATCTGGGATTTTGGATGAAATCTCACCGTGAGATGACGTGGCGCAATCTGGGCCCTTGGATGAAGATCCGACGGCTGAGGGAGCTTGAAGTCCGTCGATGACCCACGGCGGCGCTGGCTTGTCGGAGTTGGGGATGACGACCACGGCAACGGCGCTTCGAGCGTGCTCCGGCGATGTGAGAGGTCCCTTCCGACGCGGCCTGGTCTCCCGGTTCCAGATCTGACCTCAACGGCGGCGGAGGACGACGGAGATGGCCGCAATCGGCAAAGAACCACGGCGGAGGGAAGAGGCAACTCCGGCGAGCGATTGCGGCTCAACGGCGGCTCGGCGGCGTTGTCTAGGGCTACGGTGTGCAATGAAGCGGCGATCCCGACACGGGTGGCGGCGCAATAAATAGGGCCTCGGCGTCCCGTGAAACGCCGCTGAACTGAGGTCCTCTCCGTTGCGGCGACGGAGTCCGGCGGCGTCTCGGATTAGGTGACGTGGCACGCGCACAGCCGTTAGATCGAGATCCAACGGTGCGTGGGTTTGGGTTCGGGTCGGACGCGGGCGAGCTGGCTGGCTCGGTCGGGCTCGGGTCCAGCGACGTGGCTCAATCGTGGCCGTTGGATCTGAATCCAACGGTCACGCGATTTGGGCTCGGCCGAGTGGGTTCGGTCGAGTCACGTGACTCGGGTAGGACTCGAACTCGAGTCTGACTCGGGCTCGGTCGGATGAACAGTAACCGACTCGGTTTGATTTTCCAGCGATTTAATATTTAAAATAATTCCCAGTAATTCATTTAATTCATTAAAAATAGCAAAATACTCAGAAAAATTCCAGAAAAATTCTGGAAAATATTTTAGGGTATTTGGGACTCGAATAAAATATTTCCAACAAAATTTTATTTGCAAAATTAAATTCTTTAATTATTTTAAAATGGAATAAATTCCAATAAATTCCAAATAAATCCAAATAAATTCCAGAAAATTCCAAAAATTCACCAAAGTGCCAAATCACACATGAATTTAAGAAAAGCAAAATTTTGGGGTGTTACAAACCTCCCCCCTTAATAGAATCTCGTCCCCGAGATTCAGGGCTTACTAAAGGAATAGGTTTGGAAACTCTTTCCTCAAATCCTCTTCGCGTTCCCAAGTTGCTTCACTCTCCGTGTGGTTGCTCCACTGTACTCTCTAAACGGGTTGACTTATTTCTGGTCTCTCGATCCATAGTGTCCAAAATCTTTACGGATGCTCCTTGTAAGTCAAATCTTCTTGCAACTCAATTGACTCTAGCGGTGTCTGCCTCAGTACTCGGAGACACTTCTTCAATCGGGACACATGGAATACGTCATGTACTCCTCGCTAACGATCGTGGCAACTCCGGTGATAAGCAACTTCGCCTCTGCGACTCAAAATCTTAAATGGTCCAACATAACGGGTGCGAGTTTCCCTTTGGCATGGAACCTCTTAACTCCCCGAGAGGCGTAACTACGAGGTATACAAAGTCTTACGGTTCAAAACTCAAGTCTCGGCGATGGTTGTCAAGATAACTCTTCTGCCGTGATTGGGCTATCTTCAACCTTTCACCGATCACGCAATCTGCTCTTCACCTCTTGAAGAATATCAGGCCGAAGACACGGCTCGCCACGGTCTCATTCCAATTCAATGGCGTCCGACAGGGTCGACCATACAAAGGCCTCAAAAGGTGACATCTCAGAAACTAGCTTGGTAACTATTGTTGTAATCGAACTCGGCATACGGCAAACTCTTATCCCAAGAGGTAGCATAAGCCAATGCACATGCTCTTAACATATCCTCCGTAACTGTTGACTCTTTCGGCCTGGTCCATCCGTCTGTGGATGATAAGTCAGATCAAGTTTAAACGGGTTCCCATGGCTTCATGCAACTTATTCCAAAACCTTGAGGTAAATTGGGTACCTCTGTCCGATACAATCCTCTTTGGCACTCGTGCAAACAGACGATCCTGATCATGTACAACTCGCTAACTTATCTCCGAGTAAGTGGTCTTCACGGGATAAAATGGGCTACTTTGGTCAAGCGATCCACTATAACCCATATGGATTCATAACCTCCTTGAGTCTTAGGCAAACCGGTAATGAAATGCATTCCGATTTCCTCCCACTTCCACTCAGGTATTTTCAATCAGAGCAACCCTCGCTGGTCTCTCGATGCATTGCCTTGACTCTCGGCTTACGCCGCACAATGCAACATGCTCGGCAACTTCACGCTTCATGCTCGGCCACCAGAATCTTTCCTTCAAATCCTAATACATTTTGGCGCTTCCAGGATGAATTGAATACTTGGAGTCATGGGCTTCTTCCAAAATCAGTGGCTATAATTCCTTCTTGTTGGGCACACAAATGCGATCCTTCATCCATAACGTGCCTTGCTCATCCAACTTGAAGTCCTCGCTTTGCCTTCCTCCTTGATGGACTTAATCCTGCGGATCTTGTCATCATCCTTCGCCCTTCCCGGATCCGATCCTCTAGGGTAGGCTTCACTTCCAATGCGGCCAAGGATCCGCTAGGTACCACCTCAATCTTCATTCTCTGGAAATCCTCACATAGCTCATCCTCGACTTGTGGCTAGCAACATGCTCACAAGATGGCTTTTCCGACTCAAGGCATCGGCAACTACGTTGGCCTTCCCGGATGGTAATGGATTCCAACATTGTAGTCCTTGATCAACTCTAACCATCTCCTTTGCCTCATATTCAGATCCGATCGGGTGAATATGTATTTAAGGCTCTTATGATCCGTATACACTTCACATCTGTTCTCGATCGATAGTGACGCCATATCTTCAAGGCATGCACTACGGCGACTAACTCTAGGTCATGCGTCGGATAATTCTCTTCATGCGGCCTCAATCGCCTTGATGCATAGCGGCGACCTTTCCATTCTGCATCGGCACACATCCAAGTCCTTGGCGCGATCGTCACAATAAATATCAAAGCTTTGAGCAACATCCGGTAGAACTAACACCGGTCTTTGATGTCAATCGCTTGTTTAGCTCCTGAAATCCTTTCTCACATTCTGACGTCCATGCAAACTTCTTCTCCTTTTTCAGCAATTGCGTAAGAGGTTTCGCAATTTTCGAAAAGCCTTCAATGAAACGGCGGTAGTACCCTGCCATTCCAAGGAAACTCCGGATCTGGGTCACAGTCTTCGGTTGCTCCCAATGTAACACGGCTTCTACTTTGCTTGGATCAACGGCGACTCCTTCTGCGGTCATTACATGTCCAAGAAACTCCACCTTGTCCTTCCAAAAATTACACTTACTGAACTTGGCGAAGAGTTGCTGTTCCCTCAGCTTTTCCAAAACTCGCCTCAAGTGTTCGGCATGTTCATCCCCCAGTACGACGTCCGTAGCATTCTGCAGTGCATCTGCGATGACATGGTTGACTCGGCCTCTCACCACGGTCTGGGATGTGGCTCCTGGTGCTGGCGTCCTAGCTGGGGTGGTTCCTAGATTGAAGCGAACTGGGGTCACTCCTGCTGTCTTCTTTGGACAACTGTTGGCAAAATGTCCTGGCTCGTTGCGCTTAGCAGTCTCTCATCGTTCCTTCTTTATTGCCTCGAGCGGCGTTTCTAGCGAGTGGGGTCTGGTAGTTCGATTGACGGGTCTTAGTGCTTGGTGACGGTGTCCTTGTAGCATTCTCGTGGCTGGAATCTGAAAAATTGATTTGGTGCAACTCTCAGCGCCATTGCGTTCCTGGCGTGATCCCCTGGCCGTTGCATTCTGCGCTTCTGTTCTCATCCAGTTCCTCGCTTGTCCTCAAGAATAAGCGCCTTATTCACTAACTCTTGGAAATCTGGGAAGGTGTGGGTGATCAATCCTACTTGTAGTCCTGAGTTAAGTCCCTTCATGAAGCGAGCTGCCTGGCTTTATCTGTCGCTACATCCTCAAAGTGCGTAGCGTGCTAGCTGTGTGAACTTGTTCGTAGTCGGCCACCGGCTGATTACCTTGCTTGATGCTCGAACTCCTCCTTCTTAAGGTCCATGATTCCTTCCGCACGTGATAATCTTGACGGAATGCATTGTGAACTCTTCCCAAGTGATATCTTGAGGGTTCTCTTGCGTGGCACGAAGTTCTCCCACCATTCGGCCGAGTTCCTTCCAACTAATGAGAAGCGTAGAGTACCTTCTCATTTCCTATGCATTGAGCTATGTGTAGCTTCCTCTCAATTGACCTTAACTAGTCATCGGCCTCCAATGGATTGGCATTCCGGAGAAAGTGGGTGGGTGAGTCCTCATGAACTCGGCGAGTCTTGTATTACAGCGTTGTCCCTGATTGACTTGATTAGCTGTGGCCTGAGTAGTGACGTGTTGCATTTGTTGCATCATAGCATGCATCAACTGAGTCTGAGCAGCAAGAAATGCCCCAAAATTCTGCATATCAACCGGCGGTGCTGGTGCTCCATCATTGGGGTTTTACCTGGGCGAGAACCACTTCCATTGCTTCCAAAGTTTCATGGTGTTCACCATCTGTCGATTTGCTCTAAGTTTTAGAGATGAGGGAATCAAGAATAGACAAGTAATATGGAACTTATGCGGCTTAAAGGTGTAGCTTTAAGGTCCAACTTTATTATTGATATTAATAACTTGGTATGGTTGCTTACAATGCCTAAGGGCCTTGCAACACATCTGCACACTCGACAAACAATGAAAATCCAAATCGAACTAACACCGAGTCTAACGCCTAAAGGGTGACTCTTTATTCTAAGACGCGACTCGGCGAAGGAGTCTCACTATAGAACCTACGCTCACTCATCGAGAAAACCTCCACGGCCTGGAGTACGGATCTTTGCGGCATAGGCGCTAAACGCGATTGCCATGTCCGAAGAATCGTGTCATCTGTGGTAGTCGAAGAAGCGATGTCCTCATCGAGATCCGACTCCTCCGGATCCGCTCGTAGCTCGAGTAATCGGCTCTGGTTCTGGTCCGTATAAAGCCATCTCCAACTCGTCAATCCTTCGCAGAAGGTGTGACACATACTCTTGAGCTTCCCGCCATCTGTTCTTCTCTCGCCGTGATCTCCTTGCGGGCCTTCGTAGCTCCTTGCTTGTATCATCGAGTACATCCTCCTGGCGACAACAAGTCGTGCCAATCTGTGTAACCATGGCATCCTCATCCTGGTCGCCTTCGGGTCAAGAAGGTTATTGCTGCGCGGTGATAACGGAACACCGTGCTCTCAACTCTCTGGCGTAGATACGGGTAATGTGCCGCATTGCTCGTCGTGATACTTCTTGGATACCCATCTGCATTGTAGATCTCTGGCGGTCACAGGTATCGGGTGATTGCCTGGCCCTTCTTCCTAGCAGTACCTCAATCTTCACGTCACAAGCCTTGATCAATCCTGCTTGTCTGATCACTTCCACTTGGTATTGCGGCTTCTCAAAATCTCCGAGAGTCTGAAGCATATGCCAAAGTTCCACGGCGTGACCAACCTCCAGATCGACGTAGTTGAACTCTCCCTCCATCTGTCACAAGAGTGCTCACGTAAGAACTCGAAATTTTAAATCGTGACAAGGTAAGGGAATATTCAGCAAGAGACAAGGAAAGAGAGAAGGGGATAAGTCGAGATGTCATTTCTTATCTTGACAAATTTTTAGCATTAGAAAATAGGTTTTATCCTCACTACGACCATTCTAGCTTAGGGTTGAGCCTACGGTCGGTATGGCTCGATACCACACCTCTGTCGGGACCCCGAATTTGCAAATCCGACCCTCTGTGTATTCAGCACTAGTCCAGAACAGCTTAGTGCACACAGTCTTAACATTGGTAAATATCACAATCATACCACTCGATACTAATAAAGTACTTTATTTAAATAGTCAAATCAAGTTACTCGACCTTATGGTCAAGTTACAAATGTATGATTTGCAGGCTAAACTTATTAAGAGAGAAATAGTAGCAGAGGAAAATCAAATAACTTCGTGGCGCCATCCAGTATACCACAGGCAAATGACTGGTCTCGCTCCCTAAGTAGACGGTTCCTCTTGGAGCTCCTCCTCCAAAGCTGGTGTAGTCTCCTCTTCAACTGGTGTTGTATTGTGGCAAGGGTGAGTACTTGGTACTCAGCAAGTCATGCACAGAATGCAAGCTAATATACTATATGCATGGCTTGGTACAAAGGAATAGCTCAAGGTATATTTGCGATGCTTGACATTTGACAAGTAGGATAAGTAGATTCGAAAGCAGTAGAAACAAGTATAGCATAGATAACTTTTCAAGGAGTTTAATAAACATCTTTCCCATCCTAATCCACATTTCCATCAACATCATTATTAATCCAACCCAATCCTTTCAGATCCAAGTTATTTTTGAGAAAATCTAACCCTTGACTGTAATTCCCGAGCGATGTCCAATACCGCGGACACGGCTATCCGAATAGATTCTACACTCTACAGAGGTTATGCACTTTACCCACAAGATACAGTCAAACACCACAAAGGCGAGTTCCCGTAACAAAGTCTTTCGGAAACTTCTAACAATACAAGTGGTCCTCCCCGGTTATTGCACACTAACCCTTCCCTTAGCTAAGGCGAAGTTTAGGCCAATCAACCGTTAGATGGGTACCTGCCTCGGCCGACGCCCCGCATAACTTACACAAAGGGTGTAGTTGACCTCCCGAGGTCCCACAGTGCGTTATTAGCAACTTAGTCAACTAGGTCCGTCCCATTACAGACATGTGGTTGCACGTTAGACCCAGTTCAAAGGCTTGCAAGGTTAAGTCCTTAGGGTGACCAGGGCAAGACTACCCGAAGAACCAAATTAAATAAAATTTATATTTAGGTAGATCTCAATTTTATACAAATTTAGAAATTTGAATCACTCAAATCGGAGTTGAAACGCAAAAGTTATAAGCGTTTGAAGTTTTGAAATTCAAATCAATTATTAAACTGAATTATTAAATCATTTTCTTTTTCGGAAAATCATTTATTGCGTCAGCCTGGACACGTGGCAACCGCTGATTGGTTTGCTGACGTCAGCCGGTCCATGGACTTGGTCCACGCTCGGCTCGGGTCTACCGTGGACTCGGTCCACGGCTTCTTGTGTCACTGACAGGTGGGTCCCCCTCGGGTGACGTCCATCTTGGCGTCGGCGAGGCTCGACCACGCTGACGGCAGTGGGACCGCTGACATCATTCTTGGCGTCGGCGCTCATTCGGGACAGCGGCCGACATGCGAGCCCGCCATGACGTCGGCGTGGCGTCATGGTGCGCTTGGCCGGGCGCGTGACATGCGGGCCCCGCGTGTCGGCGTCCTGCCTTCGCAGCGTGGGCCGGCCCGCGACGGTCGAGCCTTCCGGACACGTGGCTAGATCTCGACCGTTGATTTGAAAATCAACGGTCCAGATTGGATCTGGACTCACGCGTTTGGGGTGAACGCGGTTGATCTGGACCGTTGGATCTAGATCCAACGGTCGAGATTGGATCTGGGATTTTGGACGAAATCTCACCGTGAGATGATGTGGCGCAATCTGGGCCCTGGGATGAATATCCGACTACCGAGGAGCTTGAAGTCCGTCGATGGCCCACGGCGCGCCGCTTGTCGGAGTTGGGGACGACGACCACGGCAACGGCGCTTCGAGCGTGCTCCGGCGATGTGAGAGGTCCCTTCCGACGCGGCTTGGTCTCCCGGTTCCAGATCTGACCTCAACGGCGGTGGAGGACGACGGAGATGGCCGCAATCGGCAAAGAACCACGGCGGAGGGAAGAGGCATCTCCGGCGAGCGATTGCGGCTCAACGGCGGCGGCTCAGGCGACGTTGTCTAGGGCTAGGGGTGCGCAATGAAGCGGCGATCCCGACACGGGTGGCGGCGCAATAAATAGGGCCCTCGGCGTCAGGTAAGCAGCGGAATCCGAGGTCCTCTCCGTTGCGGCAGCGGAGTCCGGCGTCTCGGATTAGGTGACGTGGCACGCGCACAGCCGTTAGATCGAGATCCAACGGTGCGTGGGCTTGGGTTCGGGTCGGACTCGGGCGAGCTAGCTGGCTCGGTCGGGCTCGGGTCCGGCGACGTGGCTCAATCGTGGCCGTTGGATCTGAATCCAACGGTCACGCGGTTAGGGCTCGGCCGAGTGGGTTCGGTCGAGTCACGTGACTCGGGTCGGACTCGAACTCGAGTCTGACTCGGGCTCGGTCGGATGAACAGTAACCGACTCGGTTTGATTTTCCAGCGATTTAATATTTAAAATAATTCCCAGTAATTCATTTAATTCATTAAAAATAGCAAAATACTCAGAAAAATTCCAGAAAAATTCTGGAAAATATTTTAGGGTATTTGGGACTCAAATAAAATATTTCCAACAAAATTTTATTTGCAAAATTAAATTCTTTAATTATTTTAAAATGGAATAAATTCCAATAAATTCCAAATAAATCCAAATAAATTCCAGAAAATTCCAAAAATTCACCAAAGTGCCAAATCACACATGAATTTAAGAAAAGCAAAATTTTGGGGTGTTACAGTTTTCAACAAGTAATCTAAACAATTAACACCACTACTAGGTTATTAATAATAACCAACAAGCATAATCATCAAACGACAACATTACTTTTAGCTACCCTATAGATAGGTGATAACAAAATTACCACCACACAACATACTCCAACTATTTAAAATAGATTGAATACTAGCATTAACACTGCCCTTAACAACATCATTAACAATAAGTCGTATGTCTTCTCATTTGATATCAATACTAGCATTGTAGAGACACAACTGCATACTTCCAAATATACTAGTAGGTTGCAACAACATAAATAGCAACTCTAATCAACTTCCAAATTAAAGCCACTAGTCAACATGATTAAATCTCTCTATTAACCCGTTAGATTAGAACATCTTTAAACAATCGGCAAGGTTTCTTTAACAGTATCATTAATTTACATCATCTTAATGTTCTAACTATGCATCAAGGTTTAAACTTTTAACATTAACAAGGATCATAAGCACTTTTAAAGCATGGCAATAGATTCTAAGCATGTACATTAACCCATTTAATCATTCCCACTATGGGGTACTCTACATCACTAGAGGTTCACCTAATCTTAAGCTAAAGGTAACAATTACATTTAATTGTTTCAACTCACAAATTAACTTAACAATACGTCATTCCATAAACCACATTGGTACATACTACATAACATGCTAAACAACAATTTTCACTTTTGACAAGTAATTTTACCAAACGAATACTTACTTTATTTGCAGCATTTTTTTTCTTTTAATACTCAACCAAAACTCACAAAGAAGCTTGACTCTCAAAGTTGCAATGAGACAAACCCAAACTTGATCATGCAAGAGGAAATTCTCCAAAACACTTTTCAATCTCAAAGACCCCCATAGAGGAAAATGGTTGAAACACAATTTTCTTAAAAGGGAACCAAGCGATCAAGTAATCCATTTCAAATAAAACCTTAACACCAAACCCCAAACTTTCACGAAACAAAGAAGGGCTTTCAAAGATGATTTCTCAAACCAGTAAAATGACGAAATCAAACACCATTTACTCCTACAAAGCCACAGAACTTCAGCCCTGACAACCAAGTCTGGCATAACACCGCAATAACTCTTTTGACCTTGGAGAAAGACAAACACATGAATAAATTGAATGCTTCTCCCCATAAAGCAATCAACAAACTAAGCATCAAAGCTGTAAAGGCGACCAAAAGAAGCGCAACACTAGACTCTTCTTCTCCGTCTTCAACCAAGGAAGACAAAACCACATACCGCATACGGAACAATCCGCGAAAATCCAAGACCAAACACTTTTCTTTTGATTTCAATCGACTAAAAACCAAGAAGACCAACCAAAACCGACCGTTAGAATGGTGAAAAACATCCGAAGGAAACCACCATCAACTCTTCTATTTGTCTCCAGCCAACTACCCGATCTACGATAGAAAAGGTAAGCACTCTTTCCCCACAAGGGGTTAATAGTTCTTCGGTGATGGCTTTAACCGGCCATACCGTCAAACCACACCCTTACTATTAACAAAAGTGGTGACCGAAACCCTTCGGCACCACAACCCCACTTTATCACCACAGCAAGCACAATTTAATCATTTATCTCATAGACATAGCAACATGGATTATCAAATGAAGCATTCAACATCAAAGCTTAAATACAACATTTAAGCGTAAAGGAACGATACCCATACCCTTTCCTACTGTGCATCCATGTGTGTCAAATTTTAGATTAGTTATACCATTTTTTTTGCAAGTTTTAATGTTGCTATCCTAGGACAAAATTTTAGTTAAAACCTAAGCCATGTTTCTAAGTTATCTCACATCACATTTTAGTTGTAACCAAAGGTATGACACTAAAAATACACATTCCAAGGACCTACAGCCCGCTCTGATACCAACTGTAACACCCCAGCATCTAGTATGCCTGAATGCTACCAAACATAGACTAAACAACATCTAAATACCACAAATTAACATAAATTACAGCAAAGGAGCAAATGCTAAAACCGAAAATTTCGGCAGCATCTCCTTTGTTTCTCATGCTTCGAAGCAACAACAATAGTAAGACAAGATATAGCTTGGTAAATGACAACTAAAACAACAATAACAATTGATATGGCAACACTTATATCTACAAACAGCGAATTCAACCATTTCACCAATTATAGTGAAGCAACACTTATATCTACAAATAGCGAATTCAACCATTTCACCAATTATAGTGAAGCAAAAGATGAACTTAAGCTCAAAACCAAGCCGAGCACCAAGTTTCATGGCACAAATCTTATTATCATGTCTCCAAGTGATTAAACATAGACTATGAATGTGGAGCTACGTGTAGAAGTGTAGCTAAACCCCTTTCCCGCATGCCGGTCTCAAAGTACCTAAAAACAACATAAAACACAAGAGTGAGTTCATCACTCAGCAAGTATATTGCAATGGGCCAAAAAAACAATTCAATGTAACATCACTACATACCATGCTCAACTTGATGGTCAAGTCATAATCTCATATTCAACATCATATTCATGTCTCAAAATCATTGTTCACATATCATCATCATCATGTATGCAATGCGATGCAATGCAATGCTCATATCTCCTGGAAGCTTATACCGGTATAGCTGAGTGCACACCCGTCGGCGTGCACCCTTTCCCCCCTTCCATCCTGTAGATGGAGGGTGCCTACTCCTCGCCTCCATTCACCACGTGGATGGAATCACGATGTAGGTCTTACTCAATGGCGTTCCGGACTAGTCATAACTTTCTCACCAACCTTACCGGACTAGTTATGACTTTCTCACCGCCCTCGCCATGTCTCATGCCATGAATGCAAAGATGCCAACATCATAAAATAATTTGCACATTTACTTAAACCAATCATGGCATAGAATCATAATGGATCATTTTCATCATACCAATAGCAAGCATTAAAGCATGGCATGTTATCGCATCATAAATTCAATTTCAACTCATCAAAACTAGCGATCTACAACTCGCTACCCATTCCAATACACTTGCCTTAACCTCCGGCGACGGATTGATTAGAAGTAGTGGGCACTCCCGGGGTCACATCACCTGCACATAGGCATCACACACTCACAAACATGCCCACAAAACATTACACAACATTCATCTTACCCGACATCGCACCCTACTTGCAAAACCCAAAAATAGAGGCTCTGTCCCGCCGGGACAGCATACTTCCAACGGCCATAACTTGAGTTCTAAGACTCCAAATCAATTAAACGAGTACATCCTCGCGTAGCTTAGGAAATTTCCCAACTTTTTTTAGTTATAGGGAAAGACTGATTCGGATTCTAAATTTGTTTAATCTACAAAATACCGTGATCTGTTCCAATCACGTCACAGATTTTAACACGCTCGGTAAAACAGTCATAACTTTCAAACGGCTAATCGGAATTTAACGTTCTTTATGTCCACGGAAATATAATTAAAGTAGCTACAACTTATTCAATGTCCATACGACCAGATTCCAAATCTAAATTGGCGAAAAACTGAACCCTAGGTCGACTGCTCATGCTGTCCCAAAATAGAAACGTGGCAACATCTAGATCTAAACCAATCTACTCAAGTCCGGCACCACTAATTGATCTAAAATCATGATAAACACCCTTAAAACAGATCCTAGACCAACCCCAAGGATTCCCATGGCCATACCTTCGCCCGACGACCGAAAACCCAACGGATCTCCTCCCGGTTTGCGCGATCTCCTTCCTCGCTCCAAATCCACCGGATCTCCTCATCGCGAAGCGCTCCAATGGATGGATCTTCGAGGTGTTGAGGTGGAGAACTCCCCTAGGGGAAGCAAGGGAGGTGGAGAGGGGAGGAGAGGGGTGGTGGCGCCATGGGGGAAGATGGAGAGGAAGGGGAAGGGTGGAGGCGCATAGGGGGGCTACGAGGTGGCGGCAAGGGTTGGGAGAGGGAGTTTGGGGCGCACCAAGGGGTGGAGGCCAGATTTGGCTGCCCAAAAGTCCCCCCCTTGGGCCCAAACCCTTCCACCGGAGGCCCAACTCAACCCTCAAGGCCCAAAGTCCCCCAGAGAGGCCCAAAACACCCGAAACGGCCAAAAAACACGCTATAAACGGCATAACGTAAAGTTTTAACCTCTATTTACATATTTTATAATGTTTTGACCTCAACATCCATATTTTATAAGATTACGACACTCCGTGGTGTCACAGAAGGCACCCCCAGGGTCACACCACCTGCACAAAGGTACCACACACTCATAATCATGTCCACAAAACAGTACGCAAACCCTCATCTACGCCAACATTGCCAACTACTCGCAAAACCCAAAAACAGAGGTTCTGTCCCGTCGGGACAGCAGCCTTCCAAAAGGCATAACTTGGGTTCTGGGACTCTGAATCAATTAAACGAGTACATCCTCGCGTAGCTTAGGAAATTTTCTAACTTTTTCTAAGTAGAAGGAAAGACTGATTTGGACTCTAAAGTGGTTTAATCTACGGAATACCGTGATCTATTCCATTCACGTTACAGATTTTAACATGCTCGGTAAAACAGCCATAACATTCAAACGGCTGATCGGAATTGGACCTTCTTTATACCCACGGAAATATAATGAAATTACCTACAACTTATTCAACAGGCGGCCGTCCAAATTCGGAATCTAAATTGGCGAAAAACTAAACCCTAGGTCGACTGCTCATGCTGTCCAAAACAGAGAACGTGACAACTTCTAGATTTCATCTAATCTACTCAATTCCAGCACCACCAATTGATCCAAAAACTTGATAATCACCCTTAGAACAGTACCTAGACCAACCCCAAAGAGTCCCATGGCCATACCTTCGCCCGACGCACGAAAACCCAATAGATCTCCTCCCGGATGGCTCCTCGCTCCTCGCTCCTCGCTCCAATGGACGGATCTTCGAGGTGCAGGGGTGGAGAGGCTACCCTGGGGCAGATAGGGGTGGAGGAGAGGTGGTGGAGATGTGGGGAGCAAAGGGGCAAAGGGGGCGCATGCAAGGGAGAGGGGGAGGTGGGGGGTGGCAGCTAGGGCATGGAGGGAAAGGAGGGGGCGCACAAGGAGAGGTGGGGGCGCAGGGCAAGGGCAAGGGGGCTCTTTTTACCAGCACAAACTGGTCTCCTACTCCTAAAAGGACTCAAACTCTCCCCCACCAAGGCCCACGACCCTTTCCCCTAGGCCCAAACTCCCCCGGAAAGGCCCAAATCCCCGGAAACGGCCCGGAAACGCAAATAACATCCATACCTTATGGTTTTAACCTTAATTTCATATTTCATAATGTTTTTGACCTCTTCATGCACATTTTATAAGGTTACGACACTCCGTGGTGTCACATTCTCCCCCCCTTCAACAGGATTCGACCTCGAATCCAAGACATGCCACTACGCCAAACCAACAACACACGGAGATCTAATCTTCGCGGTTCAAACCTGAAGAAAAGAGCTTTGGGTAAATCTCGCCTCCGCAAGACTTCAACTGCCAGTTCGCTTCTCTAAATAAAACCACTGGAATTTACACTGATCGAGACCCGATGACAGGACGCCTAGGTTCGAAGACCAACAGCTCTAACGATAGCTCGCAATCAAAACTTGCGAGAACTTTACTCAACATCGAAACACAAAGTACTCACACATGGTCTCAACATGACCCAAGGGATAGGATAAATCCTCAAACAGTCCACAAAAGAGACGGTCTCACACTTCCCATTTCATACATTCCTTAGCACTAGAGTGCCCGATCCCTTTGACCAACGCAACGCTACTCTCCAGAAGAAACACGGTACCAACCTCTAACTCCGACTCTTGATCCTCCTTCAGCTCTCGCGAGCAAAAGTGTGTTCACACCTCGATCCCCTCGTGGTTCGGTCATAAGCAAGGCAGCCTTGAACCAAGCGGGACACATCACTCCAAGACTACCAACTGCTTGAACAAACGAGGTTAAAACCTTGCAAAAGATTTATCTTTTACAACTAGGCCAACACCCACCGTTACCACTGAAGGAAAAACCTACTTTATAACCAGGGTCCTTAAACCCCACAAAAACATTGTCAACCGAGCAATCCACATCGGTCGACACAACTCGCTCAGAGATCGGCGACAAAAGATCCAATACACTTCGAAAGGATAAAGCAATTACTTGCAACCACCAAGTGGTCCACTAATAGTTTAATCAACCCTACCGTGGAACACATCAATGACCCAATTCTCCAAGAAGGTTTGCATTGGGTAAACTCAATCATAAACCATGAACCCCAAATTGATCCACACACAACAACTCGAACCCCAAAAGCGTTAAAAGCCACTTTGGAAAGAATTTGGCAACAACCAAGGAGTACTCATTTTAATTTCCCACGTCAAGACGCGAAGGAAACACAAATGTCCTACACCACAACCAACATACTACAAATTCTTCATTGTTTTCATTTCATACCAGACAGAAATAAAAATCTCGATTTATGACATGCATGCACACTTTTCAAGAGCACTCCGGATTAGTCATATATCCATGTATGACTTTCTCACCGACCTGGCTCACCGACTTTTTTTCATCATTAAACATCTATAAACAATGTCATGCTTCCTTTTCACCATTCATTCTTCATGTAACAATAATATCGAATAATCATTCACCAACCGACTACTTCCTCGGTATCACATGTTTGAAACACACATAACATTGACGGTTGCGCTAAATCTTATAACTATGACGGCAACACCGATAATAGCAAAACACCACGTCGCAAAAGAACCCACAACAATTGAAAACTGAACTTGCAAAACATTGCATTTCAACCAAATTCAACTTTTTGGAAGAGAACATCAAAATTTCAAGTCAAGCATCTGCTCCCACAACCGTCACAAATTTTCTCAAGGAGAGGGAAATTCATTTCCAGAAGGGAACACCTCACTGACAAAATCATTTTATAAAACATTTATAAAATCCACCTTTTTGAAGCACTCGCAAACATCACACACATTATGCAAATAAATCCATCTCCCGTCAAAAAGAGTTACAAATTAAATCTCAAGAGTTTCCAACACAACCCACTATGTCCATCAGCTTCTGTTAAAATTTATTCCAAAGATAATTCAGTGCGAACGCGAAGGTCGCGATCCACTCAAGAACTTTTGGGTGTAATTCCATACTCATATTACAACCTAAACAAGATAGCCAAATCCAAAAGTTGGCATTAATAGCTACGGGTTTTAGGGAAACTCGGAAACACAACACAAGGAATACCTTGACCGAAGGCATTCAACCAAAATGGCAAACAACCACACCAATTCAAAAGGTTTTAGACACCAGCTCAGCATGAATCCCACCATAACTTGTATTCCACTACACTTACCATTTAAGCATTCAATAATCACTATTTACTCATCACGAGAGTCCAACCGGATTTAACAAGATTTACATAACAATTTCTTTCTCTAGTTACCATTCCCAACACTTTTAATTATTAATAATTTGCATAATCATTAAACAACAACATTACCTTTAGCTACCCTATACATAGGTTATAACAAAATTACCACCACACAACATACTCCAACTATTTAAAATAGATTAAATACTAGCATTAACACTGCCCTTAACAACATCATTAATAATAAGTCTTATGTCTTCTCAATTGATATCAATACTAGCATTGTATAGACACAACTGCATACTTCCAAATATACTAGTAGTTTGCAACAACATAAATAGCAACTCTAATCAACTTCCAAATTAAAGCCACTAGTCAACATGATTAAATTTCTCTATTAACCCGTTAGATTAGAACATCTTTAAACAACCGGCAAAGTTTCTTTAACAGTATCATTAATTTACATCATCTTAATGTTCTAACTATGCATCAAGGTTTAAACTTTTAACATTAACGAGGATCATAAGCACTTTTAGCGCAAGGCAACAGATTCTAAGCATGTATATTAACCCATTTAATCATTCTCGCTACAGAGTAAACTACAACACTAGTAGTCTATTTATTCTCCAACTAGAGATGATAATCACATTGAATTGATTCACCTCAAAATTTAACTTAGCAACACATCATTCCATAAACCACATCGTTACCTACTACATAACATGCTAAACAACAATTCTTACTAGGGACAAACGATTTCAGTCAAAAGACTACTTACTTGGTTTGCAGCATTTTAGTTTTAAAACTCATCCCAAATTCATAAGGAAACATGACTCTCAAAATTGCAATGAGACAAACCCAAACTTGGTCATGCAAAGGAATTCTCCAAAACACTTTTAAATCTCAAAGACTCCCACAGGAGGGAACCAAGCGATCGAGCGATCAAATAAACCATTGTGGACAAAGGCACAAAACATAAATCGACACAACTTAACTTTTTGCACACGCTTCAATAACTTCTTTTAAACTCAGAGTAAGACACACAAGAACCAAAACTATACTTTTCTTTGCAAGGCAACCAACAAAGCCGGTGTGAAAGCCAAAAGGCGACTAAAAAGGCGCAATGCTAAATTCCTCTTCTTCGTCTTCACCCAAGGAAGACAAAACCAAGAAACACCGAAGGGACTCTCCGCGAAACATCCAATTCCAAACACTTTTCTTTTGATTTCAATTACTAAAATCAAGAAAAACACCCAAAACCGACCGTCAGAACGGTAAAGATCATACGAAGGAATCCACCACCAAACTCTTCTACTTGACTCCAGTAAACTACCCGATCTACGACAGAAAGGGTAAGCACTCTTCTCCTACAGGGGTTAATAGTTCTTCGGTGATGGCGCTAACTGGCCACACCGTCAAACCTCACCCTTACTATGAAAAAAGTGGTGACCGAAACCCTTCGGCACCACAACCCCACTTTATCACCACAACAAGCACAATTCAATCATTTATCTCATAGACATAGCAACATGCATTATCAAATGAAGCATTCTGTGACACCACGGAGTGTCGGATCCTTATTTATTGAGCACGATGAGGTCAAAAACATTATGAGATGTGGAATTAAGGTTAAAACCATAGGGAATGGAGGTTATTAGCGTTTCCGGGCTGTTTCTAGGAGTTTGGGCCTAGGGGAAAGGGTCGTGGGCCTTGGTGGCGAGGAGTTTGAGTCCTTTTGGGGGAAGGAGACCTGGTTGGAGGGAAACCCCAGCCCCTTGTGCGCCCCCCTGCTGTTTGTGCGCCCCACCCCCATACCCTAGCCGCCACAACTCCATCTCCACCTCCCTTGCTTGCGTGCGCCCCTCCCCATGGCTCCTCATTGCTCCCCATTGCTCCTCCAACCCTCCACGACCTCTCCACCTCCCTTGCTGCCCCTAGGGGAGTTCTCCACCTCGCCAACTCGAAGATCCATCCATTGGAGCGCTCCGCGATGAGGAGATCCAACGGGATTGGAGCGAGGAAGGAGATCGCGCGAACCGGGAGGAGATCTATTGGGTTTTCGTGCGTCGGGCGAAGGTATGGCCATGTGACTCCTTGGGGTTGGTCTAGGAACTGTTCTAAGAGTGATTATCAAGTTTTTAGATCAATTGGTGGTGCTGGAATTGAGTAGATTAGACGAAATCTAGAAGTTGCCACGTACTCTGTTTCGGGTAGCATGAGCAGTCGACCTACGGTTTAGTTTTTCACCAATTTAGATTCCGAATTTGGACGTCCGCCTGATGAAGAAGTTGTAGGTAATTTCAATACCTTTCAGTGGGTATAAAGAATGTGAAATTCCGATTAGCCGTTTGAAAGTTATGGCTGTTTTACCGAGCGTGTTAAAATCTGTGACGTGATTGGAACAGATCACGGTATTTTGTAGATTAAACCACTTTAGAGTCCGAATCAGTCTTTCCTTATACTTATAAAAAGTTAGGAAGTTTCCTAAGCTAGACGAGGATGTACTCATTTAATTGATTCGGAGTCCCAGAACTCAAGTTATGCCTTTTGGAAAGTTGTTGTCCCGACGGGACAGAACCTCTGTTTTTGGGTGTTGCGAGTAGTTGGCAATGTCGGGGTAGATGAGGGTTTGTGTAATGTTTTGTGGATATGATTGTGAGTGTGTGGTACCTATGTGCAGGTGGTGTGACCCCGGGAGTGCCTTCTATTTCCCACCAATCCGTTGCTCGTGGTTGAGGCAAGTGTATTGTAATGGATAGCGATTTTTAGGTTGCTTGTTGAGAATAGATGAAATTGACTATATGATATGATCACTTGCCATGCTTTAATGATTGCCAATGTTATGATGAGCATGTTTACTATGTTATGATGCCATGTGTTAATGTACAAGTTAATTATGTTGTTGGCATTTTTGCATACATGGCATGTTACATGGCCCGGGCGGTGAGAAAGTCATAACTAGTCCGGGGAAGGTTGGTGAGAAAGTTATGACTATTCCGGAGAGCCAATGAGTAAGTCCTACATCGTGATTCCATTCACCGCGGTGAACGGAAGCAAGGAGTAGGCACCCTCCATCTTCGGGATGGAAGGGGGGAGAGGGTGCACACCGACGGGTGTGTACTCAACCATACCGGTATGAGTTTCCAAGGAGACATGAGCATTGCATTGCATTGCATACATAATTATGATGATCATGTTATGTGTTCATGAATGAGATGATATTCATGATGTGAGATATTATTGCCATGTAATTGTTCTTGTTGTCCATTGCAATATGCTTGCTGAGTTTCGAACTCACGCTTGTGTTTTCTTGTTGTTTTAGGTACCATGAGACCGGCATGCAGGGAAGGGAAATAGCCACACTTCCGCACGTAGCTTCACTCATTTGATTCCACAAGTCATTCAATTAGTTTTTGATAATAAATTGCGTGCGATGATTATTGCTTTAAGGTTTAGCTTTACTAAATGAGAATCTTTTTGTTCCTTTGACCCTTGGAGACATTAAATGCTTGAAAGTAGACTTATATTGTCGTTAAGTCCTTAATTATTGCTATTTTAGCTGTCTCTCATATTGCTTTATATTGCTTTACTGTTTTGCTCCTTCAAATCATGTTAAAACAAAGGAGATGCTGCCGAAATTTCGGTGTTTAGCATTTGTGCCTTTGCTGAAATTTGTCTTCATTTATGGTATTTAGTTGATGTTTAGCCTATGTTTGGTAGCATTCGGGCATACTAGGTGCCGGGGTGTTACCGTTGGTATCAGAGCGGGCTGTAGGTCCTTGGAATGTGAATTTTTAGTGTCATGCTATAGGATACAACTAAAATGTGATGTGGAATAACTTACAAACATGGCTTAGGTTTTAACTAAATTTTTTTTTCATAGGATAGCAACATTAAAACTTGCAAAAGTGGTAACTAATCTAAAATTTGACACACATGGATGCACAGTAGGAAAGGGTATGGGTATCGTTTCTTTATGCTTAAACGTTGTATTTAAGCTTCGATGTTGAATGCTTCATTTGATAATGAAATAAATGATTGAATTGTGCTTGTTGTGGTGATAACGTGGGGTTGTGGTGCCGAAGGGTTTCGGTCACCACTTTTGTTAATAGTAAGGGTGTGGTTTGACGGTATGGCCGGATAAAGCCATCACCGAAGAACTATGAATCCCTTGTGGGAAAAGAGTGCTTACCTTTTCTATCGTAGATCGGGTAGTTGGCTGGAGACAAATAGAAGAGTTGATGGTGGTATCCTTCGGATGCTTTTCACCGTTTCGACGGTCGGTTTTGGTTGATCTTTTTTTTTAGTTGACTGAAATCAAAAGAAAAGTGTTTGGTATTGGATTTTCGCAGATTGTTCCGTAGGCGGTTTGTGGTTTTGTCTTCCTTGGTTGAAGACGAAGAAGAAGAGTTTTGAGTGGCGCGTTGTCGGGATCCGAATTT
Organism: Rhipidocladum racemiflorum; assembly: GCA_036346355.1. NCBI lineage: Eukaryota > Viridiplantae > Streptophyta > Magnoliopsida > Poales > Poaceae > Rhipidocladum > Rhipidocladum racemiflorum. Next base: position 22,489,198 of record CM070584.1, on the reverse strand, counting down.
GCAAATCCGGACCCTCTGTGTATTCAGCACTAGTCCAGGAACGCGCTAGTGCACACAGTCTTAACATCGGTAAATATCACAATCATACCACTCGATACTAATAAAGTACTTTAATTAAATAGTCAAACTGGTTGCTCGACCTTATGGTCAAGTTACAAATATCGCACGCAGGCTTAAACTTATTAAGAGAGAAATAATAGCAGCGAAAAAATAAGATAACTTCGTGGCGCCATCCAGTATACCACAGGCAACTGACTGGGCTCGCTCCCTAAGTAGACAGTTCCTCTGGAAGCTCCTCCTCCAAAGCTGGTGTAGATTCTTCTTGAACTGGTGTTGTATTGTGGCAAGGGTGAGTACTTTGGTACTCAGCAAGTTATGCACAGAATGCAACTAATATACTACATGCATGGCTTGGTACAAAGGAGTAGCTCAAGGTGTATTTGCAGCAAAACAGCATTTGACAAGTAGCATAAGTAGATTCGAAAGCAGTAGAAACAAGCATAACATAAATAACCTTCCCAAGAGTTTAATCAACATCCTTCCCATTCCTAAACCACATTTCCATCAACATCATTATTTAACCAAACCCAACCTTTCAAGTCCAAGTTATTTTCAAGAAAGTCTAACCCTTGACTGTAATTCCCGAGCGATGTCCAATACCGCGGACACGGCTATTCGAATAGATTTTACACTCTGCAGAGTTTATGCACTTTACCCACAAGATACAGTCAAACACCACAAAGGCGAGTTCCCGTAACAAAGTGTAACACCCCAATTTTTGCTTTTCATGAAATTAAATATTATTTTGCACATTTGTGAATTTTTGGAATTTTCTGGAATTTATTTGGATTTATTTGGATTTAATTTGAATTTATTCCATATTGAAATAATTAAAGAAATTAAATATTCAAATAAAGTTTTGTTGGAAATATTTTATTTGAGTCCCAAATGCCCTAAAATATTTTCCAGAATTTTTCTGGAATTTTTCTGAGTATTTTACTATTTTTCTTGAATTAAATGAATTACTGAAAATTATTTTAATTATTAAATCACTGGAAAAATCGAGTCGGGTCAAGTACTGTACATTCGACCCGACCCGAGTCCGAGTCAGACTCGAGTCCGACCCGAGCCACGTGACTTGATCGAACCGCGTCCAAACCCTAACCGTTGTGGACCGTCGGATCAAGATCCAACGGCCGAGATTTCCGTATCGCCGACCGGATCCGATCTCGCGCTGGCGGGTCGCCGATCGTGATAATGCGTGGGCGGCTGTCGTCGTTCGTCCGCCCGAGTCCGGGACGGACTCCTCCGCCAGCAGAGCCGCTGGCCCCGCTAGGGTTCCGATTCTAGCACGCATCCCGGGGGTATTTAAGGCGTGGGACATCTCCCGAGGTTGCCCATTGCCGCGCGCACCTTCCGCCCCTAGTCTTCGAGCTTGAGCCGCCGCCAGCTAGCCGCAATCGCTCGCCGTAGTTAGATCTTACCTCCGCCCACGGTTTTGCCGCGCCCGCCGTCATCCGCCGCCCTCGCGCCCGTTAAGCCCGGATCCGAGACCCCAGGTCAAGCGCGTCGGTGAGGACATCTCACTTCGCCGGAGGACCCTCGGAGCGCCGTTCCACGCGTCATCGTCCCCGACTCCGGCAGCCCGAGCCCCGCCGCGACGCCATCATCGCGCGAAGCTTCTCGACCGTCCGATTCTGATCCAACCGCTGCGGTGAGTTCACGTGCTTCCAAACCCGATTAGATCTGGACCGTTGGATCAAGATCCAACGGCCCACGATCACCACGTGCCGTAGCAGCGTTAACGTAGGGTTAGATCTGGACCGTCCGATCTAGATCGAATGGCCCATGATCACCGTGTAGATTATAACGGAGTTAACCTAGGGTAGATCTAGACCGTTGGATCTAGATCCAACGGCCGTGATCATGCCACGTAGCCGCCGCCGCGCCGTGCGTTGAGTCACTGACAGGCCGGGCCCGCGTGCCAGCGGCCGAGCCTGGGCGTGACTGCGCGTCACTGACATGCGGGGCCCGCATGTCAGTGTCTCACCCGAGTCGCACCGCCGTGCGTGACCCACCGACGGTGGGACCCGTGTGTCGGCGACCGTCTGCAGGTTATGCACTTTACCCACAAGATACTGATCAAACACCACAAAGGCGAGTTCAGTAACAAAGTCTTTCGGAAACTTTTAACGACACAAGTGGTCCTCTCCGGTGTTGCACACTAACCCTTCCCTTAGCAAAGGCGAAGTTTAGGTCAATCCACCGTTAGATGGGTACTGGCGCGACCCGATGCACGCTCCCGTACAACATACACAAAGGGTGTAGTTGACACCCAGAGGTCCCACAGGTACGTTATTAGCAACTTAGTCAACTAGGTCCGTCCCATTACAGACATGTGGTTGCACGTTTGACCCAGTTCAAAGCCTTGCAAGGTTAAGTCCTTAGGGTGACCAGGGCAAGACTGCCCGAAGAACCAAACCAACATTCCCGGTGCCACAACTGGCCCACCTGATCATTCTTGCCACATGCCTCGGTCAAAAGCTATTTATCAAACCCCAGTTGATTACCATGCACCACGTGCCATCAACATCACAACACATGATACCTTTCCAAAACAGGTTCAATATATCATTAAGTCAATATTAACATTTGATTGTCCGAAATCATGTCATGAGCACGTAGCAGGTCTAAGCAATACACTACAACGGTCTAAATTCACATGTTGGTAATTTAATAATGTCCAACTAGTAAACCACAACTAGGGTGACAAGGGTCATGGCACATATATATAATTAACCAAGGTGTCATACAGCAATTTGGCATTTATCTAATTTCCCATATTTAAATAAAGTATTTTCTAATTGAACTAGCATGCAATAAATTAAATCAAATTAGGTTGATCAACATGGTCAAAGCACAACTTGCCTTCAAAAAGTACTTGTTCTTGGTCCGGAGCTGGCCCCTGGGTCAACACTTCTCCTTCGAATCCTTCCGGCACTTCAACGTCTACTCATAAAGCGTGCAAATAGCAATACACAAATAAACAATAGGCAAAAAGTGTCCAAACATCCAAATAAAATCCATAAACAGAGAGAACATAATTTTATGAATTTTTAGGAACTGGAATCGCTCGAATCGGAGTTAAAACACAAAAGTTATGATTATTTAAAGTTTAAAAGTTCGTCAGGATAAGAAATGACATCTCGACTTATTCCCTTCTCTCTTTTCTTGTCTCTTGCTGAATTTTTCCTTACCTTGTCACGATTTAAAAATTTCGAGTTCTTACGTGAGCACTCTTGTGACAGATGGAGGGAGAGTTCAACTACGTCGATCTAGAGGTTGGACACGCCGCGGAACTTTGGCGTATGCTACAGACTCTCGGAGATTTTGAGAAGCCGCAATACCATGTGGACGTGATCAGACAAGCAGGATTGATCAAGGCTTGTGACGTGAAGATTGTGGTACTTGCTAGGAAGAAGGGCCCAGGCAATCGCCCAATACACTGCACTACCAGGAGGTCTACAATGCAGATAGGTATCCAAGAGGCGTCACGACGAGCAATGCGGCACATTACCCGTATCTACGCCAGAGAATTGGAGAGCATGGTGTTCCGTTATCATCCGCGCAGCAATAACCTTCTTGACCCAAAGGCGATTCAGGATGAGAATGCCATGGTTACACAGTTGGCACGACTTGTTGTCGCCCAGGAGGATGTACTCGATGATACAAGCAAGGAGCTACAGAAGGCCCACAAAGAAATCACGGCAGAGAAGAACAGATGGTGGGAAGCTCAAGAGTATGTGTCTCACCTTCTGCAAATGATTGGAGAGTTAGAGACGGCATTGTACGCACCAGAGCCGGGGCCAGTACTCGAGCTGCACGAGCCAGACCCGGAGGAGCCGGAGCTTGAGGAGGACACTGCTTCTTCGACTACCACAGATGACACAGTTGCTGGACATGGCGATCGTTTCGCGCCTATGCCGCAGCATCCGTACCCAGGCCATGGAGTTTTTCTCGATGAGTAAGCGTAGGTTCTATAGTGAGACTCCTTCGCCAAGTCGCGTCATAGAATAAAGAGTCACCCTTTAGGCATTAGACTCCAGTGTTAGTTCGATTTGGATTTTCATTGCTTGCTGAGTGTGCAGTATGTGTTGCAAGGCCCCTAGGCATTGTAAGCAACCATACCAAGTTACTATTGATTAAAATAATAAAGTTGGACTTTAAGTTACACCTTTCACCCCGCATAAGTTCCATATTACTTGTCTATTCTTGTTTCCCTCTCATCTCTAAAACCTAGAGCAAACCACAGATGGTGAACACTCGTGGAAACCTTGGAGGCAATGGAAGTGGTTGTCGCCCAGCAGAAAACCCCAATGATGGAGCACCAGCACCGCCAGTTGATATGCAGAATTTTGGAGCTTTTCTTGCTGCTCAGACTCAGTTGATGCATGCCATGATGCAACAGATGCAGCACGTCACTGCTCAGGCCACCGCTAATCAGGTCAATCAGGGACAACGCCAGAATACAAGACTGTCAGAGTTCATGAGGACTCATCCACCCACTTTCTCTGGGAATGCCAATCCGTTGGAGGCCGATGATTGGTTAAGGTCAATTGAGAGGAAGCTACACATCGCTCAATGCATGGGAAATGAGAAGGTACTCTACGCTTCTCATCAGTTGGAAGGAACAGCCGCAGAATGGTGGGAGAACTTCTGTGCCACGCAAGAGAACCCTCAAGACATCACTTGGGAGGAGTTGACAGCTGCGTTTCGTTAGTATCACGTGCCTGAAGTAATCATGGATCTCAAGAAGGAGGAGTTTAGAGCACTGAAGCAAGGTAATCAGCCAGTGGCTGAATACCTGAACAAGTTCACACAGCTTGCACGCTACGCACCTGAGGATGTAGCGACAGATAAAGCCAGACAGTCTCTCTTCATGAAGGGACTTAACTCAGGACTACAGGTGGGACTGATCACCCACACCTTTCTAGATTTCCAGGAGCTGGTGAATAAGGCGCTTATTCTTGAGGACAAGCGCAAGGAACTGGATGAGAACAGGAAGCGCAGGATGCAGCATCAGGGATCGCGTCAGGGAGCACAGCAACATTTGAGAGTTGCGCCAAATCAGTTTTTCAGATTCCAGCCGCAGAATGCAACCAGGACACCGTAACCAACACCAAGACCCGTCAATCAGAACTATCAGACCCCAGCCCCAGCCAGAAATGTCGCTTCAGGCAGTCAACAAGGAACAGTGAGACGCTGCTACAATTGCAACGAGCCAGGGCACTTTGCCAACAGTTGTCCAAAGAAGACAGTAGGAGTGACCCCAGTTCGCTTCAATCTGGGATCCACACCAGCTAGGACGCCCGATCAGGAAGCAGCACCCCAGACCGTGGTGAGAGGCCGAGTCAACCATGTCACCGCAGATGCACTTCAGAATGCCACGGATGTCGTACTGGGTAAGTTACTTGTCAACTCAGTACCTGCAACAGTTTTGTTTGATTCCGGAGCTTCGCATTCGTTTGTTTCACAAGGCTTTGCTACTAAAAATGATTTGGAGATTGCAAGACTTAAATGCATGCTTTTAGTTCAAACCCCTGGTTCCGAACTCCGAACGAAAGTAGGATGTTCTGGGGTGAGAATACTAATAGATGGGATAGAGTTCCTAGCGAACCTTATTATTTTGGAGACCCAGACCTTGGATGTCCTTTTGGGAATGGATTGGTTATCCAAGCACAAGGCCGTATTGGATTGTGGACGGAGGACTATCTTAGTTGAGAGCCCGTGTGGAAAGAAAGTGGAATTCCAAGCTACCGCCGTTAGAGATGGACAGTTGATGGTTAACAGCACCAAGGCAATCAGCATAGAAGATGTCTCAGTAGTGAATGAGTACCGAGATGTTTTTCCTGAAGATCTACAGTATGCCGACAGGGACATAGAGTTTGTGATAGAGCTTGTACAGTACACAGTAGATAGCAAAGAGACCTTACCGGATGTCCACCGAAGAATTGGTAGAGATGAAGAAGCAACTCGAAGAGCTAATGGAGAAAGGATTTATCAGGCCAGGAGTTAAATGCGCCGTGGGGAGCGCCAGTTTTGTTTGTCAAGAAGAAGGACGGAAGTTTCAGGATGTGCATTGACTACCGTGCACTCAATGAAGTCACCGTGAAGAATAAGTACCCGCTACCCAGGATCGATGATCTGTTTGATCAGCTGAGAGGAGCCGGAGTTTTCTCCAAGATTGACCTAAGATCGGGATACCATCAGTTGAAGATCCGATCAGAGGATATTCCGAAGACCGCATTCTCGTCAAGATATGGACATTACGAGTTTACAGTTATGTCCTTTGGTCTGACGAATGCGCCAGCATATTTCATGAATATGATGAATAAGGTGTTCATGGAGTATTTGGACAAGTTTATTGTTGTGTTCATAGATGATATTCTAATCTACTCCAAGACAGAGGATGAACATGCAGAGCACTTGAAGCGAGTTTTGGAAAAGCTGAGGGAACAACAGCTCTTCGCCAAATTCAGTAAATGCGATTTTTGGAGGGACAAGGTGGAGTTCCTCGGACATGTAATGACTGCAGAAGGAGTCGCCGTAGATCCAAGCAAGGTAGAAGCTGTGTTACATTGGGAGCAGCCGAAGACTGTGACCCAGATCCGGAGTTTCCTTGGAATGGAAGGTTACTACCGCCGTTTCATTGAAGGCTTTTCGACAATTGCGAAACCTCTCACGCAATTGCTGAAAAAGGAGAAGAAGTTTGCATGGACGCCAGAGTGCGAGAAAGGTTTTCAAGAACTGAAGAAGCGATTGACATCAGCACCGGTGTTAGTTTTACCGGATGTTAATCAGAGCTTTGATATTGATTGTGATGCATCGCGTCAAGGACTTGGATGTGTGCTGTTGCAAAATGGAAAGGTCGCCGCTTATGCATCAAGACAGTTAAGGCCACATGAGGAGAATTATCCGACGCATGACCTAGAGCTAGCTGCCGTAGTGCATGCTTTGAAATTATGATGTCACTATTTGATTGGAAACAGATGTGAAGTATACACGGACCATAAGAGTCTTAAGTACATCTTCACCCAATCAGACTTAAACATGAGGCAAAGGAGGTGGTTAGAGTTGATCAAGGACTATAATGTTGGAATCCATTACCATCCAGGAAAGGCTAACGTAGTTGCCGATGCTCTGAGTCGGAAAAGCCATACCATGAGTATGTTGCTAGCCACAAGTCAGGATGAGCTATGTGAGGATTTCCAGAGAATGCAGATTGAAGTCGTACCAAAAGGATTCATGGCCGCATTGGAAGTGAAGCCTACCCTAGAAGATCAAATCCGAGAAGGACAGAAGGATGATGACAAGATCCGCAGGATTAAGTCCATCATGGATGAAGGCAAGGCAGAGGACTTCAAGTTGGATGAGCAAGGCACGTTATGGATGAAGGATCGCATTTGTGTGCCGAACAAAAAGGAGCTGAAGCAGTTGATCCTAGAAGAAGCCCATGACTTCAAGTATTCAATTCACCCAGGAAGTGCCAAGATGTATCAGGATTTGAAGGAGAGATTCTGGTGGCCGAGCATGAAGCGTGAAGTTGCCGAGCATGTTGCATTGTGCGACGTATGCCAGAGAGTCAAGGCAATGCATCGAGAGACCCGGCGAGATTGTTGCGGCTGAAAATACCTGAGTAGAAGTGGGAGGAAATCGGAATGGATTTCATTACCGGTTTGCCTAAGACTCAAGGAGGTTATGACTCCATATGGGTTATAGTGGATCGCTTGACCAAAGTAGCCCATTTTATCCCCGTGAAGACCACTTACTCGGGGGATAAGTTAGCAGAGTTGTATATGATCAGGATCGTCTGTTTTGCACGGAGTGCCAAAGAGGATTGTATCGGACAGAGGTACCCAATTTACCTCAAGGTTTTGGAATAAGTTGCATGAAGCCATGGGAACTTCGTTTGAACTTGATCTGACCTATCATCCACAGACGGATGGAGCCAGGCCGAAAGAGTCAATCAGATTACGGAGGATATGTTAAGAGCGTGTGCATTGGCTTATGCCACCTCTTGGGATAAGAGTTTGCCGTATGCCGAGTTCGATTACAATAATAGTTACCAGGCTAGTTTACGATGTCACCTTTTGAGGCCTTTGTATGAGTCGACCCTACCGGACGCCATTGAATCGAATGAGACCGTGGCGCCGTGTCTTCGGCCTGATATTCTTCAAGAAGGTGAAGAAGCGGTGCCATGATTAAGGAAAGGTTGAAGATAGCCCAATCACCACGTAAGAGTTATCTTGACAATCGTCGCCGGGATTTGAGTTTTGAACCGTAAGACTTTGTATACCTCGAGTTACGCCTCGAGGGAGTTAAGTGGTTCCATACCAAAGGGAAACTCGCACCCCGTTATGTTGGACCATTTAAGATTTTGAGCCGCAGAGGCGAAGTTGCTTACCAGCTGGAGTTGCCGCGGTCGTTGGCAGGAGTACATGACGTGTTCCACGTGTCCCAGCTGAAGAAGTGTCTTCGAGTGCCAGATGAGCAAACGCTCTTGAAGTCAATTGAGTTGCAAGAGGATCTGACTTACAAGGAGCATCCCGTGAAGATTTTGGACACTATGGACCGGGAGACTATAAATAAGTCAACCCGCTTCTGTAGAGTTCAGTGGAGCAACCATGAAGAAAGCGAAGCGACTTGGGAACGCGAAGAGGATTTGAGGAAAGAGTTTCCGAACCTATTCCTTAGTTAGCATTAAATCTCGGGGACGAGATTCTATTAAAGGGGAGGTTTGTAACACCCCAATTTTTGCTTTTCATGAAATTAAATATTATTTTGCACATTTGTGAATTTTTGGAATTTTCTGGAATTTATTTGGATTTATTTGGATTTAATTTGAATTTATTCCATATTGAAATAATTAAAGAAATTAAATTTTCAAATAAAGTTTTGTTGGAAATATTTTATTTGAGTCCCAAATGCCCTAAAATATTTTCCAGAATTTTTCTGGAATTTTTCTGAGTATTTTACTATTTTTCTTGAATTAAATGAATTACTGGAAATTATTTTAATTATTAAATCGCTGGAAAAATCGAGTCGGGTCAAGTACTGTTCATCCGACCGGACCCGAGTCCGAGTCAGACTCGAGTCCGACCCGAGCCACGTGACTTGATCGAACCGCGTCCAAACCCTAACCGTTGTGGACCGTCGGATCAAGATCCAACGGTCAGGATTTCCCCGTACCGCTTCGACCTGATCCGATCTCGCGCGCGAATCGTGGCCGCTGATCGTGCCACGTGGATGGCTGTCCGTCGTCGTCCCCGTCCGAGTCCGGGACGGACTCCTCCGCCGCGTAGCCGCCGCGTCCCCGCTAGGGTTCCGATTCTAGCACGCATCCCGGGGGTATTTAAGGCGTGGGACATCTCCCGAGGTTGCCCGTTGCCGCGTGCAACTTCCGCCCCTAGTCTTCGAGCTTGAGCCGCCGCCAGCTAGCCGCAATCGCTCGCCGTAGTTAGATCTTACCTCCGCCACGGTTTTTGCCGCGCCCCGCCGTCATCCGTCGCCCTCCGCCGCCGTTAAGCCCGGATCCGAGACCCCCAGGTCAAGCCGCGTCGGTGAGGACATCTCACTTCGCCGGAGGACCCTCGGAGCGCCGTTCCACGCGTCATCGTCCCCGACTCCGGCAGCCCGAGCCCCGCCGCGACGCCATCATCGCGCGAAGCTTCTCGACCGTCCGATTCTGATCCAACCGCTGCGGTGAGTTCACGTGCTTCCAAACCCGATTAGATCTGGACCGTTGGATCAAGATCCAACGGCCCACGATCACCACGTGTCGTAGCAGCGTTAACGTAGGGTTAGATCTGGACCGTCCGATCTAGATCGAACGGCCCATGATCACCGTGTAGATTATAACGGAGTTAACCTAGGGTAGATCTAGACCGTTGGATCTAGATCCAACGGCCGTGATCATGCCACGTAGCCGCCGCCGCGCCGTGCGTTGAGTCACTGACAGGCCAGGCCCGCGTGCCAGCGGCTGAGCCTGGGCGTGACTGCGTGTCACTGACATGCGGGGCCCGCATGTCAGTGTATCGCCCGAGAGTCGCACCGTGCACGTGACCCATTGACGGGTGGGACCCGCGTGTCAGCGACCCGAGCCGTGGACCGGGTCCACGGTGGACCGAGCCGCACCGTGCGCCGAGTCCGTGAGCCGGCTGACGTCAGCCGACCAATCAGGAGCCGACGCGTGTCACCCATGACGCAATAAATATTTTCCGAAAAAGAAAATAATTTAATAATTCGGTTTAATAATAGATTCAAATTTCAAAACTTCAAACGCTTATAACTTTTGCGTTTCAACTCCGATTTGAACGATTCAAATTTCTAAAAATTCATAAAATTCAGATCTACTCAAATATGAATTTTATTTAATTTTTGGACTAAAGTTTTTCTCTGTAATATTATTTAATTGATTATTTAAACTTTAAATATTCATAACTTTTGTGTTTTAACTCCGATTCGAGCGATTCCAGTTCCTAAAAATTCATAAAATTATGTTCTCTCTGTTTATGGATTTTATTTGGATGTTTGGACACTTTTTGCCTATTGTTTATTTGTGTATTGCTATTTGCACGCTTTACGAGTAGACGTTGAAGTGCCGGAAGGATTCGAAGGAGAAGTGTTGACCCAGGGGCCAGCTCCGGACCAAGAACAAGTACTTTTTGAAGGCAAGTTATGCTTTGACCATGTTGAACCCATTTTTGAAATTAGTTTGATTTAAATTATTGCATGCTAGTTTAAGTAACAAATGCTTTAATTACTTTTGGGGAATTAGATAAACGCCAAATTGCCTTATGACACCTTGGTTAAATAATTGTATGCCATGACCCCTTGTCACCCTAGTTGTGGATTACATAGTTGGACATTATTAACTTGCCAACATGGCAATTTAGACCGTTGTAGTATATTGCTTAGACCTGCTACGTGCTCATGACATGATTTCGGACAATCAAATGTTAATATTGACTTAATGATATATTGAACCTGTTTTGGAAAGGTATCATGTGTTGTGATGTTGATGGCACGTGGTGCATGGTAATCAACTGGGGTTTGATAAATAGCTTTTGACCGAGGCATGTGGCAAGAATGATCAGGTGGGCCAGTTGTGGCACCGGGAATGTTGGTTTGGTTCTTCGGGTAGTCTTGCCCTGGTCACCCTAAGGACTTAACCTTGCAAGGCTTTGAACTGGGTCAAACGTGCAACCACATGTCTGTAATGGGACGGACCTAGTTGACTAAGTTGCTAATAACGTACCTGTGGGACCTCTGGGTGTCAACTACACCCTTTGTGTATGTTGTACGGGGGAGCGTATCGGGGCTGCGGCCAGGTACCCATCTAACGGTGGATTGACCTAAACTTCGCCTTTGCTAAGGGAAGGGTTAGTGTGCAACACCGGAGAGGACCACTTGTATTGTTAGAAGTTTCCGAAAGACTTTGTTACACTCTGCAGAGGTTATGCACTTTACCCACAAGATACAATCAAACACCACAAAGGCGAGTTCCCGTAACAAAATCTTTCGGAAACTTTTAACAGCACAAGTGGTCCTCTCCGGTGTTGCACACTAACCCTTCCCTTAGCAAAGGCGAAGTTTAGGTCAATCCACCGTTAGATGGGTACCTGGCCGCAGCCCCGGTACGCTCCCCCGTACAACATACACAAAGGGTGTAGTTGACACCCAGAGGTCCCACAGGTACGTTATTAGCAACTTAGTCAACTAGGTCCGTCCCATTACAGACATGTGGTTGCACGTTTGACCCAGTTCAAAGGCTTGCAAGGTTAAGTCCTTAGGGTGACCAGGGCAAGAATACCCGAAGAACCAAAACAACATTCCCAGTGCCACAACTGGCCCACCTGATCATTCTTGCCACATGCCCCGGTCAAAAGCTATTTATCAAACCCCAGTTGATTACCATGCACCACGTGCCATCAACATCACAACACATGATATCTTTCCAAAACAGGTTCAATATATCATTAAGTCAATATTAACATTTGATTGTCCGAAATCATGTCATGAGCACGTAGCAGGTCTAAGCAATACACTACAACGGTCTAAATTCCCATGTTGGTAATTTAATAATGTCCAACTAGTAAACCACAACTAGGGTGACAAGGGTCATGGCACATATATATAATTAACCAAGGTGTCATACAGCAATTTGGCATTTATCTAATTTCCCATATTTAAATAAAGTATTTTCTAATTGAACTAGCATGCAATAAATTAAATCAAATTAGGTTTCAAAATAGGATCAACATGGTCAAAGCACAACTTGCCTTCAAAAAGTACTTGTTCTTGGTCCGGAGCTGGCCCCTGGGTCAACACTTCTCCTTCGAATCCTTCCGGCACTTCAACGTCTACTCATAAAGCGTGCAAATAGCAATACACAAATAAACAATAGGCAAAAATTGTCCAAACATCCAAATAAAATCCATAAACAGAGAGAACATAATTTTATGAATTTTTAGGAACTGGAATCGCTCGAATCGGAGTTAAAACACAAAAGTTATGATTATTTAAAGTTTAAATAATCAATTAAATAATATTACGGAGAAAAACTTTTGTCCAAAAATTAAATAAAATTCATATTTGAGTATATCTGAATTTTATGAATTTTTAGAAATTTGAATCGTTCAAATCGGAGTTGAAACGCAAAAGTTATAAGCGTTTGAAGTTTTGAAATTCAAATCAATTATTAAACCGAATTACTAAATCATTTTATTTTTTGGAAAATATTTATTGCGTCATAGGTGACACGCGTCGGCTCCTGATTGGTTGGCTGACGTCAGCCGGTCCATGGGCTCAGTCCACGCTTCGGCTCGGGTTCCCCGTGGACCTGGTCCACGGCTCACGTGAGACTGACAGGTGGGACCCTACGGTGACGTTATTGCTGACGTCAGCGGGGACTCACTGCGCCGACAGCAGTGGGACCCATCAGGCGTCATGGGTGACGTCATCGCACGGTGGCGGTGGCGTGCGGGCGCGTCTTGGCCGACATCACGGTGCGGTTGTGGCTGAGCCGCTGACATGCGGGCCGGCGTGTCGGCGACACGACGCGTTAGCATGGCCCGGACGCGGCGGTCAGCCTTCCTGGACGTGTGGCACGATCTCGGCCATTGATTTGAAAATCAACGGCCCAGATCAGATGTTGCTTCCACGCGTTTGGGTTAACGCGTTTGATCTGGACCGTTGGATCTAGATCCAACGGTCGAGATCGGATCTGGAGTTTTGGATCGAAATCTCACCGGCGGGCGACGTGGCGCAATCTAGACCGTGAGATCTTGATCGGACGGCTGAGAAGCTTCGAGGCCTGGTGATGGCGCATCTGTGGCGCCGGGCAGTCGAGCCGGGACGGCGACCAACGGCGCGGCGCTGCGGGGCTTCTCCGGCGAGGTGAGTTCTCCCTTCGGGTGTGTCTCGTCGCGGGGAACTCGGATCTGGGGCTAACGGTGGCGGAGAACGGCGGACAGCGGCGGAATTCGACAAAAACTATGGCGGAACTCCTAAGCAACTACGGCGAGCGATTGCGGCTGAGCGGTGGCGGCTAGGGCTCGACGGGCTAGGGTTTTGGGTGCGCACAGCAAAGGGCAACCTCGGGCGATGTGCCACGCATTAAATAGCCCCGGGATGCGCGCACAAATCGGAACCCTAACGGAACACGGCGGCGGACGCGGCGGCGCAATCCGTATCGGACTCGGCGGAGACGAAGCAATCTCGATCGTCCACGTGTTCCATCCAACGGCTGGGATTCATCCGACGCGGGCGGGTCCGATCCGGCCTGGGCTCGGGTGACGTGGTCCAACGCGGACCGTTGGATTTTGATCCGACGGTCACGCGGCTAGGGTCTCGCCGAGCGGGTTCGGCTTGACCGCATGGCGCGGGTCGGACTCGAGTCCGACTCGGGTTCGACTCGGTCGGATGAACAGTACTCGACCCGATTCGATTTTCCAGCGATTTAATATTCAAAATAATTTCCAGAAATTTATTTAATTCATTAAAAATAGCAAAACACTCAGAAAAATACCAGAAAAATTCTGGAAACTATTTTGGAACATTTTGGACTCAAATAAAATATCTCCAACAAAATTTTATTTGCAAAGTCAAATTCTTTAATTATTTCAAAATGGAATAAATTCAAATAAATTCCAAATAAATCCAAATAAATTCCAGAAAATTCCAAAAATTCACCAAAGTGCCAAATCACACATGAATTTAAGAAAAGCAAAATTTTGGGGTGTTACACGCGTCTGTTGGTCATAATTTTTGGCTTTGACACCGGTTTTGTTGGTTGCCTTGCAAAGAAAAGTATAGTTTTGGTTCTTGTGTGTGTCTTATTCTTAGTTTAAAAGAAGTTATTGAAGCATGTGCAAAAAGTTAAGTTGTGTCGATTTATGTTTTGTGCCTTTGTCCGCAAAGGTTTATTTGATCGCTTGGTTCCCTCCTGTGGGAGTCTTTGAGATTTAAAAGTGTTTTGGAGAATTTCTTTGCAAGACCAAGTTTGGTTTTGTCTCATTCCAATTTTGAGAGTCATGTTTCCTTATGAATTTGGGATGAGTTTTAAAACTAAAATGCTGCAAACAAAGTAAGTAGTCTTTTGACTGAAATCGTTTGTCCCTAGTAAGAATTGATGATTTAGCATGTTATGTAGTATGTAACAATGTGGTTTATGGAAATGATTTGTTCTTAAGTTAATTGGTGAGTTGAATTAGTTAAATGTAATATTTATGTTTAGCTTAAGATTAAATGAACTTCTAGTGTTGTAGATTACTCTATAACGAGAATGATTAAAGGTATTGTACATGCTTAGAATCGGTTGCTTTGCTTTAAAAGTGCTTATGATCCCCGATTATGTTTAAAGTTTTAAACCTGATGCATAGTTAAAACATTAAGATGATGTAAACTGCTGCTATTGTTAAAGAAACTTTGCAGGTTGTTTAAAGATGTTCTAATCTAACGGGTTAATAGAGAAATTTAATCGTGTTGGTGTCGGGACCCCGAATTTGCAAATCCGGACCCTCTGTGTATTCAGCACTAGTCCAGGAACGCGCTAGTGCACACAGTCTTAACATCGGTATATATCACAATCATACCATACGATACTATCAAAGTACTTTATTTAAATAATCAACGGGTTACTCGACCTTATGGCCAAGTTACAAATATATGCCTTGCAAGGCTTAAACTTATTAAAAGAGAAATAGCAGCAGCGGAAAATCAAATAAACTTGTGGCGCCATCCAAGATACCACGAGGCAACCGCTCGGCATCCCTAAGTAGGATCTTCGGGTCTTCTTGGAGTTCCTCCTCCAAAGTCGGGCGTAATCTCCTCTTCAAGCGATATTGTGTTGAGGCAAGGGTGAGTACTTGGTACTCAAGAAGTCATGCACGAATGCAAGCTAATATACTATATGCATGGCTTAGTACAAAGGAATAGCTCAGGTATATTTGCAAGAAATGTTGACTTTTTTGACAAGTAATATGAGTAGATTCGAAGCGGTAGGGGAATAAGTAAAGCATAAATAACTTTTCAAGAAGTTTAATAAACATTTTTCCCATCCTAAACCATATTTCCATCATCTTCCTTGTTAAAACCAACCCATCTTTTTCAAAACCAAGTTATTTTCAGAAAGTCTACCCCTTGTTTGTAATTCCGAGCATTGTCGATTACCGTGGACTCGGCTATTCAAATAGATTCTACACTCTGCAGAGGTTATGCACTTTACCCACAAGATACAACAAACACCACAAAGGCGAGTTCCGTAACAAAGCCTTTCGGAAGCCTCAAACAACATAGGTGGGTCCCTCTCCAGCACGTGCTCTACACCATCCCTTCCCTTAGCCAAGGCGAAGTATGGGACCAACACACGTTAGATGGGTACCTGGCCACGGCCACGACACGCCCCCCGCATAATCACACAAAAGGTGTAATCGACACCTCGAGGCTCCACAAGTGAGTCCTTAGCGACTTAGTCAACTAGGCCGTCCCATTCCAGCCATGTGGTTGCAAGTATGACCAGTTCAAAGGCTTGCAAGGTTAAGTCCTTAGAGTGACCAGAGCAAAACTACCCGAAAAACCAAATCATCACTCCCAATGCCATTGCCCACTGATTACTCTTGCCACATGCCGGCCGAAAATGTTTATCAAACCCCGCTTGATTACCATGCACCACGTCGTCAACATCACATGATACTTTTTCCAAAACAGGTTCAATATATCATTAAGTCCATATTAGCGTTTGATTGTCCAAAATCATGTCATGAGCACGCATGTCTAAGCGATACTACAACGATCTAAACCCATGTTGGCAATTTAGTAATGTCCAACTAGTAAACCACAACTAGGGTGACAAAGGTCATGGCACATACTTAAGTAATCAAGGTGTCATATAGCAAATTGGTATTTATCTAACCCCCATGTTTAAACAAAGTATCTTTCTAATTGAACTAGCATGCAATAGTTTAAATCAAAATAGATTTCGAAATAGGATCAATATGGTCAAAGCACAACTTGCCTTCAAAAAGTACTTGCTCTTGGTCTTGAGTTGGATCCTGAGTCAACACTTCTCCTTCGAATCCTTCCGGCACTTCAACGTCTACTCGTAAAGCGTGCAAATAGCAAATACACAAATAAACACTATGCAAAAAGATCCCAAAACTCCAAATAAAATCCATAAACAGAGAGAACATAATTTTCGGATTTTTAGAAAATGAATACAAATTTGGAGTTAAAACAAAAGTTATGATTATTTAAAGTTTAAATAATCATTTAAATAATTTTCAGAGAAAACTTTTAGTCTAAAAATTAAATAAAATTCATATTTAGGTAGATCTCAATTTTATACAAATTTAGAAATTTGAATCGCTCAAATCGAGTTAAACGCAAAAGTTATAAGCTGCGTTTGAAGTTTGAATCTAAATTTGAATCAATATTTCGAATTAATAAATCATTTTCTTTTGAAATTAATTATTGCGTCGGCATGGACACGCAAGGTGCCTCTGATTGGCCTGCTGGCGCCAGGTCCATGGATTCTTGGTCCACGCCGCTTGGTCTACCGTGGACTCCGGTCCACGACTCTACGCGGTCGCCGACATGTGGGCCCTCTCGGTGACGCGTCATCGGCCGACAATGGTCGTGGCCACGTCTTGTGGTGGGACCCATTGTGGCGTCATGGGTGACGCGTCAGGCGCTGAGGTCGCCAGCGACATGCGGCCTCCCTCGACACGCGGGCGCGTCGATCTGCCACACACGACGCTGCGTGATCGGGCGTTGACGGCGGTCCATCTTCCCCGGATACGTACGCAATCGGTAGTTGGTTTGAAAATCAGCAGCGCGGTTAGATCCAGGGTTAACACGTTGAAACTACTGGGTTGCTCGTGGGCCGTTCGATCTAGACGGGGCGGTCCAGATCTAACTCGATATTCGCGCTACGACGCGTGGCAATTGTGAACGTTGGATCTTGATCCAACGATCCGAATCTAATCGGGTTTGGAACACGTGAGTTACCTCAACCGTCCGATGCGGATCCGGTTCCGAGGCTCGCGGACGGCGATGGTTTCACTGTGGCGGCTGGCTTGGAGAGGCAGGACGGACGACGACGAGCCCGACGGGCGTTGGGGCGTGCTCCGGCGAGATGAAGCCTTCCTTCGGTGCGTCTCGCCGGGGACTCGGATGCCTCCTTCTCGGCGGAAGACGCACGGACGACGGCGAGAAGCCGCGCAAACCGCAGAGGGAAGAGACAACTCCGGTGAGCGTGCGCTCAACGCGGTGGCGACTCGGCGAGATGGCTGGGAACGGGTGCGCAGGATGAGGGCAACCTCGAGGGACGTCTCACGCTTTAAATAACCTCGGCGTCCCAGTGCCCTAGGCGAAACCTAGTTCGCTCTACGGCGCCAAGGCCGGCGAAGTCCGGCCTGACTCGGCGAAGATTTACGCAATCGTGGGCGCGTCCACGTGGCGCGATCAACGGCCACGACGCATCGGCGCGATCGGATCCGCCCGATTCGGCTCGAACTCAGGCGGATCTCAAGCTGGATCTTGATCCAACGGTTAGGATTGATTAGGTTTAGGAGTGGGTTGGCCGAGTCAACTGCTCGGTCGGGTTAGCCCGGACTCGAGTCGACTTCGGGGCCCGAATAGTAATCCGACCGGCCGGTCCTTTTCCAGTAATTAATATTTAAAATAATTCCGGTAATTCATTTAATTCATTAAAAATAGCAAATGACTCGTAAAATTCCAGAAAATTTCGAAAATATTTTGGATCATTTTGGACTCGAATAAAATATTTCAACAAAATTTTATTTGCAAATTAAATTCTTTAATTATTTCAAAATGGAATAAATTCAAATAAATTCCAAATAAACCCAAATAAATTCGAGAAAATTCCAAAATTCACCAAAGTGTCAAATCACACATGAATTTAAGAAAAGCAAAATTTTGGGATGTTACAAACCTCCCCTTAATAGAATCTCGTCCTAGATTCAGGCTCACTAAAGGAATAGGTTTGGAAACTCTTTCTTCAAATCCTCTTCGGCTCCTAAGTCGCTTCGCTTTCTTCATGGTTGCTCCATCGAACTCTACAAAAGCGGGTTGACTTGTTTCTAGTTTCTCGATCCATTGTGTCTAGAATCCTCACGGATGCTCCTTATAGGTCAAATCCTCTTACGCAACTCCATTGACTCTAAGCGGTATCTTGTTCCTCGTGAACTCGGAGACACTTCTTTAACTGCCAGGACACATGGAATACATCATGTACTCGCCAACGATCGGCAACTCCAAATGATAAGCAACTCGCTCTCATGCTCAAAATCTTAAATGGTCCAACATAACGGGTGCGAAGTTTCCCTTTGGCATGGAACCTCTTAACTCCCCCGAGAGGCGTAACTCTGAGGTAAACAAAATCTTGGTTCAAAACTCAAGTCTCGCGACGATTGTCGATAACTCTTTGTCGAGATTGGGCTATCTTCAACCTTTCCCTAATCATAGCGACCGCTCTTCACCTCTTGAAGAATATCAGGCCCAAAGACACTGGGCGCTGCCGGTCTCATTCCAATTCAATGGCGTCAGGCAGGGTCGACCATCTGATGCCTCAAAAGGTGACATCTCGTAAACTAACCTGATAACTATTGTTGTAATGCTTGAACTCGGCATGACGGCAAACTCTTATCCCAAGAGGTAGCATAAGCCAATGCACAAGCTCTTAGCATATCCTCCAGAATCTGGTTGACTCTTTCGATCTGTCCATCCGTGGATGATAAGCTGTATCTTGAAGTTCAAACGGGTTCCCATGGCTTCATGCAACTTATTCCAGGAACCTTGAGGTAAATTGGGTACCTCTCATCGATACAATCCTCTTTGGCACTCCAAACGAACAATCCTGATCATGTATACTCCTGCTAATTTATCTCCGAGTAAGTGGTCTTCACGGGATAAAATGGGCTACTTTAGTCAAGCGATCCACTATAACCCATATGGAGTCATAACCTCCTTGAGTCTTCGGCAAACCGGTAATGAAATCCATTCCGATTTCCTCCCACTTCCACTCGGGTATTTTCACGGTTGTAGCAACTCGCCGTCTCTACGATGCATTGCCTTGACTCTCTCGGCATACGTCGCACAATGCAACATGCTCAAGCAACTTCACGTTTCATACTCGCCACCGTAATCTCTCCTTCGTGATCAGTCGATACATCTTGGCGCTTCCAGGATGAATCGAGTACTTGGAGTCATGGGGCTTCTTCCGAATCAGTTGCTTTAACTCCTTTTTGTTAGGCACACAAATGCGATCCTTCATCCACAACGTGCCTTGCTCATCCATCTCTTGAAGTCCTCTGCCTTGCCTTCCTCCTTGATGGACTTAATCCTGCGGATCTTGTCATCATCCTTCCATCCTTCTCGAATCGATCCTCCAGGTCGGTTTTACTTCTAATGCGGCCAAGAATCCGCTTAGGTACAACCTCAATCTTCATTTTCTGAAACTCCTCACATAACTCATCCCGACTTATGGCTAGCAACATACTGGTATGGCTCTTCCGACTTCGAGCATCTGCAACTACGCTGGCCTTCCCGGATGGTAATGGATTCCAACATTGTAGTCCTTGATTAACTCTAGCCATCTCCTTTGCCTCATATTCAGATCCGATGGTGAATATGTACTTAAGGCTCTTATGATCCGTATACACTTCACATCTGTTTCCAATCGATAGTGGCGCCATATCTTCAAGGCATGCACTACGGCGCTAACTCTAGGTCATGTGTCGGATAATTTTCCTCATGGCCTCAATCGCCTTGATGCATAAGTTTACGACCTTTCCATTCTGCATGGCACATCCAAGTCCCTTGGCGCGATCGCGTCACAATAAATATCGGCTTTGAGCAACATCCGTAGAACTAACACCGGCGATGTCAATCGCTTCTTCACTTCAAATCCTTTCTCATTCTCATTACGCGTCCATGCAAACTTCTTTTCCTTCTTCAGCAATTGCGTAAGAGGTTTTGCAATTGTCGAAAAGCCTTCGATGAAACGGCGGTAGTATCCTGGCCATTCCAAGGAAACTCGAATCGGGTCACAGCTTTACCGCTCCCAATGTAACACGACTTCTACTTTGCTTGGATCTACTCGACTCCTTCCTCAGGTCATCACATGTCCAAGGAACTCCACTTTGTCCTTCCAAAAGTCACACTTGTTTAACTTGGCTGAAAAGTTGCTTTGTTCCTCGGCAATTTTTCCAAAACTCGCCTTAAGTGTTCTAGATGTTCATCCTCTGCCTTGAGTAGATTAGGATATCGTCTATGAACACGACGACAAACTTGTCCAAATATTCCATGAACACCTTATTCATCATATTCATGAAATAAGTGGCGCATTCGTAAATCAAAGGACATAATCAGAACTCGTAATGTCCATATCTTGGACGAGAATGCATCTTCGAGTATCTTCCTGATCGGATCTTCAATCGATGGTATCCCGATCTCGATCAATTTTGGAGAAAACTCCGGCTCCTCTTAATCTGATCAAACAAATCATCAATCCTGGTAGCGGATACTTATTCTTCACGGTGACTTCATTGAGTGCACGGTAGTCGATGCACATCCGAAACTCCGCCCTTCTTCTTGACAAACAAAACCGGTGCTCCCCACGGCGACTAACTTGGTCTCGATAAATCCTTTCTCCATTAACTCCTCTAGCTGTTTCTTCATTTCTACCAACTCCTCGGTAGACATCCGATAGGGTCTCTTTGCTATCGGTCTTTGTACCAGTACAAGCTCTATCACAAACTCTATGTCCCTGTCATCGCGGCATACCGTAGATCTTCTGAAAAACATCGGGTACTCATTTACTATCGACATCCTCTATGCTGATTGCCTTGGTACTGTTAACCATCAATCGTCCATCTCTAATCAGTGGCTTGAAATTCCACTTTCTTCCCACACGGGCTCTCAATCGAGATAGTCCTTCGTCCACAATCCAATACGGCCTTGTGCTTGGATAACCAATCCATTCCCAATATAACATCTAAGGTCCGGGTCTCCAAAATTATAAGGTTTGCTAGGAACTCTATTCCATCTATTAGTATTCTCACCCGAACATCCTACTTCCGTTCGAGTTCGAACCAGGGTTTGAACTAAAAGCATGCACTTAAGTCTTGCAATTCTCAAGTCATTTCTAGCAGCAAAGCCTTGCGAAACAAACGAATGCGAAGCTCGAGTCAAACAAAATCACAGTGTATCGAGTTAACAAGTAACTTACCCAAGACGACGTCAGTAGCATTCTCAGTGCATCTGCGGTGACATGGTTGACTCGGCCTCTCACCACGGCCTGGTGTGGCTCTGGTCGGCGCCCTAGCTGGGTGGTTCCTAGATTGAAGCGAATCGGGTCGCTTCGCTGCCTTCTTCGGACAATCATGGCAAAGTGTCCTGGCTCGTTGCGCTGTAAATCTCACCGTTTCTTGCCGACGCTCGTAGCGAAGCGGGGCTGGGTCCGTAGTTTTGATTGGCGGTCTTGGTGCCGGGATGGTGTCCTCGTTGCATTCTCGTGGTTGGAATCAAGAATTGATTTGGTGCAACTCTCAGCGCCGCTATGCTCCTCGACGTGATCCTTGTTGCATCCTCGCTTCCTGTTCTCATCCAGTTCCTTGCGCTTGTCCTCAAGAATAAGTGCCTTATTCACCAACTCTTGGAAATCCGGAAAGGTGTGGGTGATCAACCCTACTTGCAATCCCGAGTTAAGTCCTTCATAAAACGAGACTGCCTGGATTTATCTCGTCGCTACATCCTCAAAGCGAAGCGTGCTAGCCGTGTGAACTTGTTCGTAGTCGCCATGGCCGATTACCTTGCTTCGTGCTCAACTCCTCCTTCTTAAGGTCCATAATTCCTTCAGGCACGTGATACTCGGAATGCAACAGGAACTCTTCCCAAGTGATATCTTGGGGTTCTCTCGTGGGCACGAAGTTCTCCCACCATTCGGCTGTTCTTCCAACCGATGAGAAGCGTAAAGTACCTTCTCATTCCCTATGCATTGAGCTATATGTAGCTTCCTCTCGATTGATCTTAACCAATCATCGGCCTCCAATGGATTGGCATTTCCAGAGAAAGTGGGTGGGTGAGTCCTCATGAACTCTCGACACCTTGTATTCTGGCGTGGTCCCTGATTAACTTGATTAGCAGTGGCCTGAGCAGTGACGTGCTGCATTTGTTGCATCATAGCATGCATCAAACTGGGTCTGAGCAGCAAGAAATGCTCCAAAATTCTGCACATCCAGTGGCGGTGCCGGTGCTCCATCATTGGGGTTTTCCTGGCGAGATCCACTCCCATTGCTTCCAAAGTTTCCACGGTGTTCACCATCTGCCGATTTGCTCTAGGTTTAGAGATGAGAGGGAAACAAGAATAGACAAGTAATATGGAACTTATGCGGGGCAAAAGGGGTAACTTTAAGGTCCAACTTTATTATTAATAACTTGGTATGGTGCTTACAATGCCTAAGGGCCTTGCAACACATACTCACACTCAAAGAAACAAAGCAAATCCAAATCGAACTAACTCTCGAGTCTAACGCCTAAAGGGTGACTCTTTATTCTATGACTCGCCGAAGGAGTCTCACTATAGAACCTAAGCTCACTCATCGAGAAAACCTCCACGGCCTGGTACGGTCCGCGGCATAGGCGCCGAAACGATCGCCATGTCCAAAGCGACTATGTCATCTGTGGTAGTCGGCTGAAGCGATGTCCTCATCGAGATCTCGACTCCTCCGATCCGCTCGTAGCTCGAGTAATCGCTCGGGTCCGTCCGTACAAAGTCATCTCCAACTCGCCAATCCTTCGTAGAAGGTGTGCCACATACTCTTGAGCTTCCCGCCATCTCGCTCTTCTCTGCCGTGATCTCCTTGCGGGCCTTCTCAGAGCTCCTTGCTTGTATTATCTAGTACTTCTTCCTGGCGACGAATCGCGCCAATCGTAACGTGGCATTCTCATCCGAATCGCCTTCGGGTCAAGAAGGTTATCGCCGCGCGGATGATAACGGAACACCGTGCTTTCCAACTCTCTGGCGTGGATACCGTAATATGCCGCATTGCTCGTCGTGAAACTTCTTGGATACCCATCTGCATTGTAGATCTTCTAGCAAAGGCGTGTATCGGTGATTGCCTGGCCCCTCTTCCTGACAGTACCTCAATCCTCACGTCACAAGCCTTGATCAATCCGCTTGTCCGATCACTTCCACTTGGTATTGGGGCTTCTCAAAATCTCCGAGTCTCAGAGCATGTGCCAAAGTTCCGCGTGACTAACTCCTAGATCAACGTAGTTGAACTCTTCCTCCATCTCACAAGAGTGCTTTACGTAAGAACTCGAATTTTTAAATTGTGACAAGGTAAGGGAAAATTCCAGCAAGAGACAAGAAAAGAGAGAAGGGGATAAGTCGAGAGGTCATTTCTTATCTTGACAACTTTTTAGCTTTAGAAAATAGGTTTTATCCTCACTACGACCTATTCTAGCTAGGGTTGAGCCTACGGTCAACCCTGGCTCGATACCACCTGCTGCCGGGACCCCGAATTTGCAAATCCGACCCTTCGTGTATTCAAGACTAGTCCAGAACGCGCTAGTGCACACAGCCTTAACATCGGTATATATCACAATCATACCATACGATACTATCAAAGTACTTTATTTAAATAATCAAAGGGTTACTCGACCTTATGGCCAAGTTACAAATATATGCCTTGCAAGGCGAAACTTATTAAAAGAGAAATAGCAGCTGAAAATCAAATAAACTTCGTGGCGCCATCCAAGATACCACAGCAATCGACCGGGCTCGCATCCCTAAGTAGACGGGTCTTCTTGGAGTTCCTCCTCCAAAGCCGCGTAATCTCCTCTTCAACTGATATTGTGTTGAGGCAAGGGTGAGTACTTGGTACTCAAGAAGTCATGCACGTAATGCAAGCTAATATACTATATGCATGGCTTAGTACAAAGGAATAGCTCAGGTATATTTGCAGAAATGCTTTTGACAAGTAATATGAGTAGATTCGAAGCAAAGAGGAATAAGTAAAGCATAAATAACTTTTCAAGAAGTTTAATAAACATTTTTCCCATCCTAAACCATATTTCCATCATCTTCCTTGTTAAACCAACCCATCTTTTCAAAACCAAGTTATTTTCGTAAAGTCTACCCCTTGACTGTAATTCCCGAGCATTGTCCAAGATCAGGACTCGGCTATTCAAATAGATTCTACACTCTGCAGAGGTTATGCACTTTACCCACAAGATACAATAAACACCACAAAGGCGAGTTCCTCAGAATAAAGCCTTTCTAAGCCTCAAACAACACAGTGGTCCTCTCCAGACGTGCTCTACACCATCCCTTCCCTTAGCCAAGGCGAAGTATGGGACCAACACACCGTTAGATGGGTACCTGCCACACCACGATACGCCCCGCACAATCACACAAAAGGTGTAATCGACACCCGAGGCTCCACAAGTGAGTCCTTAGCGACTTAGTCAACTAGGGCCGTCCCATTCCACCATGTGGTTGCAAGTATGACCCAGTTCAAAGGCTTGCAAGGTTAAGTCCTTAGAGTGACCAGGCAAAACTACCTAAAACCAAATCATCACTCCCAATGCCACAATCGCCCACCTGATTACTCTTGCCACATGCCCTGGCCGAAATCGTTTATCAAACCCCGCTTGATTACCATGCACCACGTAAGTCAACATCACATGATACTTTTCCAAAACAGGTTCAATATATCATTAAGTCCATATTAGCGTTTGATTGTCCAAAATCATGTCATGAGCACGAGCGTGTCTAAGCAAAGATACTACAACGATCTAAACCCATGTTGGCAATTTAGTAATGTCCAACTAGTAAACCACAACTAGGGTGACAAAAGGTCATGGCACATACTTAAGTAATCAAAGTGTCATATAGCAAATTGGTATTTATCTAACCCCATGTTTAAACAAAGTATCTTTCTAATTGAACTAGCATGCAATAGTTTAAATCAAAATAGATTTCGAAATAGGATCAATATGGTCAAAGCACAACTTGCCTTCAAAAAGTACTTGCTCTTGGTCTTGAGTTGGATCCTGAGTCAACACTTCTCCTTCGAATCCTTCCCAGACTTCAACGCTTACTCAAAGCGTGCAAATAGCAAATACACAAATAAACACTATGCAAAAAGATCCCAAAACTCCAAATAAAATCCATAAATAGAGAGAACATAATTTTACTGGATTTTTAGAAACTGAATCGCCAAATTTGGAGTTAAAACGTTAAAAGTTATGATTATTTAAAGTTTAAATAATCATTTAAATAATTTTCCAGAGAAAACTTTAGTCTAAAAATTAAATAAAATTCATATTTAGGTAGATCTCAATTTTATACAAATTTAGAAATTTGAATCGCTCAAATCGGAGTTGAAACGCAAAGTTATAAGCGCTTGAAGTTTGAATCTAAATTTGAATCAATATTTCGAATTAATAAATCATTTTCTTTTCGAAATTAATTATTGCGTCGGCAAGATGGACACGTGGCAGCCTCTCGATTGGCCTCTGACGTCACCGGTCCATGGACTTGGTCCACGCCGCTTGGGTCTACTGTGGACTCGGCCCACGACTCTTACGTGTCGGCCGACATGTGGGCCCTCTCGTGACGTCATCGCCGACGTCGGGCTCACCACTGCGGCCGAGTGGGACCCATTGTGACGTCATGGGTGACGCGTCGGCGGGTCAGCATCGACATGCGGCCTTCGACACGCGGGCCCGCTGGCCACACGCACGCCGCTGCGGCGTTGACCGCGGCGGTCCATCTTCCCGACACGCGGCGCAATCTCACCGCTGGTTTGAAAATCAACGGCGCGGATTAGATCCAGGGTTAACACGCTGAAACTACTCGTTGCTCGTGGGCCGCTCGATCTAGATCGGACGGTCCGCATCTAATCTATATTCGCCCGCTACAAAGACGCGTGGCAATTGTGAACCGTTGGATCTTGATCCAACGATCCGAATCTAATCGGGTTTGGGAACACGTGAGCTCACCTCAACCGTCCGATCTGATCCGACGGTCCTCCGAGCTCGCGACGGCGATGGTTTACGCGCGCTGGCTTGACCGAGACGGGACGACGACGAGCCCGACGGGCGTTTGGGGCGTGCTTTCGGCGAGATGAAGCCTCCTTCGGGTGCGTCTCGTCGCGGACTCGGATCTGGGCTCCTTCTGCGGAAGACGACGGACGACGGCGAAACCGGCGCAAACCGCAGCGGCGGAAGAGACAACTCCGGTGAGCGATTGCGGCTCAACGGTGGCGGCTCCGGCGAGATGGCTCGAGGGAACGGTGCGCAAGGATGAGGGCAACCTCGGGACGCTCACGCTTTAAATAGCCTCGGCCCGTGCCCTAGACGGAAACCTAGTTCGCTACTGGCGGCGCGCGGCGCGGTCCGGCCGGACTCGGCGAAGACGACGAATCGTGGCCGCCCACGTGGCGCGATCAACGGCCACGATCGACGGGCGCGATCGGATCCGCCCGATTCTGCCGAACTGACGCAAGGATCTCGGCCGTTGGATCTTGATCCAACGGTTGGGATTGATTAGGTTTAGGAGTGGGTTCGGTCGAAGTCAACTGCTCGGCTCGGGTTCTGACTCGAGTCCGACTCGACCCGAGGAATAGTAACCACCCGGTCGGTCCTTTTCCAGCGAATTAATATTTAAAATAATTCCCAGAATTCATTTAATTCATTAAAAATAGCAAATGACTTTAAAATTCCAGAAAAATTCTGGAAAATATTTTGGATCATTTTGGACTCGAATAAAATATTTCCAACAAAATTTTATTTGCAAAATTAAATTCTTTAATTATTTCAAAATGGAATAAATTCAAATAAATTCCAAATAAACCCAAATAAATTCCAGAAAATTCCAAAAATTCACCAAAGTGTCAAATCACACATGAATTTAAGAAAAGCAAAATTTTGGGATGTTACAGTTGGCTAGTGGCTTTAACTTGGAAGTTGATTGAGTTGTTATTTTTTTGTTGTTGCAAACTACTAGTATATTTGGAAGTATGCAGTTGTGTCTCTATAATGCTAGTATTGATATCAATTGAGAAGACATAAGACTTATTGTTAATGATGTTGTTAAGGGCAGTGTTAATGCTAGTATTCAATCTATTTTAAATAGTTGGAGTATGTTGTGTGGTGGTAATTTTGTTATCACCTTTGTATGGGGTAGCTAAAAGTAATGTTGTTGGTTGATGATCATGCCCATTTGTTGTTATTGATGACTAAGTAGTGGTGGTAACTGTTTAGATTACTCATTGGAAAACCATGGTTAAATAGAGGAAAATTTTAACATGTTGCGATGGAATGAGCTTTGGATAATTAACATGATGAATGATTTTATCCTTAATGAAAGTATAACTTAGAGTCTCACTTGCGAATTATTTCCTGTGGAGATAATATTTACATGTTGAAGTCGTTGTTTAACTGAATGAGGTTCGGTTGTCGAGACGTGAACATATAGGTGGTATGTAATTTATAGGTTGATCATGCTGAAAGATTTGTTGAAGTACTATGTTACAAATTTAGAATAAGATGAATTATGATTTGGTGATCCGTGGGGATCATGTCAATGTAGTCTTGGTTGGGTGCCTTTGTGATAAGCATCTTAAACCTTAATTAAAAGTGTTGGGAATGGTAACTAGAGAAAGAAATTGTTATGTAAATTTTGTTAAATCCGGTTGGACTCTCTTGATGAGTAAATAGTGATTATTGAATGCTTAAATGGTAAGTATAGTGGAATACAAGTTATGGTGGGATTCATGCTGAGCTGGTGTTTAAAACCTTTTGAACTGGTGTGGTTGTTTGCCATTTTGCTTGAATGCCTTCGGTGAAGGTATTCCTTGTGTTGTGTTTCCGAGTTTCCCTAAAACCCGTAGCTATTGGTGCCAATCTTTGGTTTTGGCTATTTTGTTTAATTTGTGTTATGAGTATGGATTTACACCCAAAAGATTTTGAGTGGATCGCGCTTCTTCGCGTTCACCCTGAATTATCTTTGGAATAAATTTTAAACGGAAGCAGATGGACATAGCGGGTTGTGTTGGAAACTTTTGAGATTTAATTTGTAACTTTTTTTGACTGGAGTTGGATTTATTTGCATAATGTGTGTGATGTGTGTGAGTGCTTCAAAAAGGTGGATTTTATGAATGTTTTATAAAGTGACTTTGTTAGTGAGGTGTTCCCTTTTGGAAATGAGTTTCCCTCTCCTTGAGAAAATTTGTGACGGTTGTGGGACCAGAGGCTCGACTTGAAATTTTGATGTTCTTTTTCAAAATGTTGATTTTGGTTAAAACGTGATGTTTTGCAAGTTCAGTTTTCAATTGATGTGGGTTCTTTTACGACGTGGTGTTTTGCTGTTATCGGTGTTGCCATCATAGTTATATGATTTAGCGCAACCGTCAATGTTATGTGTGTTTCAAACCTGTGATACCGAGGAAGTAGTCGTTTGGTGAATGATTTCTCGGTATTGTTGCTACATGGTGAATGAATGGTGAAAAGGAAGCAGACATCGTTTATGTTTATTCAATCATAAAAGAGTCGATGAGCCAGGACGGTGAGAAAGTCATATATGGAGATATGACTAATCCGGAGTGCTCTTGAAGAGTGTGAATTTATGTCATGAAACGAGATTTCCCTTGCTTTCTAGTATGAAAAGAAACAATGAAGAATTTTTGGTATGTTGGCTGTGGTGTAGTGAATTTGCGTTTCCTTTGTGTCTTGGCATAGGAAATTAAAATGTGTGCTCTTTGGATGTTGTCAAATCCTTTCCAAAGTGGTTTTAGCGCTTTGGGGTTTGAGTTGTTGTAGGTGGACCATTTGGGGTTCATGGTTTATGGTTGAGTTCACCCAATGCAAACCTTCTTGGAGAATTGGGTCATTGACATGTTCCACGGTAGGGTTGATTAAACTATTAGTGGACCACTTGGTGGTTGCAAGTAATTGCTTTATCCTTTCGAAGTGTATTGGATCTTTTGTCGCCGATCTCTGAGCAAGTTGTGTCGACCGATGTGGATTGCTCGGTTGACAGTGTTTTTGCGAATTTTAAGGACCCTGGTTATAAAGTAGGTTTTTCCTTCAGTGGTAACGGTGGGTGTTGGCCTAGTTGTAAAAGATCAATCTTTTGCAAGGTTTTAACCTCGTTTGTTCCAGCAGTTGGTAGTCTTGGAGTGTTGTGTCCCGCTTGGTTCGCATCGTCTTGCTTACGACGAACCACAGTAGGGAGTTCGAGGAGTGAAAACACTTTTGCTCGCGAGAGCTGAAGGAGGATCAAGAGTCGGAGTTAGAGGTTGGTACCGTGTTTCTTCTGGAGAGTAACGTTCGTCTAAGGGATCGGGCACTCTAGTGCCAAGGAATGTATGAAATGGAGAGTATGAGACTGTTTCTTTTGTGGTATGTTTGAGGATTTATCCTATCGCTTGGGTCGTGCTGAGACCATGTGTGAGTGCTTTGTGTTTCAGTGTCGAGTAAAGTTCTTGCAAGAGGTTGATCGTGGGTTATCGTTAGAGCTGTTGGTCTTCGAACCTAGGCGTACTGTCATCGAGTCTCGATTAGTGTAAATTCCAGTGGTTTTATTTAGAGAAACGACCTGGCAGTTGAAGTCTCGCAGAGGCGAGCTTTACCCAAAGCTCTTTTCTTCAGGTTTGAACCGCCAAGATTAGATCTCTGTGTGTTGTTGGTTTGGCGTAGTGGCATGTCTTGGATTCGAGGTCGAATCCTGTTGAAGGGGGGTGAATGTGACACCACGGAGTGTTGGATCATTATTTATTGAGCACGATGAGGTCAAAAACATTATGAGATGTGGAATTAAGGTTAAAACCATAGGGTATGGAGGTTATTAGCGTTTCCGGGCCGTTTCCGGGAGTTTGCGCCTTTCCGGGGGAGTTTGGGCCTAGGGGAAAGGGTCGTGGGCCTTGGTGGGGAGGAGTTTGAGTCCTTTTGGGGGAAGGAGACCTGGTTGGAAGCCAACCCTAGCCCCTTGTGCGCCCCCCTGCTGTTTGTGCGCCCCACCCCCATTCCCTAGCCGCCACAACTCCATCTCCACCTCCCTTGCTTGCGTGCGCACCTCCCCATGGCTCCCCATTGCTCCCCATTGCTCCTCCACCCCTCCACCACCTCTTCACCTCCCTTGCTGCCCCTAGGGGAGTTCTCCACCTCGCCAACTCGAAGATCCTGTAACACCCCGACATTTAATATGCCCGAATGCTACCAAACATAAGCTAAACAACGTCTAAATACCACATTTAAACATAAATTCCAGCAAAGGTACATATGCTAAAAACCGATATCTCGGCAGCATCTCCTTTGCTTTTCCATGAGTTAACACAATAACACAATCATGGCAAGATATAACATGGCACACGACATCTATAACATCAACATAAATGGACATAACATCAAATTACGCCAAAAAAATACTACGCTCAACTACTTCATAAACTATAACGAAGCAAATAAGGAAACACTAGCATGCTAAATTAAACCATACATTAAGTTTAAGGCACAACTCTTAATATCATGTCTCCAAGTGATTAATTATGGACTATGATGGTGGCGCTACGTGTAGAAGTGTAGCTAGACCCCTTTTTCCCGCATGCCGATCTCAAAGTACCTAAAAACAACATAAAACACAAGCGTCAGTTCAAAACTCAGCAAGAATATTGTAATGGACAACAAGATCATTTACAACACAATAATAACTTACATCACATATAACATCTCATACTTGAGCACATAACAACATCATCATCATTAAATATGTATTGCAATGCAATGCAATGCAATGTTATGCTCATATCTCCTTGGAAACTCATACCGGTATGGTTGAGTACACACCCGTCGGTGTGCACCCTTTTCCCCCCTTCCATCCCGAAGATGGAGGGTGCCTACTCCTCGCTTCCATTCACCACGTGGATGGAATCACGATGTAGGTCTTACTCAATGGCATTCCGGACTAGTCATAACTTTCTCACCGACCATGCCGGACTAGTTATGACTTTCTCACCGCCTCGCCTATCTCATGACATGCATGCAACTATGCCAATTATCATATCTCATTTGTACATAAACATATGGCATCATGTCATAGTACACATAAACACATGGCATCGAATCATGATAAGTATAGACACATAGCATCATATCATGATGATCATACTCTATATCATTGGAAAACAGCAAGCATGGCAAGTGAGCATAGCAAGTGTTCAATCTTTCACCCAATATCAACAAACAACCTACAATCCGCTATACATTACAACACACTTGCCTCAACCGCGGGCGACGGATTTGTGGGACGTAGAGGGCACTCCCGGTGTCACACCACCTGCACATAGGCATCACACACTCACAATAATGCCCGCAAAACAGTACACAAATCCCCATCTAACCCGACATTGCCCACTACTTGCAAACCTAAAAACAGAGGTTCTGTCCCGGGACAAAGCAGCCTTGCAAAGGCCATAACTTGAGTTCTGGGACTCCAAATCGATTAAACGAGTACACCATCGCGAAGCTTAGGAAATTTCCTACCTTTTTCTAGTTATACGGAAAGACTGATACTGTAGGATCGAAGTATACGAATATAGCAATCAGAGGGGGGGTGAATGATTGTGCGGAAGCTAAAACCAAATTCTTGACCTATTAAAAGTTCACCCCAAAACAGAACCAAATAATTGCCTCGTTTTCGACAAAAACAGAATGACAGAGGTTTGGTAAAACACGAATTCCTGGAGATCCAACCGTCGGATCGATCTGAAATTTGGACACAAGAAACTAGATTCCAGTACGAATCGAACCCAAAAAGAATCAGCTCGATCGGACTTACGGATCAAAAGTTATAAGCTTCGCAAGCTTACTGTTTCAGAACTTGACGAGAATCAATCTAATCAAAACTTCAAGATTAAACAAGATCTTCAAAAGATTAATCAACTAGACTTTGAGAAACTCTAAATCAATACCCTAGAACGGTTTTTGATGGATCAAATCAAGATGAAACTCAACAATCAAAAACCAATCTAGAATTAGAACAAGCATGCAAACAAGAACCAAAACAGAAAACATCTGCGACGAGGTTATCTTGTAGCACGCAAAAATCTTGGAAGAATTGATCTTTATTTCTTGTCTAAAATACTCTCATCAAAAGAGTACAAACCCTAAAACCAAGCTCAAAGCTTGATGCGCTCAGCTCTACTTGGTCCCTTTCAACAGGAGACCCCCCACCTATTTAAAGCACCAACCCACAAGGAGTTCTGAATACGATTCCTATTCCCTAGAAGGAATCCGTATCCAACACAACTCTACTTGGCCCAACCTGGCCGAGTACAACTCTTGCACGCGTATGGCAACCCTACCATACTCACGCGACTAACACTTTGCACGCGTATGGCCACCTGCCATACTCACGTGACTAACACTTTGCACGCGAATGACCTACGGCCATTCTCACGTGACTAACCATTCTTCATGTGCACCATTCTCTTAGCCCGAACGTCCCGCATGACATCCTTGACCACCAAGACCTCAGTTCCTCCTGAACCTAGTCCCGAACCTCAGTTCCTCCATGAACCTAGTTCCGGTCCCGTCATCGACCACGTTCGTCTTCGAGCAATACCTGCACATGATCAAACCACAAAACAATTCCGAGCACAAGTCCACGACTTGACTCACATCAATCCATGCAAATACTCACATGAGCATTGCATAAAGTCCACTTCAAAAGAAGCATCATGAAATCATCACAAATTTCATAATCTCAAATTCAAATTATTTCAATTCTGCTCAAAACCCTAATTCAAAGAAAACACATTCACGACGGACAAGGAAATATGGTCCGCGTACACATGAAAAATCACTAAAAAAACCATTCTAGCAGACAGACAAAATCGGTCCGTTGTACAAGTGAAAGTTTCGGTTCCAAGAAGAAATCATTCTCAGCGAAAACACGTTCACGACGGACAAACAAAATCGGTCCGTCGTACATGCGAAAATCAAACCTCAAAAGCCATTCACGATCGACCAAAGAAGTTTGTCCGCCGTACATGCAAAACTTCTTGGTTTCTTGGAAGATTGAGTTCGACTCATGAGCTCAAAAACACGTTCACGACAGACCCAAAAACTTTGTCCGTCGTACATGCACAACTTACTAGTTTTTGAGGAAAATTGAGTTTGGCTCAATGAGTTCAAAAGCATGTCCACGACAGACCAACAAAGTTTGTCCGTCGTAGATGGGAAACTTACTGTTTCTTGAGATCTTGGTCCGGCGCAAAAGCGAAACTTACTGCTTCTTGTCAAATTGACAAAACACATGAACAAACATATTTGCAAATTCAATTCTAAGCCAATTTTTCAGCACATGATTTCACAATCTCCCCCTTGATGAAAACATTGGCAACACCACTTAGAATTGAACATTTGGCATTCACTTTACAAAAGATTTTGAAATCCAAAGGATCAAGGACCAAAAAGAAAACACAGAATTCCCCCTTTGACCAAAATGCAAAACAAAATCTCCCCCTGAGAAGTAAAATGTGTGTGAATGTGCAATGTGCCCAAAAATTTCAAAATTCTCCAAACTTCTCCCAAAATTCTCAAATTTCCAAAAACAACTCCCCCTTTTTCCTTAAACTTTTCAATGATTTCCAAATTTCTCCCCCTTTGACAATGGATTCATCAAGAGTAAAAGAGAGAACAGGTTCAAAATTTTTTCTGTAGCAAAGATTTCACAAAGAGAAACAAGGGAGTGCCAAGATAGGAAAAGATGAGCTCATTCGATCATATAACCTTATATATCACATAATATGTAAAATACATGATCTTGAAGTGATTTTAACAAGTTAGGGAATGACATGCATCTCAACCTCAATTTAGTCAACTATAGCCAAGTACTAAGCAAGATCTTAGCAGAAAAAGCAAGGCTTTAAAAAATTAAAGCAACTAACAACTTAGGGCGAGCAAGTAGTTTCAACTCCAATCTAGTAGACCAATTTAATCTTTAAACAATAAATCGCATGTGGCATGCTTGAAGCATACTTCTTTTATTTTCTAGGAGTGGCATGCTTGAAGCATACATCTTATCTTTGAGGGAATGGCATGCTTGAAGCATACATCTTATTTTTTTATAGGGAAAGCATGCCTGAAGCATATAACTTGAAGCTTTTGCTTTTAACATCCCCCTTTTTTTATTTGATTCCCTTTTCTTTTTCCTTTTTCTTTGATTGTAAACATGCAAAAGTGATTAAAGGTCTTATGAAAGAGTAAAGTTGAAAACACACTTGCTTCATAACCCAAATTTGTCAAGAAGATTCAATATCAAGCCTAGAAGAGTGAGATATCACAGAGTATTTAGCTATAGGCAATCAGATCAGGGAATTCCGCAATGTCATTCTTAGTTCAAGTGAGACAATTTAGATTATCATATATTAGCTCAATTATATAGTATATAAAGAAATATGATAAAGTGAGCTCATCAAGTGAAAGAACTTGGCAAAGAAACTCCCCCTCAAAACAATCCCATTGGATGAACAATTCCAAGTTCTCCCCGAATAAAAGCAAAACGAGAAGAAGACAAAGGTTTTGTGAAAATGTCTGCCAATTGATGTTCAGTATCCACATGATGAAGCACAATGTTGCCTTTTTCAACATGATCTCTAAGAAAGTGAAATCTATGTCAATATGTTTTGTTCTTGAGTGTTGCACAGGGTTCTTAGCAATGCAAATTGCACTAGTGTTATCACACAGAAGAGGAACACTATCCAAAATAACCCCATAATCTTTAAGTGTAGCTACTATCCAAAGAATTTGAGAACAACAACTAGCAGCAGCCACATATTCAGATTCAGCAGTTGATTGTGCAACAGAAGATTGCTTTCTAGATGACCATGCAATGAGAGAATTTCCCAAGAAGTGACATGAACCAGAAGTGCTTTTCCTATCAATTCTACATCCTCCAAAATCAGCATCAGAAAAAGATCTCAAACTAATGCATGAGGAAGCAGAAAGCCAAATGCCAAAATCTTGAGTTCCATGAAGATACCTGAAAATCCTTTTGACAGCTTGTCGATGTGAAGCACGTGGGGAAGCTTGAAAACGAGCACACAAGCATACAACAAATTGTATATCCGGCCTTGATGCAGTGAGGTACAAAAGTGAACCTATCATGCTTCTATATTCCTTTTGATCAACCTGCTCACCATCTTCATCGGGTCAAGTGCGCCAAGTGCTCTCCATGGGTGTCATGATCGGCTTGTCGTTTTCCATTCCAAAGCGATGTAGCAAGTCTTTCGTGTATTTGCTTTGATGTACAAAAGTACCATCCTTCGTTTGCTTGATTTGAAATCCCAAAAAGTATGTCAACTCACCCATCATACTCATCTCAAACTCCTTCCTCATTGTTTCTGAAAACTCAGACACTAAAACATGAGATGAACCACCAAAGATAATATCATCAACATAAATCTGAACGAATAGTTGATCATTGCCTTGCTTGAGTAAAAAGAGAGTTTTGTCAACCTTTCCCATTAAAAAGCCTTTTTCAAGTAAAAAGGTTTTTAGCCTATCATACCATGCCCTAGGGGCTTCTTTCAAACCATACAAAGCTTTTGATAGCTTGAACACATGATTTGGAAACTTTGGATTTTCAAAACCAGGTGGTTGCTTGACATAAACCTCCTCATTTATGTAGCCATTAAGAAAAGCACTTTTCACATCCATTTGATACAATTTGAAACCTTTGGATGCAGCAAAAGCTAAAAGGATTTTAATGGCTTCAATTCTAGCAACAGGAGCAAAGGTTTCATCAAAATCTAAGCCTTCAATTTGAGTGTAACCTTGAGCAACCAATCTAGCCTTGTTTCTAACAACAACACCATCCTCACTTTGCTTATTTTTGAAAACCCATCTAGTTCCAATAACATTAAAATCTGGAGGAGGTGAGACAAGTTTCCAAACTTTATTTCGTTCAAAATTCTCTATTTCTTCATGCATGGCATTGATCCAAGATTCGTCAGATAATGCATGAGATATATCTTTGGGTTCAAAAGAAGCAACTAAAGCGGAATGAGCATGAGTGTCAGAATGAAATAAACCTGGATCGAGTGACTCTCTCATTTAGGTCTCCAATCATTTGTTCAGATGGATGCATTTTTTGAATGTACAAGGGAGCATTGGCTTTTGAGACTTCTCCTTCTTCATTTTCAGCATGTACAGATGATGTTGTAGCTTGAGGATGGTTAGCTGTAGGTGATGTAGTAGTAGGTGCCAAAGGTGCTACATCTTGTTGTGCATTAGGAAGAGTCAAGACCTCATCTTCAACATCATCATCATCTTCAAAGATTTTCTCCCCCTGAATGTATGCGCCTGTACCTGCATCACTTGGACTAGTGCCTGGACTAGCCTCATCAAAAGTAACTTCACAAGTTTCCACAAT
Source organism: Rhipidocladum racemiflorum (assembly GCA_036346355.1). Lineage (NCBI taxonomy): Eukaryota > Viridiplantae > Streptophyta > Magnoliopsida > Poales > Poaceae > Rhipidocladum > Rhipidocladum racemiflorum. The sequence continues at coordinate 22,452,171 of CM070584.1, read as the reverse complement.
TTTGTTAGTCTCCAAAACAAGCACACGATAGCCACGAGTATGAGCAGGATATCCAAGAAAAATGCCATCAGTTGATCTAGCTTCAAATTTATCAAGATTTCCAGATTTCAAGACAAAACATTTGCATCCAAAACTCGAAAGTGAGAAACAGAAGGTCTATGTCCAAACCGAAGCTCATATGGAGTCTTACCCAATTTTGATCTCAAAAACACACGGTTTGAAACATAACAAGCAGTTGAAATAGCTTCAGCCCAAAAATTTCTAGGAGAGAGATGTTCATCTAACATGGTTCTAGCCATCTCAACTAACGTTCTGTTTTTTTCTTTCGACTACACCATTTTGTTGAGGCACTCTAGGAGATGAAAATTGATGATCAATTCCTTTTTCAGCACAAAAGAGATCAAAGGAAGCATTTTTGAATTCAGTTCCATTATCACTTCTAATAGCTTTGAGAGCTCCTGGATGGTCAACAGAAAGCCTAAGAACAAGACTTCTAAAATGACTAAAAGCCTCATCCTTAGATGCCATAAAATACACCCAAGAGTATCTAGAAAAATCATCAACAATCACAAGCACATACCGTTTGCCTCCAAAGGATTGAACTCGAGATGGTCCAATCAGTATCAAGATGTAGAAGCTGTCTGGAGCGTTTGTCATCATCATGGTAAGAGGTGGATGTGAACCTGCAATCATCTTACCATGTCTACAAGAAGAACATACTAGATTGCTATCACCCTTAAGCTTAGGCAAGCCACGTATAAGATCTAAACCAATTACACGAGTAAGATGATCAAAACCAACATGACCAAGTCTACGATGCCAAAAGAATAAATCTTTAGAAACATTGGCAATTAGACACCTATGCTTAGAAGAAGGTGATGCATCAAAATCAGCTTTAAAGACTCTTCCAAAACGAGAAATTTTGAACACAAGATCACCTGAAGCATCTAGCACTTTGCATTCATTTTTCTTAAAGCTTATCTCAAGATTTTCATCAAGCATTTGTGAGACAGAAAGCAAGTTATATTTCAAATTTTCAACAAGAGCCACATCTTTGAACATAAACTTGTCACTTACCTTTATTGTACCTTTTGCCACAACAGAAGAGGAAGAAGCATCTCCAAAAGTAACACTTTCAAAGACGAGATGCACGAGTGAGGAGGAGAACCAATTCTTATCACCGGACATGTGGCGTGAGCATCCGGAATCCACTAGCCATATGTTCTCCTTCCTTGCGAGAAGCCTACATAGCAAAACATGTCGAGGCCTCGATCGGGTTAGGAATGAGATTTTTGGGAATCGATCTTGAGACACACGACGCACAACAAGAGGTACAACACGATAATTTTTATGCACAAAATCAGATTTGCCTTTTCCCATGTTTGTAGGAACAGAAGGTGTTTTCATCACTCTAGGCGCATAAAAATGTGCTTTGCTGAAATTTGACCTAGCCTCAGTTCTTTCCTTCTTTTCTTTGTTTGGCTAGTCTAAAGCAAAAATCTACTAAGTGTCCATCTCTACCACAATGAGTGCAAGTGTACTTGACATGATGTTTAGCTTTAACAGTAAAAGCACATTTTGCATTCATCATAGTAGAAGATAAAAAACCAGATCGAAAAGCAATTTTCTTAGGCTCATTAGATAACTCAATTTTGCAAGGAGCCTGAACAACGGTCTGAGGTTTAGTTTCATATGTGGCATAAGGATCAAAACCTAAACCTCTCTTGTTTGTGCTAACCTTAGATTGATCCAAAATCATGTTCAACTTCTTCTTGCCATTAGTGAAACGTTCCAAAGAATTTTGCAAGTAATCAACTTTCTTAGCAAGAGTTAAACAATTATTGCAGGAACATCTACTTTTCCTTTTTGCTTGCGACAAGTTGAGCATGAGAGAATTTCATGTGAAAGCAAATTATCAGTTAATTGAGAAACCCTAGCATTTGCATCTTTCAATTTTAATTCAAGAGTTGAGCATTTAGAACAAGAAGTTGAACTATGCAAATCATCATTGGAACAGCTAGCATGTACAACATGTTTCTCATTTTTCTCATTTAGATGCAACAAAAGAGCATGTTCTTTCCTAAGCAAGGTGAGCTCATTGTAAATTAAGTCACATGATTTGCAAGTATCATCACTAGGAATCAAAGTCTTAAGTCTAGCAATTTCAGCATTCAATGATTCAATAATGAAATCATGTTTCTTAATTTTCTTATCACGTTTGTCAAGCAATTTTCCAAGACGAGCAACAGCAATAGCTAGTTCATCATAAGAGGGATCTACCTCATTGAAGTCATTGTCGTGGTCGCCCTCAGTGAAGCTATCCTTGCTGCTTGCCATGAGACATAATCCTATCAAATCATGCTTGCTTGGAGTTGCATCATCTTCGCTGCTCTCCGAGTCCACATCGCTCAAATTGACTTGTTCAAGAGCGGAAAGAACTCAGTGAACCACCTTGCGGTTGATGAAGCTCTTCTTCTTCCTATCATTTGACGAGAACCTTTTCTTCTCATTCCTTCATCGTTGTCCTTCTCCTCCTTTGATGTTTTTCCTGCAAGCTTAGGACAATTTGTGCGAATATGGTTGAGGTCACCACACTCATAGCATCTTGGAGGACCACCTCTCTTTCTCATTCTCACATTCTCGCAAAGCTTTGTTAAAGCGAGAAGAGAGTAGTGCCAGATCTTCTTCAGAAACTCTTCAAGTTGCTCATCTGTTAAAGAAGACATGGAAGACAAGGCAAAGCTAGAAGAAGAATTTGCATATGACATGTTAGGGTTAGAGATCAAAGCAATTGATTTAATGTTACACTTCCTGGCAAGAACATCCAACTCATGAGTTTTCAACTTAGAGTAAAGAACATCTAATGTGAGTGTGCTCATGGTAGTAGATTCTTGTATAGATGTTACTTTCATTTCCCACCGACATGTCCAAAGCACTAAGCAATTGTCGAGCATTTTCAGCATCGGTGTAGCTAACTCCAACAAAGACGTAGATTGCTAAGAATTTTATTGAAACGTGCAAAGAAGTCATCTACAGATTCACTAGGTTTCATCTCAAAACGCATGTATTCTTTTTTGTAAATATCTTGGCGAACCTCTTTGACAGTGTTAGAACCCTCATGGTAATCACAAAGAGATTTCCATACCTCATATGCGGATCGAAGATGAACCACTCGATCAAAGTCGTCGCGTCCCAAGCCTTGGATGATCAAGTTGCGCGCCTTGCTATTTGCTTCAACATGTGTGCGATTGGTGTCGTTGACGTTGTCGTTTGCAGGGACTTCATATGGCTTGTAGTCCTTCTCCCAAATTGTGAAGCCCTGTGCTTGGATGAACGCCTCCATCTTGGCCTTCCAAAACTGAAAATCAACACCATCGAACACACATGGTTTTGTCGAATAACGATCCATTAATCTAATCACCGGTTAAGATAGATTAGAGAAACCTTGCTCTGATACCACTTGTAGGATCGAAGTATACGAATATAGCAATCAGAGGGGGGGTGAATGATTGTGCGGAAGCTAAAACCAAATTCTTGACCTATTAAAAGTTCACCCCAAAACAGAACCAAATAATTGCCTCGTTTTCGACAAAAATAAAATGACAGAGGTTCGGTAAAACGCGAATTCCTAGAGATCCAACCGTCGGATCGATCTGAAATTTGGACACAAGAAACTAGATTCTAGTACGAACCGAACCCAAAAAGAATCAGCTCGATCGGACTTACGGATCAAAAGTTATAAGCTTCGCAAGCTTGCTGTTTCAGAACTTGACGAGAATCAATCTAATCAAAACTTCAAGATTAAACAAGATCTTCAAAAGATTAATCAACTAGACTTTGAGAAACTCTAAATCAATACCCTAGAACGGTTTTTGATGGATCAAATCAAGATGAAACTCAACAATCAAAAACCAATCTAGAATTAGAACAAGCATGCAAACAAGAACCAAAACAGAAAACATCAGAGCGGCGAGGTTCTTGTAGCACGCAAACATCTTGGAAGAATTGATCTTTATTTCTTGTCTAAAATACTCTCATCAAAAGAGTACAAACCCTAAAACCAAGCTCAAAGCTTGATGCGCTCAGCTCTACTTGGTCCCTTTCAACAGGAGACCCCCCACCTATTTAAAGCACCAACCCACAAGGAGTTCTGAATACGATTCCTATTCCCTAGAAGGAATCCGTATCCAACACAACTCTACTTGGCCCAACCTGGCCGAGTACAACTCTTGCACGCGTATGGCAACCCTACCATACTCACATGACTAACACTTTGCACGCGTATGGCCACCTGCCATACTCACGTGACTAACACTTTGCACGCGAATGACCTCCTGCCATTCTCACGTGACTAACCATTCTTCATGTGCACCATTCTCTTAGCACGAACATCCCGCATGACATCCTTGACCACCAAGACCTCAGTTCCTCCTGAACCTAGTCCCGAACCTCAGTTCCTCCATGAACCTAGTTCAGGTCCCGTCATCGACCACGTTCGTCTTCGAGCAATACCTGCACATGATCAAACCACAAAACAATTCCGAGCACAAGTCCACGACTTGACTCACATCAATCCATGCAAATACTCACATGAGCATTGCATAAAGTCCACTTCAAAAGAAGCATCATGAAATCATCACAAATTTCATAATCTCAAATTCAAATTATTTCAATTCTGCTCAAAACCCTAATTCAGCAAAAACGCATTCACGACGGACAAGGAAATATGGTCCGGCGTACACATGAAAAATCACTCAAAAAACCATTCACAACAGACAGACAAAATCGGTCCGTTGTACAAGTGAAAGTTTCGGTTCCAAGAAGAAATCATTCTGGCGAAAACACGTTCACGTTCACGACGGACAAACAAAATCGGTCCGTCGTACATGCTAAATCAAACCTCAAAAAGCCATTCACGATCGACCAAAGAAGTTTGTCCGCCGTACATGCAAAACTCTTGGTTTCTTGGAAGATTGAGTTCGACTCATGAGCTCAAAAACACGTTCACGACAGACCCAAAAACTTTGTCCGTCGTACATGCACAACTTCTTGGTTTTGAGGAAAATTGAGTTTGGCTCAATGAGTTCAAAAGCATGTCCACGACAGACCAACAAAGTTTGTCCGTCGTAGATGGGAAACTTACTGTTTCTTGAGATCTTGGTCCGGCGCAAAAGCGAAACTTACTGCTTCTTGTCAAATTGACAAAACACATGAACAAACATATTTGCAAATTCAATTCTAAGCCAATTTTTCAGCACATGATTTCACAGATTCGGACTCTAAAATTGTTTAATCCACAGATTACTACGATCTGTTCCAATCGCGTCACAGATTTTAACACGCTCGGTAAAACGGCCATAACTTCCAAACGGCTGATCGGATTTTAACATGCTTTATGTCCACTGAAAGATAATTAAATTATCTACAACTTCTTTTAAGTCTGTACGGACAGATTCGGATTCTAAATCGACGAATACTCGAACCCTAGCCCGACTGCTCAATCTGCCCGAAAACATAAACGTGGCAACGTCTAGATCTAACCCAAAGAACTCCAACCCAGCACCACCAATTGATCTAAAAACTTCATAAACACCCTAAGAACAGTACCTAGATCAAACCCAAGGATCCCCATGATCATACCTTTGCCCAACGAACGAATCTCCAATAGATCTCCTCGCGGATCGCTCCTCGCTCCACGCTCCTCGCTCCTCGCTCCAACGGATGGATCCACAAGGTGCAAAGGTGTGGAGACCACCCTAGGCCAGCAAGGGGGTGGAGGAGAGGTGGTGGAGAGGTGGGGCAATGGAGGAGAGCAAGGGGGAGGCGCAAGGCTCAAGGAAGGCGGCTAGGGCTTGGCAAGTGGGGGAGGTGAGGCGCACCAAGGCCTCAAGGGGCGCAAAGGCAGCAGGGTGGACGCCCCAAAGGGGCAGGGAAACCCCTTTTACCAGCCCCCACACCCAATTCTAGTCCGTTACGGAGACCTAATCCATCCCACCAAAGCCCACCAAGGCCCAAAACTCCCAGGAAGGCCCAAAACCCAGCGGCCCTAAACGCCCCAGAAAAGCTATTAACCTCCATATCCTATAGTTTTAACCTTAATTCCACATCTCATAATGTTATTAACCTTATCATGCACGTTAAATAAGGTTACGATACTCCGTGGCGACATAACACTTCAACCGGCCCAAAAAAACGCGAGAAAACCCTAAGCCGAAAGGTTTTATTCTCTAGTTTCACCTTCTATAACGTCACACCAAACCGTAGTGTCACATTCTTCCCCCCTTCAATAGGATTCGACCTCGAATCCGAAGGACGCCAAAAACAACAACAAAGTCCCCAAGGGACAAAAGGCTTCTCTGCAGCACAAAACATTCGCACAACGACTAGAACCGGAAACAAACGACAAACGAGTTCCCAAAACCAACATTTAAAGAAAAAGTGTTGATCTAGCTCAACTAAGGGCAACCGCTCACAGTTCAACTTTCAATTCAAATCCCAAACAGAATCTGTGTTTCAACCTCGAAGGGCTTCAACAACCCAAAACGCTCGAATCCTCACGATAAACACCTCACCCTTCTATCACAACCTACCTGACTACACACTGCAATAAACTCAACATGACAAAGTCAAAGGAAGTCACAATTCCTTTAACGACCTCTCTTCATTCCCGAAAGTTTCCATCGAGGGGAATAACTCATTAAGGCACACTAGCCCTTCCGATACACGATCATACTAACATTTTATTCCATCCTTTCCCAGGCAAGACTCAAACCCAAAAACAACTAGTGAAGACAAGCTGCTCTGACAGGCAATTATCACCGATCTACCGTCAACTTCACTTCCACCCATCGCTACTCTTAGTAAAGGTTAAACCCATACATCATCAACCTCCATCACAAACCACCCTTATACCACTAAGGTTCGACACCTAGCCCAAGCTAGGATCGAAAACCTTACCAAACCACAATTGGTTCCTTTCTTAAGAGGGTCTCGCCCTCACACAAAAACACTTAGCTATCAAGCCCAAGTGTACACACAACAACTCAAACCCAAAGCGTTAACAACCATTTTGGAAAGAATTCGGCAACATCCAAGCCAAAACACAAAGGAAGCATAAATCCCTACATCACAACCAACATACGAAATTGTTCATTGATTATTTTCATACTATAAAGCATGGGAAATATCGTTTATTGACATAAATGCACACTCTATAGTAGCAGTCCGTATTATTAATTTCTCCATATATGACTTTCTCACCGACCTGGCTCAACGACTCTTTTATCATTTAACATGTAAAAACGATGTCATGTTTACTTTTCACCATTCCCTCATCATGTAACCACACTACCGAATAGTCATTCACATGATGACTTTTGCCTCGGTATCATATGAATAAATCTCGAATAACATCGAGAGTTGCGCTAATTCATATAAACTATGACGGCAACATCGTTAATCAACAAAACACCACATCGTGTGAAAACCCATCTTCGATTTAACACTAGCTTTGCAACACCTCGCAACCCGCAAAATCAAACTCAACCCTTTGGAACAGAACATCGACTCCAAAATCAAACATCTGCAGACACAAGTGCCATAAATTTTTATCAAAAGAGAGGGAAACTCAATCCAAAAAGAAAACTCTTCACTAACCAAATTCAATTATGAAACATTCATAAAAATCCAGACTTGTAAAACACCCGCACACCAGACACATTTTCCAAATGACTCCAACTCTAGTCAAATAGAGTTACACATCAAGGGCTTAACTCAAAAGTTTCCAACACAACCCTTTATGACCATCTGCTTCCTTTTAAAATTAATTCCAAAGATAAATCGGTCTGACGCGAAAGGCGCGATCCACTCAAAAACTTTTGGATGTAAACTCAAACTCACAACACGAACTAAACAAATTCGCCAAAACCAAAGGTCGACACCAACCACTACGAGTTTTGGGGAAACTCTGAAACTCAACATAAGGAACACCTCAACCGAAAGCATTCAACCGAGATGGCAAACAACCAAACCAGTTTCAAAGGTTTTTAGACAACAGCTCAGCATGAAAGGAACCATCTCTAGTACTCCACAACGCTTTCCATTAAAGACTTCAATAATCACTATTTACTATCTTAGGAGCCCCAACACAATTCAACCAAAAGTTTCACAACAAATTCTTCCTCTAGTTACCATTCCTAACATTTTTTAATAAGGGTTTATGATGCTTATCAAAAAGGCACCCAACCAAGACTATAATGACATGATCCCCACGGCTCACCGAATCATAATACATCTTATTCTAAATTTGAAACATAGTACTTCCACAAATCTTTCAGCAAGATCAACCTATAAATTTCATACCACCTATATATTCACGTCTCGATAACCGAACCTTATTCAGTTAAACAACGACTTCAACATGTAAATATTATCTCTACAAGACAAAGTTCATAACTAGGATTCCAAGGCATACATTCATTAAGGATGAAATTGTACATCATGTTAATTATCCAAAGCTCACTCCATCGCAACATGTTAAAATTTTCCTCTATTTTAACCATGGTTTTCCAACGAATAATCTAAACAGTTACCACAACTACTTAGTCATCAATAACAACAAATGGGCATAATCATCAACCAACAACATTACTCTTAGCTACCCTATACATAGGTGATAACAAAATTACCACCACACAACATACTCCCACTATTTAAAATAGACTGAATACTAGCATTAACACTACCATTAACAACATCATTAACAATAAGTCTTATGTCTTCTCCATTGATATCAATACTAGCATTGTAGCGACACAACTGCATACTTCCAAAGATACTAGTAGTTTGCAACAACATAAATAGCAACTCTAATCAACATCCAAATTAAAGTCACTAGTCAACACGATTAAATTTCTCTATTAATCCATTAGATTAGAACATCTTTAACAACCAGCAAAGTTTCTTTTACAATAATAGCAGTCTACATCATCTTAATGTTTTAACTATGCATCAAAGTTTAAACTTTTAACATTAACAAGGATCATAAGCACTTTTAAAGCAAGGCAACAGATTCTAAGCATGTACATTAACACATTTAATCATTCTCGCTAAGAGTAAACTGCAACACTAGTAGTCTATTTATTCTCAAGCTAGAGATATTAATCACATTGAATTGATTCAACTCAAAATTTAACTTAGCAACACATCAATCCATAAACCACATTGTTACCTACTACATAACATGCTAAACATCAATTCTTACTAGGGACAAATGATTTCAGTCAAAAGATTACTTTGTTTACAGCATTTTAGTTTTAAAACTCATCCTAAGTTCATAAGGAAAATTTGACTCTCAAAATTGCGATGAGACAAACCCAAACTTGGTCATGCAAAGGAATTCTCCAAAACACTTTTCAATCTCCAAGACTCCCACTGGAGGGAACCAACCGATCAAATAAACCTTTGCAAATAAAACCTTAGCACCAAACCCCAATCTTTCACGAAACAAGAAGGGTTTTTCAAAGATGATTTCTTAAACCAGTAAAATAACGAAATCAAACACCACGTACTACTACAAAGCCACAGAACTTCAGCCCTAGCCAGTGCGGCACAACTCCGCAATAACTCCTTTAACCTCAGAGAAAGACAAACACAGGGATAAATTGAATGCTTGTTCCCCATAATGCAATCAACAGGCATCAAAACTGGAAAGGCGCCCAAAAGAAGTGCAACACTAGTCTCCTCTTCTTCGTCTTCAACCAAGGAAGAGAAAACCACACACCGCATACGGAACGATTTGCGAAAACCCAACACTTTTCATTTTATTCAAATCTACTAAAGCCAAGAAAAGCAAAGAACACCGACCGTCAGAACGGCAAAGAACATACGAAGGAAACCACCATTAACTCTTCTATTTGATTCCAGTCAACTACCCGATCAACGACAGAAAGGATAAGCACTCTTCACCTACAGGGGTCAATAGTTCTTCGGTGATGGCGCTAACCGGCCACACCGTCAAACCTCACCCTTACTATGAAATAAGAGAGGTGGCCGAAACCCTTCGGCACCAAAACCCCACTTTTACCACCACAACAGGAATAATTCAATCATTTATCTCATAGACATAGCAACGTACTATATCAAATATAGCATTTAGCAACAAGGCTTAAGTACAACATTTAAGCGTAAACAACGATACCCATACCCTTCCTACTGTGCATCCATGTGTGTCAAATTTTAGATTAGTTATACCACTTTTGCAAGTTTTAATGTTGCTATCCAATGACAAAATTTTAGTAAAAATCTAAGCCATGTTTCTAAGTTATTCCACATCACATTTTAGTTGTACCCTATAGCATGACACTAAAAATACACATTCCAAGGACCTACAGCCCGCTCTGATACCAACTGTAACACCCCGGCATTTAATATGCCCGAATGCTACCAAACATAAGCTAAACAACGTCTAAATACCACATTTAAACATAAATTCCAGCAAAGGTACATATGCTAAAAACCGATATCTCGGCAGCATCTCCTTTGCTTTTCCATGAGTTAACACAATAACACAATCATGGCAAGATATAACATGGCACACGACATCTATAACATCAACATAAATGGACATAACATCAAATTACACCAAAAAAATACTACGCTCAACTACTTCATAAACTATAACGAAGCAAATAAGGAAACACTAGCATGCTAAATTAAACCATACATTAAGTTTAAGGCACAACTCTTAATATCATGTCTCCAAGTGATTAATTATGGACTATGATGGTGGCGCTACGTGTAGAAGTGTAGCTAGACCCCTTTTTCCCGCATGCCGATCTCAAAGTACCTAAAAACAACATAAAACACAAGCGTGAGTTCGAAAACTCAGCAAGCATATTGTAATGGACAACAAGATCATTTACAAGACAATAATACCTTACATCACATATAACATCTCATACTTGAGCACATAACAACATCATCATCATTAAATATGTATTGTAATGCAATGCAATGCAATGTTATGCTCATATCTCCTTGGAAACTCATACCGGTATGGTTGAGTACACACCCGTCGGTGTGCACCCTTTTCCCCCCTTCCATCCCGAAGATGGAGGGTGCCTACTCCTCGCTTCCATTCACCACGTGGATGGAATCACGATGTAGGTCTTACTCAATGGCGTTCCGGACTAGTCATAACTTTCTCACCGACCATGCCGGACTAGTTATGACTTTCTCACCGCCCTCGCCCTATCTCATGACATGCATGCAACTATGCCAATTATCATATCTCATTTGTACATAAACATATGGCATCATGTCATAGTACACATAAACACATGGCATCGAATCATTATAAGTATAGACACATAGCATCATATCATGATAATCATACTCTATATCATTGGAAAACAGCAAGCATGGCAAGTGAGCATAGCAAGTGTTCAATCTTTCACCCAATATCAACAAACAACCTACAATCCGCTATACATTACAACACACTTGCCTCAACCGCGGGCGACGGATTTGTGGGACGTAGAGGGCACTCCCGGTGTCACACCACCTGCACATAGGCATCACACACTCACAATAATGCCCGCAAAACAGTACACAAATCCCCATCTAACCCGACATTGCCCACTACTTGCAAACCTAAAAACAGAGGTTCTGTCCCGGCGGGACAGCAGCCTTGCAAAGGCCATAACTTGAGTTCTGGGACTCCAAATCGATTAAACGAGTACACCATCGCGAAGCTTAGGAAATTTCCTACCTTTTTCTAGTTATACGGAAAGACTGATTCGGACTCTAAAATTTTTTAATCTACAGATTACTACGATCTGTTCCAATCGCGTCACAGATTTTAACACGCTCGGTAAAACGGCCATAACTTTCAAACGGCTGATCGGATTTTAACATGCTTTATATCCACGGAAAGATAATTAAATTATCTACAACTTCTTTTAAATCCGTATGGACAGATTCGGATTCTAAATCGACGAATACTCGAACCCTAGCCCGACTGCTCAATCTGCCCGAAAACATAAACGTGGCAACGTCTAGATCTAACCCAAAGAACTCCAACCCAGCACCACCAATTGATCTAAAAACTTCATAAACACCCTAAGAACAATACCTAGATCAAACCCAAGGATCCCCATGATCATACCTTTGCCCAACGAACGAATCTCCAATAGATCTCCTCGCAGATCGCTCCTCGCTCCACGCTCCTCGCCCCTCGCTCCTCGCTCCAACGGATGGATCCACAAGGTGCAGAGGTGTGGAGACCACCCTAGGGCAGCAAGGGGGTGGAGGAGAGGTGGTGGAGAGGTGGGGCAATGGAGGAGAGCAAGGGGGAGGCGCAAGGCTCAAAGGGAAGGGCGGCTAGGGCTTGGCAAGTGGGGGGAGGTGAGGGGGGCGCACCAAGGCCTCAAGGGGCGCAAAGGCAGCAGGGTGGACGCCCCAAAGGGGCAGGGAAACCCCTTTTACCAGCCCCCACACCCAATTCTAGTCCGTTACGGAGACCTAATCCATCCCACCAAAGCCCACCAAGGCCCAAAACTCCCCCGGGAAGGCCCAAAACCCCGAAAACGGCCCGGAAACGCCCCAGAAAAGCTATTAACCTCCATATCCTATAGTTTTAACCTTAATTCCACATCTCATAATGTTATTAACCTTATCATGCACGTTAAATAAGGTTACGATTCTCCGTGGCGACATAACACTTCAACCGGCCCAAAAAAACGCGAGAAAACCCTAAGCCGAAAGGTTTTATTCTCTAGTTTCACCTTCTATAACGTCACACCAAACCGTAGTGTCACAGATCCATCCATTGGAGCGTTCCGCGACGAGGAGATCCGGCGGGATTGGAGCGAGGAAGGAGATCGCGTGAATCGGGAGGAGATCTATTGGGTTTTCGTGCGTCGGGCGAAGGTATGGCCATGGGACACCTTGGGGTTGGTCTAGGTACTGTTCTAAGGGTGATTATCAAGTTTTTATATCAATTGGTGGTGCTGGAATTGAGTAGATTAGACGAAATCTAGAAGTTGCCACGTACTCTGTTTCGGGCAGCATGAACAGTCGACCTAGGGTTTAGTTTTTTGCCAATTTAGATTCCGAATTTGGACGTCCGCCTGTTGAAGAAGTTGTAGTTAATTTCAATACCTTTCAGTGGTTATAAAGAACGTGAAATTCCGATCAGCCGTTTGAAAGTTATAGCTGTTTTACCAAGCTTGTTAAAATCTGTGATGTGATTGGAACAGATCACGGTATTTTGTAGATTAAACCACTTTAGAGTCCAAATCAGTCTTTCCTTACACTTATAAAAAGTTAGGAAATTTCCTAAGCTATGCGAGGATGTACTCGTTTAATTGATTCGGAGTCCCAGAACTCAAGTTATGCCTTTTGTAAGGCTGCTGTCCCGATGGGATAGAACCTCTATTTTTAGGTGTTGCGGGTAGTTGGCAATGTCGGGGTAGATGAGGTTTTGCGTACTGTTTTGTGGATATGATTGTGAGTGTGTGGTACCTAAGTGCAGGTGGTGTGACCCCGGGAGTGCCTTCTACTTCCCGCCAATCCGTTGCTCGTGGTTGAGGCAAGTGTATTGTAATGGATAGCGATTTTTAGGTTGCTTGTTGAGAATAGATGAAATTGACTATATGATATGATCACTTGCCATGCTTTAATGATTGCCAATGTTATGATGAGCATGTTTACTATGTTATGATGCCATGTGTTAATGTACAAGTTAATTATGTTGTTGGCATTTTTGCATACATGGCATGTTACATGGCCCGGGTGGTGAGAAAGTCATAACTAGTCCGGGGAAGGTCGGTGAGAAAGTTATGACTATTCCGGAGAGCCAATGAGTAAGTCCTACATCGTGATTCCATTCACCGCGGTGAGCAGGCGAGAGTAGGCACCCTCCATCTTCGGGATGGAAGGGGGGAGAGGGTGCACACCGACGGGTGTGTACTCAACCATACCGGTATGAGTTTCCAAGGAGACATGAGCATTGCATTGCATTGCATACATAATGATGATGATCATGTTATGTGTTCATGAATGAGATGATATTCATGATGTGAGATATTATTGCCATGTAATTGTTCTTGTTGTCCATTGCAATATGCTTGCTGAGTTTCGAACTCACGCTTGTGTTTTCTTGTTGTTTTAGGTACCATGAGACCGGCATGCGGGGAAGGGAAATAGTCACACTTCCGCACGTAGCTTCACTCATTTGATTCCACAAGTCATTCAATTAGTTTTTGATAATAAATTGCGTGCGATGATTATTGCTTTAAGGTTTAGCTTTGCTAAATGAGAGTCTTTTTGTTCGTTTGACCCTTGGAGACATTAAATTCTTGAAAGTAGACTTATATTGTCGTTAAGTCCTTAATTATTGCTGTTTTAGCTGTCTCTCATATTGCTTTATATTGCTTTACTGTGTTGTTCCTTCAAATCATGTTAAAACAAAGGAGATGCTGCCGAAATTTCGGTGTTTAGCATTTGTGCCTTTGCTGAAATTTGTCTTCATTTATGGTATTTAGTTGATGTTTTGCTTTGTTTGGTAGCATTCGGGCATACTAGGTACCGGGGTGTTACACATTCAACATCAAAGATTAAATACAACATTTAATATGCCTGAATGCTACCAAACATAAGCTAAACAACATCTAAATACCAAGAATTAAGGCAAATTACAGCAAAGGAGTAAATGCTAAAACCCGAGATTTCGGCAGCATCTCCTTTGTTTTAACATGATTTGAAGGAGCAACAATAGTGTAGCAATATAAGGCAATATGAGAGACAACTAAAACAGCAATAATTAAAGACTTAACAACAATATAAGTCTATTTTTAGGCATTTAATGTCTCCAAGAGTCAAACGAACAGTAGGACTCTCATATAGCAAAGCTAAACCTTAAAGCAATAATCATCACACGCAATTTATTATCAAAACTAATTGAATGATTTGTGGAATCAAATCAGTGAAGCTACGTGCGGAAGTGTGACTATTTCCCTTCCCCGCATGCCGGTCTCATGGTACCTAAAACAACAAGAAAACACAAGCGTGAGTTCAAAACTCAGCAAGCATATTGCAATGGTACAACAAGAACAATTACATGGCAATAATATCTCACGTCATGTAAACCATCTCATTCATGATCACATATCATTATCATCATCATTATGTATGTAATGCAATGCGATGCTCATGTCTCCTTGGAAACTCATACCGGTATGGTTGAGTACACACCCGTCGGTGTGCACCCTCTCCCCCCTTCCATCCCGAAGATGGAGGGTGCCTACTCCTCGCTTCCAAACATCGCGGTGGATGGAATCACAATGTAGGACTTACTCATTGGCTCTCCGGAATAGTCATAACTTTCTCACCGACCTTCCCCGGATTAGTTATGACTTTCTCACTGCCCGGGCCATGTAACATGCCATGTATGCAAATATGCCAACATCATAATTAACTTGTACATTAACACATGGCATCATAACATAATAAGCATACTCATCATATCATTGGCAATCATTAAAGCATGGCAAGTGATCATATCATATAAGCAATTTCATATAGTCTCAACTAGCAACCTACAAACCGCTATCCATTACAATACACTTGCCTCAACCATGGGCAACGGATTGGCGGGAAGTAGTAGGCACCCCCGGGGTCACACCACCTGCACAAAGGTACCACACACTCACAATCATGTCCACAAAACAGTACGCAAACCCTCATCTACCCCGACATTGCCAACTACTCGCAAAACCCAAAAACAGAGGTTCTGTCCCGTCGGGACAGCAGCCTTCCAAAAGGTATAACTTGGGTTCTGGGACTCTGAATCAATTAAACGAGGACATCTTCGCGTAGCTTAGGAAATTTCCTAACTTTTTCTAAGTATAAGGAAAGACAGATTCGGACTCTAAAGTGGTTTAATCTACAGAATACCGTGATCTGTTCCATTCACGTCACAGATTTTAACATGCTCGGTAAAACAGCCATAACTTTCAAACGGCTGATCAGAATTGGACGTTCTTTATACCCACGGAAAGATAATGAAATTAACTACAACTTCTTAAACAGGCGGCCGTCCAAATTCGGAATCTAAATTGGCAAAAAACTAAACCCTAGGTCGACTGCTCATGCTGTCCAAAACAGACAATGTGACAACTTCTAGATTTCATCTAATCTACTCAATTCCAGCACCACCAATTGATCCAAAAACTTGATAATCACCCTTAGAACAGTACCTAGACCAACCCCAAAGAGTCCCATGGCCATACCTTCGCCCGACGCACGAAAACTCAATAGATCTCCTCCCGGATCGCTCCTCGCTCCAGTGGACGGATCTTTGAGGTGCAGGGGTGGAGAGGCTACCCTGGGGCAGCAAGGGGTGGAGGAGAGGTGGTGGAGAGGTGGGGAGCAAAGGGGCAAAGGGGGCGCATGCAAGGGAGAGGGGGAGGTGGGGGGTGGCGACTAGGGCATGCAGGGAGAGGAGGGGGCGCACAAGGAGAGGTGGGGGCGCAGGGCAAGGGTAGGGGGGCTCCTTTTACCAGCCCAAACTGGTCTCCTACTCCTAAAAGGACTCAAACTCTCCCCCACCAAGGCCCACGACCCTTTCCCCTAGGCCCAAACTCCCCCGGAAAGGCCCAAATCCCCGGAAACGGCCCGGAAACGCAAATAACCTCCATACCTTATGGTTTTAACCTTAATTTCATATTTCATAATGTTTTTGACCTCTTCATGCACATTTTATAACGTTACAACACTCTGTGGTGTCACACCATCTCTCTTGATGTTTATTGATTGCTTCTAAAGATAAGATTATTCTAAGATCCATCTTAGTTGCTGTTATTTCTTTGTTTTAAGAGGATCTTGAAAATCTCTAAGAGTTTAGCTATTTCTTACTTTGTTAACTAAAATTTGCTCTTACACGACGGACTAAGAGAAAACAGAATTTCCCATCTACGGCGGACCACTTTTGCTCATGGCACGTTTACGACGGACTGAAGAAAATCGGTCCGGCGTGAGTGTTGCTCAGTGCAAAACTGGTCCGGCGCAAATGGAGAACTTATTGTTTTTCACAAAAAACGGTTTGGCGTGCACTTGCAACTTTAGTTTCTGTTTCCTTATCATAATTCAATAGTTTTCTTCTCAAATTTAAAAAAAATGCTTATCTAAATTTGAAAAATTATTCAAAATCTCTTCTAAATTTAGGACTTATCCCTGCTAATCAAACTTTATTTCTGAAACCCATACTCTGCCTTGAATTCTTCTTCATGGGTTTCACAAACCAGAGTAAATTAAGGAGGTTGCCCTTCACCTACTAACCAAACACTTAAAGGCGCTCGTTTCCCATGAGCAGCTTACTATTCTCTGAAGCAGTAGCTTCTTGTCAGTTTCTTCCCAAAACTCCCCATTCTCTCAAGTCGCCCCAGAAATAACCACATTCTCTCTTGCGCTTCATCTCTTGAGCAGCATTTCTCTCCTCACCGAAGCAAACCCTAACCGAGTGGTGGCGACTGTGACACTACGGAACGGTGTGACATTATAAAATATGATATTTGGGAATAAAACTTTGCGGCATGAGATTAAACCATATTTCTACGTCGTTTTGGGTCGTTTCCGGGAGGTTTGGGCTGTTTTCTGGGTGATCGGGCCGTGGGGGAAAGCAATTGGGCCGAAGGTGGAATGAATTGGGCCCATGACGGAGAGCTTTAGGGCAGCACACCCTGCTGCCCTGCCCTCCTTGGTGCGTCCCTCCCTTGCCCCCAAGCCGCCACCCCTCTCCCCCATCTCCCCCAAACCGCCCCTCCCTCCTCATATCTTGCAAACCACCTCCCCCACTCCTTGCGCCTTCCCCCTCCACAATCCCTTGCCGTGCTGTGACGCCATCGCTGCCATGCCACGCCACGGTGCTGCCCTCGCCGGTGGGAGGATCCGCGACGAGGAGAACCGGTGGCAACGTCGCGTGGGAGGAGATCGGGTGGAGATTGTGA
This sequence comes from Rhipidocladum racemiflorum, assembly GCA_036346355.1. Lineage (NCBI taxonomy): Eukaryota > Viridiplantae > Streptophyta > Magnoliopsida > Poales > Poaceae > Rhipidocladum > Rhipidocladum racemiflorum. The sequence continues at coordinate 22,434,163 of CM070584.1, read as the reverse complement.
AGAAAAGGTTGTCGATTCGTGGTTCTTCAAGAAGGTAATGTGGGAAAACCTTTGGGGATTGATTAGATGCTGTGTAGTGGTGGTTTATCATGTTTTTAGATCAAGGGAGGTGCTGCCATGGGGTAGATTTGATGAAAACTAGAGATGTATTCACGTTCTGGTTCGGGCAGATTGGGAATCCGAACTAGGGCAGGCGTTTTCTCAATTTTAGATTCCGAATTTGGACGGCCGCCTGTTGAGAAAGTTGTAGATAATTGAATTACCTTTAATTGGAGTACAAGAAATTGAAATTCCGCCCAGCCGTTTGGAAGTTATGGCTGTTTTACCGAGCGCTGTCAAATCTGTGACGAGATTGAGACAGTTCGTGTTCAACGTTAGATTAAACAATTTTATAGGCCGAATTGGCTTTTCCCAATACTTAGAAAAAGCTAGGAAATTTCCTAAGCTTCGCGATGGTGTACTCTTTTAATCGATTTGGATCCTTAGAACTCAAGTTATGATAGTTGGAAGCCTGTTGTTCCGAAGGGACAGATTTGCTGTTTTCTGTTTTTAGAGGTGGAATGCGAAGTCGGGGTAGTGGGTCATCCATGTACTGTTTTGTGGGCTCGTTTTGATTGCATGGCACGTATTTGCAGGTGGTGTGCCTCCGGGAGTACCCTCTACGTCCCGCCACTCCGTCCCCCGCGGTTGAGGCAAGTGTAATGGAATGAGTAGAGAGTTGTAGGGTGTTTGATGATGAGATGCAATGGAATTTATGTTGAGTACTTATGCCATGCTTTAGAAGGTTGCCGTTGGTATGTGTTTTGAGCTATCTTGATGTGATGCCATGAGACAATATGCAAGATGTATTTAAGTATGCTGCTGTCTAATTTGCATTCATGGCATATTACATGGCCGAGCCGGTGAGAAAGTCATAGCTAATCCGGGAAGGTCGGTGAGAAAGCTATGACTAGTCTAGGGCGCCTTTTGAGTAAGTCCTACATTGTGATTCCATCCACCGCAGTGAATGGAAGCGAGGGTTAGGCACCCTCCATCTTCGGGATGGAAGGGGGAAAAGAGTGCACGCTGACGGGCGTGTACTCAACCATACCGGTATGAGTTTCCAGGAGACATGTGCATTGCATTGCATGAATAAAACAATGAATGAGAATTCTTTTGAGATGTTAATGAGAATATTGTTGAGTTGTTCATGAGACGAATTCCATATTGATTAAGAGATGATTATGATGTTTTACATGTCGTGTACATGAGGTTGGTAATGTTGTGGTATGTAATGCTTATGAAGATTGAAGTTCATGGTTGTTGTCTTGCACCCTGTTTTTCATTACATTACACTTTGCTGAGTGATGAACTCACGCTTGTGTTTTATGTTGTTTGTTTATTTAGGTACAATGAAATCGGCGCGCGGGAAGGGAATTTAGCTACACTTCCTCACGTAGCACTCATAATCTAGATAATTCACCCATTTCTATGGAAACATGGCAATAAGTTATGTTGATTTTGGTGTATGGATATTATGTGTGTTGGTTTCCCTCATGTGTGTCATTTGGGTCTTTGGAGCGATTTGTTTTATCATCCTAGTCTTAGTTGATGCTTATTCCATGATTATCATTGCTTGTTGTTATTCTAGTTGATGCTCATCTATTGTTGTCGATGCATATTGATATCTTGATTGATATATATATTGATATGATATTGTGATGTTCAAATTTTTGCTAAAACAAAGGAGATGCTGCCGAAATTTTCCATTTAATCATGGTATTAATTGTTGTATGGTCTATATTGGTGACATTCTGGGCTTAGTAGAAGCTGGGGTGTTACAGCGACGGTGCTCCTTTCTGCTCGGTGAAGTGCTTCTAGGCTTTGGTAAGTTTTCTGACAAATCCTTTCCTTTTTGCGCTTTGCTCAAACCCTAGACTTAGAAATTTGGATCTTAAGGTCATTCTCCTTTTCTTTGTAGACTTAGATCAGTCTTGGTGCTTGTGTTGGTCTGAAAACAAGTTTGGGTCAGCAAGTGTTTGACAAAATGCCTAGGAGGAAGGATACTGGTAAAAGAGGTTTATTAGACAAACTGGTAGACAAAGTAAAAGGGAAGAAACAGAAATCCACCAGTTCAGGTCAGTCTTCTCAAGGGCCAGTGCATTTAGAGGATACTCACACCTGGCAGAGTTACAAAAGTGCCAACCTCAAAGCCACCAAGAAAAGATAAACAACCAGTGCTGTCAGACCATGTTTCTGCCTCTGAATCTGATGATGAAGAATATGAGACAAGTGCTTACTCTAGTTCTGAGGATGAAAACCTAAGTCCTCAAATTGATATGTTAGCAGGAAATGAGTTTGCCACTCTTGGAGGAAAGAAGCTGAGATCAGTCAGATTAGTGAATGAGAAAAACTGGTTTCCCTTCAAAAATCCTCCTTTAGATGAGAAGTTCATTACACCTTTACAGAATAACATCTTTTTGGGATATAAGAACAGAAACAATCGAAAAGGGAAATCACTCTCAGCTTTAAGCAAACATCAGTTTGTGGATTGGAATCAAATTTGTTCTGTGACAGGATCATATCATATTCTTGATTGTGTCACATCCACTCCTGGCTTAGCTGAAATGATGTCAGGAAGAAGTGCATCATGGAATGAAGATAGAATCCTAGAATTATATGCATCCCTGCTAGAGAATAAAGGAGGCATTACATTCTATTCACTATAGATGGAAAAATCAGAAAGGTGAGATCACCACACTTTGAATCAGCTATTGGAGCTTCAAGTCCTCATGTCAACAGAACCAGAATTCATGACAAAATGTTCCATGAAAACAGATGGAGGCAGATTGGTGATATGCTCGATCTTCAGCTTTTCGCACATATCTATAGAGATATCACAGAAGACAACTTCAATGCTAATAGAGTTAATTGTTTGTTTGCTGAAGCCAAAATACTTTTACTGATGTTGAGGCATACAATCTTTCCTAAATCTGGATACAAGGAGGGTGTAACCCCTACTTTGGCTTGGTTGCTGCATCTGATACTTTCCAAACAGCCCATAGACCTAGTGGACTATATATTTGGAGAAATGGAAGAAGCCATATACAGGAGAATGGGAAGTCCACTACCCTTTGCACAACAGATATCGCAAATGTTGTTGGCTCAAGGAATAATTTCGCAGCAAGAAATGAGCAGATCATTCAATTGTCGGCCAAAACAGTACAAACTACTCAAGTTGCCCACTGAAAAAATTGCTAAAGGACCAAGGGTACCTCCAGCACAAGAAAATGAGCCAAGTGATCATGATGGAAATGATAGCTCTGATGATGATAATGGGAATGATGAACTTGTTCCAAGCTATCACAGCTCAAGTCACCATAGTGCTCATAGTCAAAGTCATCATGATCGCAGTCATCATATTGCAAGTCACCATACTCCAAGCTAACATACCCCCAGCTATTACAGCCATCCTTTTGTTTCCCACTCTCCAATTCCAAAACCTCCTCAGTTTGAAGCAGATGAAGCTACAGAAGTAATAGGAGGCAGTTCTTTAACTGAACATCACGAGGAATAGGAAGGGACTTGCATTGTTCTAAGATCAGAATCGCATAGAGAGGAAAATCCAGAAATTCAGAAGCTTCAAGAACTTGCAGCTGCAGCAAGATTTTTAGAGGCTCAATCTTTTAGGCTAGCAGCCCATGACCATGAAGCAGGAGGATCAGCCTATACTCAAGAGAAGACAACTTCACATCATTCTCTTCATACTCTTGGAGAACAAGAACCTGCATTTTAGCAGGATTATGCTGCCTCTCACAATTCTCCTCTCCCTGAGCAAAATTTTGGACAGAATCAAGATTGGCACAATCAACCTGAGTGGTTTGGAGTATTTGAACGACAGTATAATGCTGATCTTAGAGCTACTCAAGAAAGATTTGAAGAAGAAAGAAACTTGGCTGCCCTAAGATACAATGAATGTGATACACGAATTTTTTTTATATGAGAAATATTATAACTAAGTTAATTAGTTAGTGCTAATTGGGCCTAATGGGCCATTAGTGGTCTAATTTTTCCTTTCATTCTAACCCTAAGCCTGGCCTATTTAAGCCAAGCCCTAGCCACCTGCTCTATGCGCCGCCAGTCTAGCTTGCCGTATTGTCGCTGCTGCCAACACCACGTTGCTGCTGCCGTGTGTGCTTGCATCTAGTGGCTTCCACCTTCAACCAGGCTACTACAACACGGAAGGAGAACATGGAAGCTATTGCTATTGCGTCAAAGGAGAAGAATAATCAAAAGACAGGAAAAGGAAGAGTGGAGAGGATGGTCGCCGCGCTAGCGCAACCACCTGCTGTGTTGCTCTGTCGCATTGTAATCTTGGAAGGCAGGTATCATGCAATCGATTTAGTTGTGATAGAAAATAGATGCATTCAAATGGTGGCACTACGTACTAGCATTACTACACGCATGCATGCACTAGGAATACTCCTTTGTAGTACTAACTACTAATCCTTGTGTACAGTAGCTAGTGGCAAATAAATTTTGGGCTGGAGAAAACGTAGAGATGTGCCCATCAGTTCGTATAGCAACAAGTATACTTTTGAACCCCTTGTTAATCGTTGGTGGCATTCATGGTTTAGATGTAACACCCCGGCATTTAATATGCCCGAATGCTACCAAACATAAGCTAAACAACAACTAAAAATCACATTTAAACATAAATTCCAGCAAAGGTACATATGCTAAAAACCGATATTTCGGCAGCATCTCCTTTGTTTTTTCATGAATTAACACAATATCAATATCATGGCAAGATATATCATAGCACACGACATCTAAAACATCAACATAAATGGATGTATCATCAAACTACGCCAATAATACCACGCTCAACCACTTCATAAACTATAACGAAGCAAATAAGGGATCACAAGCATGCTAGATTAAACCATACATTAACTTTATGGCACAACTCTTAAAATCATGTCTCCAAGTGATTAATCATAGACTATGATGGTGGAGCTACGTGTAGAAGTGTAGCTAAACCCCTTTTTCCCGCATGCCGATCTCAAAGTACCTAAAAACAACATAAAACACAAGCGTGAGTTCGAAACTCAGCAAGCATATTGTAATGGACAACAATAACAATATCATAGAAAATAACATCTCACATCATGTATATCATCTCAATCATGAACACTTTAACAAAATCATCATCATTGTGTATGCAATGCAATGCAATGCTCATATCTCCTTGGAAACTCATACCGGTATGGTTGAGTACACACCCGTCGGTGTGCACCCTCTCCCCCCTTCCATCCCGAAGATGGAGGGTGCCTACTCCTCGCTTCTGTTCACCGCGGTGAATGGAATCACGATGTAGGACTTACTCATTGGCTTTCCGGATTAGTCATAACTTTCTCACCGACCTTCCCGGACTAGTTATGACTTTCTCACCGCCCGAGCCATGTATGCATTTATGCCAACATCATATTTAACTCACATATTAACACATGGCATCATAACATATTAAACATGCTCATCATATCATTGGCAATCATAAAAGCATGGCAAGTGATCATATATCATGTAGTCAATTCCATCTATTCTCAACAAGCAACCTACAAATCGCTATCCATCACAACACACTTGCCTCAACCACGTGCAACGGATTGGCGGGAAGTAGAAGGCACTCCCGGGGTCACACCTCCTGCACAGGGGTATCACACAATCACAATCATAACCACAAAACAGTACGCAAACCCCCATCTAACCCGACATTGCTCCCTACTCGCAAAACCTAAAACAGAGGTTCTGTCCCGTCGGGACAGCAGCCTTGCAAAAGGCATAACTTGAGTTCTGGGACTCCGAATGAATTAAACGAGTACACCCTCGCGTAGCTTAGGAAATTTCCCAACTTTCTCTAGGTATATGGAAAGACTGATTCGGACTCTAAAGTCGTCTAATCTACAGATTACCGAGATCTTTTCCAATCGCGTCACAGATTTTAACACGCTCGGTAAAATAGCCATAACTTTCAAACGGCTGATCGGATTTTAACGTGCTTTATGTCCACAGAAATATAATTAAATTATCTACAACTTCTTTTAAGTCCGTACGGACAGATTCGGATTCTAAATCGACAAAAACTCGAACCCTAGCCCGACTGCTCAATCTGCCCGAAAACAGAAACGTGGCAACGTCTAGATCTAACCCAAAGAACTCCAATCCAGCACCACCAATTGATCTAAAAACTTGATAATCACCCTAAGAACAGTACCTAGATCAATTCCAAGGATCCCCATGATCATACCTTTGCCCAACGAACGAATCTCCAATAGATCTCCTCGCGGATCGCTCCTCGCTCCACGCTCCTCGCTCCTCGCTCCTCGCTCCTCGCTCCTCGCTCCAACGGATGGATCCACAACGTGCAGAGGTGTGGAGACCACCCTAGGGAAGCAAGCGGGTGGAGGAGAGGTGGTGGAGAGGTGGGGAGCAATGGGGCAAAGGGGGAGGTGGAGGCGCACAAGAGGGAGAGGGAGAGGGGGTGGCAGCTAGGGCTTAGGAGGGGGAGGTTGGGGCGCCCAAGGGCAGGGGGAGCACGCCCAAAAGGCTGGTGGGGAGCCCTTTTACCAGCCCCCACACCCAATCCTAGTCCGTTACGGAGACCTACTCCATCCCACCAAAGCCCACCAAGGCCCAAACTCCCCCGAGAAGGCCCAAAACCCCGGAAACGGCCCGGAAACGCCCCGGAAAAGCTATTAACCTCCATATCCTATAGTTTTAACCTTAATTCCACATCTCATAATGTTATTAACCTTATCATGCACGTTAAATAAGGTTACGACACTCCGTGGCGACATAACACTTCAAAAGGCCCAAAAACACGAGTAAACCTCAAGCCGAAAGGTTTTATTCTCTAATTTCACCTTCTATAACGTCACACCAAACCGTAGTGTCACATTCTTCCCCCCTTCAACAGGATTCGACCTCGAATCCGAAGGACGCCAAAAGCAACAACAAAGTCCCCGATGGACAAAAGACTTCCTTACAACATAAAACATTCACACAAAGACTCAAACCAGAACAAACGACAAACGAGTTCTCAAAACCAACCCTTGGCGAGGAAATGTTGATTTAGCTCAACAAAGTGCAACCTCGCACGGTTCCTCCTTCACCCCAATTGCCAAAAAGACCACGAAAGAACACGGTCTCACACTCCTCATTCGATACATTCCTTGGCACTAAAGTGCCTGATCCCTTTAGCAATGCTACTTTCCAGAAGAACACGGCTTCAACCTTCTAGAACCCTCTTCTGCTCCCACGCACAAAAGTGTTTTTCACACATCAACCTCTCTACTATGGTTCGGCGTAATCAAGACGACGCAAGCCAAGAGAGACACTACACTCCAAGACAACCCACTGTTTGAACAACGGGGTTTAAAACCATGCAAAAGATTCGTCTTTTACAAAAGACCAATACCCACCGCTAACATCAAAAGGGAAAGCTTCTTTAAAACCAAAGTTCTTAAAACCCGCAAGAACAGTAACAACCGAACAAAATGCTATGGTTGACTCCACTCGCTCATAGATCAGCGACAAAAGATCCAATACACTTCGAAAAGGAAAAGCAATTACTAGCAACCACCAAATGGTCCACTAGTACTTAATCAACCCTATCGAGGAACACATCAACAAAGACAATTCTCCAAGAAGGTTTGAATTGAGTCAAACTCAACCTTCCTTTACTCCTCACCTTTAAACCATTTACGATCCACTACTAACAACACCTAATGCTTAGGTCGATAACAACCCATACTGGATTTCTCATCCAAGCGGGTCTCGCCCTCAAGCTTTCCACCCAAGGACTAAAACAAGGACACAACGATTGGATAAACTCAACCACAAACCATGAACCCAATTGGTCCCCATGCTTAACCTTGAATCCAATGCACTACAATCACTTTGGAAAAGATTCGACAACAACCAAAGAGCATTCAGTTTAACTTTCTAAACCAAGATGCAAAGGAAACACAAATCCCCTTCATCACAACCAACATACCAGAAATTCTTTATTCTTTCTTTTCATACTAGAAAGAAATGGACATCTCGATTCATAACATGAATGCAAACTTTTCAAGAGCACTCCGGATTAGTCATGTATCCATATATGACTTTCTCACCGACCTGGCTCAACGACTCCTTCATCATTAAACATCGATAAACGTTGACATGTTTTCCTTTCCACCATTCATTCATCATGGAACAGCCAGTACCGATTAGTCATTCACCAAACGACTTATTAGGTATCAAAGAATTGAAACACCATTAACATCGAAGGTTGCATAAATTAATATAGACCATGACTGCAAACCGTTAGCAGGAAAAGACCACGTCATAACATAACCCTCCATTACTTGAAAGCTAAACTTGCAAAACCTCGCATTTTAACCAAAATCAGCATTTTGGAAAAGAACATCGACTCCAAAGTCAAGCATCTGCACACACAATCATACAAACTTTCTCAAAGAGAAAGGGAAACTCATAGCACAAACTAAACAAGTTAGCCAAAACCAAATATTTGCACCAATTTCTACGATTTTTAGGGAAACTCCGAAACACAGCATAAGGAACACCTTGACCGAAAACCCTTCAACCAAAATGGCAAGCAACCAAACCAGTCCAAAAGCTTTTAAACACAAGCTCAGCATAAAAAGAACCATCTCTAGTACTCCACTACGCTTTCCATTAAAAGACTTCAATAATTACTATCTACTTCCTGAGAAGCCCCAACACAAATAAATCAGAAACTTCACAACAAATTCTTCCTCTAGTTACCATTCCCAACATTTTTTAATAAGGGTTTATGATTCTTATCAAAAAGGCACCCAACCAAGACTATAATGACATGATCCCCACGGCTCACCGAATCATAATACATCTTATTCTAAATTTGAAACATAGTACTTCCACAAATCTTTCAGCAAGATCAACCTATAAATTTCATACCACCTATATATTCACGTCTCGACAACCGAACCTTATTCAGTTAAACAACGACTTCAACATGTAAATATTATCTCTACAAGACAAAGTTCATAACTAGGATTCCAAGGCATACATTCATTAAGGATGAAATTGTACATCATGTTAATTATCCAAAGCTCACTCCATCGCAACATGTTAAAATTTTCCTCTATTTTAACCATGGTTTTCCAACGAATAATCTAAACAGTTACCACAACTACTTAGTCATCAATAACAACAAATGGGCATAATCATCAACCAACAACATTACTTTTAGCTACCCTATACATAGGTGATAACAAAATTACCACCACACAACATACTCCCACTATTTAAAATAGACTGAATACTAGCATTAACACTACCATTAACAACATCATTAACAATAAGTCTTATGTCTTCTCCATTGATATCAATACTAGCATTGTAGCGACACAACTGCATACTTCCAAAGATACTAGTAGTTTGCAACAACATAAATAGCAACTCTAATCAACATCCAAATTAAAGTCACTAGTCAACACGATTAAATTTCTCTATTAATCCATTAGATTAGAACATCTTTAACAACCAAAGAAAGTTTCTTTTACAATAACAGAGTCTACATCATCTTAATGTTTTAACTATGCATCAAAGTTTAAACTTTTAACATTAACAAGGATCATAAGCACATTTAAAGCAAGGCAACAGATTCTAAGCATGTACATTAACACATTTAATCATTCTCGCTAAGAGTAAACTGCAACACTAGTAGTCTATTTATTCTCAAGCTAGAGATATTAATCACATTGAATTGATTCAACTCAAAATTTAACTTAGCAACACATCAATCCATAAACCACATTGTTACCTACTACATAACATGCTAAACATCAATTCTTACTAGGGACAAACGATTTCAGTCAAAAGACTACTTTGTTTACAGCATTTTAGTTTTAAAACTCATCCCAAATTCATAAGGAAAATTTGACTCTCAAAATTGCGATGAGACAAACCCAAACTTGGTCATGCAAAGGAATTCTCCAAAACACTTTTTAAATCTCAAAGACTCCTACTGGAGGGAACCAATCGATCAAATATACCTTTGCAAATAAACCCTAACTCCAAACTTTCACAAAATAGGAAGGGTTCTTCAAAGATGATTTTCTTAAACCAGCAAAATAACGAATCAAACACCACTTACTTCTACAAAGACACAGAACTTCAGCCCTGACAGCCAGTGCGGCATAACTCATAATAACTCCGTTAACCTCGGAGAAACACAAACACAGGGATAAATTTGAATGCTTCTTCCCCATAAAGCCATCAACAAACTAATCATTAAAACTGGAAAGGCGCCCAAAAGAAGTGCAACACTAGACTCCTCTTCTTCGTCTTCAACCAAGGAAGACAAAACCACACACCGCATACAGAACGATCCACGAAAACCCAACATTTTTCATTTGATTCAAATCAACTAAAGCCAAGAAAAGCAACGAAAATCGACCGTCAGAACGGCAAAGAACATACGAAGGAATCCACCACCAAACTCTTCTATTTGACTCCAGTCAACTACCCGATCTACAACAGAGAGGGTAAGCACTCTTCTCCTACAGGGGTTAATAGTTCTTCGGTGATGGCGCTAACCGGCCACACCGTCAAACCTCGCCCTTACTATGAACAAAAAAGAGGTGACCGAAACCCTTCGGTACCACAATTCCACTCTATCACAACAACAAGAGCAATTCAGTCATTTATCTCATAGACATAGCAACATGCTTTATCAAAGGAAGCATTCAACATCATAGCTTAAATACAACATTTAAGCATAAAGAAACGATACCCATACCCTTTCCTACGGTGCATCCATTGTGTGTCAAATTTTAGATTAGTTATACCACTTTTGCAAGTTTTAATGTTGCTATCCTATAACAAAATTTTAGTTAAGACCTAAGCCATGTTTCTAAGTTATTCCACATCATATTTTAGTTTTTCCCTATAGCATGACACTAAAAATTCACATTCCAAGGACCTACAACCTGGCTCTGATACCAACTGTAACACCCCGGCATTTAATATGCCCGAATGCTACCAAACATAAGCTAAACAACAACTAAAAATCACATTTAAACATAAATTCCAGCAAAGGTACATATGCTAAAAACCGATATTTCGGCAGCATCTCCTTTGTTTTTTCATGAATTAACACAATATCAATATCATGGCAAGATATATCATAGCACACGACATCTAAAACATCAACATAAATGGATGTATCATCAAACTACGCCAATAATACCACGCTCAACCACTTCATAAACTATAACGAAGCAAATAAGGGATCACAAGCATGCTAGATTAAACCATACATTAACTTTATGGCACAACTCTTAAAATCATGTCTCCAAGTGATTAATCATAGACTATGATGGTGGAGCTACGTGTAGAAGTGTAGCTAAACCCCTTTTTCCCGCATGCCGATCTCAAAGTACCTAAAAACAACATAAAACACAAGCGTGAGTTCGAAACTCAGCAAGCATATTGTAATGGACAACAATAACAATATCATAGAAAATAACATCTCACATCATGTATATCATCTCAATCATGAACACTTTAACAAAATCATCATCATTGTGTATGCAATGCAATGCAATGCTCATATCTCCTTGGAAACTCATACCGGTATGGTTGAGTACACACCCGTCGGTGTGCACCCTCTCCCCCCTTCCATCCCGAAGATGGAGGGTGCCTACTCCTCGCTTCTGTTCACCGTGGTGAATGGAATCACGATGTAGGACTTACTCATTGGCTTTCCGGATTAGTCATAACTTTCTCACCGACCTTCCCGGACTAGTTATGACTTTCTCACCGCCCGAGCCATGTATGCATTTATGCCAACATCATATTTAACTCACATATTAACACATGGCATCATAACATATTAAACATGCTCATCATATCATTGGCAATCATAAAAGCATGGCAAGTGATCATATATCATGTAGTCAATTCCATCTATTCTCAACAAGCAACCTACAAATCGCTATCCATCACAACACACTTGCCTCAACCACGTGCAACGGATTGGCGGGAAGTAGAAGGCACTCCCGGTGTCACACCTCCTGCACAGGGGTATCACACAATCACAATCATAACCACAAAACAGTACGCAAACCCCCATCTAACCCGACATTGCTCCCTACTATAAAACCTAAAACAGAGGTTCTGTCCCGTCGGGACAGCAGCCTTGCAAAAGGCATAACTTGAGTTCTGGGACTCCGAATGAATTAAACGAGTACACCCTCGCGTAGCTTAGGAAATTTCCCAACTTTCTCTAGGTATATGGAAAGACTGATTCGGACTCTAAAGTCGTCTAATCTACAGATTACTGAGATCTGTTCCAATCGCGTCACAGATTTTAACACGCTCGGTAAAACGGCCATAACTTTCAAACGGCTGATCGGATTTTAACGTGCTTTATGTACACAGAAAGATAATTAAATTATATACAACTTCTTTTAAGTCCGTACGGACAGATTCGGATTCTAAATCGACGAAAACTCGAACCCTAGCCCGACTGCTCAATCTGCCCGAAAACAGAAACGTGGCAATGTCTAGATCTAACCCAAAGAACTCCAATCCAGCACCACCAATTGATCTAAAAACTTGATAATCACCCTAAGAACAGTACCTAGATCAATTCCAAGGATCCCCATGATCATACCTTTGCCCAACGAACGAATCTCCAATAGATCTCCTCGCGGATCGCTCCTCGCTCCACGCTCCTCGCTCCTCGCTCCTCGCTCCAACGGATGGATCCACAACGTGCAGAGGTGTGGAGACCACCCTAGGGAAGCAAGGGGGTGGAGGAGAGGTGGTGGAGAGGTGGGGAGCAATGGGGCAAAGGGGGAGGTGGAGGCGCACAAGAGGGAGAGGGAGAGGGGGTGGCAGCTAGGGCTTAGGAGGGGGAGGTTGGGGCGCCCAAGGGCAGGGGGAGCACGCCCAAAAGGCTGGTGGGGAGCCCTTTTACCAGCCCCCACAACCAATCCTAGTCCGTTACGGAGACCTACTCCATCCCACCAAAGCCCACCAAGGCCCAAACTCCCCCGGGAAGGCCCAAAACCCCGAAAACGGCCCGGAAACGCCCCGGAAAAGCTATTAACCTCCATATCCTATAGTTTTAACCTTAATTCCACATCTCATAATGTTATTAACCTTATCATGCACGTTAAATAAGGTTACGACACTCCGTGGCGACATAACACTTCAAAAAGCCCAAAAACGCGAGTAAACCTCAAGCCGAAAGGTTTTATTCTCTAATTTCACCTTCTATAACGTCACACCAAAACGTAGTGTCACATTAGATAAGGTATTGAATTAGGTAATTAATAATAATTGTTTTGACGTCATAGTGGGTTGCGCGATCATGTTAACGCCAGAATGTGTTAGACGGGGGAAAATATTGCCTAAAACTAATAATTAGGTGTTGTTGTTAGAGGTGTTTATGCTGATTGTAGATCTGTGATTTTCATTCTGTCTCGGGCAGATTCGAGTGCTGTCTTCGGATGCAATCTTGAAAATGAGAGATGCGCTTTCTGGGTATCTGGCTGTTGCGAAAGTTGTAGATAATTGAAATACCTTTCAGTGGACACCAAGAACGTGTAATTCCGATAAGCCGTTTGAAAGTTATGGTCGTTTTACCGAACGTGTTCAAAACTGTGATGTGATTGGGACTGATCAGGTTGATATATAGATTAGGCAATTTTAGAGGCCGAATCAGCTTTTCCCAATACTTAGAAAAAGCTAGGAAATTTCCTAAGCTTGGCGATGATGTACTCGTTTACTCGATTCGGAGTACTAGAGCTAAGGTTATGCTAGTTGTAAGCCCGCTGTCCCGAAGGGAAAGATTCCCTGTTTTCGGGTTTTAGGGATTGTTTGTGAAGTCGGGGTAAGGAATCGTTCTTGTACTGTTTTGAGGGCACGTTTTGAGTGTATGGTACTTATGTGCAGGTGGTGTGACCCCGGGAGTGCCCCCATCCTCTCGCCAATCCGTCGCCCGTGGTTAAGGCAAGTGTATTGTAATGGGTAGCGTATTGTATGTTGATAATTGTGACTAGGTGCAAATTGTTTACATGACGTGCTATCTTGTTATGATTACATGTTGAGATATCTTGCCATGATTAGTGCTTGCCCATGTTATGATGAAATTGGATTATTATGATGTTATGCCATGTTTAGTTCAGTTTGATGCAAGTTGTTTATGTTTATGGCATAATCGCATACATGGCATGTGATCTGGGCTGGTCGGTGAGAAAGTCATAACTAGTCCGGTAAGGTCGGTGAGAGTTATGACTAATCCGGAGAGCCAATGAGTAAGTCCTACCTTGTGATTCCATCCACCGTGGTGATTGGAAACGAGGAGTAGGCACCCTCCATCTGCGGGGTGGAAGGGGGAAGAGGGTGCACGCCGACGGGTGTGCACTTAGCAATACCGGTATATGCTTCCAGGAGACATGTGCATTACATTGCATACATGATGATGATAATGAGTTGTGTACAATGTGCTTGGTCATGGCTATCATATTGTAGATGAGATTATGATTTGACCATGATGTTAAAGTATGGTAGGTATTGTTGTTTGCATTGATATATTCTTTATGATCCATTGCAATATGCTTGCTGAGTGATGAACTCACGCTTGTGTTTTATGTTGTGATTAGGTACCAAGAAACCGGCATACGGGAAAGGGCATTAGCTACACATCTACACGTAGCTCCACACTTATAGACAACTTATTCATTTGGGTCATGATATTAAGAATATTGCCATGTAACTTGGTGCAATGGTTAATTTGTGTGCTTGGTTTCCTCATTTACTTCGTTTGGCTCATGAGATGGTTGAATTCATTATTATAGACTTATAATGTTGCCAGAACCCTCGTTATTGATGATTTAGATGTCATTCATTATGCTATATCCTGTGATCATATTGTTGTTGCTTCAATTCATGATAAAACAAAGGAGATGCTGCCGAAATTTTCGTTTTTAGCATTTGTGCCTTTGCTGTAGTTTACTTTAATTTGTGGTATTTAGATGTGGTTTGGTCTATGTTTGGTGACATTCAGGCATAATAGATGCCGGGGTGTTATAGTTGGTATTAGAGCGGGCTTTAGGTCCGTGGAATGTGAATGTAGCAAATTACTCTAGAGTAAACTAAAATGTTGACTTGGAAAAGTAGAAACATGGCATATGTCTACTCGTTAAAATTTGGCCTTAGGGCAATAACTTAAAAATCTGAAATAGTTTGGTTAACTAATTGAAAACTTGACACACTCTGATGCACAGTAGGAAGGGTATGGGTGTCATTGCTATCCGCTTCGATATTGTATCTAAGTTTTGATGTTGAATGCTACTTTCGATGATGTATAATGCTACATTTATGATAGATTTGATTGAGTTGCTATATTTGTGATAAAGTGGGGTTGTGGTGCCGAAGGGTTTCGGTCACCTCTTTTTGTTCATACATAGTAAGGGTGTGGTTTGACGGTGTGGCCGGTTAACGCCATCACCGAAAAATTATTAACCCTTGTAGGAGAAGAGTGCTTACCTTTTCTATCGTAGGTCGGGTAGTTGACTGGAGTCAAATAGAAGAGATTGGTGGTGGATTCCTACAGATGTTCTTTACCGTTCTGACGGTCGGTCTTGGTTGGTTTTCTTGGTTTTAGTTGATTGAAACCAAAAGAAAAGTGTTTGGTATTGGATTTTCGCGGATTGTTCCATATGCGGTGTGTGGTTTTGTCTTCCTTGGTTGAAGATGAAGAAGAAGAGTCTAGTGTTGTGCTTCTTTTGGTTGCCTTTCCAGCTTTGATGCATGGTTTGTTGATTGCTTTATGGGGAAAAGCATTCCATTTATTCATGTGTTTGTCTTTCTCCGAGGTTAAAAGAGTTATTGCGGTGTTATGCCAAACCTGGTTGTTAGGGCTGAAGTTCTGTGGCTTTGTAGGAGTAAGTGGTGTTTGATTTCGTCATTTTGCTGGTTTGAGAAATCATCTTTGAAAACCCTTCTCGTTTTGTGAAAGTTTGGGGTTTGGTGTTAAGGCTTTATTTGAAAAGGATTACTTGATCGCTTGGTTCCCTTTTGAGAAAATTGTCTTTCAACCATTTTCCTCTATGGGAGTCTTTGAGATTGAAAAGTGATTTGGGGAATTTTCTGTTGCATGACCAAGTTTGAGTTGGTCTCATTGCAATTTTGAGAGTCAAGTTTTTTTTTGGTGAGATTTGGCTGGGTTTTCTGGAAAGAAAAATGCTACCAACAAAGTAAGTAATCTTTTGACTTAAAATAAGGTAGTAATTAAAGCATGAAAAATTATTGGAATGATTGTCATGGTGTATGGTTTTATTATTAGTGAATGACTGTCTTAGAGCCATATTTATGAAATATGTCATGGAGATAATATTTAATTGTTAGATTCATTTATTGATTGAAAGAGTTATTATGGAGATATTGACTTATGGGTTGTATGAGATGTATATGTTGATCATGTTGAAAGTTTCATTGAAAACATATGCCTTAAACTGGGAATGGGAAGTGGTATGATTGATGGCTCATTATGGTTTGTAGACCAAAGGGAAATGTTGATGCACTGTCTTATGTTGAATTGACTAACTGGTTGATTATGCTTAAAAAAATGACATGTTTTCTCCTTGTTAATTATCATGAAAAAGACTTGGTTTAAGATTTGATGATAACCTTGCCAATCGTGTATATAATTTTAGGAGAAAAGTAATTAAAGGAAGAGTGGTTACATAATCCTTCTTAAATCTAGAGGGGGTTGCTCAAGATGAGAATGGTGAGTATTGATACCTTAAATTGTAAGCATAGTATAATACTAGAGATGATGGGATTTAAGGTGGACCTTCTTTTAAAGTATATGGATTCATTTATTTATGTGATCTTATGGATGGATGCCACTTGGCTAAGGCATTATGATTTGTGTGCATTAGAGATTCTCCATATTTAGGTTGCATTTTTTTTTCTAAAGTTACAGAGTTAGCTTTAATGATTGAAAATGAGGATGGAAGAATGTTTAATCATGAAGTAATATGTTGGTGGATTGTGAGTGCGTTACCACATGGAATAACGCCATTCAATTATCTTTGCTAAGAAAAATTAGCTTAAGTTATGATTGCGCGATTTATGCCTAAGGGTGTTTGATTGGATTGAGCTCTTTAGTGTACAAATGAGTTATTTGTTGGATTACTAGATAAAGAAAACAATTGAATCCAATGTAATGTTTTGGAAGCTCTTGATCTGAAAATATTTGTATTTCTTTTTCGGCTAGAGTTGGGTTAATTAGAATGTGTGCGGAGTTTGATAATGTTTCTTAAAAGCGATTCTCATGTTGTTTCATATGTGACTTTTGCTGAGATGAGTTCCTCTTTCTCCTAAGAAAAAGATATAGTTGTTGTGTGGAAGTGTTTGATTCCATGATCGGTTTTCTCTTTTTGAAATGATTTACGTGGGTAAAAGTGAGATTCATTTATAAATGATTTATGTGGTGTTTCTCTCTTAAATTGAGTTTCTTCCTGTTGTGAATTTTATTATCTTAGCTTTAAGGTGATGAAAGTGGTTTATTTTATTAAAGAGAATTGATGCTTTCTTTGTGTTCTAGCATGGGAAACAGAAAAGAGCGACCTAAGATCCCATCCTTTGGTAGTTGTTGACCATTAATGGTTAAAAGTGGAGAGTAGTGGGGGTTTTGTGTGTCTTGGTCCAAATCTTCCAGGAAGGATCAATTAGTTGTTTTGTTCCTTGGAAGTATTTGACTAATCTATAAAAGTGGACCGCTAGGAAGTTGTGGGTAATTAAATTACCTTTCCATAGTGTGCTAGAGCATTTGGTTGCCTTGGACGTAACTAATATAATGACAATTCGAGGTGGATTATTTTGTCGTAAATGTTTATCCTGGTTAGTTATCCCTTGGTGTGAAGTAGGCCTAGTAGAAGATAGATTAAAATTTATATTGTGGAATTATTGTGGAAAAAGGAAAATATGTTATAGTGGGCAATTCCTTCCAACAATATTGGTCCTTTTATTAAAAGGTCAACCTGTCATAAGAGATGGGAAGTTGTGTTTTAGTTTTAGGGGTACAAGTTTGGAACCCTGGATGTTCAAGTGCATGGTACTAGTGATTCGATAAGAACAAGGATAGAGGCGTGTTAGAGTGGTGTTTTCGTATGGTTCTTCTCGTCTTGAGTACAGCGAACTGTGGGTAGAAATGCTAAAAGCTGATAGTTGAGTTTTGCGGATGAGACATAGGGGGAATTGGAGTTGGAGGTTGGTACTAGGTTCTCTTGAAATGTTTTCGTACCAAGGGGAAGGCTTACTTCGAGGTATTCTTGGCATTCCCGTTAGTACCACGAATTAAGAAGTTGGCTTATCGTCTAGACCTTCCTGAATCCTTGCGAGGTGTGCACAATAGGTTCCATGTGCTCTTATGGAGGAAGTTCTTGTGATATCCAAGGCGTAGTGTATCATTAGCACCATTGGTTATTGAGCAAGATCTCACATTCGAGTCCCAATCAGAGCAGATACTAGGGAGTCGAAGTAGGTTTTGAAGTGTAGAACATTACAGTTTGCTAATGTGCTTTCATTTTTCTGTCTTAATGGGAAGCGACCTAAGAATCGGAGTTTCACATGCGTGAGAGTAACAAGAGCGATTTATGTTGGGACTGTAATGTGCATTATTTCCCTGTTTAGTTTAATGAACGAGTAGTGTTGGCGAGTATAGAATTCGGGGTCGAATTCTGTTAAGGGGGGTCGAGTGTGATACACAAAATTTTTTTATATGAGAAATATTATAACTAAGTTAATTAGTTAGTGCTAATTGGGCCTAATGGGCCATTAGTGGTCTAATTTTTCCTTTAATTCTAACCCTAAGCATGGCCTATTTAAGCCAAGCCCTAGCCACCTGCTCTATGCGCCGCCAGTCTAGCTTGCCGTATTGTCGCTGCTGCCAACACCATGTTGCTGCTGTCGTGTGTGCTTGCATCTAGTGGCTTCCACCTTCAACCAGGCTACTACAACACGGAAGGAGAACATGGAAGCTGTTGCTATTGCGTCAAAGGAGAAGAATAATCAAAAGATAGGAAAAGGAAGAGTGGAGAGGATGGTCGCCGCGCTAGCGCAACCACCTGTTGTGTTGCTCTGTCGCATTGTAATCTTGGAAGGCAGGTATCATGCAATCGATTTAGTTGTGATAGAAAATAGATGCATTCAAATGGTGGCACTACGTACTAGCATTACTACACGCATGCATGCACTAGGAATACTCCTTTGTAGTACTAACTACTAATCCTTGTGTACAGTAGCTAGTGGCACATAAATTTTGGGCTAGAGAAAACGTAGAGATGTGCCCATCAGTTCGTATAGCAACAAGTATACTTTTGAACCCCTTGTTAATCGTTGGTGGCATTCATGGTTTAGATAAGGTATTGAATTAGGTAATTAATAATAATTGTTTTGACGTCATAGTGGGTTGCGCGATCATGTTAACGCCAGAATGTGTTAGACGGGGGAAAATATTGCCTAAAACTAATAATTAGGTGTTGTTGTTAGAGGTGTTTATGGTGATTATAGATCTGTGATTTTCGTTCTGTCTCGGGCAGATTCAAGTGCTGTCGATTTTGAAAATGATAGATGCGCTTTCTGGGTATCCGGCTGTTGCGAAAGTTGTAGATAATTGAAATACCTTTCAGTGGACACCAAGAACGTGTAATTCCAATAAGCCGTTTGAAAGTTATGGTCGTTTTACCGAACGTGTTCAAAACTGTGATGTGATTGGGACAGATCGGGTTGATATATAGATTAGGCAATTTTAGAGGCCGAATCAGCTTTTCCCAATACTTAGAAAAAGCTAGGAAATTTCCTAAGCTTCGCGATGATGTACTTGTTTACTCAATTCGGAGTCCTAGAGCTAAGGTTATACTAGTTGTAAGCCCGCTGTCCCGAAGGGAAAGATTCCCTGTTTTCGGGTTTTAGGGATTGTTTGTGAAGTCGGGGTAAGGAATCGTTCTTGTACTGTTTTGAGGGCACGTTTTGAGTGTATGGTACTTATGTGCAGGTGGTGTGACCCCGGGAGTGCCCCCATCCTCTCGCCAATCCGTCGCCCGCGGTTAAGGCAAGTGTATTGTAATGGGTAGCGTATTGTATGTTGATAATTGTGACTAGGTGCAAATTGTTTACATGACGTGCTATCTTGTCATGATTACATGTTGAGATATCTTGCCATGATTAGTGCTTGCCCATGTTATGATGAAATTGGATTATTATGATGTTATGCCATGTTTAGTTCAGTTTGGTGCAAGTTGTTTATGTTTATGGCAAAATCGCATACATGGCATGTGATCTGGGCCGGTCGGTGAGAAAGTCATAACTAGTCCGGTAAGGTCGGTGAGAAAGTTATGACTAATCCGGAGTGGCATGTGATCTGACCCGGTCGGTGAGAAAGTCATAACTAGTCCGGTAAGGTCGGTGAGAAAGTTATGACTAATCCGGAGAGCCAATGAGTAAGTCCTACCTCGTGATTCCATCCACCGTGGTGATTGGAAACGAGGAGTAGGCACCCTCCATCTACGGGGTGGAAGGGGGAAGAGGGTGCACGCCGACGGGTGTGCACTTAGCAATACCGGTATATGCTTCCAGGAGACATGTGCATTGCATTGCATACATGATGATGATAATGAGTTGTGTACAATGTGCTTGGTCATGTCTATGATATTGTAGATGAGATTATGATTTGACCATGATGTTAAAGTATGGTAGGTATTGTTGTTGGCATTGATATATTCTTTATGATCCATTGCAATATGCTTGCTGAGTGATGAACTCACACTTGTGTTTTATGTTGTGATTAGGTACCAGGAAACCGGCATACGGGAAAGGGCATTAGCTACACATCTACACGTAGCTCCACACTTATAGACAACTTATTCATTTGTGTCATGATATTAAGAATAGTGCCATGTAACTTGGTGCAATGGTTAATTTGTGTGCTTGGTTTTCTCATTTACTTCGTTTGGCTCATGAGATGGTTGAATTCATTATTATAGACTTATAATGTTGCCAGAACCCTCGTTATTGATGATTTAGATGTCATTCATTATGCTATATCCTGTGATCATATTGTTGTTGCTTCAATTCATGATAAAACAAAGGAGATGCTGCCGAAATTTTTGTTTTTAGCATTTGTGCCTTTGTTGTAGTTTACTTTAATTTGTGGTATTTAGATGTGGTTTGGTCTATGTTTGGTGACATTCAGGCATAATAGATGCCGGGGTGTTACAGTTGGTATCAGAGCGGGCTTTAGGTCCGTGGAATGTGAATGTAGCAAATTACTCTAGAGTAAACTAAAATGTTGACTTAGAAAAGTAGAAAGATGGCATATGTCTACTCGTTAAAATTTGGCCTTAGGGCAATAACTTAAAAATTTGTCTCTTCAACAGTATCATAATCAAGTTCAACAGACTCAAGAAATACTGAACAAAATGTATCAAGAACAAAATAGAGTAAAGGATGAGAATTCCAGAAGTTTTGATATGATTAGGAGCAATCAATGGGATTTAAGGAAATGTATTACTCAGGTCAACACCAATAAAAATCTGCTCAGGGACAGAATGTATGACATCAGTAAAGAGCTAAATGCTCAAGAAACCAAATTTTATCAGTTTGCTGAATTCACTAAGAGCACACTTGACACTCATAGCAACGCAATCGATTGGATAGGGCATTCCCTTGATGATTATCTAGATCATTTTGATGTCACTCGAAAAAATCTTATCTCAAATCAAGAAGAGCTTGGCGAACTCATCCTTGATCAGACAATTCTGATTCTTGACTCAATTCATGACCTTCAAGAAGATTTTCAGAACTGGACAATTGAACCTCAACCTGGAGATCCAAATTATCCCATTTGGCATGACAGAGCAATGGCATCTCCAAGGCATTCAGCAGAGGAATAGTCTGCTCATTCTTCTCCAAGACACTCAGAGCAAGGAGCACCAGCTTAGTCCTCTCCAATGCACAGTGTCAGCTACAGGGCCTCAAACTTGTTCAAGAAAACTTTCTCCAGGCGCAAGCAGTGATCTCTTTTTGGCAATTGATGTCAAAGGGGGAGAAAATAGACTAAATAGACTATTGGAGTAGTTTCTTAGAAGTATCTCGAACTATGAAATCTATGTGTTCTGTGCTCTGTGCTTGATGTTATCTTTGTTTTGCTACTTATGATAGTTTTATAAGTCTGAATTTGTTTACTGCTTAAATGATCAGTTATATTCTGTCTATTGATATCTCCTCATATTCATAATATGTTGTTAGTGCTTAAATTTTCTTAATTGTTCTTTAAAATTCTAAGCACCTATTTAGGGGGAGCATATTCTATCAAATTATGTGTTTGTTCTATCAGACTAACAAACTTTTGCAGAAGAAGATAAGACTCTGTAGGATCGAAGTATACGAATATAGCAATCAGAGGGGGGGTGAATGATTGTGTGGAAGCTAAAACCAAATACTTGACCTATTAAAAGTTCACCCCAAAACAGAACCAAATAATTGCCTCGTTTTCGACAAAAACAGAATGACAGAGGTTTGGTAAAACGAGAATTCCCAGAGATCCAACCGTCGAAACGATCTGAAATTTGGACACAAGAAACTAGATTCCAATACGAATCGAACCCAAAAAGAATCAGCTCGATCAGACTTATGGATCAAAAGTTATGAGCTTCGCAAGCTTGCTGATCCAGAACTTGACAAGAATCAATCTAATCAAAACTTCAAGATTAAACAAGAACGACAAAAGATTGATCAACTAGACTTTGAGAAACACTAGATCAATATCCTAGAGAGGTTTTTGATGGATCAAATCAAGATAAAACTTGAAGAACAAAAACCAATCTAGAACTAGAACAAGCATGCAAACAAGAACCAAAGCAGAAAATCTTTGTAGCGGCGTGGTTCTTGTAGCACGCAAAAATCTTGGAAGAATTGATCTTTATTTCTTGTCTAAAATACTCTCATCAAAAGAGTACAAACCCTAAAACCAAGCTTAAAGCTTGATGCGCTCAGCTCTCCTTGGTGCCTTTCAACAGAGACCCCCACCTATTTAAAGCACCAACCCACAAGAGTTACGAATACGATTCCTATTCCCTAGAAGGAATCAGTATCCAACTCAACTCTACTTGGCCCAACCAGGCCGAGTACAACTCTTACTGCACGCGTATGGCAACCCTACCATACTCACGTGTCTAACACTTTGCACGCGTATGGCCACCTGCCATACTCACGTGACTAACACTTTGCACGCCGAATGACCTCCTGCCATTCTCACGTGACTAACCATTCTTCATGTGCACCATTCTCTTAGCCCGAACGTCCCGCATGACATCCTTGACCACCAAGACCTCGGTTCCTCCTGAACCTAGTCCCGAACCTCGTTCCTCCATGAACCTAGTTCCGGTCCCGTCATCGACCACATTCGTCTTCGAGCAATACCGCACATGAACAAACCACAAACAAATCCGAGCACAAGTCCACGACTTGACTCAATGTAAATCCATGCAACTACTCACATGAGTATTGCATAAAGTCCACTTCAAAAGAAGCATCATGAAATCATTACAAATTTCAAATTCACATTCAAAATTCAAATCCAAATCGCTCAAAACCCTAATTGAGCGAAAACGCATTCACGACTTCCGGACAAACAAAGTTGGTCCGTTGTATAAGGAAAAGTTTCTGTTCCAAGAAGCCAACCAAACGCGGAAAAACATCGTTCACAACGGACAAACAAAGTTGGTCCGTTGTACATGCAAAATGGCTTGGTCATGAGCTCAAAACAAGTTCACAACGGACTCCCGAAGCTTGTCCGCGTATAAGCGTGCCACACTCGGTTTCACAAAAGTAAAACCCTAGAAAAAGTCCATTCACGACGGACAAAAAGAATTAGTCCGTTGTACATGTGAAAATCTTGGTTCCAAGAAATTATCCAAACCGAAAAAGCTTGTTCACAACGGACCAAGAAAAACTGTCCGTTGTACATGTGAAAATGACTTCGGTCATGGGCTCAAAAACATGTTCACAACAGACCCAAAAACACTGTCCGTCGCAGATGGAAAACTTACTGTTTCTTGAGAACTTTGTCCGGCGCTAATGCGTAACTTACTGTTTCTTGTCAAATTGTCAAAACACATGAACAAACACATTTTGCAAATTCAAATCTAAGTTAATTTTTCAGTTCAAAGCCAATTTTTCAGCACATGATTTCACAATCTCCCCCTTGATGAAAACATTGGCAACACCACTTAGAATTGAACATTTGGCATTCACTTTACAAAAGATTTTAAAATCCAAAGGATCAAGGACCAAAAAGAAAACACAGAATTCCCCCTTTGACCAAAATGCAAAACAAAATCTCCCCCTGAGAATGAAAATGTGTGTGAATGTGCAATGCGCCCATAAATTTCAAAAATTCTCCAAACTTATAACAAAATTCTCAAATTTAACAACTCTCCCTTTTTCTTTAAACTTTTCAACAATTCCCAATTTTCTCCCCTTTGACAATGGATTCATCAAGAGTAAAAGAGAGAACAGGTTCAAAATTTTTCCTAAACAATGATTCACAATGAGAAACAAGGAGTGCCAAGATAGGAGAAAATGAGCTCATTCGATCATATAACCTTATATATCACATAATATGCAAAATACATGATCTTGAAGTGATTTTAACAAGTTATGGAATGACATGCATCTCAACCTCAATTCAGTCAACTATAGCCAAGTACTAAGCAAGACCTTAGTAGAAGAACAAAGGCTCAAAGTTGAAGCAAATAACAAATCGTAGGCGAGCAAGTAGTTTCAACTCCAATCTAGTGGACCAATTTAATCTTTAAACAAGAATCGCATGTGGCATGCTTGAAGCATACTTCTTTTATTTCCTTGGAGTGGCATGCTTGAAGCATACATCTTGTCTTTTGAGGGAATGGCATGCTTGAAGCATACATCTTATCTTTTAGGGAAAGCATCCTGAAGCTCATAACTTGAGGCTTTTGCTTTTAACAACCCTTTTTTATTGATTCCCTTTTCTTTTCATTTTTCTTTGATTATAAACATGCAAAAGTGATTAAAAGGTCTTATGAAAGAGTAAAGTTGAAACCACACTTGCTTCATAGCCCAAATTTGTCAAGAAGATTCAATATCAAGCCTAGAAGAGTAAGATATCACAGAGTATTTAGCTATAGGCAATTAGTCCAGGGAATTCGCAATGTCATTTTTAGTTCAAGTGAAACAATTAGATTATCATATATTAGCTCAATTACATAACATATAAAGAAATATGATAAAGTGAGCTCATCAAGTGAAAGAACTTGGCAAAGAAACTCCTCAAAACAATCCCATTGGATGAACAATTCCAAGTTCTCCCGAATAAAAGCAAAAGCGAAGAAGACAAAGGTTTTGTGAAAATGTCTGCCAATTGATGTTCAGTATCCACATGATGAAGCACAATGTTGCCTTTTCAACATGATCTCTAAGAAAGTGAAATCTGATATCAATGTGTTCAAGAAAGAGAATTACTCAAGAAGTGGCATGAACCGGATGTACTTTTTCTATCAATTCTACATCCTCCAAATTCAGCATCGAGAAAGCTCTTAAATTAATGCATGAGGAAGCAGAAAGTCAAATGCCAAAATCTTGAGTACCACGGAGATACCTTAAAATCCTCTTGATAGCTTGTCGATGTGAAGCACGCGGGAAGCTTGAAAACGAGCACACAAGCACACAATAACTCCAATTATCTCATCCTCAACAAAGATCATCATCATCTTCATCAACAAAGATACTCTCCCCCTGAACATATGCACTGTGCACTGCACTATTTGGACTAGTGCCTTTTGCGAAAACAGAGGTGGAAGAAGCATCTTGAAAAATAACACTTTTAGCATGAGATGCGCGAGTGAAGGAGGAGAACCAATTCTTATCATCGGACATGTGGCGTGAACATCCTGAATCCACTAGCCATATGTTCTCCTTCCTCAGCGTGAGAAGACTACATAGAAGCGAGAAAGTGTCGAGGTCTCGATGCTGGGGTTAGAAATAAGATGTTTAGGAATCGATCTTGAGACACACGACGCACAACAAGAGGGCATAACACGAGCATTCTTATGCACAAAGATAGATTTGTCTTTTCCCGTGTTCTTACCAACAAAAGGTGTTTGCATCACCCTAGGCACATAATGAGAAACAAAGCGTGTCTTTCTGAAATTAGACCTAGCCTTAGTTTTTTCTTTCTTTTGTTGTTTGGCTAGTCTAAAGCAAAAATCTACTAAATGTCCATCTCTACCACAATGAGTGCAAGTGTACTTAACATGATGTTTTGCTTTAACAGTAGAAGCAACATTTGCATTCATCACAGTAGAAGATAAAAGGCCAGCAGATTTGAAGACAATTTTCTTAGGCTCATTTGAAATCTCAAGTTTGTCATTGCAAGGAGCATAAATAACAGAGCGAGGTTTAGTTTCATATGAAGCATGAAGATCAAAACCTAAACCTTTCTTGTTTGAGCTAACCTTAGATTGATCCAAAATCATGTTTAATCTTTTCTTGCCATTAGTGAATCGTTCCAAAGAACTTTGCAAATAATCAACTTTCTTGGCAAGAGTTAAACAATTATTGCAAAGATTATCAACCTTCTCTTTCTGTTTACGACAAGTAGAGCATGAAAGAACCTCATGTGTAAGCAGATTATCAGTCAATTGAGAAATCCTAGCATTTGCATCTTTTAATTTTAATTCAAGAGTTGAGCATTTAGAACAAGAAGTTAAACCATGCAAATCATCAGTGAAACAGCTAGCATGTTTAATATGTTTCTCATTTTTCTCACTTTCGGCATTAATTTTCTCAATCAAGGAAGCATGTTCTTTCCTAAGCGAAGTAAGCTCCTTCCAAATTAAGTCACATGATTTGCAAGCATCATCATCAGGAATCAAAGTTTTAAGTCTAGCAATTTCAGCATTCAATGACTCAACCACAAAATCATGTTTCTTAATTTTCTTGTCACGTTTATCAAGCAATTTACCAAGACGAGCAACAGCAATAGCTAATTCATCGTAAGAAGGATCTACCTCATTGAAGTCATTTGTCATGATCGCCTCGGTGAAGTCAGCTGCTTTTGGCCATGAGACACAACCCGCCAACTCATGCTTGCTTGGAGTTGCATCATCCTCGCTGCTCTCCGAATCCACATCGCTCAAATTGACTTGTTCAAGAGCGGAAAGAACTCGATGGACAACTTTGCGGTTGATGAAGTTCTTCTTCTTTCTATCACTTGGAGAGAACTTCTTCTTCTCTTTTCTTCTGTCGTTGTCCTTCTCCTCCCTTGATGCTTTACTTGCAAGTTTTGGACAGTTTGGACGAATATGGTCGAGATCACCACACTCATAGCATCTTGGAGGATCACCACCACCTCTCTTTCTCTTTATCACATTTTGCAAAGCTTTGTTAAAGCGAGAAGAGAGTAGTGACAAGTCTTCTTCTGGGAATTGCTCAATCTGTTCATCGGTTAGTGAAGACAAGAAAGATAGAGCAAAACTTGAAGAAGCACCATTATGAGATATGCTAGATTGAGATGTCAAAGCAATTGATTTATGATCATTCTTTCTAGCAAAAACATCTAATTCATGAGTTTTCAACTTAGAATAAAGAACATCTAAAGTAAGTGTACTCATGGTAGTAGATTCTTGTATAGATGTTACTTTCATCTCCCACACCGACATGTCCAAAGCACTAAGCAATTGTCTAGCATTAGCAGCATCATCAAAGCTAACTCCAACAGCACGCAAATTGCTAAGAATCTTATTAAAAGCGTGCAAAGAAGTCATCTACCGAGCTCACCGGTTTCATCTCAAATCGCATGTATTCTTTTTTGTAAAGATCTTGTGAACCTCTTTAATAGTGTTAGAACCCTCATGGTAATCACAAAGAGATTTCCATACCTCATATGCAGATCGAAGATGAATCACACGATCGAAGTCGCTACGTCCCAAGCCTTGGATGATCAAGTTGCGCGCCTTACTATTTGCTTCAACATGTGCGCGATTGGTGTCGTTGACGTTGTCGTTTGCAGGGACTTCATATGGTTTGTAGACCTTCTCCCAAATTGCGAATCCCTGAGCTTGGATGAACGCCTCCATCTTGGCCTTCCAAAACTGAAAATCAACACCATTGAACACACAAGGTTTTGTCGAATAATGATCCATTGATCTAATCACCGATTAAGATAGATTAGAAAAACCTTGCTCTGATACCACTTGTAGGATCGAAGTATACGAATATAGCAATCAGAGGGGGGGTGAATGATTGTGTGGAAGCTAAAACCAAATACTTGACCTATTAAAAGTTCACCCCAAAACAGAACCAAATAATTGCCTCGTTTTCGACAAAAACAGAATGACAGAGGTTTGGTAAAACGAGAATTCCCAGAGATCCAACCGTCGAAACGATCTGAAATTTGGACACAAGAAACTAGATTCCAATACGAATCGAACCCAAAAAGAATCAGCTCGATCGGACTTACGGATCAAAAGTTATGAGCTTCGCAAGCTTGCTGATCCAGAACTTGACGAGAATCAATCTAATCAAAACTTCAAGATTAAACAAGAACGACAAAAGATTGATCAACTAGACTTTGAGAAACACTAGATCAATATCCTAGAGAGGTTTTTGATGGATCAAATCAAGATAAAACTTGAAGAACAAAACCAATCTAGAACTAGAACAAGCATGCAAACAAGAACCAAAAGCAGAAAATACTTGTAGCGACGTGGTTACTGTAGCACGCAAAAATCTTGGAAGAATTGATCTTTATTTCTTGTCTAAAATACTCTCATCAAAAGAGTACAAACCCTAAAACCAAGCTTAAAGCTTGATGCGCTCAGCTCTCCTTGGTGCCTTTCAACAGAGACCCCCACCTATTTAAAGCACCAACCCAATAAAGAGTTACGAATACGATTCCTATTCCCTAGAAGGAATCCGTATCCAACTCAACTCTACTTGGCCCAACCAGGCCGAGTACAACTCTTGCACGCCGTATGGCAACCCTACCATACTCACGTGTCTAACACTTTGCACGCCATATGGCCACCTGCCATACTCACGTGACTAACACTTTGCACGCCGAATGACCTCCTGCCATTCTCACGTGACTAACCATTCTTCATGTGCACCATTCTCTTAGCCCGAGCGTCCGCATGACATCCTTGACCACCAAGACCTCGGTTCCTCCTGAACCTAGTCCCGAACCTCAGTTCCTCCATGAACCTAGTTCCGGTCCCGTCATCGACCACATTCGTCTTCGAGCAATACCTGCACATGAACAAACCACAAAACAAATCCGAGCACAAGTCCACGACTTGACTCAATGTAAATCCATGCAACTACTCACATGAGTATTGCATAAAGTCCACTTCAAAAGAAGCATCATGAAATCATTACAAATTTCAAATTCACATTCAAAATTCAAATCCAAATCGCTCAAAACCCTAATTGAGCGAAAACGCATTCACGACGGACAAACAAAGTTGGTCCGTTGTATAAGGAAAAGTTTCTGTTCCAAGAAGCCAACCAAACTAGGAAATACACGTTGACTACGGACAAAAATAGTTGGTCTGTTGTACATGATTTAATGGCTTCGGTTATGAGCTCTTAACAAGTTGACAACGGACCCCAGAAGCTTGTCCGCAAGCGTGCCACACTCGGTTTCACAAAAGTAAAACCCTAGAAAAGTCCATTCACGACGGACAAAAAGAATTAGTACGTAGTAAATGTGAAAATCTTGGTACAAAGAAATTATCCAAACCGAAAAAGCTTTTTAACAACGGAACAAGACGAACTGATCGTTGTACAAATGAAAATCACTACGATCATGGGCTCAAAAACATGTTCACAACAGACCCAAAAACACTGTCTGGTCGCAGATGGAAAACTTCTTGTTTCTTGAGAACTTTGTCCTGCCGCTAATGCGTAACTTCATTGTTTCTTGTCAAATTGTCAAAACACATGAACAAACACATTTTGCAAATTCAAATCTAAGTTAATTTTTCAGTTCAAAGCCAATTTTTCAGCACATGATTTCACAATCTCCCCCTTGATGAAAACATTGGCAACACCACTTAGAATTGAACATTTGGCATTCACTTTACAAAAGATTTTAAAATCCAAAGGATCAAGGACCAAAAGAAAACACAGAATTCCCCTTTGACCAAAATGCAAAACAAAATCTCCCCCTGAGAATGAAAATGTGTGTGAATGTGCAATGCGCCCATAAATTTCAAAAATTCTCCAAACTTCTCCCAAAATTCTCAAATTTAACAACTCTCCCTTTTTCTTTAAACTTTTCAACAATTCCCAATTTTCTCCCCCTTTGACAATGGATTCATCAAGAGTAAAAGAGAGAACAGGTTCAAAATTTTTCCAAACAATGATTCACAATGAGAAACAAGGGAGTGCCAAGATAGGAGAAAATGAGCTCATTCGATCATATAACCTTATATATCACATAATATGCAAAATACATGATCTTGAAGTGATTTTAACAAGTTATGGAATGACATGCATCTCAACCTCAATTCAGTCAACTATAGCCAAGTACTAAGCAAGACCTTAGTAGAAGAACAAAGGCTCAAAGTTGAAGCAAATAACAAATCGAGGCGAGCAAGTAGTTTCAACTCCAATCTAGTGGACCAATTTAATCTTTAAACAAGAATCGCATGTGGCATGCTTGAAGCATACTTCTTTTATTTCCTTGGAGTGGCATGCTTGAAGCATACATCTTGTCTTTTGAGGGAATGGCATGCTTGAAGCATACATCTTATCTTTTAGGGAAAGCATCCTGAAGCTCATAACTTGAGGCTTTTGCTTTTAACAACCCTTTTATTGATTCCCTTTTCTTTTCATTTTTCTTTGATTATAAACATGCAAAAGTGATTAAAAGGTCTTATGAAAGAGTAAAGTTGAAACCACACTTGCTTCATAGCCCAAATTTGTCAAGAAGATTCAATATCAAGCCTAGAAGAGTAAGATATCACAGAGTATTTAGCTATAGGCAATTAGTCCAGGGAATTCCGCAATGTCATTTTTAGTTCAAGTGAAACAATTAGATTATCATATATTAGCTCAATTACATAACATATAAAGAAATATGATAAAGTGAGCTCATCAAGTGAAAGAACTTGGCAAAGAAACTCCCCCTCAAAACAATCCCATTGGATGAACAATTCCAAGTTCTCCCCGAATAAAAGCAAAACGAGAAGAAGACAAAGGTTTTGTGAAAATGTCTGCCAATTGATGTTCAGTATCCACATGATGAAGCACAATGTTGCCTTTTTCAACATGATCTCTAAGAAAGTGAAATCTGATATCAATGTGTTCAAGAAAGAGAATTACTCAAGAAGTGGCATGAACCAGATGTACTTTTTCTATCAATTCTACATCCTCCAAATTCAGCATCAGAGAAAGCTCTTAAATTAATGCATGAGGAAGCGAGAAAGTCAAATGCCAAAATCTTGAGTACCACGGAGATACCTTAAAATCCTCTTGATAGCTTGTCGATGTGAAGCACGCGGGAAGCTTGAAAGCGAGCACACAAGCACACAAAGAACTCCAATTATCTCATCCTCAACAAAGCATCATCATCATCTTCATCAACAAAGATACTCTCCCCCTGAACATATGCACCTGTACCTGCACTATTTGGACTAGTGCCTTTTGCGAAAACAGAGGTGGAAGAAGCATCTTGAAAAATAACACTTTTAGCATGAGATGCGCGAGTGAAGGAGGAGAACCAATTCTTATCATCGGACATGTGGCGTGACCATCCTAATCCACTAGCCATATGTTCTCCTTCCTCGCGTGAGAAGCCTACATAGAAGCGAGAAAGTGTCGAGGTCTCGATGCATGGGGTTAGAAATAAGATGTTTAGGAATCCAAAGATCTTGAGACACACGACGCACAACAAGAGGGCATAACACGAGCATTCTTATGCACAAAGATAGATTTGTCTTTTCCCGTGTTCTTACCAACAAAAGGTGTTTGCATCACCCTAGGCACATAATGAGAAACAAAGCGTGTCTTTCTGAAATTAGACCTAGCCTTAGTTTTTTCTTTCTTTTGTTGTTTGGCTAGTCTAAAGCAAAAATCTACTAAATGTCCATCTCTACCACAATGAGTGCAAGTGTACTTAACATGATGTTTTGCTTTAACAAAGAGAAGCAACATTTGCATTCATCACAGAGAAGATAAAAGGCCAGTGATTTGAAGACAATTTTCTTAGGCTCATTTGAAATCTCAAGTTTGTCATTGCAAGGAGCATAAATAACAGAGCGAGGTTTAGTTTCATATGAAGCATGAAGATCAAAACCTAAACCTTTCTTGTTTGAGCTAACCTTAGATTGATCCAAAATCATGTTTAATCTTTTCTTGCCATTAGTGAATCGTTCCAAAGAACTTTGCAAATAATCAACTTTCTTGGCAAGAGTTAAACAATTATTGCAAAGATTATCAACCTTCTCTTCTGCTTACGACAAGTAGAGCATGAAAGAACCTCATGTGTGCAGATTATCACCAATTGAGAAACCCTAGCATTTGCATCTTTTAATTTTAATTCAAGAGTTGAGCATTTAGAACAAGAAGTTAAACCATGCAAATCATCAGTGAAACAGCTAGCATGTTTAATATGTTTCTCATTTTTCTCACTTTCGGCATTAATTTTCTCAATCAAGGAAGCATGTTCTTTCCTAAGCGAAGTAAGCTCCTTCCAAATTAAGTCACATGATTTGCAAGCATCATCATCAGGAATCAAAGTTTTAAGTCTAGCAATTTCAGCATTCAATGATTCAACCACAAAATCATGTTTCTTAATTTTCTTGTCACGTTTATCAAGCAATTTACCAAGACGAGCAACAAAGAATAGCTAATTCATCATAGGAAGGATCTACCTCATTGAAGTCGCTGTCATGATCGCCGTCGGTGAAGCTGTCACTGCTTTTGGCCATGAGACACAACCCCGCCAACTCATGCTTGCTTGCTTGCTTGGAGTTGCATCATCCTCGCTGCTCTTCGAATCCACATCGCTCAAATTGACTTGTTCAAGAGCGGAAAGAACTCGATGGACAACTTTGCGGTTGATGAAGTTCTTCTTCTTTCTATCACTTGGAGAGAACTTCTTCTTCTCTTTTCTTCTGTCGTTGTCCTTCTCCTCCCTTGATGCTTTACTTGCAAGTTTTGGACAGTTTGGATGAATATGGTCGAGATCACCACACTCATAGTATCTTGGAGGATCACCACCACCTCTCTTTCTCTTTATCACATTTTGCAAAGCTTTGTTAAAGCGAGAAGAGAGTAGTGACAAGTCTTCTTCTGGGAATTGCTCAATCTGTTCATCGGTTAGTGAAGACAAGAAAGATAGAGCAAAACTTGAAGCAGCACCATTATGAGATATGCTAGATTGAGATGTCAAAGCAATTGATTTATGATCATTCTTTCTAGCAAAAACATCTAATTCATGAGTTTTCAACTTAGAATAAAGAACATCTAAAGTAAGTGTACTCATGGTAGTAGATTCTTGTATAGATGTTACTTTCATCTCCCACACCGACATGTCCAAAGCACTAAGCAATTGTCTAGCATTAGCGACATCATCAAAGCTAACTCCAACAGCACGCAAATTGCTAAGAATCTTATTAAAACGTGCAAAGAAGTCATCTACCGACTCACCGGTTTCATCTCAAATCGCATGTATTCTTTTTTGTAAAGATCTTGACGAACCTCTTTAATAGTGTTAGAACCCTCATGGTAATCACAAAGAGATTTCCATACCTCATATGCAGATCGAAGATGAATCACCACGATCGAAGTCGCTACGCCCCAAGCCTTGGATGATCAAGTTGCGCGCCTTACTATTTGCTTCAACATGTGCGCGATTGGTGTCGTTGACGTTGTCGCTTGCAGGACTTCATATGGTTTGTAGACCTTCTCCCAAATTGCGAATCCTGAGCTTGGATGAACGCCTCCATCTTGGCCTTCCAAAACTGAAAATCAACACCATTGAACACACAAGGTTTTGTCGAATAATGATCCATTGATCTAATCACCGATTAAGATAGATTAGAAAAACCTTGCTCTGATACCACTTGTAGGATCGAAGTATACGAATATAGCAATCAGAGGGGGGGTGAATGATTGTGTGGAAGCTAAAACCAAATACTTGACCTATTAAAAGTTCACCCCAAAACAGAACCAAATAATTGCCTCGTTTTCGACAAAAACAGAATGACAGAGGTTTGGTAAAACGAGAATTCCCAGAGATCCAACCGTCGAAACGATCTGAAATTTGGACACAAGAAACTAGATTCCAATACGAATCGAACCCAAAAAGAATCAGCTCGATCGGACTTACGGATCAAAGTTATGAGCTTCGCAAGCTTGCTGATCCAGAACTTGACGAGAATCAATCTAATCAAAACTTCAAGATTAAACAAGAACGACAAAAGATTGATCAACTAGACTTTGAGAAACACTAGATCAATATCCTAGAGAGGTTTTTGATGGATCAAATCAAGATAAAACTTGAAGAACAAAAACCAATCTAGAACTAGAACAAGCATGCAAACAAGAACCAAAACAGAAAATACTGTAGCGACGTGGTTACTGTAGCACGCAAAAATCTTGGAAGAATTGATCTTTATTTCTTGTCTAAAATACTCTCATCAAAAGAGTACAAACCCTAAAACCAAGCTTAAAGCTTGATGCGCTCAGCTCTCCTTGGTGCCTTTCAACAGGAGACCCCCCACCTATTTAAAGCACCAACCCACAAAGAGTTCTGAATACGATTCCTATTCCCTAGAAGGAATCCGTATCCAACTCAACTCTACTTGGCCCAACCAGGCCGAGTACAACTCTTGCACGCGTATGGCAACCCTACCATACTCACGTGTCTAACACTTTGCACGCGTATGGCCACCTGCCATACTCACGTGACTAACACTTTGCACGCGAATGACCTCCTGCCATTCTCACGTGACTAACCATTCTTCATGTGCACCATTCTCTTAGCCCGAACGTCCCGCATGACATCCTTGACCACCAAGACCTCGGTTCCTCCTGAACCTAGTCCCGAACCTCAGTTCCTCCATGAACCTAGTTCCGGTCCCGTCATCGACCACATTCGCCCTCGAGCAATACCGCACATGAACAAACCACAAACAAATCCGAGCACAAGTCCACGACTTGACTCAATGTAAATCCATGCAACTACTCACATGAGTATTGCATAAAGTCCACTTCAAAAGAAGCATCATGAAATCATTACAAATTTCAAATTCACATTCAAAATTCAAATCCAAATCGCTCAAAACCCTAATTGAGCGAAAACGATTCACGACGGACAAACAAAGTTGGTCCGTTGTATAAGGAAAAGTTTCTGTTCCAAGAAGCCAACCAAACGCGGAAAAACACGTTCACAACGGACAAACAAAGTTGGTCCGCTGTACATGCAAAATGGCTTCGGTCATGAGCTCAAAACAAGTTCACAACGGACCCCGAAGCTTGTCCGCGCAACGCAGCCACACTCGGTTTCACAAAAGTAAAACCCTAGAAAAAGTCCATTCACGACGGACAAAAAGAATTAGTCCGTTGTACATGTGAAAATCTTGGTTCCAAGAAATTATCCAAACCGAAAAGCTTGTTCACAACGGACCAAGAAAAACTGTCCGTTGTACATGTGAAAAATGACTTCGGTCATGGGCTCAAAAACATGTTCACAACAGACCCAAAAACACCGTCTGGTCGCAGATGGAAAACTTACTGCTTCTTGAGAACTTTGTCCGCGCTAATGCGTAACTCTACTCGCTTCTTGTCAAATTGTCAAAACACATGAACAAACACATTTTGCAAATTCAAATCTAAGTTAATTTTTCAGTTCAAAGCCAATTTTTCAGCACATGATTTCACAATCTCCCTTGATGAAAACATTGGCAACACCACTTAGAATTGAACATTTGGCATTCACTTTACAAAAGATTTTAAAATCCAAAGGATCAAGGACCAAAAGAAAACACAGAATTCCCCTTTGACCAAAATGCAAAACAAAATCTCCCCCTGAGAATGAAAATGTGTGTGAATGTGCAATGCGCCCATAAATTTCAAAAATTCTCCAAACTTCTCCCAAAATTCTCAAATTTAACAACTCTCCCTTTTTCTTTAAACTTTTCAACAATTCCCAATTTTCTCCCCCTTTGACAATGGATTCATCAAGAGTAAAAGAGAGAACAGGTTCAAAATTTTTCCGAAACAATGATTCACAATGAGAAACAAGGGAGTGCCAAGATAGGAGAAAATGAGCTCATTCGATCATATAACCTTATATATCACATAATATGCAAAATACATGATCTTGAAGTGATTTTAACAAGTTATGGAATGACATGCATCTCAACCTCAATTCAGTCAACTATAGCCAAGTACTAAGCAAGACCTTAGTAGAAGAACAAAGGCTCAAAGTTGAAGCAAATAACAAATCAGGGCGAGCAAGTAGTTTCAACTCCAATCTAGTGGACCAATTTAATCTTTAAACAGTAAACTGCATGTGGCATGCTTGAAGCATACTTCTTTTATTTCCTTGGAGTGGCATGCTTGAAGCATACATCTTGTCTTTTGAGGGAATGGCATGCTTGAAGCATACATCTTATCTTTTAGGGAAAGCATCCTGAAGCTCATAACTTGAGGCTTTTTCTTTTAACAACCCTTTTTTATTGATTCCCTTTTCTTTTCATTTTTCTTTGATTATAAACATGCAAAAGTGATTAAAAGGTCTTATGAAAGAGTAAAGTTGAAACCACACTTGCTTCATAGCCCAAATTTGTCAAGAAGATTCAATATCAAGCCTAGAAGAGTAAGATATCACAGAGTATTTAGCTATAGGCAATTAGTCCAGGGAATTCCGCAATGTCATTTTTAGTTCAAGTGAAACAATTAGATTATCATATATTAGCTCAATTACATAACATATAAAGAAATATGATAAAGTGAGCTCATCAAGTGAAAGAACTTGGCAAAGAAACTCCTCAAAACAATCCCATTGGATGAACAATTCCAAGTTCTCCCGAATAAAAGCAAAACGAAGAAGACAAAGGTTTTGTGAAAATGTCCGCCAATTGATGTTCAGTATCCACATGATGAAGCACAATGTTGCCTTTTTCAACATGATCTCTAAGAAAGTGAAATCTGATATCAATGTGTTCAAGAAAGAGAATTACTCAAGAAGTGGCATGAACCAGATGTACTTTTTCTATCAATTCTACATCCTCCAAATTCAGCATCAGAGAAAGCTCTTAAATTAATGCATGAGGAAGCAGAAAGTCAAATGCCAAAATCTTGAGTACCACTGAGATACCTTAAAATCCTCTTGATAGCTTGTCGATGTGAAGCACGCGGGAAGCTTGAAAACGAGCACACAAGCACACAAAGAACTCCAATTATCTCATCCTCAACAAAGATCATCATCATCTTCATCAACAAAGATACTCTCCCCTGAACATATGCACTGCACTCGCACTATTTGGACTAGTGCCTTTAAGTAAAACAGAGGTGGAAGAAGCATCTTGAAAAATAACACTTTTAGCATGAGATGCGCGAGTGAAGGAGGAGAACCAATTCTTATCATCGGACATGTGGCGTGAACATCCGAATCCACTAGCCATATGTTCTCCTTCCTCGTGAGAAGCCTACATAGAAGCAGAAAGTGTCGAGGTCTCGGCATCAAGTTAGAAATAAGATGTTTAGGAATCCAAGATCGAGACACACGACGCACAACAAGAGGGCATAACACGAGCATTCTTATGCACAAAGATAGATTTGTCTTTTCCGTGTTCTTACCAACAAAAGGTGTTTGCATCACCCTAGGCACATAATGAGAAACAAAGCGTGTCTTTCTGAAATTAGACCTAGCCTTAGTTTTTTCTTTCTTTTGTTGTTTGGCTAGTCTAAAGCAAAAATCTACTAAATGTCCATCTCTACCACAATGAGTGCAAGTGTACTTAACATGATGTTTTGCTTTAACAGTAGAAGCAACATTTGCATTCATCACAAGAGAAGATAAAAGGCCACAGATTTGAAGACAATTTTCTTAGGCTCATTTGAAATCTCAAGTTTGTCATTGCAAGGAGCATAAATAACAGAGCGAGGTTTAGTTTCATATGAAGCATGAAGATCAAAACCTAAACCTTTCTTGTTTGAGCTAACCTTAGATTGATCCAAAATCATGTTTAATCTTTTCTTGCCATTAGTGAATCGTTCCAAAGAACTTTGCAAATAATCAACTTTCTTGGCAAGAGTTAAACAATTATTGCAAAGATTATCAACCTTCTCTTTCTGTTTACGACAAGTAGAGCATGAAAGAACCTCATGTGTAAGCAGATTATCACCAATTGAGAAATCCTAGCATTTGCATCTTTTAATTTTAATTCAAGAGTTGAGCATTTAGAACAAGAAGTTAAACCATGCAAATCATCAGTGAAACAGCTAGCATGTTTAATATGTTTCTCATTTTTCTCACTTTCGGCATTAATTTTCTCAATCAAGGAAGCATGTTCTTTCCTAAGCGAAGTAAGCTCCTTCCAAATTAAGTCACATGATTTGCAAGCATCATCATCAGGAATCAAAGTTTTAAGTCTAGCAATTTCAGCATTCAATGATTCAACCACAAAATCATGTTTCTTAATTTTCTTGTCACGTTTATCAAGCAATTTACCAAGACGAGCAACAAAGAATAGCTAATTCATCGTAAGAAGGATCTACCTCATTGAAGTCGCTGTCATGATCGCTTCTGAAGCCGCCGCTGCTTTTGGCCATGAGACACAACCCCGTCAACTCATGCTTGCTTGGAGTTGCATCATCCTCGCCGCTCTCCGAATCCACATCGCTTCAAATTGACTTGTTCAAGAGCGGAAAGAACTCGATGGACAACTTTGCGGTTGATGAAGTTCTTCTTCTTTCTATCACTTGGAGAGAACTTCTTCTTCTCTTTTCTTCTGTCGTTGTCCTTCTCCTCCCTTGATGCTTTACTTGCAAGTTTTGGACAGTTTGGACGAATATGGTCGAGATCACCACACTCATAGCATCTTGGAGGATCACCACCACCTCTCTTTCTCTTTATCACATTTTGCAAAGCTTTGTTAAAGCGAGAAGAGAGTAGTGACAAGTCTTCTCGGGAATTGCTCAATCTGCTCATCGGTTAGTGAAGACAAGAAAGATAGAGCAAAACTTGAAGCAGGACCATTATGAGATATGCTAGATTGAGATGTCAAAGCAATTGATTTATGATCATTCTTTCTAGCAAAAACATCTAATTCATGAGTTTTCAACTTAGAATAAAGAACATCTAAAGTAAGTGTACTCATGGTAGTAGATTCTTGTATAGATGTTACTTTCATCTCCCACACCGACATGTCCAAAGCACTAAGCAATTGTCTAGCATTAGCAGCATCATCAAAGCTAACTCCAACAGCACGCAAATTGCTAAGAATCTTATTAAAACGTGCAAAGAAGTCATCTACCGACTCACCGGGTTTCATCTCAAATCGCATGTATTCTTTTTGTAAAGATCTTGACGAACCTCTTTAATAGTGTTAGAACCCTCATGGTAATCACAAAGAGATTTCCATACCTCATATGCAGATCGAAGATGAATCACACGATCGAAGTCGCTACGTCCCAAGCCTTGGATGATCAAGTTGCGCGCCTTACTATTTGCTTCAACATGTGCGCGATTGGTGTCGTTGACGTTGTCGTTTGCAGGGACTTCATATGGTTTGTAGACCTTCTCCCAAATTGCGAATCCCTGAGCTTGGATGAACGCCTCCATCTTGGCCTTCCAAAACTGAAAATCAACACCATTGAACACACAAGGTTTTGTCGAATAATGATCCATTGATCTAATCACCGATTAAGATAGATTAGAAAAACCTTGCTCGATACTCACTTGTAGGATCAAGTATACGAATATAGCAATCAGAGGGGGGGTGAATGATTGTGTGGAAGCTAAAACCAAATACTTGACCTATTAAAAGTTCACCCCAAAACAGAACCAAATAATTGCCTCGTTTTCGACAAAAACAGAATGACAGAGGTTTGGTAAAACGAGAATTCCCAGAGATCCAACCGTCGAAACGATCTGAAATTTGGACACAAGAAACTAGATTCCAATACGAATCGAACCCAAAAAGAATCAGCTCGATCGGACTTACGGATCAAAGTTATGAGCTTCGCAAGCTTGCTGATCCAGAACTTGACGAGAATCAATCTAATCAAAACTTCAAGATTAAACAAGAACGACAAAAGATTGATCAACTAGACTTTGAGAAACACTAGATCAATATCCTAGAGAGGTTTTTGATGGATCAAATCAAGATAAAACTTGAAGAACAAAACCAATCTAGAACTAGAACAAGCATGCAAACAAGAACCAAAACAGAAAATATCAGAGCGACGTGGTTATCAGTAGCACGCAAAAATCTTGGAAGAATTGATCTTTATTTCTTGTCTAAAATACTCTCATCAAAAGAGTACAAACCCTAAAACCAAGCTTAAAGCTTGATGCGCTCAGCTCTCCTTGGTGCCTTTCAACAGAGACCCCCACCTATTTAAAGCACCAACTCCACAAAGAGTTCAATACGATTCCTATTCCCTAGAAGGAATCTGTGATCCAACTCAACTCTACTTGGCCCAACCAGGCCGAGTACAACTCTTGCACGCTGTATGGCAACCCTACCATACTCACGTGTCTAACACTTTGCACGCCGTATGGCCACCTGCCATACTCACGTGACTAACACTTTGCACGCCGAATGACCTCCTGCCATTCTCACGTGACTAACCATTCTTCATGTGCACCATTCTCTTAGCCCGAACGTCCCGCATGACATCCTTGACCACCAAGACCTCGGTTCCTCCTGAACCTAGTCCCGAACCTCAGTTCCTCCATGAACCTAGTTCCGGTCCCGTCATCGACCACATTCGTCTTCGAGCAATACCTGCACATGAACAAACCACAAAACAAATCCGAGCACAAGTCCACGACTTGACTCAATGTAAATCCATGCAACTACTCACATGAGTATTGCATAAAGTCCACTTCAAAAGAAGCATCATGAAATCATTACAAATTTCAAATTCACATTCAAAATTCAAATCCAAATCGCTCAAAACCCTAATTGAGCGAAAACGCATTCACGACGGACAAACAAAGTTGGTCCGTTGAATAAGGAAAAGTTTCGCTCCAAGAAGCCAACCAAACGCGGAAAAACACGTTCACAACGGACAAACAAAGTTGGTCCGTTGTACATGCAAAAATGGCTTCGGTCATGAGCTCAAAACAAGTTCACAACGGACCCCAGAAGCTTGTCCGGCGCAAACGTGCCACACTCGGTTTCACAAAAGTAAAACCCTAGAAAAAGTCCATTCACGACGGACAAAAAGAATTAGTCCGTTGTACATGTGAAAATCTTGGTTCCAAGAAATTATCCAAACCGAAAAAGCTTGTTCACAACGGACCAAGAAAAACTGTCCGTTGTACATGTGAAAATGACTTCGGTCATGGGCTCAAAAACATGTTCACAACGGACCCCAAAAACACTGTCCGTCGCAGATGGAAAACTTACTGTTTCTTGAGAACTTTGTCCGGCGCTAATGCGTAACTTCATCAAGCTTTCTTGTCAAATTGTCAAAACACATGAACAAACACATTTTGCAAATTCAAATCTAAGTTAATTTTTCAGTTCAAAGCCAATTTTTCAGCACATGATTTCACAATCTCCCCCTTGATGAAAACATTGGCAACACCACTTAGAATTGAACATTTGGCATTCACTTTACAAAAGATTTTAAAATCCAAAGGATCAAGGACCAAAAAGAAAACACAGAATTCCCCCTTTG
Source organism: Rhipidocladum racemiflorum (assembly GCA_036346355.1). Lineage (NCBI taxonomy): Eukaryota > Viridiplantae > Streptophyta > Magnoliopsida > Poales > Poaceae > Rhipidocladum > Rhipidocladum racemiflorum. Next base: position 22,392,145 of record CM070584.1, on the reverse strand, counting down.
ACCAAAATGCAAAACAAAATCTCCCCCTGAGAATGAAAATGTGTGTGAATGTGCAATGCGCCCATAAATTTCAAAAATTCTCCAAACTTCTCCCAAAATTCTCAAATTTAACAACTCTCCCTTTTTCTTTAAACTTTTCAACAATTCCCAATTTTCTCCCCCTTTGACAATGGATTCATCAAGAGTAAAAGAGAGAACAGGTTCAAAATTTTTCCGAAACAATGATTCACAATGAGAAACAAGGGAGTGCCAAGATAGGAGAAAATGAGCTCATTCGATCATATAACCTTATATATCACATAATATGCAAAATACATGATCTTGAAGTGATTTTAACAAGTTATGGAATGACATGCATCTCAACCTCAATTCAGTCAACTATAGCCAAGTACTAAGCAAGACCTTAGTAGAAGAACAAAGGCTCAAAGTTGAAGCAAATAACAAATCAGGGCGAGCAAGTAGTTTCAACTCCAATCTAGTGGACCAATTTAATCTTTAAACAGTAAACTGCATGTGGCATGCTTGAAGCATACTTCTTTTATTTCCTTGGAGTGGCATGCTTGAAGCATACATCTTGTCTTTTGAGGGAATGGCATGCTTGAAGCATACATCTTATCTTTTAGGAAAGCATCCTCAAGCTCATAACTTGAGGCTTTTGCTTTTAACAACCCTTTTTTATTGATTCCCTTTTCTTTTCATTTTTCTTTGATTATAAACATGCAAAAGTGATTAAAAGGTCTTATGAAAGAGTAAAGTTGAAACCACACTTGCTTCATAGCCCAAATTTGTCAAGAAGATTCAATATCAAGCCTAGAAGAGTAAGATATCACAGAGTATTTAGCTATAGGCAATTAGTCCAGGGAATTCCGCAATGTCATTTTTAGTTCAAGTGAAACAATTAGATTATCATATATTAGCTCAATTACATAACATATAAAGAAATATGATAAAGTGAGCTCATCAAGTGAAAGAACTTGGCAAAGAAACTCCCCCTCAAAACAATCCCATTGGATGAACAATTCCAAGTTCTCCCCGAATAAAAGCAAAACGAGAAGAAGACAAAGGTTTTGTGAAAATGTCTGCCAATTGATGTTCAGTATCCACATGATGAAGCACAATGTTGCCTTTTTCAACATGATCTCTAAGAAAGTGAAATCTGATATCAATGTGTTCAAGAAAGAGAATTACTCAAGAAGTGGCATGAACCAGATGTACTTTTTCTATCAATTCTACATCCTCCAAATTCAGCATCAGAGAAAGCTCTTAAATTAATGCATGAGGAAGCAGAAAGTCAAATGCCAAAATCTTGAGTACCACGGAGATACCTTAAAATCCTCTTGATAGCTTGTCGATGTGAAGCACGCGGGAAGCTTGAAAACGAGCACACAAGCACACAAAGAACTCCAATTATCTCATCCTCAACAGATCATCATCATCTTCATCAACAAAGATACTCTCCCCTGAACATATGCACTGCACTGCACTATTTGGACTAGTGCCTTTTAAGTAAAACAGAGGTGGAAGAAGCATCTTGAAAAATAACACTTTTAGCATGAGATGCGCGAGTGAAGGAGGAGAACCAATTCTTATCATCGGACATGTGGCGTGAACATCCTAATCCACTAGCCATATGTTCTCCTTCCTCGCGTGAGAAGCCTACATAGAAGCAGTAAAGTGTCGAGGTCTCAGATCAAGTTAGAAATAAGATGTTTAGGAATCCAAGATCGAGACACACGACGCACAACAAGAGGGGCATAACACGAGCATTCTTATGCACAAAGATAGATTTGTCTTTTCCCGTGTTCTTACCAACAAAAGGTGTTTGCATCACCCTAGGCACATAATGAGAAACAAAGCGTGTCTTTCTGAAATTAGACCTAGCCTTAGTTTTTTCTTTCTTTTGTTGTTTGGCTAGTCTAAAGCAAAAATCTACTAAATGTCCATCTCTACCACAATGAGTGCAAGTGTACTTAACATGATGTTTTGCTTTAACAGTAGAAGCAACATTTGCATTCATCACAGAGAAGATAAAAGGCCAGCAGATTTGAAGACAATTTTCTTAGGCTCATTTGAAATCTCAAGTTTGTCATTGCAAGGAGCATAAATAACAGAGCGAGGTTTAGTTTCATATGAAGCATGAAGATCAAAACCTAAACCTTTCTTGTTTGAGCTAACCTTAGATTGATCCAAAATCATGTTTAATCTTTTCTTGCCATTAGTGAATCGTTCCAAAGAACTTTGCAAATAATCAACTTTCTTGGCAAGAGTTAAACAATTATTGCAAAGATTATCAACCTTCTCTTCTGCTTACATTTACAAGTAGAGCATGAAAGAACCTCATGTGTAAGCAGATTATCAGTCAATTGAGAAATCCTAGCATTTGCATCTTTTAATTTTAATTCAAGAGTTGAGCATTTAGAACAAGAAGTTAAACCATGCAAATCATCAGTGAAACAGCTAGCATGTTTAATATGTTTCTCATTTTTCTCACTTTCGGCATTAATTTTCTCAATCAAGGAAGCATGTTCTTTCCTAAGCGAAGTAAGCTCCTTCCAAATTAAGTCACATGATTTGCAAGCATCATCATCAGGAATCAAAGTTTTAAGTCTAGCAATTTCAGCATTCAATGACTCAACCACAAAATCATGTTTCTTAATTTTCTTGTCACGTTTATCAAGCAATTTACCAAGACGAGCAACAAAGAATAGCTAATTCATCGTAAGAAGGATCTACCTCATTGAAGTCGCCGTCATGATCGCCCTCGGTGAAGTCGCTGCTTTTGGCCATGAGACACAACCCCGCCAACTCATGCTTGCTTGGAGTTGCATCATCCTCGCCGCTCTCCGAATCCACATCGCTTCAAATTGACTTGTTCAAGAGCGGAAAGAACTCGATGGACAACTTTGCGGTTGATGAAGTTCTTCTTCTTTCTATCACTTGGAGAGAACTTCTTCTTCTCTTTTCTTACATCGTTGTCCTTCTCCTCCCTTGATGCTTTACTTGCAAGTTTTGGACAGTTTGGACGAATATGGTCGAGATCACCACACTCATAGCATCTTGGAGGATCACCACCACCTCTCTTTCTCTTTATCACATTTTGCAAAGCTTTGTTAAAGCGAGAAGAGAGTAGTGACAAGTCTTCTCTGGAATTGCTCAATCTGTTCATCGGTTAGTGAAGACAAGAAAGATAGAGCAAAACTTGAAGCAGCACCATTATGAGATATGCTAGATTGAGATGTCAAAGCAATTGATTTATGATCATTCTTTCTAGCAAAAACATCTAATTCATGAGTTTTCAACTTAGAATAAAGAACATCTAAAGTAAGTGTACTCATGGTAGTAGATTCTTGTATAGATGTTACTTTCATCTCCCACACCGACATGTCCAAAGCACTAAGCAATTGTCTAGCATTAGCAGCATCATCAAAGCTAACTCCAACAGCACGCAAATTGCTAAGAATCTTATTAAAACGTGCAAAGAAGTCATCTACCGACTCACTAGGTTTCATCTCAAAACGCATGTATTCTTTTTTGTAAATATCTTGACGAACCTCTTTAATAGTGTTAGAACCCTCATGGTAATCACAAAGAGATTTCCATACCTCATATGCAGATCGAAGATGAATCACACGATCGAAGTCGCTACGTCCCAAGCCTTGGATGATCAAGTTGCGCGCCTTACTATTTGCTTCAACATGTGCGCGATTGGTGTCGTTGACGTTGTCGCTTGCAGGACTTCATATGGTTTGTAGACCTTCTCCCAAATTGCGAATCCCTGAGCTTGGATGAACGCCTCCATCTTGGCCTTCCAAAACTGAAAATCAACACCATTGAACACACAAGGTTTTGTCGAATAATGATCCATTGATCTAATCACCGATTAAGATAGATTAGAAAAACCTTGCTCGATACCACTTGTAGGATCAAGTATACGAATATAGCAATCAGAGGGGGGGTGAATGATTGTGTGGAAGCTAAAACCAAATACTTGACCTATTAAAAGTTCACCCCAAAACAGAACCAAATAATTGCCTCGTTTTCGACAAAAACAGAATGACAGAGGTTTGGTAAAACGAGAATTCCCAGAGATCCAACCGTCGAAACGATCTGAAATTTGGACACAAGAAACTAGATTCCAATACGAATCGAACCCAAAAAGAATCAGCTCGATCGGACTTACGGATCAAAAGTTATGAGCTTCGCAAGCTTGCTGATCCAGAACTTGACGAGAATCAATCTAATCAAAACTTCAAGATTAAACAAGAACGACAAAAGATTGATCAACTAGACTTTGAGAAACACTAGATCAATATCCTAGAGAGGTTTTTGATGGATCAAATCAAGATAATACTTGAAGAACAAAACCAATCTAGAACTAGAACAAGCATGCAAACAAGAACCAAAACAGAAAATACCAGTAGCGACGTGGTTACTGTAGCACGCAAAAATCTTGGAAGAATTGATCTTTATTTCTTGTCTAAAATACTCTCATCAAAAGAGTACAAACCCTAAAACCAAGCTTAAAGCTTGATGCGCTCAGCTCTCCTTGGTGCCTTTCAACAGGAGACCCCCCACCTATTTAAAGCACCAACCCACAAAGAGTTCTGAATACGATTCCTATTCCCTAGAAGGAATCCGTGATCCAACTCAACTCTACTTGGCCCAACCAAGGCCGAGTACAACTCTTGCACGCCAGTATGGCAACCCTACCATACTCACGTGTCTAACACTTTGCACGCGTATGGCCACCGCCATACTCACGTGACTAACACTTTGCACGCGAATGACCTCCTGCCATTCTCACGTGACTAACCATTCTTCATGTGCACCATTCTCTTAGCCCGAACGTCCCGCATGACATCCTTGACCACTAAGACCTCAGTTCCTCCTGAACCTAGTCCCGAACCTCAGTTCCTCCATGAACCTAGTTCCGGTCCCGTCATCGACCACATTCGTCTTCGAGCAATACCTGCACATGAACAAACCACAAACAAATCCGAGCACAAGTCCACGACTTGACTCAATGTAAATCCATGCAACTACTCACATGAGTATTGCATAAAGTCCACTTCAAAAGAAGCATCATGAAATCATTACAAATTTCAAATTCACATTCAAAATTCAAATCCAAATCGCTTCAAAACCCTAATTGAGCGAAAACGCATTCACGACGGACAAACAAAGTTGGTCCGCTGTATAAGGAAAAGTTTCTGCTCCAAGAAGCCAACCAAACGCGGAAAAACACGTTCACAACGGACAAACAAAGTTGGTCCGCTGTACATGCAAAAATGGCTTGGTCATGAGCTCAAAACAAGTTCACAACGGACCCTTAAGCTTGTCCGCGCAAGCGTGCCACACTCGGTTTCACAAAAGTAAAACCCTAGAAAAAGTCCATTCACGACGGGCAAAAAGAATTAGTCCGTTGTACATGTGAAAATCTTGGTTCCAAGAAATTATCCAAACCGAAAAAGCTTGTTCACAACGGACCAAGAAAAACTGTCCGTTGTACATGTGAAAATGACTTCGGTCATGGGCTCAAAAACATGTTCTACAAATGACCCAAAAACACCTGTCTGGTCGCAGATGGGAAACTTACTGTTTCTTGAGAACTTTGTCCGGCGCTAATGCGTAACTTACTGTTTCTTGTCAAATTGTCAAAACACATGAACAAACACATTTTGCAAATTCAAATCTAAGTTAATTTTTCAGTTCAAAGCCAATTTTTCAGCACATGATTTCACAGACTCTCCTTTGTAAAATCAAGGGTGTTGTCATCAATCACTAAAAAGGGGGAGATTGAAAGCATCTCGGCCCCCTAATTGGTTATTTAAATTGATTATGGGTTTTGGTGTTTGATGATAAACTCTTATACCCTTGTTGAAGTGGAAAATGTTCTGAAAGAAGGACAAATGCTAAGGTTTATTCATTCCTAGTTTGACTTGGGAGTTGATTCAAGTCTTGTAGCTAGGTTTATTGTGTTTTTAGCCGTACTATAAAGAGGGATTATGCATAAGTTAAGTATCTTGGTTCATAGGTTAAATTCTTAAGACTACTTGGAGCAAAGTTCACTTCTTTTCCCTCAAAAGTTCAAGAAATTCAGTCCTTCCTTGAGTTCATCAAATTCACTTTCACGTCGGACCAAGTCCTTTCTAGTCCGACGCTAATGTCTTTTCATCTGAACCCAAACCGAGCACTTGTGACACTACAGAATGACGGTATGAGTCATTTTCGATATCGGCATTAAGGTACGATTTTTGTATCATGTTTTTGGGCCTTTCCCGTGTGTTTGGGCCTTTCCGGGGAAGGATTTGGGTCTTCCGGGGGAGTTTGGGACTAGCGGGAGCTAGTTGGACCTTAGGGGGATGTAGTGGGCCGTTGGTGGGGGAGTGTTTGGAGCCCAACAGGGGAATTTTTCCTGCAAAAAGGCCCCCCATGGGCCAGCCCCTGCCCTTTTGTGCGCGCCCCCTTGCCCGCCAAACCCTAGCCGCCCCTAGCCCCTCTTGCACCTCCCTTGGCCACCACCTCCCTCTTCCACCTCCTCTAGTCGGCCCTAGGCGAGTTCCACCCCATCCTTGCTGCCACGCCCCTTCTCTTCGCTGTCCTCACCATTGGGGAGCTCCGCGACGAGAGGATCCGGCGGGATTGGCGCGTGGAAGGAGATTGGGCGACCGGGAGGAGTTTTTGTCGATTCGTCATTCGTCAGGCTAAGGTATGGTGATGGGAGATCCTTGGGGTGGATTAGGTGTTGTGCTAGTGGTGTTTTTTATGCTTTAGATCCATGTTTAGGTGCTATTCCTAGATGAGATTAGGTAAATTCCTTTACTGTCCCATGTTCTGTCCTCGGGCAGATTGGACGTCCGACCTAGGGCTTGAGTTTTCGCAATTTTAGAAGCGTTTCCTGGTCGGCCGTATGTTGAGAAAGTTGTAGGTAATTGAATTAAATTTAATTGTACACAAAGAACGTTAAATTCCGTCTAGCCATTTAAAAGTCATGGCTGTTTTACCAAACGTGTTCAAATATGTGACGTGATTGGGACAGATTATGTTGATCTATAGATTAGACAATTTTAGAAGCTGATTCAGTCTTCGCGAATACTTAGAAAAAGCTAGGAAATTTCCTAAGCTTCGATAAAATGTACTCGTTTACTTAATTTGGAGTTTTACAACTCAAGTTATGCTAGTTGGAAGCCTGCTGTCCCATCGGGACAGATTCTCTGTTTTTGGGTTTTAGGGGTAGTTTGCGAAGTCGGGGTAGAGGATCATTTATGTACTATTTTGTGGGCACATTTTGAGTGTGTGGTACCTATGTGCAGGTGGTGTGACCCCGGGAGTGCCCTCAACCTCTCACCAATCCGTCGCCCACGGTTGAAGGCAAGTGTATTGGAATGGGTTTGGGTGTTGTATGATTGCTAGACTTGCTTAGGTGCCATATGATTACATGATATGCTAATGTGCCATGCTTGATATTTGCTTATGATATGATGAACGTGGTTACATATTGGTTATGAGTTTGTTGTATTACATGTTTATGCAAGATTATACATGTTCATGTCATATGTGCATTCATAATGGAAAAGGCGTCCCATTCTGATGCGGGCCTCTGTGTTCACACGTAGTGAACACGAAAGACCTACCTCGTAGTCCCATCCACGGTTGTGTATGGGAGCGAGTCAGTAAGAGTAGGCACCCTCCATCTACGGGATGGAAGGGGAAAGAGGGTGCACGCTGACGGGTGTGCACTCTGCAATACCAGTATGTGCTTCGAGGAGACATGTGCATTGCATTGCATATATGTTGTTGGTAATGAGATGTGTACAATGAGATTATGACATGGTTATGATGTTGATTATGAGATTATGCCATGATTATGAGGTTAAGTATGAGATGTAGCGATGTTATCATTGAAAACTGTTCTCTTTGTTCCATTGCAATATACTTGCTGAGTGATGAACCCACGCTTGTGTTTTATGATGTTTCAGGTACCATGAAACTGGCATGCGGGAAAGGGGTTTAGCTACAAGTCTTCACGTAGGTCCACACATTTAGACAAGTTTATCAGTTGGAGTGATGATAATAAGATTGTTGCGATGAAACTTGGTGTATGGCTAGATTGTGTGCTTGATTTCCTCATTTACATCGTTATAGTTTATGGAATGGTTGGATTCATTATTTTAGACTTAACATGTTGCCATATCATCCATTATTGCTATTTTAGATGTCTTTCGTTATCATATATCTTGTCATAATGTTGTTGTTGCTTCAAATCATGGAAAAACAAAGGAGATGCTGCCAAAATTTTTGGTTTTAGCATTTGCGCCCTTGCCGTAATTTAGCTTTATTTATGGTATTTAGATGTTGCTTCTACCATGTTTGGTGATATTAAGGGCATACTAGATGCCGGGGTGTTACAACGCTCACCTTTCACGACGGACCAACTTTTTTGGTCCGGTGCAGTAAGCTTTTTTCCTTGAATCCTAACCGAGCGTGTGTAGTTAACGACGGACCAAGTTTATCTGTTCACGACGGACTAGCTTTTTCGGTCCGGCGTAAACGTGAAACTTACTAGTTCTTGCTGTTGAAATCAATCACTTCTTGAATCAAAACCAGTAAGTTTGCCTTCTACGACGGACCAAGTTTTTCGGTTCGTCACAAATGTGCCTTTCATTGTTTCACGACGGACCAGTTTTTGCTCAAACCATGTGTATGACGGGCCAACTCTTTTTGGTCCGGCGCAAATGCAATTTTCACTGAATTCGGTCCGGCGTACATTGAGTCTATTGTAAACTATTTCAAACCTTGTCAGATGTAATCATTTTGACTTGTCTTTTCAATTTGACATTGGCAAACGGCTACTTTTTTCCAATAACGGCTATATTCTTCCTGTAGCTGATAAAAGCCGTTCAAGGGGTTACCAGAAATAGAACTTTTCATCTTTTTGATATCTTAGCATCCCAAAAGCTCAAAAGCCATCAAAGAGACCAAGCTTAAACTCTGTTCATTCAAAATCCAACACATTTCATTGCTCCAAGTGCAGTCTAGTTTCAAAGTGTCTAGTGAACCAAGAGACAGGGTTTGTGGATGGTCTATTACTCTTAGAACTAGCTGTTCCTAGATGGCTGGGTGGTGATTATAGTGTGACCTATCCAACTGAGCTTGTGGAAGGCCACTACCTTTGTGAGAGGTTGGGACTTACCTCACTGGAGTGGTGAAAGAGTCACAATAGTGACAAAACTAGAACTGCAGCTGTCAGTTGCTGGTGGAGCTATACTTCTGAGGAAGTGCTCTAACAAGGATGTAGGAGATTTATCTCTGAACCTCGGTGAAAAATTATCTTGTCCCTGTGGTTTATTTGTTTATGCATTTATTTCTGCATCTTGATACTTTGTCTCTGCAAATTGGTGCTCAATCAGTTTTATCTGTTCTTATCTTTCAATTAATTGCTTAGTTCAGTGTTAAGTTTTTTTAAAGTTGCCTATTCACACCCCCCTCTAGGCCAACCCAATCCTTTCAACCACCTTAAAGGGGTCCTCCCACCGGGGAGACAGTTTGTTGTGACCGGCATGCATCTGAATTCTGCGCAAGACCAGGTCACCCACTGCCAGTGTTCTCTGCTGGACCCGGATGGCGTGGTACCATCTGAAACTTTGCTGGTACCGAGCAGCACGCAAGGCTGCCCGATCGCAGACCTCCTCCAAAAGGTTGACTTCGTCTCTGCGATGGTCTTCCTGGCCCTCCTCAGTGTACGCCGAAACGCATGGGGAGCCGACCGTCAACTTGGATGGAAGGACATCTTCTGCTTCAAAGACCAGGAAGAAGGGCGTTTCTCCAGTCACCCTATTGGGTGTGGTTCGAAGTGACCATAACACCGCCGGGAGTTCTTTCGTCCCCCGCACCCCCCGCTTATGGAGACGATTAAATGCTCTGGTCTTGAGGCCCCTCAACACCAGCACGTTGGCGCGCTCCACTTGGCCATTGCTCCTCGGAAGGGCCACCGAAGTGAAGCATACCTTGGTGCCCATCTCGTCACAAAACTCCAGGAATGTCACGCTGGTGAATTGAGTGCCGTTGTCCATGATGATGCAGTTGGCGACTCCAAAGCGGGTAAAGATTCTGTGCATAAACTTGACAGCAGCGGAAGCTGTAATGGCGTGCACCGCCTCGGCTTCAACCCACTTGGTGAATTTGTCGATGGCGATGAACAAATGGGTGAAACCCTTGTGGTCCATGGAACGGGCCCAGGATATCTAGCCCCAAGACCGCGAATGGCCAAGAGAGCGGGATGGTTTGTAGTGCCTAGGCTGGTTAGTGGGTCTGCTTGGCATGAAACTGGCATGCCTCGTATCTCCTTACCAGCTCACAGGCATCCTGGAGGGCAGTAGGACAATAGAATTCTTCGCAGAACGCTTTGCCGACTAGCATCCAGCTGGACATATGGCTCCCGCACATGCCTCCATGGATAGCAGAGAGCAGATTGCTCTCCTCTTCCCGAGTGATGCACTTCAGAAGAATTCCATTTCTACTCCAGCGTTATAGGTCCCCACCTACCAGAGTATAGCACTTGGCCTTGCGTGCAATTTTCTCGGCTAACACATCATCGTTTGGGATCACTTGGTCACACAAGAAGGCTAGGATCGGATCCATCCACTAACCTTCCTGGCCAAGTGTGGCGATCACAAGGTGATCGCCTGGGTACTTCGCCTGGCCAAGCGTTTCCCCTGGAGCCACTCCAGTGGCGCCGACGTCCTCCCTCCCATAAGCGGGGGCTGAGGCTGGCGCGGTGTCTTTCACTCCAGAATTGGGGGCTGGGACAACCACACTGCCCTCCCCTCCTGCATCGGAGGCCAAGACAGCCACACTGTTGTCCCCTTTATGTACAAGGGCTGCGACGGGCGATCGCGTTAGCCTTTCTTCAAAGACCCCTATCGGAACAGCAGATCTTGATGACACGAGATGTGAAAGCTCATCCGCCATATGGTTTTCGCATCGAGGGATATGGAGATATCCAAGTCCTTCGAAGTGGTGCTCCATTTTCCTGACCTCCGCCAAGTACGCAGCCATGGTGGGGTCAGAACATTGGAATTCCTTTCGCGCCTGATTGATGACCAGTAGGGAGTCGCCTCTAACTTGAAGGCGCTGGATGCCTAACGCCGAGGCAGCGTGCAGCCCTGCCAGCAAGCCCTCATATTCGGCGATGTTGTTGGTGGCCTTGAAGTCCAGGGTGACCACGTACTGGAGGATGTCGTCGGTCGAGGAGACCAAGACAACTCCAGCACCCACACCTTCAAGCCTGAAGGAGCCGTCGAAGAATAAAGTCTAGGGAGAAGGCGCGAGTATTCCTTTAGCTTCAGGAGCGGCGGGAGTCCATTCGGCAACAAACTCCACCAGCTTCTGGCTTTTGATGGCTTTGCGGGGTACAAACTTGAGACAAAATTACCCCAGCTCCACCGACCACTTGGTGACACGACCTTCAGCTTCCAGGTTGCGGAGGATCTCTCGTAGAGGGTAGATAGTGACCACCATGATCTCCCACCCCTGGAAGGAGTGCCGCAGCTTCCTGGACTCCACTAGGACAGCGTACAGCATCTTCTGCGCTTGCGGGTACCTGGTCTTTGCCTCGTGCAACACGTTGCTGATGTAGTAGACCGGCTTCTGGATGCCCTCCCTCTCTGCCAGTAGTACCGCGCTCACCACCGCAGGGGTACCGGCGATGTACAAGAGAAACGGTTCATCCTGCCTGGGGGCGACCAGCACTGGTGGGGAGGAGAGGTATTGCTTCAAGTCTTTGAACGCTCGTTGGGCTTCCTCAGTCCACTCGAAGTGGTTGGTCTTCTTCAGCAGCTTGAATAGGGGCAGGCTTCTTTCTCCCAACCGGGCGATAAATCACCTAAGGGACGCCAGGCGACTAGCAAGGCACTGCACCTATGTAACACCCCAAATTTTACTTTTCATAAATTTAATTAATATTTTGCACTTTTGAGAATTTTTGGAATTTTTGGGATTTATTTGGATTTAATTTGAATTTATTTCCTTTTGAGATAATTAAATAATTAAAATTTTTAAATAAAATTTTGTTGGAAATATTTTATTTGAATTAAAAATGTCTCAGAGTATTTTCTAAAAATTTTCTGGAATTTTTCTGATTATTTTGCTATTTTTCTTGAATTGTTTAAATTTCTAGAAATTAATTTAATTATTTAATCGCTGGAAAACCCTAACGGGTTTGCACTGTTCATCCGACCGAGACAGATTCGAGTCCGACCAAGCCGCGTTCGAGTCAGACACGAGCCGGACCCAACCCTAATCCACGCGACCGTTGGATCGAGATCCAACGGCCAGCGTTGAGCCACGTCGCCCACGTGTGGTTCGGATCAAACCCGTTCGCGCTCGAGCGATCCCAGCCGTTGATTGTGTACGCGTGGACGAATGAGATTGTGCCACGTCACCTTCTCCGTGTGGGCGCCGGATTCCGCTGTCGCGCGTGGGTGGACCTTGGTTTCAGCGGATTTCATGGACGCCGAGGGCGCTATTTAATGCGCCGCCACCTCCCCCGTGTTGCCCTCTTCCGCGCACACATTTTACACCAACTCACACCGACCAAGCCACCGCCGCCAGCCCGCAATCGCTCGCCGTAGTTGGATTTGCGCCCCGCCGCGGTTTTCCGCTTCTTCCGCTGGCGCCCGCTGCTCCTCGCCGCCATCGAGCCTGCATCCGCATTTCCCGCGTTAAGGCGCGTCGAGGGGTACGACTCACCTCGCCGGAGGTCATGCGAAACGCCGTTGGCCGTGCCGTCGTCTCCAGCTCCGGCCACCACAGCTCCACCGCGACATTGCTGGATCCGCGAACTCCCACAGCCGTCCGATCGTGATCCAGGGACCCAGGTTCGTCCATGTCACCCCCGTGTAAATCCACGTTGCGGTTTTAGATCTAATGTCGACCGTTGGATCTAGATCCAACGCTTTAGATTAAGCCACGTAGCCCCTAGACGGCACCGTGCTAGATTGGATCTCAGCCATTAGATATAGATCGTATGGTTAGATTCGTCCCACGTTGTAGTGTTAGATGCGATCTCAACCGTTCAATCGAGACCGAACGGTGTAGTTTGTGCCACGCGTCGCACGGTGGGTCATGCCACGTCGCCCCCACGACGAGGTTAAACCCGATTGGATCTCGACCGTCCGATTCGAATCGAACGGTCCAGATCAACCGCGTAGATCCAAAGCGCGTGAGATTAGATCTGATCTGGACCATTGGATTTGAAACCAACAGCCCAGATCAAGCCACGTGTTTGGGAGGCGGACCAACGCGGTCAACCGAGCCAAGCCCGGTCGCCGTTGACATCATGCGTGACGTCAGTGTGGGGCCCTCGTGTCAGCGGGTCAACCAACCGCACCATGACGTCATCCGTGACGTCACACTGACGTCACGGTGGGGCCCACGAGTCAGAGCCATTCGGTCGAGCTTCGCTTAAGTCAGCAATGACGTCAGAAGTGGGTCCCACGTGTCAGCGACACGTGCGCCTGTGGACCGAGTCCGTAGACCGGATGACGCAAGCGTGACGTCATAATTCGATTTTTCAATAGAAAAATAATTCGGTGGAAATTCAATTTCGCCGCTAACATCATGATGATGTCATAATCGGATTTTTCGATAGAAAAATTAATTGATTAATTCGGTTTATTCTTTTAATTGATTTTTCAAACTTCAAACACTTATAACTTTTGCATTTTAACTCCGATTTGGGTGATTCCAATTTCTAAATTTGTATAAAATTTAGCTCTACTTAATGGTGAATTTTATTTAATTTTTGACATAGTTTTACTCTGCTTAAATTTATTTAATTGACTTTTCAAACTTTAAACGGGTATAACTTTTGTGTTTTAACTCCGATTTGGACGTTTCAAATTTCTAAAAATTTATAAAATTGTACCCTTTCTGTTTATGAATTTTATTTGAATTTTTGGATACGTTTGTCTATTATTTTTTACTTATTTGCTATTTGCACGCGTTACGAGTAGACGTGGAAGTACCCGAAGGCTTCAAAACTGAAGTTTTGATCCAGGAGCCAGCTCAAGACCAAGAACAAGTACCTTATGAAGGCAAGTTATGCTTTGATCATATTGCTCCAATTTTTGAAATTTTAGTTTGATTTAAATTAATGAATGCTAGTTTAATTAGAGGTTGTTTTGATTATTTCTGGGAATTAGGTAACTGCCAAATTGCAGTATGACACCTTGACTATTTAATTATGTGCCATGAACCCTTATCACCCTAATATGATTTAAGTAGTTGGAGATTATTAAATTACCAACATTGGGTATTTAGACCGTTGTAGTATATTGCTTAGACCTACTACGTACACATGACATGATTTTGGACAATGAAATGTTAATATTGACTTAATGAGATATTGAACCTGTTTTGAGAAGTATCATGTGTTGTGATGTTGATGATGGCACGTGGTGCATGGTAATCAACTGGGTTTCATAAATAAATTTAGACCGGGGCAAGTGGCAAGAATGATCGGGTGGGCCATGATTGGCACCGGGGAAGTCGTTTTGGTTCTTCAGGTAGTCTTGCCCTAGTCATCCTAAGGACTTAACCTTGTAAGCCTTTGATCTGAGTCAAACGTGCAACCACATGTCTATAATGGGACGGCTCTAGTTGAATAAGTTGCTAATAACTTGCTTGTGGGACCTCGGGGTGTCAACTACACCTTTTGTGTAGCTTGAAGGGGAGCGTACCAGGGCTACGGCATGGTACCCGTCCAATGGTATGTCGGTCCCATACTTCGCCTCCACTGAGGGAAGGGATGGTTTATGGCAAAAATCGGAGAGGTTCACTTGTAAAGTTTGTGTTTTCTAAAAGGCTTTGTTACGATCACTCGCCTTTGTGGTGTTTGACTGTATCTTGTGGGTAAAGTGCATAACCTCTGCAGAGTGTCACAACCTATTCGAATAGCCGAGTCCGCGGTATCGGACACTGCTCGGGGATTACAGTCAAGGGTTAGACTTTCATGAAAATGACTTGGACTTGAAAATTTTGGTTGGGTTTATCGATGACGTTGATGGAAATGTGGATTAGGAAAGGGAAAGTGTTTACTTAACTACTGGAAAAGTTATTGATATTATATTTGCTTTACCGCTTTCGAATCTACTTATGCTACTTGTTAAAAGTTGTTTTACTGCAAGTGAACCATGAAACATTCCTTTGTACTAAGCCATGCATGTAGAATATTAGTTTGCATTCTGTGCATGATTTGCTGAGTACCAAGTACTCACCCCTTGCAACTACAACATCAGTTGAAGAAGAAGTTATACCTGCTTTGGAGGAGGAGCTCCAAGAAGATTCGGCTAACTAGGGAGTGAACCCAGTCAGTTGCCTGTGGTATACTGGATGGTGCCACGTTGATGCTTTTATTCCGCTACAGTTTATTTCCTTTAATAAGTTTTCGCCCTGCGTGGAGTATCTTTGTAACTTGACCATAAGGTCAAGCAACCAGTTTGGTTATTTTAATAAAGTACTTTACTATTTTGATGTGTATGATTGTGATATTTACCGATGTTGAGACTGTGTGCACTAGCGTGATCCTGGACTAGTGCTGAATACGCAAAGGGTCTGGATTTGCAAATTCAGGTCCCGACAACCTGCTTGAGCCAAACCGACGGCTTCATATGCTCAATGGCCGTTGTCTTGTCAGGATTAGCCTCAATGCCCCGACTGGACACAATGAATCCTAACAGCTTCCCAGAGGGCAAACCAAACACACATTTCTCGGGGTTGAGCTTCAAGCAGATCTTCCGAAGGTTAGCGAAGGTTTTCTCCAGGTCTTCGATCATTTCTTCACTCTTCTTGACCTTTACGACCAGGTCATCGATGTACACCTCAAGATTTCGCCCTATCTGTGGACGAAAAGAAATATGCATGGCACGTTGATAAGTAGAACCAGCATTGTTTAACCCAAAAGCCATTTTTATATAAAAATAAACACCCATGGGGGTTACAAAAGTGGTTGTTTCTTCGCCTTCCGCCGTCGATCGAAGATGAGGATGTCACTATCACACATTTGGTGAGGTTTGTCGTCGCACATGAGGATGCACTCAATGATACGGTGCAAGAGCAGCAGAAGGCCCGTGAGGAGGTCAAGAAAGAGAAGAGAAGTCTGCAGGAGGTTCGAGAGTATATGTCTCATCTTCTTCGAAGGATTGATGAGCTAGAAATGGCAGTGTATGGATAGGGGCCGGAGCCAGTGCTGGAACTACATGAGCCATATCCCGAGGAGGATGCCGTTTCTTCAAGCACAGTTGTTGTGGGACATGGTGATTGCTTTGCGCCTATGCCGCCGCACCCGCCACGTGGAGATCGTGGAGGTTGGGTCGAGGAGTGAGTGTTCAGATTAGTGGTTGAGACTCCTTCATCGAGTCTCGTTATAGAATAAAGAGTCACCCTTAGAGGCATTGGACTCCAGTGTGTTAGTCGATTTGGATTTTCATTGATTGCTGAGTGTGTAGTATGTGTTGCAAGGCCCTTAGGCATTGTAAGCAACCATACCAAGTTATTATTGAATAAATAATAAAGTTGGGATTTTGTGTGACACCTTCCACCCCGCATAAGTTTCTCTACTACTTGCCTATTCTTGTTTCCCTCTCATCTCTAAACCTTGGAGTAATCAACAGATGGTGAACACTCGCGGAAACCTTGGAGGCAATGGAAGTGGTTCTCGCCCCGCAGGAAACCTCAATGATGGAGCACCTGCACCCTAGCCAGCACCGCTAGTTGACATGCAGAACTTTGGAGCCTTCCTTGCTGCACAGACCCAGCTGATGCATGCTATGATGCAGTAAATGCAGCAGGTCACTGCTCAGGCCACTGCCAACCAAGCTAATCAGGGACAACGACATAATTCAAGACTGTCAGAGTTCATGAGGACTCATCCGCCCACCTTCTCTAGGAACGCCAACCCGTTGGAGGCGGATGATTGGTTAAGGTCTATAGAAAGAAAGCTACACATCACCCAGTGCGTGGGGAATGAGAGGGTGCTTTACGCCTCTCATCAACCAGAAGGGATCAGAGTGAATCGGTGGAAGAATTATCACGCTACACAGAGAACCCACGAGGAGATCACCTGGGAGGAGTTATTTCTTGCATTTAAATCAAGATCACGTCTTGGGAGGGAATAATGGATCTCAAGAAGGAAGAGTTCAGAGCTTTAAAGCAGGGCAGCCAGTCAGAGGCTGAATATCTCAATAAGTTTACTCAGCTAGCCCGCTACGCACCTAAAGACATAGCAACAGACAAGGCCAGGCAGCCTCGCTTCTTAAAGGGACTAAATTCTGGACTACAGGTGGGACTGATTACCCACACCTTTCCTGACCTTTAGGAGCTTGTGAACAAGGCGCTCATCCTGGAGGACAAGCGCAAGGAATTGGATGACAATAGGAAGCGCAGGATGGCACAGCAGGGAGCACGCCAAGGAGGGCAACGCTTGAGAGTTGCACCAAATCAATTCTTCAGATTCCAACCGTAGAATGCTGCGAGAACACCGTCGCCAGCACCAAGACCTACCAACCAGAACTACCAAACACCAGCTCCAGCCAGGAACGCCGCTGCGAGCAGCCAGCAGGGCACAGTGAGGCGTTGTTATACATGCAATGAACCAGGGAACTTCTCCAACAGTTGCCCTAAGAAAACAGCAGGAGTGACCCCAGTTCGCTTCAATCTGGGATCCACGCCAGCAAGAGCACCTGCACCAGGAACAAACGGTGGAGCCGCACATCCTGGAGGCACAACCCAGACAGTGGTGAGAGGTCGCGTCAACCATGTCACTGCAGAGGCACTGCAGAATGCTACGTACATCGTACTGGGTAAGTTACTTGTCAACTCAGTACCTGCAACAGTTTTGTTTGACTCTGGAGCTTCGCATTCATTTGTTTCTCGAGATTTTGTTGCTAGAAATGATTTGGGAATTGTGGATCTTAAAGGCATGCTTATAGTTCAAACCCCTAGATCAAAACTCCGATCTCAGGTAGGATGTTCTAGGGTGAGAATATTAATAGAAGGGATAGAATTCCTAGCAAACCTCATAATATTGGGAACCCAAACTCTAGATGTTATTTTGGGAATGGACTGGTTGACCAAGCACAAGGCCATGTTAGACTGTGGACGAAGAGTCATATCAGTTGAGAGCCCTTGTGGAAGAAAAGTGGAGTTTCACGCGACCGCCGTTCGTGATGGGCAGTTAATGGTCAACAGCATGGAAGCTGTCAGCATTGAAGTTGTTCCCGTGATGAATGAGTACCCTGATGTTTTTCCTAAAGATTTACCGGGTATGCCGCCAGATAGAGATATAGAGTTTATGATAGAGTTAGTACCCGGAACAACACCGATAGCAAAGAGACCCTACCGGATGTCAACCGAGAAATTAGTAGAGATGAAGATGCAACTTGAGGAGCTGATGGAAGAAGGATTCATCAGACCTAGTTCGTCACCATGGGGAGTGCCAGTTCTATTCGTTAAGAAAAGGATGGGAGTTTCAGGATGTGCATAGATTACCATGACTCAATGAAGTCACCGTGAAGAACAAGTACTCGCTACCTAGGATCGATGACCTGTTTGACCAGCTGAGAGGAGCCGGAGTTTCTCCAAGATTGACCCGAGGTCAGGATATCACCAGCTGAAGATCCAATCAGAGGATATTCCGAAGACCGCATTCTCGTCGAGATACGGACATTATGAGTTCACTGTTATGTCCTTTGGTCTGATGAATGCGCAAGCTTATTTCATGAATCTGATGAACAAGGTTTTCATGAAATATTTGGACAAGTTTGTTGCCGTGTTCATAGATGACATTTTGGTCTACTCCAAGACAAGAGAAGAGCACGCAGAACATCTAAGACTAGTTTTGGAGAAGCTGAAGGAACAGCAACTCTTCGCCAAGTTCAGCAAGTGTGACTTCTGGAAGGACAAGGTAGAGTTCCTTGGACATGTAATGACCGCAGAAGGAGTTGCAGTAGACCCAAGCAAGGTGGAAGCCGTGTTACATTGGGAGAAGCCGAAGACAGTGACCTAGATTCATAGTTTTCTTGGAATGGCAGGTTATTACCGTCGCTTCATTGAAGGATTTTCGACGATTGCGAGACTTCTTACGCAATTGTTGAAAAAGAAAAATAAGTTTACCTGGACGCCGGAGTGCGAAAAGGGTTTCCAAGAGCTGAAAAAGCGTTTGATTTTAGCACCAGTGTTGGTTCTACCGGATGTTAACCAAAGCTTCGATATATACTGTGATGCATCGCGCCAGGGGCTTGGATGCGTGCTGATGCAGAATCGGAAGGTCATTGCATATGCATCAAGGCAGTTGAGGCTGCATGAAGAGAATTACCCGACGCATGACTTGGAGTTAGCAGCCGTAGTGCATGCTTTGAAGTTGTGGTGTCATTATCTGATTTGGAATAGATGTGAAGTGTACACGGACCATAAGAGTCTTAAGTACATTTTCACCCAATCGGATCTGAACATGAGGCAAAGGAGACGGTTAGAGTTGATAAAGGATTACAATGTCGGAATCCATTACCATGCCGGAAAGGCCAATGTGGTGGCCGATGCCTTGAGTCAGAAGAGCCATACCGTGAATGTGTTGCTAGCTGAAAGCCAGGACGAGCTATGCAAGGAGTTACAGAAACTGGAGTTGGAAGTTGTACCTAAAGGATTCCTAGCTGCCCTGGAAGTGAAGCCTACCATGGAAGATCAGATCCGAGAAGGACAGAAGGATGATGACAAGATTCAGAGGATTAAGTCCAAGATGAAGGAAGGCAAGGCAGAAGACTTCGGGCCAGATGAGCAAGGCACGTTGTGGATTAAGGATCGCATCTGTGTGCCGAACAAGAAGGAGCTGAAAAAGTTGATTCTGGAGGAAGCTCATGATTCCAAGTATTCCATTCATCTGGGAAGTGCCAAGATGTACCAAGACCTGAAGGAGAGATTCTTGTGGCCAAGCATGAAACGTGAAGTTGCCGAGCATGTTGCATTATGTGATATATGCCAAAGAGTTAAAGCAATGCACCAAAGGCTAGCCGGATTGCTGCAGCCATTGAAGATTCCTGAGTGGAAGTGGAAGGAAATCGGAATGGACTTCATTACCGGTTTGCCGAAGACTCTGGGAGGATATGACTCCATATGGGTCATAGTAGACGCTTGACTAAAGTCGCTCATTTTATTCCTGTGAAGACCACTTACTCGGGAGATAAGTTAGCAGAATTGTATATGACCATAATCGTCTGTTTGCATGGAGTGCCGAAGAAGATCATATCGGACAGAGGTACTCAATTTACCTCAAGATTCTGGAATAAGTTGCATGAAGCCATGGGGACCCGTTTGAACTTAATTATAGCGTATCATCCGCAGACGGATCGACACACCGAAAGAGTTAACCAGATTCTAAAGGATATGCTAAGAGCTTGTGCATTGGCTTACGCTACCTCTTAGGACAAGAGCCTGCCATATGCTGAGTTCAGCTACAATAACAGCTATCAGGCCAGCCTACAGATGTCACCTTTTGAAGCATTATATGGTCGACCCTGTCGAACGCCATTGAATTGGAATGAGACGGGTGAACGACATATCTTTGAACCGGATATTCTTCAAGAAGCCGAAGACCAGATTGACATGATACAGGAAAGACTGAAGATAACTCAGTCGAGACAGAAAAGTTACACTGATAACCATCGCCGAGACTTGAGTTTTGAACCGAAAGATTTCGTATACCTTAGGGTTACACCTCTCAAGGGAGTTAGAAGGTTCCATGCCACAGGGAAACTCGCACCGCGTTACGTTGGACCATTTAAGATCTTCAGCCGCAAAGGCGAAGTTGCCTACCAGTTGGAGTTACCGCAATCTTTAGCGAGAGTGCATGATGTGTTCCACGTGTCGCAACTGAAGAAGTGTCTTTGAGTGCCAGAGGAACAGACGCCACTACAGTCAATAGAACTGCAAGAAGATCTGGCTTCCAAGGAACAGCCGGTGAAGATTTTGGACACAATGGATCGAGAGACGAGGAACAAGTCAACTCGCTTCTGCAGAGTCCAGTGGAGCAACCATGCAGAAAGTGAAGCGACTTGGGACCGCGAGGAGGATTTGACAAAGGAATTTCCGGACCTATTTCTTACTCAGCCCTGAATCTCAGGAATGAGATTCTGTTAAGGGGGAGGTTTGTAACACCCCAAATTTTGCTTTTCATAAATTTAATTGATATTTTGCACTTTTGAGAATTTTTGGAATTTTCTGGGATTTATTTGTATTTATTTGGATTTAATTTGAATTTATTTCCTTTTGAGATAATTAAATAATTAAAAGTTCTAAATAAAATTTTGTTGGAAATATTTTGAGTTCAAAATGTCTCAAAGTATTTTCTAGAATTTTTCTGGAATTTTTCTGATTATTTTGCTATTTTTCTTGAATTGTTTGAATTTCTGGAAATTAATTTAAATATTTAATCGCTGGAAAACCCTAACGGGTTTGCACTGTTCATCCGATCGAGCCAAACTCGAGTCTGACTCAAGTCTGACCAAGCCGCGTTCGAGCCAGACCCGAGCCGGACCCAACCCTAATCCACGTGACCGTTGGATCAAGATCCAACGGCCAGCGTTGAGCCACGTCGCCCACGTGGGGTTCGGATCGAACCCGTTCGCGCCCGAGCGATCCCAGCCGTTGATCGTGTACGCGTGGACGGATGAGATTGTGCCACGTCACCTTCTCCATGTGGGCGCCAGATTCCGCCGTCGCGCGTGGGTGGACCTCGGTTTCTGCGGATTTCACAGACGCCGAGGGCGCTATTTAATGCGCCGCCACCTCCCCTGTGTTGCCCTCTTCTGCGCGCACATTTTGCCCCAACTCACGCCGACCAAGCCGTCGCTGCCAGCCCGCAATCGCTCGCCATAGTTGGATTTGCGACCCGCCACGGTTTTCCGCCGTTTCCCGCCGCGTCCGCCGTTCCACGCCGCCACCGAGCCCAGATCTAGACTTCCCATGTTAAGGTGCGTCGAGAGGTACCACTCACCTCTCCGGAGGTCGTGTGAAATGCCGTTGGCCGTGTCGTCGTCTCCAACTCCGGCCACCACAACTCCGCCGCGACATTGCCGGATACGCGAACTCCCACAGCCGTCCGATCGTGATCCAGGGACCCAGGTTCGTCCACGTCACCCCTATGTAAATCCATGTTGCGGTTTAGATCTAATGTCGACCGTTGGATCTAGATCAAACGCTTTAGATTAAGCCACGTAGCCCCTAGACCGCACCGTGCTAGATTGGATCTCAGCCGTTAGATCTAGATCGTACGGTTAGATTCGTCCCACGTTGTAGCGTTAGATGCTATCTCCACCGTTCGATCGAGATCGAACGGTGTAGTTTGTGCCACGCGTCGCACGCCGGGTCATGCCACGTCACCCCCACGACGCGGTTAAACCTGATCGGATCTCGACCGTCCGATTCGAATCGAACGGTCAAGATCAACCACGTAGATCCAAAGCCCGTGAGATTAGATCTGATCTGGACCATTGGATTTCAAACCAACGGCCCAGATAAAGCCACGTGTTCGGGAGGCGGACCGACGCGGTCAACTGAGCCGCGCCCGGTTGCCGCTGACGTCATGCGTGACGTCAGCGTGGGGCCCGCGCGTCAGCGGGTCAGCCAACCGCACCATTATGTCATCCGTGACATCACGCTGACGTCACTGTGGGGTTGGCATGCTAGAGCCGTTCGGCCGAGCCCCGCTGACGTCAGCAATGACGTCAGTAGTGGGTCCCACTTGTCAGTGACACGTGAACCCATGGACCATGTCCACGGTGGACCATGCCCGAGCCGTGGACCGAGTCCGTAGACCGGATGACGCAAGCGTGATGTCATAATTCGATTGTTCAATAGAAAAATAATTCGGTGGAAATTTGATTTCACTACTGACGTCATAATCGGATTTTTCAATAGAAAAATAAATGGATTAATTCGGTTTAATCTTTTAATTGATTTTTCAAACTTCAAATGCTTATAACTTTTGCATTTTAACTCCGATTTGGGTGATTCCAATTTCTAAATTTGTATAAAATTTTGTTCTACTTAATGGTGAATTTGATTTAATTTTTGACATGAGTTTTCCTCTATTTATATTTATTTAATTGACTTTTCAAACTTTAAACGGGTATAACTTTTGCGTTTTAACTCCGATTTGGACGTTTCAAATTTCTAAAAATTTATAAAATTGTACCCTTTCTGTTTATGAATTTTATTTGAATTTTTGTATACTTTTTTCTATTTTTTGTTTATTTTATTGCTATTTGCACGCGTTACGAGTAGACGTGGAAGTACCCAAAGGCTTCAAAGGTGAAGTTTTGACCCAGGAGCTAGCTCAAGACCAAGAACAAGTACCTTTTGAAGGCAAGTTATGCTTTGATCATATTGCTCCTATTTTGAAATTTTTGTTTGATTTAAATTAATGCATGCTAGTTTAATTAGAGGTTGTTTTGATTATTTCTGGGAATTAGGTAAATGCCAAATTGCAGTATGACACCTTGCCTATTTAATTATGTGCCATGAACCCTTGTCACCCTAGTCTGGTTTAAGTAGTTGGACATTATTAAATTGCCAACATTGGCTATTTAGACCGTTGTAGTATATTGCTTAGACTTGCTACGTACACATGACATGATTTTGGACAATGAAATGTTAATATTGACTTAATGAGATATTGAACCTGTTTTGAGAAGTATCATGTGTGTGTGATGTTGATGATGGCACGTGGTGCATGGTAATCAACTGGGTTTGATAAATAAATTTAGACCGGGACAAGTGGCAAGAATGATCGGGTGGGCCATGATTGGCACCGGGGAAGTCATTTTGGTTCTTCGGGTAGTCTTGCCCTGGTCATCATAAGGACTTAACCTTTGAAGCATTTGATCTGAGTCAAACGTGCAACCACATGTCTGTAATGGGACGGACCTAGTTGAATAAGTTGCTAATAACTTGCTTGTGGGACCTTGGGGTGTCAACTACACCTTCTGTGTAGCTTGAAGGGGGAGCGTACCAGGGCTACGGCATGGTACCCGTCCAACGGTATGTCGGTCCCATACTTCGCCTCCACTTAGGGAAGGGATGGTATATAGCAAAAACCGGAGAGGTTCACTTGTAAAGTTTGCGTTTTCTGAAAGGCTTTGTTATGATCACTCGCCTTTGTGGTGTTTGACTATATCTTGTGGGTAAAGTGCATAACCTCTGCAGAGTGTGAAAACCTATTCGAATAGCCGAGTCCGCGGTATCAGACACTGCTCGGGGATTACAGTCAAGGGTTATACTTTCATGAAAATGACCTGGACTGGAAAAGTTTGGTTGGGTTTATCGATGACGTTGATGGAAATGTGGATTAGGAAAGGGAAAGTGTTTACTTAACTCCTGGAAAAGTTATTGATATTATATTTGCTTTACCGCTTTCGAATCAACTTATGCTACTTGTTAAAAGCTGTTTTACTGCAAGTGAACCATGAAACATTCCTTTGTACTAAGACATGCATGTAGAATATTAGTTTGCATTCTGTGCATGACTTGCTGAGTACCAAGTACTCACCCCTTGCAACTACAACATCAGTTGAAGAAGAAGCTATACCTGCTTTGGAGGAGCTCCAAGAAGATTCGGCTAGCTAGGGAGCGAGCCCAGTCAATTGCCTGTGGTATACTGGATGATGCCACGTTGATGCTTTTATTCCACTGTAGTTTATTTCCTTTAATAAGTTTTCGCCCTGTGTGGCGTATCTTTGTAACTTGACCATAAGGTCGAGCAACCTGTTTGGTTATTTTAATAAAGTACTTTACTATTTCGATGTGTATGATTGTGATATTTACCGATGTTGAGACTGTGTGCACTAGCGTGATCCTGGACTAGTGCTGAAAACACAAAGGGTCCAGATTTGCAAATTCGGGTCCCGACAACCTGCTTGAGCCGAACCGGCAACTTCATATGCTTGATGGCCGCTATCTTGTCATGATTGTCCTCAATGCCCCGACTGGACACGAGGAATCCTAATAGCTTCCCAGAGGGCACACCGAACACACATTTCTCGGGGTTGAGCTTCAAGCAGATCTTTCGGAGGTTAGCGAAGGTTTCCTCCAGGTCTTCGATCATTTTTTCACTCTTCTTGACCTTTACGCCCAGGTCATCGAGTACACCTCAAGATTTCGCCCTATATGCGGACTAAAAGAAATATGCATGGCACGTTGATAAGTAGAACCAGCATTCTTTAACCCAAAAGCCATTTTGATATAACAATAAAAACCCATGGGGGTTACAAAAGCGGTTTTTTCTTCACCTTCCGCCGCCATGCTAATATGGTGGTACCTAGAGTACGCATCCAGAAAGCACAGCAGCTCGCACCCCGTCGTCGATCGACAATGAGATAGATGCGCGGCAAGGGGTAAGGATCCTTTGGGTAGGCCTTGTTGAGGTCGGTGAAGTCGATGCACATCCACCACTTCCCGTTGGATTTCTTGACAAGCACTAGGTTGGCAAGCCACTCGGAGGTGAGAGACTTCCCTGATAATCCCCGCGCGCAGCAGCTTCTCTACCTCCTCCCGAATGGCACCTTGCCGCTCTGGTGCCTGCCTCCGGACCTTTTACCAGACCTGGCGCACTCCTGGGAGCATTGCCAATCGGTGCTCGATCACCTCCCTGGGGACCCCAGTCATATCGAACGGTTGTCAGGCAAACACGTCGGAATTAGACCGGAGCAAGGTGATGAGCGCGTCTTCCTATTTGGCGTCGAGGTTGGCGCCAATGTTGATGGTCTTCCCAGGCTCGCCCTCGCTCAGGGAGACCACCTTAACCTCGCCGGCCAAGCCGTGCGAGGCACGGGTCTTTGCTAGAGGGGCTCCCGGATAAGCGGCATCAGCCTACCTTGTACAAGTGGCGCCGGCCAGGTCCAATGCATGCTTGTGGCAGTGCAGGGCTTCCGCCCTGTCCACCTGGATAGCTATGAGGCCAATAGGCCCTGGTATCTTCACCACCATGTAGGCATAGTGAGTCGCTGCCATGAACTTGGCCAATGTCGGTCTGCCAAGTAGGGCGTTGAACAGGAGGTCGAAGTCGGCGACCTCAAAATCCACCATCTCTGTACGGTTGTTGCTTTCCTCACCAAAGGTGATGGGGAGGTGCACCTGGCCCAAAGGCATCAAGCCAGCCACCGGGGCGATCCCATAGAAGGGTAATGCTGGGCGCAACTGTAACATCCCAAAATTTTGCTTTTCTTAAATTCATGTGTGATTTGGCACTTTGGTGAATTTTTGGAATTTTCTGGAATTTATTTGGATTTATTTGGAATTTATTTGAATTTATCCCATTTTGAAATAATTAAAGAATTTAAATTTGCAAATAAATTTTTGTTGGAAATATTTTATTTGAGTCCAAAATGATCCAAAATATTTTCCAAATTTTTAAATTTTTCTGAGTCTTTTGCTATTTTAATGAATTAAATGAATGCGGGAATTATTTTAAATATTAATTCGCTGGAAAAATCAACTCGGGTCAAGTATGCATTCATCCGACCGAGTCGGACTCGAGACGAGCCAGTTGACTCGTAGAACCGAATCTAACCCTAATCAATCCCAGTTGGATCAAGATCCAACTGGTAAGATCCGCCATGCCGAGCAGGCCGTGTCCGGACCGGACCGTCGCGCCCCGCGATCGCGTGGCCGTTAGTTGTGCCACGCGTGTCGGCTCCGCGTCTTCGTCTCCGGCCCGGATTACGCCCAGCGGACTCCGTTCGCCGTCGCGCCGTCTCGGACACGGACTCGAGGCTATTTAATGCATGGAAGCGCCCCAGGGTTCGCGGTTCCCATCGAGCTCGCGCCCTAGTCCACGCCTCTGAGGAAACCCTAGAGCCGCTGCAATTTCTCGCCGAGCCTAAAAGCGCCGCCAGCGGGTTCTTCAACTTTTCGCCCAGAACCGCAGTGGTACTCGCCCGCTTAGTGGCGGTCGGAACCACGACGAGAGGCGAACCTGGGCTCATACTTCATCTCGCCGGAGGCTGCGTCGGCGCCGTTCGGGGCGTCGTCTTCCGTTCCGACGCGACAACCGCCGCCGCCATCGCCGAGTCTCGCGAGCTCGGAGTAGGACCGTCCGATCAAGATCAAGCGCGTCCGGATTGCGCCACGTCGTTCACGGTAAGCACCGTATGCGTTCGAGATCAATCCTCGCCGTTGGATCTAGATCCAACGGTTTAAATTGACCCGCGTTCACCCCAAGCGTGGCGTCATCGAGATCCGTCGGGACCGTTGATTTTCAAATCAGCGGTCGAGATTGGCGCCACGTGTCCGGGAAGTTGGGACCAAGCCGGCGGTCGGTAGATCACGCCAGCGTGCGTGTAGCACGCTGGGCCCGCGTGTCGAGGGCTCATGTCGGCCGTCTCGGCCGGCGGCGTCACCCATGGCGTCATCGGTGGGACCCACTGTCGACTGCGTGGTGAGCTCGTGGCGTCGTGATGACGTCACCGAGTGGTCCCATGTCGCTCTCACGTAGAGTGGAGTGGGTAGAGTCCACGGTGGACCTGGCGTGGACCAAGTCCATGGACCAGGTGGCGTCGACAAACCAATCGAGAGGCTGCACGTGTCCATCTTGTAGCAATAATTAATTTCCGAAAAAAGAAAATGATTTATTAATTCGAAATATTGATTCAAAATTTAGATTCAAACTTCAAACGCTTATAACTTTTGCGTTTCAACTCCGATTGGCGATTCAAATTTCTAAATTTGTATAAAATTGAGATCTACCTAAATATGAATTTTATTTAATTTTTGGACTAAAGTTTTTCTCTGTAATATTATTTAATTGATTATTTAAACTTTAAATAATCATAACTTTATGCTTTAACTCCAAATTTGGCGATTCCAGTTTCTAAAAATCCAGAAAATTATGTCTCTCTGTTTATGGATTTTATTTGGAGTTTTGGGATCTTTTTGCCTAGTGTTTATTTGTGTATTTGCTATTTGCACGCTTTCTACGAGTAGACGTTGAAGTCTTGGGAAGGATTCGAAGGAGAAGTGTTGACTCGGGATCCAACTCAAGACCAAGAACAAGTACTTTTTGAAGGCAAGTTGTGCTTTGACCATGTTGATCCTATTTGAAATCTATTTTGATTTAAACTATTGCATGCTAGTTTAATTAGAAAGATACTTTGTTTAAACATGGGGGTTAGATAAATACCAATTTGCTATATGACACCTTGATTACTTAAGTATGTGCCATGACCTTTGTCACCCCTAGTTGCGGTTTACTAGTTGGACATTATTAAATTGCCAACATGGGTTTGAAGCGGTTGTAGTATCTTGCTTAGACACGCTGCGTGCTCATGACATGATTTTGGATAATCAAATGCTAATATTGACTTAATGATATATTGAACCTGTTTTGGAAAAGTATCATGTGATGTTGATGGCACGTGGTGCATGGTAATCAAGCGGGGTTTGATAAATCTTGATTTCGGCGGGGCATGTGGCAAGAAATGTCGAGGTGGGCGGTGTGGCAATCGGGGATGATGATTTGGTTTTTGGGTAGTCTTGCCCTGGTCACTCTAAGGACTTAACCTTGCAAGCCTTTGAAGTGGGTCATACTTGCAACCACATGCTGGAATGGGGCGGCCCTAGTTGACTAAGTCGCTAAGGACTCACTTGTGGAGCCTCGAGGTGTCGGGCCATTACACCGTTTGTGTGATTATGCGGAGCGTATCGTGGGCGTGGCAGTACCCATCTAACGGTGTGTTGGTCCCATACTTCGCCCTTGGCTAAGGGAAGGATGGTGTAGAGCACGTCTCAGGAGAGGACCACTGTTGTTTGAGGCTTCAGAAAGGCTTTGTTATGATAAGCTCATTCGCATACTGCGGTATGGCGATTCACGGTAGACGTGGTGAGTGGATTGTATCTTGTGGGTAAAGTGCATAACCTCTGCAGAGTGTAGAATCTATTTGAATAGCCGAGTCCACGATCTGGACAATGCTCGGGAATTACAGTCAAGGTTAGACTTTAAAATAACTTGGATTTGAAAAGTTGGGTTGGTTTAACAATGAAGATGATGGAAATGTGGTTTAGGATGGGAAAAATGTTTGTTAAACTTCTTGAAAGTTATTTATGCTTTACTTATTTCCACTTGCTTTCCGAATCTACTCTTATTACTTGTCAAAAGCTGTTTGCCAAATATACCTTGAGCTATTCCTTTGTACCAAGCCATGCATATAGTATATTAGCTTGCATTCATGCATGACTTCTTTGAGTACCAAGTACTCACCCTTGCCTCAACACAATACCAGTTGAAGAGGAGATTACGCCCGGCTTTGGAGGAGGAACTCCAAGGGACCAGACTACTTAGGGATGCGAGCCCGAGTCGGTTACTGTGGTATCTTTGGATGGCGCCACAGTTTATTTGAATTTCATTTTGTTATTTCTCTTTTAATAAGTTTCGCTTGCAAGGCATATATTTGTAACTTGGCCATAAGGTCGAGTAACCCTTTGATTATTTAAATAAAGTACTTTGATAGTATCGTTTGGTATGATTGTGATATATACCGATGTTAAGGCATGTGCACTAAGCGCGTTCTGGACTAGTGCTGAATACCACGGAAGGGTCGGATTTACAAATTCGGGGTCCCGACAGAGGTGGTATCGAGCCATACTTGACCGTAAACCAACCCTAAGCTAGAATGGTCGTAGTGAGGATAAAACCTATTTTCTAAAGCTAAAAGTTTGTCAAGATAAGAAATGACATCTCGACTTATCCCCTTCTCTCTTTTCTTGTCTCTTGCTAAAATTTCTCCTTACCTTGTCACAATTCAAAAATTCCGAGTTCTTACGTAAAGCACTCTTGTGAGATGGAGGAAGAGTTCAACTACGTTGATCCGGGAGTTAGTCACGCTGAGAACTTTGGCATATGCTGGACTCTCGGAGATTTTGAAAGCCCCAATACCAAGTGGAAGTGATCGGACAAGCGGGATTGATCAAGGCTTGTGGCGTGAAGATTGAGGTACGCTTTGGGAAAAAGGGCCAGGCAATCGCCCGATACATCTTTGCCTTTGCCAAAGAGATCTACAATGCGATGGGTATCCAAGAAGTATCACGACGAGCAATGCGCACATTACCCGTATCTACGCCAGAGAATTGGAGAGTACGGCAGTGTTAGATTTACCATCCGTATGGCGATAACCTTCTCGACCCGAAGGAGATTCGGGATGAGGATGCCCGCAGTTACACGGTTAGCACGATTTGTCGTCGCCAGGAGGATGTACTAGATAATACAAGCGAGGAGCTACGAGAAGGCCCGCAAGGAGATCACGGCGGAGAAGAAACGGATGGCGAGAAGCTCAAGAGTATGTGGCACATCTTCCGAAGGATTGACGAGTTGGAGATGACTTTGTCTGGACGGACGAGAACCCGGTACTCGAGCTACGCAGCTGGATCGGAAGGAGTCGGATCTCGATGAGGACACTTGCTCTTCGACTACCACGAGAGGACACGATTCTTTGGACATGGCGTCGTTCGTGCTATGCCACGACACCGTGCCAGGCCGTGGAGGTTTCTCGATGAGTGAGCATAGGTTCTATAGTGAGACTCCTTCGCCGGCCAGGTCATAGAATAAAGTCACCCTTTAGGCGTTAGACTCGAGTCGATTCGATTTGGATTTGCTTTGTTTTCTTTGAGTGTGCATTATGTGTTGCAAGGCCCTTAGGCATTGTAGCAGCCATACCAAGTTATTAATAATAAAGATGGACCTTAAAGTTACCCCTTTCACCCGCGCATAAGCTCCATATTACTTGTCTATTCTTGTTTCCCTCTCATCTCTAAACCTAGAGCAAATCGGCAGATGGTGAACACCCGTGGAAACCTTGGAAGCAATGGGAGTGGATCTGCCAACAGTGAAAAACCCAATGATGGAGCACCAAGACTGCACCTTTGGATATGCAGAATTTGGGAGCGTTTCTTGCTGCCCGGACTCAGTTGATGCATGCTATGATGCAACAAATGCAGCATATCCTTGCTGAGGCCACTTTGCTAATCAAGTTAATCGGGGACCACGCCCGGAATACAAAGGTCGTGAGTTCATGAGACTCACCCACCCACTTTCTCCGGAATGCCAATCCATTGGAGGCCGATGATTGGTTAAGATCAATTGAGAGGAAGCTACACATAGCTCAATGCATAGGGAATGAGAAGGTACTTTACGCTTCTCATCGGTTGAAGGAACAACAGAATGGTGGGAGAACTACGTACTTACGCAGAGAACCCTCAAGATATCACTTGGGAAGAGTTCAGCATTAAGCGTATCACGTGCACGAAGGAATCATGGACCTTAAGAAGGAGGAGTTCGAGCAGCGAAGCAGGTAATCGGCCCGGTGGCACGACTACCTGAACAAGTTCACACAGCTAACGCTCTGAGAGGATGTAGCGACGGATAAATCCAGGCCAGTCGTTTTATGAAGGGACTTAACTCAGGATTGCAAGTTGGGTTGATCACCCCACCTTTCCGGATTTCCAAGAGTTGGTGAATAAGGCGCTTATTCTTGAGGACAAAGCGCAAGGAACTGGATGAGAAGCAGGAAGCGCGAGGATGCTGCCAACAGGATCACGTCGAGGCGCAGCGCTTGAAGTTGCACCAAATCAATTCTTGATTCCAACCACGAGAATGCAACAAGGACACCATCGGCACCAAGACCTGCCAATCGAACTACCAAACCCCGACCCCGGCTAGAAACGCTACCCAGGCGGCAAAGAGCAGTGAGGCATTGCTACAAGCCCACGCGAGCCAGGACACTTTGCCAACAGCTTGTCCAAAGAAGACGAGGAAGCGACCAGGTTCGCTTCAACCTGAACCACCCAGCTAGGGCGCCAAAGGCACCGGAGCCACACCCCAGGACTGCAGTGGTGAGAGGCCGAGTCAACCATGTCACCAGATGCAACTGCGAGAATGCTACGACGTCGTCTGCCCCGGTAAGTTACTTGTTAACTCAAGATTGCACCTGCAGATTTTGTTTGACTCACGGAGCTCGCGCTTGTTTCGCATAAGGCTTTGCTACTAGAAATGATTTAAGGATTGCAAGACTTAAGTGCATGCTTTAGTTCAAACCCCTGGTTCAGAACTCCGAGCGGAAGTAGGATGTTCGAGGTGAGAATACTAATAGATGGAATAGGAGTTCTAGCAAACCTTATAATTTTGGAGACGGACCTTAGGCGTCATATTGGGAATGGATTGGTTATCCAAGCACAAGGTATATTGGATTGTGGGACTAAGGACTATCTCGATTGAGAGCACTGTGTGGGAAGAAAGTAGAATTTCAAGCCACTATGATTGAGATGGAGCGATTGATGGTTAACGGTACCAAGGCAATCAGCATAGAGGATGTCCCGGTAGTGAATGAGTACCCGATGTTTTTCGAGACCTACGGTATGCCGCCAGACAGGGGACATAGAGTTTGTGATAGAGTTTGTGCACAGTGCAGACATGTAAAAGACCCTGCTCGGATGTCTCATAGGAGTTGGTAGAAATGAAGAAAGCGACTAGAAGAGTTAATGGAGAAAGGATTTATCAGACCAAGTTAGTCGTGGGGAGCACCGAGCTTTTGTTTGTCAAGAAGAAGGGCGGGAGTTTCAGGATGTGCATTGACTACCGTGCACTCAATGAAGTCACCGTGAAGAATAAGTATCACGCTACCAGATTGATGATTTGTTTGATCGTTAAGAGGAAGCGGAGTTTTCTCCAAGATTGATCTCGAGATCGGGATACCATCAGTTGAAGATCCGATCGAGAGGATATTCGAAAAGCGCATTCTCGTCAAGATATGGACATTACGAGTTTCTGATTATGTCCTTTGAAGTGACGAATCGCCGGCTTATTTCATGAATATGATGAATAAGGTGTTCATGGAATATTTGGACAAGTTTGTAAATGCGTGTTCATAGAACGATATCCTAATCTACTCAAAATAGGATGAACATCCGAACACTTAAAGGCGAGTTTTGGAAAAGGCGAGCGACAACTTTTCGCCAAGTTCAAGTGTGATTTTTGGAAGGACAAGGTGAGTTTCTTGGACATGTAATGACCCTTGAGAGGAGTCGCATTTGTGGATCCAAGCAAAGTAGAAGCGGTGTTACATTAGGAGCAACGAGGGTGGACCCAAATTCGGAGTTTCCTTGGAATGGCAGGATACTCTGGCGTTTCATTGAAGGCTTCTCGACAATTGCGAAACCTCTTACGCCAATTGTTGAAGAAAGGAAAAAGTTTGCATGGACGCTTGAGAATGTGAGAAAGGATTTGAGCTGAAGAAGCGATTGACATCGTGCCGGTGTTGGTTCTCACAGGATGTTGCTCAAAGCTTGATATTTATTGTGACGCATCGCGCCAAGGACTTGGATGTGTCTTTGATCTGAGAATGGAAAGGTAAATCGCGTATGCATCAAAGCGCTTGAGGCCGCATGAGGAAAATTATCCGACACATGACCTAGAGTTAGCTGCCGTAGTGCATGCCTTGAAGATATGGCGTCACTATCGATTGGAAACAGATGTGAAGTGTATCACGGATCATAAGAGCCTTAAGTACATATTCACCCGATCGGATCGATATGGCGAGAGAGATGGTTAGAGTTGATCAAGGACTACAATGTTGGAATCCATTACCATCCGGAAGGCCAGCAGTGTGGCAAGCGCTACGAGTCCCGGAAAAGCCATCACCGTGAGTCGTTGCTAGCCACAAGTCGAGGATGAGTTATGTGAGGATTTTCAAAAGATGAAGATTGAGGTTGTACCTAGCCCGGATTCTTGGCCGCATTGGAAGTAAAGCCTACCTAGAGGATCGGATCAGAAGGACGAAGGATGATGACAAGATCCGCGAGATTAAGTCCATAAAGGAGGAAGGCAAGCGAGAGGACTTCAAATTGGATGAGCAAGGCACGTTGTGGATGAAGGATCGCATTTGTGTGCCTAACAAAGGAGTTAAAAAGCAAGCGATTCGAAGAAGCCCATGACTCCAAGTACTCAATTCATCACAGAAGCGCCAAGATGTATCGGGATCCGAAGGAGAGATTAGTGGCCGAGTATGAAGCGAAGTTGCAGAGCATGTTGCATTGTGCGACGTATGCCCGGAGAGTCAAGGCAATGCATCGAGACCAAAGCGGGATTGCTACTGGTATTGAAAATACCAGTGGAAGTGGGAGGAAATCGGAATGGATTTCATTACCGGTTTGCAGACCCAAGGAGGTTATGACTCCATATGGGTTATAGTGGATCGTTTGACTAAAGTAGCCCATTTATCCCCGTGAAGACCACTTACTCGGAGATAAATTAGCGAAATTATACATGATCGAGGATTGTTTGTTTACGGAGTGCCAAAGAGGATTGTATCGGACAGAGGTACCCAATTTACCTCAAGGTTCCGGAATAAGTTGCATGAAGCCATGGGAACCCGTTTAAACTTGATCTGACTTATCATCCACAGACGGATGGAGGCCAGAAAGAGTCAACCGGATTACGGAGGATATGTTGAGAGCTTGTGCATTGGCTTATGCTACCTCTTGGGATAAGAGTTTGCCGTATGCCGAGTTTAGTTACAACAATAGTTGCTCAGGCTAGTTCTGAGATGTCACCTTTTGAGGCCTTTGTATGGTCGACCACTGTCGGACGCCATTGAATTGGAATGAGGCCGTGGCGCGTGTCTTTGGAACTGATATTCTTCAAGAGGTGAAGAAGCGGTCGCTATGATTAGGAAAGGTTGAAGATAGCCCAATCTCGACAAAGAGTTATCTTGACAATCGTCGCAGGGATTTGAGTTTTGAACCGAAGACTTTGTTTACCTCGAGTTACGCCTCTCGGGGAGTTAAGAGGTTCCATGCCAAAGGGAAACTTGCACCCGTTATGTTGGACCATTTAAGATTTTGAGCCGCCAGGCGAAGTTGCTTATCAGCTAGAGTTGCCACAATCGTTAGCAGGAGTACATGATGTATTCCATGTGTCCCAGTTGAAGAAGTGTCTCCGAGTTCCTGAGGAACGCATTGGAGTCAATTGAGTTGCAAGAGGATTTGACTTATAAGGAGTATCCGTGGGGATTCTAGACACAATGGATCGAGGAAACTAGAAACAAGTCAACCCGTTTTACAGAGAGTTCGAGTGGAGCAACCATGCGGACGAAGCGACAGGGCCAGCGAAGAGGATTTGAAGAAAGAATTTCCAAACCTATTCCTTTAGTAAGCCCTGAATTCTCGTGGACGAGATTCTATTAAGGGAGGTTTGTAACATCCCAAAATTTTGCTTTTCTTAAATTCATGTGTGATTTGGCACTTTGGTGAATTTTGGAATTTTTCAATTTATTTGGATTTATTTGGAATTTATTTGAATTTATCCCATTTTGAAATAATTAAAGAATTTAAATTTGCAAATAAATTTTTGTTGGAAATATTTTATTTGAGTCCAAAATGATCCAAAATATTTTCCGAGAATTTTTCTCGAATTTTTCGGAAGTCTTTTGCTATTTTTAATGAATTAAATGAATTATCGGGAATTATTTTAAATATTAATTCGCTGGAAAATCCAACTTCGGGTCAAATCTTGTTCATCAGACCAGTCGGTTCGAATCGACCGAGCCAGATTGACTCGGCCAAGAACCCACTCTAACCACTAATCAATCCCAAGCCCGTTGGATCAAGATCCAGCAGTGAGATCCGCCTCGACCAGGCGGCGTCCGACGGACCGATCGCCAGCGATCGTGGCCGTTGGTTGTCTGCGTGTCACGGCTCCCGTCTTCGTCTCCACCGGATTCGCGCGGACTCCGTTATGTCGCCGCCGTCTCGAGACACGGACTCAGGGCTATTTAATGCATGGAGGCGCCCAGAGGTTCGCCGTTCCATGCGAGCTCGCCCTAGTCCACGCCCGAGAAACCCTAGAGCCACGCACTTTCGCCGGAGCCAAGAGCGCCCGCCCAGTTCTTCAACTTTCGCCGCCAAACCCGGTCGTGCTCGCCCGCTTAGTGGCGGTCGGAACCGCCGCGACAGGCGAACCTGGGCTCATGCTTCATCTCGCCGGGACTGCGTCGGAGGCGCCCGTTCGGGGCGTCGTCTTCCGGTTCCGGCCAGCGACCGCCGCGCGCCATCGCCCGTCCTCGCGAGCTCAGTGAACCGCCGTCCGATCAAGATCCGGCGTCGGATTGCGCCCGTCGTTCCACGGTAAGCACCATGTGCGATTTCGAGATCAATCCTCGCCGTTGGATCTAGATCCAACAGTCTAATTGACCACGTTCACCCCAAGCGTCGCGTCGCCGAATCGATCGGGACCGTTGATTTTCAAATCAGCGGTCGAGATTGCGCCACGTGTCGGGAAGTTGGACCGACGGCGGTCGTGGCAGCCCACGCGCGCGTCGCGTGTAGCGACTGCCGAGGCCCAGCGTGTCGGAGGGCCCGCGTAACGGTGTCTCAGCCGGCGGCGTCACCCATGGCGTCATCGGTGGGACCCACTGTCGACCGTGGGTGAGCTCCAGACGTCGGCGATAGCGTCTACCCAGAGTGGTCCCACATGTCGATCTCACGTGAGTCGGTGGGCCAGGAGTCCACGGTGGACCCAGCCGGCGTGGACCAAGTCCATGGACGGCTGGCGTCGACAAACCAATCGAAGGCTGCCACGTGTCCATCTTGACGCAATAATTAATTTCCGAAAAGAAAATGATTTATTAATTCGAAATATTGATTCAAAATTTAGATTCAAACTTCAAACGCTTATAACTTTTTGCGTTTCAACTCCGATTAATGATTCAAATTTCTAAATTTGTATAAAATTGAGATCTACCTAAATATGAATTTTATTTAATTTTTGGACTAAAGTTTTTCTCTGTAATATTATTTAATTGATTATTTAAACTTTAAATAATCATAACTTTATGCTTTAACTCCAAATTTGTGATTCAGTTTCTAAAAATCCAGAAAATTATATTTCTCTCTGTTTATGGATTTTATTTGGAGTTTTGGGATCTTGCCTAGTGTTTATTTGTGTATTTGCTATTTGCACGCTTTACAGTAGACGCGTTGAAGTGCCTGGGAAGGATTCGAAGGAGAAGTGTTGACTCAGGATCCAACTCAAGACCAAGAACAAGTACTTTTTGAAGGCAAGTTGTGCTTTGACCATGTTGATCCTATTTGAAATCTATTTTGATTTAAACTATTGCATGCTAGTTTAATTAGAAAGATACTTTGTTTAAACATGGGGGTTAGATAAATACCAATTTGCTATATGACACCTTGATTACTTAAGTATGTGCCATGACCTTTGTCACCCTAGTTGCGGTTTACTAGTTGGACATTATTAAATTGCCAACATGAGTTTAGACCGTTGTAGTATCTTTGCTTAGACACGTGCTCATGACATGATTTTGGATAATCAAATGCTAATATTGACTTAATGATATATTGAACTGTTTTGGAAAAGTATCATGTGATGTTGATGTATGCACGTGGTGCATGGTAATCAAGCTGGGGTTTGATAAAGCAGTTTTTCGGCGCATGTGGCAAGAAGTAATCAGTGGGCAGTGTGGCTTGGGATGATGATTTGGTTTTTCGGGTAGTCTTGCCTGGTCACTCTAAGGACTTAACCTTGCAAGCCTTTTGAACCAGGTCATACTTGCAACCACATGGTGGAATGGGGACGGCCCTAGTTGACTAAGTCGCTAAGGACTCACTTGTGGAGCCTCGGTGTCGATTACACCGTTGTGTGATTATGCGGGGGCGTATCGTGGGTTTGTGGCAGTGTACCCATCTAACGGTGTGTTGGTCCCATACTTCGCCTTGGCTAAGGGAAGGATGGTGTAGAGCACGTGCTGGGAGAGGACCACTGTGTTGTTTGAGGCTTCCAGAAGGCTTTGTTATGATCGCTCATTCGCATACTCTTGTATGGCGATTCACGGTGACGTGGTGAGTGGATTGTATCTTGTGGGTAAAGTGCATAACCTCTGCAGTGTAGAATCTATTTGAATAGCCGAGTCCAGTCTTGGACAATGCTCGGAATTACGATCAAGGTTAGACTTTACGAAAATAACTTGGATTTGAAAAGTTGGGTTGGTTTAACAATGAAGATGATGGAAATGTGGTTTAGGATGGGAAAAATGTTTGTTAAACTTCTTGAAAGTTATTTATGCTTTACTTATTTCCCTTTGCTTCCGAATCTACTCTTATTACTTGTCAAAAGGCATTTCTGCCAAATATACCTTGAGCTATTCCTTTGTACCAAGCCATGCATATAGTATATTAGCTTGCATTGCATTGCATGACTTCTTGAGTACCAAGTACTCACCCTTGCCTCAACACAATACCAGTTGAAGAGGAGATTACGCCACTTTGGAGGAGGAACTCCAAGGGACCGACTACTTAGGGATCTGAGCCCAGTCAGGTTGCACGTGGTATCTTGGATGGCGCCACAGTTTATTTGAATTTCAGCACTTTGTTATTTCTCTTTTAATAAGTTTCGCTTGCAAGGCATATATTTGTAACAGCCATAGGTCGAGTAACCCTTTGATTATTTAAATAAAGTACTTTGATAGTATCGTTTGGTATGATTGTGATATATACCGATGTTAAGATCGTGCACTAGCGCGTTCTGGACTAGTCTTTGAATACCACGAAGGTCGGTTGCAAATTCAGGTCAGGCAACTCCCTTGATATCTGAAGTGTTCGAAACGCCTCAGAGGACAGGAGGTTGATGGTTCCTCCTCCATCCACTAGCACCCGGCCAAGCTTCACATTCCGGATCATGGGCGAAACCACGATCGAAAGTGACCCAGGCCGGCGGTGCTCTCAGGGTGGTTGGCCTGACTGAAAGTGATCGGCTCCTCCGACCACTTCAGCATCCGACCCGCCCCTGAGCTCAGCATCGTGGCATAGACCTCCTCAGACGTTTGTACGTCGTGTTGGAGGGGTAGTTGGCCGAACCACCATGAATGTATGCCACGGTGTGATCTGCCTGCTGGAAAGCCAGCGGGGCAGGGTCTTCG
Organism: Rhipidocladum racemiflorum; assembly: GCA_036346355.1. Classification (NCBI taxonomy): domain Eukaryota; kingdom Viridiplantae; phylum Streptophyta; class Magnoliopsida; order Poales; family Poaceae; genus Rhipidocladum; species Rhipidocladum racemiflorum. The sequence continues at coordinate 22,353,116 of CM070584.1, read as the reverse complement.
TCTTGGTCGTCATCGTGGGGGCGGCACTCCTTGAGCTACTGCTCCACCATCTTACTCACAACCTAGCAGCCGGCCAGGTCGTGGGTGTTGGTCCTGTGGATGAAGCAGTAGGGCATACCCTCCTTCTCCTCGCGGTCGTCATCTCTCTGTCCACGGCGACCATCTCGCTAGTCACGGCGGTCGTGCCCCGCGGCCTGGTATCCCTACGCTCGCATTTAGCGACTAGGACCCGCTTGGTTTCGATCGTCTCGCGCCTCTTCACCTTCTTGCTTGCAGGGCCGGGAGCCCTCGAAGTCCCGGCTTCATCTCCACTGCGGCCACCCGTGGGTCCAGACGCCAGCCCCCGAGCTTTCGCTGCCCAAGCGCACTTGTGCGCCAGAGAGAAAAGCTCGGAGGTAGTGGTGATGTTGTGGGTGGCCATCTTCTCCAGCATCTTGTGGTCCTGAACGCCTCTTCAAAAGGCGATGACGACCGACTGCTCGGAGATCCGGGGAATCGTATTGCGACAATGACTGAAACATCGATTGAAGTCGCGCAAAGATTCCCTTCTCCCTTGCTCAAGGGCATGGAGATCGTCCTCCACGCCCGGTTGTGTGTATGAACCTTGAAAGTTGGCGACGAAGAGGTCGCACAACTCCTCTCACGAGTGTACCGACCCTCGCGGGAGGTTCAACAGCCAGGACTAGGCGGACCCCGTCAAGGTTGTTGGGAAATAATTGGCTATGGCCTTTTCAGACCCGCCAACGGCCCACACCACCGTGGTGTAGATATGCAAGAACTCCTGTAGGTTGGTGGTGCTGTCGTACTTCTCGAGGGATGCCGGGCGAAACCTTTTGGGCCATGCCACATGGTGTAGCCGTCGGAAAAACGCTTGGCACCCGACGTCGTAGGGGGAGTCATGCCGTCCACCTGAACCCTGGCCCGAGAACCATGCCGAGGAGTGCGGATCTCGACTCCCCAAAGGACCAGAGGAGCAGACCTCCTCCCCGCTCCGAAGGTGAGAGTCGAGGGAGGAGCTCTCATCCCTAGGAGCCATCTGCCTGTCGTGGCCTTGCTCCTGGGCACGACGGCACTACAGATGGTCACACAAATGATCGCCGCGCCGCCGGCGATGCTTCCCCAGATGAACCCTCAGGTCCTCGCAGCTCCCGGCGGAGCCAGGACCCGTGCCTTGTACGCCCTTTCCTTTGCTCTAGCCCTCCTGGCCAGAGCGCTTCCCGCTCAGGAGGCTCGAGGCTTGGGTGCGGTCAGCATGCGCCCTTGATCAAGGGGTGTCGACGGTACCTGACCGGGCGGGCGTCCCCACGCGAAGCTGGGCCGCGTCTACAAGGCAAGCAATATCCCAAAGCCACGGCGTCGCCAAGGCGTCTCCCGCAAGCCCCACCGGAGGGTGGTCCAGGAGGAGGCGGACTGCATGCAGGTTCTGCTTCGGGGTGGCCTCCTCCATGTTCAACCGTCGCCGAACCGGATGTTCCGCCGGCGCCAGGGGGGCACCACTGCCTCTCTACGGGGGCGGCGTGAGACGATCCCCTATCCGGCGTGCCTGGACGTGTCTTGGGCGCTGCTAGCCTTCACCAGATGCGCGGTCCTTTCCAGATGGAAGACCATAACCCGCCGGAGGGATGTCCGGGTGAGGCAACCGCTAGCCCCCTACCTAGCGTGCCCCTATCGGCGTTTTTGCCGGCAGGATTTCTCTAGTGACGGAGGATATCTCTAGTGACGGAGATAGATGTTCGGTAGAGGGTGCTTTCGCGGCCGGACACCCGAGGGTCCTCCCCCGAGGGATCCCGGTGCTCAATAGAGCGTAGATGAACACACCGATGTACCTAGATTCGGGCCCCCAAAGCGGGTAATAGCCCTACGTCCTGCTAGATCGTCGTTGATTTATGTGGAACTGGTTACAATGCTTTTTCGTTTTGCTGTCCGTCTTCTGATGTCTCGTCCCCCTTCTCCCATACACCAAAGCTCCCTTATATAGGTGGGGCTGGCTCGGGCAGGTGTGAAGGTGACGTTATACTGATCTATGACTCATTAATTACACCTCATTAATTACACCCATCACTACAGTCTTGTCCTCCAAGCCTCATTATCTATGCCATCGCGTGGCTTCGCACGGTCCAAACCGGGACACGTCTCTCTTGCGACAGGTTAGGTGTGAGGCGTCAGGGGATGGGTCGTCGTTGCGTCGGCAGTGGATCTCTTCACAATTAATGGTTCTGACACAGCGTATCAGGGGGAGGAGGCTTCGAGGCGAAGCCTCCCTCTCATCCTTTTGGTCGTCCGGCCGCCCGGCGAGTGGGGCCTGATCGCCCGCCTGCTCGCCAGGGCGTCAAGTGGCCCGGCAAGTGGGGCCCGAGCGCCTGCCTGCTCACCAGCGCGCCGCGTGGCCCGGCCGCCCGGCGAGTGGGGCCCAATCGCCCACCTGCTCGCCCTTACGTTTCTCCTGTCTGCAGCGGAGAGCGTACCCCGGCATAAAGTACGCCGACAAAAATGAAATAGCTATTTCTATCAAGGAGACATGCAAATCGTCAAGCAGAGCGCCAAGATTTGATCTTGATACTTTAGTGTGTTGTGCTTCAGAATACGTCACGAACTCCTCGGCGACATATAAAGAAGGTTGATATCGGTAAGGCAGTGTGTCAGCACAAAAGAACCCTTAAAGCAATCGCTATGTTGTTTTCTGGTTTTATTCGTTTCCTGCATCCACTAAGGTCACAGGACGCACTGGCATACAAATAGAACCATTCAACCCTAGTTCCAAACCTAGTGCACTGGTTTGGTGGAAGGAATAAAATGGTTTGATTCATCACCACCGCATCCTCGTAAAAAAAAGGCTAGTACAAAGTAAGGAATCGGATCATCCTACCTTATTAAACCAACTCATTCTTAGATAAGATGATCCCTCAAACCAAACAGCCCACAACTTCATGAAATTGTTGTCAAAAACTTCACATAAGGCTCGACGACGTCACGTTCAATATAAGTGTGCTACAGTCATAATTCATAGTAAATATGGGCATTGCAATTCCATTACAAGATACAGATAATTTATCCTTTTATTCTGTTGCATCGTGTGGCTACAAGATATGCTGATTCGTATATAGAAATGCTAATGTACAAGCATAGTAAGGTAAGAAGAAATTTCCCTGCTTGTCGTGAAGTATCTATACAGGTTTTCACTGGTCCCGGTCACGATCGCGGTAAATTGGTTGCGGCGTCCACTTGAAGTGCAAGTTCAGCTTTCCAGATTTTGCACCTTGCAACGCAAATGTATCTTGGTACTCACCTTCAAGTATTACTTTTGTAAGTGTCAAGATGCATCTCCCTATGTAATCCTGCGATTTGAATAGATAAAGTTTGTAACAAATCAGAATCGCAGAACTAGACACCAGGTTTGAGCTTATAGGAGTGTTTGGCAGAGCTCCAGCTCTACCAAATTCGTGGAGTTGGTGGAGCTGGATATTCCTAGCTTCACTAGATTCGTAGAGTTGGAGCTGTGGGTATATTAAGAGTGTTTAGGTGATCATCTTGTTTATATTTTAGAATAAAATTATAAACTTAAGTCACTTTATTTCAGCCTACAAATTTCAACTCCGAGGTGAATCTGAGATCTGGAGCTCTACCAAACAGGGCTATTAAAGCGCACTGGACATTTCGTGAAAGAAAATATACTAGTTAGGTTAAAATTTTCACACTGGAATGATGATAGGACCAAAATTTACCAGCAAAAATGCTGAGTTATAACCATTTATAAACGCACTACTAGCATAATCGGTCACTAAGCATGGGCCCGGTCATTGTTTCATATTTACGAAGAATATTTCCACAGTTCAGACTAAGATAACAAGGGAGGATAGTTATACATATTATATGAATTAGCCTATACCACAGTTTTTGAACTCATATATCACAGGACAAAATGCAATTTTGTCAAATGATGAACGTGATAAGTCAGTTCTACAACAGGTACTATGGCAATGCGCATGATGTGTATCAATGCATATTTACCCAAACAGACTATCTGATTTTGATCATCAAAATCTAAATCTTAACGTTATAATGGTTAATGCTGAAATAAACATCATCACAGTGGTAACATGAGTACAATCTCGAAGCCAAAAACAGTCAAAACAGGGAGTTTAAAAGAAAGTTTGCAAAAGATTAAAAAAAAAAGCACCTTTCCAAATGTATCATGGTCCCATACTTCCACCATGAGCAAATCATGAAGGGCATCTTCTACTACAAAATCAAATGTTTGATTCCATATTGGATTCAGTGTCTCGGTCACAACCTGCAAATGTATTGAATTATGAGTGTGGAAAAATAATATAGTGAAACAGAACTCCAGATGGAAACAGAGAGTAACCCTTGTCTTCTTTTTGGATTCTCCCTTCTTCAGGTACAGGACGGCAAAGGGGTCAGCCTTCCCCATCACATCCATTGGTGGCAAGTCCTCTGCCGATATAACAGTAACTGACAGGACACCTCTCATAATAATATTTTTCCTCTGGGTTACATCAAACCCATTAGACTCAGTCTTGAGGACCTTCTCCAAAGAAGTTAACTGGATCTGACTAGCAAAAGGATTGGAGACCCCTTCATGTTTACCTAAAGGGTAGTACAAGAGCTCCAGGTGGACCTAAGAAGCAAACAAATCATTAGTGTTGCTACATGATAATGAGGAGCACTAGTGCCGCGATACCCTAAGTGATTTCCCATCTCAGTTTTATTCATTGATTGATGAATCATAGACAAAGGAACAGCATCTATTAATAGAAATTTTCCATCATCATATAATTACAGAATAAAGAGATTAAATGGTCCACTCTTTAACACCACAGTTTAGGGGTTCATCCCCAGCATGGAGAAATGCATCTGCGAACTCAATAGCAAACGCCTCGTACGATGAGGTCAGCATAGATTGGCTAAGAGAAGTAAAGCAAAATATGCATAATTATTATTTGACTCTGGTTATTAACTTATTATATGATAATATTGCTCTAAAAATTACAAGATTCCTGAGAAGAAGATGAGCTGCTTTATTCACTGGAATACTAATGGTATTGAATTAAAAGAAACTAATAATACAAAATTATAACAAAAAAAATATATGAGGAATAATTCAGCTCTTATAACCATTCCTAGTTTAAGAGTCCCTCTAATTTTGTAGGTCTGCATAGGAGGAAGAACAGATTTGCCAGGTGGCCGGATCTGCTTTGAGAGGAGGCCAGAGAAGGCGAGACAACAGGCCAAGACGACCAAGTGTTGCCGATGTTGGCCACGACATGACCAGAAGCCACAGGACTCATACAGCTGTCGGTTAAGATGAAGCACCAAAGGTTACCAGGGGTAAATCTTCCACTATTTTTTTAAAAAAAAAGGAATTGGAAAAGCGGCAGTAATGTTACTTAGCAAATCATACAAAGAGAAAGATAGTGGTTCTCAGCATAGTCATAGATTAATAGCAAATGCCATGAAACCATAATGGTACAGACTACAGAGCCAATTTTATGGTTTTAACACATATATTAATAAACTGTATCTGGAGAATAAAAGCTATGCTCAAAAGTGCACCAGCTGACCTGACCACGAGGTTTCTTATCCCGCTGAATTTCCAGGTCTTTCACAAGGTCCAACCAAACATCTTTCACCTTCCCAGGCTGAAGGTCTGCTAAGTCTACTCGAGCACAACCAATAATCTCTGATGGCTGGAGCCCTTCATCATCATAAATTTTCACAGTCAGATGCTGGGTAGATGTGTCCTCGACCACAAATTCGTAGTGCTCGTTCCAGATGGGGTTCAAATCATTATTCTGTAGTAGAATAAATGTAAGAATGAAGTTTAACTGACTTGATCAGATGAATGCAACCCACTTACTATTGTTTTGCTTTTCTTCGTTTTCTCACGCAATGGCCGTATGAATAGCACAGCAAAAGGGTCAGACTTTCCAACAAGGTCCTTGTTCATTAAGTCCCTAGCTTCCACAAGTTTTACTTCTAATAATCCAACAGGTTTCAGCTCCAAGTCACTAAAAAGAGAAGGCATATTGTCACTACTGCCAAGACGAGTCATACAATCATACTCGCAAATCATCAAAGCTACGAATTACCTATAATCTCCTGGCACAATGGGAACAATTATGCGATTAGGCCACGTCAGTGTATCCTCAATGGTGTCACGTATTGTTCCCTGAATTGTTTTAAAAATGTAATTTGCGCAAAAGTACATATATTAAGGTGATAGTTGATAATGTTGAGGTTACCGAACCTCAATTGCATCAGAAATTCCAGGAATTGCTGTCATTTCGCCACCAACAACCTTGAGGGTAAAATCCACCTTGCTCTACAGTCATATTAATGACAATCATGCAATCTGCTATGATCATTTCCAAGATCATAAGATTAAAAGAAACTGTGGAACCTTCTCTCTCAAAGAGCAACAAACAGCTCCAAAGCAGGGGAATTCAGAGACCAGAGGCTTAAAGACTAGCCGAAGCACTCCTGTGAATCCGATATTTTTCACCTAGAGATGGAAAAGCTTAGAAAAAGATACTTCATGCTTTATATAAGGTAACACAATGATCTAAAAAATTAATTATATGACAAGATTAGTGTAGCATAACACAATAGTGAATAAAGCCTCAATTATGAAGCTTAGCCAATTGTGACAATGTTTTTCCTTCTCCAGTTCACAAATTGAAATCAAAAGCAGTATGCAGATTCAATTCTAATTATAAGAAAATTGAATTTCTTCCAATTGCGTTTGCTAGACACAAGTATACCTGTTACATGTTTTTTGTTGACAGAAAATAATTATACTCCACAGTAGGCCATTTAGCATGATATTTTATACAGCAGTGTTTTCTATACCCGTGTTTGTTTTAATTCACAATGCAACAATTGTGAATTACCTGTACAGGAAGTGAAATTCCAAGTGTTGTTTGGATGTCGAGTACTATGTTGGGATTACCATCCCACTGCAGCTCAAGCTCCATAGTGATACCAGAACTATCACTATCCAGGATAGAAACTCCTGAGAAGTTCATTTGTTAAAATAATCAACAAATAAAAAGGATAATTCATCGTAAGGAAACTCCAAACAATAACATATTTTGATAGAGAGAGGAAATCGTCCACAGAAAAAAATGTGTTCCTTGTTCATTATCTGAAATGATTTGAGACAAGCGCATACTTCAGTTCTGGCCTGGTCATGATGCAACAGAAGGTAAGGTGTTCTAGTCTGATCATGTGTAAAAGCTGAGTGCAGAGCTTTGGTTCAGGGTGCATGTAATTATGTAAAGCTCACCAGCTATTATTGAACGATGTTTATTGCATGATCTTATCATGCTTCTATTTGTAGAAAGGAAAAACACTGCACAATGCTAATAACCTAATGCAACATGACTAGAGTGAGCGCGTTAAAATTGCTTCAGTGTTACACAAACTATCGACTGAGTCACCTAATTTTTTTAAAAAAATTCATAATCATAATCGGTCACACCATCTCCTACTCACAGCATCACTCCACATATCTCACACCAATGACAAGCCATCCCCTCTTGTTTCACCTTCAACCCCTTCTTCTACTCTGTACAAGGTAATGCTAACATTCTACTTATTCCTTCCTCTTCCAACATTTGTCCAGAAGCAACCGCATCCACTCCCCTAAGGACAGCACCCTAGTGAACTTGATACACACGATGTTGTGCTTGACACAGATACACAGACAACTTCTTTTACTGGACAAGCGTGTCTTGTGACACAAGTTCAACATTGCAAACAGAAGAGACATTGTCGTACCTAGTATATGACATAAATTGCATGTATTAGCTAAAAGAGGAAAAGATCTCTACAGTAACTGTTCAACAGGCAACAGAAGTTCCACAGAATCAGTACGTCAAGAAAATACATGAAGTAGAAACAAAAGTTCCTATTGAAGAAGACATTATTTTGAAAGTAACAATCTGTCTTGTGCCTGAGTATAGGAGCGTAGATTACAAGTTTACAACTATAAGGAGCAAGCAACTGCCCGCACCCTTCATCCAAGATGCTCCTCATCCCGCCATGCTGGCTTGGCCAGCCTAAGCACTAAGATGACAGGGACGAATGCGGTAAGACTAACTTTATTTGTTGCTTAAGTACAAGGGCCCAAAGGAGACTTTAATAGCCATGCTTGCTAACTTATTGTTATTAGCATCCCAACAACTTAAGCATATCGAACTAACTGGCTGTTGATACTCTGATTGAGCATTCTTGCTGCCGGCCCAGCTGTAGCTATGGACCCCAAATGAATCATAACACTAATCAAGTCTGAAATCCAATGAAAACCATGGAAAAGGCACAAAAAAGGAACTTCAAGTCTGAGACATGTGAACTTTTTGTTAATGTTGTTCTACAAGGCATATACGCCTTCCTATTACCCTTGTTTAATAAATGTCATTATAAGTGTTGCAATTAATATTTACATGGTGGCAGGGGAATGTGCAAGAAAATTATGTTTTTGGAAGAAAAGATTAGTATGGTTGGGAATGGTTGAAAATTAATTGTTTTTTAGAGAAAAGACTAGTATGACTGGGAATGATTGAAGGGCATCAAAGTCATCTTATGTATTCCTTGATTCTTGTGCACAAAGCTAAAACGACTTATATTTGCAAAGTATATCAGTATATATCACAGATACCGTATGAGCGTAATAAGAAAAGCCATTGATCAAGCAACAAATCTGTCAAACCATCTAGATGTCTGCAAAGAGGTCCTACCTGTAAACTGAGGGGCAACAGTACCAAGTGTCAACTTTGAAAAATGGAGGGAAGCCAAAATGAATGACTTATACTGTTCAAAAACAGGCTCCACAGAAGTTCTTATCAGCTCTGATGCAGCCTACAACAATCACACGTCTTCCTAAGTAACTTCAACCATCCATAACTAACTCATTCAATAAGTGCAGTAAGAAAACTCATTATCTAGCATAAAAAAGAAGGAATACTAAAATGATGCAGGAAATATTAGTACCTCATTGACAAATGGCCAAATTTTTACCAATTCTTGATTCATCCATTTAAGCTGTAAAATTAGAGAGAGTAAATATCAGTATAAACAATATTGGACAACACCAAGGTCAAAGTGTATGCAAACATTTAGGAAAAAAAATAACTTAACTTTTGCTTCTGTGTGAAAGAAACCCATGATGGATAGAACTCAGGAGGAATAAGTTTCCTCAAATCTTGTACAGTCAACTTTGAGAAAGATGAAACTGTAGTAGCCTGCAGACACATGTTAAGTTAGGCATAGAAACATAGATTCATAGAACAAATCAAAAAATATGAGTGGTAAGAATTGAAATAATACATCCATCCCTAAATTAATGTTGTTCTAGGAAGATATTTTTGGCAAACAAATAACTGTTTTTCTAGGATATCAAGATAAATTTGCCCAATTTACCATAATTTAAGTAAGCAGGACAGCAGGAGGAATGGAACTAAGAGTTGCACAAGTTAACCAATCAACCAAAACATTAATTGCTTCAAACAAATATATAAAGGTACAACCTAAGAATTGACTAGACACGATTAGAATAAAGCAAATTTGTTAACCTTGTCAGTTGTTAGAAAATTTGAATCAGGCATGAAGCCCATATGACAGAGAGGTCTGAAGCTTTAACTTGGGAATTACAGTCAAAGACTCATCCTATGACAAATCTACAAAAAATTTCAGATGATTTAATTGCCTGACTTTTCTGTATGTACGAATCTCCATAGGTTGATTGTACCATTCTAGAATCTAGATGCTTCAAATGGATCATTCCAAGAATGCACAATTGAATTTGCAAGTGGTAATGTTAGAATAGTAGCATGCATTCCAATTGGGCCGATGAGCCAAAAATATGTACATGTACAATAGAGGGTAAATAGCAAATAACACCCTATACAAGTCTAGTTTAACACTTCCCTCAAACTCAAGGTGGATCCACAATATTGAGTTTGGAGAGATGATCATGATGCGCCTTCGTTTGTGCCTTGGTGAAGAAATCTGCGATCTGAACCTCGGAAGGCACGTACTGAAGGGCATGCCCACCTGCTGCTGCACCTGTGACCGGACATAGGAAGCATCAACGCTAATGTGCTTGGTGAGCTCGTGCTTCACCGGATCTCGAGCAATGCTGATAGCGCCGGTACTGTCGTAGGGGTAGAGACAGTGACACCAAAATCTGCCAGGAGCCACCGTAACCAAGTCACCTCAGCCGTCACAGAGGCCAGCGCTCGCAACTCAGCCTCTGTACTGGAGCAAGAAACTGCAGTCAGCTTCTTAGTCTTCCAGGCAATCAAAGAAGAACCAAGGAAGACACAATAAGCAGAGGGGGACTTGCGATCAGAGGAATCGCTAGCCCAGGAAGCATCTAAATAGGCCTGGAGCTGCAAAGAGCTGGAGCAAGAGAAAAACAGACGGCGATCAATGGTACCACAAAGATACCACATGACTCGAAGGAGATGATTGTAGTGTATCTGAGTAGGAGTCTGCATAAACTGGCTCAGAATGTGAACATGGGAGATGTCAGGGTGAGTAATGCCAATGTAAACAAGACTCCCAACTAGGTGGCGGTAGCGAGTAGGATCCTCAAGAGGAGTACCGTCAGTAGAACGAAGCTGAAGGTAGTGGAAACAGTACGCTGATCAGTGGGGCATGCCCGATCAAGGAGATCCTGAATGTACTTCCGCTGGGAGAGGTAGTAGCCCTCCGGCGTGGAAGTGACCTCAACCCCAAGGAAATACCGAGGACCCAAATCAAACATCTGGAACTGCTCACTGAGACGCGCCTTCAGAAAGGCAACGTACTGAGGATCATCACCAGTGATGAGCATGTCATCCACGTAGAGAAGAGTACGACCAAGAGAAGAAGTGTGAACGAAGAGAGCAGGGTCGTGCTCACTAGCAACAAAACCAGCAGTGGTGACAACAGAGTTGAAGCGCTCGAACCAAGCACGAGTGGTTTGCTTGAGCACATAGAGAGATGAAGGCGACACACGTGGCCATCTGGCATAGAATAGCCAGGAGGTGGGTGCATGTAGACCTCACGTAGCTCACCGTGAAGAAAAGTGTTCTTCACATCAAGCTGGGAGATGGTCCACCGGCAAACAGAAGCAACGGCCACAAGTGTGTGCACAGTGGTCCGGTGAGCAACAAGAGCGAAGGTCTCCTCATAATCACGCCCATACTCCAGACGACGCGCACGAAGCGGAGAGCTCCAACGGGAAAGAAGAGCCAGGCTGTTAGCTTATCTAGTCCTTCTCGTAATCGGTTGTGTCTTTATAGGGTTTGTTATACTTTGTTAGTTAATAAACGTATCCTGTATCCATTAGGGATTCGGATATGGACTCCAATGAGTATTCAGTTTAGAAGCTATCTATATATATGGGGCAAAGCAATAAAGAAAAAGGCATGCAGTATTTTGTGCCACAATCGTACATCTCGGCGGTGTCTTCCGATCAACAAGACCGGTAGCTCCGTACAGCTGTTATCCGTCGATTGCCACTACGGCCTCGACGTCCACCCACTCGCGTCGGTCAACGACCGGGAACTCGTCTCTACATGCAGACCCATAACAAATTGGTATCAGATTAAAGCGATCCCTCGGCCATGGGACAACCTTCTCTAGAGAACCGTGTCAGTCAACTGGAGCAATCCATCGACGAGCTTAAGGCTTCTATTGGCGAATTAATGTCCTTGTCCAAAGCCGCACTCACCAGTAAGGCGAATCAAGCTCCTGGTAACAGAGCGACGGAAGAAGAAGGCCATCGACCGGAACCTTGGCCGGATCGACGTGCACGGCAGCATGCGCCCGAGCATCTTAGCCTAGGATCGCACGCGTCTGCACGGGATGCCCGTCCTCGCGCAGCGGAGCGGGAGCGGCGAGATCGCCAACCATGGGAGACTGGGGGACATTTTTTCGCCCCAACAGAAAGACGCTACCATCCAGACGACACGGCCGGCGAGACCCACCACAGACGTTGGACACCTAGAAACCCGCGATTGGAGCTTCCGAAGTATGACGGCTCTGGTGATCCCCTCCTTTGGCTCCGACAGTATGAGCGGTTTTTCCGTTTACATCAGATTCCGGCAAGGGAACATGTCGACCTCATCGGCTTACATCTCTGCGGCGAAGCACAAGAGGTGCTGGACAACTGGATGATGAAGGTCGATTGGATCTCGTGGGAAGATTTCTTTGACACATTCTTACAACGCTTCACGCGTCATTCGGGAGCAGGACCTCTAGGAGATCTGGTCAATCTAAAACAAGGATCCAATCATGTCGACGTCTATGCCCGCGAATTTCAACGGCTACTCTCCCGCGCACCACGGATGACGCGTGCGGATCAAGTAGAGACATTCACGGCTGGACTAACCAAATCCATAGCAGCCGACGTCCGCCGTAAACGTCCTCGTGATGTGTCGGAGGCGGTCTGTTGCACGCGAGATGCAGAGGAACGAAGGGATCTTTGGATCGCAGAGGCAGTACAACACTCAGCAATCCCGAACCGCAGTCGTTCAACTTTTAGCAGAAGCACACCGTTAGTAGCAGCATCCTCATCAACGGCGCCAAGTGACCTGCCCGGCGCATCGACACAGCACACCGCATGAAGCAATCGCCAGCAAATCAGCACGTCAACCAGCATTCACTCCACCAATCCACCTTCTACCAGGATGCGACTGACTGCCGACCAGCTAGCGGAACGTCGCGCCAAGGGACTCTGCTACCACTGTGACGAATATTACACCCGGAGTCACCGCTGCAAGCGACTTTTTGCAATTGAAATCGAGCAAGACGATCGGGCGGAACCAGCTGCACTCGCAATCGCGAGTGAAGTTCCCCAGAACACAGACGAGACAAGCACTCCTTCCCTTTCCTTGCTCGCAGTACTCGGACCTAAACCAGGCGGCACAATGCAGGTGGTGATCCTCATGCAGGGCCGTCGACTATTGGGGTTGATTGACAGCGGCAGCACACACAACTTCATTAGAAGCCATACCGCCTTGACCATGGAACTCCAACACCAACAAACATCCACGCAGCAAGTCAAAGTAGCCAATGGATGCCAGCTGCCATGCCTCGGCAACGTTCCAGACATGGCTTTCCAGATTGCCAATTACTCCTTCAGAGCGCCCTTCTTGATCATTCCATTGGCAGGGTTTGATGCGGTGCTTGGGGTCCAGTAGCTGCAGACTTTGGGCGACATCCAATGGAATTTTCTCACCCTTACAATGTCCTTTGATCATCAGGGCTCGCGAGTCTGCTTGGAAGGGTGTTCGCGTACACAACAACACCACCTCCTCCACCTCCAGGCATCCTACCAGCCAGATATACACCAACTGTTGGCATCTTTCTCAGAGGTCTTCAAGGAACCACAAGGACTGCCGCCAGTACGTGCTTGTGACCATCACATTTGCCTGAAAGAAGGGACTGATCCGGTAGTAGGCCGACCATACCGTTATCCCTACCATCAGAAGGATGAAATTGAGCGACAATGCAAAGAGATGCTTTCTCAAGGCATTATAAGACCCAGCAGGTCCCCCTTCTCCTCACCAGTATTGTTGGTTAGGAAAGGTGATGGCTCATGGCAATTCTGTGTGGACTACAGGGCTCTCAACACCCAAACAGTAAAGGACAAGTTTCCTATTCCAGTAGTAGAAGAACTGTTAGACGAATTGCATAACGCCAAGCTCTTCTCCAAGCTGGATCTCCGCTCCGGATATCATCAGGTCCGCATGCATACAACGGACATCGCTAAGACAGCTTTCCGTACACACCATGGCCATTACGAATTCCTTGTGATGCCGTTCGGCTTGTCCAATGCGCCGTCTACATTCCAAGCACTCATGAATACGGTCCTTCACGACTTCCTCCGCAAGTTCGTCCTTGTCTTCTTCGACGACATTCTCGTCTATAGCCAGTCCATCCATGGAGGAACACATGATGCATCTCCGATTGGTTTTGGATCGCCTTCGACACCACCAACTATTCCTCAAGGAGTCCAAGTGTGCGTTCGCGCAACACAGCGTTCACTACTTGGGTCACGTCATATCAGCAAACGGCGTGGGAGCCGACCCAAAAAAACTGCAAGCCGTCGACGCATGGGTTCGGCCCTCCACAGTCACAGCTCTTCGCGGCTTTCTAGGACTCACCGGGTACTACCGGCGATTCATCCGCAAGTACGCCGACATTGCCGAACCGTTAATGTCGATGCTATGGCGGGGGAATTTCCACTGGTCACCAGAGGCTGAGGCCGCCTTCCTACAGCTTAAGGAAGCTCTCACATCAACCCCAGTTCTTCGTTTACCGGATTTCACATCTCCATTCATAGTTGAGTGTGACGCGTCAGGGCGGGGCATTAGCGCGGTGCTTCAACAGGAGAGCCATCCAGTGGCTTTCTTTAGCCGTAAACTGGCCGACAGACACACGAAGCTCGCAGCCTATGAACGCGAACTAATCGGTTTATCTAAGGCAGTACGTCACTGGCGACCGTACCTTTGGGGTCGCACATTTGTCGTCCGTACCGACCACGCCAGCCTTAAATTCTTGTTGGAACAGGCCCTGATCACGCCCCCACAACAACACTAGCTTAGCAAGCTCATGGGCTTTGATTTCCGGGTAGAGTTCAAACCAGGAAAGACGAACAAGGCCGCTGATGCTCTGTCCCACTGCGAGGAGTTCAGCCCATCATGTGCAGCCTTATCTGCACCCCAACTGGTAGCTGCCGATCGGTGGAAGGAACTCCTCCGTGCGGATCCAGAGATCATCCAGCGCTGCACCGAACTTCAACAGGGCGGCCAACCACCAGCAACGCTATCTCCGTCCAAGCAGGACGCTCAGAGCGCACCAAGCCCAATGGCGGGATCAGTCGCTACTGCCAGCTCCAAAGAACAGCAACATACCTGGCACACCCAAGATGGCCTCCTTTACCGCGACAACCGCCTAGTAGTGCCAAGTAAGTCACCAATTATCCCGGAAACGTGGCAGTCGTCCATCAGTTAACACATGAAGGGGTGCACAAGACGCTCCATCGCATCAGGCAAGGGTACTTTTGGTCTCACCAACGACGGACGGTGGAAGAATTTATAGCACGATGCTCGGTCTGTCAACAGAATAAGTCCAGCTCGCTGTCACCGGCGGGACTCCTCCAATCACTTCCAATTCCCCAGCAGGTATGGACGGACATCTCCATGGACTTCATTGTTGGCCTTCCGAAATCACAAGGAAAGACGGCCATCTTGGTAGTGGTGGACCGGCTATCCAAATATGCCCACTTTGTGCCATTGACCAAATCCTCATCAGCTTCCGTGGTGGCAAACCTCTTCTTCGATAACGTCGTCCGTTTACACGGCATGCCCGAGTCTATTGTCTCCGATCGGGATCCAATATTCACCAGCACATTCTGGCAAGACCTCTTCAAACGTTGCGGTACTACACTACTCATGTCCACAGCATATCACCCGCAAACAGATGGGCAAACGAAGGTGGTCAACAAAACAGTGGAGATGTACCTCCGTTGCCTGACATCCGACAACCCCCAGACTTGGGTACGCTGGCTCCCATGGGCGGAATTCTGCTATAATACTTCCTTCCATACGGCCCACCGCATGACACCATTCGAGCTAGTCTACGTAAGGCCGCCTCCGGCGCTGCTTCCTTACAATCAAAAGGTGACAGTCGTGGGGGCAGCCGACGGCCAGCTAGCTGATCGGGAGGTACTTCTCCAACAGGCACGTCGACATCTTCTCCAAGCCCAGAACAGAATGAAGCAATACTACGACACATCACCGGGAGGTTCATTTCGAAGTCGGCAACTGGGTTTGGCTTCGACTCCAACGACACCGACAACAGACCACGCGCCCATCCACGACAAGCAAACTTTCGCCCCGCTTCTTCGGCCCATACCAGATAACCGAACGCATCGGCCAGGTAGCATATCGCCTCCAATTACCGGCGTCAGCTCGAATTCACAACGTCTTTCATGTGTCGCTTTTGAAGCTCTACAAAGGCGAGCCGCCAAGATCTACTCCATCTCTGCCGGCGGACCTCACACCCAGCACAAGCACGACAACAAAGGAACCCCATCTTGTCTTGGGCCAAAGATTTATCAAGGGTCACCGGCAATTCCTTATTCAGTGGAAGAATGCATCAGGCGACAAGGCTACATGGGTTCCCGCATCAGAGATGCGCACAACATATCCTGACTTTTCGCTTGAGGACAAGCTCAATTTGGAGGGCGGGAGTCCTGTTACGGGACTGGATCTGGTGTATTATCGACGAGGGTCGGTTCCTCCAGACGACGCGCACGAAGAGGAGAGCTCCAACGGGAAAGAAGAGTCAGGCTGTTAGCTTATCTAGTCCTTCTCGTAATCGGTTAAGTGTCTTTATAGGGTTTGTTAAACTTTGTTAGTTAATAAACGTATCCTGTATCCATTATGGATTCGAATATGGACTCCAATGAGTATTCGGTTTAGAAGCTACCTATATATATGGGGCAAAGCAATAAAGAAAAAGGCATGCAGTATTTTGTGCCACAATCGTACATCTCGGCGGTGTCTTCCGATCAACAAGACCGGTAGCTCCGTACAGCTGTTATCCGTCGATTGCCACTACGGCCTCGACGTCCACCCTCTCGCGCCGGTCAACGACCGGGAACTCGTCTCTACATGCAGACCCATAACAGCATGTAAGTTTCTTTTTTTTCTTTTTTGTTTATATCTTTTGATTAACATCCCCGATTACCGAACCAATTTCAAAAATGAGTTCCTGACATTTTTTCGAACAAAACTAGACCACACTTGCTATATAAATTTTAAAATATTTAAATTTCAAAATACGTACCTACTAAATACTCAACCAAACACCGTCTCTGCATGTGTGCATCCCGTATCTCATCAGCATGGCTGAGTTGAATGGGCCAGGCTCGCGAGAGAAGGCAACCAAATAGCCCCTATAGCGCTCAATAGAGCCATCAGAGCGAGTCTTGATCTTTTAGACCCACTTGCATGTGATAGAAGTGACAGAAGCGGGAAGAGGGGCAAGGTCCCAAGTTCCAGTGCGCTCTAGAGCAGCAAGCTCCTCAGCCATAGCGAATTGCCACTCAGGATGAGTAACAGCATCGCGATAGGAAGTAGGCTCAGAGAAAACGGTAGCAGGAGCAACGAAATCGTAGTGATCAGGACAAGGAATCGTACTCCGATCATGAATAGCGTACCACGATGAAGGAGCAAGAGAGGTAGACTCTGAAGTAGGAGCAGAGGGAGAGGACTCTGAAGTGGGAGTAGAAGCCGGACCTAGAAGGGAGGAGGAATTGGGAGGAGGTGGACGACGAGTGTAGTGGAAACGGACAGGAGGCGGCGGAAAGGGAGGCTGCTGAGGTGATGAGAGAGAGGGTGGAGCAGCGGACAAAGGGATGGGAATGGAAGGTGAGGGTGATGGTGGCGAGGATGGAGGTAAGGATAGGGACGAAGGAGAGGGTGGTGGTGGGTAGGAAGAAGCATCAGGTGGAGTGAGGAAGGAGAGTGAATCAGAAGTAGAGTGTGGGCTAGAGGAAGGATCACGAGTGAAGAAGGATCGAGACTCATCAAAGGTGATATCTCGGGAGACCCGGATCCTGCGAGCCACAGGGTCCCAACAGCAATAACCCTTGCGCTCAGCATCGTAGCCAAGAAAAACGCACTCAACAGACTGAGCAATCAGCTTCATCCGCTCACGAGGCTGAAGAAGCACGAAGACAACACACCCGAACGCATGAAGGTGATTGTACAGAGGAGTCCTGCCAAAGAGACGCTCAACAAGGGTGGCACCCCGAATAACAGTAGAAGGCTGAAGGTTCACAAGATAGACAGCAGTAGAGAAAGCCTCAGCCCAGAAGTTGGGCGGAACAGAGGAAGCCAGCATCATCGCTCGAGCAGTCTCAAGAAGGTGACGATACTTGCGCTCAGAGACACCATTCTGAGCGTGAGCACCAGTACAAGAGTACTGAGGAAGGGTACCCGGCTCGAGGAGATACTGACAAAGAGAGGTGGATAGCTACTCGCCAGTAGAGTCAGCTCGAAAGACACGAATAGGCAAATCAAACTGTGTGCAGACCATGGCAGCGAAGGCTTGGTAGGCAGACAACACCTGATGCCTAGAGGTCAGAAAATAGATCCAAGTGTAACGAGAGAAATCATCAATAAAGATCAAATAGTAGCGATGACCCCCTTTCGAAACGAAGGGAGCCGGGCCCCAAACATCATAATGAACCAAGTCAAACGGCTGAAGAGACTGAATCACTGGTGGGATAGGGTAGCTGTAGCTGCTTCCCAAGCTTACAGCCCATACAGGATGGGGAGATATCACCATAAACCTTCCCAAGAACACCACGACTCACTAATAAGGAAAGACGAGACCCACACATGACCTAAACGATGATGCCACTGAGCAAAGCGGCGAGCGAGGGTGGTGAGGCGGTGACATCGAGACAACGATCAACCTGGCCGGAGGTGGGACGTGAGCGAAGGAAAGGCGAAGCCAATCAAGCTCCCAAAGACGCTGAGAGTCACGGCCCCGACGGCCAGTACCAACCAGGGTCCCAATGAGATGATCCTGAATAGAACAAGAGTCAGCCTCAAGAATGATACGACAATCAAGGTCAGCAAGATGGCCAGCAGAAATCAGTTGCAAATCGAGGCGAGGAACGTGTGAAACAGAAGGAACATGAAAACAAAGAAGTGTGGGGAGTGCCCCGACCAGCAACTGATGAGGACATCACTACCATGGATATGGTCATGCCTACAAACCCAATTGAAACCAACAATGTAATACAAGGGCCAATTACTCGAGCTCGTGCACGTCAATTCAATTACCAGGAGAATGCGTTCCTCAGGTTGCATGCAAATAATTTAATGAATAGGATGCTATTTAATTCTTGTGATGATTTTATTGTCCTTAGGAACCAAGGAGGACTCCCAAACGTCAAGCATGAAGCCAATTCTTCCGGTGCACAAGATCAACTCAGATTCGGCCTCCGGGACAGCACCAACTTAAAACGACCATAACTTTTGATCCAAAAGGGTGTTTGGGGTCTATGAGTACTGGTTTGAAAGGTTTCGTTGTCCTCTTTCCAACGGATCCGGCCCCATTCCCAAATTCCGTCCGAGCCGACGGGAATCTGCAAAACAAGTGGCGTCACTTTTCCAATCCGAGAAGACTTGGGCTTTGGTCCTTGTAATAGAGTTGTAGTTGGTGTCCTACTGTTTTGGACGTGATTCCCACGTCTCTAACTCTCATAAATAGCCAGCCATCGGCTCTTTAGGGTTTTGGGTTTTATTTTATTAGTTTAGCCAAGTGCAAACTTGATCCTACGAGTTGTGCTGGACAGCCACTTTGTCAAGATCGTCAATAAGACTCCATCTTTGATTGCCTTCAACTTTTATCCGCAATTTCAGATTGCGTATACTATTGTTCTTGCTTGTTCTTCGGTTGCTTGCAGGAATATAACCTCGTGTTCAGGTTGATCGTGCCCGCGGCAAGATCAATAACCCTTCGGAGTTGGTTTAGCGATTGCTAAGGCGCATCGTCGTCGTACGGTGTAGTCGGGTCGTCAAAGTCATCTCCACCCCAAACCGATCATGTGTCTCATCGAAAGATCGGGACACCCAAAGCGCCATCAGTAACTGAAAGGGAAGTACCATCAGCCGTCTTGACAGACATAGGGATGGCTAAAGAACTGAGTGGGCCAAGGTGAGTGGAATCAGGTGTCATATGAAAAGAAGCCCCGAAGTCAAGAATCCATGGCAACTGTATACCTGAAGGAAGACTGGCAACAGACGGTCGTGGAGGAGTCGCCCCTAGACGGCGCTCCATGCACTTAAGTCGCTGAGTCACATCATGTATGGCTGTCAGGAGGGCGTCAGGTGGGCGAGAGGTACCAGCTCCACCACCTCCACCCTTGCGGTTCTGAGGCCGCCTCCTGCACTGCTCAATGGTGTGTGCTGTCTTCTTGCAGTAGTTGCAACGAACCACTGCACCAACGGTGCTCACCACAGCAACCGAGCCTCCTACCGGTGCTAGGAGAGCAGTCACAGGAGCTGTCGCAGGAGGAGGTATGGAAGTGATCAGGACCGACGAGGAAGACGAGAGAACGCCACGAAGACGAGTCTCCTCTGCACGGACCAGGGTGAGCGCCTCAACCAGGGGATCGCGGCGAAGCGGGCGGCCGGTGAGCACGAAGCTGCTCAAACTCCGGTCGAAGCCGGTGGAGGAACTCAAAGAGGCGAACAACACCCTTGTGGTCCCGATGAAGGCCACAGCAGTCGCAGGTCGGACTGAAGGGAGGCTCCAAGGAGTCAAGCTGACGCAACACATCAGTAATCTGCTGGTAGAAGGCATTGACGGTGGAGTCCAATTGACGAAGAGAGCTCGCCGGCTCCAGTGTAGAGGTGTAGAGAGCATCATTGCTCGGTTGAAACTGAGCCTGCGCACGCTCCCACATCAACTCAGAAGAAGGAAGAGCAGCCAGATCCATGGCAAGCTCAACCTTCATGCTGCCTAAGATTACAGCAACAGCACGAGCCTCATCCATCTGCCAGCCCTCGAGAGTCTGCAGATCGGCGACATACTGATCAGTGTCCTGCTCATATGTTGCTAGAACATCTGCAGGGACCGGAGCACCATCTGGCCCGACCACAGGCTAAACTGGGCGGACCGAAACTAGTGGGCGAGGATGAGCTCTGGTGAGGTGACCCCATAGACGCTGGCTATCAAGTGAGAACCAGAGCATTGTGGACCACTCCCGGAAGTTGGTCCCATCAAACATGACGGGCAGGAGAGGCATCGGTCCCGAGGAACGAGATGCGATGGCCATCTCAGAGCACCGAAGGAGTTGACTTGCAGAGAGGACGCCGGTGCTGAAGGGGATCGAAGGGAGGCTGCGCCTAGAGGCGGCCTGGAGAGACGGGCGACGGTCTGGAGGAGGGGCCTGGAGAGGAGGCGACGGGCGACAGCTCAAGGGAGGTGGCGCCTGGAGAGGAAGCGACAGGGCAACGGGCGACGGCTCAAGGGAGGCGGCGCCTGGAGAGGAAGCGACAGGGCAACGAGCGACGGCCTAGAGAGCACGGACAGGCGACGGCTCGAAGGAAGGTGACGGCTCGACCGAAGGCAGAGAAGAGAAAGAAGAGAGGAGGGTGCCACCGGAGGGAGCTGCGGCGACGACGGTAGCGGCGGTGGCGGCGGCTCTAGTGCTGGGCTGAGGAAACCCTAGCTAGGGCTGCAGCCAGGAGGCTCTGATACCATGTTAGAATAGTAGCATGCATTCCAACTGGGCCAATGGGCCAAAAATATGTACATGTACAATAGAGGGTAAATAGCAAATAACACCCTGTACAAGTCTAGTTTAACAGGTAAGTGCACCTTTGTTAGCTATATATTCTTTCCCTATAGGGAAATTGATTGTGCTATTCAGAATCCATGAGCAGTAAATAGTTGGCACGCATACTGTACAATTGCAGCAATTCATATTATTATTAAATTTCTAGCCAACCCTAATGTCCCAGTAAGGATACATTTATCATAAAAGCATTTTCTTAGGCTAGTGCACTCAACCACAAGAAGCAGCATTAACAATGAACTTCCAGATATAAATTGCTCAATTTCAATTTACACGTAGGCCAAAAAATCCCAATAGAACAGCATAATTTGTTCTATGTATACTAACTTGTCAAGCTGGCATAGTTCTGTATCAAATCTCATTTCACCCTTTCTCACATGAATGTTTTCAAACCCTTCTCATACAAAATTGATCAAAATCAACGAGAAATATATATATATTTCTTTTCTAAGCTTGTTATGTTTCATTTATTGACAAATTTGCAAATGTGCAAATCTCGTGGCAACCAGAAATCAAAAAGAATCTACTTACTTAAAACTAACATGTTCCACAGACATTGCCAATTTCTACCACACCACACCCAATCAAAATATCCAAACATATTGCGAATGCAATCAGTTTTGAATGCTAAGCTATAGTCTAAGCAGAACATCAGTAGCACTTCCATGGCGCTTCTTGCATTTTAGAAACAGTTTAGAATTAGATTCTAGATGTTACAATTGTATCAGTACTATACGGCCCTAGTCCTAGTGTCTAAACACCATTGACTTCCATAAGATAGAGATTCATAAGACAGTAACCCAAGCATGTCCAGGTGTCTACAATTAGGATGACAGTTTCTATTTTTTCTTTTAAAAAAAATAGTATGACGAATTGCATGTACGCATATTTCCAGTCACCATAAGAAGAAACATTAGCGCCACCATGTAATTCATCCGGTTAGCTTTATGTGTTGTTTTAGCTCCATGCACACGTTACAAGGATGGAATAAATCATATAGTTTTTGGCATACATTGCCCCTATTAATGGTATGTCAATCACTCCAACAATGCTACCAATGGAGCAGTTAATTGAGTCATTTGGTGGACAGTGTTTCCTAGAAAACCAAAACTATATGTATTTAAAAACCAAAGCAAACTTGCTAAAATGGAATTTAGTTTGGAATAGAGGTTGTAACAGTTCCTCACCTGTCATTTTTAACATGTGGGGCTACAACACGCCCTATACATAAATATCATGTAAACAAGTTTGCAGTCAAGAACATAGTTACCGAATTTGCTCTAAACCCCCACGAATCATGAACCAGATTCATGGAACCCGAAATAGTTTAGGGTGCGGGGTTTGTTTTATAGTGGAAATTGGAAGAAAAATGACGAACCGCAAACCCGAATCCCATACCCCAACTAAAACGAACCACGTTTCTAGTAACTATGGTTAAGATGCTACTGCAGTACATCCTAAAAGGCTAAAAGGGCATGTTTGTATATGCCGCTGCCAAGTTTTCATATTTTGGAATATGGCAGTGGCGTACACAATAGTTTTCTAGAACTAAACAAATGAGTAAATTTCACAAAACTGTAAGTTTCCCGTACAAACTATCATAAAACTATAAGTTTTAGCTCCTATTTCACTAAACTACAGATTTTAGGAGAACTTGTGTTACAAAACTACATATTTTAGAATTGACCATTTCTTGTAATAGGTCCACCAGTGTGGGCCAATATGGCAGCCCCGCGCGCCCTCATTTCCTGTTTCACTCACGCATGAAGCTGCCATATGGGCCCACACTGTCTGACTAGTTACAAGAAACGGTCAATTCTAAAACATATAGTTTTGTGATACAAGTTCTCCTAAAATTTGTAGTTTTATGAAATAGGAGCTAAAATCTTTAGTGTTTCTAATAGTTTGTACAAGAAACATGTAGTTTTGTGAAATTTACTCTAAACAAATTGCCCTTTCTTCACTCAAATAATCCAAACTGAAACCAAAATCACATCACATCTAGCGTACTCTCATTCTTATCGACATGCCAACCATGGTTATTAAGGCGTCGGTTAAGCGATAAGGAGGACCGAGGGGCTTCACTACGCCATCACCTTGCCGGAGGTAGGTGCCCGTCCGCCTCACAACCATTGTGTCACTTACGCGACACTGAAGTGTTGTCTGGCGTCACGGAGAACTGAAGATGCCAGACAACACTTCAGTGTCACTATTATGCTCTGCTGAATTGCTCACTCTTATGCTACTCCTCACTGTCACTGATCCATATTTACTTAATAGTCTCAATTAATTGGAATTTGAATTATTGCAATGTTTTGTAACAAGCTACATATTGCAACTTGCAACGGGGATGGTTACATGTAAGAAGATAAATTGCAAGGAGGGATGGGTGATACGTGAGCTCAAGAACTGGCAATATCAAGGTATGCATGACCTACAAAATTGCTGATTTATTTGCTGCTACACTAGATTAGGATGATAAATTGGAAGGAGGTTGGGTGGTACATGGCTTCAAGAACTGGCAATATCAAGGTATACATGACCTACAAAATTACTGATTTATTTGCTGCTATATTAGGTTAGGATGTGTGTATGCGTCGCCTCACTGGGCACCCTAAGCACTTTGGCGCTAAAAAGGTGGTGAGTCGCCTCACCTCGCCTTATCCTTTAAATAACCATGATGCCAACCCTCCTCCCTTTTCGCTGAACCAGCGAACCTTCAACTAGTCACAGCATCAGGGTCAGAGTCACACGGAGCTGCAAAACCAATCAACATCTTACAACCAATCATTACCCAACTCCACCAAACAAGAGCCTAAGAAGGACCATTCTACCCCCAAAAGAGCAGCCGATTCCACCATGTCCGCAAATTCCATAAAAACATCCCAATTGGGAACGACAAGCTAAATTAGGATTGAAGCCTAGCGATTACGGCACATATAAATGCAGCACACGGACTTCCACAACATTCAACACCAACACCTCCTCATTTCCAATCCACACTTTACTCCACTCCAGAATCAACAGCGCTCTAAATTCTAAAACCTAACAGCTCCTGATTACGACCACCTACACGGTCCACAGACCCGACACCGCATCACCCGCAGACACCCACCCAGCAGCAGCATCTGGCCGATCGAATTGGACCGGATCGAATCAATGCGCACCAGGATGATTTGGAAACGAAGGGAGGGGTGACCGATCCGTCGGTTTCAAGGCACGTACCAGCTGGCGGCGCTGCTCGGCGCGAGAGTTCTCGAGGCGCGCGAACGCCATGACGATGGCGACGCCGAGCACCAGCCCCAGGAAGGCGCCGAACAGGAACGCCATGCCGCTCCGCCCTCCTCCTCCCTCCTACGCCGCCGCCGCGTGAGGTGCGCGCGTACGGTACGGAGACGGTGGTGTTGGGAACTTAGGATTGATTGCCGATGCGGAGAAGGTGCGCAAAGGGAGGCGAGGCGAGGAAGGCGGTGGCCTTCTTTCTTCTCCTGGGTTTTTTTAACTAATATTTGTTCTATGCGCTTTGCGTGAGGGTGGGGTGTCGGTGATGATTGGGCCCGCGTGTCATAGGGCGTAAGTATGTAGAATCGCGTGCTTGGGAGGTGGTGGGGTATGGGCCTATGGGGATTTGGGTTTAATATTCGTTTGTCGCTTGCAGCCTTGGCTGAGTTGCAGGGAAAGGGGTTAGGCTATTTCTAATGGGTAGTATTATAATTATTAAATAGATGTTACATAGGATTTTTTTTGATGTGGCAAAGCATTAAATAGAAGGGAGAAGAAAGCTGTATCTTGAGTAAGATACTGCTTTGGCACGATATCTTAGGCTGTGGCACAGAATCTAACGTATTGGACCCACTTTCATAGACACAACATCACACCAATTAATTATTTTAACCATATAAGTATGATACTATGCATTGTAGAGAGTGTTTCTTCAATGCAGTATCATACTTTTCATCCTACATGGCATTCTTGAATATTGGAGTATGATACTTTGCACTGGGAATAGCCTTAGTGAAGGGATATCATGTTACTTGCGATTTGCGATGGAGGGCCACGTGCAGGTGGAGACAGATGTCAGTGATGTTGTTTGCCATTGCTTTCTTGGCGGGGCTGTAATGCTTCCATTTCGTTTTGGCCCACATCTCGGCGGTCCAAATACGAAATTTCAATAATATTCTAAAATTGTAGTTAAAATCTATTTAAAAATTAAATTTTAAATTTGGTATTCTAAAATTACAGTGAAATTGATCAAAATTTTGACCCTTTTCAACTCCCTATAAGATGGACTTCTGAGGATACAAAAAATATAAAAAATCATGCAAGTATTTATGTATATTTTCTATCTGTTTGAATGAAAAATATTAAGTATTTGCATAACAACATGGATTAATCATCAAAATCAACAATCAATCAAACATGTAGAGTAGCATTGCAATTTCGTTCAACAGAAACGAAGCTGAATATGCTCATCCTCGGTTAAGGCGATCCCCTTCCAGTGATCCTGCTTAATGGACTTAGCCGACCTCTTCTCCTGCTCTTGCTCATGGGTCTGTAATATCGCAGATCTTTCTCTCGGTTGGAAAAAAAATGATGGACCTATTGTGATCTGCAGGTTTATAATCTTATTTTTGAGTGAGAGAGAATCATCTACTACTTTTCTTTTCCCCCACCTACCCATCTCTTTTTCTCCCACCACTCCCTCGCTTCCTCACTCCCTTACTCCACTTCCTTCTCTAAAAAAAGAGGCAGCCACTTCTCCTCCTCCTCCCCTCATGGCTACCTCCCCTTGGAGCTTCCTCCATGGCGCCTCCCCTACCGAGCTCCCTCTATGGCTGCAGCAACAAGCTCTCCCTCCTCTATCTCCTCCACGTGGGTAAGTGGAGCTAAGGTTTGGGGGTGTGCATGTTGTTCTAAGGGGTAGATTTCCTGGTTTTTTGGAGTTCTAGGATTCATCTTTTGGAATTTTTGGAGGGAACAGTGGCTTTAGGTTTGGGAGGAAAAAATGTGTTTTCGGGTTGTGTTCTACCCAATTGTTGGAGCTGTGATTCGAGGGGGTTAGAAGCATTTTATGCTTGGCCGACTGTAGAGGAAGTTGTACATCGTCGTTTCCCCTTTAATTTGAGTACAAGAACACTAAATTCCATTTAGCCAATCAAATGTTATGCTCATTTGAGTGCGGACTGCTTTGAATGTGCATGTATTGGTAGCTGAAATGTTGAACTATTGTTTAAGGCTAGATGCAAGCCAATTTAGACTTTCCATTTGTCTAGAGAAAGTTAGTAAATTTTGTTTATATTACGAAAATGTATTTCTTTGCTGAATTTAGATTAAAGAATCAAAAGTTACGCTATGTTGAAGTATACTATCCTGAAATGTAAATTTGCTGGAAGTTCATAAATTTGATTGAGATTCAGAGTGCGATTTGAGACATTTAGAAGCATCTCCTGAATCTTTGACTGTAGAGGAAGTTGTATCTTGTGTTCTCAAGTTTCAGTACAGTACAAGAACTCAATTTTTGTCCCAGCCATTTGGGAGATATGCTAGTTTTAGTGCAGGCTATCCAGATTTAACCGAGTAGTTGATGATCTCTGTTCATCGCAATTCTGGGAAATATTGAAGCATTTTCTGAATTTTTGGATGTAGAATAAAATGTAGCTTATCCTCTTATGATTAATTAGAAACTAGGTTCACTCAATTTGTATCAACCATGTGGGAGTTATGATTGTTTTAGTATGGCCTATCGAGAACAAGTGTAAATGCATGTCACCTTTGTTCATTTCAAATCTGGGAATGATTGAAGCATTTTCTGAATTTTTGACTGTAGAATAAGTTGTAGATTACCCTTTTGTGATTAATTAGAAACTGAGTTCACTCAATTTGGATAAGAGGATCAAAAGTTACGGTCTGTTTGTTATCTGCTGTCATGTGTGGCAGCAGTTTGGTTTTAGGGCAAGAATTGAAAGGCAAGATGGACTAGTTGTGAAAGGATTAATTGGTCTATTTGAGGAAGTTTAAAGCGGGGTTTAGCATAGGAGCGATAGTGTATTGTTATTTGTCACTTGAACAGTGATTTGCATTGTTTTGAGATGAATGCATACATGTTATTGCTGGAAGTGTGATCTCGGGAGTGGCCGCAACTTCTTGCCACTCCATTCCGAGTGGGTAAAGGCAAGTGTATCACTAGTATGATACTAGAATGTCGATTTCTTGTTAATCATTATAAGTATGTTTATGTTGAAAGATTTTGAAATGGTTGTGGTAAATGCATGATGCATTGTATAAATAAAGAAATACGAATGATAACCTATGGTTGTGAGAAATGGTTGATGTTTATGTATATGGTTGTGGCTATGCAAATGTTAGAAACGAATGTAGTTTGCAATTTATTTATGTCAATTGCATTTGTGCATTCATGATGGAAGAGGCATCCCTTGCTGATGCGGGCCTCTGTGCTCA
Source organism: Rhipidocladum racemiflorum (assembly GCA_036346355.1). Taxonomy (NCBI): domain Eukaryota; kingdom Viridiplantae; phylum Streptophyta; class Magnoliopsida; order Poales; family Poaceae; genus Rhipidocladum; species Rhipidocladum racemiflorum. The sequence goes on along the minus strand of CM070584.1, from coordinate 22,325,260 downwards.
CATGTAGTGAGCACGAAAGTCCTACCTCGTAGTTCCATCCACAGAGATGGATGGGAGTGAGGCAGTAAGAGTAGGCCCCTCCATGCGGGCCTCTGTGCTCACATGTAGTCAGCAATACTGGTATATGCTAAGAAAGGTGCATTATGAGTATGCATGTTGCATTGCATCACTAATGATGATTATTGTGTTACTGGTGATATGTGGATTCGGGATAGAGTCATGGACTCCTCCCAAGATGCTTAATGAGGTATGTATGTGAAATAAACAATGAGGTAAATGGTGTTGATACTATTGGTTTATGTAATTGTTGATTCGTGTAAGAAATATGATCATTTTGTTGATTTAAATGTGTTAATTTGTTGTGATTTGGTTATTTGATACACTTTGCTGAGTTTGGAGTCACACTTGTTTTGTTTAATGTTTTAGGTGATCTAAAGACGTCATGAAGGGATGGGATATAGTTGCAACATGTCACACACCTTGCCAAACATATGAATTAGTTGGAAAAATTTCATCCTATAGAATAAGTTAGTGGCACATTCATGTATTCTTATCTACCATGTGATGTATTCTAGCTGATCTTTCATGTTCAAATATGTAGTTGGAAGAGAGTTGCACGTTGGTATTTAGTGTTGGTTCTATTGTGTTAAAGCGTTTATGGTTGTGGTTATTGTGATCTTCGTGGTGTTAAGATTAATATCTGCTAGAATTATCTGTTAGGATGTTTTGATTGAACTCCTAGATGTCTATGTTTGTGAATGTTATTACTTGAGGATTGTTATCTCTTTGTCTGCTGAGTGGATGTCCATTTAGCTGGGAAGATCTTGCTAGTTTTTTTAGAAATTAGGATAGGTTTTGGTAACACTTTGGGCACGTGTGGTGCTGGGGTGTTATAAGGCCCACCCCTTGGGCCCCTCCTGCCGCTACTGCTGCTCGCCTCCTCCAACTGTAGCCACCCCTCAATTGCCTCCTTGCGGTGATCCTTCTGCCAGCTGCATCCTATCGAACCTAGCGGCTGCGGCAGCTGCAGCAGTTGCCTCACTAGGCTCGTCATCGGTGAGTGGCAGGTGTTCGTAGGTGGCGTTGGAGAAGGTGGCCATGATGACCATGATGGGGCCAAATGCCACGAGCTCCCCGATGATTGTGCCTTCGACGACCTGGCCCTACCCGCCGGCAAGGTAGATGGCCATGCTGGTGCTGGGCAGGCACGGCATAGGATATAGCCGTCGAAGAGGGAAAGGATCTCGAAGCAACCATGGAGCGGATTTGGCAAAGGCGAGCGTAGAGGGAGAGAGGAGAGGCAGATCTGACGAGGGGGAGCGTAGAGGGATAGAGGAGCGTAGAGGGAGAAAGGAGGGTTGTGGCGCTGGGGCCAAGTGGGTCAGTGCATAAGGTTAGGGGAGGCCTACTGGGTCAAGTGGGCCGAATCTGGTCCTAAAAACATGAAATTCACCTCGGTCTAAATACCCAAAATTTCACTGAAATCACTGATTTGAAAATTTTCAAAAAGAATTATTTCATCGAGATTTGGAATCTTGACCATGACTGAAAGCCAAAATTTCGGCTGAGATTTTCGAAATCTCGATGATATTTTGAACCGTGGGGCAAAGGTCTGATGCATAATTGAGTATTATATTATATGTTGAAAATGAAGATGATTGCCATAGAACAATCACAATGTATCGATCGAACAAATAGAATAATTATGAAGAACACACATAATATAGAGAGGTAAATTCTCTTCTCTTTATTGAGTACAGATTGGTTTCTCTTGTACAATGGGATGTTGTATTTATAGTAAAAAAATCCCTTCAAGGGTGGTTTCGAATTCGCCCACAGAAGAGATAGAATCTGATCATATCTCAACACTCCCCCTTGGGTGATGTAACACCCCAATTATTGCTTTTCATGTATTTAAATGGTATTTTGCACTTTTGAGAATTTTTTGAATTTTCTAGGAATTATTTGGATTTATTTGGATTTAATTTGAATTTATTCCCTTTAGAGATAATTAAATAATTAAAGTTTTAAATAAAGTGTGAAATTATGTGTTGAAAAATTGGCTTAAGAATTGAATTTGCAAAATGTGCATGTGCATGTGTTTCTCTTCTGTGCCGGACAAAATTTCCAAACCAGTAATTTTCGCATTGGCGCCGGACCGTTTTTATGTTTGCGTCGGACAAAACTTTTTGGACCGCCGTGAACATGCATTTGGGGTCATTTGCGCCGGACCAAAGTTTTCAAAAAACAATAAGTTTGTACATTGACACCGGACCAAATTTCCTTCTGCGCCGAACCAAAATTTTGGTCCGTCGTGAGTTGCGCCAGACCGATGTTTGGTCCGGCGTGAACTGATTTTTCTAGGGTTTTCAGACATGTGTGCGCCGGACCAAATGTTTGGTCCGGTGTGAATGATTTTTTGCTCGAGGTTGATTTCTGTGATTTTGAAAATTGTTTGGTGATTGATCTATGGTTATGAAATTTGTTTGAATTTCATAATGCATGTTTTGAACTTATGCAATGCTCGTGTGAGTATTTGCATAGACTAATGCTGAGTCAAGTCGTGGACTTGTGCTCGGAATCGTTTTGTGGTTTGTTCATGTGCAGGTGTTGCTCGAGGGCGAACGTGGTCGATGACGGGACCGGAACTAGGTTCAAGGAAGAACTGAGGTTCGAGACTAGATTTAGGGAGGAATCGAGGTCTTGGTGGTCAAGGATGTCATGCGGGACGTTCGGGCTAGAGGACGGTGCACATGAAGAATGGTTAGTCACGTGAGTATGGCATGGTGGTCGTACGCGTGCAAGAGTTGTTAGTCACGTGAGTATGGCTGGGTTGCCATACGCGTGCAAGAGCTGTATTTGGCTAGGTTGGGCCAAGTAGAGTTGTGTTGAATACAGACTCCTTCTAGGATTAGGAGTGGGACTCCTTCTAGGATTAGGAGTAGGAATTGTATTCAGGATTCTTTGTGTTTGCTCTGTATAAATAGGGGGAGGCGCCTCCTGTTTATGCATCAAGTCTTGGGCATGTTTTAGGATTGTACTCTTTTGTTTGGAGTACTTTAGACAAAAAGAAATAAAGATCAATTCTTCCAGATCCTTGCGTGCTACAGTAACCGCGTTGCTACATTGTTTCCTGTTTTGGTTCTTGTTTGCATGCTTGTTCTTGTTCTAGATTGATTTTTATCATTTGAGTTTCATCTTGATTTGATCTATCCAAAACCTCTCTAGGGTATTGATATAGAGTTCCTCAAAGTTTAGTTGATTAATCTTTTGAAGATTTTGTTTAATATTTTGCCAGAACAAGCTTGCGAGGTTCATAACTTTTGATTCGTAAATCTGATCGAGCTTATTATTTTTGGGTTCGATTCGCATTAGAATCTAGTTTCTTGTGTCCAAATTTCAGATCGATCTGACGGTTGGATCTCCGGCAATTTGCATTTTACCGAACATCTATTAATCTGTTTTTGTCGGATACGAAGTAACTTTTTGGTTCAGATTTGGGGTGAATTTTTAGTAGATTGAAAATTTAGTTTTAGCTTCCGCACAATCATTCACCCCCTCTGATTGCTATATCTGTGTATATCGATCCTACATAAAGTTTTGTTGGAAATATTTTATCTAAGTCAAAATGTCTCAAAGTATTTTTTAGAATTTTTCTGGAATTTTTTCGAGTATTTTGCTATTTTTCCCGAACTAAATGAATTTTTAGAATTATTTTAAATATCAAAACGCTGGAAACCCTAGCGGGTTAGTACTGTTCAACCAACCAAGTCGGACTCGAGCCCGACCGAACCGGACCCAAACCCTAACCGCATGACCGTTGAATCTTGATCCAACGGCCAGGATTGAGCCACATCACCTCTCCGTGTCGCCGCCGGATTCCGCCGCCGCGTGCGGGTGGGCCTCGTTTTTCGCAAATTTCACGGACATCGAGGGGGCTATTTAATGCACCGCTACCCGTGTCGTGACCCCCGTTTCCGTGCGAACCCGTTGCCCTAGGTCATCGAGCTCCAGCCGCCGTAGCCTCACCGCAATCGCTCGTCGAAGTTGTGCTAGGGTTCCGCCACGGTTTTCCGCCGTTTCCCACCGTTGCCGCCGTCCTCTGCCGCGTTGGTGCCCAGATCCGAGACCGTCGCGATGAGACGCATCTAGGGGTATCATCCACTTCGCCGGAATCGCGCCCAAACGCCACTGCTATGGTCATCGTCCCCAGCTCCGGTGACCTAGCTCCGCCGTGCCGCCATCATCACCCATGAACTCCCTCAACCGTTCGATCGAGATCCTACCGCCACGGTGAGTCCACGCCGCCCTAATCCCCGTAGAGATTAGATGCAATCTGGACCGTTGGATCTAGATCCAATGCATCAGATTAGCCCACGTAGGCTCAATAAGTTCGTACCGGTCCGATCCAAGTTTGATCGTGACCATGAGATCTAGGTTGAACGGTTCAGATTAAATAGCACACCGCGGCTAGCAAAATAGCACGCTGTAGCACGTTTGTTTTGACCGTCGGATCAAAATCATACGGTTAGATTGAATCGCGTAGTTTTGTTATTTCACGAGATTAGATCTATTTTTAACCGTCGGATCTAGAATGGATGGCATAGATTGGGCCACGTCGCTATAGCACGCTAATAGCACGTGAATAGCACGCCTTAGCACGTTGCCATTGGGCCGTCGGATTTAGATCGAACGACTACGATTTAGCGTTCAGTTCGGACCGCTCCGATCTAGCGTTCAGTTCGGACTGGTCCGATCTCGATTGGATCTGGACCGTTGGATTTTGAATCAAATGTTTAGATGGAATAGCACGCCCGTGCGTGCATGACGTCAGCGATGATGTCATGATGATGTCATCGGTGGGTCCACTTGTTAGTGACACATTATTTTCGAAAAAATATATTTTTATTTTTATCGTTTCGTTGCTGATGTCATATTTCCAAATTATCAATTCAAAAATAAATGAGTTAATTCGATTTATTCTTTTAATTGATGTTTCAAACTTCAAATGCTTATAACTTTTGCGTTTTAACTCCAATTTGAGTGATTCCAATTTCTAAAATTTTGTAAAATCAAGCTCTATTTGATTCTGAAATTTATTTGATTTTTGGACTTGAGTTGCTCTCTATTTTATTTATTTATTGCTATTTTTATCCATTACGAGTAGACGTTGAAGTACCCGAAGGCTTTGAAGGTGAAGTTTTGACCCAGGAGCCAGCTCAAGACCAAGAACCAGTACTCTTTGAAGCAAGTTATGCTTTGATCAAATTGTTCCCACTTTCGAAAATTATTTTGATTCAATGTATTGCATGATAATTTAATTAAAAAAGGCTTTAATTATTTCTGAGAATTAGTTAAATGCCAATCTTGTTGTATGCCACCTTGACATATATAATTGTATGCCATGAACCCCTTTGTCACCCTAGTTGTGGATAATTAGTTGGACATTAACAATTGCCAACATGGGTTAATTAGATCATCGTATTATGCTTAGCCCTGCCACGTGATAATGACATGAGTTTGGACAATCAACTATTAATGCTGACTTAATGAGATATGGAACATGTTTTGGAAAGTGTCATGTGTTATTAATGAATGATGTTGATGGCACATGGTGCATGGTAAAGAACTGGGGTGGTAAAATGCTTTAGACTGGGGCAAGTGGCAAGATTGATCTGGTGGGTCAGGATTGGTACGAGGAGAGATGTTTTGGTTCTTTGGGTAATCTTGCCTTGGTCACCCTAAGACTTAACCTTGCAAGCCTTTGAACTGAGTCAAGCATGCAACCACAAGTCTGGAATGGGACGGACCTAGTGGAGTAGGTTGCTAATAACTTGCATGTGATACCTCGGGGTGTCAACTATACTTTTTATGTAGTTCTAGGGGGAGTGTACCAGGTGCAGTGGCATGGTACCCATCTAACGGTATGTAGGTCCCATGCTTTGCCTCTGCTGAGGGAAGGGATGGTGTACGGCAACCGGAGAGGTTCACTTGTAAAGTTAGAGGTTTCCGAAAAACATTGTTACGGGCTCTCGCCTTTGTGATGTTTGACTGTATCTTGTGGGTAAAGTGCATAACCACTGCAGAGTGTAAAATCTATTCGAATAGCCGTGTCCGCGGTATTGGACACTACTTGGGGAATACAGTCAAGGGTTAGATTTTCATGAAAATAACTTGGTTTTGGTAAATGTTTGGGTTGGGACTGAGAATTGGACTTAGATTGTGAAATGCTTTACTTGTGAAATGATTGTGAAAGTTATTACCCTTACTATTCTTTTATTGCTTTGCAATCTATTACTGTATTTATGAATGCTGTTTCACTGCAAATGAACCATGAGCCTATCCTTTGTACTAAGCCATGCATGTAGAATATTAGCCTTGCATTCTGTGCATGACTTGCTGAGTACCAAGTACTCACCCCTTGCAACAAATACAACACCAGTTGAAAAAAAAAGCGATGCTAGCTTTGGACGAAAAACTTCAGGAGGAGTCGTCTACCTAGGGAGCGAGCCCAGTCAATTGCCGGTGGCATATTGGTTGGCGCCACACGTTTCTTTACTTTTTTGCTGCAGTTATTTCTCTTAATAAGTTTCCGCCCTACGAGGCGTACTTTTGTAACTTGACCATAAGGTCGAGCAACCAGTTTGGTTAGTTAAATAAAGTACTTTATTATTTCGCTGAGTATGATTGTGATATTTACCAATGTTGAGACTATGTGCACTAGCGTGATCCTGGACTAGTGCGGAATACACAGAGGTTCCGAATTTGCATATTCGGGTCCCGACAGGTGAATATCATGTCATGCATATGCCTCATCAAAAACTCCTACCAAAACCTAGTGGAAAAAAAGAATGAAGAAAAGAGTACATTACATCCGCATATTGTATTGTAGTTATTGCCTCATTAAAATCTTGATGTAATAAAACTTTCATGAAAAACTCACTAAGGAAAAAGTGTACGACTTAAAGGGTTATGGTTCAAGGATTTACTCGTTGAACTGTGCATCTCTCTAAGTCGTCTCAATCCAATACTGCGAGCATCCTTAGAAACTAGATGTTGGCAAACATAGCGAATAAATCAACCAGATTCACATGACTTACGTTGTAGGATCTTGTTGGCACCAAAATTTGGCGCATGGCTGATTTGGCTAGAATCGGTTTGGTATGATTGGTTTATTAAGGAAAGTATCAGGTTTGGAAAGTCATAAGCCAATACGGATTTATCGGATTGCAACCAATGGAAATATCGTGAGGAAAGTTAGGACCGATATGGACAGTTTATGAAGAGATCAAGGAGGACACGATTGGACCATATGCTATAAAAGGAGGTGATGGGCGACATCGGGAAACAACCAACAACAAATCAAACAACTCGCTTACGTTTTACTTTACTTTTCATCGACTTGGAGTAGTTTTTAGCTTTGTAATCTTTCATCTGTAATTCGCCTGATCAATAAAGTTACGCATCATTGATTATTAATTTTGTTGACTTATACTAACCCAATTTCGCTTTTCTCTGATGTTATTGCGCATCACCTTCTTCAGAAAAAACAGCCTTTATCTAATCAACTCAATCAGGTTGATTAGATGTATCGGTTACGTTGATATTAATTGATTTAAACAAAGTTGATTGTATAGGATCATCATTGAAAGATTAGAGCGGCTTAACAGTCAATTAAATTACATATTATCCTCTTGTCGATTGCATGATCAAATCGGCTGGCACGCCCGCACCCAAAATTAGACAAGGTGTTTGTGTGTGCTGGTGCCAATGAACCCTTCGTCATGTTTTTTGGCGTCACCACACTTTTAGCACATCAGGTGAGACTTGATCGGATCACAATGTCTTCTATTGGAAAATCAATTTCTCCGCCCGATGTCAATCCTAAGGAAATAATCATTCCTACAATGGATAATTTGATGCCAAAGCAGTGGAAGAAAATTGAAGATTAAAAGGCTGTATTTGAGCAGATGATGCTCAATTGCTATCAGAAGACCCGATGCGGCGTCATGTAGAAGTCCGTATTGCTGACGGTCAGCTTCGATGGCAAGGAGGCTCCCTATGTTGCTGAAAGAGCATATGTAAGTCGATATATGGCCGTCCAAGCAGAGTTATCAGATATGGTTAATCAATCTATACATTGTGCTCTTGTCAACCAGTCATCGGCTTTGATAACCACCATAAGGCCGATGATAGCCAACAGTGCCAAAGAAGTTGTGCAAGAACTGGTGTCGGCTGGTACTTTGCTTGACCCCGTGAAACTCTGCCAGCGTATCTAGTGTATTCTGTCGCCCAGAGCGTCCAAAATGTTAAGCCTATGGTCGATCCAAAACCATTGGCTACTATCCCAGCTTTGGCACCGACGCAGCCGACTGTGGTCTTGCCATGCGATCCTGGTGCGAGCGGGATTAATCATTACTAGGTTTACATAGATTGCTCCAAATTAGGCAACCAACCTAGTTTACCTCCGATCGCTCCATTTTACGTCTATCCTGGATCGACTGTTCAACCGATTGAGACCCACGTATGCCTGTAGTACGTTGAGCCGATTCCTCCAAGGGATTCGGCCCCTTATAGGGTTGTCGCATTTGGAGCCATTCATTCTGTTGCTTGAGTCGACATTGAGGCCGCAGAATATCGACTATGAGTAATCATGTGCACCAATGCAACCCTCACTACAACGCCATCCCAAGTTCGCACCTGGGGTAGCATAATGAATTTGCCCCTAGTTGGCAGGCACCTCAAGCACGAGTAGCATCGGCTAAAGAAACTGACTGGGCTAAAGCTATTAGCACTGTCTTGAGGGACCAATTTGGCATCCAGCCAAAAGGGCAAACCATCGGCTATAGAAAGTTGTATCCTGATTACATTGATCGGATCACATATCCTAATAATTATAGGGTTCCTGATGTAATATCCTAAATTTTAGAATTGAACTATTTATTGGTTGCGGTTGTAGTATCACGAATCTTTTATTCCCAATTAGTAAAATCCAGAAAAAAAGAGGGAGTGTGGTTCTGTATTTGATTGGTAGGCCTGAGTTGGAGTCTTGTGTGTGTGTGTGAGTGAGAGTCATTCTTTTTGTCTTTCACTCCCTCACTCCTCACTCTCACTCATCACCTCTCTTCTCATGCCTCCTCCTCTTGGTTTTCTCCACCCAAACCGAAGGCCCCCTCCTCCCTCCTGGAGAACAGCGCCTACTCCTCCCTCCTAGCTTTTCCTCTTGGCTGCTCCCCTCCTGGTTCTCCCCCATGGCTCCTCTACTTCTTCCCCAAGGCAGCAGCTCCACCCCTCCCTCCATGGCAGCAGCAGCACCCCCTCTTTCTCTTTTTGGTAGCAATGGAGGTGAGATTTCTTGGGCTTGGAGCTGTGTTTGCTGTTCTATGGAGGCTCTTAGCTGGTTAATTTGGTTCTAGGATTATTATATTTGAGGTATTTTGGAGGGAAAGTGGTTCTAGGGTTGGAGGGAGATTGTTGTTTTTCGAGCAGTTGCAATAGCCGGTTTTGTAGGTGTGATTTGAGGTAGTTAGAGTCATCTCATGAATCTTTGGCTGTAGAAGAAATTGTAGCTTATATTTTCCACTTTAATTTGAGCATAAGAACACTAAATTCCATTTATCCAATCAAAAGTTATGCTCATTTTGGTGTGGGCCGTTCTGATTGTTCATGTCTTGGTAGTTGCAATTTTGAACTGCGGTTTAGGTCCAGAAGCAAGCTGATTTAAATTTTTTGTTTGCCTAGAGATAGATGGGGAATTTCCCATAGATTAAGAAAATGTATTTTTTTGCTTGATTTGCATTGAAGAATAAAAAGTTATGCTATGTTGAAGTGAGCTATCCCAAACTGAAATTTCTAGAAATTTAGAAGTTTGGGGCAGATCAGGATCAATGTTCATTTCAAATTTGGGAATGATTGAGGCATCTCCTCCAAGAATGGCTATGAAATACTTGTATATTATCCTCTTGTGGTCATTTACAGCACAAGAACTCCAAATTTGGTTTAGCCATTTGGGAGATATGCTAATTTTAGTGCGGATTGCCCAAAATTAGAGTTAATGCAATTGATCGATGTTCATTTCAAATATGGGAATGATTGAAGCGTATCCTACATGAATGGCTATGAAATACTTGTAGATTATCCTCTTGTGGCCATTTAGAGCATAAGAACTCCAAATTTGTTTTAGCCATTTGGGAGATATGCTAATTTTAGTGCAGACTGGTCAGAATTAGAGCTAATGCCATTGAGCTCTATTCATCGCAAATTTGGGAATGATTGATGCATCTCCTACATGAATGGGTATGGAATAATAGTAGATTATCCTCTTGTGATCAATTAGAGACTGAGTTCACCCAATTTGGATAAGCGAATCAAAAGTTATGATTGTTTTATTGGCTGCTATCCTGTGTGGCAGTAGTTTGGCTCTAGTGCAAGAATTGAATTTGAGTTGAATTAGTTGTGAATGGATTAATTGGTCTCCGGGGGAAGTTTAAAGAGGAGTTAAGCATAGGAGCGAAAGTATTATTATTATTTGTCATTTGAACCATGATTTGCATTTGAGATAAATGCATATATGATTTTACAGGGAATGTGATCTCAGGGGTGGCCGCGAGTTCTTACCACTCCATTTCGAGTGGGTAAATAAAAGTGTATCAACTAGTATGTTGCTAGGACGTCGTTTCTTGCTAATCATTATGAATATGTTATGCTAACTATAATGGTATAATTGTGAATGTGTTTATGTTGAAAGAGATTGAACTGGTTATGGTGAATGCATGTCGTCGCATTATATGGGTGAAAGAGAATTCCTAAATGAATATGAAAATGAATGTTATGTTAATACTTTTGGTTGACTTAATTGTGACACTACGGAATGTCGAGACACCGTAAAAGGTGAAATTAGAGAATGTACCTTTATAAAATGAGAAATTAGAGGATAAAACTATACGTTATGAAATTTAATTGCGTTTCCGGGCCGTTTTCGGGAGTTTGGGCCTTTCCGGGCCGATTTGGGCCTTGGGGGGGATGAAGTAGGCCGTTGGTGGGGGAGTTTTTTTGGCCCATGAGAGGGGAAATCCTGCCACCCTCCCCTTAGGGTTCCCCCATGCACCCCCACCTCCCTCATCCTAGCCGCCACCTCCCTCTTCCCCATCTCCTTCCCCCATGGCGCCCCCTCTCCCTTCCCCTTGCACCACCACCACCTCCACCTCCTCTCCATCCTCCTTGTTGCCCTAGGGGAGTCCCTCACCTCGCCATCCCGCTGTTTTCACCATTGGAGCGCTCCGCGACGAGGAGATCCGGTGGATTTGGAGCGAGGAAGGAGATCGGGTGAACCGGGAGGAGATTCGTCGGTCCATCGTTCGTCGGGCAAAGGTATGGCTAGGGATTATCCTTGGGGATGGTCTAGGTACTGCTATAGAGGGGGATTTGATGCTTTTAGATCAAGGGGTGGTGCTGTGATTGGGTAGATTGGATGAAAACTAGAGTTCGCCACGTTCTCTGTTTCGGGCAGTTTGTGCAGTCGACCTAGGGTTTGAGTTTTCGTGATTTTAGATTCGGAATTTGGTTGGCCGTCTATTGAGAAAGTTGTAGGTAACTTCAATACCTTTAATTGAACACCAAGAACGTCAAATTCCACCCAGCCGTTTGAAAGTTATGGTCATTTTACCGAGTGTGTTCAAATCTGTGACGTAATTGGGACAGAACGTAATGTTTTGTAGATTAAACAATTTTAGAGGCCGAATCAACTTTTCCCAAATCTAGGAAATTTCCTAAGATTCGCGATGATGTACTCGTTTAATCGATTTGGAGTCCTAGTACTCAAGATATGATAGTTTGAAGTCTGCTGTCCGGGAGGGACAGATTCTCTGTTTTTAAGTTTTGGGAGTAGTTTGTGAAGTCGGGGTAGATGAGCTTTTGTGTACTATTTTGGGGGCACGTTTTGAGTGTATGGTATGTTTGTGCAGGTAGTGTGACCCCGGGAGTGCCCTCAACCTCTCGCCAACCCGTCGCCCGTGGTTAAGGCAAGTGTATTGTAATGGGTAGTGTAATGTATGTTGCTAATTGTGACTAGATGCAAATTGCTTACATGTTGTGATATCTTGCCATGATTAGTGCTTGCCAATGTTATGATGAAAATGGACTATTATGATGCTATGCCATGTTTAGTTCAGTTTGATGCAAGTTGTTTACGTTTATGGCATATGTTGCATACATGGCATGAAAGTTGGCCCGGTCGGTGAGAACGTCATAACTATTCCGGTAAGGTCGGTGAGAAAGTTATGACTAATCCGGAGCGCCATGGTTGTAAGACCTACCTCGTGATTCCACCCACGTGGTGATTGGAAGCGATGCGTAGGCACCCTCCATCTACGGGATGGAAGGGGGAAGAGGGTGCACGCCGACGGGTGTGCAATCAACAATACCGGTATATGCTTCCAGGAGACATGTGCATCGCATTGCATTGCATACATGATGTTGAAAATGAGTTGTGAGCAATGTGCTTTGTCATGGCCATGATGTTGTGGATGGAATTATGGTTTGATCATGATGTTAAAGTATGGTATGTATTGTTGTTGGCCTTGATTTCTTCTTTATGATCCATTGCATTATACTTGCTAAGTGATGAACTCACGCTTGTGTTTTATGTTGTTTTTAGGTACCATGAAATCGGCATGCGGGAAAGGGGCTTAGTGGCACATCTTCACAAAATTTCACTCATTAAGACATACACAATTTTGCCATTCGTAGTTATGATTATAAGTTAATGCGTTGAGAACTTGGAGTATGCCTTATTTGTGTGCTTGGTCTTTTTATTTACTTCGTTTAGATCATGGAGTGGTTAAATACATTATGCTAGACTTAAATAGTTGCTATGTCACCTGTTATTGCTGCTTTGGATGCTTCCCATTATGATGTAACTTGTGATATTATTGTTGATGCTCTGTACCATGGAAAAACAACGGAGATGCTACCGAAATTTTCGGTTTTTGCATGTACTCCTTTGATGTAATTTACCTTTAGATGTGGTACTTAGATGTTGTTTAGTTTATGTTTGGTGACATCCAGGGCATACTAGATGCCGGGGTGTTATATTGATGATGATGATTATATTTATGTTCATGTTGATGGAAATGTGGATGTTGGAAAAGAATGCAATCTGTATTTTATTCGTGTTAAATTGCATATGTGCATTCATAATAGAAGAGGTGACCCATGCTGATGTGGGCCTCTGTGTTCACACGTAGTGAACACGAAAATCCTACCTCGTAGTCCCATCCACAGGGATGGATGAGAGCGAGACAGCAAGAGTAGACCCCTCCACGGGATGGAGGGGAATGAGATAGTGCACACCGACGGGTGTGCACTCGGCAATACCGGTATGTGGAAAGAAAAGGAGCATTCATGAGCATGCATGTTGCATTGCATCGCATCGCCAATGATGATTATTGTGTTAATGGTAATGTGCGGATTCGAGATAGACTCGTGGACTCCTCCCAAGAGGCTTAATGAGGTATGCGTGTGATGTAAACAATGAGGTAAAGGAGGTAAATGGTGTGGATATAAATGTTTAATATACTTGTTGATTCATATAAGAATTATGATTATGTTGTTGATTTAAATGCATAAATTAGTTATGATATGATTGTTGGATACACTTTGCTGAGTCTTGTACTCACGCTTGTTTTATTTAATGTTTTAGGTACTCCGAGGACGTCTTGCTGGGATGGGACTTAGCTTTATCTCCACTCACCTTCATGCCATGATAAAGGATTAGTTTGGATTACTATTTCACAACGATAACTAGTGGGGAATCATTGTGATATTGTGTTGTAGTTTTGATTAATGTAAGCCTCGTCGGGTAGTTAAGTTTATTAGTTGCTAATTGTTGATATTAGTATTCTTGCTTGTGTTGTTCCGTTTATTATCTACCTTGTTTGCTGAGTGGATGGCCACATTTTTAGGGAATGTGCTGCCGAAATTTTTAGTGGATTTCGGAGTACTATTAGAGTTGATCTTCCTCGTCGAGTTTTTATTATCTGCTTTGGTGACACTCTGGGCACAATTGGTGCTGGGGTGTTACAGTTGGTATCACAGCGGGCTTTAGGTCTGTGGTATGTGAATGTAGCAATTTACTCTAGCGTAAACTAAAATATTGACTTGAAAAAGTAGAAACATGGCATAGGTATCTACTTTTAAAATTTGGCCTTAGGGCAATGACCTTAAAAATTTGATATAGATTGGTTAATTAATTTAAAACTTGACACACTCAGATGCACAGTAGAAAGGGGATGGGTAATCGCTGCATTATGCTTTAATGCTTTACTTGAGCTCTAACATTATTATTGTGACATCATGGAATGTGACATTATAGATTTCGGCATTATGGTACGACTTTTTATCATGTCTTTGGGCTTTTCAGAGGTTTTTGGGCCATTCCGGGAGGGTTTGGACCTTCCCGGGAGGACTTGGGCCTAGAAGGTCGAGTTATGGGCCGGCAGTGGGGGGTTTTTGGGCCCATGGGGGGTGGGAACCAGCAGCCCTAACCCTGGGGGCGCCCCACCTCCTCCCCCATGCGCCCCCACTCTCCCTCCCACGTCCTAGGGCCAGCCACCCTTCCCCCCTTGCGCCCTCACCTTCATGCACCCCCACTAGGGTTTCCCCTCCCTAGCCGCCACCCTCCCCTCCCCTAGAATCCCCTCACGTCTCCTTCCCCGGTGTTCATCGCTCTCTCGCTTGGTGGATCGTCGGCTCGGGAGTTCTCTGGCGATCCGCTGAGGTTCCGGAGGGAGGAGCGGCCGGAAGAAAGGGATGTTTTCGTCGTCGTTCGGTTCTTCTTGAAGAGGTAACAAATTGTGGTTTCCTTGGGGTTATTTAGGTGCTGCTAGATGGGGTATTTCATTCCTTAGATCCATGTTTAGGTGCTGTAATTAGAGGTATAGATTTGTTTAGTAGATCTGTTTCGCATAGTAGCCTCAGCCAATTCCGGACAGTCGACTTCGGTCGCGGTTTTCGGGTTTTTAGAATCGGAATTTGGTCGGCCGCCTGTTGAGAAAGTTGTATATAATCAAAAACCTTTCAATGAATACCAAGAACGCTTAATTCCGTCCATATGTTTAGAAGTTATGGCTGTTTTACCCAACATTGTCAAAACTATGACGTGATTGGGATAGATCGTGCTGATCTGTAGATTAATCAATTTTAGAGGCCGAATCAGTTTTTACCAATGCTTAGAAAAAGCTAGGAAATTTCCTAAGCTTTGAGAAAATGTATTCGTTTGTCTGATTTGGAGTAGTTAAGCCCTAGTTATGGTCTTCCGAATGCTGCTGTCCCGTTGGACAGATTCTCTGTTTTTGGGTATTGGGAGTAGATCGCGAAGTCGGTATAACTAAGTGTTCTTGTGTGGTCTTGTGTGCATGTGGTTGAGTGTATTGAACCTTTGTGCAGGTGGTGTGACCCCGGGAGTGCCGTCGTCGTCTCACCATGCTGTCTCACAAGGGTGAAGGCAAGTGTGTTGTGATGGATTGTGATTGGTTGTTTTATGGTATTATGATTGACATGTTATACTAGAATGGTAGGAGTGAGATTTTGCTTTGTCATATGAGTAGTTGTTTGATGAATAGATTAATGCTATGAATGAGATTATGCAAATGCTATTAATGATTGAATGTGGTACATTATCATGGAATTTGCATCATTGCATTCATAAAAGGAAGAGGCGTCCCATTCTGATGCGGGCCTCTGTGTTCACACGTAGTGGACACAAAAGTCCTACATCGTAGTCCCTTACACGTGGTTGTACGGGAGCAGGTCAGTAATAGTAGGCACCCTCCATCTACGGGATGGAAGGGGAAAGAGGGTGCACACCGACGGGTGTGCACTCGGCAATACCGGTATGTGCTTCAAGGAGACATGTGCATTGCATTGCATATATGATGATAATGAGATGTATTCAATGTGGATATGCCATGCTAATGATGTTGAATATGAGATGTAGTGATAATGGTATTGAAAACTGTTTTACTTGTTCCATTGCAATATGCTTGCTGAGTGATGAACTCACGCTTGTGTTTTATGATGTTTTTAGGTACCATGAAACCGTCATGCGGGAAAGGGGAATAGCGGCACTTCTTCACATAGCTTTATTCACCTAGACAACTACACACTCTTATTTATAGTTGTAAGGATTATCTTAATGTGCTAAGCTTGGATTATTCACCTAGAGTAGTTTTGGAAGTAATCGGTTGATGTGTTTCGGAATATTTTATTTCGTTGAACCATGTCAGTCTTTTGTCTTGGCTAAGATAGTTGGCTTGATTGATGACTGTGGGATTTACAATCAAGAATGAATGAATGGATCGTGTTTTTAGCATATAAACAGAGTTATCTTGGGAATTACTATTTAAAGGAAACAAGCAAACATAATGGGATGTGTTGGAAGCTCTTGATTTGGAAGTACTTGTAACTCTATCTTGACTAGAGTTGGATTTAATTGAAAATGTGTGTGGTATTTGCGAATGCTTTTAAAAAGTGAATCTTATGAATGTTTCCTAAGTGATTTCCGCCGGTGAAGTGGTTCCTATTGGGAATGAGTTTCCTTTTCGCTTGAGAGAAAATGTGGCGGTTGTGGGTACAGATGTTTGACTTGAGAATCAGTTTTCTCTTTCAAAATGTTGATTTTGGTTAAATTTGAGAGGTTTTGTTTTGGTGAAAGCGAGCTGGTTGTTTTTGGTCATTATGAAAGCTTCTGTCATTAATTGGTGTGGGGTTTCTCTTTTATTTTGAGTTTCTCCTCGATGCGAATTTTATCGCATTGATTTGAAATTCATAAAAGTGGTTTGTGTGATGTAAGAGATTTGAGTTTTCCTTTGCAGTTTGGCTTAGGAAAAGCAAATGAGTGATAATTGGATATTCTCAACTTCTCTCCAAAGTGAATTTTAGCGCATTGGGTTCAAGTTGATGCATGTGGTTCATGTGGTTCAAGAGAATTGAATTTGTTTTTCATTCTAGCTGGAGTTAAGAATATGAAAGCTTATGGCATGGTGTTGAGTATAATAAAGATTTATACTCTTGGGTTGGTTATTTGAGTGAATGAATGTCAGGGCGAGACCCTCTTAGGAAAAGAACAGAGTGTGGTTTGGTAATGATTTACGGTACTAGCTTAGGCTAGGTGTTGAATATTAGTGGTTTAAGGGTGGATTATGATGGAGACTTGTGATGTCTATTCAAAATCTTTTGGGAGTATCGTTGGTTGTAAAGAAGATGATGGCAATTTGAAGTAAAGTGTTCTGTTGTGAACATTTAATTTAGCTAATTGTCCCTAAGTGTGAGATATGTCTAGGAGAGGATAGAATAAAAATATAACGTGGTTTGTGATTGGAAGGGAAAATTATGCCACAGTGGGCTAATTCTTTCGATGGCATTGGTTGATTTTGGTCCCTTGTTAAAAAGATCAATCATTTGGAAAAGATGGGATTATGGGTGTTTGATTTTTTGGGGTTCAAGTTTAGAACCCGAGATGTTTAAACGAATGATATGAGTGATTAGTTGAGATATGGTTTAGAGGCATCTTAGAATGAAAAGCCTCGTCTCTTTCTTGTTTTCATGAATAAGATGAATCATGGTAGAGAGGTTGAGAGAGGGGACTAGAATTTTGTGATTTAAGCTGAATAGAGGGTTGGAGCTGAGTTTAAAAATTGATACCCTATTCTTTTGTAGAGAATCATTGGTTAAAAAGTATAGTGTGCTTCAGTATCAAAATAAAGTATGCATACAGAAATTTCTCACCAAGCAACCTGGTTTGCTCTGATACCACTTGATAGCACTTTGGGTGTCCCGATCTTTTGATGAGAAACACACGATCGATTTGGGTGGAGACGACTTTGACGATCCGACTACACCGTACGATGACGATCTTAGCAATTGCTAAACCAACTCCAGAAGGTTATTGATATCGCCGTGGGCACGATCAACCTGAACACGAGGTTCAATTCCTGCAAGCAACCGAGAACAAGCAAGAACGATAGTATAAGCAATCTGAAATTATGGATAAAAGTTGAAGGCAAAACAAGATGTAGTCTTATTGACGATCTTGACAAGGTGGCTGTCCAGCATAACTCGTAGGATCAAGTTTGCAATTGGCTAAACTAATCAAATAAAAAGAGGCGGCGGCTAGCTATTTATGAAAGATAGGGGCGTGGGAAGCACGTCAAAAATAGGTGGGGGACAATTACAACTCAATTTACAAGGCCCAAGTCCCATGTCATCTCAGACTGGAAAAGTAACATCACTTGTTTAGCAGATCTGTCAACTCGTAAGGAATTTGGAGATGAGGCTGGATCCGTTGGAAAGAGGACGACAAAACTTTTCAAACAAGTACTCATAGACCCTAAACACCCTTGTGGATCAAAAGTTATGGTCATTTTAAGTTGGTGCTATCCAGGAGGCCGAATCCGAGTTGATCTTGTGCACAGGAAGAACTGGCTTCATGCTTGACATTTGGAGGTTCTTCTCCTTGGTTCCTAAGGACAATAAAATCGTCACAAGGATTAAATAGCATTCCATCCATTAAAATATTTGTGTGCAACCCGAGGAACGCATTCACCTGGTAATTGAATTGACGTGCACGAGCTCGAGTGATTGGTCCTTGTATTACATCATTGGTTTCACTTGGATGTGTAGGCGTGGCCGTATACATGGCAGTGATGTCCTCATCATCCTACCCTTCTTGCATTTGAGTCATCCTCGACTCAAGCTCATCATCTTCTCTCAAGTATGGCTTTAAATCTGGCCAAGGTGGGGTTCGATAAAGCCATGCAGATGGAGCCATCATAGTAGATGTATACGAAGTAGAGGATGCCGTGAAGTGTCGCCAACTTGTCTCAAACGTAACGGAAAAAGAGGACGTAGTCGATATAATTGTAGCAACACTTGGTGATGACTATATGTTACTTGGTGATGACCATATGTATGCGTTGTCGGTTCTGTCCATGATGAGAATGGTCTCATCATCCTCCCTTTCTTGCAGTGGAGTTGTCCTCGATTCCATTATATTGTCCAGAAAAATGTTAGGAACGACAGGAAACAAAGCAACATGCACATTTGCAATCAAATCAATAGATCAAGAATCTGTATCAACCATATACTCCCTTTCTTGAAAACTATCATGTGACTTGTAAGTTGAACGAAATGTACTTGATACAATATGATTAGTGATATGGCACTTATCAAATTGACGACATTGTTGCAAAGCAAACGGAGGTTTAAAATCTGAACAAATGTAAACTCGATGCGCTTTATACTATCCTTTCTCACTATTTTTGCCAATAACATGAAAAATATTTCGCGATAGCCAGGACAAATTAGAATGTACAAAAAGTCTTTTCACTAAATAATTTAGATCACACGGAACATCAAATTCAATGTAACCTAATGTATCGAAAGAAGACATCAATTTCATCTCATCATTTTCGCTTGCAATGTGAATGACATGGAGCACAAGTCTAAAATGATGAGCATGCTCCTCCTCTGACTTGGAATAGATGAGTATGCCATTGATTAACACCACCACAAAATCATCAAGGTACTCATGTAGCAACCTGTTCATCATTTCCATGAAAACATCAGGGGCATTGGTTAGTCCAAAATACATAACCTTAAATTCATAATTCCCATACCTAGTGGAGAAAGCGGTCTTCTCAACATCTTGCTCCCTCACACGAATTTGATTATACCCCGATTGAAGTTTAATTAATCTTGGAGAACACCTTGCTCCCTTTAATTGATCAAACAAGTCTTCAATCCGAGGTAGAGGGTACTTATTCTTGATAGTCACCAAATTAAGAGCGCGATAAGCGATGCACATACGCCAACCTCCATCTTTCTTGGCAACAAAAAGAACAGGCGCTCCCCAAGGTGACACACTTCGCTGGATCAATCCCTTAGACAACAGATCATCCAGTTGCTTCTTCAACTCATCTTTAAAAGGATGAGCCAAGCGGTAGGGAGACAAAGAGATGGGTTGAGTACCCGGAAGAAGATCAATTCGGAATTCCACATCCCTCTTTGGTGGCAAACCGGGCAACTCATCAAGGAAGACATCAGCAAATTCCCTCACCACAGGGATCTCCTTAATGATTATCATAGTACTTGGCTTTTCTAAGAGTGCCCAAAGCACTCCCGACTTCAACATACGACGGCCAGGAAACAAACTGGTCAATACGAAGAGAGAGCTTGATGCAACACCACCCTGGAAGACCAATTCCACTCCCGAGGGAGCCTGCAAAGTGACTGTCTTCCAGTAGCAACAAATTTTGGTGCGATATTGCTGTAGCCAATCCATACCCAGGATGACATCAAACGGGGCCATTTGAATAACCATCAGGTTAGCATAGAAGTCCTCATCATCAATGGTGATGACGCAACCCGGGCATACCATTGAACTGGAAATAAGCCCACTTGGAGAAGTAACCACCACAGACTTAGCAATACACTGCATCCCCAATTTAGCCCTTGTAGCAAACTTGATCGACACAAAAGAATAGGATGCCCCTGAATCAAAGAGAACAAAAGCATCAGCCGAATCAACAAGTAAGGTACCTGTGATCACATCTGGACGTCCGATCGACTCGGTGGTTGGTAGGGCATAAACTCTTGGTGGTCACGGGGCGGCGGGAGCCCCAACACCCTACAGAGGTGGCGTCGGAACTGGAGGTGGTGCGATCACTAAGGGAGGAGCTGACGGTTGAGGGTGCCAGAATGCTACAGTAGCGCCCACACGGAAGGCTGAGGAAGAGCAGGGCCGCTGCTAACATCTGGACTGACCCCCTGCACGAGGCAGTCTGAGTCGGAGGAGAAGTTGCCGGCTCCCACTTGACAATGCTATTGGGGTTCGACCAGCACACGCGCCCCATATGTCAAGAGCGACCACAATGGTGGCACTCCCCCACCTAAGAACACTCTGCATCACGATGCCCAGCACCACACTTGAAGCACATGAGGCCTTTCCCCGGAGCAGGGCGAGAGGCCACTCACTGGGAGGACAAAGAAGACGACCGAGGCTGATTTGCCTTGGCCCCCAAGGAGGAACCTTGTCCCCCCTTGAACTTCTTTGAAGTTGGTCGCTGAAAAGACCCACCTCCACCACCGAAACTCCTCTTCTTGCCACCACCGGCCACAAGAGCTCCAGACCCACGAGTACTGAGCTTCTCTTTAGAGAGCTCCATTTCGAGCTCCATGCCCCTCGCTTGCTCAACCACAGAGGCAGAATCACGGGGGACTGTGGCCCCAATGACGACTCTAAACTCCTAATTGAGGCCCCTTCTGAACCTTCGAGCCTTCTCTCGATCATTTGATGCCACAGCGGGTATGAAGCGGACGATACCATTGAACTCCGCCTCATACTTAGACACCGACTTCTTCCCTTGAGAGAGGGTGGTCAAGGAAGACTCCATCCTCTCCAGGAAGGAATCCGGGTAATACTTAGCTTGAAAATGCCTGGTGAAGTCCTCCCAAGTGATTACCCCTTCAGCGGGGGTCCTCGCAGCAAGGACACCCTCCCACCAAATATCTGCCTAGCCCTTCAGTTGAAAGGCCACAAACTGAGCCTTCTGGAGGGAAGTCATCTCCAGGACTCCGAATTGCCTCTCCATATAGCGCAGCCATCCACTCCCGCAAGCTCATCCTGGCATCCAGCACAACCGGAGCCACAGCGGGGACTGCTGCAGCGGGAGGCATAGCCGCATGAGCTGTTTGAACCTGCTGACATAGCTCCTAGACCTCCCTCTACAATGCTTGAAGCAAAGCCGCAGTCGCGACATCTACCCCTTCTCCAGCCTGCCCAACTGGGGCATTGAGATGCACTGACTGAGGGGCATTGAGCGAGTTGCTCCCCTCTGCAACTGACTCAACGTCTAGTTGAGATGGGTGACCCCCACCTCGACTGTGACCACCACAACCATGACCTCTACCCCTCGACATCGCTACAACCACACAACACAACAACTCAAGCCACAAATCAGTAATAACAACAAGCTAGCAACTTCATATAACAATAAGCGAAGAGAACAATTAAGCGCAATGCAATGAATTACCATACCCTTCCCACTGTGCTCCCGTGTGTCAAAATTTTAATTACTTAGTCAATCCTATGACAAGTTTTAGAGTTGCTTACCTAAGCCATATTTCTAGGTTATCCCAAGTCAAATTGTAGTTTACCCTAGGGTAATTTACTAGTTTCATAAACCACGGACCTAATGCCCGCTCTGATACCAACTGTAACACCCCGGCATGCCCGTGCCCCGAGTGCTACACCTTCAACCCAATATCTATCACCAAGACACAGGAGACAAGCTACAACAACACAAAGACAAAACCAGAAAAGGGCAAAACAACCTAATCATGCTAATAGTTTGCCGAACAAATTAAAAATTTCGGTAGAACCTTCCCTAATTCTAGGACATCCACACAGCAGACAAAAGACAACAATATATAATCTAATGACAATATCAAGTAAGATCAACATAGGGTCATGGCATCAATCAACCATCATGACCCAAATAAGCATAAGCAACTTAAGCATAAATTCAAGGGAAGCAACAACATTCAAAAGGGGATAACCATGCCACCATTTAGAGGGGAGCTACAAGTACCAACATCACAATTCAAGGATTTAAACATTAGGACAACATGCCATCAACATCTACTTACAATCTAACTACTCAAAAGCAAATTTCTGCCACTAACACATAACCAAAAGAAGGACAACACAATTGTTTGAGCTACAATGAGATGATGTGAGTGAAGTGCTAGCCCAAACCCAACGATGTCGCTCGGGAGGAACCTAAAATAAAACAACAAACAACAAGCATGAGATCATCACTCAACAAAGTGTAAAGTTACAAGGCAAATAGCAAAACAGTTAAATTTGCATCCCCACGATAAGCAATTTGAACATACAAGTAATGAACTCAACAATTCATCATTTTAACTCATTTCATACACCTCTTTCTCATACAATGCCATTGATATGCACATGCATGCCTTTTTATGGAGCTCATACCGGTATTGCCGAGTGCACACCCGTCGGTGTGCATCCTCATCCCCTCCATCCCGTGGAGGGTGCCTATGCTTACTGACTCACTCCCATACTCTAACGGTATGGGACTACGAGGTAGGTCTTTTGTGTTCACTACGTGTGAACACAGAGGTCCACATCAAAAGGGGACACCTCGTCCTTTATGAATGCAATGCAATGTGCGAATGATATAAAAACATATGCAACTTCATTCATATCCGCTACTTACAAGGTCATAATCATCATGCAAGCATCCACTAAATACTCATTACTCAAAAACAATGAACCTTCATACTAGACCAAATCAAACCAAGGGTAAATCTGGGTACAACATCACATAAGTTCTATAAAACAATTAACCCACAAGTCACGTGCGAGCATTTAGCTAACACGCGACATTATCACACTACACTTGCCTCAACCGCGTGGCGTGGGGTGGCGTGAGGAGGAAGCTACAACCGAAGCGGATCCACCTGAAAATGACAACATACGCATATACACACTCAAAATCTATACAAGTTTCAATATGGAAATGCGCATTCACGCTCTAACTCGAAACAACCCAACATCGCCCCTAATTGTAACCTAGGGCAACAAGCATTCAAAAACACATAACTTCTAAATGGCTTAACCAAAATTCGTGTTCTCATACTCTAAACGACCGCAAGAGGGTAACCTAGGATGATCACAAAGCCATTAAAGTTGGAATTGTCTCAAGCAATCCCAGAATTTAAACGAACACAAGCTACACGCATAAGTGCAATTTCTGGACAACAAGCACTAAGAATAGCATAACTTCTAATTGGCTAAGTCAAAGTTCATGTTCTTGGACTCTAAATGACCATAGGAGACCAATATATTGGTACCCCATAGCCCCTCAAACAGGAACTGAAGACAAAGCCCTCAAATAGCCCTCCAAACCTCAGACCCAAAATCTGGACTTCCAGAATAAAAGATTTCTGGACAGCAAGTTTGATTCAACATAACTTTTGATTCCTAACTCCAAATCAATAAAATAGGTACATTTTCTAAAACTACAGGAAAAATTTTCTACATTTCTCTAGGCAAGTAGAAGAGCTGAATCAGCCTGTAGCTAGCTCGAAAACTCCGTTGAACTTTTCAGCTCCACTAACAACTCAAACTGGACAGCAGACACTAAAGTTGTCATAACTTTTAATTGGATTAATGGATTTTTGTGTTCTTGTGCTCCAATTAAATATGAAAGGAAAATCTACAACATCCTCTACAGTCGACTAAGCATTAGACCTCTCTAACTACCTCAAAAACAAGCTACAAAAACAGCCACAAATCTGCTCGAAAACAAATTCTATAGTTTCCCTCCAAAACTAGTTTTCCCTTGAAAAGAACTAGCCCTAGGACCCTAGAACCTGCTCTACCATGGCTAGGGAGACCAAATTTGAGCTCACAAGAAAGAAAACCAGGGATTGGCTCCACTTACCTAGGGAAGGAGAAGGGGAACCAGCTGCTGCTGCGCAGGGAGAAGGAGGCCACCAGCTAGGAGGGGAAGGAGGGGGTGCCGCCGGCCATGGAGGTGGGGGAGATCCTTGCTGCAGCTGGGGAGGAGGAGGAGAAGCCTAGGAGCTTGGTGCTGCTGCCCCACACGCCAAGGACGAGGAGAAACCAAGGCCAAAAGAGGTGGCTGTTTTGGCTTGGCTGCCAGCTGAAATGAGAGGGAGGGAGGGAGAGAGAGAGAAGTGGGGGGGGAGGTGGAGTGAGGGGAAAATAATTTCTAGGAGTTTGTCTCTATCCATAGATGATTGACTACTCCACAGGACAACCGGTGGTCCACTGATTTCCCCGACGAGCGAGCTCTAAAACTTGGAAACAACATTAAGTGCTATTACACCATAACTTTGCACCTGAGCTCAAAATTGCATGTTCTTGTACTCTATTGAAAACTAAGGATATAAGCTTCAGTTCTTTCCACAGTTAACCAATCAAATTCGGTGATCTTCAAACATTAATCTAGGTGACAAGTCTGCTGCCCAAGAAAAACTGAATTAGGGTTTCTTGAAATGTTTTTGACTTTAAGCTTGTTCCTTTGAGTCTTTGTGTGCAATAGCATCCACAAACCATAATGTCCCAAAAATATCAGTACACCTACCTTTGGGAACCAATTCATCCTTTGTGAACACTTTGATCCTATTTGAAACTAGCTTGTTGATATTGCTTAGGGCTGCTCTTCATGATTGCATAATCTTCAATTATCATATCATAATATCTTGTGACATCGAGTTATGGATTCTAGAACTTTGTTCATACTAGTGTTGGCCGAAAGTCACCAAAAGAAAGAAAGAAAGAAAGAGCCAAAAGGCCAAAAAAAAAAGAAAGAGAAGAAAAAAAAATAGCAAATGAAAAAGTGTCCAGTCGCACTACATTGAGCAAAACCCTAATTTGTGTCATTATTTTTAGATTGTGCAATTTATTAATTAGTGAGCAATCTCCTTTTTACATTATTGAAGCAATAAGTTAGCGTCTCTCTACGACTTGTGCAATAGAGCTTTTGATGCTTGACTTATATTTCATAACTCATTCTTTGATTGCATAATTGCCTTTATCTTTGCGTGTGTGTTGTCTTGAAATTCACTTATATCTTTGAGATCGGCAACTAGGGCTTGTGAATTCTCGTTTGGACTATTACTTATCATTACTATAACTAGAATTACCAGATTGCATAGGAAAAATATTGCCTATCCAAGCTCCACATCCCACCCCATACATTTGTTCGGTCCCTTAGCAATCGCTTTATCCAAGCTTTGGAGAACTTTTGACCACGCCAACGGTCGTCAACACCCGCTGCATGGTAAGAACTTGTAAGAGCATTAGTCAAAGCTTGAGAGTTGAGCGACTTTTCACCACATCCTACGTAGTGATAAGAACATTATATTTGTGATTTTTTGTTTCTTGTCTTCTACTAACAATGTCAGGTGATGAGAGTTCGCTACATCACTCCCCACAAACAAAGGGCATTATTGCTCACTTTGAGAGTGATGAGAACATCCCAACCATGGATATGACTGCTGCCATTTCTCTCCCAGCGAGACCTTTGTTGTTTCGGCCGCTACTTCGTCTACGTCGCATGGAGGGCTTAATCCAGAAGCACGGTCTTTCCACCCACTTTTGTTGGGCCAACACGTCAAGACCGCTCACCAAGGACAGCCCATATGCCAAGGAAGGCCCATGATGAAGCCCAATTCATCGCTGAGTTTGGTTCAGCCATCCAGCAGCACCTCAAATTCAAACGGGCATATCTCGGGCTCCCGAACTCCATTTTTGATGTACGACCACTCATTTGAAAGCTTAGGAGATAAGCATTCCAATAGATCCAGCCCCATGTCCAAATTCGCTTTTGATCGATGGGAAAACACAGAAGAGTGTCATGGGCCAAATCTGTATGGTGCTGCGTCACCGTATTTTTGGGCCTATGGCCCATGTATCTATAGGGTTTGGTGGTGGACGCCCCTAGCTTGGGCGCCCCATGTCAAGACCCCACCCTCTGAAATTCTAAAACATCTGGAGTGTCCGGATTAAACATCCGGAGTATCCGGATCAGACCCAGAATGTCCGAACAAAATGTCCAGAGTATCCGAGTTGAAGTGGCCGAAGACCCCAACCCGGAGTCTTCGGGTTAAATGTCCGGAATGTCTGGACTCATCGGGGGTTAAAATAAAAGTCCCATTTCTTGGCTTCCCCACCTAATTTCCTTTTCCCCACCTTGGTTCCCCACCCGTGTGTGCCTTCCTCCTCCACCCTAGCTCCACTCCGGCGAGCTCCCACCGGCCGGTGACCTCCGTAGCTCCTTCCCGGCATCCTCTAGCTTGTTCTCAAGCTGGCGTCCTCCTTCCTCTACACCGGCATTTGTCCCTCTTCCGTCTTCCTTGGAGGTAGGTACTCTTCTTGGGGTTTGATCCGTAGGATCTTGATCTCTAGGGCCATCCATGGTGGGTTTAGGGTTTAGGTTTGGATTTGGGGGTTGGAGTTGGATCTTGAGCTCTAGGGTTTGGGTGTGGTGATTCTAGGGTTGGGTTGGGGCTTGGTTTGATGAGTGTGGGTGCTAGCGAGGTAGATCGGGTAGTAGTAATGCCGATCCAAGGGTCGATTAGGGTTGGCTAGTGGTGTTATGGTTGGGTGTTGTTTTCTCGAGGTTTGAGCTAGCTTGAAGTTTCTCCGGCCTTGCCGCGTGTAGGAATGTCGTAGATCGAGTCCCCGCGGTGCCGTAGGGCTTGGGAAAGCCTCCACTTTTCGCACCCTCTCCCAAGCCCTGGGCCGTCTGGAATGTCCGGACACAAGGTCCGGACTGTCCGGATGAAATACCCGGACTGTTCGGGTTCACCTGGTCTGTTCGGGTGGGAGGTTTTGCGATTTGTTGTATTATAGTTGTTTCCTTCGCATGGCATGCATCTCATTATGCATTGTATTCGTGTAGAGAACGGTCCCGCGGGGCTTGACGCCGCGGCGACTGAGTGTACTACCAGAGAGCCGGCTACCGCCGATCCGCAAGCAGAATATCAAGGCAAGCACCTAAGCATATTCAACCCTATGTACTTTTACTTTGGTGAATCAATTGCTTATTGGATTAAATGTTGCATTAGGAGTTGAAAATTGTGGGATAGGACTAGATCCTAATTGTTGCACATACACCCCTTGATTATTGTTGAATCTTCCTTGGAGCTAATATGGGTAATATATTGAGTTACGCTTAGATTGCTTAGAAGTCGGTTTGGGCCAAGCGTTGGATGGTTCCATCGCTTGCGATTCTATATTTATCTCACACATGTGGGTTGGAATGGGTGTTTGTATGAAAACGAAATTGTGAAATGAGACCGGGCGAGAGAGTTGGATCACTTGGGTAAGGAGACTCAAGTGTGGTAGTCTCGTCCGTGTCGATTAAGGACCGATCGGGTGTAACGTGGCTAAAGCACCTTTTTGGTTGATCGCATGCCTAATTATGGTACGGTAAGCCGCTCTTTCATCGCATGCCGTTCGATGGGCCATGCCCTCATGTGGTTAGACGTGGTTGCGGGCGGGGCCTAGGCCGGCTCTCGAGCGCCAAGCCGGGCTTGGGGCTGCTCGAGGGGGTGCTAGGTTTCCGGACCACATGAAGATGCCCCAACGAATTGATATGGATGGGAGGGGGTTGACATGAGGCTCCTTCGTGACACATGTCGTGTGATCAATGCTTCCCTGCAGGGTTAATTAAGCGATTCGAATTGCCGCGCTCTCGGATATGAGCAAGCTTGGTCAGATGTTACTCAACGTAGTAATAACTTGAACAGAAGTTCGCCTTTGGGCTTGAGCTCGAAATGAATGTGATTAACTGTTGAAATTGTTAAATGTTAACTTCGCATTAGAAGTAGGTGCAGTAACAACCGCATTAAAATTGTGAGTGGAGTAGTTTAAGTGACTAAACAACAAAGGTTAAGCATTTTGCAACTGTTTTACCTTCAGCTTATTCCTTGCTACATCCAAATGCATAATCCTTTGGAGTCGGTCGTATATGGACCACGGGTAAGACTTGCGAGTACCTTTTGTACTCAGGCTTCTGCTTTGTGGTTTTGCAGGTGAGAATCCAGCGGGGTGCGAGTTTTGCCCCTACTGCCTTTCGGTGACCGGGCGGGGCACCGAGTAGAGGCTATCGACACTTGTGCGCCCGGGAGTGTTGAGGGCATGACACTTCCGGGGTGTTTTACTTTTGTTGTATAGGATAGCGGGCGTTACTTTTGTGAACAATTGTACTTTTATTTCTGTAATGGAACCCGTCTGCTTTTCTTTGGTTCGTTTGGTTGGTCGTTGTGGGCCTCTTTGTGCCGTGCTGTGTGTCTGTTGCTTCCGCGTTTTTGCGTCTCTGGTACTGAGTTTGGGGCTCGATGCCCCTTTGTGCGAATTGAATTTTGATATGGCATTGGGAACCGGTATGTGGGGATCCTAGGCGAGTTTCGGATCGCATACCGGGGGAATACCGGGATTGTTGTCAGATTGTTCGGATGATTTTGGAGTTGTCTCTATTGGGCTTGGGTGTTAGCACCGAGATCACCTCCGGTGAATCGTTGCTAGGATCCAAATCCGATGGGAGCAACTGTTCATCCAACAATTTGAGGACGATCTGGACGGCTCCTCTCAGGGCTGGTATCAGAGCAAGGCGCAGAAAGACGGACCCCAACTTGACGACCAGTTAGGGGATTGTTTAGGACTGTCATAATGCATTAGGTAGAAAGTGATATTTGTCCCCGCCCTAGGTCATAGGGGTGAGTGTGAGTTGCGTTGGAATCGTGCATGTCATATCATCTCATGCATGTGTCATGCCGCTTTGTATCAGAGGTTTTGATTTGGGTGTGCTAGACTGGTGGGACCCCAGTGCGGGGTGCTACAGTCTAAAGAGGGGATCAGTTTGGGGTTTTCTATGTTTAGGACTTGTCCCTTCTGTGGGTGTTCTAACTTTCGTCGCCTGTCCTTGGTTGACGATAGAATGAGGACCCGCGGAAGCATGGGAGGTGATGATGGTGCTGGGCGGTCACAGCCTAGCCATGGCAATCCGCCTCCTCCTCCCAATGTATTGGATATCCTGCTGCGGTCAGAGAGGAACCAAGAGACTACCAACCAGATTACGAGAATCTTGGTCGAAATCAGTACTCCGGGTGGCCGCGGTGAAGGGCGAGCTCGCCCAAATGGCTATTTGGACTTCCTCCACACTCAGCCGCCAGTGTTCTCCCGGGCCAGTGATCCCTTGGAGGCAGACGATCGCCACGATGGAAGCGGTTCGCTCTTATCCATCTGGGATCTTGAAGGCTCTCACGCGGCATAGCGGCTTCAAGGCCCTGTTAGAGCATGGTGGGCCAATTTCCTGGTGATGCAGCCCGCCGGTCATCAGGTGACTTGGGCGGAGTTCCGTGAGGCCTTCCGGGCATACCACCTCCCGAAAGGACTCATGGATATCAAGAAGCAGCAATTTCTGGCCCTCAAGCAATTGAGCAAGACTGTGGTGAACTACTCACGAGAGTTCAACTACCTGGCTCAGTATGCGCCGGAGGAGGTCGATAGTGATGAGAAGAAGCAGAGCCGCTTCATGAATGGATTGACGGCGAAGATGCAAGACCGGCTCTCAGTGTGCGGTTTCGCCGACCTCAATGACCTGGTGAGTCGAGCAATCACCGTTGAGCATAAGATGAGGAACCACCAAGAGGAGAAGAAGCAGAAGCGGGGCGCGCAGTTCTCGACGGGCAGCAGTTCACAGCGGGCCCGAATGGTCCCTCCACCACTGAGGGCCCCTGTCCCTGCACCTCCCCTGCCGGCTGGAGTGGCTCGTCCTCCTGTTGCGGCTCCTCGTCCTCCCCAGCCACAATCGGGGGTGCGAGTGGTGACAGGCTCTGGACCGGGCCCATGCTATAACTGCGGGCATGCAGGACACTTCATTCGCGACTGTCCGTTTCCAAGGCGGGGCAACAATCCTACCGCCCCACGACTTCCAGTGGCAAAAGCTCCACCTCCACTTCCTGCGCCAGCCCGCGGCCGAGTCAACTACGTCGGTGCCGAGGAGATTCTAGAGGATCACACCGTGCTGACAGGTATGTTATGTGTTAATGGGCATTCTGCTAGGGTATTGTTTGACTCGGGGGCATCTCATTTGTTCATCCGTAAGGGGTTCGTCATGCACAATCAGATGAGAGTGAGTGACAGCGCCACTCCATTTCTTATTGAGGCACCTGGGTCCAAGATTGTAGTAAAGCAAGTGGTTAAGAAGGCGTTGGTGCAAGTTCAGGGGTTTCTCTTCGTTGTCAATTTGTTGCTCCTTGACCTTCGGGGAATGGATGTCATCCTAGGCATGAATTGGCTAACGCGGCAACAAGCCATCCTTGATTGTTCTCGCCGTACTATCTCGCTTAAGGGACCGAAGGGCGGCTGGCTAACGTTACTTCTTGATGAGGGCAAGGCCACCCTCTGTTCCTTGAATGGCGCCGAAGTCGAGAAATTAGACACTGTCCATGTGGTGTCAGAGTACCCTGATGTGTTCCCAGTGGAACTGCCAGGGATGCCACCGGATCGGGATATTGAGTTTGTAGTGGAGCTGCAGCCTGGGACCGCTCCAGTCTCCAAGCGGCTGTATCGAATGCCGCCCAACGAATTGGCTGAGCTGAAAACTAAGTTGAAGGAGTTGATGGACAAGGGCTTCATTCGCCCGAGCTCCTCACCTTGGGGTTGCTCGGCCCTCTTTGTGACCAAGGACGGTTCACTTCGCCTCTGCGTGGATTACCGTCCCTTGAATGCAGTTACTATCAAGAACAAATACCCTCTGCCTCGGATTGATATCCTGTTCGATCAGCTTGCTGGTGCACGGGTATTCTCCAAGATTGACCTGAGGCTCGGGTACCATCAGATTAAAATCTGGGCTGAGGATATTCTGAAGACAGCCTTCTCCACTCGGTATGGGCTGTACGAGTACACCGTCATGTCGTTCGGGCTGACGAATGCGCCGGCGTACTTTATGTACCTCATGAACTCCATCTTCATGGAAGAATTGGATTCCTTTGTTGTCATCTTTATCGATGATATCCTCATTTATTCAGCCAACGAGGAAGATCATGCCAAGCACCTTCATGTCGTTCTCGGGAGACTTCGGGAACATCGCTTGTATGCGAAATTCAGCAAGTGCGAATTCTGGCTGAAGGAGGTGTCATTCTTGGGGCATGTCCTTTCTGAGCAGGGCGTAGCCGTAGACCCCAACAAAGTGCAGGATGTGCTCAAGTGGGAACAGCCCAAGTCTATCACCGAGATCCGCAGTTTCCTTGGGCTGGCTGGCTATTATCGCCGTTTCATTCAGAACTTCTCCAAGATAGCCAAGCCCATGACAGAGTTGTTGAAGAAGGGCACTGAGTTCAAGTGGTCAGTGGGCTGTGAGCAGGCATTTCAGACTCTGAAGCAACGCCTCACTACAGCTCCAGTCCTCACCCAGCCCAATATTCACGAGCCGTTTGACGTCTACTGCGATGCATCTGGCATCGGACTTGGCTGTGTGCTTATGTAGGATAGCCGAGTTGTCGCTTACGCATCTCGGCAGCTGAAACGTCATGAAGAGCACTACCCCACCCACAATCTGGAGCTTGCAGCAGTGGTCCATGCTTTATAGATTTGGCGCCACTATCTTCTGGGGAACAAGTGCAACATCTATACTGATCACAAGAGCCTCAAGTACATCTTCACTCAGACAGACTTGAATATGAGGCAGCGGAGATGGCTTGAGCTGATCAAAGATTACACTCTGGAGGTGCATTACCACCCGGGTAAAGCTAATGTGGTGGTTGACGCATTGAGCCGCAAGGTACAATGCCATTGCCTCACTCTTCCACCTCGGAGTGCCACTCTTTGCGCCGAGTTTCAGAAACTCAACCTGGAGATGGTGGAAGAAGGATTCCTGGCTAATGTGGAGTTTAAATCCACGCTGATGGATCAGATTTGGGAGGCTCAGAAGAATGATGTGGGTGTCTCCCAAATTCGCGACAAGGTGAATTCTGGCCAAACTCCTGGTTTCTGTCTGGATGATCAAGGAACCTTGTGGTTCGGTGAGCGCGTAGTCATCCCTGATGATCAAACGTTGAAAAGGGTGATCCTTGATGGAGCCCATAACTCGTTGCTCACAATCCATCTGGGCAGCAACAAAATGTACCAAGACCTGAAGCGGCAATTCTGGTGGACTCGCATGAAGCGCGAGATTGCTCGTTATGTGGCCGAGTGCGATGTATGCAAGCGGGTGAAGGCTGAACACTTTAAGCCAGCTGGTACTCTTCAGCCGCTACCCATCCCGAGTTGGAAATGGGAAGACATTAGCATGGACTTCATTACTGGCCTGCCTCTGACTTCTTCGAGTCACGACTCGATATGGGTGATTGTTGACCGGTTAACAAAGTCTACACATTTTCTAGCCGTTCGCACCACCTACTCAGCTAAGAGGTATGCGGAGTTGTATGTCACCAGGATTGTATGCCTTCATGGAGTGCCCAAGCGGATAGTTTCGGATCGAGGATCTCAATTTGTCTCGCGATTCTGGAGAAGTGTAACATCCCAAAAATTTGCCTCTAATATATTTAGTGTGTTTCTGGAATATTTGGAATTTTTTGAATTAAATTGGAACCCTCGCGAGTAATTCAGGTTCAAGTATATTGAACTAATCGCATTAAATAAATATCACGCATTTTCGCATAAGCATAAAATCCAAAATTTTGTGTAAAATTAGGATAATTGGTAGACGAGAGTATTCGCTTCAAATATTTTTGAAAAATATGTTATATAACGTAAGTCATTGATTTTATAAAAATCGGTACAAGTGTCTGATTCACGAAAAGAATTTTCGCGGAAAATCTACATGTCGAAAAATCGCGAAACCAAGTTTGTTAAGTCCTAAATAGTTCCTAGTATTTTAGAGGAATTTTTCAGATTTTTAGAACCTCTCTGTTATTTTTTTTTCTAAAAATGTTTCGGAACGTATACGCGTATATACCTATGTGTATGCTTTTAAACCTACGTGAGTGAAGGACCTCTAAGTTACCAGCCGTTTCTTGTGTTTCCTTTGTTAAATCGCTTTCCATGAATAGCATGAGGGGCAATACTAGTAACAACCAAGCTAGTTATTGCATTGAAGCATGCACGTAGTGGTTTTCCTCCGCCGTTTCAAGTAACCGAGGGCATTAGTGCTGGATGCAAACTTCTCCCATTGAAGGCCATCTCCATTCCTTAGTGCTAGCAGCGTACGTGGTTTACTTCAGGCAGGAAGGGAGTGCGGCTCGGTAGCGCAGCGTGTAGTACTCCCATTTATTCCAGTCGATTCCTCAACTTAATTCCCTGTGCCTTTGTATGCCAATACCTCCAGCCTTTGTAGTTGCTTTCCATTTTCCATACGATCCAGTACATCTACCCATTTTATTCCACTGTTTCCAGTCACCACCCCATTTGCAATTACGTCACTTCCGTCGCTGCCGCCGTCTATGTCACCATCGCTGTCGTTGCCATCGCCGTTGGTCGTCGTGTGCTGCCGTCTCGTCACTGCTGCCGACGCCGTGTACACTGTCTCGTCGCCGTCACCGTTGGTCACCGTCGTCGTCGTCTACGTCGCTGCCGCGTCGTGTCCTGCCGCCACCGTCACCGTCGTCGCCGCCGCCGTCTACATTGCCGCCGTTATCGCCGCCACTTACCTCACCATCGACGCACTCTCCGGCCTCGCCTTCTTTCGCGTCGACGATTCGCGCTACTGCCCGTCGCCGATCGGTATCTTTTGTTCTCTCCTTTGCGCGTGCTCTATTTCTATCGGTTGGTTGATCCTGTTCGTATGTATTTGCGCATTTCCGTATCTATCTTAGGGTGTTCGCAGGTATCAACTTTCTTTATACACTATGTTGTTTTCTCTTGAAGCATGCACGTATAGATATTGGTTGGATGGATGTAGGTAGTACGTAGTCTTAATGTTAACGCATGTATATATAGGGCTGTGCGTATGCGTATATTAGGAAGAATATGTAGTTAAATACGCAATCTATACTGTGGTTTTGGTTCCTCAAGTAACTAGCCGAACCAACATGTATACACGTATATACAAAGTGAACAGTGCCATGCAAAAGGAAAATAAGATATTAGTTTGTACGTAGTAATTTCAGGAAATTGCGAATTTTCTCTTTTTCGCTACATATTCGTTCTAAGTCCGAATCGCAACAAATTTTATTAATTAGTAAATATTGATACCTAGCTACGCTAATTTTACTGGAATTTTATAATCAAATCTACCATCGTTAAATTATTCGCGGGAAGTCCAAACTTACGAATTTTGTATCTCTTAAACTATACGTTCAAAAATTCCAAAATAAATTTTATAAATATTAGTAAATGCTAAAATAATTATCTAGAATTTGCTTGGGGATTATAAGCTAGTTTGATTTGTAGTATTGTTTTCGAATGTATGTTTGTACGTTGTTCCGAGTGTTTATTTGGTTCTTTATTTGCCACGCGTGACGCGTCGAGTTGTGTGATCTTTGTCGGAACCTAAGATCAAGACCAAGATCAAGATCCAGACCAAGATTCGTTGCTTTACGAAGGCAAGTCGTGCTTTGACCATATTGTTCCTAGCTTTTTAAATATATTTCGATTTAAATTATGCATGTTATGTTGATTAAAATGAATAGTTTAATTTGGGATAATTAGTTAACCAACCTAATTGTTAACTTCACCCTTGTTAATATTATTTGTATGCCATATGTTCCATTGTCACCTTAAGTTGGGATTAAATTGTTGGATGATATGATTGTGCCAACACGGGAGGCTAGACCGTGAATAGTTGCTTAGCCATGCTTACGTGAAATGTGTTTCAAATGGCAAAATAATATTGACTAATGATATACAGAATGAATTTTGGAATCAGTGTAATCTTGCCACGTGATGATGTGAAGTGTAGGTACCTTTTTGGTTCTACATGGTAACTAGTATTATTGTTCACTACTACAGAATGACACATTACTATCGCTTCATCTGTGTCGGTTCTAAACTTTTGACTTCAGAACCGATTGTGATAAGCATATTCCATTTGGAAATCTTGGTAACTTGAGTTATCACAATCGGTTACGAGAGAGAACCGATTGTGATACGATAATAAGCCCAATCGGTTCTAGATAAGAACCGATTGTGATAATAATTTTGTTATCACAATCGGTTTTTATCTAAAACCGATTGTAATAAGTAGTATTATCACAATCGGTTTTGGGAAGAAACCGATTGTGATGAGCTACCGAGGGTTATCACAATCAGTTCTTTTCCGTAACCGATTGTAATGAGAAGGTATTATCATAATCGGTTTTGGGAAGAAACCGATTGTGATGAGCACAGGGTTATCACAATCAGATTCTTTTGAACCGACAGATGATTTTTTGGCAACACCACGTGCAACCAAGAACGTCTGATTCATTAGAAACATAGTTTTTGTGAGATCCTCCACTCACACATTTCCCCTTGAGGAAGAAGAAAAAACAAACTCCAACACAGCCGCTCTGCTTGAATCCCAACACAGACCTCTTGTGCCCTTCATTCATGCTTTAATATTTGTGCAAAACTTGTATTTTCTGACGATGAAACGATCTGGTCTGCTAGAATCCCAACTCGCGGTTCAACTCTCGGACTATTTATATACGCATGTAGTGATGCAAATTATATATAACATTATAGTAGCATGCATGCAAAGATAATAATAATATATATACCATTCCACACATTATACTTGTTTTTTTATCAAGAGGACATGAAACATTTTGACTTGGAACAACAGAACATTAGAAAGATACAATGCACAAAAATATAAAAGAGATTCAAAATAGTGTAAAGGCAAATTAATAGATTTCATCTGCACTAGGCCAACAACCCTAATATATTAAACAAGCTGTATTTCATTACAATATATCACCACATCCATTGTTTATAATTAGTAAACATATAAAGGGGGACTGCATTACACCTAATATATTAAATTTACTACTCACGGCTCTAGCCCGAGTAACCCGAATCAGCCGAGTCATCCGAGTGACCGAGTCACCCGAGTCGCTTGAGTCGGCTGGAGACTACGCGGACTAGTGATGGTTCATCCTCCGATGATGAACCCGATCTAGACGACGCGCCGGTCCCTATGGTGATCGGCGCGTAGTACTCCTCCACCTTCTCCTCCTCCTCCTTCTCCTCCTCCTCCTCCTCCTCGTCGTCGTCGTCGTCGTCCCCCTCGTCATCCTCCTCGTCGTCGTCGTCGTCCTCCTCGTCGTCCCCCTCGTAGTCGTCATCCTCCTCCTCCTCCTCGTCGTCGTCGTCATCTCTGGGGCGCTTGCTGCCTTTGGAGGCGCCCGGATGGGGTGAGAAGCCGGGAGGGACGACGGGATACAGGTGGGGCGCTGGCGCCACGTCGGAGTGAGGCGCCGGAGGCTGAGGCGGCGCTACCGGCGGCGGTGAGGACGGTGGAGGAGGATGGAAGAGAGGCGACTCCACGGAGTCGTCAGAACTTGCGGGAGATGGTGGTGGCGCTGCCATTGCCGGTCGAAGATGCAGAGAACGAAAGGAGGAAGACTTGTACCGATGTGACCAGGATCACGAGAACGAAAGGAGTTATATGGTGTGATCAATGCTAGTATTGTTTGAGCGTCAAAATGGCGGGGAAGACGAGGCGAATGGATATCCGTGTCGGTTCTTATCAAGAACCGATCGTGATGTTGACTTGATTACGATCGGTTCCTTTTGAGAACCGACAGACGATATATTATCTGTTTCGCTCTATAAAGAAACCGATGCAGTTGAGAATCAAATTATCACGATCGGTTTTACATATAGCGGCGGTGATAACTAATTAATCACAAACGGTTCTTCTATAGAACCGATTGTGATGAGGCTCGCTAGGTTTTATATGTACCGTCTGGACTCGGGAATGAACTTATTAACTCTCGTCGAGTTAGTTCGCTTGGCGATTTCTCTATTTTCCGACCTATCTTACTGTGGCTTTATTCAACAGTGGGCCCGATTCCTTGAATCCCTTCAATGTTGTATTAATGTACATCATTCGATTTTGATTTGGTCTCATTAGCGAGTGTATGGTAGTGGAGGAGATCGGTGCGTTGAAGGTCTCCGTTAATTTGATGGCCAGTGCTAGCTTGATCAGAGCTAGATTTCCTCGTTTGTGGTTTTCCTCGATCGAAAGGTGACCAGCATTAATTCTTAGAAATCTCTTCAATATTGCGGTAGGGCTTAAATTAATTGTTTTAATATTATTAATATGATCAATTATATATAATAGTTAATTAGGTCACAGAACCTATCGTCTCCTGTTCGAGGTGCTTGTTTATAAGTATGCTAAAATGGCATATTTATAAATAAGCGATCTCAGTATTGTCCACGTTTTTAGGCGATTCGAGGATATGTGGCTCGGGCAAGTTCCTAAGGCATTGTACAACTGGCTTGTAGTGAAAGTTTGTGACATCTCCTGGCAGTGTTCTCCGAATACACATCCTCTTGACATGTTGTCGATACGTGTATTTGGAGAACAAATGGGAAGATCTTTGCCAAATTTCTCTAAAGTTTGTACAACATCTTAATTAGGAACTTGCTCGAACCACATATCCTCGAATGGGATTAGACCTAACCTACTTAGAGATTAGGAGTCATCGTTGGTACGCACGCATTTAGTCGGTCTGAGATATACGTTTCTTTAAGATCATTCAACAAAAAACTTTGTTTTCGGTTCAACCCTTCTTTTATTTCATTGATTAGGGCATTATTAATTTATTGTTTGCGGTTTACTTGTAGATGGACCATGAAGAATGGATGTATCACAAAAGCCGTGTGAGTGCTGAATTTCGGAGGAGTTAAGGAGTTCATAAGAATTGCGTAAGAAGATATGATTATGAGGGGTAAAGTTCATATATTGTCCTTGTATTGATTGCACCAATCTCGGGAGATTTAACAACTCAGCTCAAATTGAAGGGCATTTGATTCGACGTGGCCGTGAGGAATTACACGTGTTGGATCCATCATGGGGAGATAGGTAGTACCTCTGTGCTACGCAACGAAGACATGTTGGAAGCCGATCACGAGTTGGAGCGTGATATGTTCGATGACGATCATTTAGATCCAATGTTGCGGGATGGGGAGGGACATTACACGGCAAGAGAGTTCAAAATTTAAAAGCTTGATGGATGACGATGCCAAACCATTGTTTTCAAGTTGCAAAGGGAATACACCAAGTTGGGTTCGGTCCTTGCATTGTTTGAACTGAAGGCAAAACACCGTTGGACAGATACAAGTTTCAATGCACTTTTAATACTTCTATCGGATATGCTTCCAGAGGGAAACGAGTTGCCAACAAGTATTTATGAAGCGAAGAAGCTATTATGTCCCATGGGAATGGAAATAGAAAGGATACATGCATGTCCAAATGATTGCATACTATACCGCAACGTCCATAAGGAATCACAGATTTGTCCTGTTTGTGGTGTACCCCGATACAAACAAAATGAGAAGCGTAATGACAAGAAGCGTAAGAACCTAATTGACGACGGTGAAGATGTGAAAAAAGGGGCACCAGCCAAGGTGTTATGGTATTTGCCCATCATTCCCGTTTAGAGCGGTTATTTGCAAATCCTAAAGAGGCAAAATTGTTGCGTTGGCATTATGAATCCCGAAAGGAAGATGGCAAGTTGAGACATCCCGCCGATTCGGCTCAATGGAGAAACATTAATTGGCAACATGAGGAGTTTGGTGCCGAGATGAGGAACATAAGATTTGGATTGAGTACGGATGGTATGAATCCGTTTGGTAATATGAAGCGATCGACACAAGATTGCTTGGCCGCTTTGTTGTGTATCTACAATTTGCCTCCTTGGTTATGCATGAAGCGGAAGTATATCATGATGTCGTTGCTAATCTCGGGTCCCAAACAGCCGGGTAATGATATTGATGTGTACCTATCACCACTAATTGAGGATTTGGTAAAATTGTGGAATGTGGGGTTGAGGTGTGGGATGCATACAAAAGAGAGAACTTCATCCTACGGGCTATGATATTTTGCACCATAAATGATTTTCCAGCCTTTGGTAATTTGGCGGGCTATAGCACGAAGGAGCCAAAGCTTGTCCAATTTGTGAAGAGGACACCGATAGCTTGTGGTCAGCGAATTCGAGGAAAGCGGTGTACATGGGTCACCGTGAGGTTTCTACCTCAAGTCATCGATATCGTAAGATGGATGACAAATTTGATGGAAAGAGGGAAGTTCGTGCAGCCCCGCGACCTATGACTGGAAGGCAAGTATATTCACGTGTAGAGGATATCGATGTTCAAGATGGTAAGAGCCGTAAATCTGTTAGTCCTAGGACCATTTGGAAAAAGAGGTCGATATTTTGGGACTTACCATATTGGAAGGAGTTAGATGTCCGTCAATGTATTGATGTCATGCACGTTGAGAAAAATGTTTGTGATAATTTGGTAGGCATCTGTTGAACATACACAGGAAGACCAAGGATGGTTTGAATGCTCGCCGTGATATGACCTACATGGGGATCAGGCCCAAGCTTGCGTTGATGGAGGAGGATGGAAAAGGGCCGTACATCCTTCGCATGCTACACCTTATCCAAGAAAGAGAAAGAAGACCTCTGCAAGTGTCTCCACGATATTAAAGTTCCATCGGGCTACTCCGCAAACATTAAGAAGCTTGTGTCTATGGATGATTTGAAGTTGATCGGTATGAAGTCCCACGATCGTCATGTCTTGATGACCCAAATGCTCCTGTTGCAATCGTAAATATCCTACCATATGACGTCCAGGTTGGCAATCACGAAGCTATGCTATTTCTTCAATGCGATTTCATGCAAGGTTATTGATCCCGATATACTAGACAACTTACAGAGTGAGGTGGTGCAGACTCTTTGTCGCCTTGAGATGCATTTCCCCGTCGTTCTTCGACGTCATGGTCCACCTCGTTGTTCACCTTGTTAGAGAGATTAAGATTTGTGGACCCGCATTCTGCGTTACATGTATCCGCTCGAGAGGTACATGGGTATATTAAAGTCATACGTGAGGAATAGGTCGGCTTTGAGGTAGTATTATTGAAGGTTATGGGATCAAGAGGTTATTGAGTTCTCGTGGACTACCTAGGTAAAAGACAACCGATTGGTGTTCCTATATCTCGTCATGAGGGCGACTTGGTGGCAAAGGAACCATTGGGTCAAATCTAATGAGCCCACAATTTGATATGTACTTGTAAAGCGCATTTCACGCCTTGCAACACAATGTGAAGTTCATCCATACATCCAACAAAGACAAGTTGATATTACGGGAAGAGAATCCACTTATGGATGAGCTTTCCATCACACGAGAACACAACGATCGATTCCTCACATGGTTCAAAGAAAAGGTGAAGGTCTCCGTTAGTACCGAGGATGTCAAATGGTTGGTCGACGGACCAAGATTTAATATACTGAGACATGGCAAGGTTACGATATTAATGGCTACACATTTTATACTGAAAGTCAAGATGCAAAGAGTACAAGGCAAAAGCAGTGGTGTGAGCATAGATGCTTTGTCCGATGATCACTCAATTAGAGGA
The DNA here is from genome assembly GCA_036346355.1 of Rhipidocladum racemiflorum. Lineage (NCBI taxonomy): Eukaryota > Viridiplantae > Streptophyta > Magnoliopsida > Poales > Poaceae > Rhipidocladum > Rhipidocladum racemiflorum. The sequence continues at coordinate 22,284,068 of CM070584.1, read as the reverse complement.
TCGCCAATCGCAATGGAACTGTTACTACGGGATGATCGAAGAAATATGGGAGCTCGACTACGGAATATACCAAGTTCCATTGTTCGATGTAAGTGGGTGAGACTTCCTCACGGAGTTAAGGTCGACAAGACAAAGTTTTACAATTGTTGATCTGAATAGATCGGCCTCAGAGATGAACCGCTCGTCCTCGCAAAGCAAGCAACTCAAGTTTTCTACGTCGTGATCCGGCCAATCCGAGGTTGCCACGTCAGATTTCATGGCAAGAGGAGGATTGTTGTAGTTGAAAATGTCGTAGATGAAGAAGAGTACAACCAATTTGATGAAACACCTCCGCTTGCAGATGGGGCATGTCTTAGCGGTGACGACGGCACACATGGAACACATTACATGCGTGTAGATCATCAAGAAGGGTTGTATTTTAAATAAATTAAGTTGTAAGAATTCCTCTGTATTAATGTAGCATTTTGTGGAATATATATGTCAAATGGATCTTATAGTATAGCAAATTTGAAAAAGATTTGAATTATTCGACTCTTTTGAATGAAGACTCTGCTTTTAAAAAAATAGAAATTGGATCATAGTCATCACAATCGGTTCGTTTAGGAAACCGACACGTATAGTATAATTGCGATCGGTTCTTCTATAGAACCGACACGTATACTCTCAAATATTGCGATCGGTTTTATATAGAACCGACACAGATACTCCAAATATTGCGATCGGTTTTTATATAGAACCGACACGGATACTCAACATATTGCGATCGGTTTTCTATAGAACCGACACGGATACTCCACATATTGCGATCGGTCTCTTTGGTTAACCGACCGTGATAAAACCTGAGCATTTTCATTTCTGGCGCATACTCGGGCTTCATTTCAAGCGCCAAGATCGATTTCGCTTCAATTCATTCCACAACCCTAGCTCGACCACCTCCCCACCGGCGCCTCCTCCGCCTCCTCCCGGCGCCTCCCCATCGGCGGTACTCGTGGCGCCTCCCCCCTCGGCTCCTCGATCCCACACCCTAGCTCGACCACCTCCCCACCGCGCCTCCCCTCCGGTCCTCCCCGGCGCCTCCTCTCGGCGATTCCCCCTGGCGCCTCCCCTCCTGGCTCCTCCCCTGCGCCTCCCCATCTGGCGGGTACCAGTGGCGCCTCCCCCTCCGGCTCCTCGATCCCACACCCTAGCTCGACCACCTCCCCACCGGCGCCTCCCCCTCGGGTCCTCCCCAGCGCCTCCCTCCGGCGATTCCCCAGCGCCTCCCCCTCCGGCTCCTCCCTGCGCCTCCCCTCCGGCGATTCCCCAGCGCCTCCCCTCCGGCTCCTCCCACGCCTCCCTCCGGCGATTCCCTGGCGCCTCCCCTCCGGCTCCTCCCCCAATCGCGCGTCCCCATCGGCTCCTCCCCATTGCCGACTCGGTTCGGCAGACCGTAAGATGCATTTCTGATCGTGGGCTGTAATTGGTTGTAAATAGCTCGATGATGATTGCTTTTGAATGAGGCTTGATTAATCCGATCATTAAAGGAACTTGCTAGACCTAGAACAACACCGCTCTTAGTGACAATTTGGTGCCACTTGCTCTTAATGCATTGTTCTAGGTCGAGCTTGATCTTGTGCTTATTCCTTTATGCTCTTAGCTGACAATTTGGTGGCACTTGCTCTTAATGCATTGTGGTAGGGTTAGATTAGTGCTATATTCATTCTGTGCTATGCTGTACTTGTTGTTTTCTGTGCTAGAGCAATGCTGTTCTAGGGTTGTAATCCTGAAATTTTTAGATGTAATAGCCGGTGATATATTGGCCATCTAGAAGTTGGACGGCTAATTAATTTAGCAACCCTTCTATAGCAATCTGAGAGCAATCCATCATTGCAATTTGAAACTTGTAACACATGCTATATTATCGCACTTTATTATCGAGTTTAGTTGCGTAACCTATGCGTCTCCCGTTCTAGGGTGCTTGTTTATAAGTATGCTAAAATGGCATATTTATAAATAAGCAGTCTCGAATTGTCCACGTTTTTTGGACAGTTCGAGGATATGTGGCTCGGGCAAGTTCCTAAGCTGTTGTACAAACTCTAGAGTTGTACAACAGCTTAGGAACTTGCTCGAACCACATATCCTCGAATGGGATTAGGACCTAACCTAATTAGAGATTAGGAGTCATCGTTGGTACGTGCATTTACTTAGTCGGTCTACAAATAGACATGTGAATTGTTTTCTATTATTTGAAATTTGAATTGCTTCCTCTCATGAAGTTTAGGTTTGACATATACGTACTTACTTCGAAATGTCGCAAAGAGAGAGCACCGGCTCAATGCCAGAGAGAAGAAGGTCCTGCTACCCCATCGAGGAAGGTTAGAAAGGCCGAGGACCGAATAAAGGAGCCACAGGAGAACGCCGCAAGTGCTCCGCTTCAATGCCGTGGGGTTTGCACGGTCCTGGCCTGCTTAAGGGCGCTACTCCTCTTTTCTCGGCCAATTGGTGAGGGAGCGAGTGCCGATCACAATTAAGGACTGGAGGAAGGAAGTAAGCGACGAGCGTAAGAACCGACTGTGGGACGGGTTAAGGGAAAATGGATTATACCAGAGGAAGATGAAATCAATGCGAGACGGTGACGCCTTGAAGAGAATGGGTGTGGCTTTGAGGCATTTCAGGGTGACCATGCATGCCAAGTTCGTGTTGAAAGACCGCACTCCTTCCAAAGTTATCCATTTGTTACACCCGAGGTTTGGGAGGAGTTTGCAAGGATGAGGAATACGCCGAGGCGAGGAGCCGAGAGAGAAGAATATCGCTATACAGAGGCGTAACACACACGCGCACCACCTCGGTTCAGGTGGGTATGTAGGGAAGAAGGCGAGTGGGTGCGACTAGCAGAGGCGTGTGCAACCTCTGGGACAACGATGCCTTACTCCCACATATGCGAGGAGCGGGCACGCGACTGGGTATTAGCGAGGACGAAGAAAACCTCTGACGGTCAGATTGTCATTCCAAACCCCGCGACCGCACAGATCGTCACGACCATCGTAAGATATCTAACATAGTACATTGCATATTATATTCCCATTGTATTTTAGTAATAATTTATACTTGCGACCTGCAGGAGGAGGTAAGCCTGCAGAAGAGCAAGGAGCATTTGAAAGCCAAGGGTCAAGGGACATCCTGTGTTCGGCAATCGGAAGCCCGATCATAAGGGCGGAGTGCTTGCCGCAGTGCTTGGGGTATACGAAGAGGTCCTTCTTTGTAGAGGAGAGTGCTTCCATGCGAGGGCAAGATCATGGGAAGCACGTGGAGGCGCGGATTAGGCGCGCAGATGAAGGAGGAGTTGAAGGAGGAGTTAAAGGCCGAGATGATGGCCGAGATGATGGCGATGTTCTCCTAATCAGATTCCTCAACCATCGCCTATGCTACGCCTCTAGCAACAAGGCTCCAATAAGGAATCAGGCATTCCACACCTCAAGGTAATAACTGCTTTGAGACCAAAAGGTACATGAGTAAGCTTAACACAGTTATGATGAAGATGTCGATCACTTCTTGCGTGGTCCTCGCCAAGTGCCTGGCTAGTCCTGATCGACGACGGAATACGAGTTGAGGTCGCGGGGTTGCATTTCCAAGCAAGGAGGATGACACGGTGCATGGTATACCTTTGGGGATGGGCTACATGAGGGTGCGGGTGGACTATGTCCACGATGTTTACATGTCTCATGCCCTCGAGTTCCCCTAACGAAGATATCACCACTCTTGGGCAAGCACGGATGTCGTTCATCAAGTGGCCCGCGACGGTGTCGTAGTGCAAGCACCTCCTGCCGCTCTTCAGCCGGGTACTATCGCTACTACTGCCATCTGCTGGTACTCTGCTGCTCACTGCTCTCGCTACTCGGTATCAAGTATCGCTGCTATCGCTATCGCTACGATTGCTACTACTATCAAGCATCGCTAGTGCAGTATCAAGCATCGTGTCGCTGCTCACATCGCTATCGGCTGGTACTCTGCTGCTGCTTCCTGGTACTACTCTGGCTGCTGCCGCTTCCTCGCTCCTCCTCCTATCGCTGCTCCTGCTCCTGCTCCTCCTACTATCGCTGCTTCCTGCTCCTCGCTGCACATGCTCCTCGCCTCGCTACACAACTCGTGCACTCTCGCTGCATTTGCACCTCCTGCACCTCGCTGCAGCCTGCACCTCCTGCACTCTCGCTGCAGCCTACAAATGCTTTGTGCGCAGTGGGGCGCAAAGGACTTCTACCACGATGACGAAAGATACAAAGCAGAGTTCAGAGTCCCTCCGTGAAGAAGGCAAAGTTGTCGAGGGCACAGAACACCCTGATGATCACAAGCGGTACATACATGGAAAGCCCTTTCTCCCAAGCCAAGAATTGAATTCTTTGGGCTTGTTCACTCGCCACCTACATGGATGGTACATCGATAGGTCACATGAGGACGAGCCTCGCCACGATTTCATAGTGAAGTATCGAAGCGCGCCAATTCCACCGCAACGAGGATGGGACCTTCCCGATCGCTTTGAGGATCTCAGACTTTATGTACAGCTTGAAAGCCGTCGATATTTCTACCATACGATCTCGGGCGCTGTGAGTCTCGCACCATACTCAATCAGATGACTATTTATTGATTTTGTATTATATTTTTAACAATTGACATGAATTGCAGGATCATGAGGCAATGAGCCGTGACGGGTCGACACTGTCGGGTTTGTCGACTCTGAGATGGTGTCTGCGACCATGGCTAAGTATCAATCGGAGTTCCTTGCAGGATACATCAAGCGAGCATTGCATGAGGAGGCAAAAAGGACTTCATTCTCTTCCCATACCACCAGGAGTATGTACTACTATACAATTCAATTACATGTACACACTTCAACCTTGCATTAACTTATTCTCTTGCATTGTGTACCGCTTAATAAGCAACCATTGGGTTCTACTTGTGGTTGTTCCGAGTCAAAACAAGGTCTACACGTTGAACTCGCTCGAAAATAGACCGATGGAATATGCGATCGAGCCTGCTTTTGCGTATAAGTACATTCCTCTAACCTAACACTTTACATATTGAACTACGTTACGTATTTTTAACCTCAATGGCATCTCTCCAATGTATAGGGCTTTCTTGTCTTACGTTGCTGAGCGTGGCTGACACAATGATAAACAAGGCACCAAACTGGAGTGGAAGCGCTTCAAGGTACAAGTGTCTATCATAGGATTTTTTTTGACACCTATTATTAATTCGTCTCCTAATTTAAGTTTCTTTGTTCACGATGTCATCAACAAGGGTGCGATGATCTATGCGGCTTTTACGTGATGCATCACATCCTGATTTTGGTTGGTCGCTCACATCTTTTTCCTAAGGTATAGAGCAGATTATTTGCACTCTCTGTCTATGTGATATTTGTTTACAAGCATAATACTATCAGCATGTTTTAGTTCCAATTTAAGACTTAAATATATTAGTGCACTACTATCTATTTTGCAGGACATTGATATCAACCTAAGAGCCTAACCAACGCCGATCTCAAGAAATTACGAGACCATTTATGCGATTAGTGGTACTGGACGAAGTTATAACGGATGATGGTAGATATAGAGACCATTCAAGCAAATACTAGTCCATAAAGTGTAAACAAAATTTATCTCGAATGTGAATGTGATCTCACAGTTGTAAACAATATTAATTTTAATGCAATGTGTGTAGATTGTGATGTATATGTTCTGTGATATTGTGGATTGTGATGAATGTGTCATATTGTCAATGCGAGGCCATTTTCGGACGATGGACAGTAACATCATCACAATCGGTTATTTGTTGGAACCGATTGGGATAGGTACAGTATCACTGTCGGTTCTTCACCGAACCGATTGGGATATGTACAGTATTACAATCGATTCTTACTGGAACCGATTGGGATATGTACAGTATCACAATCGGTTTGCATAAAGAACCGATTTTGATAATATTATTATCCCCATCGGTTTCAATAAAAAAACCGATTGTGATAATGTAATAATTTGAATCGGTTCTAAAAAAGAACCGATTGTGATATTATTATTATCCCCATCGGTTCTACAATCGAACCGATTGTGATAATGTAATCATTTGTATCGGTTCTAGATAAGAACCGACAGATATTATACTTATCGCAATCGGTTCTAAGAGAAAACCGATTGTGATAAGTGTAATATCACAGTCGGTTCGTAAAAAGAACCGACAGTGATAATGTATTATTAGTGTCGGTTAAAAACCGACTGTGATATATCTACCTTATCACTGTCGTTGGACTTTGTATCGCCACCAAAACCGACGGTGATGACCAAAAAAAACCGATAGTAATGTGCCATTCTGTAGTAGTGGTTGGCATGTATTGCACAATAATCAAACTGGGGTGGAAAAATATTTAGACTGTGGCAACTGGCACGTGATTAATGGGGGGGCCGATGTGGCACATGGGAGAGATGCTGTTGAATTTGGTTTTATGAACTTTGGGTAGTCTTGCCACGGTCAACCTAAGGACTTAACCTTTCAAGCCTTTGAACTGGGCCTAACATACAACCACATGTCTGGAGTGGGACGGACCTAGTTGAGTACGATTCCGAAGCCTTAGCATGTGAGACCTCAGGTGGTTTTTGTATCTGTAAATGTGGAAAGAAGCGTGTAGTGTTTACCGATTGGTCTTACATCTCTTCAACGGTATACGTTGGCCCTGTACTTTCGCTCCGCAAAAGGGAAGGAACAGCGGGAACTATACCGGGAGGTACGCATGCGAGGATAGAGGTTTCGGAAAGACTTTGTTATGGTTACTCGCCCATGTGGTGTTTAACTATATCGTGTGGGTAAATGTTGGGACCCCGAATTTGCAAATCCGGACCCTCTGTGTATTCAGCACTAGTCCAGGAACGCGCTAGTGCACACAGTCTTAACATTGGTAAATATCACAATCATACCAATTGATACTAATAAAGTACTTTTATTTAAATAACCAAACTGGTTACTCGACCTTATGGTCAAGTCACAAATGTACGCCTACAGGCGAAACTTATTAAGAGAGAAATAGTAGCAATGAAAATCAAATAACCGTGGCGCCATCCAAGATACCACAGCAACCGATCGGGCTCGCTCCTAAGTAGACGGATCCTCTTGGAGCTCCTCCTCCAAGGTGGTGTAGTCTCCTCTTCAACTGGTGTTGTATTGTGGCAAGGGTGAGTACTTGGTACTCAAAGAAGTCATGCCTGAGAATGCAGCTAATATACTACATGCATGGCTTAATACAAAGGAGTGGCTCAAGGTATTTTTGCGATAAGACATTTAACAAGTATCATAAGTAGATTCAAAAGCGGTAGAAACAAGTAAAGCATAGATAACTTTTCAAGAAGTTTAATAAACATCTTTCCCATCCTAATCCACAAGTCCATCAACATCATTATTAGTCCAACACTACGTTTCTAACCCAAGTTATTTTTGAGAAAATCTAACCCTTGATCAGTAATTCCCGGCGATGTCCAATACCGCGGACACGGCTATTCGAATAGATTCTACACTCTGCAGAGGTTATGCACTTTACCCACAAGATACAGTCAAACACCACAAAGGCGAGTTCCGTAACAAAGTCTTTCGGAAACTTCTAACAATACAAGTGGTCCTCCCGGTTATTGCACACTAACCCTTCCCTTAGCTAAGGCGAAGTTTAGGCCAATCAACCGTTAGATGGGTACTGGCCTCACCCCGACGCCTCCGCACAACTTACACAAAGGGTGTAGTTGACCTCCACGAGGTCCCACAGTGCGTTATTAGCAACTTAGTCAACTAGGTCCGTCCCATTACGGACATGTGGTTGCACGTTAGACCCGATTCAAAGGCTTGCAAGGTGAAGTCCTTAGGGTGACCAGGGCAAGACTACCCGAAGAACCAAAATAACATTCCCGATTACCACAACCGGCCCACCTGATCATTCTTGCCACATGCCCCTACTAAAACTATTTATCAAACCCCGATTAATTACCATGCACCACGTGCCATCAACATCACATGATACCTTTCCAAAACAGGTTCAATATATCATTAAGTCAATATTAACATTTGATTGACCAAATTCATGTCATGAGCACGTAGCGTGTCTAAGCGAGATACTACAACGGTCTAAAACCCATGTTGGCGATTTAATAATGTCCAACTAGTAATCCACAACTAGGGTGACAAGGGTCATGGCACATATTTAAATAATCAAGGTGTCATACAGCAAATTGGTATTTATCAAATCCCCCATATTTAATAAAGTATTTTCTAATTGAACTTAGCATGCAATAGGTTAAATCAAAATAAGTTTCAAAATAGGATCAACATGGTCAAAGCACAACTTGCCTTCAAAAAGCACTTGTTCTTGGTCTTGAGTTGGATCCTGAGTCAATACTTCTCCTTCGAATCCCTCCCAAGACTTCAACGTCTACTCGTAAAGCGTGCAAATAGCAATACACAAATAAACAATAGGCAAAAAGTGTCCAAACATCCAAATAAAATCCATAAACAGAGAGAACATAATTTTATGAATTTTTAGAAACTAGAATCGTCAAATTTGGAGTTAAAATGCAAAAGTTACGATTATTTAAAGTTTAAATAATCAATTAAATAATTTTACAGAGAAAAACTTCAGTCCAAAAATTAAATAAAATTCATATTTAGGTAGATCTCAATTTTATACAAATTTAGAAATTTGAATCACTCAAATCGGAGTTGAAACGCAAAAGTTATAAGAGTTTGAAGTTTGAAACAAAATCTGAAATCATTATTCCGAATTAATAAATCATTTTCTTTTTCGGAAATTAATTATTGGCGTCGGCGAGGACACGTGTCATCCTGTGATTGGTCGGTGGCGTCATCACCGAACGGATCTCGTGATGACGTCATCGCGGCGTCGGCTTATGACACGTGGTACCACTCAGTCTTTGCCACGTGTCCGGTCCATGGATCGGGTCCACGGCGTACGGGTCCACGGTGGATCCGGTCCATAAGCGCCTGGTCATCGACATGCGGGCCTCGTATGTTAGCGGCTCACGTCTTGGGCGCCGCAGTCTTGATTCGGTTGAGCCACGTGGCACAATCTTGGCCTAGGATCAAGATCTAACGGCTGCTAAAGGATCCAATCTATATCACGTGATCTAACCTGGACCGCACGATCTAGATCCAACGGTTGATACGAGATCTGGGGTTGGAACAGTAAAGGCTACGTGGCCTCACCTCGTGCGTCTTGTCCCGGAATCGGACGGCCGACGGAGCTTCAGCGGGATCGCGGCAGCTGGTCGGCCGGGATCTGGCCGGACGGAGGACGGCGACACACGGACGGCGCCTCGGGGCAGATCCGTGAAGTGCGTGGTCCAATCCGATGCGCCTTGACCTAAAGGGTCTCGAATCCGGCTCAGCGCGGCGCGGAGGGTCGCTTGTCGGCGGAAAAGGCAATAACCGCGGAGGAGTGATCCAACTATGGCGGCGATTGCGACTAAGTGGCGGCGCCTCGGGCTCGGAGACTTGAGGGAAAAGGTGCGCACACAAGCGGCGGTCTCGGCGATGATCCACGCCTTAAATGGCCTCGGCAGCGCGCACAAACGGAAACCTAATCGGACGCGGCGGCTACGCGGCGGTGCTCTCCGGCCGGATTCGGGACGAAGACGATGACGGAGGGTCAGTGACGTAACACGATCAACGGCAGCGATCGCTGCGGGCGTAATCGGGTTCGGGTCGACGCGCTCGAACCTAAGACGTGAAATCCTCGACCGTTGGATCTTGATCCAACGGTCCCACAACGATTAGGGTTTGAACGTGGTTCGATCAAGTCACGTGGCTCGGTCGGACTGAGTCCGACTTCGGTTCCGACTTCGGTCGGATGAATAGTACTTGACCCAACTCGAATTTCCAGCGATTTAATAATTAAAATAATTCCCAGTAATTCATTTAATTCATTAAAAATAGCAAAAGACTCAGAAAAATTCCAGAAAAATTCTGGAAAATATTTTGGATCATTTTGGACTCAAATAAAATATTTCCAACAAAACTTTATTTGCAAAGTTTAATTCTTTAATTATTTCAAAATGGAATAAATTCAAATAAATTCCAAATAAATTCAAATAAATTCCAGAAAATTCCAAAAATTCACCAAAGTGCCAAATCACACATGAATTTAAGAAAAGCAAAATTTTGGGGTGTTACAAACCTCCCCCCTTAATAGAATCTCGTCCCCGAGATTCAGGGCTCACTACAGAATAGGCTTGGAAACTCTTTCTTCAAATCCTCTTCGCGCTCCCATGTCGCTTCGCTTTCTTCATGATTGCTCCAATCGAACTCTACTGAAGCTTGGGTTGACTTATTTACGGTCTCTCGATCCATAGTGTCCAAAATCTTCACGGGATGCTCCTTGTAAGTCTAATCTTCTTGGAACTCAATTGACTCTAGCGGTGTCTCATTACTCGGTACTCGGAGACACTTCTTCAATCGGGACACATGGAATACGTCATGTACTCCTCGCTAACGATCGTGGCAACTCCGGTGATAAGCAACTTCGCCTCTGCGGCTCAAAATCTTAAATGGTCCAACATAACGGGGTGCAAGTTTCCCTTTGGCATGGAACCTCTTAACTCCCCTGAGAGGCGTAACTCTGAGGTATACAAAGTCTTCTGGTTCAAAACTCAAGTCTCGGCGATGGTTGTCAGCATAACTCTTCTGTCGTGATTGGGCTATCTTCAACCTTTCCCTGATCACGGCAATCTGCTCTTCAGCTTCTTGAAGAATATCAGGCCCGAAGACACGGCGCTCGCCGGTCTCATTCCAATTCAATGGCGTCCGACAGGGTCGACCATACAAAGGCCTCAAAGGTGACATCGTCAGAACTAGCTTGGTAACTATTGTTTGTGGCGAACTCGGCATACGGCAAACTCTTATCCCAAGAGGTAGCATAAGCCAATGCACAAGCTCTTAACATATCCTCCAGAATCTGATTGACTCTTTCGGTCTGTCCATCCGTCTGTGGATGATAAGCTGTACTGAAGTTCAAACGGGTTCCCATGGCTTCATGCAACTTATTCCAGAATCTTGAGGTAAATTGGGTACCTCTGTCTGATACAATCCTCTTTGGCACTCCGTGCAAACAGACGATCCTGATCATGTACAACTCTGCTAACTTATCTCCCGAGTAAGTGGTCTTCACGGGGATAAAATGGGCTACTTTGGTCAAGCGATCCACTATAACCCATATGGAGTCATAACCTCCTTGAGTCTTAGGCAAACCGGTAATGAAATCCATTCCGATTTCCTCCCACTTCCACTCAGGTATTTTCAACGGCTGTAGTAATCCTGCTGGCCTCTGATGCATTGCCTTGACTCTCTAGCATACGTCGCACAATGCAACATGCTCGGCAACTTCACGCTTCATGCTCGCCACCGTAATCTTTCCTTCAAATCTGATACATTTTGGCGCTTCCAGGATGAATTGAGTACTTGGAGTCATGGGCTTCTTCCAAAATCAGTTGCCTTAGCTCCTTTTTGTTCGGCACACAAATGCGATCCTTCATCCATAACGTGCCATGCTCATCCAACCTGAAGTCATCTGCTTTGCCTTCCTCCTTGATGGACTTAATCCTGCGGATCTTGTCATCATCCTTCTGTCCTTCTTGGATCTGGTCCTCTAGAGTAGGCTTTACTTCCAATGCGGCCAAGAATCCGCTAGGTACCACCTCAATCTTCATTCTCTGAAATTCCTGGCATAGCTCATCCTGACTTGTGGCTAGCAACATGCTCACAGTATGGCTTTTCCGACTCAGAGCATCGGCTACTACGTTGGCCTTTCCGGGATGGTAATGGATTCCAACATTATAGTCCTTGATCAACTCTAACCATCTCCTCTGCCTCATGTTCAGATCCGACTGGGTGAATATGTATTTAAGGCTCTTATGATCCGTATACACTTCACATCTGTTTCCAATCAGATAGTGACGCCATATCTTCAAGGCATGCACTACTGGCCTAACTCTAGGTCATGCGTCGGATAATTTTCCTCATGCGGCCTCAACTGCCTTGATGCATAAGCGACGACCTTTCCATTCTGCATCAGCACACATCCAAGTCCTTGGCGCGATGCGTCACAATAAATATCAAAGCTTTGATTAACATCCGGTAGAACTAACATCGGCGCTGATGTCAATCGCTTCTTCAGCTCCTGAAATCCTTCCTCACATTCTGGTGTCCATGCAAACTTGAAAGACCGAGATGGCGATCAGAGGGGGGGTGAATGATCCCAAATAAAAATATCCCCTACTCAACGTACTCCAAACAATCCCGCAATGAAAACCGATGCTCCTTAAAATCGCGAAACCCACAAAAATCGGAACGACTTGACAACTATGTGTATCCCTAGCTTACATGGATAGGAACCATGAATCATGTGAGGGATATTTAAATCACAAATTCTGGTTGTCAAGTGTCCAAAGCAAGGAGGAATCAATTCAAATACTTCTTTTCTAAAAGAGATCAAGCCAAAACACAAAAGCCTCTTTTTAGAAAAGCAAAAGCAGATTTTCAGGAATTGTCCTCAATTAGAGCAGGTGGATGGTGGACTTCTGTTGCTCCAAAAAATTTGGGAATTTTTCAGCCTGTGAGCTGTTGAGTCGTGAAGCACTCCACCAAAAATCACCACCAAACACCTTCTACAAAAACAGGAAAAATCAAGAACTACGAACAGTCAGGATTTTCAATCAGGAAATTTGGGGCTCGGTTTTCACCTCACAGCTCCCAAATGGTGCATCCAGTGGACTCCAAAATTTTTCCACAGATTGGTATATGAGTCAAGCACCTTCTCCAACAAGAATCAATCAAGAAAGATTTTTCTATATTTTTCTAAAAATCAAAGACTGACTGCTGCGCCAAGAACAAGGTCAGGACAGATTTGCAATCTTGATAGAAACTTGATCTCTAGTCTATCCTAGGGTGCAAGAAAGATGTAAAACCAAATGAGCACCCTCAAGACCTCCTTTATCAACAGCATTTAGAAGGAGAGGAGCAAATCCAAATTAAGTAGAAAGTAAATTAAGTAGAATTTACATGCGGGAAAGTAAATGCTGAATTTAAATTGCGTAAAGTAAAGACATAATGTAAATGCGAATTTAAATTCACAAAAAGTAAAGAAAATCTTTGTATTTTCTGGTTGGAAGGTTTACAAAGCCTCACTTCATGTGGGCAAAGCTCAAAGGAGCAACTCAAACCTTCAAGTGAGGGAGGACACCCTCCCCTCTATTTATACTACTCTAGGGCCACCTACCACCCTTGGATGAGTCCCAAACCCTAGGGCACTCCACCAAGGGCTAGGATTAACCCTCTCATTTCAACCCACACATGGGCTTTACATGGGCCACATTGGCCATACATGGGTTTTAAACAAAACCCGATCAACCCGATGCAACGGGCCTTCATCCGCCGGACTTGACCGCTCGCTTCCTCCTCTTGAGCCTCCAACCCGAACCGAAACCTTGAGCCACCTCAAGTCCATTTCCTTGACGTCCAAGTGAACCCGGTTTGAGCCCAACCATCTCGTCGGCATCCTCGACCGCTCTGGACCTCGGTTCTCCCAACCTAGTCCCGGTACTTACCAACGACCATAGCTGCCTCAAGAACCTGTACCACAAGGAACAAACCATTTTGCACATACCACAATGCACATACCTTTTCTTCCTGCATGTTAGTCCACAATTATCATTAATTGAAACATGCAATACCGAGTCAAATCAAACTCAAGCCTGAGCACACCTTGCTCAAATAAAGTCAAATACTCATCACAAAAATGGATGGACCTCCACATGGTCCTTCAATCTCCCCCTTGATGAGTATATTGACAAACCACACAAAAGGCATAAATTTGAGTTTGAAAACAAAGGAAGAAAAGCAATTTGATTGCAAAAAATCATATTTGGTCCAATAAAAAGAGAAAGAAAGCTCATGACCAAATAGATGAGAAGATTTTTAGAGCTCAACACTTGAAAGGACAATTTTTCAACAAGAGCTCCAAAAACCAAGAAATCTCTCAAAAAGCTCAATATTACTCATGATCCAAATGCAAGGACAATTGTTCAACATGATCATGAGAAAGCATTTTTTTTTTAATTCTCTAAGATGTCTTTTCTACGTTTTCTCCCCCTTTTGGCAATATAGGCATCAAGAGAACAATTTTTTTTGCATGAAATGCAACCTAGAAGAGCTTTGAGGATTATGCAAGTGACCACTTAGACAAAGTATGACACCAAGCTACTCAAGTTCAGATTATGTCATCATAAGTCATATCCAATGGCATATTTCAATTTTTGCTAACTAGCTCAAAAGAAGTTATAATACTTTGGTATGATTTCAACAATAGCAACACTTAGCATAACTTCAATACTAGAAGCAAAGCCAATCAAACGAGCAAATGGATATACTAGAGTTCAACCTAGTCAACACTTTGGGAAACTACAAGTTCATAAGAGAAGCCTCATGCTCAATCATCTCTTTAAATGCAAATTTTTAGATTAAAGCTCATAAAGCGGTATGAGAGAGTTAGGCTTAGTGAAGCACATCCTCGACTAGGAGCCATCGACAAAGGCCTCCTAAGCTTCACTCTCCTCCACAAACCTTTCAGGGTTTAGAGAGTTTATCCTAGAGAAACACAACCTCGACTAGGAGCCATCGACATAGGTCTCCTAGGCATCACTCTCTTTCTCTAGTTATTTTTGCATTTTTCGATGTATTGACTCAAGCCATTAGCAACCATCTCAAGCAAGAAGCTTAAAAGAGTGGTTTTGGTCATACACACTTCATTCCAAGTTCATCCCAAGTGCAATGGGAAGCAGTCTCGTGAATGAATAGTGTTGAGTTCAATTTTAGCACAAAAGAGTCAAATTATATTTTCAGCACTTAGATTCATGAGCATTATTGAGGATTCTAGAATGAAATAATGTAGCTAACCCAAGTTGCTCTAGGGACTCTAGTAGAAACCCACTATTTCAATAAGCATGGCATAAGCATCTAGTGAAGAAGTATAGCAAGTAAAAGCCATGTTTCATCAACTTTTCAGGAAAGCTCAAGTTTAAAATGTTGGCTAGTTTCACATGATATACCAAATTGGATATGACCTAGATTAGCAAATATCTTCAGAAAAGTAGCTAGGTGCAACATATCTCAATTTTATCAATTGCATAATAGACAAAGCTCAGAATGAAAAACAAGTCTATATGCAATGCAAAAGAATCAATTCCAAGCTCCTCAACAAGTGAGTTGATTAAGCACAAAACTGATTGAAGTTGAGTTATTAGCAATTTTAGATTCAAAAGGATGAATTGAACTCAATCTGAAACCAGAAAAGACAGAAATGATGAGAAGGAATCAAGAAACCGACAAATGGGTAGTCTAGGAGCATAGATAACATGAAGAGAAACACTAACACTCAGACTCGCTCTCACCTTCCCCATATGACTTATATAGGAAAGCTACAACTCCAACTCCAACCCAGAGCAAACACAGACCACTGTCTACCCAGGGGCCCAACACCTGCTAGACCTAAAAGATCGTGAGTGAGCTCAACCGAGAAGAAGAGAGGAATAGCACCCTAAAGCATAAGGTGAGAGGTCCATGCCGAGGCATGCCGTAAGTCTAGGTGAAGTGGACTCAACCAAATAAAAACCATCCCAAAGATACCCGGAAAGAGAAAGGAAGGCTGAATATACAAACGAACATATAATACAAGCCAGCTCCCCTCAAGATATGCCATATGGGCTCATAATCCCAAGCTCTCCTCTCGGGAAACAAACTCGAGCTATCCAAAGGCTTGGTGAAAATGTCACCAACCGGTGGTCACTCTCCACAACTGAGCACTATGTCACCCTTCTCCACATGGTCTCTAAGGAAGTGATAGCGAATGTCAATGTGCTTGGTCCGAGAGTGTTGCACCGGGTTCTTAGCAATGTGAATGGCAGGCGTATTATCACGTAAAAGTGGAACACAATCACTACTAACCCAAAGTCCCGCAAGGTCGATCTCATCCAGAGAACAGCTACAAAGAATCGGGTCAAAGAACATACTCGGCCTCGCAGTGGATCATGCAACACCGATCGCTTCCTAGACGACCAAGAGACAAGAGAAGTGCCAATGAATTGGCAAGTGCCGAAGTGCTCTTCCTATCTATCCTACAAATGGCTAAGTCTCAGACGGAGAAGGCTCTCAGAGATAGACAGGAGGAAGAAGAGTACCGGATACCATAGTCAATGGTAGCTCGAAGGTACTGAAGATGCGCTTCACCGCCTGACGGTGAGAGACGCGAGAGAAGCCTGAAACCGAGCACAAAGACATACAGAGAAATGTATGTCAGTCTCGAGGCGATGAGATACAAGAGGGAGCCGATCATGCTCTAACTCCTTCTCGATCGATCGCTCACCATCCTCGCCAGGCTCGAGGACAAAGTGGTGGCCATAGGAGTCATAATCGCTTTCCATCGGACATGTCAAAGCGCTTGAGAGGTCTCGAGTGTACTTGCCTTGATGCAAGAATGTACCTCCCGAGTCCGCTTAATCTGGAAGCCAAGGAAGTAGCTCAACTCGCCCATCATGCTCATCTCGAACTCGGACTCATCACATCCGAGAACCGAGTAACGAGCGAATGCGAGGAACCACCGAAAATGATGTCGTCGACATAGATTTGGACTAGGAGAAAATCCGAATCGAATGTCGTGACGAACAGAGTCTTGTCCACTTGACCCATATGAAAACCATGACTCAAGAGGTAGGACTTAAGCCTCTCATACCAAGCTCGTGGAGCTTGCTTAAGTCCATACAAAGCTTTGGAAAGCTTGAAGACATGGTTTGGGTACTTGGGGTTCTCAAATCCTGGAGGTTGTCTCGACATACACCTCTTCTTCAATGAAGCCATTGAGGAATGCACTCTTGACATCCATTTGAAAAAGCTTGAAGCCCTTGGATGCCGCGAATGCGAGCAGGATCCTGATGGCCTCGAGTCTAGCTACGAGGGCAAAGTCTCCTCGAAGTCGAGACCCTCGACCGAGAGAAACCCTGAGCGACTAACCTAGCCTTGTTTGAACTACAACCCCATCCTCACTCTGCTTGTTTTGAACACCCATTTGGTCCCAATGATATTGTGACCGTAAGGGGCTCGACAAGCTTCCAAACTTTGTTCCTCTCGAAGTTTTCAAGTTCCTCATGCATAGCATTAATCCAAGATTCATCGATAATGCATGAGAAACATCCTTCGGCTCAAAAGAGGCAACAAAAGCAGAGTGAAGGCGAAAGTGGACAAACTCGACTTAGAGCGAGTGACTTCGCTCAAACAGATCTCCAATGATCTCGTCGGTGGATGAGCCTCATGAATGTGGCGGGAGGTCCGAAGCGGTATGACCTCTACTCCTCGCGTGGGAGAAGTAGGAACAGAGCCACTAGCTGCTGAAGAGTCTCGAGGGTAAGGGCTGATCTCCCGAGGTGCAGATATGGAAATGGGAGGCACCTCGGGAGCAGGAATGGTGACTGGATCGTGCAAGGCGCCTTCATCTCCGTCATCAACTTCCTCTGAGAAGATAGATGGGAAAGAGGAGAAGAGCCTGAAATGTCTGGTCTAGCACCGGCTAGCCTCATCAAAAGTCACCTCGCAGGTCTCTATGATCCTACCCAAATCTACAGCCCAAATCCTATAGCTACGCGAAGTCGAGTAACCCGGAAAGATCCCATCAAGAGAACGTGACTCGAACTTATCTAGGTTCCAGGACTTCAAGAAGAAGCACTTGCAACCAAAAACACGAAAATGAGATACACTAGGCTTTCGCCCATATCTCAACTCATAAGAAGTGCAATGCAAGTGTGCCCTAAGAAAAACTCATGGCAACATGGCATGCCGTAGCTACAAATTTCTCACCAAAACTTCCTAGGAGTATTGTACTCATCTAGCATCGTCTGGCCATCTCAACCAGGGTCCTGTTCTTCCTTTCCACTACGCCATTTTCTTTGAGGGACGATGGAGAGGAGAACTGATGCTCTAAGCCTAACTCCTCACGTAAGTGCTAAAGTAGGAGTTCTTGAACTCCGTGCCATTGTCATCGCGGATCGCTCGTAAGGCACACAGGAGCTCAACAGACAACCTACGGACCAAACCCCCTGGAAGTGTGAAAAACACTCATCCTTCGAGGCCATGAAAAACACCCAAGAGTACCTCGAAAAATCATCGACAATGACAAGAATATACCACTTCCCACCTGGCCGATCGCACTCGAGCCGACCAACAAAGGTCCATGTGTAGCACCTGTCTGGTGCATCGATCATCACTCGGGTGATGGAGGATGGGAGGCGACAACCATCTTGCCATGTCGGCAAGGAGAACATACAACATCTTTGACCATCTTGAGTTTAGGCAGGCCACGAATGAGATCATGGCCGCTAACTCGAGTCAAATGATCAAAGCCAATGTGACCAAGTCTCCTATGCCAAAAGGAGAGATCACGGGACTCAGAAGCAATAAGGCAATGGAGAGAGTCTCTAGAGGAAAAAGAAAAATCAGCACGAAAGACTCTCCCGAAACGAGAAATCCCGCAAACAAACTCCCCAGAAGAATCGAGGATCCTACAAGAGCTCCTCTTAAAATTGACCTCGAAATCGTCATCAAGAAGCTGAGAGACAGAAAGCAAGTTGAAATGCAGCCATCGACTAAGGCAACGCCCTTAAGAATGAAATGATCGTTAATGCAGGCAGTACCTTTAGCAATGACTCTACCCGACGCAGCATCCCCAAAGGTGATTACCTCATCACCGGGATCTCGGTCCAGGGAAGAAAACCAACGGGAGTCTCCGGTCATGTGGCGAGAACAGCCGGAGTCTACGATCCAAACCTCCTCCTTCCCTGTCCTACGGACCTGAATCAAAGAGAGTGAAAAGCAGATGTCTCAGTACCAGGATAGATCAGTGCAGATCTAGGAACCCAATCCTGAGTCAATCAGGCAAGACTAAACAAATCAGCGGAGTAGAATAATGCAATCGGGAACCTCTCCGTGACTCGACTCTAACAAAATCAGACTACGCTCCAGTAGGTCGTCTGGGAGTAGCTGCCTGGTTGGTCCGCCGAGGTGCTAAGGCCAGACCATCTCCGATCTTCGCCTTGCTGGAACCTCCCATTGAGGAAAGCAAACTCACGCCGCTGATATCTACCTCGATGGGAAAAACGAGGAATATCAAGAGGACGACGGAAGGACTGACTCGGGACAGCTCTGGGGCGAAAACCAGAAGTAGAAGCCTGAAAACCAAGCCCCATGCGCTGTCCAAAACAGAGACTCTCTAGCTTGTTTATCCTGTCTAAAAGCCGTGTGTGCCTTAGGCGCACTTTCGAGTCAGGGATGACCACGAATACCCCTAAGAGCATGGACACGCTCACGCCGAGAAATCTTGACGCTGCCTCAAGCGAATCAGCTATATGTCCATCCTTCCGATGTAAGGTGCATGTATACTTCGCCTTGGGGGTGAAGTAGCATGAGAAGCACCCTTCGTCGCCGACGCCCCGTGGACAATCCTCGCTGATCTAAACACGATGGTGCTCACTTGTGGAGCCACCACTATCTCTCCGCTCTTGGAGGCACGCACAACAAGGCGGATGCGCCTGTATGCTCCAAGGCATCAAACCCTAGACCTTGATTGAATCTGCTAATCTTGGACTGATCTAGGATAAGATTGAGCTTCTTCTTACCTCCAACAAACTTCTCGAGAGTGCTCATAAGGTACCGACACTCTCGAAAAAGTGAGGCACAAGAAGAGCAAGGGAAGGAGTAGCGGGGAAGAGCCGATGGAGAAGAGCGAACTAAACGATCAAATCTCTCCCTATAAAGAGCAGCCTCAATCTTGAGGGACTCAAGAAACACATGGAGAGTCTCTAATCCTACCCACCTGGGCTTTGAGCTTCTTCCTAAGCTCTACATGAATTTGATTCATGTCCTCTGCTACCCCAACACACAAAGATGCAACCATTTTGTGACTTAGCTAGTAGATCCTTAGCATATTTTGAGTTTTCAAGCACCAAGTCATCATAAGCATTTTTTAGTTGCATACTGAGCCCTCACATGAGCTGATTGGGTCCTTAGAAGCATGCTTTTCAAGTTCATCATTTCTAGCAGATAGCTTCCTAAGGTGACAACTCATGGCATCAATTTCATCGAGAAGCTTAGGTCAATTAGCACATGAAGCATTTGTGTGAGTGTGAAGAGAACTAGCATCAACAGGAATAGAAGCTCTTGGACATGTGCTAGCATCCTTCGACCTAAGTGACTCAAGATCGTAAAGCACACTATCATGTAGAGTCCTTAGATTCTCCAACTCCACAAGCAAAGCATCACACAAAGTACAAATGCATCGAGTCTCGGGAGGAACAAGATCTAAGTGAAGCTAACTCGAGATAAGGTACCTACTTCCTTCTCTAGATCAACACACTTAGCTCTAGACTTGGAATGAAATTTTCCTAGTTTGATAAAAGCATCATGGAGCTGGTCATAAGAAGGTACCTCCTCCGTGTCAGTCAGACTCGGTGTCGGTACTTCCATGGCATTGGAGGCCATGAAGCACATGCCGGAGAAGTCATCGCCGCCCTTCACCTTCTCTTGCGGTTCATCCTCGTCCTCGTCGCTCCATGTCTCCGTGTCGGAGAGGTCAAGGTCGTCGCCGGCGGCAAGGACGCCGGTGAAAGAGCTTCTTGCCCTTGGCGAACTTGCGGTGTTTCTTCTCTTGCGCCGGCTCGCGAGCTGGAGGCTTCTTGTTGCGGTTCTTGTTGATGTAGTCGTTCTTACCCGCACCGCCTTGTTCATAATTGCCCTTCTCCAGCTTGGGGCGGTTGCCCGAATGTGGTTGGGGCCACCACACTCAAAGCAAGTGAACTTGCCACTCCTCTTTCTATCTCTCACCCTTTTGTAAATGTTCGAAAATTTTCGAGCGACAAGAGCAAGCTCGTCTTCTGGAAATTGTTCCAGAATGTCATCGCTTACGTCGCAAAGAGCGGGAGAGAAAAACCGTAAGAGAAGTCAAGAGGGGTCCCAAGAGGAAGACCAGTGGGATCGGTAACCAATGCCATCGTTTGGGACTTCGTCTGCGAGCGGCGATGTCGAGCTCATGAGTCTTGAGGCGGGAATACAACCCGTCAAGAGTCAAGGTCGACAAGTCCGTATGGTCCGTGATGGTGGTTACCTTCATCTCCCAAATCCTTAGATCGAGTGCTCGAAGAAAATGCCTCGCATTCTCGAATCAGTGTATGAACAACTCCATCGACCGAAGATTGCCGAGAATCTTTGCAAAGCGAGCAAAGCACTCATCAAGGCTCTCACCAGCCGTCGCTCAAACTTGTTGTAGTCACGCTTAAATTGATCCTGTCTCACGGACTTGATCTCGAGTGGTGCCCTCATGGTAAGCATTGAGGGTCACCCGGATCTCGTGAGCCGATCGTAGGTGAGACGCGATCATACTCATCGCGGCTAAGTCCCTGTATGAGGAGGTTCTTGACCTTAGCGTTTGCCTCAACGTCGGCCATGTTTGCGGCGTTGACGTTCTCATCGGCCGGAACCTCATACGGGTGCTTCACCTTCTGCCATAAAGAAAAGCCCTGGGCAGTGATGTATGTCTCCATCCGAACTTTCCGAAACGGATAATCAACTCCAGCAAAAATTGGAGGCTTAGTTGAGTACTTGTCCGTCGCCATGGCTCTTGAGACCGGTCAAGATCTATGAAAGAGCAAAACCGGCTCGATACCAATTGAAAGACCGAGATGGCGATCAGAGGGGGTGAATGATCCCAAATAAAAATATCCCCTACTCAACGTACTCCAAACAATCCCATAAAGAAAACCGATGCTCCTTAAAATCGCGAAACCCACAAAAATCGAACGACTTGACAACTATGTGTATCCCTAGCTTACATGGATAGGAACCATGAATCATGTGAGGGATATTTAAATCACAAATTCTGGTTGTCAAGTGTCCAAAGCAAGGAGGAATCAATTCAAATACTTCTTTTCTAAAAGAGATCAAGCCAAAACACAAAAGCCTCTTTTTAGAAAAGCAAAAGCAGATTTTCAGGAATTGTCCTCAATTAGAGCAGGTGGATGGTGTACTTCTGTTGCTCCAAAAAATTTGGGAATTTTTCAGCCTGTGAGCTGTTGAGTCGTGAAGCACTCCACCAAAAATCACCACCAAACACCTTCTACAAAAAACAGGAAAAATCAAGAACTACGAACAGTTAGGATTTTCAATCAGGAAATTTGGGGCTCGGTTTTCACCTCACAGCTCCCAAATGGTGCATCCAGTGGACTCCAAAATTTTTCCACAGATTGGTATATGAGTCAAGCACCTTCTCCAACAAGAATCAATCAAGAAAGATTTTTCTATATTTTTCTAAAAATCAAAGACTGACTGCTGCGCGAAGAACAAGTTCAGGACAGATTTGCAATCTTGATAGAAACTTGATCTCTAGTCTATCCTAGGGTGCAAGAAAGATGTAAAACCAAATGAGCACCCTCAAGACCTCCTTCATCAACAGCATTTAGAAGGAGAGGAGCAAATCCAATTATGCGAGAAAGTAAATTGCAGAATTTACATGCGGGAAAGTAAATGCTGAATTTAAATTGCGTAAAGTAAAGACATAATGTAAATGCGGAATTTAAATTCACAAAAAGTAAAGAAAATCTTTGTATTTTCTGGTTGGAAGGTTTACAAAGCCTCACTTCATGTGGGCAAAGCTCAAAGGAGCAACTCAAACCTTCAAGTGAGGAGGACACCCCTCCTCTATTTATACTACTCTAGGGCCACCTACCACCCTTGGATGAGTCCCAAACCCTAGGGCACTCCACCAAGGGCTAGGATTAACCCTCTCATTTCAACCCACACATGGGCTTTACATGGGCCACATTGGCCATACATGGGTTTTAAACAAAACCCGATCAACCCGATGCAACGGGCCTTCATCCGCCGGACTTGACCGCTCGGTTTCCTCCTCTTCGAGCCTCCAACCCGAACCTAAACCTTGAGCCACCTCAAGTCCATTTCCTTGACGTCCAAGTGAACCCGGTTTGAGCCCAACCATCTCGTCGGCATCCTCGACCGCTCTGGACCTCGGTTCTCCCAACCTAGTCCCTGTGATTTCTACCAACGACCATAGCTGCCTCAAGAACTCGTACCACAAGGAACAAACCATTTTGCACATACCACAATGCACATACCTTTTCTTCCTGCATGTTAGTCCACAATTATCATTAATTGAAACATGCAATACCGAGTCAAATCAAACTCAAGCCTGAGCACACCTTGCTCAAATAAAGTCAAATACTCATCACAAAAATGGATGGACCTCCACATGGTCCTTCAAAACTTCTTCTCCTTTTTCAGCAATTGCGTAAGAGGTTTCGCAATTGTCGAAAAGCCTTCAATGAACGGTGGTAGTATCCTGCCATTCCAAGGAAACTCCGGATCTGGTCACGATCTTGGTGCTCCCAATGTAACACGGCTTCTACTTTGCTTGGATCTACGGCGACTCCTTCTGCGGTCATTACATGTCCAAGAAACTCCACCTTGTCCTTCCAAAAATCACACTTACTGAACTTGGCAAAGAGTTGCTGTTCCCTCAGCTTTTCCAAAACTCGCCTCAAGTGTTCGGCATGTTCATCCTCTGTCTTGGAGTAGATTAGGATATCATCTATGAACACGACAACAAACTTGTCCAAATATTCCATGAACACCTTATTCATCATATTCATGAAATATGCTGGCGCATTCGTTAGTCCAAAAGACATAATCAGAACTCGTAATGTCCATATCTTGACGAGAATGCGGTCTTGGGATATCTTCTGATCGGATCTTCAACTGATGGTATCCCGATCTCAGATCAATCTTGGAGAAAACTCCGGCTCCTCTCAGCTGATCGAACAAATCATCAATCCTGGGTAGCGGATACTTATTCTTCACGGTGACTTCATTGAGTGCACGGTAGTCGATGCACATCCTGAAACTCCCGTCCTTTTTCTTGACGAACAGAACTGGTGCTCCCCACGGCGACGAGCTCGGTCTGATAAATCCTTTCTCCATTAACTCTTCCAGCTGTTTCTTCATCTCTACCAACTCCTCGGTGGACATCCGATAGGGTCTCTTTGCTATCGGTGCTGTACCAGGTACAAGCTCTATCACAAACTCTATGTCCCTGTCTGGCGGCATACCAGGTAGATCTTCAGGAAATACATCTGGGTACTCATTCACTACTGAGACATCCTCTATGCTGATTGCCTTGGTACTGTTAACCATCAACTGTCCATCTCTAACGGCAGTAGCTTGAAATTCCACTTTCTTCCCACACGGGCTCTCAACTGAGATAGTTCTTCGTCCACAATCCAATACGGCCTTGTGCTTGGATAACCAATCCATTCCCAAAATAACATCTAAGGTCTGGGTCTCCAAAATAATAAGGTTCGCTAGGAACTCTATTCCATTTATTAGTATTCTCACCCCGGAACATCCTACTTTCGTTCGGAGTTCGGAACCAGGGGTTTGAACTAAAAGCATGCATCTAAGTCTTGCAATCCTCAAATCGTTTCTAGCAGCAAAGCTTTGTGAAACAAACGAATGCGAAGCTCCAGAGTCAAACAAAATCAAGCAGGTGTCTTGAGTTAACAAGTAACTTACCCAGTACGACGTCCGTAGCATTCTGCAGTGCATCTGCGGTGACATGGTTGACTCGGCCTCTCACCACAGTCTGGGGTGTGGCTCCTGGTGCTGGCGTCCTAGCTGGGGTGGTTCCTAGATTGAAGCGAACTGGGGTCACTCCTGCTGTCTTCTTTGGACAACTGTTGGCAAAGTGTCCTGGCTCGTTCTTGATTGTAGCAGCGTCTCACGGTTCCTTCTTGTTTGCTGGGCGGCGTTTCTAGCGAAGGGTGGGGTCCAGTAGTTACGATTGATGTGTCTTGGTGCCGTGACGGTGTCCTTGTTGCATTTTGTGGCTGGAATCGAAGAATTGATTTGGTGCAACTCTCGGTATTTGTTGCGTTCCTGGCGTGATCCTGCTGTTGCATTCTGCGCTTCTGTTCACATCCAGTTCCTTGCGCTTGTCCTCAAGAATAAGCGCCTTATTCACCAAGTCTTAGAAATCAGGAAGGTGTGGGTGATCAGTCCTACTTGTAGTCTGAGTTAAGTCCCTTCATGAAGCGAGGCCCATGCAGCTTTATCTGTCGCTACATCCTCGAGTGCGTAGCGTGCTAGCTGTGTGAACTTGTTCGTAGTCGGCCACCGGCTGATTACCTTGCTTGATGCTCTGAACTCCTCCTTCTTAAGGTCCATGATTCCTTCTCGCACGTGATACCGACGAACGCAGCCGTGAACTCTTCCCAAGTGATATCTTGAGGGTTCTCTTGCGTGGCACAGAAGTTCTCCCACCATTCGGCGGCTGTTCCTTCCAACTGATGAGAAGCGTAGGGTACCTTCTCATTTCCTATGCATTGAGCTATGTGTAGCTTCCTCTCGATTGACCTTAACCAATCATCGGCCTACAATGGATTGGCATTCCCAGAGTAAGTGGGTGGGTGAGTCCTCATGAACTCTGATAGTCTTGTATTCTGGCGTTGTCACGATTAACTTGATTAGCGATGGCCTGGCGATGGCGTGTTGCATTTGTTGCATCATAGCATGCATCAATCGAGTGCAGGCAGCGAGAAAAGCTCCGAAATTCTGCATATCCAAAGGCGGTGCCGGTGCTCCATCATTGGGATTTTCTGTGGCGAGAACCACTTCCATTGCTTCCAAAGTTTCCGCGGGTGTTCACCATCTGTTGATTTGCTCTAAGTTTTAGAGATGAGGGGGAAACAAGAATAGACAAGTAATATGGAACTTATGCAGGGTGAAAGGTGTAACTTTAAGGTCCAACTTTATTATTGATATTAATAACTTGGTATGGTTGCTTACAATGCCTAAGGGCCTTGCAACACATACTGCACACTCAGCAAACAATGAAAATCCAAATCGAACTAACACTGGAGTCTAACGCCTAAAGGGTGACTCTTTATTCTATGACGCGACTCGGCGAAGGAGTCTCACTATAGAACCTACGCTCACTCATCGAGAAAACCTCCACGGCCTGGTACGGATCTTTGCGGCATAGGCGCGAAAGCGATTGCCATGTCCAAAGAATCGTGTCATCCGTGGTAGTCGAAGAAGCAGTGTCCTCATCGAGATCTGACTCCTCCGGATCTGGCTCGTGTAGCTCGAGTACTGGCTCTGGTTCTGGTCCGTACAAAGTCATCTCCAACTCGTCAATTCTTCGCAGAAGGTATGACTCATACTCTTGAGCTTCCCGCCATCTGTTCTTCTCTGTTGTGATCTCCTTGCGGGCCTTCTGTAGCTCCGTGCTTGTATCATCGAGTACATCCTCCTGGGCGACAACAAGTCGTGCCAACTGTGTAACCATGGCATCCTCATCCTGAATCGCCTTCGGGTCAAGAAGGTTATCGCTGCGCGGGTGATAACGGAACACTGTGCTTTCCAACTCTCTGGCGTAGATACGGGTAATGTGCCGCATTGCTCGTCGTGATACTTCTTGGATACCCATCTGCATTGTAGACCTCCTGGCAAAGGTCAGTTGTATCGGGCGATTGCACTGGCCCTTCTTCCTAGTAGGTACCACAATCTTCACGTCACAAGCCTTGATCAATCCTGCTTGTCTGATCACTTCCACTTGGTATTGCGGCTTCTCAAAATCTCCGAGAGTTTGTAGCATATGCCAAAGTTCTGCGGCGTGACCAACCTCCAGATCAACGTAGTTGAACTCTCCCTCCATCTGTCACAAGAGTGCTCACGTAAGAACTCGGAATTTTTAAATTGTGACTAGGTAAGGAAAAATTCAGCAAGAGACAAGAAAAGAGAGAAGGGATAAGTCGAGATGTCATTTCTTATCTTGACAAATTTTACTCTTTTAGAAAATAGGTTTTATCCTCACTACGACCATTCTAGCTAGGGTTGAGCCTACAGTCAACCTGGCTCTGATACCACCTCTTTTGGGACCCCGAATTTGCAAATCCGGACCCTCTGTGTATTCAAAGACTAGTCCAGAACGCGCTAGTGCACACAGCCTTAACATTGGTAAATATCACAATCATACCAATCGATACTAATAAAGTACTTTTATTTAAATAACCAAATCAAGTTACTCGACCTTATGGTCAAGTCACAAATGCAATACGCAGGGCTTAAACTTATTAAGAGAGAAATAGTAGCAATGAAAATCAAATAACTTCGTGGCGCCATCCAAGATACCACAGCAACTGATCGGGCTCGCTCCTAAGTAGACGGATCCTCTTGGAGCTCCTCCTCCAAGTGGTGTAGTCTCCTCTTCAACTGGTGTTGTATTGTGGCAAGGGTGAGTACTTGGTACTCGACAAGTCATGCACAATGCAGCTAATATACTACATGCATGGCTTAATACAAAGGAGTGGCTCAAGGTATTTTTGCGATGTGACATTTAACAAGTATCATAAGTAGATTCAAAAGCGGTAGAAACAAGTAAAGCATAGATAACTTTTCAAGAAGTTTAATAAACATCTTTCCCATCCTAATCCACAATTCCATCAACATCATTATTAGTCCAACCCAACCTTTCAAACCCAAGTTATTTTTGAGAAAATCTAACCCTTGATCTGTAATTCCCGAGCGATGTCCAATACCGCGGACACGGCTATTCGAATAGATTCTACACTCTGCAGAGGTTATGCACTTTACCCACAAGATACAGTCAAACACCACAAAGGCGAGTTCCCGTAACAAAGTCTTTCGGAAACTTCTAACAATACAAGTGGTCCTCCCCGGTTATTGCACACTAACCCTTCCCTTAGCTAAGGCGAAGTTTAGGCCAATCAACCGTTAGATGGGTACTGGCCTCGGCCGACGCTCCCCGCACAACTTACACAAAGGGTGTAGTTGACCTCCTGAGGTCCCACAGTGCGTTATTAGCAACTTAGTCAACTAGGTCCGTCCCATTACAGACATGTGGTTGCACGTTAGACCCAGTTCAAAGGCTTGCAAGGTGAAGTCCTTAGGGTGACCAAGGCAAGACTACCCGAAGAACCAAAATAACATTCCCATTGCCACACCTGGCCCACCTGATCATTCTAGACACATCCACCGGCCGAAAACTATTTATCAAACCCCAGTTAATTACCATGCACCACGTGCCATCAACATCACATGATACCTTTCCAAAACAGGTTCAATATATCATTAAGTCAATATTAACATTTGATTGACCAAATTCATGTCATGAGCACGTAAGCGAGTCTAAGCAAGATACTACTACGGTCTAAACACCCAGGTTGGCGATTTAATAAGGTCCAACTAGTAATCCAGAACTTGGGTGACAAGGGTCATGGCACTTATTTAAATAATCAAGGTGTCATACAAAGCAAATTGGTATTTATCTAATCCCCATATTTAATAAAGTATTTTCTAATTGAACTTAGCATGCAATAGGTTAAATCAAAATAAGTTTCAAAATAGGATCAACATGGTCAAAGCACAACTTGCCTTCAAAAAGCACTTGTTCTTGGTCTTGAGTTGGATCCTGAGTCAATACTTCTCCTTCAATCCCTCCCACTTCAACGTCTACTCGTAAAGCGTGCAAATAGCAATACACAAATAAACAATAGGCAAAAAGTGTCCAAACATCCAAATAAAATCCATAAACAGAGAGAACATAATTTTATGAATTTTTAGAAACTGGAATCGTCAAATTTGGAGTTAAAATGCAAAAGTTACGATTATTTAAAGTTTAAATAATCAATTAAATAGTTTTACAGAGAAAAACTTTAGTCCAAAAATTAAATAAAATTCATATTTAGGTAGATCTCAATTTTATACAAATTTAGAAATTTGAATCACTCAAATCGGAGTTGAAACGCAAAAGTTATAAGCGTTTGAAGTTTGAAACAAAATCTGAAATCATTATTCCGAATTAATAAATCATTTTCTTTTTCGGAAATTAATTATTGCGTCAGCGAGGACACGTGTCATCCTGTGATTGGTCGGCTGACGTCATCACCGAACGGATCCCGTGATGACGTCATGCTGACGTCAGCATGACACGTGGCACCACTCAGGTGCTGCCACGTGTCCGGTCCACGGGCGGCACGGGTCCACGGTGGATCCGGTCCATAGCGCACAGTCACTGACATGCTGGCCCCGTATGTCAGCGGCTCACGTGCGGGCGCACGGTGCGGTTCAGCTGAGCCACGTGGCACAATCTCGGCCCTAGGATCAAGATCTAACGGCTGCTAAAGGATCCAATCTATAACACGTGATCTAACCTGGACCGCACGATCTAGATCCAACGGGTGATACGAGATCTGGGGTTGGAACGAAGAAGGGCTACGTGGCCTCACCTCGTCGCGTCGATCGGAATCGGACGGGCCGACGGAGCTTCAGCGGGATCGCGGCGCGCTGGGTCGACGGATCTGGCCGGACTTGAGGACGGCGACACACGGACGGCGCCTCGGGGCGAATCCGCGGCGCGTGGTCCAATCCGATGCGCCTTGACCTAGGGGTCTCGAATCCGGGCTCAGGCGCGGTGGAGGGCTACTGTCGGCGGCGGAAAAAGGCAATAACCGCGGCGGAGGAGTGATCCAACTACGGCGAGCGATTGCGACTAGCCGGCGGCGCCTCGGGCTCGGAGACTTGAGGGAAAAGGTGCGCACACAAACGGCGGTCCTCGGGCGATGATCCACGCCTTAAATGGCCTCGGCAGGCGCGCACAAAACGGAAACCTAATCGGATGCGGCGGCGGCGCTCTCCGGCTCGGATTCGGACGAAGACGATGACGGAGGGCCGTACACGTGGCACGATCAACGGCCACGATCGCGCGGGCGTAACCGGGTTCGGGTCGGACGCGGCTCGAACCGGTACGGTGAAATCCTGACCGTTGGATCTTGATCCAACGGTCCACAACGGTTAGGGTTTGGACGTGGTTCGATCAAGTCACGTGGCTCGGGTCGGACTCGAGTCCGACTCGGGTTCCGACTCGGTCGGATGAATAGTACTTGACCCAACTCGAATTTCCAGCGATTTAATAATTAAAATAATTCCCAGTAATTCATTTAATTCATTAAAAATAGCAAAAGACTCAGAAAAATTCCAGAAAAATTCTGGAAAATATTTTGGATCATTTTGGACTCAAATAAAATATTTCCAACAAAAATTTATTTGCAAAGTTTAATTCTTTAATTATTTCAAAATGGAATAAATTCAAATAAATTCCAAATAAATCCAAATAAATTCCAGGAAATTCCAAAAATTCACCAAAGTGCCAAATCACACATGAATTTAAGAAAAGCAAAATTTTGGGGTGTTACAGTAAAGTGTATAACCTCTGCAGAGTGTACAAACTATTCGAATAGCCGAGTCCACGGTACTGGACAACGCTCGGGGATTACAGTCAAGGGTTAGATTTTTCTAAAATAAAAGTGTGGGAAAGGGTGGCTGCATCCCAGAGATAATTGCTAAAGTGATTTAGGGCTTTGAGCCGAATTGTTTAAAAAGAGATTGATAACTTACTATATAATATGGTTTTACTGCTTTTGAATCTATTAAGGTTATTTAAGTAAAGCAAAATGCTGTTTGAGGCAAAACAACCACTTAAGCCATTCCTTTGGAAGAAGCCATGCATATAGTAATAGGATTGCACCTCTGTGCATGACTTGCTGAGTATGTTGTATACTCACCCTTGCTTTCAACACAATCATCAGTTGAGGAGAAGACTACAACTTCGAAGAAGGAGAAGTTCCACGAGGAGGCAATTATCTAGGAGTTGAACCTTGTCAGTTGCCTGTGGCATATTGATGGGAGTCACCAACGTTCTTCATTCCGCTGCTGATTATTTACTTTTGTTATTGTAAGCCCTGCG
Organism: Rhipidocladum racemiflorum; assembly: GCA_036346355.1. Classification (NCBI taxonomy): domain Eukaryota; kingdom Viridiplantae; phylum Streptophyta; class Magnoliopsida; order Poales; family Poaceae; genus Rhipidocladum; species Rhipidocladum racemiflorum. Next base: position 22,253,122 of record CM070584.1, on the reverse strand, counting down.
TGGCAGACTATTTGTAAGTTGACCTTAAGGTCTTGTAACCAGTTTATTTAATGTTTGAAGTACTTTATTATTAATTCCGCTGTGTATGATTGTGGTACTTCATCCCTGTTTAACTGTGTGTACTAGCGTGATCCTGGACTAGTATAGAATACACAGAGGGTCTGGATTTGCATATTCGGGTCCCGACAGAGGTGGTATCAGAGCCAGGTTGACTGTAGGTCTTGACCCTAGATAGATTGGCCGTCTTTAGGAGCTTCAAAATTATTTTCTAAAGAGAAAATTTAACTTGGAAGAATAATATGCTCTTGACTTATCTTATTCTTCTATTCTTTCCCCTTTGCTGAAAATTTCTGTCCTTCCCCATTGGTTTAAATGGAAATCTTACCTGAGTCATTCTGAATAGTTAACGATGTTCCACACTTAAGGAGTAAGTACTTGGTATCGCTGCTAACCTTGAAGATCGTAAAGTAAGTAATCATCGAGCTCGAGGAGAAGTGGATCGATGAAGTGTTCCGAGGCTTGAAGAACCAGTGCTTTAATATTTTGTTGAGACTCATGTGTGAGAGTCGCGTCTATTAAGATAGGAGGTTACCCTTTTAGACGCTAGATTGTTGTGTGCATAGGGAAATTTGGTTCTTCCTTGATTGCTGAGTGTGCAGTATGTGTTGCATAGCTTTTAGGCTTCTGTAAGCAACCATACCAAGTTATTAATAGTTGTTTGTATAAGTTTTTGGATTAAACCAGTTCTCCCTGCACTAGGATTCTTGGGTACTTATCTATGCTTTTCCCTCTCGCCTATTAACCTTGGTTAGTCAACAGATGCAAAAGTTTCCCAGTGTCAGCTTTGGTAGTATTTCCGAAGTAGACCAAGCCAGCTCAGTTGTTGTCGCCAGTGTCAGTGTCAGAATAGTTGATGATGCAACAGATGAATGCAAATGGTACTAAAACCAATACCCCTACAACTGTAGACACAACAGCGTGTCCACCACCAAAGTTCTCCATATTCATGAAGACTAAACCACCCACGTTTGAAGGATCAGCCACTCCCAGAGATGCAGAAATTTGGCTTCGCATCATAGAAGAGAAGTTAGCTTTGGTGCAATGTGAAGATAAGGAAAACGTTCCCTACACTACGTGCCAGTTAGAAGGAAATGCATTAGCTTGGTGGAAAGATTTCTACGCCACCGTTGAGGATGGACATACCATCACTTGGATGGAGTTTGCCACCGTCTTTCGTCAGCACTTCCTGTCGTCAGAAGATAGTGGAACCATAGTAAGACCAAGGAAGAATGGTACCTCCGCACTGCATACTTTACCTGGGCATTGTTCTTTGAAGTGTTGTCAATCAAACAAATCAAAAGACCGTGCATGTATTCGTTGTGGAGAAGTAGGACACACTGCTGACGAACATGCAATCAATTGTTCTAGCTGTGAAGGAAGCCATCAACCTAGAGAATGTCCTATGAGCAACGTCACATGCTATCTTTGTGAAGGTAGGGATCATTGCCCAGCTCAATGCCCCTAGATTCATTAGTGACCGCTGTGACTCGGCGTCAGCAAGAGGATTTTTGAGCCGTCATTGCTCAAGAGTTAGCAAGGAGAGAAGGATCGTCATCCGCACTTACGGTGCCGCATGAAGAAAAGAAGAAGCGACATGTCAACCCTATCCCTCTACCTCAAGAAGCCGGTGATACTTTGTCACCATGGAATCAAGCTTTCTTGTGTGATAAACAAGGACTCAGGCTAGAGAATATCCTCAATCCAAAGAAGACAACCCAAACATTCCTGTCACAACTGTGGTGAGTTAGGTCATTTTGGTAAGGAATGTCCCCAGAAAGATCAAGCAATTTCTGAAATCATGATCATTCCAGAAATTGGATCAGTTAAGTTTATAGCACCAAGAGTGAGTGGTAATCCCATGGAAGCAACTCGCTCAAGGAGTCGGTTGAAGCAAGAAGGATGGGTTAACAAAACCCTTGTTCTCGGAGGTGAACACAAGGAATTTGAGGACAACTGCAAGCGTCAGAAAACTTGTCAAGAAGGATCACCGCAACAGCAAGTGAGGAGTGCCCCTCAGCATCTCAATGATCATGCTGCTCAGACTTTGTTCGAGATAATTTCACCCGTGCCTCGTCTTGAAGGTCGGAGTTTCCACAACACCCCTACGGAGAAAAGTTCTCGAGGAAGAAGTTTATTGTCTAGAATTTGCTATGCTTGTCGCCGGCTAGGACATATTACTAATCAATGCCCTCTGAAGAAAGAGTTTTCAAATCCATTCTCTAGTTAGTCTCGAATCTCGGGGACGAGATTCTGTTAAGGGGGGAGGTTTGTAACATCCCAAAAATTTGCCTCTAATATATTTAGTGTGTTTCTGGAATATTTGGAATTTTTCGAATTAAATTGGAACCCTCGCGAGTAATTCAGGTTCAAGTATATTGAACTAATCGCATTAAATAAATATCACGCATTTTCGCATAAGCATAAAATCCAAAATTTTGTGTAAAATTAGGATAATTGGTAGACGAGAGTATTCGCTTCAAATATTTTTGAAAAATATGTTATATAACGTAAGTCGTTGATTTTATAAAAATCGGTACAGGTGTCTGATTCACGAAAAGAATTTTCGCGGAAAATCTACATGTCGAAAAATCGCGAAACCAAGTTTGTTAAGTCCCAAATAGTTCCTAGTATTTTAGAGGAATTTTTCAGATTTTTAGAACCTCTCTGTTATTTTTTTTTCTAAAAATGTTTCGGAACGTATACGCGTATATACCTATGTGTATGCTTTTAAACCTACGTGAGTGAAGGACCTCTAAGTTACCAGCCGTTTCTTGTGTTTCCTTTGTTCGTCAGTTTCCATGAATAGCATGAGGGGCAATACTAGTAACAACCAAGCTAGTTATTGCATTGAAGCATGCACGTAGTGGTTTTCCTCTGGCCGTTTCAAGTAACCGAGGCATTAGTCTTTGGATGCAAACTTCTCCCATTGAAGGCCATCTCCATTCCTTAGTGCTAGCAGCGTTACATGGTTTACTTCAGGCAGGGGAAGGGGTGCAGCTCCAGGCGCAGGCGTGTAGTACTCCCATTTATTCCAGTCGATTCCTCAACTTAATTCCCTGTGCCTTTGTATGCCAATACCTCCAGCCTTTGTAGTTGCTTTCCATTTTCCATACGATCCAGTACATCTACCCATTTTATTCCACTGTTTCCAGTCACCACCCCATTTGCAATTGCGTCACTTCCGTCGCCGCCGCCGTCTATGTCACCATCGCTGTCGTTGCCATCGCCGTTGGTCGTCGTGTGCTGCCATCTCGTCACTGCTGCCGACGCCGTGTACACTGTCTCGTCGCCGTCACCGTTGGTCACCGTTGTCGTCTACGTCGCTGCCGCGTCGTGTCCTGCCGCCACCGTCACCGTCGTCGCCGCCGCCGTCTACATTGCCGCCGTTATCGCCGCCACTTACCTCACTGTCGACGCACTCTCCGGCCTCGCCTTCTTTCGCGTCGACGATTCGCGCTACTGCCCGTCGCCGATCGGTATCTTTTGTTCTCTCCTTTGCGCGCGCTCTATTTCTGTCGATTGGTTGATCCTGTTCGTATGTATTTGCGCATTTCCGTATCTATCTTAGGGTGTTCGCAGGTATCAACTTTCTTTATACACTATGCTGTTTTCTCTTGAAGCATGCACGTATAGATATTGGTTGGATGGATGTAGGTAGTACGTAGTCTTAATGTTAACGCATGTATATATAGGGCTGTGCGTATGCGTATATTAGGAAGAATACGTAGTTAAATACGCAATCTATACTGTGGTTTTGGTTCCTCAAGTAACTAGCCGAACCAACATGTATACACGTATATACAAAGTGAACAGTGCCATGCAAAAGGAAAATAAGATATTAGTTTGTACGTAGTAATTTCAGGAAATTGCGAATTTTCTCTTTTTCGCTACAAATTCGTTCTAAGTCCGAATCGCTGGCAACAAATTTTATTAATTAGTAAATATTGATACTTAGCTACGCTAATTTTACTAGAATTTTACAATCAAATCTACACTGTTAAATTATTCGCGGGAAGTCCAAACTTACGAATTTTGTATCTCTTAAACTATACGTTAAAAAATTCCAAAATAAATTTTATAAATATTAGTAAATGCTAAAATAATTATCTAGAATTTGTTTGGGGATTATAAGCTAGTTTGATTTGTAGTATTGTTTTCGAATGTATGTTTGTACGTTGTTCCGAGTGTTTATTTGGTTCTTTATTTGCCACGCGTAGACGTCGAGTTGTGTGACGCTGTCGGAACCGAAGATCAAGACCAAGATCAAGATCCAGACCAAGATTCGTTGCTTTACGAAGGCAAGTCGTGCTTTGACCATATTGTTCCTAGCTTTTTAAATATATTTCGATTTAAATTATGCATGTTATGTTGATTAAAATGAATAGTTTAATTTGGGGTAATTAGTTAACCAACCTAATTGTTAACTTCACCCTTGTTAATATTATTTGTATGCCATATGTTCCATTGTCACTTTAAGTTGGGATTAAATTGTTGGATGATATGATTGTGCCAACACAGGAGGCTAGACCGTGAATAGTTGCTTAGCCATGCTTACGTGAAATGTGTTTCAAATGGCAAAATAATATTGACTAATGATATACGGAATGAATTTTGGAATCAGTGTAATCTTGCCACGTGATGATGTGAAGTGTAGGTACCTTTTTGGTTCTACATGGTAACTGGTATTATTGTTGGCATGTATTGCACAATAATCAAACTGGGGTGGAAAAATATTTAGACTGTGGCAAGTGGCACGTGATTAATGGGGGGGCCGATGTGGCACATGGGAGAGATGCTGTTGTGATACTACGGAATGACGGTATGAGTCATTTTCGATCTCGGCCATAAGGTACGACTCTTGTAACATGTTTTTGCGCCGTGTCTGCAAGTGTGGGCCTTTCCGGGGGATTTTGGGCCTTTCCGGAGGGGAATTGGGCCTTCCGGGGGAGTTCGGGCCTTGGGGGGTCCATATGGGCCGAAGGTGGGACATATTTGGGCCTTTTGGAGGTGGTCTAGGACAGCAAAACTGCTGCCCTAGCCCTACCTGCGCCCCAAACAAGTCCCCTCCCTAGCCCTAGCCCCCACTTGTTTCCCCTCCACCCCATTGCCTCCTCCTCCCTAGCCGCCACCCCTCCCTCACCCTTGCGCCTCCCCTTGCTCCACCACGTGCCCTTGCTGCGTCCCCCTCGCTGCCATGCCACGCCATGGTGCTGCCCTCGCCGGTAGGAGGATCCGCGACGAGGAGAACCGGTGGCCACGACGCGTGGGAGCGAGATCGGGCGATCGAGAGGCATTCTTCGTGTTCGTCGTTCGTCGGACTAAGGTATGTCCATGGGGAAACCTTGGGGAAGGTCTAGGTGCTGTTCTCATGGTAGATTTGGAGTTGTTAGATCAAGAGGACGTGCTGCCATGGAGTAGATCTGAAAAGAACTAGAGTTCGTATTGTACTCAGTTTCGGGCAGATTTGGAGTCCGTTTTAGGGGGTGCGATTTCGCAATTTTAGAGTCGGAATTTGGCCAACCTCCTGTTGAAGAAGTTGTAGGTATCATCAAGACCTATTTTTTGTATTTTTTTTGAGAATTTTTGGAGTTACGGTCTGAAAGTTATGGCCGTTTTGGTGGGCGCTGTCCAATCTGTGTCGAGGTTGGGACAGTCTGTGTTCAACATTAGATTAAACTAATTTAGAGTTCGAATCTGACCGTATGGACTTCTAGGAAGTTGTAGATAATTTCAATATCTTTCAGTGCATATAAAGAAATTGAAATTCCGCCCAGCCGTTTGGAAGTTATGCCTGTTTTACCGAGCGCTGTCAAATCTGTGACGAGATTGAGACAGTTCGTGTTCAACGTTATATTAAACAACATTAGATTCCGAATCAGTCTTTACCTATAACTAGAAAAAGTTGGGAAATTTCCTAAGCTACGCGAGGATGTACTCGTTTATTCAATTTGGAGTTCTAGAACTCAAGTTATGATTTTTTCGAAGCCCCTGTCCAGAACGGGGCAAAATCTGTGATTTCGGGGTTTTGGAGTATTTAGCGTATTAGGTGTAGTGGGTACTGTTTTGAGGAGTCGAATTAAGTGTGTGGCACGTGTTTGCAGGTGGTGTGCCTTCGGGAGTGCCCTCAACCTCTCGTCACTCCGTTGCCCGCGGTTGAAGGCAAGTGTGTTGTGTGGATTGAACATTATACGTGTTGCTAGAATTGCTTGATAGTGTTTGGGATAGATAACATGCTGTCTTGCCATGAACTACATGTTATAATTGATATGATGTCCACTTGCCATGTTTTAATGATTGCTATGATATGATGAGCATGTTTAAGATGTTATGATGCCATGTGTTAATATATGAGTTTTATATTGTTGGCATGCTTGCATACATGACATGTTACATGGCCCAAGCGGTGAGAAAGTCATGAACTAATCCGGGAAGGTCGGTGAGAAAGTTATGACTAATCCTGAGAGCCATTAGAGTAAGTCCTACATCGTGATTCCATCTACCGTGGGTGGTGGAAGCGAGGAGTAGGCACCCTCCATCTTCGGGATGGAAGGGGGGAGAGGGTGCACACCGACGGGTGTGTACTCAACCATACCGGTATGAGTTTCCAAGGAGATATGAGCATAGCATTGCATTGCATTGCATTACAATACATATTAAATGATGAGGATGTTGTTATGTGTTCAAGTTTGAAATGTTATATGTGACGTGAGGTATTATTGTCTTGTAAATGATCTTGTTGTCCATTACAATATGCTTGCTGAGTTTTCGAACTCACGCTTGTGTTTTATGTTGTTTGTTTGTTTAGGTACAATGAAATCGGCGTATGGAAAGGGATCTAGCTACACTCCTCCACGTAGTATCATAATCTAGCTAATTCACTGTTTTGGAGACACGACATTAAGTATTACAATAATCATTAGTGTATGGTCTGTATGTTTGGTTGTTTCCCTCATGTATATCATGTGGGGCTATGGAGGGAGTTGTTTTAACTTCCTAGAGTTAAATTGATGCTTATTATTTTGCTATCGATGCTTATTGATGTTTTAGTTGATGATTAGCTATCCTTATCGCTGCGTATGGATATCTCGTTTGTCTTACATATTGATATGATGCTATGTTGTTAAGTTTCATGCAAAAACAAAGGAGATGCTGTCAAAATTTCCAATTATTCCAAATGATTACTTGCTGTAATTTACCTTAAATTATGGTATTAAATGTGTCATGATCTATGTTTGGTGACATTCTGGGCTTAGTAAAAGGCTGGGGTGTTACGATTGGTATCGAGCGGTCAGTAGGTCCTGGAATGTGTATTTAGTGTCATAACTATAGGTTCAACTAAAATATGAAGTGGAATAACCTAGAAACATGGCTTAGGTTTTACTTAAAACTTTGCCATAGGATAGCAACATTAAAACTTGTGTAAGTGGATGTCGGGACCCCGAATTTGCAAATCCGGACCCTCTGTGTATTCAGCACTAGTCCAGGAACACGCTAGTGCACACAGTCTTAACATCGGTAAATATCACAATCATACCACTCGATACTAATAAAGTACTTTATTTAAGTAGTCAAACTGGTTACTCGACCTTATGGTCAAGTTACAAATGCACGCCTCGCAGGGCGAAACTTATTTAAAAGAGAAATAGTAGCAGCGGAAAAATCAAATAACTTCGTGGCGCCATCCAGTATACCACAGGCAACTGACTGGGCTCGCTTCCCTAAGTAGACGGTTCCTCTTGGAGTTCCTCCTCCAAAGCTGGTGTAGTCTCCTCTTCAACTGGTGTTATATTGTGGCAAGGGTGAGTACTTGGTACTCAGCAAGTCATGCACAGAATGCAGGCTAATATACTATATGCATAGCTTGGTACAAAGGAATAGCTCAAGGTATATTTGCGAGAAACAAAGATTTGACAAATATCATAAGTAGATTCGAAAGCAGTAGAAACAAGTAAAGCATAAATAACTTTTCAAGGAGTTTTAATAAACATCTTTCCCATCCTAATCCACATTTCCATCAACATCATTATTAATCCAACCCAACCTTTCAAATCCAGGTTATTTTTGAGAAAATCTAACCCTTGACTGTAATTCCCGGCGATGTCCAATACCGCGGACACGGCTATCCGAATAGATTCTACACTCTGCAGAGGTTATGCACTTTACCCACAAGATACAGTCAAACACCACAAAGGCGAGTTCCCGTAACAAAGTTTTTCGGAAACTTCTAACAATACAAGTGGTCCTCCCCGGTTATTGCACACTAACCCTTCCCTTAGCTAAGGCGAAGTTTAGGCCAATCAACCGTTAGATGGGTACTGCCTCGGCCCAGACGCTCCCCGCATAACTTACACAAAGGGTGTAGTTGACCTCCCGAGGTCCCACAGTAATGCGTTATTAGCAACTTAGTCAACTAGGTCCGTCCCATTACAGACATGTGGTTGCACGTTAGACCCAGTTCAAAGGCTTGCAAGGTGAAGTCCTTAGGGTGACCAGGGCAAGACTACCCGAAGAACCAAAACAACATTCCCAGTGCCACAACTGGCCCACCTGATCATTCTTGCCACATGCCCCGGCCGAAAACTATTTATCAAACCCCAGTTAATTACCATGCACCACGTGCCATCAACATCACATGATACCTTCCAAAACAGGTTCAATATATCATTAATTCAATATTAACATTTGATTGTCCAAAATCATGTCATGAGCACGTAGTGTGTCTAAGCGCTTACTACAACGGTCTAAAACCCATGTTGGCAAGATAATAATGTCCAACTAGTAAACCACAACTAGGGTGACAAGGGGTCATGGCACATATTTAAGTAATCAAGGTGTCATACAGCAAATTGGTATTTATCTAATTCCCCAAATTTAAATAAAGTATTTTCTAATTGAACTAGCATGCAATAGGTTAAATCAAAATAGATTTCGAAATAGGATCAACATGGTCAAAGCACAACTTGCCTTCAAAAAGCACTTGTTCTTGGTCTTGAGTTGGATCCTGAGTCAATACTTCTCCTTCGAATCCCTCCGGCACTTCAACGTCTACTCGTAAAGCATGCAAATAGCAAATACACGAATAAACAATAGGCAAAAAGTATCCAATCATCCAAATAAAATCCATAAACAGAGAGAACATAATTTTATGAATTTTTAGAAACTGGAATCGTCAAATTTGGAGTTAAAACGCAAAAGTTATGATTATTTAAAGTTTAAATAATCAATTAAATAATTTTACAGAGAAAAACTTTATTCCAAAAATTAAATAAAATTCATATTTAGGTAGGTCTCAATTTCATACAAATTTAGAAATTTGAATCACTCAAATCGGAGTTGAAACGCAAAAGTTATAAGCGTTTGAAGTTTTGAAATTCAAATCAATTATTAAACCGAATTATTAAATCATTTTCTTTTTCGGAAAATCATTTATTGCGTCAGCCTGGACACGTGTCAACCGCTGATTGGTTGGCTGACGTCAGCCGGTCCATGGACTTGGTCCACGCTCGGCTCGGGTCTACCGTGGACTCGGTCCACGGCTCCTTGTGTCACTGACAGGTGGGTCCCCCCTTGGGTGACGTCACTGCGGCGTCGTGAGGCTCGACCACGTCAGCAGTGGGACTCGGCCAGACGTCATTGTTGGCGTCGGCGCTTGGGACAGCCATTGACATCTTGAGCCCGCCATGGCGTCGGCGTGGCGTCATGGTGCGGTTTGGCCTGGCCGTGACATGCGGGCCCTGTGTCGGCGTCACGCCTTCCAGCGTGGACGGCGCTGACCGCGGCGGTCAGCCTTCCCGTACACGTGGCTGGATCTCGACCGTTGATTTGAAAATCAACGGTCCAGATTGGATCTGGATTCACGCGTTTGGGGTGAACGCGGTTGATCTGGACCGTTGGATCTAGATCGGACGGTCAAGATTGGATCTAGTGGTTTTGGACGGAATCTCACCGTGAGATGACGTGGCGTGATCTGGGACGTTGGATCTTGATCGGACGGCTGAGAAGCTTCGGCGGCAGCGATGGCGTCTGGCGGAGCTGGCGGCCGAGCCGGGACGGCGACACGGGCAACGGCCTCCTCCGGCGAGGTGAGAGGTCCCTTCGGGTGCGTCTCGTCGCGGTGAGTCCGGATTTGGGGTCAATGGCGGCGGGGGACGGCGAACGGCGGCGAATCAAGCGTAATCGCGGCGGAGGGGTGCTACGACTCGGCGAAGCGACAGGGCGCTGCTGTGGCGGCGCGGCGACGGCTAGGCAACGGCTGCGCAAGGTCAAAGCGATCCTCGGTGTGATCCGGCATTAAATAGCCTCGGCTTCGCGCGGCGGAAACCTAGTTCCCACGGCGGCCAGGCGGCGGAGTCCGGCTTCGGACTCGGGGCGAGACGACGACGGACAGCCGCCCACGTGGCACGATCAGCGGCCACGATCTTGCGCGTGGGATCGGATCCGGGCCGGATCCGATCGAAGCGGTACGGGGAAATCCTGACCGTTGGATCTTGATCCAACGGTTGGGATCGATTAGGTTTTAGAGCTGGTTCGGTCGAGTCACGTGGCTCGGGTCGGACTCGAGTCCGACTCGGGTTCCGACTCGGTCGGATGAATAGTACTTGACCCGACTTGATTTTCCAGCGATTTAATAATTAAAATAATTTCCAGTAATTCATTTAATTCATTAAAAATAGCAAAAGACTCAGAAAAATTCTGGAAAATATTTTAGGGTATTTGGGACTCAAATAAAATATTTCCAACAAAATTTTATTTGCAAAATTTAATTCTTTAATTATTTCAAAATGGAATAAATTCAAATAAATTCCAAATAAATCCAAATAAATTCCAGAAAATTTCAAAAATTCACCAAAGTGCCAAATCACACATGAATTTAAGAAAAGCAAAATTTTGGGGTGTTACAAACCTCCCCCCTTAATAGAATCTCGTCCCCGAGATTTAGGGCTTACTAAAGGAATAGGTTTGGAAACTCTTTCCTCAAATCCTCTTCGCGTTCCCAAGTTGCTTCACTCTCCGTGTGGTTGCTCCACTGTACTCTACAGAAACGGGTTGACTTATTTCTGGTCTCTCGATCCATAGTGTCCAAAATCTTTACGGGATGCTCCTTGTAAGTCAAATCTTCTTGCAACTCAATTGACTCTAGCGGTGTCTGTTCCTCAGGTACTCGGAGACACTTCTTCAACTGGGACACATGGAATACGTCATGTACTCCTGCTAACGACTGCGGTAGTTCTAGCTGGTAAGCAACTTCGCCTCTGCGGCTCAAAATCTTAAATGGTCCAACATAACGGGGTGCAAGTTTTCCTTTGGCATGGAACCTCCTAACTCCCCTGAGAGGCGTAACTCTGAGGTATACAAAGTCTTCTGGTTCAAAACTCAAGTCTCGGCGACGGTTGTCAGCATAACTCTTCTGTCGTGATTGGGCTATCTTCAACCTTTCCCTGATCACGGCAATCTGCTCTTCAGCCTCTTGAAGAATATCAGGCCCGAAGACACGGCGCTCGCCGGTCTCATTCCAATTCAATGGCGTTCGACAGGGTCGACCATACAGTGCCTCAAAAGGTGACATCTGTAAACTAGCTTGGTAACTATTGTTGTAACTGAACTCGGCATACGGCAAACTCTTATCCCAAGAGGTAGCATAAGCCAATGCACATGCTCTTAACATATCCTCCAAAATCTGGTTGACTCTTTCGGTCTGTCCATCCGTCTGTGGATGATAAGCTGTACTGAAGTTTAAACGGGTTCCCATGGCTTCATGCAACTTATTCCAAAACCTTGAGGTAAATTGGGTACCTCTGTCCGATACAATCCTCTTTGGCACTCCGTGCAAACAGACGATCCTGATCATGTACAACTCTGCTAACTTATCTCCCGAGTAGGTGGTCTTCACGGGGATTAAATGGGCTACTTTGGTCAAACGATCCACTATAACCCATATGGAGTCATAACCTCCTTGAGTCTTAGGCAAACCGGTAATGAAATCCATTCCGATTTCCTCCCACTTCCACTCAGGTATTTTCGGTAATTTGTAGTAATCCTGCTGGTCTCTGATGCATTGCCTTGACTCTCTGGCATATATCGCACAATGCAACATGCTCGGCAACTTCACGCTTCATGCTTGGCCACCAGAATCTTTCCTTCAAATCCTGATACATTTTGGCGCTTCCAGGATGAATTGAATACTTGGAGTCATGGGCTTCCTCCAAAATCAGTTGCTTTAATTCCTTCTTGTTGGGCACACAAATGCGATCCTTCATCCATAACGTGCCTTGCTCATCCAACTTGAAGTCCTCTGCCTTGCCTTCCTCCTTGATGGACTTAATCCTGCGGATCTTGTCATCCTCCTTCTGTCCTTCCCGGATCTGGTCCCCTAGGGTAGGCTTTACTTCCAATGCGGCCAGGAATCCGCTAGGTACCACCTCAATCTTCATTCTCTGGAAATCCTCACATAGCTCATCCTGACTTGTGGCTAGCAACATGCTCACAGTGTGGCTTTTCCGACTCAAGGCATCGGCAACTACGTTGGCCTTTCCGGGATGGTAATGGATTCCAACATTGTAGTCCTTGATCAACTCTAACCATCTCCTTTGCCTCATATTCAGATCCGACTGGGTGAATATGTACTTAAGGCTCTTATGATCCGTGTATACTTCACATCTGTTTCCAATCAGATAGTGATGCCATATCTTCAAGGCATGCACCACGGCAGCTAACTCTAGGTCATGCGTCGGATAATTTTCCTCATGCGGCCTCAACTGCCTTGACGCATAAGCGACGACCTTTCCATTCTGCATCAGCACACATCCAAGTCCTTGGCGCGATGCGTCACAATAAATATCAAAGCTTTAAGCAACATCCGGTAGAACTAATACCGGTGCCGATGTCAATCGCTTTTTCAGCTCCTGAAATCCTTTCTCACATTTTGACGTCCATGCAAACTTCTTCTCCTTCTTCAGCAATTGCGTAAGAGGTTTCGCAATTGTCGAAAAGCCTTCAATGAAACGGCGGTAGTATCCTGCCATTCCAAGGAAACTCCGGATCTGGGTCACAGTCTTTGGTTGCTCCCAATGTAACACGGCTTCTACTTTGCTTGGATCAACGGCGACTCCTTCTGCGGTCATTACATGTCCAAGAAACTCCACCTTGTCCTTCCAAAAATCACACTTACTAAACTTGGCGAAGAGTTGCTGTTCCCTCAGCTTTTCCAAAACTCGCCTCAAGTGTTCGGCATGTTCATCCTCTGTCTTGGAGTAGATTAGGATATCGTCTATGAACACGACAACAAACTTGTCCAAATACTCCATGAACACCTTATTCATCATATTCATGAAATATGCTGGCGCATTCGTCAGTCCAAAAGACATAACTGTAAACTCGTAATGTCCATATCTTGACGAGAATGCAGTCTTTGGGATATCTTCTGATCGGATCTTCAACTGATGGTATCCCGATCTAAGATCAATCTTGGAGAAACTCCGGCTCCTCTCAGCTGATCAAACAAATCATCAATCCTGGGTAGCGGGTACTTATTCTTCACGGTGACTTCATTGAGTGCACGATAGTCAATGCACATCCTGAAACTCCCGTCCTTCTTCTTGACAAACAAAACTGGTGCTCCCCACGGCGACGAACTCGGTCTGATAAATCCTTTCTCCATTAACTCCTCTAGCTGTTTCTTCATCTCTACCAATTCCTCGGTGGACATCCGATAAGGTCTCTTTGCTATCGGCGCTGTACCAGGTACAAGCTCTATCACAAACTCTATGTCCCCTGCCGCGGCATACCAGGTAGATCTTCGGGAAAAACATCTGGGTACTCATTCACTACGGAGACATCCTCTATGCTGATTGTCTTGGTACTGTTAACCATCAACTGTCCCTCTCTAACGGCAGTAGCTTGAAATTCCACTTGCTTTCCACACGGGCTCTCAACTGAGATAGTCCTTCGTCCACAATCCAATACGGCCTTGTGCTTGGATAACCTGTCCATTCCCAAAATAACGTCTAAGGTCTGGGTCTCCAAAATTATAAGGTTCGCTAGGAACTCTATTCCATCTATTAATATTCTCACCCCGGAACATCCTTCTTTCGTTCGGAGTTCGGAACCAGGGGTTTGAACTAAAAGCATGCACTTAAGTCTTGAAATCCCCAAATCATTTTTAGCAGCAAAGCCTTGCGAAACAAACGAATCTGAAGCTCAGTCAAACAAAAGCTGTGCAGTCTTGAGTTAACAAGTAACTTACCCAAGACGACGTCAGTAGCATTCTGCGGTGCATCTGCGGTGACATGGTTGACTCGGCCTCTCACCACGGTGCAGGATGTGGTTCCTGGTCTTTGGCGTCCTAGCGGGGTGGTTCCTAGATTGAAGCGAATCGGGTCACTCCTGCTGTCTTCTTTGGACAAGCTGTTGGCAAAGTGTCCTAGCTCGTTGCTTGTAGCAGCGTGCCTCACGGTTCCTTTGCCGATCGCTCGAGCAGCATTTCTAGCGGGTGGGGTGCAGTAGTTCTGATTGACAGGTCTTGGTGCCGTGACGGTGTCCTTGTTGCATTTTGTGGCTGGAATCGAAGAATTGATTTGGTGCAACTCTCAGCGCCATTGCGTTCCTGGCGTGATCCTCGCTGTTGCATTCTCGCGCTTCTGTTCACATCCAGTTCCTTGCGCTTGTCCTCAAGAATAAGCGCCTTATTCACCAAGTCTTAGAAATGCGAAGGTGTGGGTGATCAGTCCTACTTGTAGTCCTGAAGTTAAGTCCCTTCATGAAGCGAGACTGTCTGGCTTTATCTGTCGCTACATCCTCAGTGCGTAGCGTGCTAGCTGTGTGAACTTGTTCGTAGTCGGCCACCGGTGATTACCTTGCTTTAGTGCTCGAACTCCTCCTTCTTAAGGTCCATGATTCCTTCTCGCACGTGATAATCGACTAAACGCAACGTGAACTCTTCCCAAGTGATATCTTGAGGGTTCTCTTGCGTGTACGAAGTTCTCCCACCATTCGGCAATGTTCCTTCCAACCGATGAGAAGCGTAGAGTACCTTCTCATTTCCTATGCATTGAGCTATGTGTAGCTTCCTCTCAATTGATCTTAACCAATCATCGGCCTCCAATGGATTGGCATTCCCGAGAAAGTGGGTGGGTGAGTCCTCATGAACTCGACAGTCTTGTATTCTCGGGCGTTGTCCCCGATTGACTTGATTAGCCGTGGCCTGAGCGGTGACGTGTTGCATTTGTTGCATCATAGCATGCATCAACCGAGTCTGAGCGGCAAGAAATGCTCCAAAATTCTGCATATCAATCGGCGGTCTTTGGTGCTCCATCATTGGGGTTTCTGTGGGCGAGAACCACTTCCATTGCTTCCAAAGTTTCCGCGGGTGTTCACCATCTGTCGATTTGCTCTAAGTTTTAGAGATGAGGGGTAATCAAGAATAGACAAGTAATATGGAACTTATGCGAGGCGAAAGGTGTAACTTTAAGGTCCAACTTTATTATTGATATTAATAACTTGGTATGGTTGCTTACAATGCCTAAGGGCCTTGCAACACATACTGCACACTCAGCAAACAATGAAAATCCAAATCGAATTAACACTGGAGTCTAACGCCTAAAGGGTGACCCTTTATTCTATGACGCGACTCGGCGAAGGAGTCTCACTATAGAACCTATGCTCACTCATCGAGAAAACCTCCACGGCACAGGTATGGATGCTTTGCGGCATAGGCGCGAAACGATTGCCATGTCCAAAGAATCGTGTCATCTGTGGTAGTCGAAGAAGCGATGTCCTCATCGAGATCGACTCCTCCGGATCTCGGCTCGTGTAGCTCGAGCATCGCTCGTTACAGTCCGTACAAGGCCATCTCCAAATCGTCAATACTTCGCAGAATTTGTGACACATACTCTTGAGCTTCCCGCCATCTGAACTTCTCTGTCGTGATCGCCAAGCTGGCCTTCTGTAGCTCCTTGCTTGTATCATCGAGTACATCCTCCTGGGTGACAACAAGTCGTGCCAACTGTGTAACCATGGCATCCTCATCCTGAATCGCCTTCGGGTCAAGAAGGTTATTGCTGCGCGGGTGATAACGGAACACCGTGCTCTCCAACTCCCTGGCGTAGATACGGGTAATATGCCGCATTGCTCGTCGTGATACTTCTTGGATATCGATCTGCATTGTAGACCTCCTGGCAGTGCAGTGTATCGGGCGATTGCCTGGGCCCTTTTTCCTAGCAGGTACCGTGGGTGGTGGAAGCGAGGAGTAGGCACCCTCCATCTTCGGGATGGAAGGGGGGAGAGGGTGCACACCGACGGGTGTGTACTCAACCATACCGGTATGAGTTTCCAAGGAGATATGAGCATAGCATTGCATTGCATTACAATACATATTAAATGATGAGGATGTTGTTATGTGTTCAAGTTTGAAATGTTATATGTGACGTGAGGTATTATTGTCTTGTAAATGATCTTGTTGTCCATTACAATATGCTTGCTGAGTTTTCGAACTCACGCTTGTGTTTTATGTTGTTTGTTTGTTTAGGTACAATGAAATCGGCGTCACGCGGAAAGGGATCTAGCTACACTCCTCCACGTAGTATCATAATCTAGCTAATTCACCTGTTTTGGAGACACGACATTAAGTATTACAATAATCATTAGTGTATGGTCTCAGTATGTTTGGTTGTTTCCCTCATGTATATCATGTGGGGCTATGGAGGGAGTTGTTTTAACTTCCTAGAGTTAAATTGATGCTTATTATTTTGCTATCGATGCTTATTGATGTTTTAGTTGATGATTAGCTATCCTTATCGCTGCGTATGGATATCTCGTTTGTCTTACATATTGATATGATGCTATGTTGTTAAGTTTCATGCAAAAACAAAGGAGATGCTGTCAAAATTTCCAATTATTCCAAATGATTACTTGCTGTAATTTACCTTAAATTATGGTATTAAATGTGTCATGATCTATGTTTGGTGACATTCTTGGCTTAGTAAAAGCTGGGGTGTTACAGTTGGTATCAGAGCGGGCTGTAGGTCCCTGGAATGTGTATTTAGTGTCATAACTATAGGTTCAACTAAAATATGAAGTGGAATAACCTAGAAACATGGCTTAGGTTTTACTTAAAACTTTGCCATAGGATAGCAACATTAAAACTTGTGTAAGTGGATGTCGGGACCCCGAATTTGCAAATCCGGACCCTCTGTGTATTCAGCACTAGTCCAGGAACACG
The DNA here is from genome assembly GCA_036346355.1 of Rhipidocladum racemiflorum. NCBI lineage: Eukaryota > Viridiplantae > Streptophyta > Magnoliopsida > Poales > Poaceae > Rhipidocladum > Rhipidocladum racemiflorum. The sequence goes on along the minus strand of CM070584.1, from coordinate 22,235,847 downwards.
CTAGTGCACACAGTCTTAACATCGGTAAATATCACAATCATACCACTCGATACTAATAAAGTACTTTATTTAAGTAGTCAAACTGGTTACTCGACCTTATGGTCAAGTTACAAATGCACGCCTCGCAGGGCGAAACTTATTTAAAAGAGAAATAGTAGCAGCGGAAAAATCAAATAACTTCGTGGCGCCATCCAGTATACCACAGGCAACTGACTGGGCTCGCTCCCTAAGTAGACGGTTCCTCTTGGAGTTCCTCCTCCAAAGCTGGTGTAGTCTCCTCTTCAACTGGTGTTATATTGTGGCAAGGGTGAGTACTTGGTACTCAGCAAGTCATGCACAGAATGCAGGCTAATATACTATATGCATAGCTTGGTACAAAGGAATAGCTCAAGGTATATTTATGTAAAACAAAGATTTGACAAATATCATAAGTAGATTCGAAAGCAGTAGAAACAAGTAAAGCATAAATAACTTTTCAAGGAGTTTTAATAAACATCTTTCCCATCCTAATCCACATTTCCATCAACATCATTATTAATCCAACCCAACCTTTCAAATCCAGGTTATTTTTGAGAAAATCTAACCCTTGACTGTAATTCCCGGCGATGTCCAATACCGCGGACACGGCTATCCGAATAGATTCTACACTCTGCAGAGGTTATGCACTTTACCCACAAGATACAGTCAAACACCACAAAGGCGAGTTCAGTAACAAAGTCTTTCGGAAACTTCTAACAATACAAGTGGTCCTCCCCGGTTATTGCACACTAACCCTTCCCTTAGCTAAGGCGAAGTTTAGGCCAATCAACCGTTAGATGGGTACCTGGCCTCAGCCCCGGTATGCTCCCCCGTACAACTTACACAAAGGGTGTAGTTGACCTCCTAAGGTCCCACAGGTACGTTATTAGCAACTTAGTCAACTAGGTCCGTCCCATTACAGACATGTGGTTGCACGTTTGACCCAGTTCAAAGGCTTGCAAGGTTAAGTCCTTAGGGTGACCAGGGCAAGACTACCCGAAGAACCAAATCAACATCCCCAATGCCACAACTGGCCCACCTGATTATTCTTGCCACATGCCCCGATCAAAACTATTTATCAAACCCCAGTTGATTACCATGCACCACGTGCCATCAACATCACATGATACCTTCCAAAACAGGTTCAATATATCATTAATTCAATATTAACATTTGATTGTCCAAAATCATGTCATGAGCACGTAGCAGGTCTAAGCAGTTTACTACAACGGTCTAAAACCCATGTTGGCAAGATAATAATGTCCAACTAGTAAACCACAACTAGGGTGACAAGGGGTCATGGCACATATTTAAGTAATCAAGGTGTCATACAGCAAATTGGTATTTATCTAATTCCCCAAATTTAAATAAAGTATTTTCTAATTGAACTAGCATGCAATAGGTTAAATCAAAATAGATTTCGAAATAGGATCAACATGGTCAAATCACAACTTGCCTTCAAAAAGCACTTGTTCTTGGTCTTGAGTTGGATCCTGAGTCAATACTTCTCCTTCGAATCCCTCCGGCACTTCAACGTCTACTCGTAAAGCGTGCAAATAGCAAATACACGAATAAACAATAGGCAAAAAGTATCCAATCATCCAAATAAAATCCATAAACAGAGAGAACATAATTTTATGAATTTTTAGAAACTGGAATCGTCAAATTTGGAGTTAAAACGCAAAAGTTATGATTATTTAAAGTTTAAATAATCAATTAAATAATTTTACAGAGAAAAACTTTATTCCAAAAATTAAATAAAATTCATATTTAGGTAGGTCTCAATTTCATACAAATTTATAAATTTGAATCACTCAAATCGGAGTTGAAACGCAAAAGTTATAAGCGTTTGAAGTTTTGAAATTCAAATCAATTATTAAACCGAATTATTAAATCATTTTCTTTTTCGGAAAATCATTTATTGTGTCAGCCTGGACACGTGTCAACCGCTGATTGGTTGGCTGACGTCAGCCGGTCCATGGACTTGGTCCACGCTCGGCTCGGGTCTACCGTGGACTCGGTCCACGGCTCCTTGTGTCAGCGGCGGTGGGTCCCCAGCAGGTGACGTCACTTCCGACGTCGGCGGGCTCACCCACAATGACAGTGGGACCCGGCTGGCGTCATTCTTGGCGTCGGCGCTTAGGCTGGGACGGCCGTTGACATCTTGAGCCCGCCATGACGTCGGCGTGGCGTCATGGTGCGGTTTGGCCGCCGGCCGACATGCGGGCCCGCGTGTCGGCGTCACGCTTCCAGCAGCGTGGGCGGCGCCGATCAGCGCGGTCACTTTCCCGACACGTGGCTAGATCTCGGCCGCTGATTTGAAAATCAGCGGTCCGCATTGAATCTGGACTCACGCGTTTGGGGTGAACGCGGTTGATCCTGGACCGTTGGATCTAGATCGGACGGTCAAGGTGGATCTAGTGGTTTTGGACGGAATCTCACCGTGAGATGACGTGGCGTGATCTGGGGCGTTGGATCTTGATCGGACGGTGAGAAGCTTCAGCGACAGCGATGGCGTCTTGTGAGCTGGCCGGCCGGAGGCGGGGGCAGCGACACGGGCAACGGCCTCCTCCGGCGAGGTGAGAGGTCCCTTCGGGTGCGTCTCGTCGCGGTGAGTCCGGATCTGGGGTCAATGGCGGCGGGGGACGGCGGACGGCGGCGGAATCAAGCAGAATCGCGGCGGAGGGGTGCTACGACTCCGGTGAGCGATTGTGTAACACCCCAAAATTTTACTTTTCCTAAACTCATGTGTGATTTGGCACTTTGGTGAATTTTTGGAATTTTCTGGAATTTATTTGGATTTATTTGGAATTTATTTGAATTTATTCCATTTTGAAATAATTGAAGAATTTAATTTTGCAAATAAATTTTTGTTGGAAATATTTTATTTGAGTCCAAAATGATCCAAAGTATTTTCCTTAATTTTCTCGAATTTTTCGAAGTCATTTGCTATTTTTAATGAATTAAAATGAATTACTAGGAATTATTTTAAATATTAAATCGCTGAAAATCAAACTCGGTCAAGTAATCGTTTCATCCGATCGAGCCCGAGTCGACTGCGGTTCGAAGTCCGACCTAGCCACGCGGACTTAATTCGAACCCACTTAACCCTAATCAATCCCAACCGTTGATCAAGATCCAACTACCAGATCCGCCGACTTCGACCCGAAAGCCGTGATCCGCCCGATCCGATCGCCTACCGATCGGGGCCGCTTGATCGCGCTTCACGGACGGTTGCGACAAGGCTGCTCCGCCTGAGTCCGAGCCGGACTCGCCGGTGAGAGCGCCGCGGACCGACCAGGGTTCCGCCGAGCACGCCTCCCGGCTATTTAATGCCCTGATCGCACTTCCGAGGATCGCCATCCCACGCCGGTCCTCAAACCCTAGCTCACGCCGCTAGGATCCCCACCGCCGCTGCTTATTGCTCGCCGGAGTTGGTAGCACTCGCCGCTGCTGCTTCCGCCACCGTCTGGCCATCCTCCGCCGACAAGTGACCTCGTGATCTGCATCTCCTTTGCGCTAAGGCGCACCTGCGTTTACCATCCACTTCGCCGAGGGGGCTCCCGCAGCGCCGCCGGGCGGTCATCGCTATCAGCCGCCGCCGCAGGCCGGCCAAGACGCCATTGCCGTCAGCCTCGAGCTATCTCACCGGTCTGATCAAGACCGCGACGATCCGATCTTGCCAGCCGCTATCGCGACGGAGGTTTCGCTACGATTCTAGATTCAATCTCAACCATTGATCTAAATCCAACGGTTCAGATTAACCGCGCTCACCCCAAACGCTGCAACACCGTGATTCATCCGGGCCGCTGATTTTCAAATCAACGGCCTAGATCTAGCCACGGGCCGTATGGCCAACCGTCACGGCCAACGCCAAGCCAAGCAAGATGAGAACGTGCTCCGACACTGGGCCCGCATGTCACGCCCAAATTTAAACCGCACTCCATGACGTCACGATGATGTCATGGCGCCCGCTTTGTCGCCAGCTTCGTCCCAAAGCAGGCCGACGCCAAGAATGACGCTACCCGAAAGCGACCCACATGTCAAGCCTCACGCGGGAGCCGTGGATCAGTCCACTGCGTGGACTCCGAAAGCCGAAGGTGACTAAGTCCATGGACCTACCTGACGCCACCAGCCAATCAGTGAGCTGACACGTTGTCCATGCCGACGCACACTAATTTCCAAAAGAAAATGATTTATTAATTCGAAATATTGATTCAAATTTAGATTCAAACTTCAAACGCTTATAACTTTTGCGCTTCAACTCCGATTTGAGTGATTCAAATTTCTAAATTTGTATAAAATTGAGATCTACCTAAATATGAATTTTATTTAATTTTTGGACTAAAGTTTTTTCTCTGTAAAATTATTTAATTGATTATTTAAACTTTAAATAATCATAACTTTACGTTTTTAACTGAATTTGACGTATTCCGCTTCTAAAATCCAGAAAATTATGTTTCTCTGTTTATGGATTTTATTTGGAGTTTTGGGATCTTTTTGCCTAGTGTTTATTTGTGTATTTGCTATTTGCACGCTTTACGAGTAGACGCTGAAGTGCCTAAGGATTCAAGGAGAAGTGTTGACTCGTGATCCAACTCAAGACCAAGAGCAAGTACTTTTTGAAGGCAAGTTGTGCTTGACCATGTTGATCCTATTTCTAAATCTATTTTGATTTAAACTATTGCATGCTAGTTCAATTAGAAAGATACTTTGTTTAAACATGGGGTTAGATAAATACCAATTTGCTATATGACACCTTGATTACTTAAGTATGTGCCATGACCCTTTGTCACCCTAGTTGTGGTTTACTAGTTGGACATTATTAAATTGCCAACATGGGTTTAGACCGCTTGTAGTATGTCGCTTAGACTCAAGCATTGCTCATGACATGATTTTGGACAATCAAATGCTAATATGGACTTAATGATATATTGAACCTGCTTTTGGAAAAGTATCATGATGTTGATTTGCACGTGGTGCATGGTAATCAACTGGGTTTGATAAACAGCTTTAACGGGCATGTGGCAAGAGTAATCAAAGTGGGCCGCTTGTGGCATCGAGTGATGATTTGGTTTTTTCGGTAGTCTTGCCCCGTCACTCTAAGGACTTAACCTTGCAAGCCTTTGAACCTGGTCATACTTGCAACCACATGGCCGAATGGGACGGCCCTAGTTGACTAAGTCGCTAAGGACTCACTTGTGAGCCTCAGTGGTGCCGCTTACAACCGCTTGTGTGATTGTACGGGGAGCGATCGTGAGCCGTGGCCAGGTACCCATCTAATCTGTGTTGGTCCCATACTTCGCCTGGCTAAGGGAAGGGATGGTGTAGAGCACGCATCGGAGAGGACCACCTGTTGTTTGGAGGCTTCCAAAGGCTTTGTTACTGAACTCGCCTTTGTGGTGTTTGATCAGATTCTTGTGGGTAAAGTGCATAACCTCTGCAGAGTGTAGAATCTATTTGAATAGCCGAGTCCACTGTGATCGACAATGCTCGGAATTACAAATAAGGGGTAGACTTTCCTAAAATAACTTGGTTTTGAAAAGATGGGTTGGTTTAACAAGGAAGATGATGGAAATATGGTTTAGGATGGGAAAAATGTTTGTTAAACTTCTTGAAAAGTTATTTATGCTTTACTTATTTCTAACGCTGAATCTACTTTTATTACTTGTCAAAAGTCACATCGCAAATATACCCCTCGAGCTATTCCTTTGTACCAAGCCATGCATATAGTATATTAGCTTGCATTCTGCGGCATGACTTGTCGAGTACCAAGTACTCACCCTTGCCTCAACACAATACCGCTTGAAGAGGAGATCTACGCTGGGCTGAGGAGGAGTTCCAAGAGGACCCGTCACTTAGGGGATGCGAGCCGCCATTGCCTGTGGTATACCGGATGGCGCCACTGTTTATTTGATTTTCCGCCGCTATTTCTCTTTAATAAGTTTCGCTTTGCAAGGCATATATATTGTAACTTGGCCATAAGGTCAAGTAACCCTTGATTATTTAAATAAAGTACTTTGATAGTATCGTTGGTATGATTGTGATATATACCGATGTTAAGACTCAGTGCACTAGCGCTGCCTCGACTAGTGCCGAATACACAGAGGGTCCGGATTTGCAAATTCGGGTCCCGACAGAGGGTGGGTATCGAGCCATACTTGATCGTGAGGCTCAACCCTAAGCTAGAATGGTCGAGTGAGGATAAAACCTATTTTCTAAAGCTAAAATTTGTGAAGACAAGAAATGACATCTCGACTTATCCTTCTCTTTCTTGTCTCTGCTGAAATTTTCCCTTACCTTGTCACAATTTAAAGATTCCGAAGTTCTACGTAAAGCACTCTTGTGACAGATGGAGGAAGAGTTCAACTACGCTGATCTCGGGAGTTGGTCACGCCGCTAACTTTGGCATATGCTACACTTCCTGAGATTTTGAGAAGCCCCAATACCAAGTGGAAGTGATCGACAAGCCGGGATTGATCAAGGCTTGTGACGTGAGGATTGAGGTACCTGCTAGGAAAAAGGGCCTGTGCATCGGCCGACATACACCGTGACCGGCCAGAGATCTACAATGCATGGGTATCCAAGAAGTATCACGACGAGCAATGCGGGCACATTACCCGTATCTACGCCCGAGTTGAGAGTACGGTGTCTGCTACTATCCCGCAGCGATAACCTTCTCGACCCGGCGAGATTCGTGATGAGGATGCCACTACATAGCTTGGCACGATTTGTCATCGCCCCAGGAGGATGTACTAGATAATACAAGCAAGGAGCTGCATAGGCCCGCAAGGAGATCACGACAGAGAAGAAATGTATATGGCGGAAGCTCAAGAGTATAGGCACACCTTCTACGTAAGGATTGACGAGTTGGAGATGACTTTGTACTGCACTGCACTGAGCCAAGACTGAGCTACACGAGCCAGCATCCGTAAGAGTCGATTCGATGAGGACATCGCTTTCTTCGACTACCACACGGATGACACGCTTGCCTGGACATGGCAATCAAGCTACGCTTATGCCGCAAAGACCCGCACTCAGGCCGTGGAGGTTTTCTCGATGAGTGAGCATAGGTTCTATAGTGAGACTCCTTCACGAAGCCTAGTCATAGAATAAAGAGTCACCTTTAGGCGTTAGGACTCCAGAGTTAGTTCGATTTGATTTGCTTTGTTTGTCGAAAGTGTGCAAAGATGTTGCAAGGCCCTTAGGCATTGTAAGCACCATACCAAGTTATTAATAATAAAGTTGGACCTTAAGGCTACACCTTTCGCCCCGCATAAGTTCCATATTACTTGTCTATTCTTGTTTCCTCGTCATCTCTAAACCTAGAGCAAATCGCATTGATGGTGAACACCTCGTGGAAACTTTGGAAGCAATGGGAGTGGATCCCGCCAACAGAAACCCCAATGATGGAGCACCAAAGACCGCCACCGATATGCAGAATTTCCTGAGCCTTTCTTGCTGCCTGCATCGCTTGATGCATGCTATGATGCAACAAATGCAGCACGCCACCGTCAAAGGCCACTGCTAATCAAGTTAATCATGGACAAACGCCATACCAGGCCGTCGTGAGTTCATGAGGACTCACCCACCCACTTTTCTTCCGGGAATGCCAATCCATTGGAGGCCGATGATTGGTTAAGATCAATCGAGAGGAAGCTACATAGCTCAATGCATAGGGAATGAGAAGGTACTTTACGCTTCTCATCACCGGAAGGAACAATTACGAATGGTGGGAGAACTGCGTACACGCAGAGAACCCTCAAGATATCACTTGGGAAGAGTTCACAACAGATTCCGACAAGATCACGTGCCTCAAGGAATCATGGACCTTAAGAAGGAGGAGTTCGTGAAAGACTGAAGCAAGGTAATCACCAAGGTCGACCACCGAACAAGTTCACCTAAATAGCACGCCTACGCACCGAGGATGTAGCGACAGATAAATCCGCATACCTTGCTTTTATGAAGGGACTCAACTCAGATTGCAAGTAGGGTTGATCACCCACACCTTTCCGCATTTCCAAGAATTATGAATAAGGCGCTTATTCTTGAGGACAAGCGCAAGGAACCGATGAGAACAGAAGCGCAGATGCAACAAAGCAAGGATCACGCCAGTGAACGCACAAATGGGCTTGAGAGTTGCACCAAATCAATTCTTCGGGATTCCAACCACGTAATGCAACAAGGACACCCTCCCCAAAGACCAAGACCGCCAATCGTAACTATCGACCCCACTCCCGCTTAGAAACACTACTCCAGCAAACAAGAAGCGAACAAGTGAGACGCTACAACCGCGAACGCAGCCAGGACACTTTGCCAACAGCTTGTCCAAAGAAGACAAGCAGGAGCGACTCCCGCTCGCTTCAATCTAGGAACCACCCCAGCCTAGGACGCCAAAGACTGAGCCACACCCTGCATCGTGGTGAGAGGCCGAGTCAACCATGTCACCGCAGATGCATCGGCAATGCTACGGACGTCGTGATCGGGTAAGTTACTTGTTAACTTAGTACCGCAAATGCTTTTGTTTGACTCGAGCTTCAGATTCGCTTGTTTCGCAAGGCTTTGTCAGCTAGAAATGACTTGAGAATTGCAAGACTTAAGTGCATGCTTTTAGTTCAAACCCCTGGTTCCGGACTCCGAACGGAAGTAGGATGTTCCGGGGTGAGAATACTAATAGATGGAATAGAGTTCCTAGCAAACCTTATAATTTTGGGAGACCTGCACTAGATGTTATATTGGGAATGGATTGGTTATCCAAGCACAAGGTCAGTATTGATTGTGGACTAAGGACTATCTCGCTTGAGAGCCCGTGTGGGAAGAAAGTGGAATTTCAAGCCATCCTAGCTTAGAAATGGACAGCTTGATGGTTAATATTTCAAGGCAATCAAGATAGAGGATGTCCCAAAGAGGAATGAGTACCCGATGTTTTTCCCGAAGATCTACCGTATGCCGCGCACAGGACATAGAATTTGTAATAGAGCTTGTACCTGGTACAAAGACCGATAGCAAAGAGACCCTTATCGGATGTCTACCGAGGAGTTGGTAGAAATGAAGAAACAATAGAGGAGTTAATGGAGAAAGGATTTATCGCATCAAGTTCGCCACCGCGTGGGGAGCACCGCTTTGTTTGTCAAGAAGAAGGACTGAGTTTCAGATGTGCATTGACTACCGTGCGGCACTCAATGAAGTCACCGTGGAAGAATAAGTATCCGCTACCCTGTGATTGATGATTTGTTTGATCGGGCTTAAGAGGAGCCGGAGTTTTCTCCAAGATTGATCTGAGATCGATACCATCGCTGAAGATCCGATCGTAAGATATTCAAGACCGCATTCTCGCCAAGATATGGACATTACGAAGTTTACGCTATGTCCTTTGGATTGACAAATGCGCCACTTATTTCATGAATATGATGAATAAGGTGTTCATGGAATATTTGGACAAGTTTGTCGTCGTGTTCATAGACGATATCCTAATCTACTCCAAGACAGAGGATGAACATGCCGAACACTTAAGGCGAGTTTTGGAAAAGGCCGAGGAACAAAGAACTTTTCGCCAAGTTCAGCAAGTGTGATTTTTGGAAGGACAAGGTGGAGTTTCTTGGACATGTAATGACCGCAGTAAAGAGTCGCCAGTGGATCCAAGCAAAGTAGAAGCTGTGGTTACATTGGGAGCAAACAAGATCGTGACCCGTTCGAGTTTCCTTGGAATGGCAGGATACTACCGCCGTTTCATTGAAGGCTTTTTCGACAATTGCGAAACCTCTTACGCAATCACAAGAAGGAAAAGAAGTTTGCATGGACGCCAATGTGAGAAAGGATTTCAGAGTCAAGAAGCGATTGACATCAAAGACCGGTGTTAGTTCTACCGGACGTTGCTCAAAGCTTCGATATTTATTGTGACGACGCGCCAAGGACTTGGATGTGTGCCGATGCAGATGGAAAGGTCGCCGCTTATGCATCAAGGCGCTTGAGGCCGCATGAGGAAAATTATCCGACACATGACCTAGAGTTAGCCGTAGTAGTGCATGCTTTGAAGATATGGCGTCACTATCTCGATTGGAAACAGATGTGAAGTGTATACGGATCATAAGAGTTTTAAGTACATATTCACCCAATCGGATCTGAATATGAGGCAGGAGATGGTTAGAGTTGATCAAGGACTATAATGTTGGAATCCATTACCATCCCGGGAAGGCCAACGTAGTAGCCGATGCTCGAGTCGGAAAAGCCATACCGTGAGTGCGTTGCTAGCCACAAGTCGATGAGTTGTGTGAGGATTTAAATGAAGATTGAGGTTGTACCTAGCGGATTCTTGGCCGCATTGGAAGTAAAGCCTACTTTAGAGGACCGGATCCGAGAAGGATGAAGGATGATGACAGATCCGTAGGATTAAGTCCAAAAGGAGGAAGGCAAGGCAGAGGACTTCAAATTGGATGAGCAGGCACGTTATGGATGAAGGATCGCATTTGTGTGCCTAACAAAAGGAGTTAAAGCAACGGATTCTGGAAGAAGCCCATGACTCAAGTACTCAATTCATCCTCGAAGCGCCAAGATGTATCAGATCTCAAGGAGAGATTCTCGTGGCCGAGTATGAAACGAGAAGTTGCCGAGCATGTTGCATTGTGCGACGTATGCCGAGAGTCAAGGCAATGCATCGAGAGACCAGCAGGATTGCTACGAAGATACTGAGTGGAAGTGGGAGGAAATCGGAATGGATTTCATTACCGGTTTGCCAAGACTCAAGGAGGTTATGACTCCATATGGGTTATAGTGGATCGCTTGACTAAAGTAGCCCATTTTATCCCGTGAAGACCACTTACTCGGGAGATAAATTAGCGGAATTATACATGATCAGATTGTTTGTTTGCACGGAGTGCCAAAGAGGATTGTATCGGACAGAGGTACCCAATTTACCTCAAGGTTCTCGAATAAGTTGCATGAAGCCATGGGAACCCGCTTAAACTTCAAGATCTGACTTATCATCCACAGGCGGATGGACAGACCGAAAGAGTCAACCGTGATTCTCGAGGATATGTTAAGAGCTTGTGCATTGGCTTATGCTACCTCTTGGGATAAGAGTTTGCCGTATGCCGAGTTCGATTACAACAATAGTTATCAAAGCTAGTTTACGATGTCACCTTTGAGGCATCAGATGGTCGACTGTCGGACGCCATTGAATTGGAATGAGACGGCGAGCGCCGTGTCTTTGGGCCTGATATTCTTCAAGAGGTCAAGAGCGATCGCTATGATTAGGAAAGGTTGAAGATAGCCCAATCTCGATGAAGAGTTATGCCGACAATCGTCGCCGAGACTTGAGTTTTGAACCAAGACTTTGTTTACCTCGAGTTACGCCTCTCGGGGAGTTAAGAGGTTCCATGCCAAAGGAAAACTTGCACCCGTTATGTTGGACCATTTAAGATTTTGAGCCGCAGAGGCGGTTGCTTATCACCGGAGTTGCCACGATCGTTGGCAGGAGTACATGATGTATTCCATGTGTCCCGATTAAAGAAGTGCCTCCGAGTTCCTGAGGAACAGACACTGTTAGAATCAATTGAGTTGCAAGAGGACTTGACTTATAAGGAGCATCCCGTGAGGATTCTAGACACAATGGATCGAGAAACTAGAAACAAGTCAACTCGTTTCTGTAGAGTTCAGTGGAGCAACCATGCAGAGAGCGAAGCGACTTAGGAGCGAAGAGGATTTGAAGAAAGAATTTCCAAACCTGTTCTGTAGTAAGCCCTGAATCTCGGGGACGAGATTCTATTAAGGGGGGGAGGTTTGTAACACCCCAAAATTTTACTTTTCCTAAACTCATGTGTGATTTGGCACTTTGGTGAATTTTTGGAATTTATTTGGATTTATTTGGAATTTATTTGAATTTATTCCATTTTGAAATAATTGAAGAATTTAATTTTGCAAATAAATTTTTGTTGGAAATATTTTATTTGAGTCCAAAATGATCCAAAGTATTTTCCAATTTTTCTGGAATTTTTTGAAAGTCATTTGCTATTTTTAATGAATTAAATGAATTACTAGGAATTATTTTAAATATTAAATCTGGAAAATCAAACTCGGGTCAAATCTTGTTCATCCGGACCAGGCCCGAGTCAGACTCTGTTCGAGTCCGACCGAGCCACGTGACTCGACCGAACCCACTCCTAACCCTAATCAATCCCAACCGTTGGATCAAGATCCAACGGCCGAGATCCGCCGACTTCGACTCGAGCCGTATCCGGCCGGATCCGATCGCGCCGTCGATCGGGGCCGTTGATCGCGCCACGTGGGACGGCTGCGATTAAGGCGTCGTCTCCGCCGAGTCCGAGCCGGACTCACGGTGAGAGCGCCGCCGTGGACCGACTAGGGTTCCGCCGAGCACGCCTCCGGGGCTATTTAATGCCCGGATCGCACCGAGGATCGCCATCCCACGCCGGTCCGAAACCTAGCTCACGCCGCTAGGATCCCCACCGCCTCGCCGCTATTGCTCGCCGGAGTTGGTAAAGCACTCCGCCGCTGTTTCGCGTTCGCCACCGTCCGCCATCCCTCCGCCGACGTTGACCCAGATCGAGATCCCTTGCGTCAAAGGCGCACCGTGCCTACCATCCACTTCACGGAGGGCCCTGCAGCGCCGTCGGGCGTGTCGCTATCATCGCTCCGCCGCCCGCCGCGCCATTGCCGTCGCTCGAGCTATCTCGGGTCCGATCAAGACCGCACGATCCAGATCTTGCCACGCCATCGCCACGGTGAGGTTTCGATCGATCTCTAGATCCAATCTCAACCATTGGATCTAAATCCAACGGTCCAGATTAACCGCGTTCACCCCAAACGCGTAACACAGATCAATGGGCCGTTGATTTTCAAATCAACGGCCTAGATCTAGCCACGTGGCCGTAAGGCCAACCGCCATCGGCCGCGGTGCCGCGCATGAGAACGTGTCTCGACACGCCGGGCCCGCATGTCGCCGCCCGGCCAAACGCACCATGACGTCACGATGATGTCATGGCGGGCCCGCTTGTCGGCCACGTGTCGCGTCGACCAAGAATGACGTCACCGAGTGGACCCACATGTCGGGCCTCACGTGGAGCCGTGGGCCGAGTCCACCGTGGACCCGAGCCGAGCGTGGACCAAGTCCATGGACCGGCCGACGCCACCAGCCAATCGAGCCGACACGTGTCCATGCCGACGCAATAATTAATTTCCTAAAAGAAAATGATTTATTAATTCGAAATATTGATTCAAATTTAGATTCAAACTTCAAACGCTTATAACTTTTATGCGTTTCAACTCCGATTTGAGTGATTCAAATTTCTAAATTTGTATAAAATTGAGATCTACCTAAATATGAATTTTATTTAATTTTTGGACTAAAGTTTTTTCTCTGTAAAATTATTTAATTGATTATTTAAACTTTAAATAATCATAACTTTATGCTTTTAACTCGAATTTGACGATTCCAGCTTCTAAAAATCCGTAAAATTATGTTCTCTCTGTTTATGGATTTTATTTGGAGTTTTGGGATCTTTTGCCTAGTGTTTATTTGTGTATTTGCTATTTGCACGCTTTTACGAGTAGACGTTGAAGTCTGGAAGGATTCGAAGGAGAAGTGTTGACTCAGATCCAACTCAAGACCAAGAGCAAGTACTTTTTGAAGGCAAGTTGTGCTTTGACCATGTTGATCCTATTTCAAATCTATTTTGATTTAAACTATTGCATGCTAGTTCAATTAGAAAGATACTTTGTTTAAACATGGGGTTAGATAAATACCAATTTGCTATATGACACCTTGATTACTTAAGTATGTGCCATGACCCTTTGTCACCCTAGTTGTGGTTTACTAGTTGGACATTATTAAATTGCCAACATGGGTTTAGACCGTTTGTAGTATGCTGCTTAGACACACTCGTGCTCATGACATGATTTTGGACAATCAAATGCTAATATGGACTTAATGATATATTGAACCTGTTTTGGAAAAGTATCATGTGATGTTGACGCACGTGGTGCATGGTAATCAAGCGGGGTTTGATAAACGATTTCGATCGGGGCATGTGGCAAGAGTAATCAGTGGGCCGATTGTGGCATCGGGAGTGATGATTTGGTTTTTCGGGTAGTCTTGCCCTGGTCACTCTAAGGACTTAACCTTGCAAGCCTTTGAACTGGTCATACTTGCAACCACATGGCTGGAATGGGACGGCCCTAGTTGACTAAGTCGCTAAGGACTCACTTGTGGAGCCTCAGGTGTCGATTACACCGCTTGTGTGATTATGCGGGAGCGTATCGTGGGTGTGGCCAGTACCCATCTAACGGTGTGTTGGTCCCATACTTCGCCTTGGCTAAGGGAAGGGATGGTGTAGAGCACGTCTGAGAGGACCACCTGTGTTGTTTGAGGCTTCCAAAGGCTTTGTTACTGAACTCGCCTTTGTGGTGTTTGACTGTATCTTGTGGGTAAAGTGCATAACCTCTGCAGAGTGTAGAATCTATTTGAATAGCCGAGTCCACTGATCTTGGACAATGCTCGGAATTACAATAAGGGGTAGACTTTTCAAAATAACTTGGTTTTGAAAAGATGGGTTGGTTTAACAAGGAAGATGATGGAAATATGGTTTAGGATGGGAAAAATGTTTGTTAAACTTCTTGAAAAGTTATTTATGCTTTACTTATTTCTACCGCTTTGAATCTACTTTTATTACTTGTCAAAAGTCACATCGCAAATATACCTGAGCTATTCCTTTGTACCAAGCCATGCATATAGTATATTAGCTTGCATTCTGCATGACTTGTCGAGTACCAAGTACTCACCCTTGCCTCAACACAATACCAGTTGAAGAGGAGACTACGCCGCTTTCGGAGGAGGAGTTCCAAGAGGACCCGTCTACTTAGGGATGCGAGCCGCCATTGCCTGTGGTATCGGATGGCGCCACAGTTTATTTGATTTTCCGCCGCTGCTATTTCTCTTTTAATAAGTTTCGCTTTGCAAGGCATATATATTGTAACTTGGCCATAAGGTCAAGTAACCCTTTGATTATTTAAATAAAGTACTTTGATAGTATCGTTTGGTCTGATTGTGATATATACCGATGTTAAGACTGTGTGCACTAGCGCGTTCTCGACTAGTGCTGAATACACGAGGGTCCGGATTTGCAAATTCGGGTCCCGACAGATTGCGGGCGCGCTGCCTGGCGCGCGGCGACGTTAGGCAACGGCTGCGCAAGGTCAAGGCGATCCTCGGGGTGTGATCCGGGCATTAAATAGCCTCGGCTTCCGTGCAGAAAACGGAAACCTAGTTCCCCACGGCGGCGGACGCGGCGGCGGAGTCCGGCTCGGACTCGGGCGGAGACGACGACGGACAGCCGTCCACGTGGCACGATCAGCGGCCACGATGCGCGCGCGGGATCGGATCCGGGCCGGATTCGATCGAAGCGGTACGGGGAAATCCTGACCGTTGGATCTTGATCCAACGGTTGGGATCGATTAGGTTTTAGAGCTGGTTCGGTCGAGTCACGTGGCTCGGGTCGGACTCGAGTCCGACTCGGGTTCCGACTCGGTCGGATGAATAGTACTTGACCCGACTTGATTTTCCAGCGATTTAATAATTAAAATAATTTCCAGTAATTCATTTAATTCATTAAAAATAGCAAAAGACTCAGAAAAATTCCAGAAAAATTCTGGAAAATATTTTAGGGTATTTGGGACTCAAATAAAATATTTCCAACAAAATTTTATTTGCAAAATTTAATTCTTTAATTATTTCAAAATGGAATAAATTCAAATAAATTCCAAATAAATTCCAGAAAATTCCAAAAATTCACCAAAGTGCCAAATCACACATGAATTTAAGAAAAGCAAAATTTTGGGGTGTTACAGTGGAATAATTAATTTAAAACTTGACACACTTTGTTGCACAGTAGGAATGGGTATGGGTACCATTGCTTTACGCTTAAATGTTGTATTTAAGCTTTGTTGTTGAATGTTACATTTGGTAATATATGTTGCTATGTTTATGAAAGAATTGATTGTGTTGATACAATTGAGATTATGTGGGTTGTGGTGCCGAAAGGGGTTTCGGTCACCTTCTGTTGTTTGTAGTATTGTTGGGTTTGACGGTGTGGCCGGGTAGTGCCATCACCGATGGACTTTTAACCTCCTGTTGGGAGAGTGCTTATCCTTTCTGTCGTAGATTGGGTAGTTGGTTGGAGTCGAGTAGTAGAGTTGTGGATTGACCCTCCGAATTTTCTTTGCCGTTTTGACGAACGGTTTTGGTTGGTTGAAATAAAAGAAAAAGTGTTCGGTTTTGGATACTCACCGATGGTTCTTTTGGTGGTTTTGGTTTTGTCTTCTTTGGTTGAAGACAAAAGAAGAATTTCGGGTTGTGCCTCTTTTGGTCGCCTTGTCAGCTTTAACGCCCGATTTGTTGTTTGCCTTATAGAGAAACTTATAGATTGATTCTTGGGTTACCATTCGCCAACTTGAAAGGAAGTTATTGAAGTTCCGATGAAAAATCTAAGTCGCATGGATTTAGGTGTCAAGGTTTTGTCGGAAAGGATGTGGTTGATCGGTTGCTTTACGGAGAAAGATTTCAATTTATTCTTGTGTTTGTCTTTTTTTGAGGTTTAAAAGAGTTATTGCGGTGTTGTGCCAGATCTTGTTGTTGGGGCCTAAGTGGTGTTTGATTGCAATGATGACTTGCTTGGGAATTCATCTTTGAAAAACCATTTGTTTCGTGAAAGTTTGAAGTTTGGGGTTATGGCCTAAAATTTTGGTTAATCGCTTGGTTTTTCCTCGTGCAACCATCTTCCTTCGTGGAAGTTGTTGATCTCGAGAGTTGTGGAGTAGTTGCGTGTCGGCATTTGGGAATTTAAGAGTTGACTTCTCTTGTGATTTATGGTTGAGCTTTCCTAAGGAAAGGTGTTTTGGGTGTTGTTCTTTCTGGAGCAATTATGGTTTCCTTAAGAGTTGGGTGCGTGATTCACGCGAATGTTTAAGAAGTTAAGTGTATGACGAGAAGTTAGAGTTTTCGGATGATATGAGCTAGTGGTTCGGTTAAAGTGAATTTGTTGTTTGTTTAAAGATAAACTAAAATATAGTGTTGATAAGAGATGATTAAACGAGACGTCAGGTGATCCAAAGTGAAAGTTGATTAGTGGTGTGTGCAAAGTGATGCGGGTAAAGGCATCTAATGGATGTTTGAGATTCGTTAGCATAGAATGTCTCGGTTGATGAACTTGTTATAGCAAGAAGATGGTGTGAAATTCTGCCTATTGTAGCTGGTGGGTCAGTTAATATTGTGGGTCAACAATATGACTTAAAATTCATGTAATCAATTAATGAGGATATATGGAATGATTGTAGGAAAGGTTGAATTATTCTTGACAGAGGTCTGTCTGGGATTCGTATTTATGAGGAATGTCTAGTGGAGATCGTGTCGCATGGTTAGTATTAATTATTGGTGGAATGAACTGGTGATATGGAATATGTGACTTAGGGATTATACCCAGGGTAATTGTTGATTACGCCGGAATAATTGTAAAGAGATGTGTGCTACGCTTGGGATAATAAGTTGCATGAATAATGGTTCGTCATGGTTAGTAGACCAAAAGAAGTTGTTGATATGCGTCTTATGTTGGATTAATCGTAAGTTAATTGTGTCGAGTTGTGAGAACGTGGTTCTCCTTGTTGGTTGTCATACGGTAGATATGGTCTACGGTTCGTTGGTAATATAATCAATTGTGGTTATATGAACAGTGAAAAGTGATTTTATCAAGAGCAGATGTTGTAGCTTGTGTGCAACAGTGTTGGACTTCTCGGGATTTGGGTGATTATGACATCCGTTTTGGGCTAATCTGTTTAGTCTATGCTATGAGTATGGGTTAACACCCAAAGCGTTGGAGTGGGACGCTCTCTTTAGCATTCAACTGATTTATCTTTGGTAATCCTGGAGTTAAGCGCTTAAATTGTAATTCTATCGTGACTAGAGTTGGATTGATTTGGGAAACGTGTGTGGTTTTTGCGAGCGTTTCAAAAAGGTGAATCTTATGATTGTTTCATAAGTGTTTTTGTTGGTAAAATGTTCCTCTTTGGGAATGTGTTTCCTTTCTTTAAGAGAATTGGTAGCGGTTATTAGGCGTAGATGTTTGATTGGAGAGTTGATGCTATCTTCTCGTTATTGGCTTTGGTTAAAATGCGATGTTTTGCGCGCTTATGCAAAGTGGTTGTTGGGTTGTGATGAGATATGGTATTTTTGGTTAACGCCGCCGTAGTTTATGCGAATTTGAGCAACCATCGATGTTGTTGGGTGTCAATCATGTGACAAGGAGAATGAAGTCTCTTGGTGAATAGTTAATGGGTATCGTGGTTACATGATGAATAAATGGTGAAAAAGATTCATGACATCGTTTTTATAAGCATAAAAAGTTGTTGAGCCAGGACGGTGAGAAAGTCATATAGAGACATATGACTAATCCGAGTGCTCTTGTAGAATTCGCATTCGTGTTATGAATCGAGATTTTTCATTGCTCTCTAGCATGAAAATGAATGAATGGATAAATGCTGGTATTTTGGTTTTGTTATGTAAGGGATTTGAGTTTCCCTTTCTCTTCGAGAGTTTTTGTGGCAGTTCTCTTCCAAGATGTTGATTTTGGTTAAAGTGAAAAGTTTGGCTGTGGTGAAGGCGAGTCGAGTTGTCTTTAGTTGTTGAGAACATCTGTCAAGAGAATTGTGTGGAGTCTCTATTTGTTTGAGTGCTCCCCGATGCGAATTGTTTCGCGTTGTTTGGAGATTTGAGTTTTCCTTTGCGGCTTGACTTAGGAAAAGCAAAAGGGTGGTCTTTCATTGTTATCGGGTTCTTTACAAAGCGATTTGTGGCGCTTTGAGATTCGAGTTGTTGTATGTGGTCTACTTGGATTCAAAAGAATCGTACTTCTTTTGCACTATTGATAGGAGCGAGAATAAGAAGGGCCTCGGGTTATTGTTGAGTATAATCTAAGAGCTATACTCATGGGCTTCGTTGTTTGTGTGAATTGTTTGTGAGGGCGACATCCTCTTGGGAAAAGTGCCAATTGAGATTTGGTAGTGAGTTACGGTCCTAGTTTGGGCTAGGTGCTGGACATTAGTGGTATGAGGGTGGATGATGATGGAGGTTGTTGATGTCGTGGTTTGAATTTGGTTGAAAGTATCGTTGGGTGGAAGCAAATGTTATAGAAAGTGTGATGTAAAATGCTTTGTCGTGGACATTGTATTAGCTAGACGTCCCTGTGTGTGCGTTATGCCTAGGAGAGGATAGAATGAAAAGTGTATTGTGGTTGGCAGTCGAAAGGAAAGTATGGTTGATGTAGGCTATGAGCGAAGATGACATTAGTAAATTTTGATTCCTTTCAAAAAGGGGTCAAATAATTGGGAGAGATGGGGTTTTGCGTAAATGGTCTGTTTGGGGGGGTTCTAGTTTGGAACCTCGGTTGACTGCTTTAATACTAATGATGAAAAAGTGATGTGTTTCAAGGTGATTGTGTCATTCGGAGTTTATGAATCATGATAGAGATTGAAGTAAATGAGGAATCATGTCAAGTTGTGCTTAGTTAAGCTAAGCCAAGTCACTCTTGTTAATAGATGGATTTGGAGAATGGAGTTGTCATTGCTATTGTTTGAGTCTTTGCGTGGGTGTGTTGAGTTCGCAAAGAAGATGAGTCTCTAGTGGACATTGTTTTAGAGTTGACGTGTAAGATTCGAGGTCGAATCCAGTTAAGGGGGGTAGAATGTGATACTACGGAATGACGGTATGAGTCATTTTCGATCTCGGCCATAAGGTACGACTCTTGTAACATGTTTTTGCGCCGTGTCTGCAAGTGTGGGCCTTTCCGGGGGATTTTGGGCCTTTCCGGAGGGGAATTGGGCCTTCCGGGGGAGTTCGGGCCTTGGGGGGTCCATATGGGCCGAAGGTGGGACATATTTGGGCCTTTTGGAGGTGGTCTAGGACAGCAAAACTGCTGCCCTAGCCCTACCTGCGCCCCAAACAAGTCCCCTCCCTAGCCCTAGCCCCCACTTGTTTCCCCTCCACCCCATTGCCTCCTCCTCCCTAGCCGCCACCCCTCCCTCACCTTTGTGCCTCCCCTTGCTCCACCACGTGCCCTTGCTGCGTCCCCCTCGCTGCCATGCCATGCCATGGTGCTGCCCTCGCCGGTAGGAGGATCCGCGACGAGGAGAACCGGTGGCCACGACGCGTGGGAGCGAGATCGGGCGATCGAGAGGCATTCTTCGTGGTTCGCTGCTCGTCGGACTAAGGTATGTCCATGGGGAAACCTTGGGGAAGGTCTAGGTGCTGTTCTCATGGTAGATTTGGAGTTGTTAGATCAAGAGGACGTGCTGCCATGGAGTAGATCTGAAAAGAACTAGAGTTCGTATTGTACTCAGTTTCGGGCAGATTTGGAGTCCGTTTTAGGGGGTGCGATTTTGCAATTTTAGTCTCGGAATTTGGCCGACCTCCTGTTGAAGAAGTTGTAGGTATCGCCAAGTCCTATTTTTTGTATTTTTTTGAGAATTTTTGGAGTTACGGTCTGAAAGTTATGGCCGTTTTGGTGGGCGCTGTCCAATCTGTGTCAAGGTTGGGACAGTCTGTGTTCAACATTAGATTAAACTAATTTAGAATTCGAATCTGACCGTACGGACTTCTAGGAAGTTGTAGATAATTTCAATATCTTTCAGTGCATATAAAGAAATTAAAATTCCGACCAGCCGTTTGGAAGTTATGCCTGTTTTACCGAGCGCTGTCAAATCTGTGACGAGATTGAGACAGTTCGTGTTTAACGTTAGATTAAACAACATTAGAGTCCAAATCAGTCTTTACCTATAACTAGAAAAAGTTGGGAAATTTCCTAAGCTACGCGAGGATGTACTCGTTTATTCAATTTGGAGTTCTAGAACTCAAGCTATGATTTTTTCGAAGCCGCTGTCCAGAACGGGGCAAAATCTGTGATTTCGGGGTTTTGGAGTATTTAGCGTATTAGGTGTAGTGGGTACTGTTTTGAGGAGTCGAATTAAGTGTGTGGCACGTGTTTGCAGGTGGTGTGCCTTCGGGAGTGCCCTCAACCTCTCGTCACTCCGTTGCTTGCGGTTGAAGGCAAGTGTGTTGTGTGGATTGAACATTATACGTGTTGCTAGAATTGCTTGATAGTGTTTGGGATAGATAACATGCTGTCTTGCCATGAACTACATGTTATAATTGATATGATGTCCACTTGCCATGTTTTAATGATTGCTATGATATGATGAGCATGTTTAAGATGTTATGATGCCATGTGTTAATATATGAGTTTTATATTGTTGGCATGCTTGCATACATGACATGTTACATGGCCCGGGCGGTGAGAAAGTCATGAACTAATCCGGGAAGGTCGGTGAGAAAGTTATGACTAATCCTGAGAGCCATTAGAGTAAGTCCTACATCGTGATTCCATCTACCGTGGGTGGTGGAAGCGAGGAGTAGGCACCCTCCATCTTCGGGATGGAAGGGGGGAGAGGGTGCACACCGACGGGTGTGTACTCAACCATACCGGTATGAGTTTCCAAGGAGATATGAGCATAGCATTGCATTGCATTGCATTACAATACATATTAAATGATGAGGATGTTGTTATGTGTTCAAGTTTGAAATGTTATATGTGACGTGAGGTATTATTGTCTTGTAAATGATCTTGTTGTCCATTACAATATGCTTGCTGAGTTTTCGAACTCACGCTTGTGTTTTATGTTGTTTATTTGTTTAGGTACAATGAAATCGGCGTATGGAAAGGGATCTAGCTACACTCCTCCACGTAGTATCATAATCTAGCTAATTCACCTGTTTTGGAGACACGACATTAAGTATTACAATAATCATTAGTGTATGGTCTGTATGTTTGGTTGTTTCCCTCATGTATATCATGTGAGGCTATGGAGGGAGTTGTTTTAACTTCCTAGAGTTAAATTGATGCTTATTATTTTGCTATCGATGCTTATTGATGTTTTAGTTGATGATTAGCTATCCTTATCGCTGCGTATGGATATCTCGTTTGTCTTACATATTGATATGATGCTATGTTGTTAAGTTTCATGCAAAAACAAAGGAGATGCTGTCAAAATTTCCAATTATTCCAAATGATTACTTGCTGTAATTTACCTTAAATTATGGTATTAAATGTGTCATGATCTATGTTTGGTGACATTCTGGGCTTAGTAAAAGCTGGGGTGTTACAGCTGTTGAATTTGGTTTTATGAACTTTGGGTAGTCTTGCCACGATCAACCTAAGGACTTAACCTTGCAAGCCTTTGAACTGGGCCTAACATACAACCACATGTCTGGAGTGGGACGGACCTAGTTGAGTACGATTCCGAAGCCTTAGCATGTGAGACCTCAGGTGATTTTTGTATCTGTAAATGTGGAAAGAAGGGTGTAGTGTTTACCGATTGGTCTTACATCTCTTCAACGGTATACGTTGGCCCTGTACTTTCGCTCCGCAAAAGGGAAGGAACAGTGGGAACTATACCGGGAGGTACGCATGCGAGGATAGAGGTTTCGGAAAGACTTTGTTATGGTTACTCGCCCATGTGGTGTTTAACTATATCGTGTGGGTAAAGTGTATAACCTCTGCAGAGTGTACAAACTATTCGAATAGCCGAGTCCACGGTACTGGACAACGCTCGGGGATTACAGTCAAGGGTTAGATTTTTCTAAAATAAAAGTGTGGGAAAGGGTGGCTGCATCCCAGAGATAATTGCTAAAGTGATTTAGGGCTTTGAGCCAAATTGTTTAAAAAGAGATTGATAACTTACTATATAATATGGTTTTACTGCTTTTGAATCTATTAAGGTTATTTAAGTAAAGCAAAATGCTGTTTGAGGCAAAACAACCACTTAAGCCATTCCTTTGGAAGAAGCCATGCATATAGTAATAGGATTGCACCTCTGTGCATGACTTGCTGAGTATGTTGTATACTCACCCTTGCTTTCAACACAATCATCAGTTGAGGAGAAGACTACAACTTCGAAGAAGGAGAAGTTCCACGAGGAGGCAATTATCTAGGAGTTGAACCTTGTCAGTTGCCTGTGGCATATTGATGGGAGTCACCAACGTTCTTCATTCCGCTGCTGATTATTTACTTTTGTTATTGTAAGCCCTGCGTGGCAGACTATTTGTAAGTTGACCTTAAGGTCTTGTAACCAGTTTATTTAATGTTTGAAGTACTTTATTATTAATTCCGCTGTGTATGATTGTGGTACTTCATCCCTGTTTAACTGTGTGTACTAGCGTGATCCTGGACTAGAACAGAATACACAGAGGGTCTGGATTTGCAGATTCGGGTCCCGGCAAGAAGTCTGCATGAAGCACTGGGCACGAAGCTACTCCACAGCTCAGCATATCACCCTCAGACTGATGGACAGACCGAGAGGGTCAATCAAATCCTCGAGGATATGCTGCGGGCATGTATACTGTCCTATGGGAAGAAATGGGAAGAATGCCTCCCCTACGCCGAGTTTGCGTACAATAATAGCTATCAGACCAGCATCCAAATGTTCCCTTTTGAGGCACTGTATGGTCGTAGCTGTCGAGCACCTTTAAATTGGTCTGAGAGTGGGGAGCGTTCATTTCTTGGGCCTGAACTAGTCAAGGAGGCCGAAGAAAAAGTGAGGGTCATTCGGGAGAACCTGAGGGTAGCACAGTTGGGACAGAAGAGCTATGCCGATCGCCGTAGGAGACCCCTCTCCTTCGATATGGGCGACTTCGTCTATCTGAAGGTATCTCCTCTTCGAGGCATTCGTCGGTTTGGAATCAAAGGGAAACTGGCGCCTCATTACATAGGGCCATTCCGAGTCCTTGAAAAGCGGGGTGTAACACCCTACAAATCTAAACTATCGTACAAGAAAATTTCGACAGCATCTCCCCTAAAATTAGGACAAAACGGAAGCGACAACAAGATTCATAATAAACAACAGGAATAACATAAAAGCATCAATACTAGAGATAACAAGTCTAAATCAACTAGAAAACAAACATAAACGTAAAATAGCTCCAAAGAGGACATCAACAGGTCTATGATTAATAAAATTTCAGCAAGCTAATGAATTATTAAATGCACTAGTCCATGTGATTCGTGATGACCCCGAAGGGTTGATTGTGCTACTAAGCCCACCCTTCAAGCTTACAACTCGCGAGAACTACCTGAAAACAACAAAATAACAAGGGGTGAGATTGGGTAATCTCAGCAAGCGGAACAACTTCTAACAAATAACACAGCCACAGTAAAACTAGCATACCAAATTCCTCATGTCCAATACCACATTACAGAGTCCACACAACCTCAGTAGAATGCATATGATTGTGCACATGCTTATGCCATGATCCTCCTCACCGTGCCCTTTCTCAGGAACACACGGTGTTGTATGCAGATCGCGCCAAGACGCTGGCGTCGACAAACTTCCAATGCATGATTATGTAGTTAATGCTTCATGCATAAATACATTCATAACTTCCCACTCTGAATTCACATGCTTGCATACCATCAAATAGCAAGGATAAAATGCGAACATCATTGAGATAGAATATCTCAACAATTCATCTTGCAAACAACATCTTTCTTCATTCTTACTCATGATTCAAAAGCCAAACAACCACATCACAATGCAGGATAGGATATTGCACTCTCATAAACAAGTAGTTAAACCATGTAGGTGTGCTGCAATTAAGGTTTATATTGAAGACGAAACAAATAGCGAGTTATAGTTTAGCAAGACCGCTACTTCCACTTGCCTTTACCAACGTGGATGACGAACCTAGTTGCGTCCAGAAGGGGCACCACCTGAACAAGCATTCTTTCAGTATATAATAACATCACAATTGATCACACAATTCAAACACGCGTTTCCTACAACCCGTTCCCCTTTTAAAACACCGAAACCCCGATCTGTCCGGATCAAACAGCAGCACCCTCTCTTCACAATTTCGTATCTTTTTTTATACAGATCATAAAAATATAAAAAAAATTACAGGAGCTAGATATTGACGGGGTCTACAAGTTTCATGAAGATCATAAATTTCAATTCCATTGTTAATTATGCCTAAACAGACGTCCAACACAGTAGACGAAATCTGTTTCCAGATTCTGTTCGTCAACTTCCAACAGCTATAACTCTCAGACCGTCGTCCCAAAAATTCTGAAAAAAATACAGAAGATAGATCTCGACGTTATCTACAACTTTCTAGTTATAGGTTTTTGCAGGAAAAATCGTCTAGGTCACGTAAAATGTGAAACAATCCGCACTGCACAATCTCCCCTTCCAAAAACAGCACCACGTGAACATCTACCCTTCTCCCCCATCAAGATCCATCCAAACCATTCACCACCAGATCTAATACACTCCTAATCCCTAGGTAGAACAGGGGTAAAAGATTGGGAATTTTACCTTGAGTTCCCCCTTGCGAACCCACGAAGAACACGCGACGATCCCCGGAGCGGAAATCTGTTCGTCCTCCTTGCCTCCACGGATCCTCTTCTCGTTTTCTCCTTCGCGTTTCGCGGTGGATCTTGAGCCACCACGCAAGGGGAGGAAGAGGTGGAGTGGGGCGGCTGCTAGGGGGAGAGGGGGAGGCGCCCTAGGGTTTGGGGTGGGGTGGCCGGCCACATGGGGAGGCGCCACCCCTTTAGGGGGAGGTGGGCCGGCCCACTTAGGGCGTGGGCAGGGGGAGGTGGGAGAAGAATTCCCGGCCCAGGCCCAAGTTTTCCTCGGCCCATTGTTTCTAGCCCGAATACTCCAAATTTAATATTAATACGCCGCATAAACTTCAATTATTTAATTCCCCAACAATTTCCCTCATTCCTCCCGAAATAAAACCAGGAAAAAGGAACCCTAGAATCGCTCTGACGCTCTAAGGCATCACACGGGGTCAGGTTGCATATCAGCTGGAGCTTCCTCCCTCGCTCGAGATGGTCCACAATGTCTTCCATGTTTCCCAGTTCAAGAAGTGTCTCCGTACTCCTTTCGAGTCACTTGAAGTGGATGACCTCGGAGTTGCACCTGAACCGGATCTATCCTATCAAGAGCATCCGATTCGGGTTTTAGAAGAAGCGGAGCGCAAAACTCGGCGGAGAACTCTCAAGTTCTATAAGATCCAATGGAGTAATCATACTGAGGATGAGGCTACGTGGGAACCCGAAGATCGCCTGAAAACGGAGTACCCTGAGTTCTTCGATGCCATGTAAGTGCGGGCATACAATTCCAAAAAAAAAAAATTTAGAGCATGTCTCTTAGGGTCCTAATCCGCGTATGCATTTGCTCTGAATCTCGGGGCGAGATTCCCTTAGGGGGGAGGGTTTGTCAAGACCCCACTCTCTGAAATTCTGGGACATCCGGAGTGTCCGGATTAAACATCCGGAGTATCCGGATCAGACCCGGAATGTCCGGACAAAATGTCCGGAGTATCCGAGTTGAAGTGGCCGAAGACCCCAACCCGAAGTCTCCGGGTTAAATGTCCGGAATGTTCGGACTCATCGGGGGTTAAAATAAAAGTCCCGTTTCTTGGCTTCCCCACATCATTTCCTTTTCCCCACCATGGTTCCCCACCCGTGTGTGCCTCCTCCACCCTAGCTCCAGTCCAGCGAGCTCCCACCGGCCGGTGACCTCCGTAGCTCCTCCTCGGCGTCCTCTAGCTCGTTCTCGAGCTAGCGTCCTCCTTCCTCTGCCCTGGCATTTGTCCCTCTTCCGTCTTCCTTGGAGGTAGGTACTCTTCTTGGGGTTTGATCCGTAGGATCTTGATCTCTAGGGCCATCCATGGTGGGTTTAGGGTTTAGGTTTGGATTTGGGGGTTGTAGTTGGATCTTGAGCTCTAGGGTTTGGGTGTGGTGATTCTAGGGTTGGGTTGGGGCTTGGGTTGATGAGTGTGGGTGCTAGCGAGGTAGATCGGGTAGTAGTAATGCCGATCCAAGGGTCGATTAGGGTTGGCTAGTGGTGTTATGGTTGGGTGTTGTTTTCTCGAGGTTTGAGCTAGCTTGAAGTTTCTCCGGCCTTGCCGCGTGTAGGAATGTCGTAGATCGGGTCCCTGCGGTGCCGTAGGGCTTGGGAAAGCCTCCACTTTTCGCACCCTCTCCCAAGCCCTGGGCCGTCCGGAATGTCCGGACACAAGGTCCGGAATGTCCGGGTTAGCCGGACTGTCCGGATGAAATACCCGGACTATCCGGGTTCACCTGGTCTGTTCGGGTGGGGGGTTTTGCGATTTGTTGTATTATAGTTGTTTCCTTCGCATGGCATGCATCTCATTATGCATTGTATTCGTGTAGAGAACGATCCCGCGGGGCTTGACGCCGCGGCGATTGAGGGTACTACCGGAGAGCCGTCTACCACCGATCCGCAAGCAGAAGATCAAGGCAAGCACCTAAGCATATTCAACCCTATGTACTTTTACTTTGTTGAATCAATTGCTTATTGGATTAAATGTTGCATTAGGAGTTGAAAATTGTGGGATAGGACTAGATCCTAATTGTTGCACATACACCCCTTGATTATTGTTGAATCTTCCTTGGAGCTAATATGGGTAATATATTGAGTTACGCTTAGATTGCATAGAAGTCGGTTTGGGCCAAGCAGTGGATGGTTCCATCGCTTGCGATTCTATATTTATCTCACACATGTGGGTTGGAATGGGTGTTTGTATGAAAACGAAATTGTGAAATGAGACCGGGCGAGAGAGTTGGATCACTTGGGTAAGGAGACTCAAGTGTGGTCGTCTCGCTCGTGTCGATTAAGGACCGATCAGGTGTAACGTGGCTAAAACACCTTTTTGGTTGATCGCATGCCTGATTATGGTACGGTAAGCCGCTCTTTCATCGCATGCCGTTCGATGGGCCATGCCCTCATGTGGTTGGACGTGGTTGAGGGCGGGGCCTAGGCCGGCTCTCGAGCGCCAAGCCGGGCTTGGGGTTGCTCGAGGGGGTGCTAGGTTTCTGGACCGCATGAAGATGCTCCAACGAATTGGTAATGGGAGGGGGTTGACATGAGGCTCCTTTGTTACACATGTCGTGTGATCAATGCTTCCCTGTAGGGTTAATTAAGCGATTCGAATTGCCGCGCTCTCGGATATGAGCAAGCTTGGTCAGATGTTACTCAACATAGTAATAACTTGAACAGAAGTTCACCTTTGGGCTTGAGCTCGAAATGAATGTGATTAACTGTTGAAATTGTTAAATGTTAACTTCGCATTAGAAGTAGGTGCAGTAACAACCGCATTAAAATTGTGAGTGGAGTAGTTTAAGTGACTAAACAACAAAGGTTAAGCATTTTGCAACTGTTTTACCTTCAGCTTATTCCTTGCTACATCCATATGCATAATCCTTTGGAGTCGGTCGTATATGGACCACGGGTAAGACTTGTGAGTACCTTTTGTACTCAGGCTTCTGCTTTGTGGTTTTGCAGGTGAGAATCCAGCGGGGTGCGAGTTTTGCCCCTACTGCCTTTCGGTGACCGGGCGGGGCAACAAGTAGAGGCTGTCGACACTTTTGTGCCCGGGAGTGTTGACGGCATGACACTTCCGGGGTGTTTTACTTTTGTTGTATAGGATAGCGGGCGTTACTTTTGTGAACAATTGTACTTTTATTTCTATAATGGAACCCGTCTGCTTTTCTTTGGTTCGTTTGGTTGGTCGTCGTGGGCCTCTTTGTGCCGTGCTGTGTGTCTGTTGCTTCCGCGTTTTTGCGTCTCTGGTAGTGAGTTTGGGGCTCGATGCCCCTTTGTGCGAATTGAATTTTGATATGGCATTGGGAACCGGTATGTGGGGATCCTGGGCGAGTTTCGGATCGCATACCGGGGGAATACCAGGATTATTGTCGGATTGTTCGGATGATTTTGGAGCTGTCTCTATTGGGCTTGGGTGTTAGCACCGAGATCACCTCCGGTGAATCGTTGCTAGGATCCAAATCCGATGGGAGCAACTGTTCATCCAATAATTTGAGGACGATCTGGGCGGCTCCTCTCACCCCACCCCTGGCAGCCCCTCTTTATATGGCCGCCACCCCCATACGTTATTCTTTAGGTTTTGTTGTGTTTGGTAGACCTTGTGTTCGTCCCTCCTCGTGCTTGCGCGTGTCGAATAGACCACCCGAGACGAGAAACAGAACTTCAACTTTGTGTTCATGAGTTTTATTGGTATCCAATTTTCAGATTGCTTCTCACTTGTTTTTACAAGTTTCTCGATTGCTAGCAGGGATAAAGATCCATCACGTCTAAGCGTGGTTTATCAACTCGCGTTGGTGGCATTGTGATTGCTAGTTTCCTATCCTCACTGGTTGGAAGCCAAGATTATGAGTTCATCAACTCTCCAAATCAACGTATCGTTCTCATCAGAAGATAGGGCACCCCCATGTGCGCATCAGGTGGTATCAAAGCATCGGTTGCCTGGTGAGAACACATCTATCCTAGTTGTTAGATTTGTTTTGTTCATCCTAGAGTTCGGAAAAATAGCCCTACAAAAAAAATTTCGTATGATTTCCTTTTGATCCTAGCCTGTTCAGCCTTTACTAGTTCTGTCTAGTTCATATACTTGTTGAATTTTCGTTTCATCGTTGAGTCGTTGCAGGTCTCTAGCGTTTTGATCTTTACAGTTTCGAGTTCTGTTCACGTGTCCATCACAGTGTTCTTTGTTTTCATTGTAAATTGCTCTCGGTTTTGGTTCAAAAAGAGGAGTCCTTTTGGTTTTCGGCGAAAAAAAAGGTCGAAGCAAGTTTGGATCGTTCCAAACTGAGAGGCCAAGTTGGACCGCTCCGAGGTTAGTTCGGACTGTCCGAACCGAGGCAAGTTCGGACCACGCCGAAGCAACGTCCAGATCAGACCGCGTCGAAGCAGCGTTTAGTTCGGACCTCGCCGAACAAACGGCCAGTTCGGACCTGTCTGAACTTTAAAAAAAGAGAGGCAAGTGCAGATACAAAAGCCGCACCAATTTAAAGTGTAAAAAGGCAGGTGCCAATTCAAAAGTCGCACCAGAAAAAATTCGCAAGTCAAAGTTTAGAGAGAGGGAGAGAGAGTATCGTTTTTACCGGAATACACCTGGTAAAAAAAAAAGTGTGTGCGGTGAGTTTTGTGTGGAGTCATTTTTTAGTAGGGATGAAAATGGTACGGAAACGGTCGGTAAATGATTGTTGCGTTTTCGTTTCCACATTTTTTACAGGTAACGAAAACGAAATCGAAAACCTCGAAAACGGATACAGAACGGATAGTGACGGAAATGAATGCGGAACGGAACAGAACGGATACGGAAACGAAAGCGAAAATTCCACAAGAACATAGTAAAGAATCACAATATACATGACCACAAGAACAATGTAACCCATTCCACCTCTAAGGTGGACACAAGAATAGTGTTATGTTCATTGGTATCACTAGAAAATTTTTCACAAGTTTGTTAGCTGAAGGCACGTTGTTTGTCTCTCATATCAGACCATCATGTCCCCATCCTTATAATTATCATGGATATTCTCTTGCTCCACCAACTACAAAGGTTTAACACCCAAAAATTAGTATATTATTTTTCGATGTTCATTTATGATTTTCTGACATTTATCTTGGATTTTTCGGAGTTTATAAATACCATTTTGCTACTTTTAGATTTATAAAATTAATTTACTTATAAAAATAAAAATTAAATTATGTTGAAAATAATTTTTCTAGGTTCAAAATGTTCCAAAGTATTTTTGAGAATTTTTTAAAAAAATTTTGAACTCTATTTAATATTTTATATAAAACCATTTGTATTTATGAAATTATTTTAATTCGAAAATAAATATAAAATCACCTTTCTCATTTTTGGGTCGAGCCCATTTCTTTTTTTTGGCCTGTTTCCATTTTTAGTTTCCGGTTTCACTTATACGGAATTTCCGTTTCCATTTCCGTTTCCGCCGGAATTGGCTCTCTCGTTTCCGTTTCTGTTTCCGATAAAAAATTTCCGTTTCCATTTCTGTACCGGTATCTGGTGATTTGCCTCCTGTTGCCACTAACCTTTTGTACCGGTATCAACCCATTCAAGTACAACAATTGCTCAAAAACCTAATCTGAAGTTGAAGGGTAAAGTTTTGTTGGGTACAAAAGTTCACTCACAAGTTAACATGGCTAGTATAGAACCTTTACAATTATCTGGTGATTTGCCTCCTGTTGCCACTAACCTTTTGTAGGTGATGAGTGTTGGGGAACGCGGTATGCTACACTAGCACAAATTAAAATTTCTACCACAAACCAGAAAAGCTACTCGCAAGAAGGGGATCATAGATCTATTACCACTAGACGCGCAGTTGCGGAATCCTTCGCACGTCGTTGTAGTGGATCGTCCTCGCCGCGGATCGTCCTCACCACGGATCGTCCTCGCTGTGGATAGTCCTCTCCACGCCGCAGTAGTAGCAGCGTCACCATAGCAGTCCACACGTCCGGGGATGGAACGCCGTGTGTCGGTGTGCAAGCACCGGGTCGCTCGGTAGGGGCAACGAGAGGAGGTGGCTAGGGTTTCTGGTGAAACACATCTAAACCGTACGAAAGTGTATACTGCGTCTAGCCTCCTCCTCTCCTTATATAGCCACGAGGTGAAACCCTAGGCAGTCAGGGCCAATCTACGCGCTAAGCCCACGAGGTCCATTAATTGCGGATCCAATCCGAATTAATGCGTTCCAGCCCGTTAAGTGTGTGACCCAGTACGTTCATGCGCATTTGGACATGGATTTGGAAAACCCTTTTTCTAATCGAATAGTCGGTAGCGGCTCCTTACAAAGCATGCCAACTCCCAAACGCATATGATTAAAGTACTGATGTAATAATCCCTTTGCCAAACTATATGAAGATCGAACTCAAGGCGAGAAGCATGTCATCCTTTGATAGTTCAATCCATCTCTCGTATCCGTGATATATTAATAAGTTGTGATTGAATTCTCAATCACGGCATGGCCATGCACTTCCTTAATCATATCACACGAGTGGCCTAGACATATATCTTTGTTACATTGGAGTGGCAAATTCCATCTTGACTTCTCACTTCCCTCTGCATGTGTCATAGTAAACATGAAAGATACCTTTATAACTATCCGGTTAGGAAATAGTGTTTGGTAACCCCAAGGTAAACTATTACACATGTAGGGAATATGACAATCTCAGGTCTAAGGATCATACATCTACAATGTATGAGATACACTGATGACACATAAGAATGTAACATTCTCGCAGTGTCCCATTGTGGGTCTATCTAACACATGTTCTTCAACATGCGTCCATAATGTATTGATGATATCTCCATATCCCATGATCTATGAAACATGATCATCGAACAATACATGTGCTGATCTATTCATCGTTGTCCTATACGATGATATCCGATCAGAGATATTTATCCAATTATATCAATAAGTAAAGAGCTTCATAAACAAGTCACACACTTGTTGATCAAAACAATGATATACATTCATTGGACCAATAATTATATTATTATTCATAAACATAGTCATGTTACAATCATCCATATGATTGCCTCAAGGGCATAACACTAACAATCTCCCACTTGCACTTGAGTCAATCAATTAAGTATCTAATACCAATAGACCTCGTGTGCGCCTCATGCTTAGGCTGTGGTAGTAGCTTTGTCAACGGATCAGCCACATTGGCTTCCGTATGTACTTTGCATATCTTCACATCACCCCTATCCACAATTTCACGAATAAGGTGAAAGCGTCGGAGTATATGTTTGGACTTCTGATGTGATCTAGGCTCTTTTGCTTGTGCAATGGCACCACTATTATCGCAATAGTTGTCCATTGGACTAGAGGCACTAGCGACCACACCAAGCTCTGAGATCTAGGCTCTTTTGCTTGTGCAATGGCACCACTATTATCGCAATAGTTGTCCATTGGACTAGAGGCACTAGCGACCACACCAAGCTCTGAGATAAACTTCTTTATCCATACAGTTTCTTTTGCGGCATCTGAAGCCGCAATGTACTCCGCTTCTATCGTAGAGTCAGCCACCGTGCTTTGCTTGGAACTCTTCCAGCTTACTACCCCTCCATTTAGTGTAAACACAAAACCCGATTGTGATCGAAAATCATCTTTGTCAGTTTGGATGCTTGCATCGGTGTAACCTTTTACAACCATTTCTTCGTCACCTCCAAAGACTAGGAACATACCCTTAGTTCTTCTCAAGTACTTTAGGATGTTTTTCACGGCAATCCAATGACCATCACCGGGATCCGCTTGGTATCTACTTGTGAAACTTAGAGCATATGAGACATCTAGGCGCGTACAGATCATGGCATACATGGTAGATCCAATAGCCAAAGCATATGGAATCTTGCTCATCCTATCTCGCTCATCAGTTGTCGAAGGACACTGATTCTTGCTTAGACTGATGCCATGTGACATTGGCATGAAACCTCTCTTAGATTCATGCATATTGAACCTTTTCAATATTTTGTCAATGTACATTTCCTGGCTTAATCCAATCAACCTTTTTGATCTATCTCTATAGATCTTTATGCCCAAGATATAACATGCTTCTCCCAAGTCCTTCATTGAGAAACTCCTTTTCAACAAAGTCTTAACATCTTCAAGCATAGGAATATCATTCCCGATCAATAATATGTCATCCACATACAAGATCAGAAACACAAGTGCGCTCCCACTAGCCTTCTTGTAAACACAAGGCTCTTCTTCGTTTTTGATAAAGCCAAATCCTTTGACCACTTCATCAAAACGAATGTTCCAACTCCGAGATCTGATGTTTGCATATCATTTTAGCATTTAGCATTTTTAGGTTCAACAAAACCCTCAGGTTGTATCATGTATACATCCTCACATAGATTCCCATTAAGGAAAGCTGTCTTGACGTCTATCTGCCATATTTCATAATCGAAATATGCAGCAATTGCTAAAATGATCCGAACAGACTTGAGCATGGCTACTGGTGAAAAAGTTGCATCATAGTCAATTCCTTGAACTTGTTTGAAACCCTTTGCCACCAACCGTGCCTTATAGATCTGAACATTTCCATCTACGTATGTCTTCTTCTTGAAAATCCATTTGCATTCTATGGTTTTTACACCATCAGGAGGATCAACCAAGTTCCAAACTTGATTGTCATTCATGGATTGAATTTCGGATCTCATGGCTCCAAGCCATTTTTCGGAGTTTGGGTCCATCATCGCTTCTTTGTAACTCATGGGCTCATCTTTGTCCAATAATAATATGTTTTCGGTGTATTCTACACCAGGGTGCCCACTGCACTTCAGTAAAAAACGCTAGTGGACATGTGGCGTCCAGGAAACTCCGCTAGCTGTCGGAAAGGGTGCCGCCCAGCGGACAGGTGGCGGCCAGGCTACTCCGCTGGCGAGCAGCTTCGTGATCGCCAGCAAGCAGGTGGCGACCAGGCCACTCCGCTGGCGGTCAGCTTGGTGATCGCCAGCGAGCAGGTGGCGACCAGGCCACTCCGCTGGCGGTCAGCTTGGTGATCGCCAGCGAGCAGGTGGTGACCAGGCCACTCCGCTGGCGGTCAGCTTGGTGATCGCCAGTGAGCATGTGGCGACCAGGCCACTCCGCTGGCGGTCAGCTTTGTGATCGCCAATGAGCAGTGTGGTGACTCGCCACGCTACCGGGCGCCCAGTTCCTGAGGCCACCTAGTGACCCGTGCAACCATTCAAGAGGTCAAGGACATTTAATGCGTAACGTGCGCATTAAATGGGGGTAATGAAGGCCACAGTCCGGTGGCGTGTGTTCCCAACGCGCGCCGTGATGACGAGCGACGTTAGCGTGCAATTTTCCACCCCGGTGGAGCGGGCAAAGCCGGCAGGCGCGGCGCTCAAGGGTGGGGTAGAGGATGTCTGCACCAGGGCATTAAATGTGTTGCAGGGGCATTTAATGCCATAGAACAGGGTAATGAGTATAGCTTGCTGTGTAAGCCTCCCATGCGCCCCCGCCAGCCCGAGTATAAAAGGGAGTCGGGGTGCATGGGAGTAGGGGTTCGATCAAGAAATCTCGAAGTGTATGTTGATGATCTGGTTGTAAAGACCAAAAAGTCTGCTGGGCTCGTTGAAGATTTAGAAGAGACTTTCTCCCACCTCCGGCAGTATTGTCTGAAGTTGAATCCTGAGAAATGTGTGTTTGGTGTGTCGTCTAGAATGCTACTCGCGTTCCTTATTTCCCACCGTGGGATCAAGGTTAACCCGGAAAAAATCACGGCCATCGAGCGCATGCAACCACCCACAAGGCTCAAGCAAGTTCAGTGCCTGGCTGGTCGCCTGGCCTCCCTCGGCCGGTTCATCGCCATGCTGGGAGAAAAGAGTCTCCCCTTCTTCAAGCTGCTGAAGAAGACTAACTCCTTCGAGTGGACTGCAGAAGCATAGCAAGCATTCGAAGAATTGAAGCAATACCTCTCCTCCCCTCCGGTCTTTGGTCGCTCCCCGAGGCGAGCCGCTATCGCCAGACGTAGCGGCCACCGGCGTGATTGTGAGCGACACCGTGGCGGAGCGTGAAGGGGTCGATGGCGGTTACTACGCCAAGAAGGTATCGCACGACGCCGAGATAAGATACCCGCAGCTCGTAAGATGGTGTATGCTGTACTGGTGGCGTCCAGGAAGCTGCGGCATTATTTCCAAGGAAGAGAAATCACGGTGGTGTCCGCCTATCCCTTGCGCGAGATTCTCCACAACCGCGAAGCCGAAGGCCGCATCGCCAAGTGGTCTGTAGAGCTGGGGGAGTTTGGTCTTAAGTTTGCCCCCGTACGGTGATCAAAAGTCAAAGGCTGGTGGAGTTCGTTGTCGAGTGGACTCCTGCCAAGCCTAAAGTCAAAGAAACGCCCGCGCCCTCCCCCTGGACACTCTACTTCGATGGCTCCTTCAGGTATGAGGGCGTGGGGGCTGGGGTCCTCCTGGTTTCCCCAACTGGGGACCCCCTCAAGTATGCGGTCGTCTTGGACTTCAAGGCACCAACAACGTTGCTGAGTACGAAGGCTTGCTGGTGGGACTTCGTGCTGCCACGGCCATCGGAGTCCGGTGTCTGCAAGTCAAGGGCGACTTCTTGCTAGTCGTCAACCAAGCAAGAAAGGAGTTCTCCTGCTCTGATCCTGTCATGGCCGAGTACTTGGCGGAGGTCAGAAAAATGGAGCGACATTTCGATGGGCTAGGATATACCCATATCCCCCGGCGCGACAACTACTTGGCGGACGAGCTCGCTCAGCTCGCCTCGACAAGATCTCCCATTCCGGTCGAAGTCTTTAAAGAAAGGCTTCCGCGACCGTCCATCGCAGCCCCCGTTTCCAGTGGGGACGATGGTGATGCTGCTCCAGCCCTTGCTCTAGAAGGGGAAGCGGTACCGGTGGAAACGCCCGGCCAGGCGGAGTACCCGGGCGGCCACCCCGTGGTCGCCACACTTGACCGGGAAGGCACATGGATGGACCCGATCCTGGCCTACCTGTGGGATCAAGTGTGCCCCGACGATGATGCATCAGCCGAGAAGATAGCACGAAAGGCCAAGTGCTATACCCTGGTGGGCGGGGACCTTTACCGCCGGGGTAAAAATGGAATTCTTCTGAAGTGCATCACTCGGGAAGAGGGGAGCACTTTGCTCTCTGATATCCATGGAGGCGTGTGCGGGAGCCATGTTTCAAGTCAAACGATGGTCGGGAAAGCTTTCCGCCAAGGGTTCTATTGGCCAACCGCCCTCCAGGATGCTTGCGAGCTGGTGAGGAAGTGCGAGGCGTGCCAGTTCCACGCCAAGCAAATCCACCAACTAGCGCAAGCTCTGCAAACCATCCCGCTCTCATGGCCCTTCGCGGTCTGGGGGCTGGATATCCTGGGCCCGTTCCCGCGGGCCACAGGGGGCTACACCCATCTGTTTGTCGCCGTCGACAAGTTTACCAAGTGGGTGGAAGCCGAAGCGGTAAGGACGATCACCGCCGCCACTGCAATCAAGTTCATACAAGGCATCTTCGCCCGCTTTGGGGTCACCAACCGCATCATCACC
Organism: Rhipidocladum racemiflorum; assembly: GCA_036346355.1. NCBI lineage: Eukaryota > Viridiplantae > Streptophyta > Magnoliopsida > Poales > Poaceae > Rhipidocladum > Rhipidocladum racemiflorum. Next base: position 22,198,837 of record CM070584.1, on the reverse strand, counting down.
GACAATGGCCTGCAGTTCGCCAGTGCCGCTTTCTTGGGATTCTGTGAAGAGATGGGCACCAAAGTTTGTTTTGCCTCGGTGGCTCACCCGAGAAGCAATGGCCAAGTCGAGCGGGCCAATGCGCTGGTGCTGAAGGGCCTCAAGACCCGGGCGTTTGATCGTCTCCACAAGCGTGGAGCCCAATGGACTGAAGAGCTCCCGATGTTGTTGTGGTCGCTTCGTACCACTCCCAGCTGGGCCACCGGAGAAACTCCCTTCTTCCTGGTCTACGGTGCGGAGGCGGTCCTGCCGTCAAAGTTGGCCTTAGGGTCACCACGCGTGGCGGCGTTCACCGAGGAAGCCCAGGAAGATCAGCGTCGAGAGGATGTCAACCTCCTGGAAGAAGTGCAAGACCGCAAGGCCGTCTTGCGCCGCCCGTGTATCGCCAGAGTCTCAGCGGTACCACGCCACCCGTGTTAACGAGAGGACATCGGGCAAGGCGACCTAGTCTTGCGCAGAATCCGCACGCATGCCAGTCAAGCACAAACTATCTCCCCAAAGGGGAGGGCCCCTTTAAGGTGGTCTCGCCTCTCATCCCGGGCGGTCAGTCACATCGAGGACGGAGAGGAGTTGGTGAACTCCCAGAACATAGAACTTCTGCGCAAGTTCTATCCCTGAAAAGGCTGTAAGTACAGGGTTACGCCCTCGACCAGCTACGTTGAATCCTCCTCTCTGCAGGCTGGTCGTGGGAAGTCTCTGTTTTATCCAATGTCTGGTCTTTATTCAAAGCGGTTATCACCTTTGTTTTCTTTGTGTTTTGCGCCCCAATGGGCCGTGTCCGGGCACTCGCCCTCAGTACATTAAGGCTCTCTGAGTTCTCGATGGTAAATGTTGGCCCACTGGATGAGCGTGGCGTGCGGGGATGGGTGGTTGGACTGTTGGTTTGGCATGATTTTCAATACGGTCATGACGCTCAGGGCGCCCCCGTGAAGACCGGCGACTCAAACACCATCTCCGAAGGCCTACTACCCTGCCACACCTCACCAAGTGTTCGGCCCTAAGTGACCGTGAGGGTAACTAATCTCATAGAGTCCTAATGCCCTGGTACAGAGGCGTTCTGGCACGAGGGATCCGCGCCCTGCACTCTAACTAACCTATTGCATGCGCCGTTGCCTTTTCGTTCACTCAGAGCCAGCATGGCGGAAGCACGAACAGACGTCCAAGCGTAAGGCGTGCGAAAGGGAAATACACATTTTTAAAAATATAGATCCTAACTTGCAGAAGTCCACTACAAGGGAAGGCAAAACAATGGCAAAAGAAAAAGAAAAGTCCCTTAGTCTTCATCCGCCGCGGCCTCCGCAGCCTCCTGGTCCTCCACCGCGGTGACGTCCAGCTCGAGGGCCACGTCCTCGGCCATCGCTTCCAGCGCCGGGTTGACCATCTAGAGCTGATCAGCTACCCTTTCGGCGGCGCTGCTGACCTGCGCCTCGGCGCGGGCCCAGACTCCTTCCACCCCTTGGATGGCGACCAGGGGGTCAAAGTTAGCATCCTGGCTGGCACAACAGGCAAGCACGTACGACGTCGTGGCTGCAGCGACTGCCCGCCCTTCTTGGCTGGACCAGGTGGCTAGGGCGCCAGGCAGAAAGGTGAGGAAGTCGGCGATCCGGCCCATGCAGAAGGCATAATGCCGGGTCGTCTGCTCAACCGGGTTCGGCTGCTCCAACCCCAGTGGCTGCACGATCCTCTTCGGGCCCGGAAATGGCAGCGGCATTTAAAAAGCCACAACGTTTCGTGGGCACTTTTTCTGGACCCACCCAGGAGACGGAAAAAGGTAAAAAGAGCGCTCCAAGGTGGGTCCGGGGGCTACTGTCAGTGTATTCTACACCAGGGTGCCCACTGCACTTCAGTAAAAAATGCTAGTGGACACGTGGCATCCAGGCCACACCGCTAGCTGTCAGAAAGGGTGCCGCCCTACGGCCAGGTGGTGGCCAGGCTACTCCGCTGGCGAGCAGCTTCGTGATCGCTAGCAAGCAGGTGGCGACCAGGCCACTCCGCTGGCGGTCAGCTTGGTGATCGCCAACGAGCAGGTGGCAACCAGGCCACTCCGCTGGCGGTCAGCTTTGTGATCGCCTAGCGAACAGGTGGTGACCGGGCCACGCCGCTGGCGCCCAGTTCCCGAGGCAACCTAGTGACCCGCGCAGCCATTCAAGAGGTCAAGGACATTTAATGCATGACGTGCGCATTAAATGGGGGTAATGAAGGCCACAGTCCAGTGGCGTGTGTTCCCAACGCGCGCCATAATGACGAGCGACGTCAGGGTGCAATTTCCCACCTCGGTGGAGCGGGCAAAGCCAGCAGGCGCGGCGCTCAAGGGTGGGGTAGAGGATGTCTGCACCAGGGCATTAAATGTGTTGCAGGGGCATTTAATGCCATAGAACAGGGTAATGAGTATAGCTTGCTGTGTAAGCCTCCCATGCGCCCCCGCCAGCCCGAGTATAAAAGGGAGTCGGGGTGCATGGGAGTAGGGGTTCGATCATTTTTCTCAGACTAGACTCTCCGATCTGGGTGGGCTGGTCTGAGCTCCTTTGGGTTGCTGTTCATCTTCCAGTTCTATCCAAAGGCACTGAAAATACAAGAAGACATGAGTAGGGCTATTACTCTCAGGAGGGCTCGAACCTGATAAAACGCCAGAGTCTCCTTGCATACTTCTCCCCCGATTCTCTCTTTCCCGAGCAGTCTCCACGAAAGCCCCGGTTAGAACTTAGTATACCCCTCGCCGGAAGGGGTCTGTTGGCTCATACGCCGACATATGTCTTGTCCATATCTTATGGGTTCATGATGCGGCCTCCCCGACCTACGTAGGGCTGGTGTCTCTTCCACAGGTTGTACAACACTTTGTACATCTTGTGAAGGTTCAGTGGTAGCTTGAACATATTCATGCGATTCTCGAATTTCATCGAGATGCACATCACTCCCACTGATTTCTTTGGAAAGAAACTCTTTCTCCAAAAAAACACCATTTCGAGCAACAAAAATGTAACACCCCGACAATTAGTATGCCCGAATGCTACCAAACATAAGTTAAACAACATCTAAATACCACAATTTATCATAAATTCCAGCAAGGATACATATGCTAAAAACCGAGATTTCGGTAGCATCTCCTTTGTTTTAACATGATTCAAAGGAGCAACAATAGTATAGCAATGTATAGATTATGAGAGACAACTAAAAACAGCAATAGATTAAAGTCTTAACGACAATAAAAGACTATCATCAAGCACTTAATGTCTACAAGTGTCAAACGAACAATAAAACTCTCATTAAGCAAGCTAAGCCTTAAATCAAAGATCATCACACGCAATTTATTATCAAACTAATAGAATGACTTGTGGAATCAACATGGTGAAGCTACGTGTGGGCGTGTGACTAATCCCCTTTCCTGCATGCCGTTCTCATGGTACCTAAAACAACAAGAAAACACAAGCGTGAGTTCGAAACTCAGCAAGCATATTGCAATAGACAACAATAACAATATCATGGCAATAACATCTCCCATCATGTATATCATCTCATTCATGAACACTTAACAATATCATCATCATTATGTATGCAATGTAATGCAATGCTCATGTCTCCTTGGAAACTCATACCGGTATGGTTGAGTACACACCCGTCGGTGTGCACCCTCTCCCCCCTTCCATCCCGAAGATGGAGGGTGCCTACTCCTCGCTTCCGTTCACCGCGGTGAATGGAATCACGATGTAGGGCTTACTCATTGGCTCTCCGGATTAGTCATATCTTTCTCACCGACCTTCCCGGAATAGATATTGACTTTCTCATCGCCCGGGCCATGTAACATGTTATGTATGCAAGCATGCCAACATCATATATAACTCATATATTACCACATGGCATCATAACATCTTAAACATGCTCATCATATCATAGCAATCATTAAAACATGGCAAGTGATCATATATCATGTAGACAATTCCATCTAATCTCAACATGCAACCTACAACTCGCTATCCATCACAACACACTTGCCTCAACCACGTGCAACGGATTGGCGGGAAGTAGAGGGCACTCCCGGGGTCGCACCACCTGCACATAGGTATCACACACTCATAATAATAACCACAGAAGAGTACGCAAACCCTCATCTACCCCGACATTGCCATCTACTCGAAAAACCTAAAAACAGAGGCTCTGTCCCGGCGGGACAGCAGCCTTGCACAAGGCATAACATGAGTTCTGGGACTCCGAATCAATTAAACGAGTACATCCTCGCGTAGCTTAGGAAATTTTCCAACTTTCTCTAGGTATAAGGAAAGACTGATTTGGACTCTAAAGTTGTTTAATCTACAGATTACCGTGATTTGTTCCAATTACGTCACAGATTTTAACACGCTCGGTAAAACAGCCATAACTTTCAAACGGCTGGGCGGAATTTAACGTTCTTTATATCCACGGAAATATAATTAAATTATCTACAACTTCTTAAAAGTCCGTACGGTCAGATTCGAAATCTAAATTGGCGAAAACTGGAACCCTAGGTCGACTGCTCATGCTGTCCCAAAACAGAAACGTGGCAACGTCTAGATCTAACCCAAATTACTCCAATCCAGCACCCCCAATTGATCTAAAAACTTGATAATCGCCTTAATAACAGTACCTAGATCAATCCCAGGGAACCCCATGATCATACCTTTGCCCGACGCACTAAAGCTCCAATGGATCTCCTTGCTCCTCGCTCCTCGGATGGATCCACGAGGATGCAGGGGTGGGGAGGCCACCCTAGGGCAGCAAGGGGGTGGAGGAGAGGTGGTGAGCGCACCAAAGGGGAGGGCAGCAGGGGTGGGGGCGCACCAAGGGCAGGGAACCCCCCTTTTTACCAGCCCAAGCCCCTTTCCTAATCCTAAATGGATTCCTACTCCATCCCACCAAAGCCCACAACCCCCTCTTTAAGTTCCAAAATCCCCCGGGAAGGCCCAAAACCCCGGAAACAGCCCGGAAACGTTATTAACCTCCAAATCCTATGGTTTTAACCTTATTTCCACATCTCATACTGTTTTTGACCATATCATGCACGTTAAATAAGGTTACGACACTCCGTGGTGTCACATTCTTCCCCCCTTCAACAGGATTCGACCTCGAATCTAAACGCACCAACACGCAACCCAGCAAAACTGTAACACCCCAAAATTTTGCTTTCCTTAAATTCATGTGTGATTTGGCACTTTGGTGAGTTTTTGGAATTTTCTGGAATTTATTTGGATTTATTTGGAATTTATTTGAATTTATTCCATTTTGAAATAATTAAAGAATTTAATTTTGCAAATAAAATTTTGTTGGAAATATTTTATTTGAGTCCTAAATACCCTAAAATATTTTCCAGAATTTTTCCGAATTTTTCTGAGTATTTTGCTATTTTTAATGAATTAAAGGAATTATCGGAATTATTTTAAAAATTAAATCATTGGAAAATGCGAGTGGGTTTGTATCTTGTTCATCCGATCGAGCCCGAGTCAGACTCGAAGTTCGAGTCCGACCCGAGCCACCGACTCGACCGAACCACGTTCAACCCAAACCACGGGGACCGCTTGATCGAGATCCAACAATCATGATCGACCCGACTCGACCCGAGCCAGACCGATCCGGACCGGCCGCGCCCGGCGATCGTGGGTCACTGATCGTGCTACGTGGGATGTTCTCCGTCGTCGTTTCCGCCCGTCCGGCCGGACTCGCCGCCGCCGCCATGCGCCGTAGGAACTAGGTTTCCGTTTTAGCTGAGCGAGGCTATTTAATGCCCGGCTCACACCCGAGGATCGCTTTGACCTTGCGCACCAGTAGCCCTAGACAACGCCGCCGAGCCGCCGTTGAGCCGCAATCGCTCGCCGGAGTTGCCTCTTCCTCGCGTGGTTCTTTGCCGATTGCGGCCATCTCCGTCGTCCTCGCCCTCCGCCGTGCCCGAATCGACTCCTCGCCGAGGCGCACCGGCTACCTCTCACTTCGCCGGAGGGGCCCCGCAACGCCGTTGCCGTGGTCGTCGTATCCAACTCCGACAAGCCAGCGCCGCCGCGGGCCATCGACGGACTTCAAGCTCCCTCAGCCGTCGGATCTTAATCCCAGGGCCCAGATTGCACCACGTCATCTCACGGTGAGATTTCGTCCAAAATCCCAGATCCAATCTCAGCCGTTAGATCTAGATCCAACGGTCCAGATCAAACGCGTTAACCCAAACGCGTGAGTCCAGATCTAATCTGGGCCGTTGATTTTCAAATCAACGGCCGAGATTGCGCCACGTGTCGGGAAGCCTGACCGCCAGCTTCGGCGCGACGTCGTGTTCTGGCCCGACACGCCGGGCCCGCGTGTCAGCGGCTTGGTCAAACTGCACCATGACGTCACGCTGACGTCATGGCGGGCCCGCATGTCAGCGGCTGTCCCAGCCGAGCGCTGACGTCAGCAATGACGTCACAGTGGGTCCCACCTGTCAGCACCGTGGGCTGAGTCCCGCTGACGTCAGCAATGACGTCACCCGAGTGGTCCCACCTGTCAGCGACACGTGGAGCCGTGGACCGAGTCCACGGTAGACCCGAGCCAAGCGTGGACCAAGTCCATGGACCGGCTGACGTCAGCCAACCAATCAGAGGCTGACACGTGTCCATGTTGACGCAATAATTAATTTCCGAAAAAGAAAATGATTTATTAATTCGAAATAATGATTTCAGATTTTGATTCAAACTTCAAACGCTTATAACTTTTGCGTTTCAACTCCGATTTGGGTGATTCAAATTTCTAAATTTGTATAAAATTGAGATCTACCTAAATATAAATTTTATTTAATATTTGGACTAAAGTTTTTCTCTGTAAAATTATTTAATTGATTATTTAAACCTTAAATAATCATAACTTTTGCGTTTTTACTCCAAATTTGACGATTCCAGTTTCTAAAAATTCATAAAATTATGTTCTCTCTGTTTATGGATTTTATTTGGATGTTTGGACACTTTTTGCCTATTGTTTATTTGTGTATTTGCTATTTGCACGCTTTACGAGTAGACGTTGAAGTGGGAAGGATTCAAGGAGAAGTATCGACTCAGATCCAACTCAAGACCAAGAGCAAGTACTTTTTGAAGGCAAGTTGTGCTTTGACCATGTTGATCCTATTTTGAAACCTATTTTGATTTAACCTATTGCATGCTAGTTCAATTAGAAAGTACTTTATTTTAATATGGGGGATTAGATAAATACCAAATTGCTGTAAGACACCTTGATTATTTAAATATGTGCCATGACCCCTTGTCACCCTAGTTGTGGTTTACTAGTTGGACATTATTAAATTGCCAACATGGGAAATTAGACCGTTGTAGTATCTTGCTTAGACACACTTTCGTGCTCATGACATGATTTTGGACAATCAAATGTTAATATTGACTTAATGATATATTGAACCTGCTTTTGGAAAGGTATCATGTGATGTTGATGGCACGTGGTGCATGGTAATCAAGCGGGGTTTGATAAATAGTTTTCGGCCGGGCATGTGGCAAGAATGATCAGTGGGCCAGTTGTGGCCTTGGGGATGTTGATTTGGTTCTTGGGTAGTCTTGCCCTGGTCACCCTAAGGACTTCACCTTGCAAGCCTTTGAACTGGGTCTAACGTGCAACCACATGTCTCAGAATGGGATGGACCTAGTTGACTAAGTTGCTAATAACGCACTGTGGGACCTCAGAGGTCAACTACACCCTTTGTGTAAGTTGTGCGGGGAGCGTGCTGGGTGAGGCCAGTACCCATCTAACGGTTGATTGGCCTAGACTTCGCATTAGCTAAGGGAAGGGTTAGTGCGCAATAACCGGTGAGGACCACTTGTATTGTTAGAGGTTTCCGAAAGACTTTTTTACGCGAACTCACCATTGTGGTGTATGACTGTATCATGAGGGTAAAGTGCATAACCTCTGAAGAGTGTAGAATCTATTCGAATAGCCTGTCCGCGGTATTGGACATCGCTAGGAATTACAAATCAAGGGTTAGATTTTCTCAAAAATAACTTTGGTTTGAATAGGTTGGGTTGGATTAATAATGATGTTGATGGTATTGTGGATTAGGATGTGAAAGGTGTTTACGAAACTCCTTGAAAAGTTATTTATGCTTTACTTGTTTCTACTGCTTTCGAATCTACTTATACTACTTGTCAAATGTCATCTCATCGCAAATATACCTTGAGCTATTCCTTTGTACCAAGCCGTGCATATAGTATATTAGCACAGCATTCTGCATGACTTGTCGAGTACCAAGTACTCACCCTTGCCACAATACAACACCAGTTGAAGAGGAGACTACACGGCTTTGGAGGAGGAGCTCCAAGAGGAACCGCCTACTTAGGGAAGCGAGCCGGTCGGTTGCTGTGGTATACCGGATGGCGCCACGGGTTATTTGATTTTCCGCTGCTACTATTTCTCTCTTAATAAGTTTCGCCCTGCGAGGCGTGCATTTGTGACTTGACCATAAGGTCGAGTAACCAGTTTGGTTGTTTAAATAAAAGTACTTTATTAGTATCGAATGGTATGATTGTGATATTTACCAATGTTAAGACTGTGTGCACTAGCGCGTTCCTGGACTAGTGCTGAATACACAGAGGGTCCGGATTTGCAAATTCGGGGTCCCGACAAAAACCGAAGATAGCTAGGTTTTCACATCACATACCTGAGGCGAAAAGATTGGGATACTTCTCGGTCTGATGTGACCACAGGACCTTGACAAACTTAAGCGTCCTGTTCTTCATTACTCGCTCCGAAATCCCCAGAATTTCCACATGACGGGACTCGAAGGTGAGGTCCTGCTCAAGCACTAATGGTTCCAACTGCAGAATTTGGGAGCATTTCTTGCTGCTCAGACTCAGTTGATGCATGCTATGATGCAACAAATGCAACACGTCACTGCTCAGGCCACAGCTAATCAAGTCAATCAGGGACAACGCCAGAATACAAGACTGTCAGAGTTCACGAGGACTCACCCACCCACTTTCTCCGGGAATGCCAATCCATTGGAGGCCGATGATTGGTTAAGATCAATTGAGAGGAAGCTACACATAGCTCAATGCATAGGAAATGAGAAGGTACTCTACGCTTCTCATCAGTTGGAAGGAACAATACCAGAATGGTGGGAGAACTTCGTGCCACGCAAGAGAACCCTCAAGATATCACTTGCGAAGAGTTCACATTGCATTCCGTCAAGATCACGTGCCTGAAGGAATCATGGACCTTAAGAAGGAGGAGTTCGAGCCTTTCAAGCAAGGTAATCAGCCGGTGGCGACTACCCGAACAAGTTCACATAGCTAGCACGCCACGCACTGAGGATGTAGCGACAGATAAAGCCGCATCTCGTTTCATAAAGGGACTTAACTCAGGATTGCAAGTAGGATTGATCACCCACACCTTCCTGCATTTCCAAGAATTGGTGAATAAGGCGCTTATTCTTGAGGACAAGCGCAAGGAACTGGATGAGAACAGGAAGCGCGAGAATGCAACAAAGCAGGATCACGCCAGGAACGCAACAGCCCGAGAGTTGCACCAAATCAGTTCTTGATTTCAGCCACAAAATGCAACAAGGACACCGTCACCAAAGCACCAAGACCTATCAATCAAACTACTGCACCCGGCCCCGCTAGAAACATCTGCTCGTGCGATCGAAGGAAACAGTGAGACGCTGCTAATCAAGAACGAGCCAGGACACTTTGCCAACAGCTTGTCCGAAGAAGATAGCAGGAGTGACCCGATTCGCTTCAATCTAGGAACCACCCCAGCTAGGACGCCAAGACCAGGAACCACATCCTGCATCGTGGTGAGAGGCCGAGTCAACCATGTCACCGCAGATGCACCGCAGAATGCTACTGACGTCAGATCTTGGGTAAGTTACTTGTTAACTCAGTACCTGCAACAGTTTTGTTTGACTCTGGAGCTTCGCATTCGTTTGTTTCGCAAGGCTTTGCTGCTAAAAATGATTTGGGGATTTCAAGACTTAAGTGCATGCTTTTAGTTCAAACCCCTGGTTCCGAACTCCGAATGAAAGTAGGATGTTCCGGGGTGAGAATATTAATAGATGGAATAGAGTTCCTAGCGAACCTTATAATTTTGGAGACCCAGACCTTAGACGTTATTTTGGGAATGGACTGGTTATCCAAGCACAAGGCCGTATTGGATTGTGGACGAAGGACTATCTTAGTTGAGAGCCCGTGTGGAAAGAAAGTGGAATTTCAAGCTACTGCCGTTAGAGAGGGACAGTTGATGGTTAACAGTACCAAGACAATGAGCATAGAGGATGTCTCCGTAGTGAATGAGTACCCAGATGTTTTTCCCGAAGATCTACCTGGTATGCCGCCAGACATAGAGTTTGTGATAGAGCTTGTACACTGCACAGCGCCGATAGCAAAGAGACCTTATCGGATGTCCACCGAGGAATTGGTAGAGATGAAGAAACAGCTAGAGGAGTTAATGGAGAAAGGATTTATCGACCGAGTTCGTCGCCGTGGGAGCACCAGTTTTGTTTGTCAAGAAGAAGGACGGAGTTTCAGGATGTGCATTGACTATCGTGCACTCAATGAAGTCACCGTGAAGAATAAGTACCCGCTACCCGAGATTGATGATTTGTTTGATCACCGAGAGGAGCCGGAGTTTTCTCCAAGATTGATCTTAGATCGGGATACCATCAGTTGAAGATCCGATCAGAAGATATCCCAAAGACTGCATTCTCGTCAAGATATGGACATTACGAGTTTACAGTTATGTCTTTTGGACTGACGAATGCGCCAGCATATTTCATGAATATGATGAATAAGGTGTTCATGGAGTATTTGGACAAGTTTGTTGTCGTGTTCATAGACGATATCCTAATCTACTCCAAGACAGAGGATGAACATGCCGAACACTTGAGGCGAGTTTTGGAAAAGCTAAGGGAACAGCAACTCTTCGCCAAGTTCAGCAAGTGTGATTTTTGGAAGGACAAGGTAGAATTCCTCGGACATGTAATGACCGCAGAAGGAGTCGCCGTTGATCCAAGCAAGGTAGAAGCTGTGTTACATTGGGAGCAGCCGAAGACTGTGACCCAGATCAGAAGTTTCCTTGGAATGGCAGGATATTATCGCCGTTTCATTGAAGGCTTTTCGACAATTGCGAGACCTCTTACGCAATTGCTGAAAAAGGAGAAGAAGTTTGCATGGACGCCATAATGTGAGAAAGGATTTCAGGAGCTGAAGAAGCGATTGACATCAGCGCCGGTGTTAGTTCTACCGGATGTTAATCAAAGCTTTGATATTTATTGTGACGCGTCGCGCCAAGGACTTGGATGTGTGCTGATGCAGAATGGAAAGGTCGTCGCTTATGCATCAAGGCAGTTGAGGCCGCATGAGGAGAATTATCCAACGCATGACCTAGAGTTAGCTGCCGTAGTGCATGCCTTGAAGATATGGCGTCACTATCTGTAACACCCCAAAATTTTACTTGTCCTAAATTCATGTGTGATTTGGCACTTTGGTGAATTTTTGGAATTTTCTGGAATTTATTTGGATTTAATTGGAATTTATTTGAATTTATTCCATTTTGAAATAGTTAAAGAATTTAATTCTGCAAATAAAATTTTGTTGGAAATATTTTATTTGAGTCCAAAATGATCCAAAGTATTTTCCAGAATTTTTCTGGAATTTTTCTGAGTCTTTTGCTATTTTTAATGAATTAAATGAATTATCGGAATTATTTTAAATATTAATTACTGGAAAAGGACCGACCGGGTCGGTTATCGCTCATCCGACGAGCCGAGTCGGACTCGAGTTCGAGTCCGACCGAGCCACGTGACTCGGCCGAACCCACTCCTAACCCTAATCAATCCCAACCGCTTGGATCAAGATCCAACGGCCGAGATCGGCCGTGCGGTTCGGCCGTATCCGGCCGGATCCGATCGCGCCCGTCGCGATCGTGGCCGTCGATCGTGCCACGTGGGACGGCCACGATTCGTCGTCTTCGCCGAGTCCGGCCGGACTCCGCCCGCGCCCGCCGTAACGAACTAGGTTTCCGTCTAGGGCACGAACGCCGAGGCTATTTAAAGCGTGAGACGTCCCCGAGGTTGCCCTCATCCTTGCGCACTGCTTTCCCGAGCCATCTCGCTGAGCCGCCGCCCGTTGAGCCGCAATCGCTCGCCCGGAGTTGTCTCTTCCCTCCGCCGCGGTTCTGCGCCGTTTCCGTCGTCCGTCGTCTTCCGCCGAAGGAGCCCGAATCCGAGTCCCCGCGACGAGACGCACCCGAAGGAGGTTTCATCTCGCCGGAGAAGCCCGTGGCGCCGCGCCCTTGGTCGTCGTCCCGTCTCCGGTCAAGCCAGCGCCAGTGAAACCATCGCCGTCCGCGAGCTCGGAGGACCGTCGAGATCCAGATCGAGCGGTTGAGGTGAGATCACGTGTTCCAAACCCGATTAGATCTGGACCGTTGGATCAAGATCCAGCGGTTCCACAATCGCCACGCGTCGTAGCAAAGGCGATTATAGGATTAGATCCGACCGTCCGATCTAGATCGAGCGCCCATGATCATCGAGTAGTTTTAACGCGTTAACCACTGGATCCAATCCGCGCCGTTGATTTTCAAACCAACGGCCGAGATTGCGCCACGTGTCGGGAAGTTGGACCGACGCGGTCGTGCCGTGGCCCACGCGACGCTGGCAGCGTCAGGACGCCGACACGCCAGGCCCGCGTGTCGAGGGGCCCGCATGTCGCTGGCTAACCCAGCAAGCGCCGACGTCACCCATGACGTCACGATGGACCCCACCTGCCGCCACCATGGGCCGAGCCCCGCCGACGTCGGCGATGACGCTACCCGAGTGGTCCCACATGTCGCCTCACGTGGAGTCGTGGACCGAGTCCACAGTAGACCCGAGCCGAAAGGCGTGGACCGAGCCCATGGATCGGCTGACGTCAGCAGGCCAATCGAGGCTGCCACGTGTCCATGCTGACGCAATAATTAATTTCCGAAAAGAAAATGATTTATTAATTCGAAATATTGATTCAAATTTAGATTCAAACTTCAAACGCTTATAACTTTTATGTTTCAACTCCGATTGAGCGATTCAAATTTCTAAATTTGTATAAAATTGAGATCTACCTAAATATAAATTTTATTTAATTTTTGGACTAAAGTTTTTCTCTGCAAAATTATTTAATTGATTATTTAAACTTTAAATAATCATAACTTTTGCGTTTTAACTCCAAAATTGACGATTCCATTTTCTAAAAATCCAGAAAATTATGTTCTCTCTGTTTATGGATTTTATTTGGAGTTTTGGGATGTTTTTGCCTATTGTTTATTGGGTATTTGCTATTTGCACGCTTTACGAGTAGGCGTTGAAGTGCTTGGGAAGGATTCGAAGGAGAAGTGTTGACTCAGGATCCAACTCAAGACCAAGAGCAAGTGCTTTTTGAAGGCAAGTTGTGCTTTGACCATATTGTTCCTATTTCGAAATCTATTTTGATTTAAACTATTGCATGCTAGTTCAATTAGAAAGATACTTTGTTTAAAAATGGGGTTAGATAAATACCAATTTGTTATATGACACCTTGATTATCTAAGTATGTGCCATGATCCCTTGTCACCCTAGTTGTGGTTTACTAGTTGGACATTATTAAATTGCCAACATGGGTTTAGATCGTTGTAGTATACTGCTTAGACCTGCTACGTGCTCATGACATGATTTTGGATAATCAAATGCTAATATTGACTTAATGATATATTGAACCTGTTTTGGAAAAGTATCATGTGATGTTGATGGCACGTGGTGAATGGTAATCAAGCGGGGTTTGATAAGCGATTTTATTGGGGCATGTGGCAAGAGTAATCAGGTGGGCCAGTGTGGCATTGGGAGTGTTGATTTGGTTTTTCGGGTAGTCTTGCCCTGGTCACTCTAAGGACTTAACCTTGCAAGCCTTTGAACTGGGTCATACTTGCAACCACATGGCTGGAATGGGACGGCCCTAGTTGACTAAGTTGCTAAGGACTCACTTGTGGAGCCTCAGTGGTGTCGATTACACCGTTTGTGTGATTGCACGGGGAGCGTATCGTGGTCGTGGCCAGGTACCCATCTAACGGTGTGTTGGTCCCATACTTCGCCTTAGCTAAGGAAGGGATGGTGTAGAACCTGAACCGAGAGGACCACCTGTGTTGTTTGAGGCTTCCAAAGGCTTTATTCTGAGAACTTCGCCTTTGTGGTGTTTGACTGTATCTTGTGGGTAAAGTGCATAACCTCTGCAGAGTGTAGAATCTATTTGAATAGCCGAGTCCACGCAGTCTTGGACAATGCTCGGGAATTACAAATCAAGGGTTAGACTTTACGAAAATAACTTGGATTTGAAAGGTTGGATTGGTTTACTAATGAAGATGATGAAAATGTGGTTTAGGATGGGGAAAATGTTTATTAAAACTTCTTGAAAAGTTATTTACGCTTTCTTGATTTCTCTGCTTTGAATCTACTTATATTACTCTTGAATCTTTGTTTCTGCAAATATACCTTGAGCTATTCCTTTGTACCAAGCCATGCATATAGTATATTAGCTTGCATTCTGTGCATGACTTGCTTTGAGTACCAAGTACTCACCCTTGCCTCAACACAATACCGGTTGAAGAGGAGACTACGCCGCTTTTGGAGGAGGAACTCCAAGAGGACCCGACTACTTAGGGATGCGAGCCCGATCGGTTGCCTGTGGTATCTTGGATGGCGCCACACAGTTTATCGATTTTCATTTGCTATTTTTTCTCTCTGAATAAGTTTCGCCCTACGAGGCATACATTTGTAACTTGACCATGAGGTCAAGTAACCAGTTTGGTTATTTAAATAAAGTACTTTGATAATATCGATTGGTATGATTGTGATATTTACCGATGTTAAGACTGTGTGCACTAGCGCGTTCCTGGACTAGTGCTGAATACACAGAGGGTCCGGATTTGCAAATTCGGGGTCCCGACACTATCTGATTGGAAACAGATGTGAAGTATACACGGATCATAAGAGCCTTAAGTACATATTCACCCAGTCAGATCTGAATATGAGGCAAAGGAGATGGTAAGAGTTGATCAAGGACTACAATGTTGGAATCCATTACCATCCCGGAAAGGCCAACGTAGTTGCCGATGCCTTGAGTCGGAAAAGCCATACTGTGAGCATGTTGCTAGCCACAAGTCAGGATGAGCTATGCCAGGAATTTCATAGG
Source organism: Rhipidocladum racemiflorum (assembly GCA_036346355.1). NCBI lineage: Eukaryota > Viridiplantae > Streptophyta > Magnoliopsida > Poales > Poaceae > Rhipidocladum > Rhipidocladum racemiflorum. The sequence goes on along the minus strand of CM070584.1, from coordinate 22,183,616 downwards.
ATGAAAATTGAGGTAGTACCTAGCGGATTCTTGGCCGCATTAGAAGTAAAGCCTACCCTAGAGGACCAGATCCGGGAAGGACAGAAGGATGATGACAAGATCCGCAGGATTAAGTCCATCAAGGAGGAAGGCAAGGCAGAGGATTTCAAGTTGGATGAGCAAGGCACGTTATGGATGAAGGATCGCATTTGTGTGCCCAACAAGAAGGAATTAAAGCAACTGATTTTGGAAGGAGCCCATGACTCCAAGTACTCAATTCATCCTGGAAGCGCCAAGATGTATCAGGATCTGAAGGAGAGATTCTGGTGGCCGAGTATGAAGCGTGAAGTTGCCGAGCATGTCGCATTGTGCGATGTATGCCAGAAAGTCAAGGCAATGCATCAGAGACCAGCAGGATTGCTACAGCCATTGAAAATACCTGAGTGGAAGTAGGAGGAAATCGGAATGGATTTCATTACCGGTTTTCCTAAGACTCAAGGAGGTTATGACTCCATATGGGTTATAGTGGATCGCTTGACCAAAGTAGCCCATTTTATCCCCGTGAAGACCACCTACTCGGGAGATAAGTTAGCAGAGTTGTACATGATCAGGATCGTCTGTTTGCACGGTGTGCCAAAGAGGATCGTATCGGATAGAGGTACCCAATTTACCTCAAGGTTTTGGAATAAGTTGCATGAAGCCATGGGAACCCGTTTGAACTTCAAGATGTGACCTATCATCCACATCGGATGGAGCGAGGCCAGAGAGAGTCAACCAGATTCTGGAGGATATGTTAAGAGCTTGTGCATTGGCTTATGCTACCTCTTGGGATAAGAGTTTGCCGTATGCCGAGTTTAGTTACAACAATAGTTACCAAGCTAGTTTACAGATGTCACCTTTTGAGGCACTGTATGGTCGACCCTGTCGGACGCCATTGAATTAGAATGAGACCGGCGAGCGCCGTGTCTTTGGGCCAGATATTCTTCAAGAAGCTGAAGAACAGATTGCCATGATCAGGGAGAGATTGAAGATAGCCCAATCACGACAGAAGAGTTATGCTGACAACCGTCGCCGAGACTTGAGTTTTGAAACGGAAGATTTTGTATACCTCAGAGTTACGCCGCTCAGAGGAGTTAAGAGGTTCCATGCCAAAGGGAAACTCGCACCCCGTTATGTTGGACCATTTAAGATTTTGAGCCGCAGAGGCGAAGTTGCCTATCAGCTGGAGTTGCCACAGTCGTTAGCAGGAGTACATGACGTATTCCATGCGTCCCAGTTGAAGAAGTGTCTCCGAGTACCTGCGGAACAGACACCGCTAGAGTCCATTGAGTTGCAAGAAGATTTGACTTACAAGGAGCATCCCGTAAAGATTTTGGACACTATGGATCGAGAGACCAGAAATAAGTCAACCCGTTTCTGTAGAGTACAGTGGAGTAACCACACGGAGAGTGAAGCAACTTGGGAACGCGAAGAGGATTTAAGGAAAGAGTTTCCAAACCTATTCCTTTAGTAAGCCCTAAATCACGGGGACGAGATTCTATTAAGGGGGGGAGGTTTGTAACACCCCAAAATTTTGCTTTCCTTAAATTCATGTGTGATTTGGCACTTTGGTGAGTTTTTGGAATTTTCTGGAATTTATTTGGATTTATTTGGAATTTATTTGAATTTATTCCATTTTGAAATAATTAAAGAATTTAATTTTGCAAATAAAATTTTGTTGGAAATATTTTATTTGAGTCCTAAATACCCTAAAATATTTTCTAATTTTTAGAATTTTTCCAGTATTTTCTATTTTTAATGAATTAAAGGAATTACTCGGGAATTATTTTAAATATTAAATCACGAAAATGCGAGTGGGTTTGTATCTTGTTCATCCGACCGAGCCCGAGTCGGACTCGAGTTCGAGTCCGACCGAGCCGACTCGGCCAACCACGTTCGAACCCAAACCCAGGGACCGTCGGATCGAGATCCAACGGTCATGATCGACCGACCGACCCGAGCCGCGTGTCTGGGCCGGACCGGCCGCGCCCGTCGATCGTGGCGCTGATCGTGCCACGTGGGCGGTTCTCCGTCGTCGTCTCCGCCCGAGTCCGGCCGGACTCGCCGCGCCGCCCGCCATAGGGAACTAGGTTTCCGTTTTCTGCGCGGAAGCCGAGGCTATTTAATGCCCGGCTCACACCCGAGGATCGCCTTGACCTTGCGCACCCGTAGCCCTAGACAACGTCGCCTGAGCCGCCGCCGTTGAGCCGCAATCGCTCGCCCGAGTTGCCTCTTCCCTCGCCGTGGTTCTTTGCCGATTGCGGCCATCTCCGTCGTCCTCGCCCGCCGTTGTGCCCAAAGCCGACTCCTCGCGTCGGCGCACCGGCTACCTCTCACTTCGCCGGAGGGGCCCCGCAACGCCGTTGCCGTGGTCGTCGTCTCCAACTCCGACAAGCCAGCGCCGCCGCGGGCCATCGACGGACTTCAAGCTCCCTCAGCCGTCGGATCTTAATCCCAGGGCCCAGATTGCGCCACGTCATCTCACGGTGAGATTTCGTCCAAAATCCCAGATCCAATCTCAGCCGTTAGATCTAGATCCAACGGTCCAGATCAAACGCGTTAACCCAAACGCGTGAGTCCAGATCTAATCTGGGCCGTTGATTTTCAAATCAACGGCCGAGATTGCGCCACGTGTCGGGAAGTCTGACCGCCGCGGTCCCCGTCGTGTGGCCGACACGCCGGGCGCGTGTCGGCGGCTTGGTCAAAATGCACCATGACGTCATCGCGACGTCATGGCGGACCGCATGTCGTATTTGTCCCGGCCGGCGCGCCCGGCCAATGACGTCCGCAGTGGGTCCCACCGCCGGCACCGTGGTGAGTCCGTGACGTCAGCAATGACGTCACCCGAGTGGTCCCACCTGTCAGCGACACGTGGAGCCGTGGACCGAGTCCACGGTAGACCCGAGCCAAGCGTGGACCAAGTCCATGGACCGGCTGACGTCAGCCAACCAATCAGAGGCTGACACGTGTCCATGTTGACGCAATAATTAATTTCCGAAAAAGAAAATGATTTATTAATTCGAAATAATGATTTCAGATTTTGATTCAAACTTCAAACGCTTATAACTTTTGCGTTTCAACTCCGATTTGGGTGATTCAAATTTCTAAATTTGTATAAAATTGAGATCTACCTAAATATAAATTTTATTTAATTTTTGGACTAAAGTTTTTCTCTGTAAAATTATTTAATTGATTATTTAAACCTTAAATAATCATAACTTTTGCGTTTTAACTCCAAATTTGACGATTCCAGTTTCTAAAAATTCATAAAATTATGTTCTCTCTGTTTATGGATTTTATTTGGATGTTTGGACACTTTTTGCCTATTGTTTATTTGTGTATTTGCTATTTGCACGCTTTACGAGTAGACGTTGAAGTCTTGAAAGGATTCGAAGGAGAAATCTTGACTCAGGATCCAACTCAAGACCAAGGGCAAGTACTTTTTGAAGGCAAGTTGTGCTTTGACCATGTTGATCCTATTTTGAAACCTATTTTGATTTAACCTATTGCATGCTAGTTCAATTAGAAAGTACTTTATTTAAATATGGGGATTAGATAAATACCAAATTCTTTGTATGACACCTTTATTATTTAAATATGTGCCATGACCCTTGTCACCCTAGTTATGGATTACTAGTTGGACATTATTAAATTGCCAACATGGGAAATTAGACCGTTGTAGTATACTGCTTAGACCTGCTACGTGCTCATGACATGATTTTGGACAATCAAATGTTAATATTGACTTAATGATATATTGAACCTGTTTTGGAAAGGTATCATGTGATGTTGATGGCACGTGGTGCATGGTAATCAAGCGGGGTTTGATAAATAGTTTTCGGTAGGGGCATGTGGCAAGAATGATCAGTGGGCCGGTTGTGGCAGGGATGTTGATTTGGTTCTTCGGGTAGTCTTGCCCTGGTCACCCTAAGGACTTCACCTTGCAAGCCTTTGAACTGGGTCTAACGTGCAACCACATGTCTGTAATGGGACGGACCTAGTTGACTAAGTTGCTAATAACGTACCTGTGGGACCTCAGGAGGTCAACTACACCCTTTGTGTAAGTTGTACGGGGGGCGTCTGAAGTGAGGCCAGGTACCCATCTAACGGTTGATTGGCCTAGACTTCGCATTAGCTAAGGGAAGGGTTAGTGCGCAATAACCGGGGAGGACCACTTGTATTGTTAGAGGTTTCCGAAAGACTTTGTTACGGGAACTCACCTTTGTGGTGTTTGACTGTATCTTGTGGGTAAAGTGCATAACCTCTGCAGAGTGTAGAATCTATTCGAATAGCCGGGTCTGCGGTATTGGACATCGCTCGGGAATTACAGTCAAGGGTTAGATTTTCTCAAAAATAACTTTGGTTTGAAAAGGTTGGGTTGGATTAATAATGATGTTGATGGAATTGTGGATTAGGATGGGAAAGGTGTTTACGAAACTCCTTGAAAAGTTATTTATGCTTTACTTGTTTCTACTGCTTTCGAATCTACATATACTACTTGTCAAATGCTGTCTACTGCAAATATACCTTGAGCTATTCCTTTGTACCAAGCCATGCATATAGTATATTAACCTGCATTCTGTGCATGACTTGCTGAGTACCAAGTACTCACCCTTGCCACAATACAACACCAGTTGAAGAGGAGACTACACCAGCTTTGGAGGAGGAGCTCCAAGAGGAACCGTCTACTTAGGGAAGCGAGCCCGATCGGTTACTGTGGTATCTTTGGATGGCGCCACGGTTATTTGATTTTCCGCTGCTACTATTTCTCTCTTAATAAGTTTAGCCTGCGAGGCGCAGTGCATTGTGACTTGACCATAAGGTCGAGTAACTTGATTTAGTTGTTTAAATAAAAGTACTTTATTAGTATCGAATGGTATGATTGTGATATTTACCAATGTTAAGACTGTGTGCACTAGCGCGTTCCTGGACTAGTGCTGAATACACAGAGGGTCCGGATTTGCAAATTCGGGGTCCCGACAAAAACCAAAGATAGCTAGGTTTTCACATCACATACCTGAGGCGAAAAGATTGGGATACTTCCCGCGCATGCGAGACTCCAGCTCCCAAGTCGCTTGTCTCTCGGTCTGATGTGACCACAGGACCTTGACAAACTTAAGCGTCCTGTTCTTCATTACTCGCTCCGAAATCCCCAGAATTTCCACATGACGGGACTCGAAGGTGAGGTCCTGCTCAAGCACTAATGGTTCCAACGGAACCACCAACTCCGGATCATGCAAGTATTTCCTCAACATCGAGACATGGAACACATTATGCACAACTTGCATGGATTCCGGTAGCTCCAGATGATAGGCCAGCCTACCAACTCGGGCGATGATAGGAAAAGGCCCAACATACCTCGGACTGAGCTTTCCTTTGGTGCCAAAACGCACCAAACCCTTGGTGGGAGATACTCGCAAGAGTACGCTATCATCCACCTCAAATTCCAAGTCTCACCGCCTCACATCAGCATAACTTTTCTGTCTGCTCTGTGCTGCGAGAAGGTTCTGCCGAACCTCCGACACGCGATCAACAGTCTGCTGAACCCAATCCGGTCCAAGAACCACTCTCTCGCCCACGGCATCCCAACAAAGTGGCGATCTGCACTTCCGGCCATACAGTACCTCATAAGGAGCAGCCCGGATGCTGGAATGATAGCTGTTATTGTAAGCAAACACTGCAAGGGGAAAATGGTCTTCCCAGCTACCTTTCCAAGCCATCACACAGGCCCTGAGCATGTCTTCCAAGATCTGGATGGTACGCTCAGACTGCCCATCCGTTTGAGGGTGAAAAGCGGTACTAAGGCGAAGCTGCATACCCAAAGCACTCTGCAAACTCTCCCAGAACTTGGAGACGAACTTCGCATCCCGATCAGAAATAATGGTCTTGGGTACACCATGCAGTCTCACGATCTCCCGCACATAGATGGGAGCCAACTCGCTCGCTGAATTGGTAGCGCGGATAGGAATGAAATGCGCAGACTTGTTGAGACGATCCACCACAACCCAAATAGCATCCTTCCCTCGTGGAGAACGAGGTAAACCAACCACAAAATCCATGGAGATGTCATCCCATGGCCACACAGGAATCTCCAATGGCTGCAACAGATCGGCGGGACGCTTATGCTTAGCTTTGATCTTCTGACAGATCCCACAAGACGCCCATACTTAGCAATATCCACTCTCATCCTTTTCCACCAGAAATTCTTCTTCAAGTCCCTGTACATCTTGGTCTCCCCAGGATGGACCGTGTACGGGGTGCGATGAGCTTCTTTCAGAATGTCTTCTTTTACTTGAGATTTCTGAGGCACGCACAGATGGCCCTGAAACCTCAAAGCTCCCGCATCATCAACGGTGAAGTCTCCTGACTTGCCATCCTCAAGGCGTCTCCTCACCTGCTGGAGCAAACGGTCATGTCTTTGTGTCTCCCGCTGCAGCTCGGGAATCGCTGACTCAAGAATCAATTGAGTTTCAGCTTGCACGGTCCCCGCAAAGCAGTAGGAGACCCCCAAATGCTCAAAATCAGCAACAAGACAATCAACAACCGGGGGCATTGTCTTGCGACTGAGAGCGTCGGCCACCACATTTGCCTTCCCCGGATGATACTGGATTGTGAGGTCATAATCCTTTATCAATTCTAGCCACCTCCTCTGCCTCAAGTCAAATCTTTCTGGGTAAAGATGTACTTGAGGCTCTTGTGATCAGTGAAAATGTCACAAGACTCGCCATACAGGTAATGCCTCCATATCTTCAATGCAAACACCACAGCGGCTAGCTCAAGATCATGCGTGGGATAGTTCTGCTCATGCTTTTTCAGCTGCCTCGATGCATAAGCAATCACCTTGCCATCTTGCATGAGCACACAACCAAGTCCCAAACGAGAAGCAACCGAATAAACAGTGAAGTGCTTCCCCGGCTCGGGAAGGGTAAGAACAGGAGCAGTCACTAACTTCTCCTTCAAAGTGCAGAAACTGTGCTCACACTCTGCAGTCCACTGGAACTTCATCCCCTTCTGAGTCAGCTGCGAAAGTGGCTTGGCAATGATAGAGACATCCTACACAAAACGCCGATAGTAGCCAGCCAACCCAAGGAAACTACGCACCTCTTTGACATTGGAAGGCCTCTTCCAATCCAAAAGCGCTGAGACTTTGCCAGGATCTACAGATATGCCCTCTGGATTGATGATGTGGCCAAGAAAACCCACTTCTGAAATCCAGAACTCGCACTTTTTCAGCTTAGCAAAGAACTGATTCTCCCTCAAGGTGCTCAGCACAAGCCTCAGATGTCGCTCATGCTCCTCTTCTGATTTAGAGTAAACCAGAATGTCATCGATGAACACTACCACAAACTCATCAAGGTACTTGTGTAGCATACTGTTCATTGCCTCCACAAAGACAGCAGGAGCATTAGTTAGTCCAAAAGACATAACTTTAAATTCATAATGCCCATACCTAGTGGAGAAAGCAGTCTTCTCAATGTCCTGCTCCCTCACACGGATCTGATTGTACCCCGACTGAAGATCAATCTTGGAGAACACCTTTGCTCCCTTCAGTTGGTCAAGCAGATCCTCGATGCGAGGCAAAGGATACTTGTTCTTGACTGTCACTTGGTTAAGAGCATGATAATCAATGCACATACGCTAACTTCCATCCTTCTTCGAGACGAAGAGGACGGGTGCTCCCCATGGCGAAACGCTACGCCAAATAAAGCCCTTGGCCAACAGATCCTCCAACTGCTTCTTCAACTCGTCTTGAAAAGGACGAGCCAAGCGGTATGGAGAGATAGAAATAGGTCGAGTGCTAGGAACAAGATCAATACGAAACTCCACACTCCTCACAGGAGGTAAGCCAGGCAACTCGTCAGGGAACACATCAACAAACTCCTTCACAACAGGAATCTCCTCAATGGAAACTAAAGAAGATGGCTTTTCTGACAAAGCCATGAGGAAACCCAAATGCCTCAAACGGCGACCAGAAAACAGACTAGTCAAAGCAAAGACAGAGCTGGAAGGTATACCACCCTGAAAGGTCAACTCTACCCACAGCCCGGGGCCCGCAAGGCAACCGTCTTCCGAACAACAGATCTTGGCACGCAGATCGATGCAGCCACCCATGCCCAAAATGACATCAAAAGGAGCCAACGGATCACCATAAGATTGGCAAAGAAAACCTCATCATCAATGGCAATGGTGCAACCGGGCAAACCAAAGAGCTAGCAATCAAACCCCAGGAGAATCGACTAGCACGCACTCGTAAATTCGGCTGAACTCCCAACTTAGCTCTACTAGCAAACTCCGACGACACAAAGGAATAGGATGCACGGAATCAAAGCAGAACAAAGGCATCAACGGAATCCACGAGCAGAGTACCGAAACCACCTCTGGATGACCGGGCCGACTCGGCGATCGGCAAAGCGTACACTCTGGTGGCGCCGAGGCAGAGGGAGCCCGACTCATGATGCCCCAGCAGAGTCGGGGCGGAGGAGGCAACTGAGGAGGAGCAGACATTGTGGGCACCAAGACGCTACCAGTGGCACCCACGCAAAGGGCGGCTGAGAAACAGGAGCAGCCATCATGTGCACCGATCCTCTGGAAGACGCCGCTGGAGTGGGAGGAGAAGACACCGTCTCCCACTTGATGATGCTACCGGGATTCATCCGGCAGACTCGTCCCATGTGGCTGGGCTTGCCACAGTGGTTGCAACTCCCGGTCGAACCACACTCTGAAGCACGGTGCTCACAACCGCACTTGAAGCACTTCATGCCCTGCCCGGGCACAGGACGAATAGCCGCTCGCGAAGAAGACGACTGGGGCGGCCCCATCTTAGCCCCTGAGGAAGAGCCCTGTCCTCCCTTGAACTTCTTGAAGGTGGGTCGCTGAGAAGATGTAACACCCCAAAATTTTGCTTTTCCTAAACCTATGTGTGATTTGGCACTTTGGTGAATTTTTGGAATTTTCTGGAATTTATTTGGATTTATTTGGAATTTATTTGAATTTATTCCATTTTGAAATAATTAAAGAATTAGACTTTGCAAATAAAATTTTGTTGGAAATATTTTATTTGAGTCCCAAATACCCTAAAATATTTTCCAGAATTTTTCTGAGTCTTTTGCTATTTTTAATGAATTAAATGAATTTCTGGAAAAAAATTTTAATTATTAAATCGCTGCAAATTGAGTTGGGTCAAGTACTATTCATCCGACCGAGTCGGAACCCGAGTCGGACTCGAGTCCGACCCGAGCCAGCTGCGCCACTTGACTTGACCCAACCGCGTCGAACCGGATCGGTCCGAACCGTTGGATCAAGATCCAACAGTCAGGATCAATCCGCGCTAGGCACGGCCGCGCCCGAGCCAATCTCGGCCGTCGATCGCGCAACGTGGACGGCCCGCGTGCGTCCACGTCATCTCGCCGTGTTCGGAACGGACTCCGCCGTCCGTACCGGCTCCGCCACGGATTCCGCGGGGATCTCGGCGTTCGGGCCGGCATTTAATGCCCGAACCCACGCCCGAGGTTCGCCCTTGTCTCGTGCGTCGTTTGCCCCAAGCGTCCTAGCCCTAGCCGCCGCCGTCGACTCGCTATTGCTCGCCGTAGTTGGAGAAGCCTCCGCCACGGTCCTTGCCTCGTCCCGCCGCCGTCCGCCGTCTTCCGCCGAGTTGGAGCCCAGTTCCGGAGTCCTCAAGCCAAGGCGCACCCGTGGGTACCTCCCACTCCGCCGGAGAGGCCCCGAAGCGCCGTCGGGCTCGTCGTCGTTTTCGTCTCCGGTGGCCCTGCTCCGCCGTGTCACCATCGCCGTCCGCAAGCACTGTGAGCCGTTGGATCTTCATCGCACGGTCCAAGATCACGCCACGTCACCCACCGGTGAGATCCCGTCCAAAAATCTCAAGATCCAATCTCGACCGTTGGATCTAGATCCAACGGTCCAGATCAAACGCGTTAACCCAAACGCGTGAGACCCAGATCCAATCTGGGCCGTTGAATTTCAAATCAACGGCCGAGATTGCGCCACGTGTCCGAAGCGACCGCCGCGCCGCCGCTTCGTGTAGACGCCGACACGCCGGCCCGCGTGTCGGCCGACGTGATTAAACCGCACCATGGCGTCACGCCAGACGTCATGGCGGGCCCGCATGTCGCCAGCTGTCCCGGGCCGTGCGCCGGCGTCACCCATGGGACCCACTGTCGGCACCGTGGTGAGCCTCGCCGACGCCAATAAAGGACGCTACCCGAGGGGACCCACATGTTAGTGACACGTGGAGCCGTGGACTGAGTCCACGGTAGACCCGAGCCGAGCGTGGACCAAGTCCATGGACCGGCTGACATCTGCAGACCAATCAGAGGCTGACACGTGTCCAGGCTGACGCAATAAATGATTTTCCGAAAAAGAAAATGATTTATTAATTCGAAATAATGATTTCAGATTTTGATTCAAACTTCAGACGCTTATAACTTTTGCGTTTCAACTCCGATTTGAGTGATTCAAATTTCTAAATTTGTATAAAAATGAGATCTACCTAATTATGAATTTTATTTAATTTTTCGACTAAAGTTTTCCTCTGTAAAATTATTTAATTGATTATTTAGACTTCAAAATGCTATAACTTTTGCATTTTAACTCCGAATTTGACGATTCCAGTTTCTAAAAATTCATAAAATTATGTTCTCTCTGTTTATGGATTTTATTTGGATGTTTGGACACTTTTTGCCTATTGTTTATTTGTGTATTGCTATTTGCACGCTTTACGAGTAGACGTTGAAGTGCCGGAAGGATTCGAAGGAGAAGTATTGACTCAGGATCCAACTCAAGACCAAGAACAAGTACTTTTTGAAGGCAAGTTGTGCTTTGACCATGTTGATCCTATTTTGAAACCTATTTTGATTTAACCTATTGCATGCTAGTTCAATTAGAAAATACTTTATTTAAATATGGGGGATTAGATAAATACCAATTTGCTGTATGACACCTTGATTATTTAAATATGTGCCATGACCCCTTGTCACCCTAGTTGTGGTTTACTAGTTGGACATTATTAAATTGCCAACATGGGAAATTAGACCGTTGTAGTATGTTGCTTAGACCTGCTACGTGCTCATGACATGATTTTGGACAATCAAATGTTAATATTGACTTAATGATATATTGAACCTGTTTTGGAAAGGTATCATGTGATGTTGATGGCACGTGGTGCATGGTAATCAACTGGGGTTTTGATAAATAGTTTTCGGCTAGGGCATGTGGCAAGAATGATCGAGTGGGCCGGTTGGCCTTTGGGGATGTTGATTTGGTTCTTCGGGTAGTCTTGCCCTGGTCACCCTAAGGACTTCACCTTGCAAGCCTTTGAACTAGGTCTAACGTGCAACCACATGTCTGTAATGGGACGGACCTAGTTGACTAAGTTGCTAATAACGTACCTGTGGGACCTCGGAGGTCAACTACACCCTTTGTGTAAGTTGTGCGGGGAGCGTCTGGGCTGAGGCCAGGTACCCATCTAACGGTTGGTTGGCCTAAACTTCGCCTTAGCTAAGGGAAGGGTTAGTGTGCAACAACCGGGGAGGACCACTTGTATTGTTAGAAGTTTCCGAAAGACTTTGTTACGGGAACTCGCCTTTGTGGTGTTTGACTGTATCTTGTGGGTAAAGTGCATAACCTCTGCAGAGTGTAGAATCTATTCGAATAGCCGTGTCCGCGGTATTGGACATCGCTCGGGAATTACAGTCAAGGGTTAGATTTTCTCAAAAATAACTTGGACTTGAAAGGTTGGGTTGGATTAATAATGATGTTGATAGAAATGTGGATTAGGATGGGAAAGATGTTTATTAAACTCCTTGAAAAGTTAATTATGCTATACTTGTTTCTACTGCTTCGAATCTACTTATGTTAGTTGTCAAATCTTTATTTCTTGCAAATATACCCTGAGCTATTCCTTTGTATCAAGCCATGCATGTAGTATATTAGCTTGCATTACTGCATGACTTGCCGAGTACCAAGTACTCACCCTTGCCGCAATACAACACCAGTTGAAGAGGAGACTACACCAGCTTTGGAGGAGGAGCTCCAAGAGGAACCGTCTACTTAGGGAGGGAGCCCAGTCAGTTGCCTGTGGTATACTGGATGGCACCACGAAGTTATCTTTTTTTTCGCTGCTATTATTTCTCTTTTAATAAGTTTTGTCCTGCGAGGCGTATATTTGTAACTTGACCATAAGGTCGAGTAACCAGTTTGGTTATTTAAATAAAAGTACTTTATTAGTATCGAATGGTATGATTGTGATATTTACCGATGTTAAGACTGTGTGCACTAGCGCGTTCCTGGATTAGTGCTGAATACACAGAGGGTCCGGATTTGCAAATTCGGGGTCCCGACAGAGGTGGTTTCAGAGCCATACTGACCGTAGGCTCAACCCTAGCTAGAATGGTCGTAGAGAGGTTAAAACCTATTTTCTAAAGCTAAAAAAAATTTGTCAAGACAAGAAATGATATCTCGACTTATCCCCTTCTCTCTTTCCTTGTCTCTTGCTGAATTTTTCCTTACCTTGTCACGATTTAAAAATTTCGAGTTCTTACGTGAGCACTCTTGTGGTAGAAGGAGGGAGAGTTCAACTACGTCGATCTGGAGGTTGGTCACGCCGCAGAACTTTGGCGTATGCTACAGACTCTCGGAGACTTTGAGAAGCCACAATACCAAGTGGAAGTGATCAGACAAGCAGGATTGATCAAGGCTTGTGACGTGAAGATTGTGGTGCCTGCTAGGAAGAAGGGCCCAGGCAATCGCCCGATACACCGTGACCTTGCCAGGAGGTCTACAATGCAGATGGGTATCCAAGAAGTATCACGACGAGCAATGCGGCACATTACCCGTATCTACGCCAGAGAGTTGGAGAGCACGGTGTTCCGTTATCACCCGCGCAGCAATAACCTTCTTGACCCGAAGGCGATTCAGGATGAGGATGCCATGGTCACACGCTTAGCACGACTTGTTGTCGCCAGGAGGATGTGCTCGATGATACAAGCAAAGAGCTACGAAGGCCCGCAAGGAGATCACGGCGAGAGAAGAACAGATGACGGAAGCTCAAGAGTATGTGTCACACCTTCTGCGAAGGATTGGCGAGTTGGAGATGGCTTTATGCGGACCAGAACCAGAGCCAAGATTTCGAGTTACACGAGCCAGATCCGGAGGAGTCGAGATCTCGATGAGGACATCGCTTCTTCGACTACCACAGATGACACGATTCTTTGGACATGGCAATTGTTTCGCGCCTATGCCGTAGCATCCGTACCCAGGCCGTGGAGGTTTTCTCGATGAGTGAGCGTAGGTTTTATAGAGAGACTCCTTCGCCGAGTCGAGTCTTAGAATAAAGAGTCACCCTTTAGGCGTTAGACTCCAGTGTTAGTTCGATTTGGATTTTCATTGTTTGCTGAGTGTGCAGTATGTGTTGCAAGGCCCTTGGCCATTGTAAGCAGCCATACCAAGTTATTGATATCATTAATAAAGTTGGACCTTAAAGTTACACCTTTCGCCCCGCATAAGTTCCATATTACTTGTCTATTCTTGCTTCCCTCTCATCTCTAAAACCTAGATCAAACCACAGATGGTAAACACCCGCGGAAACCTTGGAGGCAGTGGAAGTGGTTCTCGCCCAACAGAAAACCCCAATGATGGAGCACCAGCACCGCCACTGGATATGCAGAATTTCGGAGCTTTTCTCGCTGCTCAGACTCAGTTGATGCATGCTATGATGCAACAGATGCAAAACGTCACTGCTCAGGCCACAGCTAATCAAGTCAATCAGGGACAACGCCAGAATACAAGACTGTCAGAGTTTATGAGAACTCACCCACCCACTTTCTCTGGGAATGCCAATCCATTGGAGGCCGATGATTCATTAAGGTCAATAGAGAGGAAGCTACACATCGCTCAATGCATGGGAAATGAGAAGGTACTCTACGCTTCTCATCAGTTGGAAGGAACAGCCGCCGAATGGTGGGAGAACTTCTGCGCCACGCAAGTGAACCCTCAAGATATCACTTGGGAGGAGTTCACAGTTGCGTTTCGCTAGTATCACGTGCCTGAAGGAATCATGGATCTTAAGAAGGAGGAGTTCAGAGCACTGAAGCAAGGTAATCAGCCAGTGGCCGACTACCTGAACAAGTTCACACAGCTAGCACGCTACGCACCTGAGGATGTAGCGACAGATAAAGCCAGACAGTCTCGCTTCATGAAGGGACTTAACTCAGGACTACAAGTAGGACTGATCACCCACACCTTTCCAGATTTCCAAGAGTTGGTGAATAAGGCGCTTATTCTTGAGGACAAGCGCAAGGAACTGGATGAGAACAGGAAGCGCAGGATGCAACAGCAGGGATCACGCCAGGGAACGCATAGCGGCTGAGTTGCACCAAATCAGTTTTTCAGATTCCAGCCACAAAATGCAACAAGGACACCGTCACCAGCACCAAGACCCGTCAATCAGAACTACCAGACCCCAGCCCCCGCTAGAAACGCCGCTTCAGGCAGTCAGCAAGGAACAGTGAGACGCTGCTACAACTGCAACGAGCCAGGACACTTTGCCAACAGTTGCCCAAAGAAGACAGCAGGAGTGACCCCAGTTCGCTTCAATCTAGGAACCACCCCAGCTAGGACGCCAGCACCAGGAGCCACACCCCAGACTGTGGTGAGAGGCCGAGTCAACCATGTCACCGCAGATGCACTGCAGAATGCTACGGACGTCGTACTGGGTAAGTTACTTGTTAACTCAGTACCTGCAACAGTTTTGTTTGATTCTGGAGCTTCGCATTCGTTTGTTTCACAAGGCTTTGCTGCTAGAAATGATTTGGGGATTGCAAGGCTTAAATGCATGCTTTTAGTTCAAACCCCTGGTTCCGAACTCCGAACGAAAGTAGGATGTTCCGGGGTGAGAATACTAATAGATGGAATAGAGTTCCTAGCGAACCTTATTATTTTGGAGACCCAGACCTTAGACGTCATTTTGGGAATGGATTGGTTATCCAAGCACAACGCCGTATTGGATTGTGGACGAAGGACTATCTCAGTCGAGAGCCCGTGTGGAAAGAAAGTGGAATTTCAAGCTACCACCATTAGAGATGGACAGTTGATGGTAAACAGTACCAAGGCAATCAGCATAGAAGATGTCTCAGTAGTGAATGAGTACCCAGATGTTTTTCCTGAAGATCTACCTGGTATGCCACCGGACAGGGACATAGAGTTTGTGATAGAGCTTGTACCTGGTACAGCACCGATAGCAAAGAGACCTTATCGGATGTCCACCGAGGAGTTGGTAGAGACGAAGAAACAGCTAGAGGAGTTAATGGAGAAAGGATTTATCAGACCGAGTTCGTCGCCGTGGGGAGCACCAGTTTTGTTCGTCAAGAAGAAGGACGGGAGTTTCAGGATGTGCATTGACTACCGTGCACTCAATGAAGTCACCGTGAAGAATAAGTATCCACTACCCAGGATTGATGATTTGTTTGATCAGCTGAGAGGAGCCGGAGTCTTCTCCAAGATTGATCTGAGATCGGGATACCATCAGTTGAAGATCCGATCAGAGGATATTTTGAAGACTGTATTCTCGTCAAGATATGGACATTACGAGTTTACAGTTATGTCCTTTGGTCTGACGAATGCACCAGCATATTTCATGAATATGATGAATAAGGTGTTCATGGAATATTTGGACAAGTTTGTCGTCGTGTTCATAGATGATATCCTAATCTACTCCAAGACAGAGGATGAACATGCAGAGCACTTGAGGCGAAGTTACGGAAAAGGCGAGGAACAGCAACTCTTCGCCAAGTTCAGCAAGTGTGATTTTTGGAAGGACAAGGTGGAGTTCCTCGGACATGTAATGACCGCATGAGGAGTCGCCGTTGATCCAAGCAAGGTAGAAGCTGTGTTACATTGGGAGCGGCCAAGGCGTGACCAGATCCGGAGTTTCCTTGGAATGGCGAGGATACTATCGCCATTTCATTGAAGGCTTTTCGACAATTGCGAGACCTCTTACGCAATTGCTGAAAAAGGAGAAGAAGTTTGCATGGGCCTTGAGAATGTGAGAAAGGATTTGAGGAGTGAAGAAGCGATTGACATCAAGACCGGTGTTAGTTCTAGGATGTTAATCAAAGCTTTGATATTTATTGTGACGCATCGCGCCAAGGACTTGGATGTGTCTTTGTCTGAGAATGGAAAGGCCGTCGCTTATGCATCAAGGCGATTGAGGCCGCATGAGGAAAATTATCCGACGCATGACCTAGAGTTAGGCCGTAGTGCATGCCTTGAAGATATGGCGTCACTATCTGATCGGGAACAGATGTGAAGTGTACATGGATCATAAGAGCCTTAAATACATATTCACCCAGTTGGATCTGAATATGAGGCAGAGGAGATGGTTAGAGTTGATCAAGGACTATAATGTTGGAATCCATTACCATCCCTGAAGGCCAACGTAGTTGCCAGATGCCTTGAGTCGGAAAAGCCATACCGTGAATATGTTGATAGCCACGAATCAGGATGAGCTATGCCGAGAATTTCGAGAGAATGAAGATTGAAGTGGTACCTAGCGGATTCTTGGCGCATTGGAAGTGAAGCCTACCCTAGAGGATCGATCCGGGAAGGATGAAGGATGATGACAAGATCCGCAGGATTAAGTCCATCAAGGAGGAAGGCAAGGCGAGAGGACTTCAAGTTGGATGAGCAAGGCATGTTATGGATGAAGGATCGCATTTGTGTGCCGAACAAAAAGGAGTGAAGCGATTGATTACGGAAGAAGCCCATGACTCCAAGTATTCAATTCATCACTGAAGCGCCAAAATGTATCGGGATTTGAAGGAAAGATTACGGTGGCCGAGCTTGAAGCGTGAAGTTGCGAGCATGTTGCATTGTGCGGCGTATGCCGGAGAGTCAAGGCAATGCATCGAGGCGGCCAGGATTGCTACACCATTGAAAATACTTGAGTGGAAGTGGGAGGAAATCGGAATGGATTTCATTACCGGTTTGCCTAAGACTTAAGGAGGTTATGACTCCATATGGGTTATAGTGGATCGGCTTGACCAAAGTAGCCCATTTTATCCCGTGAAGACCACCTACTCGGAGATAAATTAGCAGAGTTGTACATGATCGGGATCGCCTGTTTGCACGGAGTGCCAAAGAGGATTGTATCGAGAGAGGTACCCAATTTACCTCAAGGTTCTGGAATAAGTTGCATGAAGCCATGGGGACCCGTTTGAACTTCAAGATGACCTATCATCCACAAGCGGATGGACAGGCCAAAGAGGCAATCAGATTACGGAGGATATGTTAAGAGCATGTGCATTGGCTTATGCTACCTCTTGGGATAAGAGTTTGCCGTATGCCGAGTTCGATTACAATAATAGTTACCAGGCTAGTTTACAGATGTCACCTTTTGAGGCCTTTGTATGGTCGACCTGTCGGACGCCATTGAATTGGAATGAGACCGGCGAGCGCCGTGTCTTCGGCCTGATATTCTTCAAGAAGTGAAGAAGCGATTGCCATGATTAGGGAAAGGTTGAAGATAGCCCAATCACTACGTAAAAGTTATGCCGATAATCGTCACGCGGGATTTGAGTTTTGAACCGTAAGACTTTGTATACCTCGAGTTACGCCTCTCACGGGACTTAAGAGGTTCCATGCCAAAGGGAAACTTCGCACCCGTTATGTTGGACCATTTAAGATTTTGAGCCGCATGAGGCGAAGTTGCTCATCACCGAGTTGCCACGATGCGTTAGCGAGGAGTACATGACGTATTCCATGTGTCCCAGTTGAAGAAGTGTCTCCGAGTACTGAGGAATAGACACCGCTAGAGTCAATTGAGTTGCAAGAAGATTTGACTTACAAGGAGCATCCGTGAAGATTCTAGACACAATGGATCGAGAGGCGAGGAACAAGTCAACCCGTTTACTGTAGAGTTCAATGGAGCAATCATGAAGAAAGCGAAGCGACTTAGGAACGCGAAGAGGATTTGAAGAAAGAGTTTAGAACCTATTCCTTTAGTAAGCCCTGAATCTCGGGACGAGATTCTATTAAGAGAGGTTTGTAACACCCCAAAATTTTGCTTTTCCTAAACCTATGTGTGATTTGGCACTTTGGTGAATTTTTGGAATTTTCTGGAATTTATTTGGATTTATTTGGAATTTATTTGAATTTATTCCATTTTGAAATAATTAAAGAATTAGACTTTGCAAATAAAATTTTGTTGGAAATATTTTATTTGAGTCCCAAATACCCTAAAATATTTTCCAGAATTTTTCTGGAATTTTTCTGAGTCTTTTGCTATTTTTAATGAATTAAATGAATTTCTGGAAAAAAATTTAATTATTAAATCGCTGGAAATTGAGTTGGGTCAAGTACTATTCATCCGACCGAGTCGGAACCCGAGTCGGACTCGAGTCCGACCCGAGCCAGCTGCGCCACTTGACTTGACCCAACCGCGTCTGAACCCCAGATCAGATCCGAACCGTTGGATCAAGATCCAACGGTCAGGATCAATCCGCGCTAGGCACGGCCGCGCCCGAGCCAATCTCGGCCGTCGATCGCGCCACGTGGACGGCCCGCGTGCGTCCACGTCATCTCGCCGTGTTCGGAACGGACTCCGCCGTCCGTACCGGCTCCGCCACGGATTCCGCGGGGATCTCGGCGTTCGGGCCGGCATTTAATGCCCGGACCCGCGCCCGAGGTTCGCCCTTGTCTCGTGCGTCGTTTGCCCCAAGCGCCCTAGCCCTAGCCGCCGCCGTCGACTCGCTATTGCTCGCCGTAGTTGGAGAAGCCTCCGCCACGGTCCTTGCCTCGTCCCGCCGCCGTCCGCCGTCTTCCGCCGAGTTGGAGCCCAGTTCCGGAGTCCTCAAGCCAAGGCGCACCCGTGGGTACCTCCCACTCCGCCGGAGAGGCCCCGAAGCGCCGTCGGGCTCGTCGTCGTTTTCGTCTCCGGTGGCCCTGCTCCGCCGTGTCGCCATCGCCGTCCGCAAGCACTGTGAGCCGTTGGATCTTCATCGCACGGTCCAAGATCACGCCACGTCACCCACCGGTGAGATCCCGTCCAAAAATCTCAAGATCCAATCTCGACCGTTGGATCTAGATCCAACGATCCAGATCAAACGCGTTAACCCAAACGCGTGAGACCCAGATCCAATCTGGGCCGTTGAATTTCAAATCAACGGCCGAGATTGCGCAACGCGTGTCGGGAAGCTTGACCGCCACGGTCGGCGCCCGTCGTGACGCCGACACGCCGCCCGCGTGTCGGCCGGCGTGACCAAACCGCACCATGACGTCACGCCAGGCGTCATGGCGGGCCCGCATGTCGGCAGCCTATCCGGCCGTCTTGCCGGCGTCAGCAATGACGTCACCCATGGGACCCACCTGTCAGCACCGTGGGCTGAGCCCCGCTGACGTCAGCAGTGACGTCACCCGAGGGGGACCCACATGTCAGTGACACGTGGAGCCGTGGACCGAGTCCACGGTAGACCCGAGCCGAGCGTGGACCAAGTCCATGGACCGGCTGACGTCAGCAGACCAATCAGAGGCTGACACGTGTCCAGGCTGACGCAATAAATGATTTTCCGAAAAAGAAAATGATTTATTAATTCGAAATAATGATTTCAGATTTTGATTCAAACTTCAAAGGCTTATAACTTTTGCGTTTCAACTCCGATTTGAGTGATTCAAATTTCTAAATTTGTACAAAATTGAGATATACCTAATTATGAATTTTATTTAATTTTTGGACTAAGGTTTTCCTCTGTAAAATTATTTAATTGATTATTTAGACTTCAAAATGCTATAACTTTTGCATTTTAACTCCGAATTTGACGATTCCAGTTTCTAAAAATTCATAAAATTATGTTCTCTCTGTTTATGGATTTTATTTGGATGTTTGGACACTTTTTGCCTATTGTTTATTTGTGTATTGCTATTTGCACGCTTTACGAGTAAACGTTGAAGTGCCGAAAGGATTCGAAGGAGAAGTATTGACTCAGGATCCAACTCAAGACCAAGAACAAGTACTTTTTGAAGGCAAGTTGTGCTTTGACCATGTTGATCCTATTTTGAAACCTATTTTGATTTAACCTATTGCATGCTAGTTCAATTAGAAAATACTTTATTTAAATATGGGGATTAGATAAATACCAATTTGCTGTATGACACCTTGATTATTTAAATATGTGCCATGACCCCTTGTCACCCTAGTTGTGGTTTACTAGTTGGACATTATTAAATTGCCAACATGGGAAATTAGACCATTGTAGTATGTTGCTTAGACACACTCGTGCTCATGACATGATTTTGGACAATCAAATGTTAATATTGACTTAATGATATATTGAACCTGTTTTGGAAAGGTATCATGTGATGTTGATGGCACGTGGTGCATGGTAATCAAGCGGGGTTTTGATAAATAGTTTTCGTAGGGGCATGTGGCAAGAATGATCAGGTGGGCCATTGTGGCACCGGGATGTTGATTTGGTTCTTGGGTAGTCTTGCCCTGGTCACCCTAAGGACTTCACCTTGCAAGCCTTTGAACTGGGTCTAACGTGCAACCACATGTCCAGAATGGGACGGACCTAGTTGATTAAGTTGCTAATAACGTGCACTGTGGGACCTCAGGAGGTCAACTACACCCTTTGTGTAAGTTATGCGGGGAGCGTCTGGGTGAGGCAGTACCCATCTAACAGCTTGGTTGGCCTAAACTTCGCCTTAGCTAAGGGAAGGGTTAGTGTGCAACAACCGGGAGGACCACTTGTATTGTTAGAAGTTTAGAAAGACTTTGTTACTGAACTTCGCCTTTGTGGTGTTTGACTGTATCTTGTGGGTAAAGTGCATAACCTCTGCAGAGTGTAGAATCTATTCGAATAGCCGTGTCCGCGGTATTGGACATCGCTCAGGAATTACAGTCAAAGGTTAGATTTTCTCAAAAATAACTTGGACTTGAAAGGTTGGGTTGGATTAATAATGATGTTGATAGAAATGTGGATTAGGATGGGAAAGATGTTTATTAAACTCCTTGAAAAGTGAATTATGCTATACTTGTTTCTACTGCTTTCGAATCTACTTATGTTACTTGTCAAATGTTGTTTTCTGCAAATATACCCTGAGCTATTCCTTTGTATCAAGCCATGCATGTAGTATATTAGCTTGCATTCTGTGCATGACTTGCTGAGTACCAAGTACTCACCCTTGCCACAATACAACACCAGTTGAAGAGGAGACTACACCAGCTTTGGAGGAGGAGCTCCAAGAGGAACCGTCTACTTAGGGAGCGAGCCGGTCGGTTGCTGTGGTATCTTGAATGGCGCCACGAGTTATCTTATTTTTCATTGCTACTATTTCTCTCTTAATAAGTTTCGCCCTGCGAGGCGTACATTTGTAACTTGACCATAAGGTCGAGTAACCAGTTTGGTTATTTAAATAAAAGTACTTTATTAGTATCGAATGGTATGATTGTGATATTTACCGATGTTAAGACTGTGTGCACTAGCGCGTTCCTGGACTAGTGCTGAATACACAGAGGGTCCGGATTTGCAAATTCGGGGTCCCGACAGAAGACCCACCTCCTCCACCAAAGGTCCTCTTCTGGCCCCCGCCTGGGGCCGCAGGAACCCCTGAACCACCCGGGTTTTTCTTATCTCGGGAGAGCTCCAGCTCGAGCTCCATGCCCTTCGCCTGCTCCTCCACGGAGCAGAAGTCACGAGGGACAGTCGCCCCCATGACGACTCTGAACTCCTGGTTGAGGCCCCTACGGAACCTCCTTGCCTTCTCCCGATCATCGGCTGCCACAGCCGTTACGAAGCGCACCACGCTGTTGAACTCCACCTCATACTCTGCCAACGACCTCTTTCCCTGGGAAAGAGTCGTCAGAGTATGCTCCATCCGCTCAAGGAAAGACTCTGGGTAGAACTTGGCTCGGAAGCGAGCCACAAAATCCTCCGAAGTGACTGGACCAAGATCGGGGGTTCTAGCAGCTAGAACCCCCTCCCACCAGATATCAGCTTGGCCTTTCAGCTGAAAGGCTACAAAGCGAGCCCTCTGGATTGAGGTCAACTCTAGGACCTCAAACTGCCTCTCCATGTACCGCAGCCAATCTGCGGACTGGATCGGCGTGCCCGCTCCGTCAAAAGTGTCACGACGGAGGGACATCCACTCCCGAAGACTCATCCTCGGCTCTGGCATAGCGGGGGTAACAACTGGGGCCGCTGCAGGGGGAGGCACAACAGCAGGGGCTGCCCGCAACTGCTGGTGCAGCTCCTGAATCTCCCTCTGCAGAGCCTGAACTAAATCTTCATTGGCGGTGGGCACCCCCGCCCCTGACTGTGTAGCTGGAAACTCCTCCTGAGCTGGCCCGTGAGCATTGAGCGAAATGCTACCCTCAGCAACAGACTCCGCAACTCCCTAGGAGCCTCGCCCGTGGCCTCCACGGCCACGGCGTCCACGGCCTCTACCCCTCGGCATGGCTGCTTCAGACAGACAACCATCCAAATACAAAAACATAAACACAACATCACACAATCAAGAACATAGATCAAACATCATCATAGCCATATTTTTATCACATAATCAAGCGCGATGCAATGATGAACCAAAACCCCATCCTACTGTGCAACCAAGTGTGTCAAATTTTAGATTAGTTATACCACTTTTGCAAGTTTTAATGTTGCTATCCTATAACAAAGTTTTAGTTAGAACCTAAGCCATATTTCTAAGTTATTCCACATCATATTTTAGTTGTAACCTAAGGTATGACATTAAAAATACACATTCCAAGGACCTACAGCCCGCTCTGATACCAACTGTAACACCCCGGCATTTAGTATGCCCGAATGCTACCAAACATAAGTTAAACAGCATCTAAATACCACAATTTATCATAAATTCCAGCAAGGATACATATGCTAAAAACCGAGATTTCGGCAGCATCTCCTTTGTTTTAACATGATTCAAAGGAGCAACAATAGTATAGCAATGTATAGATTATGAGAGACAACTAAAAACAGCAATAAATTAAAGTCTTAACGACAATAAAAGACTATCATCAAGCACTTAATGTCTACAAGTGTCAAACGAACAATAAAACTCTCATTAAGCAAGCTAAGCCTTAAATCAAAGATCATCACACGTAATTTATTATCAAACTAATAGAATGACATGTGGAATCAACATGGTGAAGCTACGTGTGGGCGTGTGACTAATCCCCTTTCCCGCATGCCGTTCTCATGGTACCTAAAACAACAAGAAAACACAAGCGTGAGTTCGAAACTCAGCAAGCATATTGCAATGGACAACAATAACAATATCATGGCAATAACATCTCCCATCATGTATATCATCTCATTCATGAACACTTAACAATATCATCATCATTATGTATGCAATGTAATGCAATGCTCATGTCTCCTTGGAAACTCATACCGGTATGGTTGAGTACACACCCGTCGGTGTGCACCCTCTCCCCCCTTCCATCCCGAAGATGGAGGGTGCCTACTCCTCGCTTTCGTTCACCGCGGTGAATGGAATCACGATGTAGGGCTTACTCATTGGCTCTCCAGATTAGTCATATCTTTCTCACCGACCTTCCCGGATTAGATATTGAGTTTCTCACCGCCCGGGCCATGTAACATGTTATATATGCAAGCATGCCAACATCATATATGACTCATATATTACCACAAGGCATCATAACATCTTAAACATGCTCATCATATCATAGCAATCATGAAAACATGGCAAGTGATCATATATCATGTAGACAATTCCATCTAATCTCAACATGCAACCTACAACTCGATATCCATCACAACACACTTGCCTCAACCACGTTCAACGGATTGGCGGGAAGTAGAGGGCACTCCCGGGGTCGCACCACCTGTACATAGGTATCACACACTCACAATCATAACCACAGAACAGTACGCAAACCCTCATCTACCCCGACATTGCCATCTACTCGAAAAACCTAAAAACAGAGGCTCTGTCCCGGCGGGACAGCAGCCTTGCACAAGGCATAACTTGAGTTCTGGGACTCCGAATCAATTAAACGAGTACATCCTCGCATAGCTTAGGAAATTTCCCAACTTTCTCTAGGTATAAGGAAAGACTGATTCGGACTCTAAAGTTGTTAATCTACAGATTACCGTGTTCTGTTCCAATTACGTCACAGATTTTAACACGCTCGGTAAAACAGCCATAACTTTCAAACGGCTGGGCGGAATTTAACGTTCTTTATATCCATGGAAATATAATTAAATTATCTACAACTTCTTAAAAGTCCGTGCGGTCAGATTCGAAATCTAAATTGGCAAAAACAGGAACCCTAGGTCGACTGCTCATGCTGTCCCAAAACAGAAACGTGGCAACGTCTAGATCTAACCCAAATTACTCCAATCCAGCACCACCAATTGATCTAAAAACTTGATAATCACCTTAAGAACAGTACCTAGATCAATCCCAGGGAACCCCATGATCATACCTTTGCCCGACGCATGAAAGCTCCAATGGATCTCCTTGCTCCTCGCTCCTCGGATCGATCCACGAGGATGCAGGGGTGGGGGGGCCACCCTAGGGCAGCAAGGGGGTGGAGTAGAGGTGGTGGGGAGGTGGAGAGGTGGAGAGGGCAAGGGCTAGGGGCGCACGGCTAGAAGGGGTGAGGGGAGGGGTGCGGCTAGGGGTTAGGGAGGTGGTGGGCGCACCAAAGGGGAGGGCAGCAGGGGTGGGGGCGCACCAAGGGCAGGGAACCCCCCTTTTTACCAGTCCAAGCCCCTTTCCTAATCCTAAATGGATTCCTACTCCATCCCACCAAAGCCCACAACCCCCTCTTTAAGGCCCAAAATCCCCCGGGAAGGCCCAAAACCCCGGAAACGGCCCGGAAACGGCTCGAAAACGTTATTAACCTCCAAATCCTATGGTTTTAACCTTATTTCCACATCTCATACTGTTTTTGACCATATCATGCACGTTAAATTAGGTTACGACACTCCGTGGTGTCACAAAAAACTTTGTTCTCGTTTCTTTTATAAAAGTAATATCCTTTTGTTTCTTTAGGATACCCCACAAAGAAGCATTTTTCTGATTTAGGTGCGAGTTTATCTGATTGCAAATGTTTTACATAAGCCTCGCATCCCCATATCTTGAGAAATGACAATATGGGACTTCTCTTAGTCCATATCTCATATGGTGTCTTCTCAATGGATTTTGATGGGACCCTATTTAATGTGAACGCAACTGTCTCTAGAGCAAACCCCCAAAAGGATAATGGCATATCTATTTAGCTCATCATTGACCGAACCATATCCAATAAAGTTCGATTCTGTCGTTCGGATACGCCATTCCATTGAGGCGTTCCTGGCGGAGTAAGTTGTGGAACGATTCCACATTGCTTTAGATGATCACCAAACTCTTTGCTTAAGTATTCGCCACCACAATCTGATCGTAAGTGTTTTATTGATTTGCCAAGTTGATTTTGTACTTCGTTCTGAAACTCTTTGAACCTTTCAAAGGTTTCAGACTTATGCCTCATTAAATAGATATATCCATATCTACTAAAGTCATCAGTAAAAGTTACAAGGTACTGAAACCCACCTCTAGCAATCGAGCTCATTGGTCCACATACATATGTATGTACTAGGGCCAACAATTCACTCGCCCTCTCACTAAAACCTGTGAAAGGGGTTTTTGTCATCTTGCCAAGTAAACAAGACTCACATGTTTCAAATGATTCAAAATCAAATGAGGTGAGAAGTCCATCACCATGGAGCTTCTTCATGCGCTTCTCATTTATGTGGCCTAAGCGACAAAGCCATAAAAAGGTAGGGTTCAAATCATTTGGTCGAGGCCTTTTGACATTAATGTTATAGACATGTTTTTCTTTGCGTTCAACGATGTATAACCCATCCACCATAGGACATCGACCATAATACATATCATTCAAAAATATGGAACAAACAAAGTTCTTTATTCTGAATTGATAACCTTTATGTTCCAAACAGGAAGATGAAATAATGTTTCTACTCATAGATGCAACAAAATAACAATTATTAAGTTCTAAAACTAATCCTGAAGGAAAATGCAATGGGTAGGTGCCAACGGCAAGACTAGCAACTCTTGCTTTATTCCCCACGCGAATATCCACTTCTCCCTTTGCCAAGTCTCTACTCTTTGTCAGCCCCTGCATTGAATTGCAAATGTGAGCAACCGATCCGGTATCATATACCTAAGAGCTGGAATAAGAAGTAGCAAGATTAATTTCTATAACATTCATACCTGTAGTGGAAGTCACACTCCCATTCCTTTTATCTGCCAAGTACTTCTCGCAGTTCTGTTTCCGATGTCCTGACTTCTTGCAATAGAAGCACTGGGTTTCGGGTTGAGGGCCGACTTTGAGCTTCTGAAGCTTAGTTTTGAGGCTCGTGATCTCATCTTGAGCCTTGCCCTTGCCCTTTCCCTTTCCCCAAGCCTTGGCTTTCTTCTTCTTGAAGGCAGTTGTCTTCTGAACAATCATCACATGATTAGGTTTCTTCTTAATGCTTTCCTCGGCAGCCTTGAGCATCCCATGTAGCTCGGTCAGGCTCTTATCCATGCTATTCATATGATAATTCATAATGAATGGCTCAAAGCTCTGAGGCAGAGACTGGAGAATTACGTCTGTTGCCAGACCAATGCTAAGGGGAAACTCAAGCTTTTCCAATCTCCCAATGTAGCCAATCATCTTGATTACATGTGGGCTGACCGGACTGCCTTCAGCCAGCTTACAAGCAAATAGAAGCTTTGAGATACCATACCTCTCAGCCCTTGCTTGATTCCCAAACATGCCCTTCAAGCCCACAATCATATTGTAAGCATCCTGGTTCTCATATTGCTTTTGTAGCTCAAAGTCCATGGTGACAAGCATGAGACAGCTGACCTCTACAGAGGCATTAACATGTTTTTCATTGTCAGCCTTCAAATTCCGAGGAGCATTTTCGGCTGGTTCATCAGGAATCGGACTCTCTAGAACATATTCTTTCTTTTCATGTTTGAGAACAATTCTCAAGTTGTGATACCAATCCACAAAATTTGTTTCATTTAGTTTTTCTCTTTCCAAAACCGATCTCAAAACAAAACCAGGTGCAGCAGCAGGAGGTGCCATTGAACTACAACAAAAACATGCAAAGTTTCTAAGCATTATGTTTCTGTAATACTTTTATTAAACATTTTAACAAAAGAAACTCCTATCATGTTCCCCCTTTAAGGACACATGGTGAGTATTCAAGATCCATATTCATCAAACACTAGTGAGCTTTGGCATCACTGCTAGAAATCTAATGACATAGGTAAACAACATCTTTCATATTACATCTTATGTAACTCTTGTTGGTTGAGTATGAAAACAAGTAATGAATGCCTCCATCAACTTGAGTCATGGCCAGGTCAACTCGCCCCTAGGGCTTACATGAGGGAGGGAGCACTTCCCATTTCCGGGTGCCAATTAAGAAACCTAGCCTCATGTGTGTTTTCCTAGACACCAATCGTCTTGTATCCGTTCCTTCATTACTGAAATCATATTCCAACCACTTATGTCCTTTAGCCCAAAACCGTTTTGATAGCTTAGTTAAATCAACCATTGTTATGCGCGATGTGTCCAACACATCCCTATCATCTATTAAGATAGTCATTGATATACTACTTTGGCAGTCATATCAATAATGATTTAAATTCTTGATAGGTGCAACAATTGGATGGACAAGTGTGATTTAAAATTTTAACTATAGGGATGAACAATATCTACTATGAACATGGCATCACATGCAATGAGCATAAAGAAAATAGCAAGGATTAAACACACATCCACACATAATCAAATTAAGATGTGAAATAGTATGGCCCTTAGCATTAGGATCTCCATCATCATGCTTGATTGTTCACCTTGCCATCATGCTTGATGCCACCATCTTCATCATTGTAGATGCAACTCCTTACAACTTTGATAATGAATATTACATGAGGGTTTTAAACATCACAAGTCGACATGCAAGTAGTTATACATTTTAGATTGAAATAGCCTTATGGCTTGACACGGCACGTAGGCCATGTAAATATTACATGCATCACATACACATAGGCCATACTATTTAACACAACATCCTGCAAAAACGAGTTAAAAAAATAGATTCTATGATAGCGGGGTTCCAAGGGGCAACGCCCCTGGCAGGGTTCCAAGGTGCAGCTCCCCTAGCGGGGTCCAGGGGCAGCGCCCAAGGCGGAGTTCAAGGGGCAGCGCCCTTGGCGCAATCCCATATGGTTGTGATTCGTAAACCCTGATGGCGGTAACCCGATCGGTAAGGGCAACGTCGTACCATGAACGGACTCACCCAAATCAAGATTGATTCAGTTTGCACTTTCCTCAAACCCTAAACCGATCGATCTCATCGATGGCTGCCTCCACCAATTCATCACATGAGTTGGTTGAACATGTAATAGATCCAATCTACTATCCTCACATACTATATGTGCAACATCCAGATCACAAATCTACGCGAGATGGCTCTGATACCACTGTTGGGGAACGCGATATGCTACACTAGCACAAATTAAAATTTTTACCGCAAACCAGAAAAGCTACTCGCAAGAAGGGGATCATAGATCTATTACCACTAGACGTGAAGTTGCGGAATCCTTCGCACGTCGTTGTAGTGGATCGTTCTCGGCATGGATCGTCCTCGCCGCGGATCGTCCTCGCCACGGATCGTCCTCGCCGCGTATCGTCCTCGCTGCAGATAGTCCTCTCCACGCCGCAGTAGTAGCAGCGTCACCACAGCAGTCCACACGTCCGGGGATGGAACGCCGTGCGTCGATGTGCAAGCACCGGGTCGCTCGGCAGGGGCAACGAGAGGAGGTGGCTAGGTTTTCTGGTGAAACACCTCTAAACCGCACGAAAGTGTATACTGCGTCTAGCCTCCTCCCCTCCTTATATAGACACGAGGTTAAACCCTAGGTAGTCAGGGTCCATCTACGCGCTAACTCCACGAGGTCCATTAATTGCGGATCCAATCCGAATTAATGCGTCCCAGCCCGTTAAGTGTGTGACCCTGTAGGTTCATGTGCATTTGGACATGGATTCGAAAAACCCTTTTTCTAATCCAATAATCGGTAGTGGCTCCTTGCAGAGCATGCCAACTCCCAAACGCATATGATTAAAGTACTGATGTAATAATCCCTTTGCCAAACTATATGAAGATCGAACTCAAGGCGAGAAGCATGTCATCCTTTGATAGCTCAATCCATCTCTCGTATCCGTGATATATTAATAAGTTGTGATTAACTTCTCAATCACGGCATGGCCATGCACTTCCTTAATCATATCACACGAGTGGCCTAGACATATATCTCCGTTACATTGAACTGGCAAATTCCATCTTGACTGCTCATTTCCCTCTGCATGTTTCATAGTAAACATGAAAGCTACCTTTATAACTATCCGGAAAGGAAATAGTGTTTGGTAACCTCAAGGTAAACTATTACACATGTAGGGAATATGACAATCTTAGGTCTAAGGATCATACATCTACTATGTATGAGATACACTGATGACACATAAGAATGTAACATTCTCGTAGTGTCCCATTGTGGGTCTATCTAACACATGCTCTTCAACATGCGTCCACAATGTATTGATGATATCTCCATATCCCATGATCTATGAAACATGATCATCGAACAATACATGTGCTGATCTATTCATCATTGTCCTATACGATGATATCCGATCAGAGATATTTATCCAATTATATCAATAAGTAAAGAGCTTCATAAACAAGTCACACACTTGTTGATCAAAACAATGATATACATTCATTGGACCAGTAATCATATTATTATTCATAAACATAGTCATGTTACAATCATCCATATGATTGCCTCAAGGGCATAACACTAACAATGAGGACATCACTCTCTTCGATGCAGCCATGCCGACAACTTCACTCCAAGATGGGATGATGAAGGGACCGATTACCCGAGCTCGCGCACGATGACATATGATGAACATTGTGCTTCAAAATTATAGAGAAGCACCAGCTGAAGGACCGAGATGGCGATCAGTGGGGGGTGGGGTGAATGATCCCAAATAAAATTTCCCCCTCTCAAAGTACTCAAGACAATCCCGCAAGGAAATCAGTGCTCCTCAAACTCGCAAAAACCCACAAAACCGGAACGACAAGACAACTATGTGTATCCCTAGCTTACATGGATGAGAACCATGAATCATGTGAGGGATTTTTAAATCACAATACTGGTTGTCAAGTGTCCAAAGAAAATAGGAATCAATTCAAATACTTCTTTTCTAAAAGAGATCAAGCCAAAACACAAAAGCCTCTTTTATTAAAGCAAAAGCAGATTTTTCAGGAATTGTCCTCACTTGGAGCAGGTGGTTGGTGGAATTATATTACTCCAAAACTTTTGCAAATTTTTCACCCTATGAAAATATGAGTCCTGAAGCACTCCACCAAAAATCACCACCAAAAGCCTTTTACAAAAATCAGGAAAAATCAAGCAATACGAACAGTCAGCATTTTTAATCAGGAATTTTAGGGCTCGGTTTTCACCTCATATCTCCCAAATTGTGTGACCAGTGGACTCCAAACTTTTTCCACAGTTGGATATATGATTCACGCAACATATCCAACAAGAATCAATCAAAAAGGATTTTTATATAGTTTTCTAAAAATCAAAGATTGACTGCTGCGCGAAGAATAAGTTCAGGACAAATTTGCAATCTTGATAGAAACTTGAGCTCTAGTCTATCCTAGGGTGCAAGAAAGATGTAAAACCAAATGAGCACCCTCAAGACATCCTTGATCAACATCATTTAGAAGGAGAGGAGGCAAATCCAAATTGCAAGAAAGTAAATTGCGAGAATTTACATACGGGAAGTAAATGCTGAATTTAATTTGCGTAAAGTAAAGACATAATGTAAATGCGGAATTTAAATTCACAGGAATGTAAAGAAAATCTTTGTATTTTCTGGTTGGAAGGTTTACAAAGCCTCACTTCATGTGGGCAAAGCTCAAAGGAGCAACTCAAACCTTCAAGTGAGGGAGGGCACCCCTCCCCCTCTATTTATACTACTCTAGGGCCACCTACCACCCTTGGATGAGTCCCAAACCCTATGGCACTCCACCAAGGGCTAGGATTAAACCACTCATTCCACTCCCACACATGGGCTTTACATGGGCCACATAGGCCATACATAGGTTTTAAACAAAACCCGATCAACCTGATGCAATAGGCCTTCATCCGCCAGACTTGACCGCTCCGTTTCCGCCTCTTCGAGCCTCCAACCCAAACCGGAAACCTTGACCCACCTCAAGTCCATTCCCATGATGTCCCCGTGATCCTAGTTTGAGCCCAACCATCTTGTCTACATCCTCGACCATTCCGGACCTCGGTTCTCCCAACCTAGTCCTGGTACTCACCAACGATCATAGCTGCCTCAAGAACCTGTACCACAAGGACCAAACCATTTTGCACAGTCCAAAATACACTTACCTTTTTCTTCCTGCATGTTAGTCCACATTTATCATAAATTCAAACATGCAATTCCAAGTCAAATCAAACTCAAACCAGAGCACACCTTGCTCAAATAAAGTCAAATACTCATCACAAATATGGATGGACCTACACATGGTCCTTCAATCTCCCCCTTGATGAGTATATTGACAAACCACAAAAAGGCATAAATTTGAGTTTGAAAACAAAGGAAGAAAAGCAATTTGATTGCAAAAATCATATTTGGTCCAATTGAAAGAGAAAGAAAGATCATGACCAAATAGATGAAAAGATAGACTAAACAACATCTAAAACCACAAATAAAGATAAATTACAGCAAAGGTACAAATACTAAAACCGAAAATTTCAGCAACATCTCCTTTGTTTTTCCATGATTCGGAGCAACAACAAATTATCAGAAGTTATATCATAAAGGAAAGCATCTAAAACAGCAATAACAGGTGATATAGCAACAATATAAGTCCAGGATAAAGCATTCAACCACTTCATGAGGTAAACAAATCAAATAATAAGACCGAGCACACAGTTAAGCAATTCTCCAAATTTCATGGCATTACTTTTATTATCATGACTCCAAATGATAACACTATCTAATTTGTGTGGAGCTACGTGTAGATGTGTAGCTAAACCCTTTTTCCCGCATGCTGGTTTCATGGTACCTAAGAAAAACAACATAAACACAAGCGTGAGTTCATCACTCAGCAAGTCTTTACCCCTTTATAATTCACCAGTTAATTCTTTCCTACATGCACACATTATTATGCCCCCACAGAGGATATTATTTCTTTGTTCACCCTAACACGTGCACACACAAATTCTGTTTCCTCATAATCAAGCGCTAAGATGTTCTATCACATCACTTCATCAAATCTGATGGACCAAATCACCCGGTTCATCCCATCATACTTTCCTCCCCGCCCGTGCCCCAATCGCGCCCGCGCCTATCGCGCCTGACCCGAAGGCCCGCATCGCGCGCGCCCCAATCTCGCCGTGCGCCGCGCCCCAATCGCCCGTGGGCGCGTCGCCGAACACCCACCACCACCTCGCACGCTGCCTCGCGCTCGGCGCCGACCCGTACCTCCTCGCGCTCGCCTCCGCCCCTGCCATGCCCTCCTACGACGACCTCGTCGCCACGCTCGCCGGGCAATATACACCTCGCTCGCCTCCTCGCACACTGCCCCGTGCCTCCTCGCGCTCGCCTCCGCCCCCACCGCGCCCTCCCGCAAGACCTCGCTCCCCTCCTCGCACGCCGCCCCGTGCCTCCTCGCTCTCGCCTCCGCCCGCGCGCCCTCGCGAGACTCGCCGCCACGCCGAGCCGCTCCTCCACCCACGCTCGGCGCCGACCAGTGCCTCCTCGCGCTCCAATCCAATCATTCTAAACTGGGCCAGAGCCCATTCCTCTCCGGTTCGCAGCGCCATCTCCACCCATGTCCTGCACCTTCCCCTCGACTCCATCCCCCGAACTCCCCTCCTCCAACTGCCTCTACCCAGATCTAGCCCCTCATCCTCACCTTCTCTGCTCCCCTCCATGATCCGGCGATGAGATCGTCGCCCGCTTGTTTCCCCACGTAGATTCGTCGGCGACAGCGGCTGTGGGCCGCGGGCGCGATGGAGGCCATTGACGCGGCGGCAGCTCCGGGCTGGAGTCGCACGGGACGCCAGCGACGGTGGCTGCTGGTCGCGGGCGCGCGGGAGGCCGATGCGGAGGCGTGGCAGCAGGCTGCGGCTGCCAGAGGCCGACATCTCTAATATATATATCTCTCTCCTCTCATTGCCCCACCGTTTTCTTCTTCTCCTCTTGTGTTGCTGCTTTGAGTTGGGGAGAGGAGACGTTGGTGGGCTTGGTGGCGCCGGCGCTTGTGGGGCGGTGGGGGGCAGCGCCACCGCAGGCGCTGCTGGAGAGGATGAAGGACTACGGACAGGAGGGCGCCTTCGCGCTCTGGGACGAGCTCTCACCCGAGGACCGGGAGTTCCTCATCCGGGACATCGAGGTGAGCCCAATGCGATGTGCTTCGGGCTAAGATAGCGGTTCGCAGGGGAAATATTTGGTTTTGCGTCTGAATTTCGCGTAAAGATTTGTCCTTCAGCTGGGAATTCCTTGGCTGATGTCTTGTCTTGCGTCGCGGTTGTTGATGAACTCTTTTTTCTCGCGTCGTGGCAGTTTAGTCCTTGTTTGTTTATTAGTTATGGACGAACTCTGCATAAATGCCTGTTTTCGAGTCGGAATTCTACCAAAAGGTTTGGTTTTGAGTTGGAATTCTACATGTAGATTTCATTCTTAGTTTGAATTCTGCACTAATATTTGATTTTCAATTATAAATTTTACCAAGATTTGAGGGGAAAATAAGACGGTTTTCTTTGGTCATTTTTTTTCTTGTTTTCCCATGTACAATAGCGCAAGGGAAATCTGCAGCAATTTTTATTCTTTGAGCTTACCATTTTGATAGTGGCTAATGGAGTTATACATACTGTATTTCAGAACATAGATCTTTCCAGGATTGATCGGATCATTCGGCGCTCCCTTGGATCACAAAGTCAGAGGCTTCTTCACTCTCAGTCTCTCAGCTGGACATACATTCATCGTTAACATTCTGTCATGTGCATCTTTAATTAGAACTCTCAGTTATGTGTTTTGCTTTCTAAGCACAGGCGTTTCAGTGCCCGCCGTTGAGCCTGTGCCGGAATCCAGTGTCTCCAAGCTGGAGGAGAGGTCTCCAGAGGACAAAGAACGGTGGTGGAAGAAGGGGTTTAAAGCCATTTTGGAGGGAAAGCTGGCCGTTGTCCTCTTGGCTGGTGGTCAGGTACTCTGATGAAATAGACTTCCACCAGCTTGTGCTATGTGGTATTGACATTTCTGTAGCGCGCATTGGGAAGCAGTACCCTTATGGTTTGATTTATTCTCATGTTATGAGCAGGGGACTCGGCTTGGCAGCTCTGATCCTAAGAGATGTTTCAGTAAGTTGATTCCACCTGAATCCGTGTATGTTACTTAAGTGTGTATGTTCAGTCACTACTACAGAATGATACATCACTATCGCTTAATTTGTGTCGGTTCCAAACTTTTGACTAAAAAATCGATTGTGATACGTGTATCTCTTTAGTAAATTTTGGAAAAAGGTTATCACAATCGGTTCTTAGAAGTAACTTATTGTGATAAGGGTCCTCATTACAATCGGTTCTTACAGAGAACCGATTGTGATGAGGAAAAGGGTCATCACAATCGGTTCTTAGAAAGAACCGATTGCGATAAGGCTCACTCATTACAATCGGTTCTTTGTAAGAACCGATTGTGATAAGGGAATGGGTCATCACAATCGGTTCTTAAAAGAACCAATTGTGATAAGTGGGCCATCATCACAATCGGTTCTTTGTAAGAACCGATTGTGATAAGGGAATGGGTCATCACAATCGGTTCTTAAAAGAACCGATTGTGATAAGTGGGCCATCATCACAATCGGTTCTTTATGAACCGATTGTGATGATGGCCCACTTATCACAATCGGTTCTCTTAAGAACCGATTGTGATGACCCATTCCCTTATCACAATCGGTTCTTACAAAGAACCGATTGTGATAATATAGTTATCACAATCACTTCTTTGTAAGAACCGATTGTGATGAGCCTCGTTAGGTTTTATATCCTGTCGGGATGAACTCTCCTCTGTTGTTGTTCTAGAGCCAAAAAAACCCATCGCCATCTCAAAAAACAGAACATACTCTCATTGAGACTTAGGCTTGGGGGAGAAAATCTGAAATCCTTGAGGATGTGTGTTGAGAGGGTAAGTTAAAGCCCTAGCTTGAGGAGATTTATTTCCCTCTATTTGCCCTCATTTGAGGTTTTCTTCAAAAGGTGAGCATTCCTTCAAATCCCTTCGATTCTGCATTAAGAAATTTGATTTTGTTTTGGTGAATGTGTTATATGTCATTAATGCTATTATGGTTGAAACAATATTGACGAGAAATTATAAAATCCTGAAGGAGAGATGGTGGTTTGGGGCTAAAGTTGAAACCCTAGCTTGAGTATATTTCCCCTCATTTGTGGTTAATTTTCTTCAAAAGGAGAGCATGTGAATGGGTTACATGTCATTATTGTTGCTATAATGTGATCAATGGTAGAGTTTAGGTTGCGTAACCTATGCGTCTCCCGTTCGAGAATGCTTGTTTATAAATATGCTAAAATGGCATATTTATAGATAAGCAGTCTCGAATTGTCCACATTTTTTGGACAATTCGAGGATATGTGGTTCGAGCAAGTTCCTGAGCTATTGTACAACTCTAGAGAGTTTCGGTAGCATGCATCTCCCTGGAGTTCTCCAGATACACACCCTCTTGACCTGTTGTCGAGACATGTATTTGGAGAACAGTGGGGAGATACTGCCGAAATTTTCTTTGGAGTTCTACAACAGCTTAGGAACTTGCTCGAACCACATATCCTCGAATGGGATTAGGATCTGACCTAATTGAAATTAGGAGTCATAGTTGGTACGTACTCAATTCCTAGACTTTGTTAATTCTTCAACCCTTCTTTTCTTTCATTGATTAGTGCATGTCTCTCTATTGTGCGAAGGTTAATAAATAATATATTGGTATTTGACCTACATGCTAGTTGTCGCTCGTTGGCATTATTAATTTGTTGTTTATAGTTTAATTGTAGATGGACCGCGAAGAATGGATGTATCAAAAAAGCCGCGTGAGTGCCGAATTTCAGAGGGGAGTTAAGGAGTTCATAAGAATTGCAGAAGTAGATATGGTTATGAGGGGTGTAAAGTTTATATATTGTCCTTGCATTGATTGCACCAATCTCAGGAGATTTAACAACTCAGCTCAAATTGAAGGCCACTTGATTCGACGTGGCTTCGTGAGGAATTACACGTGTTGGATCCATCATGGGGAGACAAGTAGTACCCCTCCGTTACGCAACGAAGACATGCTTCAAGCCGATCACGAGTTGGAGCGTGATATTTTTGATGAGGATAATTTAGATCAAATGTTGCGAGATGTGGAGGGAAATTACACGAAAAGAGAGTTTGAAAAATTTAAAAGCTTGATGGAAGACGATGCCAAACCGTTGTTTTCGGGTTGCAAAGCAGAATACAGCAAGTTGGGTTCGGTCCTTGCATTGTTTGAACTGAAGGCAAAACACCGTTGGACAGATACAAGTTTCAATGCACTTTTAGTTCTTCTATCGGATATGCTTCCAGAGGGAAACGAGTTGCCAACAAGTATTTATGAAGCGAAGAAGCTACTATGTCCCATGGGAATGGAAATAGAAAGGATACATGCATGTCCAAATGATTGCATATTATACCGCAACGTGCATAAGGAACTGTGCATTTGTCCAGTTTGTGGTGTACCCCGGTACAAACAAAAGGAGAAGCGTAATGACAAGAAGCGTAAGAGCCGAACCGACGACGGTGAAGATGTGAACAAAGGGGCACCAGCCAAGGTATTGTGGTATTTGCCCATCATTCCTCGTTTAGAGAGGTTGTTTGCAAATCCCAAAGAGGCAAAATTGTTGCGTTGGCATTATGAATCTCGAAAGGAAGATGGCAAGTTGAGACACCCCGCTGATTCAGCTCAATGGAGAAACATTGATTGGCAACATGAGGAGTTTGGTGCCGAGATGAGGAACATAAGATTTGGATTGAATACAGATGGAATGAATCCGTTTGGTAATATGAGCAGTCGTCACAGCACTTGGCCAGTTTTGTTGTGTATCTACAATCTCCCTCCTTGGTTATGCATGAAGCGGAAGTATATCATGATGTCGTTGCTAATCTCTGGACCCAAACAGCCGGGTAATGATATCGATGTGTACCTAGCACCACTAATTGAGGATTTGGTAAAATTGTGGAATGAGGGGGTCGAGGTGTGGGATGCATACAAAAGAGAGAACTTCACCCTTCGGGCTATGATATTTTGCACCATAAATGATTTCCCAGCCCTTGGTAATTTGGCGGGCTACAGCACGAAGGGAGCCAAAGCTTGTCCAATTTGTGAAGAGGAGACTGACAGCTTGTGGCTGCCGAATTCCAAGAAAACTGTGTACATGGGTCACCGTAGATTTCTACCTCGAAGTCATCGATATCGTAAGATGGATGACAAATTTGATGGAAAGAGGGAAATTCGTGCGGCCCCCCAGCCTATGAGTGGAAGGCAAGTATATTCACGCGTGTCAGATATCGATGTTCAGTACGGTAAGAACCGTAAATCTGTTCGCCCCAGAACCATTTGGAAGAAGAGGTCAATATTTTGGGACTTACCATACTGGAAGGAGTTAGATGTCCGTCATTGTATTGATGTCATGCACGTTGAGAAAAATGTCTGTGATAATTTGGTTGGTATCCTGCTGAACATACCTGGGAAGACCAAGGATGGTGTGAATGCTCTTCGCGATATGACCTACATGGGAATCAGACCCAAGCTTGCAGTGATAGAGGAGGATGGAAAAGGACCGTACATCCCCGCTGCATGCTACACCTTATCCAAGAAGGAGAAAGAAGACCTCTGCAAGTGTCTCCATGATATTAAAGTTCCATCGGGCTACTCCGCAAACATTAAGAAGCTTGTGTCTATGGATGATTTGAAGTTGCTTGGTATGAAGTCCCACGACTATCATGTGTTGATGACCCAAATGCTCCCTGTTGCAATCAGAAATATTCTGCTAGAGGATGTCAGGTTGGCAATCACGAAGCTATGTTATTTCTTCAATGCGATTTCATGCAAGGTTATTGATCCCGATATACTAAACAACTTACAGAGTGAGGTGGTGCAGACTCTTTGTCAGCTTGAGATGCATTTCCCCCTGTCGTTCTTCGACGTTATGGTCCACCTCGTTGTTCACCTTGTTAGAGATATTAAGATATGTGGACCCGCATTCCTGCGTTACATATATCCATTCAAGAGGTACATGGGTATATTAAAGTCATATGTGAGGAATAGGTCGAAGCCTGAGGGTAGTATTATTGAAGGTTATGGTACTGAAGAGGTTATTGAGTTCTACATGGACTATCTAGGTAAAAGACAACCGATTGGTGTTCCTGTATCTCGTCATGAGGGCAGACTTGGTGGCAAAGGAACCATTGGGTCCAATCTAACGAGTCCACAGTTTGAAATGTACTGTAAAGCGCATTTTGCAGTCCTGCAACACAGCACAGAAGTTCATCCATACATCCAGCAGCACAAGTTGATATTACGGGAAGAGAATCCACATATGAATGAGCTTTCCATCACACAAGAACACAACAATCAATTCCTCACATGGTTCAAAGAAAAGGCGAAGGTCTCTGTCAGTACTGAGGCTGTCAAATGGTTGGCTGACGGACCAAGATTTAATGTACAGACATGGCAAGGGCTTTCTTGTGTTACATTGCGGAAGGTGGTCGGTACAATGATAAACAATGCAACAAATTGGAGTGGAAGCGCTTCAAGGTACAAGTGTCTATCGTAGAATTTCTTTCTCACACCTATTATTCGTCTCCTAATTTAAGTTTCTTTGTTCACAGTGTCATCAACAGGGGTGTGATGACCTGTGCGGCTTTTACGTGATGCATCACATGCTGATTCTGGTCGGCGGGTCAAATCTTTTCCCTAAGGTATAGAACTGATTATTGCAGTACTATCAATCTTTTAAAATAAAATTTTAAAATTTAAATATATTAGTGCACTACTTTCTTGCAGGACCTTGATATCCCCCGGAAGAGCCTAAGCAACAAGGATCTCAAGAAATTATGAGACCACATATGCCAGTGGTACTGGACAGAAGTTATAGTAGAGGATGGTAGATTTAAAGACCCGACAGGCTCTTACTAGTCAATATGTAATGTAAACAATATTAATGGGAATGTGATGTACTGTACTGAATGCGATATGTTTGGATGTTTATGTGAATGTTCTGTGATAATGTATTAGAGATTGTGATGTATGTTATGTGTCATATTGTGAATGTTATGTGTCTTATTGTGAATGTTTTGTGATAATGTTATGTTATGTGATATTGTGAAGAATGTGATATGGTCAGCACCATCACAATCGGTTCTTTGTTGGAACCGATTGTGATAATATTCTCTTCACCATCGGTTCTCAACAAAACCCGATTGTGATAATCTCATCATTACAATCGGTTTCTAACCAAAACCGATTGTAATAATAGCCTCATCACTATCGGTTTCGAACAAAAACCGATTGTAATAATGGCTCATCACAATCGGTTTCCAACAAGAACCGATTGTGATAATGTTCTCATCACAATCGGTTTCGAACCAAAACCGATTGTAATAATATCATCATCACTATCGGTTTCTTACCAAAACCGATTGTAATAATAGCATCATCACTATCGGTTTCGAACAAAAACCGATTGTAATAATGCCTCATCACAATCGGTTTCCAACAAGAACCGATTGTAATAATGACCTCATCACAATCGGTTCCGAACCAAAACCGATTGTAATAATAGCCTCATTACAATCGGTTTCTAACAAGAACCGATTGTGATAATGTCTCATCATAATCGGTTTCCAACAAGAACCGATTGTGATAATGGCCTCATCACAATCGGTTTCCAACAAAGAACCGATTGTGATGACTAATAATTACTATCGTTCCAAAACCGACTGTGATAAGGCTTCGTCATCTCTATCGTTGGACTTTCTATCGCTGCTAGAACCGATTGTGATGACGAAAAAGAACCGATTCTGATGTACATTTCTGTAGTAGTGAGTGCTATGCTTCTTTTTTTCTTATTTAGCCAAAGAAATGTACGCAGTTGTGAATTGTTTTGTTTTGGCACAATTCTTTTATTTCAAAGTGCTATATTTCACATATTATCTATTTTACATCACTTTTATGTTGTGCCATATAATCAAAAGGACAACAAATCTGCTTACTCTATTTTACATCACTTTTATGTTGTGCCGACATCTGCCATGTTTTTGTGCTTTATGTAAGACTAACTACAGTTTTGTTGGGTTTAGCTAAATATTATTTTTCTCCTTTTTGTTGTATTCGCCTTCTTGTTTTTAGAAAACTAGGAAGGAAGTGAAATTTCCCTACGTACATCTAATAATTTACAAATTTTGAAAGGATCAGATCATAGTATGTTTGTCTCTACATGGCGGCGTACTAAAACATGTGAATCTCTTCATGGTGATAGATTTCAGCCGTAGGCATGTGCAGTTTCGCAGTTTAGTATCAACTGAAAACAAACATTTGCGGCTACCAGAAAAGGTGGGTTGGCGATTTTGTTCAGTTTTAGGGTTTTATGACCCATTGTCTTCTTCAGTGTTTTTCAATTGCGGGTCCAAAGTGATGCTGCAAATGTTCATCAATTTCGGGTTTATGTGTAATTATGCGGAATGAGTTATATCTTTTGTGATTTCCTTCTTTTGTTACCTACCTGTTGAACTCCGCTACTGTACTGAATGCATTGCCATGAAGTTATGTAGCATATGATTTGCTTCAAGTAATAATACTCCTTTTTGTTTACTAAAATAAAAAATGAGATGGCAATCGGACTGTAGGTGAGGGATGAGGAAGGGTGGAGAAGATTCCATGGTGCATTTACTGGAGGCTTCTCTGCAGGCTTCTACAATACTGTTGGCTCAAGAGAGGGTACATTGTCTTAAGCTTTTAATTCTAATACATGAAAGTACCATTGAAGAAATGGATGTCACAATACCGTTTTTATATTTACTCCAGGATGGGCTCCGCAGACATTTACATCATCACGAAAAAATAGAGCTGAGGTCAAAAAACAAAGCATAGTTTTCTTGGCCCTAATGAAGCCACACAACATACTCCCCATTGCCATTCGGTAGCAATTGATTCCTCTCAATTCCTGTCCATTTTGGT
This sequence comes from Rhipidocladum racemiflorum, assembly GCA_036346355.1. Classification (NCBI taxonomy): domain Eukaryota; kingdom Viridiplantae; phylum Streptophyta; class Magnoliopsida; order Poales; family Poaceae; genus Rhipidocladum; species Rhipidocladum racemiflorum. Next base: position 22,142,196 of record CM070584.1, on the reverse strand, counting down.
CGATGTGTTCCGCAATTGGTTAACTTGCTATTTTTAAAATCTTTTTTGTGTAGATGGTTAAGCTTCAATTTTAATACATGGTCAGCTGTTCTGTTTTATTTGTACATGATATCTTTCCTTATTTACTCTTAATCTTAAATACTGATCCAGGTGAATCCATTGTTTTGGGATGAGGCAACACATGTCTGTTGCTGTCATATTTTATCTATTGGAAAGATATCAGTATTTTGGGATGCTATCTCGAAATCTGCCTCATGTTGACAAAACAGCAGAAGTTTTGGGATGAGGCAGCAAAGAACCGCAGCATTTTGGAAGTTGTTCCAGCTGAATCCATTGTTTGTTATCTATTGTAAAGCGAAGGTGTTGAAAGCAATGGCAATCTTAATGGTTGTGCATGTTAATTCCCATATAGGATTGCTGATAGAAGTTTTAAATCATGCCAGTGACAGTATTTTTCTTTTCGTTTTCCGTCATTGGCCTTTGGGTGTGAGTGATGCAGTACAGCTTTTCTGATTTACTGCATTTGCTAAAGAAGCTTAATTTTTGCACAACCCGTTTTTTAATTAACCTTGTGCTTTTCATTATCGGTCTTTACCATACCTTTACATAGCATATTAATGCCCAACAAAATAATTTGTGTACTAATCCTGTCCCGTCAATAGGTGCCTGGTATAATGTGGGTGTCTTGTGTTAGCTTCGCTTTTTGCATTGCCATTTATTTTCATTCTATCGAATGCCAATTGCTCTGTATCCATTTCTTTTGACCTAATGGTGAAGTTGTACTGACACTACGAATCTTTTTGCAGGTTTTGAGCAGGCAATCCAAACCTATGCGATTCTGCTCTCCTTGACATACCAGAAAGTTCCTAGGCCTGCTCTCGCGGAGGTAAAATAAGTTTCCTTTTAAATTAATTATGGAAATCCTCCATGCCTTAAGATTTCTGTTTTTAGTTTACTAATGTTCAGTAACTAGATAATGATATTCTGTAATCTGTTTTTAGAGTTTCAAGATAGCATGTCTGAAGCAGATAGCGATGAAATTATTTCATCTAATTTGCTTTTTCGTCTGATCCCCTCACCCTGCCGCTCCGATGTGTTCCAGTTTTGTTGATCCACATCGATCCCAAGCTCATTGCCAACCTCCCTGAGAATCTAAGAGTTCATAAAAGATAATTATTCTCTTTAATATTAATAAATTTTCTTTTGCCTCGTGCGGGGTACAATACGATTTCATCTTTCGTTTCATCAGAAAAATCTGGGACGGAAGGATTCGAACCTTCGAGTAACAGAATATCATCAGATACCTGGAGATGTTAAGCATGAACTCAAATGCTACAAATGTAATCACTAATGGGCCAATCATGCTACTGCTTATAAAAATGCTTCGACTGTCAAAAACTTCAGTCTTGCGTGTACAAATTGCTTCACTTATGGGATTGTCGATCGCTACTCCACTATCCTTGATGTAGAGTTGGCAACTTCAGGATTTTTAATGCCCTATCGATGGTTTAAGAGACAAACATGATAAGCTCATCAATTAGATCCGACCGAATGCATTAGATTTGTTGATGCATAAGTAATTGATATTTTGCGTTCCATCCATCCCTTGATTTCGATTCCTCACTGATTATTAGATTTCAGCTCACCTATACATTGTGTCTGCAAGAAAAATAAATTAGTAATTCAGAAAATGAATAAGAAAGCATTAAAAAGTGCTGACATTTAAATAATATAATCTTTATCTGTACCTGGAATTGTTGCACCATATTGGGACAAAGGTGCCGAAACACTTGAACCTCCAGTAGTTTCATGACAGGAAGTGTTAGAACCAGGAATCTGCTTTGAAGAATAAGTAGTTGCACCATCTTTGGGGAGCCAGGAGGCATCAAGAATCAGAGCCCCTTATGTTCTCTTGTGAGAAAGCATTAACATTGGCATTTCCACATGGATTTCTATTTTCTGAAACCTCGTGAGATAAATAAGAAGGTGCTTGTAGGCATACGAGAAGTGGCCGATTCCACGGATGTATAAGGTGTTGTAGTCTGTGGAGTTGACATGCTAGAAGTAGATGATCCTGCAGCTTGGAATGTTTCCTCCAGAATATGTTGCGGACCCATGCTAAACCATCAAATAATCAATTAGATTATGGCCATAATACTCAATCGTAAAAGAGATAGAAAGTTTTAAGTCGGGTAGTTTACCAAAGATATCCTCATTTTGCTTCGCAATTTCTCCTCAAATGCTTTGGGTTCCCATTTGATGTTGTGCTCCTCCGCGATTGAGCTCAAAGTTTTGGTTTTGGTGCGTACATCAGGTGCTCCTGTGTGACTTCTCTATTACTCAGATCCAAAATAATTGAATTGAAAAGTATAAGACCGTAGGTAGTAACACATTCATTTAGCAGCCACAGAAAGAATGCGTTTATTATAACATTATATGTATGCATATATGACAAAACAGTCGTTGTCTGACTTCAGTCGAGAAGCATGCCGGCGTTCCAAGCTTGATGTCCAACGATTGGTAAAATTATTTGAATGTTGTCCTAACATGGAACATGACATTTCACAGCGCAACAACTTTATGCACTTGCTTATGTAATAACTCTCTGTATCTTTCTTTTGTGCATATCTTACTACACTTTTGCTTATAATACCTTTTTCTTATTTGAATTGTATTACCAAATATCGTCGTAGCGTTAGCACGGGCAATATACTAGTATATTGCAATGGAACAAGAAAATACATTCCAATACCTTCATCACTACTTTTCATATACAACATCATAAGCATATCCTATTCAAAGTGTATGCATATCATTGACATCATCATATAACATCATCATATAATGTAATGCAATGCAAATGTCTCCTTGAAGCACATACCGGTATTGCCAAGTGCACACCCGTCGGCGTGCACCCTCTTTCCCCTTCCATCCCGTAGATGGAGGGTGCCTACTCCTCGCTTTCATTCACAATCATGGATGGAATCACGAGGTAGGACTTTCTTAATGGCGCTCTATAACACCCCAATTTTTGCTTTTCATGAGTTTAAATGAAATTTAGCACTTTGGTGAATTTTTGGAATTTTCAGGAATTTATTTGGAATTTATTTGAATTTATTCCCTTTTGAAATAATTTAAAATTTTAATTTTGCAAATAAAATTTTGTTGGAAATATTTTATTTGAGTCCAAAATGGTCCAACATATTTTCTGGAATTTTTCTGAGTATTTTGCTATTTTTCTTGAATTAAATGAATTTCTGGAAATTATTTTGAATACTTAATCGCTGGAAAAACCCAAACCCGGTTTTACTGTTCATCCGACCGGACCCGAGTCCGAGTTAGACTCGAGTCTGACCTGGACCACGTTCGAACCGAACCCGAGCCAACCTAACCCTAACCGGGTGACCATTGGATCGAAATCCAACGGCCACGATTGTGCCACGTCACCCGAACCCGAGCCCGACCGAGCCAGTCAGGTCGCCCGACCAGACCCGAGCCCAAACCCCGTGCCCGTTGGATCTTGATCCAACGGTCCATGTTGAGCCACATCACCAAATCCGAATTGGATTCGGATTCTGCCGCCGCAACCGGGTGGACCTCGGTCTCCGCGCAATACACGGAAGCCGAGGCCCCTATTTAATGCGCCGTCGCCGCCAACGTGTTCTCCATTTCCTTGTGCACCCGTAGCCCTAACTCACCGAGATCAAGCCACCGTGGTTGCGCCGCAATCGCTCGCCGTAGTTGATCGTGCGTTCCGCCGCGGTTTTCCGTTGTTTGCCGTCGTCTCCGCCGTCTTCCGCCGCCGTTGAGTCCAGATCCGGAACCGCAAGGACAAGCCGCGTCGGAGGGTACCTTTCACCTCGCCGAAATCATGCCCAAACGCCGTCGGCCGCGTCGTCGTCCCCGTCTCAGGTAAACCAGCTCCACCGCACGACATCGCCGTCGCTCGAGCTCTCTCCACCGTCCGATCCAGATCCGAGGGCTCAGATTCGTCCACGTCATCCCCGGGTAAAATCTCATGTTTTAGTTTTTAGATCTGTTTTCAACCGTTGGATCTAGATCCAACGGTTTAGATCGCGCCACGTAGCCGTAATTGCACCGTGCTTGGATAGATCTCAGCCGTTAGATCTAGATCGTATGGCTAGGGTTAGCCACGTTGTAAACTCTAGATTGGATCTTGACCTTTCGATCAAGATCGAACGGTCCAGATGGACCGAGCTGTTTCCTAACGCGTGAAACCCAGATCCGATTTGGGCCGTTGATTTTCAAATCAATGGCCAAGATCTAGCCACGTGGCCGGAAGCGTGACCGACGCGGTCAGCGCGGTCGCCGCCCGGTCACCGCTAACGTCACACGTGACGTTAGCGTGGGGCCCGCGTGTCAGCGGCCGTTCCAACGGCTCGATGACGTCAGCCGTGACGTCATGATGACGTCACGGTGGGGCCCAGCGGTCAGCCATCCTCAGCCGAGCGTGATGACGTCACCGCTGATGTCATCCGATGGGGCCCACATGTCAGTGAGACATGTACTCGTGGACCGGGTCCACAGTGGACCCAAACCGAACCGTGGACCACATCCATGGACCGGCTGACGCAATAAATCGATTTTTCAATAGAAAAATAATTCGGTGCAAAATCAAAATCTACGCTGATGTCATGCTGAAGTCATTATTCGGTTTTTCAGTATAAAAATAAATGGATTAATTCGGATTATTGATTTATTTGAATTTTGAAACTTCAAACGCTTATAACTTTTGCAATTTAACTCCGATTTGAGTGATTCAAATTTATAAATTTTCATAAAATTGAGATCTACCTAATGGTGAATTTTATTTAATTTTTGGACCAAAGTTTTTCTCTGTAATATTATTTAATTGATTATTTAAACTTTAAACGCTTGTAACTTTTGCGTTTTAACTCCGATTTTGCCTATTCAAATTCCTAAAAATTCAGAAAATTATGCTCTCTCTATTTATGGACTTTATTTGGATGTTTGGACACTTTTTGTCTACTGTTTATTTATTCATTGCTATTTGCACGCTTGACGAGTAGAGGTTGAAGTGCCCGAGGGCTTCGAAGGTGAAGTGTTGACCCAGGAGCCAGCTCAAGAACAAGAACAAGTACTCTTTGAAGGCAAGTAATGCTTTGACCATATTGATTCCATTTTTGAAATTAATTTGATTTAAATTATTGCATGCTAATTTAAATTAGAAAATGCTTTACTTAATTATGGGAAATTAGATAAATGCCAAATTGCTGTATGACACCATGGTTAATTAAATATGTGCCATGACCCCTTGTCACCCTAGTTGTGGATTATTAGTTGGACATTATTAAATTGCCAACATGGGTAGTTAGACCGATGTAGTATGCTTAGCCTTGCCACGTGAAATGCTTTGGATAATCAAATGCTAATATTGACTTAATGGGATATTGAACCTATTTTGAAGAAGTATCATGTGTTGTGATTGTCGATGGCACATGGTGCATGGTAATCAACTGGGGTTTGATAAATAGTTTTCGACCGGGGCATGTGGCAAGAATGATCGGGTGGGCCAGTTGCGGCACTGGGAGTGTTGATTTGGTTCTTCGGGTAGTCTTGCCCTGGTCACCCAAAGGACTTAACCTTGCAAGCCTTTGAACTGAGTCAAACGTGCAACCACATGTCTGTAATGGGACAGACTGTCGGGACCCCGAATTTGCAAATCCGGACCCTCTGTGTATTCAGCACTAGTCCAGGAACGCGCTAGTGCACACAGTCTTAACATCGGTATATATCACAATCATACCAAACGATACTATCAAAGTACTTTATTTAAATAATCAAAGGGTTACTCGACCTTATGGCCAAGTTACAAATATATGCCTTGCAAGGCGAAACTTATTAAAAGAGAAATAACAAAGAATGAAAATCAAATAAACTTCGTGGCGCCATCCAAGATACCACAGTAACTGATCGGGCTCGCATCCCTAAGTAGACGGGTCCTCTTGGAACTCCTCCTCCGAATCGCGTAGTCTCCTCTTCAACTGGTATTGTGTTGAGGCAAGGGTGAGTACTTGGTACTCGTAAGTCATGCATGAATGCAAGCTAATATACTATATGCATGGCTTGGTACAAAGGAATAGCTCAGGTATATTTGCGATAAATGACTTTTGACAAGTAATAAAAGTAGATTCGAAGCGTGAGAAATAAGTAAAGCATAAATAACTTTTCAAGAAGTTTAACAAACATTTTTCCCATCCTAAACCATATTTCCATCATCTTCCTTGTTAAACCAACCCATCTTTTCAAAACCAAGTTATTTTCGTAAAGTCTACCCTTGATCAGAATTCCCGAGCATTGTCCAATCACAGTGGACTCGGCTATTCAAATAGATTCTACACTCTGCAGAGGTTATGCACTTTACCCACAAGATACAGTCAAACACCACAAAGGCGAGTTCCTCAGAATAAAGCCTTTCTAAGCCTCAAACAACACAGTGGTCCTCTCCAGACGTGCTCTACACCATCCCTTCCCTTAGCCAAGGCGAAGTATGGGACCAACACACCGTTAGATGGGTACTGCCACGCCCACGATACGCCCCCCGCATAATCACACAAACGGTGTAATCGACACCACTGAGGCTCCACAAGTGAGTCCTTAGCGACTTAGTCAACTAGGGCCGTCCCATTCCAGCCATGTGGTTGCAAGTATGACCCGTTCAAAGGCTTGCAAGGTTAAGTCCTTAGAGTGACCAGGGCAAGACTACCCTAAAACCAAATCATCACTCCCAATGCCACAACTGGCCCACCTGATTACTCTTGCCACATGCCCCTGGCCGAAACTGTTTATCAAACCCCGCTTGATTACCATGCACCACGTGCCATCAACATCACATGATACTTTTCCAAAACAGGTTCAATATATCATTAAGTCCATATTAGCATTTGATTGTCCAAAATCATGTCATGAGCACGAAAGTGTGTCTAAGCAAAGATACTACAATCTGCCTAAACCCATGTTGGCAATTTAATAATGTCCAACTAGTAAAACCACAACTAGGGTGACAAAGGGTCATGGCACATACTTAAGTAATAAAGGTGTCATATAGAAAATTGGTATTTATCTAACCACCATGTTTATACAAATTATCTTTCTAATTGAACTAGCATGCAATAGTTTAAATCAAAATAGATTTCAAATAGGATCAACATGGTCAAAGCACAACTTGCCTTCAAAAAGTACTTGCTCTTGGTCTTGAGTTGGATCCTGAGTCAACACTTCTCCTTCGAATCCTTCCCAGACTTCAACGTCTACTCGTAAAGCGTGCAAATAGCAAATACACAAATAAACACTAGGCAAAAAGATCCCAAAACTCCAAATAAAATCCATAAACAGAGAGAACATAATTTTCTGGATTTTTAGAAACTGGAATCACAAATTCGGAGTTAAAAGCATAAAAGTTATGATTATTTAAAGTTTAAATAATCAATTAAATAATTTTGCAGAGAAAAACTTTAGTCCAAAAATTAAATAAAATTCATATTTAGGTAGAGCTCATTTTTCTACAAATTTAGAAATTTGAATCACTCAAATCGGAGTTGAAACGCATAAAAGTTATAAGCGTTTGAAGTTTGAATCTAAATTTTGAATCAATATTTCGAATTAATAAATCATTTTCTTTTCGAAATTAATTATTGCGTCGGCATGGACACGTGTCAGCTCTCGATTGGCTGGTGGCGTCACCGGTCCATGGACTTGGTCCACGCCGGCTCGGGTCCACGGTGGACTCGGTCCATGGCTCCACGTGAGATCGACATGTGGGTCCACTCGGGTAGCGTCATTCTTGGCGTCGGCCTGCTTCTTTGGGGCAGCTGGCGACAGCGGAGCCCGCCATGGCGTCATCGTGGCGTCATGGTGCGGTTAGGCTGGGCCGACATGCGGGCCCGGCGTGTCGAGACACGTTCTCATGCGGCCCGGCCGCGGCCGATCGCGGCGGTTGGCCTTACGGCCCGCGTGGCTAGATCTAGGCCGTTGATTTGAAAATCAACGGCCCGGATTGATCTGGTGTTACAGCGTTTGGGGTGAACGCGTTAATCTGGACCGTTGGATTTAGATCCAATGGTTGAGATTGGATCTAGAGATCGCAACGAAACCTCACCGTGCGATAGCGTGGCAAGATCTGGATCGTCGCGGTCTTGATCGGACGGCCGAGATAGCTCGAGCGGCGGCAATGGCGTCACGGCGGCTTATGCGGCCGGGGCGATAGCGATGACACGCCCCGGCAATGGCTGCGACCCTCGGCGAAGTGGATGGTAGGCACGCAGTGCGCCTTGACGCAAGGGATCTGGATCTGGGGTCAACGTCGGCGGAGGATGGCGACGGTGGCGGAAAGCAGCAACGGGCGCGAAATCAGCGGCGAGTGCTTTACCAACTCCGCGAGCAATAGCGGCGAGACGGTGGGGATCCTAGCGGCGTGAGCTAGGTTTCGGACCGGCGTGGGATGGCGATCCTCGGTGCGATCCGGCATTAAATAGCCGGAGGCGTGCTCGGCGGAACCCTAGTCGGTCGCAGCGGCGCTCTCACGGCCCGAGTCCGGCTCGGACTCGGCGGAGACGACGCAATCGCAGCCGCCGCACGTGGCGCGATCAGCGGCCCCGTCGCCGCGACGGCGCGATCGGATCCGGCCGATCTGGCTCGGTCGGTCGGCGGATCTCGGTAGTTGGATCTTGATCCAGTTTGGGATTGATTAGGAGTTAGAGTGGGTTCGGTCGAGTCACGTGGCTCGGTCGGACTCGAACACGAAGTCGACTCGGGCTCTGGCCGGATGAACAAGATTTGACCCGAGTTTGATTTTCCAGCGATTTAATATTTAAAATAATTCCTAGTAATTCATTTAATTCATTAAAAATAGCAAATGACTCAGAAAAATTCCAGAAAAATTCTGGAAAATACTTTGGATCATTTTGGACTCAAATAAAATATTTCCAACAAAAATTTATTTGCAAAATTAGATTCTTCAATTATTTCAAAATGGAATAAATTCAAATAAATTCCAAATAAATCCAAATAAATTCCAGAAAATTCCAAAAATTCACCAAAGTGCCAAATCACACATGAATTTAGGAAAAGTAAAATTTTGGGGTGTTACAAACCTCCCCCCCTTAATAGAATCTCGTCCCCGAGATTCAGGGCTTACTACAGAACAGGTTTGGAAATCCTTTCTTCAAATCCTCTTCGCGCTCCCAAGTCGCTTCGCTCTCTGCATGGTTGCTCCACTGAACTCTACATAAACGAGTTGACTTGTTTCTAGTTTCTCGATCCATCGTGTCTAGAATCCTCACGGGATGCTCCTTATAAGTCAAGTCCTCTTGCAACTCAATTGATTCTAACAGTGTCTGTTCCTCAGGAACTCGGAGGCACTTCTTTAACTGGGACACATGGAATACATCATGTACTCCTGCCAACGACTGTGGCAACTCCAGCTGATAAGCAACTTCGCCTCTGCGGCTCAAAATCTTAAATGGTCCAACATAACGGGGTGCAAGTTTTCCTTTGGCATGGAACCTCTTAACTCCCCTGAGAGGCGTAACTCTGAGGTATACAAAGTCTTCTGGTTCAAAACTCAAATCCCGGCGACGGTTGTCAGCATAACTCTTTTGTCGTGATTGGGCTATCTTCAACCTTTCCCTAATCATAGCGATACGCTCTTGACCTCTTGAATAATATCGTGCCCAAAGACACGGCGCCACGGCCTCATTCCAATTCAATGGCGTCAGGCGAGTCGACCATACAAAGGCCTCAAAAGGTGACATCTCAGAAACTAGCCTCGATAACTATTGTTGTAATCGAACTCGGCATACGGCAAACTTTTATCCCAAGAGGTAGCATAAGCCAATGCACAAGCTCTCAACATATCCTCCGGGACCGTTGACTCTTTCGATGTCCATCCGCCTGCGTGGATGATAAGGTATCTTGAAGTTTAAACGGGTTACCATGGCTTCATGCAACTTATTCCGTAACCTTGAGGTAAATTGGGTACCTCTCGTCCGATACAATCCTCTTTGGCACTCCGTGCAAACAAACAATCCTGATCATGTATAATTCCGCTAATTTATCTCCCGAGTAAGTGGTCTTCACGGGATAAAATGGGCTACTTTAGTCAAGCGATCCACTATAACCCATATGGAGTCATAACCTCCTTGAGTCTTCGGCAAACCGGTAATGAAATCCATTCCGATTTCCTCCCACTTCCACTCGGTATCTTGGTAATTTGTAGCAATCCTGTTTGGTCTCTCGATGCGTTGCCTTGACTCTCGGCATACGCCGCACAATGCAACATGCTCGGCAACTTCTCGTTTCATACTCGGCCACCGAATCTCTCCTTCGCATCCCGATACATCTTGGCGCTTCAGGATGAATTGAGTACTTGAGTCATGGGCTTCTTCCGAATCAGTTGCTTTAACTCCTTTTGTTAGGCACACAAATGCGATCCTTCATCCATAACGTGCCTCGCTTCATCCAATTTGAAGTCCTCTGCCTTGCCTTCCTCCTTTTGGACTTAATCCTACGGATCCTGTCATCATCCTTCGCCCTTCTCGGATCTGGTCCTCTAAAGTAGGCTTTACTTCCAATGCGGCCAAGAATCCGCTAGGTACAACCTCAATCTTCATTTTCTGGAAATCCTCGCACAACTCATCCTGACCTGTGGCTAGCAACGTACTCACGGTAAGGCTTTTCCGACTCAGAGCATCTGCTACTACGTTGTACTTCCCGGGATGGTAATTGATTCCAACTTTATATTGCTTGACCAACTCTAACAATATCATCTGCCTCATATTCAGTTCCTAATGGGTGAATATGTACTTAAAACTCTTATGATCCGTATACATTTCACATCTGTTTCCAATCGATAGTGACGCCATATCTTCAAAGCATGCACTACGGCAGCCTAACTCTAGGTCATGTGTCGGATAATTTTCCTCATGCGGCCTCAATCGCCTTGATGCATAAGTTTAATTTACCTTTCCATTCTCGTGACAAAGACACATCCAAGTCCTTGGCGCGATGCGTCACAATAAATATCGAAGCTTTGAGTAACATCCCAGGTAGAACTAACACCGTGCCGATGTCAATTGCTTCTTCACTCTGAAATCCTTTCTCACATTCTCAAGGCGTCCATGCAAACTTCTTTTCCTTCTTCAAAGAATTGCGTAAGAGGTTTCGCAATTGTCGAAAAGCCTTCAATGAAACGGCGGTAGTATCCTCGCCATTCCAAGGAAACTCCGAATATGGGTCACAGCCTACCGCTCCCAATGTAACACAGCTTCTACTTTGCTTGGATCCACGGCGACTCCCTCATGCGGTCATTACATGTCCAAGAAACTCCACCTTGTCCTTCCAAAAATCACACTTGTTTAACTTGGCGAAAAGTTGTCGCTTCCTCGGCTTTTCCAAAACTCGCCTTAAGTGTTCTAAGCATGTTCATCCTCTGTCTTGGAGTAGATTAGGATATCGTCTATGAACACGACGACAAACTTGTCCAAATATTCCATGAACACCTTATTCATCATATTCATGAAATAAGTCGGGCGATTCGTTAAATTTCAAAGGACATAATCAGAAACTCGTAATGTCCATATCTTGACGAGAATGCGCTTTCTAATATCTTCTCGACCGATCTTCAATCGATGGTATCCCGATCTCAGATCAATCTTGGAGAAAACTCCGCTCCTCTTAACTGATCAAACAAATCATCAATCCTGGTAGCGGATACTTATTCTTCACGGTGACTTCATTGAGTGCACGGTAGTCAATGCACATCCTGAAACTCCCGCCCTTCTTCTTGACAAACAAAACTGGTGCTCCCCACGGTGACGAACTTGGCCTCGATAAATCCTTTCTCCATTAACTCCTCTAGTTTGTTTCTTCATTTCTACCAACTCCTCGGTAGACATCCGATAGGGTCTCTTTGCTATCGGTCTTGCACTTGCACAAGCTCTATTACAAACTCTATGTCCTGTCGCGGCATACCAGGTAGATCTTCGAAAAACATCTGGGTACTCATTCACTACCGGGACATCCTCTATGCTGATTGCCTTGGTACTGTTAACCATCAATCAGCCCATTTCTAATTGCGGTGGCTTGAAATTCCACTTTCTTCCCACACGGGCTCTCAATCGAGATAGTCCTTCGTCCACAATCCAATACAGCCTTGTGCTTGGATAACCAATCCATTCCCAATATAACATCTAAGGTCCGGGTCTCCAAAATTATAAGGTTTGCTAGGAACTCTATTCCATCTATTAGTATTCTCACCCGGAACATCCTACTTCCGCTCGGAGTTCTGGAACCAGGGGTTTGAACTAAAAGCATGCACTTAAGTCTTGCAATTCTCAAGTCATTTCTAGCAGCAAAGCCTTGCGAAACAAGCGAATCTGAAGCTCGAGTCAAACAAAAGCGTTGCGGTACTAAGTTAACAAGTAACTTACCCAAGATCGACGTCCAGTAGCATTTTGCAAAGGCATCTGCGGTGACATGGTTGACTCGGCCTCTCACCACGGTGCAGGGTGTGGCTCTGGCCTTTGGCGTCCTAGCCGGGTGGTTCCTAGATTGAAGCGAAGGGGGTCGCTCCTGCTGTCTTCTTTGGACAAGCTGTTGGCAAAGTGTCCTGGCTCGTTGCGGTAAATGTGACGTCTCACTGTTCCTTCTTGCCGCACGGAGTAAGCGTTTCTAGCGAGGGTGGGTCCGATAGTTACGATTGGCGTGTCTTGGTCTTTGGGAGGGTGTCCTTGTTGCATTCGTGGTTGGAATCAAGAATTGATTTGGTGCAACTCTCAAGCGCCATGCGTTCCTCGACGTGATCCTTGGCTGTTGCATCCTGCGCTTCCTGTTCTCATCCAGTTCCTTGCGCTTGTCCTCAAGAATAAGCGCCTTATTCACCAATTCTTGGAAATCTGGAAAGGTGTGGGTGATCAACCCTACTTGCAATCCTGAGTTGAGTCCCTTCATAAAACGAGACTGTCTGGATTTATCTGTCGCTACATCCTCAAAGCGTAGCGTGCTAGCTGGTGAACTTGTTCGGGTAGTCGCCACCGGGTGATTACCTTGCTTCGGTGCTCTGAACTCCTCCTTCTTAAGGTCCATGATTCCTTCGTGCACGTGATCTTTGTCGGAATGCAGCCTATGAACTCTTCCCAAGTGATATCTTGAGGGTTCTCTGCGTGGCATGAAGTTCTCCCACCATTCGTGTTTGTTCCTTCCAGCTGATGAGAAGCGTAAAGTACCTTCTCATTCCCTATGCATTGAGCTATGTGTAGCTTCCTCTCGATTGATCTTAACCAATCATCGGCCTCCAATGGATTGGCATTCCCAGAGAAAGTGGGTGGGTGAGTCCTCATGAACTCGATGACTGGTATTACAAGCGTGGTCCCCGATTAACTTGATTAGCGATGGCCTGGCGGATGGCGTGCTGCATTTGTTGCATCATAGCATGCATCAACTGAGTCTGGGCAGCAAGAAAGGCTCCAAAATTCTGCATATCAACTGGTGGTGCTGGTGCTCCATCATTGGGGTTTTCTGCTGGGCGGGATCCACTCCCATTGCTTCCAAAGTTTCCACGGGTGTTCACCATCTGTCGATTTGCTCTAGGTTTAGAGATGAGAGGGAAACAAGAATAGACAAGTAATATGGAACTTATGCGGGGCGAAAGGTGTAGCCTTAAGGTCCAACTTTATTATTAATAACTTGGTATGGTCGCCACAATGCCTAAGGGCCTTGCAACACATACTGCACACTCAGCAAACAAAGCAAATCCAAATCGAACTAACTCTGGAGTCTAACGCCTAAAGGTGACTCTTTATTCTATGACTCGACTCGGCGAAGGAGTCTCACTATAGAACCTATGCTCACTCATCGAGAAAACCTCCACGGCCTGGGTACGGGTGCTGTGGCATAGGCGCGAAACGATTGCCATGTCCAAAGAATCGTGTCCTCTATGGTAGTCGAAGAAGCGATGTCCTCATCGAGATCGACTCCTCTGGATCTGGCTCGTGTAGCTCGAGCATCTTGGCTCAGGTGCAGTCCGTACAAAGTCATCTCCAGCTCGTCAATCCTTCGCAGAAGATGTGCCACATACTCTTGAGCTTCCCGCCATCTGTTCTTCTCTGTCGTGATCTCCTTGCGGGCCTTCTGTAGCTCCTTGCTTGTATTATCTAGTACATCCTCCTGGGCGACGACAAATCGTGCCAATCAGGTAACCGTGGCATCCTCATCCTGGATCGCCTTCGGTCGAGAAGGTTATCGCCGCGCTGGATGGTAAATCTTAACACCGTACTCTCAACTCTCGCGTAGATACGGGTAATGTGCCGCATTGCTCGTCGTGATACTTCTTGGATACCCATCTGCATTGTAGATCTCTGGCGGTCTGCGGTGTATCGGCCGATTGCCTGGCCCTTTTTCCTAGCAGTACCTCAATCCTCACGTCACAAGCCTTGATCAATCCCGCTTGTCGATCACTTCCACTTGGTATTGGGGCTTCTCAAAATCTCCGAGAGTCTGTAGCATATGCCAAAGTTCCGCGGCGTGACCAACTCCCAGATCAACGTAGTTGAACTCTTCCTCCATCTGTCACAAGAGTGCTTTACGTAAGAACTCGGAATCTTTAAATTGTGACAAGGTAAGGGAAAATTTCAGCAAGAGACAAGAAAAGAGAGAAGGGGATAAGTCGAGATGTCATTTCTTGTCTTCACAAATTTTTAGCTTTAGAAAATAGGTTTTATCCTCACTACGACCATTCTAGCTTAGGGTTGAGCCTACGGTCAAGTATGGCTCTGATACCACCTCTGTCGGGACCCCGAATTTGCAAATCCGGACCCTCTGTGTATTCAGCACTAGTCCAGGAACGCGCTAGTGCACACAGTCTTAACATCGGTATATATCACAATCATACCAAACGATACTATCAAAGTACTTTATTTAAATAATCAAAGGGTTACTCGACCTTATGGCCAAGTTACAAATATATGCCTTGCAAGGCGAAACTTATTAAAAGAGAAATAACGAAATGAAAATCAAATAAACTTAGTGGCGCCATCCAAGATACCACAGGCAACCGACCGGGCTCGCATCCCTAAGTAGACGGGTCCTCTTGGAACTCCTCCTCCGAATCGGCGTAGTCTCCTCTTCAACCGGTATTGTGTTGAGGCAAGGGTGAGTACTTGGTACTCGACAAGTCATGCACGAATGCAAGCTAATATACTATATGCATGGCTTGGTACAAAGGAATAGCTCAGGTATATTTGCGATGTGACTTTTGACAAGTAATAAAAGTAGATTCAAAGCGAGAAATAAGTAAAGCATAAATAACTTTTCAAGAAGTTTAACAAACATTTTTCCCATCCTAAACCATATTTCCATCATCTTCCTTGTTAAACCAACCCATCTTTTCAAAACCAAGTTATTTTCGTAAAGTCTACCCTTGATTGTAATTCCCGAGCATTGTCGATCACAGTGGACTCGGCTATTCAAATAGATTCTACACTGCAGAGGTTATGCACTTTACCCACAAGATACAATCAAACACCACAAAGGCGAGTTCGTAACAAAGCCTTTGGAAGCCTCAAACAACACAGGTGGTCCTCTCCAGACGTGCTCTACACCATCCCTTCCCTTAGCCAAGGCGAAGTATGGGACCAACACACCGTTAGATGGGTACCTGGCCACACCACGATACGCTCCCCGCATAATCACACAAGCGGTGTAAGCCCGACACCACTGAGGCTCCACAAGTGAGTCCTTAGCGACTTAGTCAACTAGGCCGTCCCATTCCCGACCATGTGGTTGCAAGTATGACCAGTTCAAAGGCTTGCAAGGTTAAGTCCTTAGAGTGACCAGGGCAAGACTACCCGAAAAACCAAATCATCACTCCCAATGCCACAACTGGCCCGCCTGATTACTCTTGCCACATGCCCCTACCGAAATCGTTTATCAAACCCAGGTTGATTACCATGCACCACGTGCCATCAACATCACATGATACTTTTCCAAAACAGGTTCAATATATCATTAAGTCCATATTAGCATTTGATTGTCCAAAATCATGTCATGAGCACGAAAGTGTGTCTAAGCAAAGATACTACAACGGTCTAAACCCATGTTGGCAATTTAATAATGTCCAACTAGTAAACCACAACTAGGGTGACAAAGGGTCATGGCACATACTTAAGTAATCAAGGTGTCATATAGCAAATTGGTATTTATCTAACCCCATGTTTAAACAAAGTATCTTTCTAATTGAACTAGCATGCAATAGTTTAAATCAAAATAGATTTCAAATAGGATCAACATGGTCAAAGCACAACTTGCCTTCAAAAGTACTTGCTCTTGGTCTTGAGTTGGATCCTGAGTCAACACTTCTCCTTGAATCCTTCCCAGGCACTTCAACGTCTACTCGTAAAGCGTGCAAATAGCAAATACACAAATAAACACTAGGCAAAAAAATCACAAAACTCAAAATAAAATACAAAAACAGAGAGAACATAATTTTCTGGATTTTTAGAAAGCTGAATAAATCAAATTCGGAGTTAAAGCATAAAAGTTATGATTATTTAAAGTTTAAATAATCAATTAAATAATTTTGCAGAGAAAAACTTTAGTCCAAAAATTAAATAAAATTCATATTTAGGTAGAGCTCATTTTTCTACAAATTTAGAAATTTGAATCACTCAAATCGGAGTTGAAACGCAAAAGTTATAAGCGTTTGAAGTTTGAATCTAAATTTTGAATCAATATTTCGAATTAATAAATCATTTTCTTTTCGGAAATTAATTATTGCGTCGGCATGGACACGTGTCGGCTCCTGATTGGCTGGTGGCGTCGGTAAGTCCATGGACTTGGTCCACGCTCGGCTCCGGGTCCACGGTGGACTCGGTCCACGGCTCCACGTGAGGCCCGACATGTGGGTCCACTCGGGTAGCGTCATTCTTGGCGTCGGCAACACATCTTTGGGACATTTGGCGACAAGCGGGCCCGCCATGGCGTCATCGTGGCGTCATGGTGCGGTTAGGCTGGGCGTGACATGCGGGCCCAGTGTCGAACAACGTTCTCATCTTGCGCCGGCCGCCCGGCCATGGCGGTTGGCCTTACGGCCCGCGTGGCTAGATCTAGGCCGTTGATTTGAAAATCAACGGCCCGGTGAATCTGGTGTTACGCGTTTGGGGTGAACGCGGTTAATCTGGACCGTTGGATTTAGATCCAATGGTTGAGATTGGATCTAGAGATAAATAGCAGAAACCTCACCGTCGCGATGACGTGGCAAGATCTGGATCGTGCGGTCTTGATCGGACGGGTGAGATAGCTTTCGAGCGGCGGCAATGGCGTCTTGGCGGCTTCTTGGCGGCCGGGCGATGGCGATGTTTCTACGCCCGACGGCGCTGCGAGCCTCTCGGCGAAGTGGATGGTAAACGCGGAGTGCGCCTTAGCGCAAGGGATCTGGATCTGGGGTCAACGTCGGCGGAGGATGGCGGACGGTGGCGGAAAGCAGCGCAGCTTGGCGCGAAAACGCGGCGGAGTGCTTTACCAACTCCGGCGAGCAATAGCGGCAAAGCGGTGGGGATCCTAGCGGCGTGAGCTAGGGTTTCGAGACGGCGTGGGATGGCGATCCTCGGTGCGATCCGGCATTAAATAGCCGGGGCGTGCTCGGCGGAACCCTGGTCGGTCACGACGGCGCTCTCCACGGCGAGTCCGGCTCGGACTTCGGCGGAGACGACGCATGTCGCAGCCCGTCCACGTGGCGCGATCAACGGCCCCGTCGCACGAGCGCGATCGGATCCGGCCGGATCTGGCTCGAGTCGAAGTCGGCGGATCTCGGTAGATTGGATCTTGATCCAACGGTTGGGATTGATTAGGGTTAGGAGTGGGTTCGGTCGAGTCACGTGGCTCGGTCGGACTCGAACACGAGTCGACTCGGGCTCGGTCGGATGAAACGATGCTTGACCCGAGTTTGATTTTCCAGCGATTAATATTTAAAATAATTCCTAGTAATTCATTTAATTCATTAAAAATAGCAAATGACTCAGAAAAATTCCAGAAAAATTCTGGAAAATACTTTGGATCATTTTGGACTCAAATAAAATATTTCCAACAAAAATTTATTTGCAAAATTAGATTCTTCAATTATTTCAAAATGGAATAAATTCAAATAAATTCCAAATAAATCCAAATAAATTCCAGAAAATTCCAAAAATTCACCAAAGTGCCAAATCACACATGAATTTAGGAAAAGTAAAATTTTGGGGTGTTACACAGACCTAATTGGTTAAGTTACTAATAACGTACCTGTGGGACCTCGGGGTGTCAACTATACCTTTTGTGTAGTTGTACGGGGGAGCGTACCGGGGCTGCGGCCAAGTACCCATCTAACGGTTGATTGGCCTAAACTTCGCCTTCGCTAAGGGAAGGGTTAGTGTGCAATAACCGAGGAGGCCCACTTGTGCTGTTAGAAGTTTTCGAAAGACTTTGTTACGGACACTCGCCTTTGTGGTGTTTGGCTGTATCTTGTGGGTAAAGTGCATAACCTCTGCAGAGTGTAAAATCTATTCGAATAGCCGTGTCCGCGGCATTGGACATCGCTCGGGAATTATAGTCAAGGGTTAGACTTTCTTGAAAATAACTTGGACTTGAAGGGTTTGGTTTGGTTTAATAATGATGTTGATGGAAATGTGGATTAGGAATGGAAAAGATGTTTATTTAACTCCTGGAAAAGTTATTGATCTTATACTTATTTCTACTGCTTTCGAATCTACTTATATTACTTGTCAAATGCTGTTTCACTGCAATTATACCCTGAGCTATTCCTTTGTAATAGACCATGCATGTAGTATATTAGTTTGCATTCTGTGCATGACTTGCTGAGTACCAAGTACTCACCCTTGCCACAATACAACACCAGTTGAAGAATAGTCTACACCAGCTTTGGAGGAGGAGCTCCAAGAGGAACCATCTAACTAGGGAGCGAGCCCAGTCAGTTGCCTGTGGTATACTGGATGGCGCCACAAAGTTATCTTATTTTCCGCTGCTGTTATTTCTCTTTTAATGAGTTTTCGCCCTGCGCGGCGTATATTTGTAACTTGACCTTAAGGTCGAGCAACCAGCTTGGTTAACTATTTAAAGTACCTTATTATTTCGTTGAGTATGATTGTGATATTTACCAATGTTGAGACTGTGTGCACTAGCGTGTTCCTGGACTAGTGCTGAATACACAGAGGGTCCAGATTTGCAAATTCGGGTCCTGACAGAGGTGGTATCAGAGCCATACTGACTGTAGGCTCACCCATAGATAGATTGGTCGTAGTGAGGATAAAACCTATTTTCTGAAGATAAAATTTGTCAAGATAATGAACGAATTCTCGACTTACCCCTTTCTTCCTTATTCATACCCTTGCTGAGTTCTTTTTGTCTTCCACTTTGATTTTAATATGTTGCGTTCTTACGCGAGTGTCTTCTGACAGATGATGATGAAGAACAACTACACCGAGCGTGAGGGAGGCTACGCTGCCGAGTTGTGGTTTATGCTTTAGTTTCTTAGAGGTTTTGAGAGACCGCTCTACCGAGGGACTACACTCGTGCAGGCAGGACTGGTCATATGATGGGACGTCAGGATCACGGTGTATGCCCGAGAGAAGATGAAGTTCAGCAGCCCTTTCCACTTCACTGCTAGGAGGTCTACCTTTGAGATGGGAATCTAGGAGGTGTCGCGTCGAGCGATGCAACAGATCGCTCGCACTTACTCCAGGGAGCTGGAAGGCACAGTATTCCGTCACCACCTACGCCGAGACAGCAGAGCTCAGCGGAAGCTGATAGAAGATGAGGATGCTACCATCACACACCTAGCCAGATTCGTCGCCGCTCAGGAGGAGCTTATCGATGACACAGTTCAGGAGTTGAAGAAGGTTCGCGAGCATGATGAGGAAGAGAAGAAGCACTTAGAGAATGCTCGTGAATACGTCGCTTATGCTGCGGAAAGGATCGCAGAGCTGGAGACCGCACTGTATGGACAGGGCCCCAATCCAATGTTGGAGTTGGACGCCCCAGAGCCAGAGGAGGACCCAGAAGAGGCGCCACTAGCACCCGCGCCGCAGCCACAGCAACAACCAGATCCAGAGCCAGAGGAGGACGCCGCATCGTCAACCACAGCTGCAGTTGCAGGGCATGGCTATTGTTTCACGCCTATGCCACCGCACCCGCCCCGAGGAGGCAGTGGAGGTTTTCTCGACGAGTGAGCGTAGATTTCGAGGTTGAGACTCCTTCGTCGAGTCGCATTATAGAATAAGAGTCACCCCTTTAGGCGTTAGACTCCAGTAAGAGTCGATTTGGATTTTCATTGCTTGCTGAGTGTGCAGTATGTGTTGCAAGGCCTTTAGGCATTGTAAGCAACCATACCAAGTTATTATTACTAAATAATAAAGTTGGATTTTTGAGTTACACTTTTCCCCGCATAAGTTTCCCTACTCTTGTAACACCCCAAAATTTTGCTTTTCTTAAATTTATGTGTGATTTGGCACTTTGGTGAATTTTTGGAATTTTCTGGAATTTATTTGGATTTATTTGGAATTTATTTGAATTTATTCCATTTTAAAATAATTAAAGAATTAAACTTTGCAAATAAAATTTTGTTGTAAATATTTTATTTGAGTCCCAAATACCCTAAAATATTTTCCAGAATTTTTTTGGAATTTTTCTGAGTCTTTTGCTATTTTTAATGAATTAAATGAATTACTGGGAATTATTTTAAATATTAAATCGCTGGAAAATCAAGTCGGGTCAAGTACTGTTCATCCGACCGGACCCGAGTCCGAGTCAGACTCGAGTCCGACCCGAGCCACGTGACTCAACCGAACCCGGTTCTAACCCTAATCGATCCGACCGTTGAATCGAGATCCAACCGCACCGATCCGATCGGATCCGATCCAGACCCGTTCACGCCGTGCGATCCCAGCCGTTGATCCGAACACGTGGACGGTCGTGCGTCGTCGTCTCCGTCCGAATCACCGCCGGACTCCGCCGCCGTGTGGGACTAGGGCTCCGTCCCGTGCGCGCATGCCGAGGGCATTTAAGTACCGGGTGGTACCCCGAGGACCGCCGTGACCCCGCGCACTTTTTGCCCTAACCCACCGAGCTCTAGCCGCCGTAGGTTCGCCGGAATCGCTCACCGTAGTTGCGTGAAGCGCTGCCACGGTTTTTGTCTCGCCTCGCCGCCGTCCGCCGTCCTCCGCCACATCCAAGCCCAGCCCCAAGTTCCCCAGGCCAAAGCGCACCCGTAGGCACAATCCATCTCGCCGGAGTAGCCCGCAAACGCCGACGGGTTCGTCGCCGTCTTCGCGTCCGGTGAGACAGCGCCGCCGCACCGCCATCGTTGCCCTCGAGCTCTCACCGCCGTCCGATCAAGATCCGGAGGCCAGGCAGCGTCCACGTCATCCCACCGGTGAGATCCCGTCCAAAATCCCAGATCCAATCTCGACCGTTGGATCTAGATCCAACGGTCCAGATCAAACGCGTTAACCCAAACGCGTGAGTCCAGATCTAATCTGGGCCGTCGATTTTCAAATCAACGGCCGAGATTGCGCCACGTGTCGGGAAGCCTGACCGCCATCGCGGCACGTGCGTGCAGGACGCTGACACGCCGGGCCCGCGTGTCAGCGATGTGACCAAACCGCACCATGACGTCACGTTGACGTCATGGCGGGCCCGCACGTCAGCGGCCACCCCAGCCGTGCCGTGACGTCACCCATGACGTCACCAGCGGGTCCCACCTGTCAGTACCATGGGCTGAGCCCTGCTGACGTCAGCAATGACGTCACTCGAGTTGTCCCACCTGTCAGTCTCACGTGAGCCGTGGACCGGGTCCACGGTAGACCCGAGCAGAGCGTGGACCGAGTCCATGGACTGGCTGACGTCAGCCGCCCAATCAGAGGCTGCCACGTGTCCAGGCTGACGCAATAATTAATTTCCGAAAAAGAAAATGATTTATTAATTCGAAATAATGATTTCAGATTTTGATTCAAACTTCAAACGCTTATAACTTTTGCGTTTCAACTCCGATTTGAGTGATTCAAATTTCTAAATTTGTATAAAATTGAGATCTACCTAATTATGAATTTTATTTAATTTTTGGACTAAATTTTTCCTCTATAATATTATTTAATTGATTATTTAAACTTCAAAATGCTATAACTTTTGCATTTTAACTCCAAATTTGACGATTCCAGTTTCTAAAAATTCATAAAATTATGTTCTCTCTGTTTATGGATTTTATTTGGATGTTTGGACACTTTTTTCCTATTGTTTATTCGTGTATTGCTATTTGCACGCTTTACGAGTAGACGTTGAAGTGCCGGAAGGATTCGAAGGAGAGGTATTGACTCAGGATCCAACTCAAGACCAAGAACAAGTACTTTTTGAAGGCAAGTTGTGCTTTGACCATATTGATCCTATTTTGAAACCTATTTTGATTTAACCTATTGCATGCTAGTTCAATTAGAAAATACTTTATTTAAATATGGGGAATTAGATAAATGCCAAATTGCTTTATGACACCTTGATTAATCAAATATGTGCCATGACCCTTGTCACCCTAGTTGTGGTTTACTAGTTGGACATTATTAAATTGCCAACATGGGAAATTCGATCGTTGTAGTATCTTTGCTTAGACACACTTTCGTGCTCATGACATGATTTTGGACAATCAAAAGTTAATATTGACTTAATGATATATTGAACCTGTTTGGAAAGGTATCATGTGATGTTGATGGCACGTGGTGCATGGTAATCAACTGGGGTTTGATAAAATAGTTTTTGACCGGGGCATGTGGCAAGAATAATCAGGTGGGCCAGTTGTGGCACTGGGGATGTTGATTTGGTTCTTCGGGTAGTCTTGCCCTGGTCACCCTAAGGACTTCACCTTGCAAGCCTTTGAACTGAGTCAATCGTGCAACCACATGTCTGTAATGGGACAGACCTAGTTGATTAATTTGCTAATAACGTACCTGTGGGACCTTAGGAGGTCAACTACACCCTTTGTGTAAGTTGTGCAGGGAGCGTCTGGGCCGAGGCAGTACCCATCTAACGGTTGATTGGCCTAAACTTCGCCTAAGCTAAGGGAAGGGTTAGTGTGAAATAACCGGGTAGGCTCACTTGTATTGTTAGAAGTTTCTGAAAGACTTTGTTACGGGAACTCGCCTTTGTGGTGTTTGACTGTATCTTGTGGGTAAAGTGCATAACCTCTGCAGAGTGTAGATCTATTCGAATAGCCATGTCCGCGGTATTAAACATCGCTCGGGAATTACAGTCAAGGGTTAGACTTTCTTGAAAATAACTTGGACTTGAAAGGTTGGGTTTGGTTTACGAATGACGTTAATGGAAATGTGGATTAGGATGGGAAAGATGCTTACTAAACTCCTTGAAAAGTTATCTATGCTTTACTTGTTACTACTGCTTTCGAATCTACTTATGATACTTGTTAAATGCTGTTTACTGCAAAAATACCTTGAGCCACTCCTTTGTATTAAGCCATGCATGTAGTATATTAGTGATTCTCAGGCATGACTTGTTGAGTACCAAATCTTGACCCTTGCCACAATACAACACCGGTTGAAGAGGTGAATACACGGCTTTGGAGGAGGAGCTCCAAGAGGAACCGTCTACTTAGGAGCGAGCCCGGTCGGTTACTGTGGTATACTTTGGATGGCGCCCACGATGTTATCTTATTTTTCATTGCTATTATTTCTCTCTTAAATAAGTTTCGCCTGCAGGCGTATGCATTTGTAACTTGACCATAAGGTCGAGTAACCAGTTTGACTATTTAATTAAAGTACTTTACTAGTATCGAGTGGTATGATTGTGATATTTACCGATGTTAAGACTGTGTGCACTAGCGCGTTCCTGGACTAGTGCTGAATACACAGAGGGTCCGGATTTGCAAATTCGGGGTCCCGACAGAGGTGGTATCAGAGCCATACTGACAGTAGGCTCAACCCTAGCTAGAAAGGTCGTGGAGAGGATAAAACCTATTTTCTAAAGCTAAAAGTTTGTCAAGACAAGAAATGACATCTCGACTTATCCCATTCTTTCTTTTCTTGTCTCTTGCTGAATTTTCCCTTACCTTGTCACGATTTAAAAATTTCGAGTTCTTACGTGAGCACTCTTGTGACAGATGGAGGGAGAGTTCAACTGTGTCGATCTGGAGGTTGGTCACGCTGCGGAACTTTGGCGTATGCTACAGACTCTCGGAGATTTTGAGAAGCCGCAATACCATGTGGAAGTGATCAGACAAGCAGGATTGATCAAGGCTTGTGACGTGAAGATTGTTGTACCTGCTAGGAAGAAGGGCCCAGGCAATCGCCCAATACACCTTTACCGCCGGAGGTCTACAATGCAGATGGGTATCCAAGAAGTATCACGACGAGCAATGCGGCACATTACCCGTATCTACGCCAGAGAATTGGAGAGCACGGTGTTCCGATATCATCCGCGCAGCAATAACCTTCTTGACCCGAAGGCGATCCAGGATGAGAATGCTATGGTTACACAGTTGGCACGACTTGTTGTCACCCAGGAGGATGTACTCGATGATACAAGCAAAGAGCTACAGAAGGCCCACAAGGAGATCACGACAGAGAAGAACAGATGGCGGGAAGCTCAAGAGTATGTGTCACACCTTCTGCGAAGGATTGACGAGTTGGAGATGGCTTTGTACGGACCAGAACCAGAGCGATTTCGAGCTACGAGCCAGATCCGAGGAGTCGATCTCGATGAGGACATCGCTTTCTTCGACTACCACAGATGACACAGTTGCTGGACATGGCAATCGTTTCGAGCCTATGCCGCAGCATCCGTACCCAGGCCGTGGAGGTTTTCTCGATGAGTGAGGATAGGTTCTATAGTGAGACTCCTTCACCGAGTCGCGTCATAGAATAAAGAGTCACCCTTTAGGCGTTAGACTCCAGTGTTAGTTCAATTTGGATTTTCATTGCTTGCTGAGTGTGCAGTATGTGTTGCAGGCCCCTAGGCATTGTAAGCAACCATACCAAGTTACTATTGATTAAAATAATAAAGTTAGACCTTAAAGCTACACCTTTCGCCCCGCATAAGTTCCACATTACTTGTCAATTCTTGTTCCCTCTCATCTCTAAAACCTAGAGTAAATCGACAGATGGTGAACACCCGTGGAAACCTTGGAGGCAATGGGAGTGGTTCTCGCCCAACAGAAAACCCCAATGATGGAGCACCAGCACCGCCACTGGACATGCAGAATTTTGGAGCATTTCTTGCTGCTCAGACTCAGTTGATGCATGCTATGATGCAACAGATGCAACACGTCCTTTGCTCAGGCCACTTGCTAATCAAGTTAATCGGGGACAACGCCCGAGAATACAAGATCGCCGAGTTCATGAGGACCCATCCACCCACTTTTTCTGGGAATGCCAATCCGTTGGAGGCCGACGACTGGTTAAGGTCAATTGAGAGGAAGCTACACATTGCTCAATGCATAGGAAATGAGAAGGTACTCTACGCTTCTCATCAGTTGGAAGGAAACATTGGCCGAATGGTGGGAGAACTTCTGTGCCACGCAAGTGAACCCTCAGGACATCACCTGGGAGGAGTTCACAGTTGCATTCCGTCAGTATCACGTGCCTGAAGGAATCATGGATCTCAAGAAGGAGGAGTTGAGCAGAAGCAAGGTAATCGGCTGTGGCCGAATACCTGAACAGGTTCACACAGCTGGCACGCTACGCACCTGAGGATGTAGCGACAGACAAAGCCAGACAGTCTCGTTTCATGAAGGGACTTAACTCAGGATTGCAGGTGGGATTGATCACCCACACCTTTCCAGATTTCCAAGAGTTGGTGAATAAGGCGCTTATTCTTGAGGACAAGCGCAAGGAACTGGATGAGCACAGGAAGCGCAGGATGCAACAGCGAGGGATCACGCTAGGAACGCATAGCGGCGTCGAGAGTTGCACCAAATCAATTTTTCACATTCCAGCCACGAGAATGCTACAAGGACACCGTCACGGCACCAAGACCCGTCAATCGAACTACGGACCCAGCCCCGCTTAGAAACGCCGCCGCTTGAGCGTCGGCCAAGGAAACGATGAGACGCCAGCTACAAGCGCAACGAGCCAGGACACTTTGCCAATAGTTGCCCAAAGAAGACAGCAGAGTGACCCGATTCGCTTCAATCTAGGATCCACCCAGCTAGGGACGCCCGATCAGGAGTCACACCCCAGGCTGTGGTGAGAGGCCGAGTCAACCATGTCACCGCAGATGCACCGCGAATGCTACGGATGTCGTCTTGGGTAAGTTACTCGTTAACTCGATGCACCTGCTTGATTTTGTTTGATTCTGGAGCTTCGCATTCGTTTGTTTCACAAGGCTTTGCAGCTAGAAATGACTTGGGGATTGCAAGACTTAAATGCATGCTTTTAGTTCAAACCCCTGGTTCCGAATTCCGAACGAAAGTAGGATGTTTCGGGGTGAGAATACTAATAGATGGGATAGAGTTCCTAGCGAACCTTATTATTTTGGAGACCCAGACCTTAGATGTTATTTTGGGAATGGATTGGTTATCCAAGCACAAGGCCGTATTGGATTGTGGAGGAAGAACTATCTCAGTTGAAAACCCGTGTGGGAAGAAAGTGGAATTTCAAGCTACCACCGTTAGAGATGGACAGTTGATGGTTAACAGCACCAAGGCAATCAGCATAGAGAATGTCTCAGTAGTAAATGAGTACCCAGATGTTTTCCTGAAGATCTACCTGGTATGCCACCGGACAGGGACATAGAGTTTGTGATAGAGCTTGTACCTGGTACAGCACCAATAGCAAAGAGACCTTATCGGATGTCCACCGAGGAGTTGGTAGAGATGAAGAAACAGCTTGAAGAGCTAATGGAGAAAGGATTTATCAGACCGAGTTTGTCGCCGTGGGGAGCGCCAGTTTTGTTTGTCAAGAAGAAGGACGGGAGTTTCAGGATGTGCATTGACTACCGTGCACTCAATGAAGTCACCGTGAAGAATAAGTATCCGCTACCCAGGATTGATGATTTGTTTGACCAGCTGAGAGGAGCCGGAGTTTTCTCCAAGATTGATCTGAGATCGGGATACCATCAGTTGAAGATCCGATCAGAGGATATTCCGAAGACTGCATTCTCGTCGAGATATGGACATTACGAGTTTACTGTTATGTCCTTTGGTCTGACGAATGCACCAGCATATTTCATGAATATGATGAATAAGGTGTTCAGGGAATATTTGGACAAGTTTGTTGTTGTGTTCATAGATGATATACTAATCTACTCCAAGATAGAGGATGAACATGCAGAGCACTTGAGGCGAGTTTTGGAAAAGCTGAGGGAACAGCAACTCTTCGCCAAGTTCAGTAAGTGTGATTTTTGGAAGGACAAGGTAGAATTCCTCGGACATGTAATGACCGCAGAAGGAGTTGCCGTTGATCCAAGCAAGGTAGAAGCTGTGTTACATTGGGAACAGCCGAAGACCGTGACCCGGATCAGAAGTTTCCTTGGAATGGCAGGATACTATCGCCGTTTTATTGAAGGCTTTTCGACAATTGCGAGACCTCTTACGCAATTGCTGAAAAAGGAGAAGAAGTTTGCATGGACGCCAGAATGTGAGAAAGGATTTGAGAGTCAAGAAGCGATTGACATCAGCAACGGTGTTAGTTCTACCGGATGTTAATCAAAGCTTTGATATTTATTGTGACGCATCGCGCCAAGGACTTGGATGTGTGCTGATGCAGAATGGAAAGGTCATCGCTTATGCATCAAGGCAGTCGAGGCCGCATGAGGAGAATTACCCGACACATGACCTAGAGTTAGCTGCCGTAGTGCATGCCTTGAAGATATGGCATCACTATCTGATCGGGAACAGATGTGAAGTGTACACGGATCATAAGAGCCTTAAGTACATATTCACCCTGTCGGATCTGAATATGAGGCAAAGGAGATGGTTAGAGTTGATTAAGGATTACAATGTCGGAATCGATTATCATCCCGGAAAGGCTAATGTGGTGGCCGATGCCTTGAGTCGGAAAAGCCATACCGTGAATATGTTGATAGCCACGAATCAGGATGAGCTATGCCAGGAATTTCGGAGAATGAAGATTGAGGTGGTACCTAGTGGATTCTTGGCCGCACTGGAGGTAAAGCCTACCCTAGAAGATCAGATTCGGGAAGGGCAGGAGGATGATGACAAGATCCGTAGGATTAAGTCCAAAATGGAGGAAGACAAGGCAAAGGACTTCAAGCTAGATGAGCAGGGCACGTTATGGATGAGGGATCGCATTTGTGTGCCGAACAGGAAGGAATCAAGCGATTGATTCTAGAAGAAGCCCATGACTCCAAGTACTCGATTCATCTGGAAGTGCCAAGATGTATCAAGACTTGAAGGAGAGATTCAGTGGCCGAGCATGAAGCGCGAGTTGCCGAGCATGTTGCATTGTGCGGCGTATGCCGGAGAGTCAAGGCAATGCATCGAGACCAGCGAGGATTGTTGCGGCCCGAAGATACCTGAGTGGAAGTGGGAGGAAATCGGAATGGATTTCATCACCGGTTTGCCTAAAACTCAAGGAGGTTATGACTCCATATGGGTTATAGTGGATCGCTTGACCAAAGTAGCTCACTTTATCCCCGTGAAGACCACCTACTCGGGAGATAAATTAGCAGAGTTGTATATGAGCAGGATCGTCTATTTGCACGGAGTGCCAAAGAGGATTGTATCGGACAGAGGTACCCAATTTACCTCAAGATTCTGGAATAGATTGCATGAAGCCATGGGAACCCTTTGAACTTCAGTACAGCCTATCATCCACAGACGGATGGACAGACCGAAAGAGTCAACCAGATTCTGGAGGATATGTTAAGAGCATGTGCATTGGCTTATGCTACCTCTTGGGATAAGAGTTTGCCGTATGCCGAGTTCAGTTACAACAATAGTTACCAGGCTAGTTTATAGATGTCACCTTTTGAGGCACTGTATGGTCGACCCTGTCGGACGCCATTGAATTGGAATGAGGCCGTGGCGCCGTGTCTTGAGCTGATATTCTTCAAGAAGGTGAAGAAGCGGTGCCATGATTAGGGAAAGGTTGAAGATAGCCCAATCACGACAGAAGAGTTATGCTGACAATCGTCGCCGGGACTTGAGTTTTGAACCAGAAGACTTTGTATACCTCAGAGTTACGCCTCTCAGAGGAGTTAAGAGGTTCCATGCTAAAGGGAAACTCGCACCCCGTTATGTTGGACCATTTAAGATTTTGAGCCGCAGAGGCGAAGTTGCTTACCAGCTAGAGCTACCGTAGTCGTTAGCAGGAGTACATGACGTGTTCCACGTGTCCCAGTTGAAGAAGTGTCTCCGAGTACCTGAGGAACAGACACCGCTAGAGTCAATTGAGTTGCAAGAAGATTTGACTTACAAGGAGCATCCCGTGAAGATTCTAGACACAATGGAACGAGAGACGAGGAACAAGTCAACCCGTTTCTGTAGAGTTCAGTGGAGCAATCATGAAGAAAGCGAAGCGACTTGGGAGCGCGAAGAGGATTTGAAGAAAGAGTTTCCGAACCTATTCCTTAGTTAGCCCTGAATCTCGGGGACGAGATTCTATTAAGGGGGGAGGTTTGTAACACCCCAAAATTTTGCTTTTCTTAAATTTATGTGTGATTTGGCACTTTGGTGAATTTTCTGGAATTTATTTGGATTTATTTGGAATTTATTTGAATTTATTCCATTTTAAAATAATTAAAGAATTAAACTTTGCAAATAAAATTTTGTTGGAAATATTCTATTTGAGTCCCAAATACCCTAATTGATCCGACCGTTGGATCGAGATCCAACGGTCCGAATCAAGCCGCACCGATCCGATCGGATCCGATCCAGACCCGTTCACGCCGTGCGATCCCAGCCGTTGATCCGGACACGTGGACGGTCGTGCGTCGTCGTCTCCGTCCGAATTGCCGCCGGACTCCGCCGCCGTGTGGGACTAGGGCTCCGTCCCGTGCGCGCATGCCGAGGGCATTTAAGTACCGGGTGGTACCCCGAGGACCGCCGTGACCCCGCGCACTTTTTGCCCTAACCCACCGAGCTCTAGCCGCCGTAGGTTCGCTGGAATCGCTCACCGTAGTTGCGTGAAGCGCTGCCACGGTTTTTGTCTCGCCTCGCCGCCGTCCGCCGTCCTCCACCGCATCCGAGCCCAGCCCCGAGTTCCCCAGGCCAAGGCGCACCCGTAGGCACAATCCATCTCGCCGGAGTAGCCCACAAACGCCGATGGGTTCGTCGCCGTCTTCGCGTCTGGTGAGACAGCGCCGCCGCACTGCCATCGTTGCCCTCGAGCTCTCACCGCCGTCCGATCAAGATCCGGAGGCCCAGACGCGTCCACGTCATCCCACCAGTGAGATCCCGTCCAAAATCCCAGATCCAATCTCGACCGTTAGATCTAGATCCAACGGTCCAGATCAAACGCGTTAACCCAAACGCGTGAGTCTAGATCTAATCTAGGCCGTCGATTTTCAAATCAACGGCCAAGATTGCGCCACGTGTCGGGAAGCCTGACCGCCGCGCCGCGCACTCAGGTGACGCCGACACGCCGCCCGCGTGTCGGCCAGACGTGACCAAACCGCACCATGACGCCACGCCGACGCCATGGCGGCCTGGCACGCCGCCACCCCAGCTGCGCCGCGGACGCCACCCATGACGCTACCAACGGGTCCCACTGCCGCCATCATGGGCTGAGCCCCGCTGATGTCAGCAATGACGTCACCCGAGTGGTCCCACCTGTCAGTCTCACGTGAGCCGCGGACTGGGTCCACGGTAGACCCGAGCCGAGCGTGGACCGAGTCCATGGACCGGCTGACGTCAGCCGCCCAATCAAAGGCTGCCACGTGTCCAGGCTGACGCAATAATTAATTTTCGAAAAAGAAAATGATTTATTAATTCGAAATAATGATTTCAGATTTTGATTCAAACTTGAAACGCTTATAACTTTTGCGTTTCAACTCCGATTTGAGTGATTCAAATTTCTAAATTTGTATAAAATTGAGATCTACCAAATTATGAATTTTATTTAATTTTTGGACTAAAGTTTTCCTCTGTAATATTATTTAATTGATTATTTAAATTCAAAATGCTATAACTTTTGCATTTTAACTCCAAATTTGACGATTCCAGTTTCTAAAAATTCATAAAATTATGTTCTCTATATTTATGGATTTTATTTGGATGTTTGGACACTTTTGCCTATTGTTTATTCGTGTATTGCTATTTGCACGCTTTACGAGTTGACGTTGAAGTGCCGGAAGGATTCGAAGGAGAGGTATTGACTCAGGATCCAACTCAAGACCAAGAACAAGTACTTTTTGAAGGCAAGTTGTGCTTTGACCATGTTGATCCTATTTTGAAACCTATTTTGATTTAACCTATTGCATGCTAGTTCAATTAGAAAATACTTTATTTAAATATGGGGAATTAGATAAATGCCAAATTACTGTATGACACCTTGATTAATCAAATATGTGCCATGACCCTTGTCACCCTAGTTGTGGTTTACTAGTTGGACATTATTAAATTGCCAACATGGGAAACTAGATCGTTGTAGTATACTGCTTAGACCTGCTACGTGCTCATGACATGATTTTGGACAATCAAATGTTAATATTGACTTAATGATATATTGAACCTGTTTGGAAAGGTATATGTGATGTTGATGGCACGTGGTGCATGGTAATCAACTGGGGTTTGATAAATAGTTTTTGACCGGGGCATGTGGCAAGAATAATCAGGTGGGCTAGTTGTGGCACTGGGGATGTTGATTTGGTTCTTCGGGTAGTCTTGCCCTGGTCACCCTAAGGACTTCACCTTGCAAGCCTTTGAACTGAGTCAATCGTGCAACCACATGTCTGTAATGGGACGGACCTAGTTGATTAAGTTGCTAATAACGTACCTGTGGGACCTCAGGAGGTCAACTACACCCTTTGTGTAAGTTGTACGGGGGAGCGTACCGGGGCTGAGGCCAGGTACCCATCTAACGGTTGATTGGCCTAAACTTCGCCTTAGCTAAGGGAAGGGTTAGTGTGCAATAGCAGGGAGGCTCACTTGTATTGTTAGAAGTTTCCGAAAGACTTTGTTACGGGAACTCGCCTTTGTGGTGTTTGACTGTATCTTGTGGGTAAAGTGCATAACCTCTGCAGAGTGTAGAATCTATTCGAATAGCCGTGTCCGCGGTATTGGACATCGCTCGGGAATTACAGTCAAGGGTTAGACTTTCTTGAAAATAACTTAGACTTGAAAGGTTTGGTTTGGTTTATGAATGACGTTAATGGAAATGTGGATTAGGATGGGAAAGATGCTTACTAAACTCCTTGAAAAGTTATCTATGCTTTACTTGTTACTACTGCTTTCAAATCTACTTATGATACTTGTTAAATGCTGTTTACTGCAAAAATACCTTGAGCCACTCCTTTGTATTAAGCCATGCATGTAGTATATTAGCTGCATTCTGTGCATGACTTGCTGAGTACCAAGTACTCACCCTTGCCACAATACAACACCAGTTGAAGAGGTGACTACACCAGCTTTGGAGGAGGAGCTCCAAGAGGAACCGTCTACTTAGGGAGCGAGCCCAGTCAGTTGCCTGTGGTATACTGGATGGCGCCACGATGTTATCTTATTTTTCCGCTGCTATTATTTCTCTCTTAAATAAGTTTCGCCCTGCGAGGCGTACATTTGTAACTTGACCATATGGTCGAGTAACCAGTTTGACTATTTAATTAAAGTACTTTACTAGTATCGAGTGGTATGATTGTGATATTTACCGATGTTAAGACTGTGTGCACTAACGCGTTCCTGGACTAGTGCTGAATACACAGAGGGTCCGGATTTGCAAATTCGGGGTCCCGACAACTCTCTTGTCTATTCTTGTTCCCTCTCATCTCTGAAACCTTGGAGCAATCGACAAATGGTGAACACCTGCGGAAACCTTGGAGGCAATGGAAGTGGTTCTCGCCCAGCTGGGAACCCCAATGATGGAGCACCTGCACCCCAGCTAGCACCGCTAGTTGACATGCAGAATTTTGGGGCTTTTCTTGCCGCATAGAACCAGTTGATGCATGCAATGATGCAGTAGATGCAACAGATTACTGCCCACGCCACGACTAATCAGAATAATCAAGTCAATTAGGGATAACGCCAGAATTGCAAGAGTTCATGAGGACTCATCCACCCACTTTCTCTGGGAATGCCAATCCGTTGGAGGCCGATGATTGGCTAAGGTCAATAGAAAGGAAGCTACACATTGCCCAATGCATGGGAAATGAGAAGGTACTCTACGCTTCTCATCAGTTGGAGGGGACCGCCGCACAATGGTGGGAGAACTTCTGCGCCACGCGGGAGAACCCTCAGGACATCACTTGGGAGGAGTTTACAGCCGCATTTTATCAGTATCACGTGCCTGAGGGAATTATGGACCTCAAGAAGGAAGAGTTCAGAGCACTGAAGCAAGGTAATCAGCCGGTGGCCGAATACCTGAATAAGTTCACACAGCTTGCACGTTACGCACCTGAAGACGTAGAGACATATAAGGCCAGACAGTCTTGCTTTATGAAGGGACTTAACTCAGGACTGCAGATGGGACTGATCACCCACACCTTTCTAGATTTCCAGGAGCTTGTGAACAAGGCACTCATTCTTGAAGATAAGTGCAAGGAACTGGATGAGAAATGGAAGCGAAGGATGCAACAGCAGGGATCGTGATCGTGAACGCAAAGAACGCTGAGGGTTGCGCCAAATCGCTTTTTCGTGATTCCCGGCGCAGAATGCAACAAGGACACCGTCACGCATCAAGACCCATCAACGAATTATCGGACCCAGCTCGGCCCGTAAGCGTTGTTTTAGGCGATCAACGAGGGCAGTGAGGCAGCGCTACACATGCAACGAGCCAGGGCACTTCTCCAACAGTTGCCCTAAGAAGACAACAGGAGTGACCCCAGTCCGCTTCAATCTGGGATCCACACCAGCCAGGACGCATGCACCCGGAGCAAACCGCGGGACAACTCAGCCAGGAGCCACGCCCCAAACCGTAGTCTGGGGTCGAGTCAACCATGTCACTGCAGAGGCACTCCAGAATGCCACGGACGTCGTGTTGGGTAAGTTACTTGTCAACTCAGTACCTACAACAGTTTTGTTTGACTCTGGAGCTTCGCATTCGTTTGTTTCTCAAGGCTGTGCTGCTAAAAACGATTTGGAGATTGCAAGACTTAAATGCATGCTTTTAGTTCAAACCCCTGGTTTTGAACTCCGAACTAAAGTAGGATGTTCTGGGGTGAGAATATTAATAGATGGGGTAGAATTCCTAGAGAACCTTATTATACTGGAAACCCAGACCTTAGATGTTATTTTGGGAATGGATTGGTTATCCAAGCACAAGGCTGTGTTGGATTGTGGATGAAGGATTATCTCAGTTGAAAGCCCGTGTGGAAGGAAAGTGGAATTTCAAGCCACCGCCGTTAGAGATGGACAGTTGATGGTTAACAGCACAAAGGCAATCAGCATAGAGGATGTCTCAGTGGTGAATGAGTATCCAGATGTTTTTCCTGAAGATCTACCTGGTATGTCGCCAGACAGAGACATAGAGTTTGTGATAGAGCTTGTACCTAGTAAAGTGCCGATAGCAAAGAGACCCTATCGGATGTCCACCGAAGAATTGGTAGAGATGAAGAAGCAGCTTGAAGAGCTGATGGAGAAAGGATTCTTCAGACTGAGTTCGTCGCCATGGGGAGCGCCAGTTCTGTTCGTCAAGAAGAAGGACGGGAGTTTCAGGATGTGCATTGACTACCGTGCACTCAATGAAGTCACCGTGAAGAATAAATACCCGCTACCTAGGATCGATGACCTGTTTGATCAGCTGAGAAGAGCCGGAGTTTTCTCCAAGATTGATCTGAGATCGGGATACCACCAGTTGAAGATCCGATCAGAGGATATTCTGAAGACCGCTTTTTCGTCCAGATACGGACATTACGAGTTCTGATTATGTCCTTGATGCACGAATGCGCCAGCCTATTTCATGAATATGATGAATAAGGTGTTCATGGAATATTTGGACAAGTTTGTTATTGTGTTCATAGACGACATCTTAGTTTACTCCAAGACGAAGGATGAACATGTAGAGCACTTGAGGCGAGTCTTGGAAAAGCTGAGGGAACAGCAACTCTTCGCCAAGTTCAGCAAGTGTGACTTTTGGAAGGACAAGGTGGAGTTCCTCAGACATGTAATGACCGCAGAAGTAGTCGCCATTGATCCAAGCAAGGTAGAAGCTATGTGACACTGGGAGCAGCCGAAGACCGTGACCCAGATTCGTAGTTTCCTTGGAATGGCAGGTTACTACCGCCGCTTCATTGAAGGCTTTTTGACAATTGCGAGACCTATCATGCAATTGTTGAAAAAGGAGAAGAAGTTTGCATGGACGCCGGAGTGCGAGAAAGGTTTTCAGGACCTGAAGAGGCGATTGACATCAGCACCGGTGTTAGTTCTACCGGATGTTAATCAAAGCTTTGATATTTATTGTGATGCATCGCGCCAAGGACTGGGTTGTGTGCTGATGCAGAACGGAAAGGTCGTCGCTTATGCCTCGAGGCAGTTGAGACCGCATGAGGAGAATTATCCAACGCATGACCTAGAGTTAGCTGCCGTAGTGCATGCTTTGAAGTTGTGGCGTCACTATTTGATCGGGAACAGATGTGAAGTATATACGGACCATAAGAGCCTTAAGTATATTTTCACCCAATCAGACCTGAACATGAGGCAGAGGAGATGGCTAGAGCTGATCAAGGATTATAATGTTGGAATCCATTACCATCCCGGAAAGGCCAACGTGGTGGCCGATGCCCTTAGTGGGAAAAGCCATACCGTAAACATGTTGCTAGCCACGAGCCAGGAAGAGCTATGCAATGATTTCCAGAGAATGCAGATTGAAGTGGTACCAGAAAGATTCTTGGTCGCATTAGAAGTGAAGCCTACCCTGGAGGATCAGATCCGAGAATGACAGAAGGATGATGACAAGATACGCATGATTAAGTTCAAGATGGATGAAGGCAAGGCAAAAGACTTCAATCTGGATGAGCAAGGCACATTGTGGATGGATGATCGAATTTGTGTGCCAAACAAGAAGGAGCTGAAGCAGCTGATCCTAGAAGAAGCCCATGACTCCAAGTATTCAATTCATCCGGGAAGTGCCAAGATGTATCAGGATTTGAAGGAAAGATTCTGGTTGCCGAGCATGAAGCGTGAGGTTGCCGAGTATGTTGCGCTATGCGACATATGCTAGAGAGTCAGGGCAATGCATCAGAGACCAGCAGGATTGCTACAGCTGTTAAAGATACCTGAGTGGAAATGGGAGGAAATCGGAATGGACTTCATTACCGGTTTACCCAAGACTCAAGGAGGATATGACTCCATATGGGTTATAGTGGACCGCTTGACTAAGGCCGCCATTTTATTCCAGTAAAGACCACTTACTCAGGAGATAAGTTAATAGAATTGTATATGACCAGGATCGTCTATTTGCATGGAGTGCCGAAGAAAATTGTATCGGACAGAGGTACCCAGTTTACCTCGAGATTTTGGAATAAGCTGCATGATGCCATGGGAACCCGTTTGAACTTTAGTACAGCATATCATCCGCAGACGAATGGACAGACCGAAAGAGTTAATCAGGTATTGGAGGATATGTTAAGAGCGTGTGCATTGGCTTATGCTACCTCTTGGGATAAAAGTCTGCCGTATGCTGAGTTCAGCTACAACAATAGCTATCAAGCAAGTTTACAAATGTCACCATTTGAGGCACTATACGGTCGACCTTGTCGAACACCGTTGAACTGGAATGAGACAGGTGAACGCCGTGTCTTTGGACCGGATATTCTTCAAGAGGACGAAGAACAGATTGCCATGATCCGAGAAAGATTAAAGATAGCTTAGTCAAGACAAAAAAGTTACGCTGATAACCGTCACCGAGACCTGAGTTTTGAACCAGAAGATTTCGTGTATCTCAGAGTCATACCACTCAAGGGATTTAAGAGATTCCATGCCAAAGAAAAACTCACGTCGTGATATGTTGGGCCATTCAAGGTTCTCAGTCGCAGAGGGGAAGTTGCGTACCAGCTAGAGTTACCGCCGTCGATAGCAGGAGTGCATGACGTATTCCACGTGTCCCAGTTGAAGAAGTGTCTTCGAGTACCAGATGAGCAGACACCGTTAGAGTCGACAGAACTGCAAGAGGATCTAACTTACAAGGAACACCTCGTCAAGATTTTGAACATAATGGATTGAGAAACGAGAAACAAGTCAACCCGTTTCTGCAGAGTGCAATGGAGCAACCATGCAGAGAGTGAAGCAACTTGGGAGCGCGAGGAGGATTTGAAGAAAGAGTTCCCGAACCTATTCTTTAGTAAGCCCTGAACCTCGGGGACGAGATTCTATTAAGGGGGGAGGTTTGTAACACCCCAATTTTTGCTTTTCATGAGTTTAAATGAAATTTGGCACTTTGGTGAATTTTTGGAATTTATTTGAATTTATTCCCTTTTGAAATAATTAAAGAATTTAATTTTGCAAATAAAATTTTGTTATAAATATTTTATTTGAGTCCAAAATGGTCCAACATATTTCCTAGAATTTTTTTGGAATTTTTCTGAGTATTTTGCTATTTTTCTTGAATTAAATGAATTTCTGGAAATTATTTT
Source organism: Rhipidocladum racemiflorum (assembly GCA_036346355.1). NCBI lineage: Eukaryota > Viridiplantae > Streptophyta > Magnoliopsida > Poales > Poaceae > Rhipidocladum > Rhipidocladum racemiflorum. The sequence goes on along the minus strand of CM070584.1, from coordinate 22,104,426 downwards.
GAATATTTAATCGCTGGAAAAACCCAAACCGAGTTTTACTGTTCATCCGACCGGACTCGAGTCCGACCCGGACCTCGTACGAACCGGACCCGAGCCAACCTTACCCTAACCACGTGACCGTTGGATCGAAATCCAACGGCCACGATTGTGCCACGTCACCCGAACCCGAGCCCGACCGAGCCAGCCAGGTTGCCCGGCCAGACCCGAGCCCAAACCCCGTGCCCGTTGGATCTTGATCCAACGGTCCACGTTGAGCCATGTCACCGAATCCGAATTGGATTCGGATTCCGCTGCCACAACCGGGTGGACCTCGGTCTCCGCGCAATACACGGAAGCCGAGGCCCCTATTTAATGCGCCGCTGAAAGGACCGAGATGTCGGCCTAGAGGGGGGGTGAATAGGCGATTACAAAATTATACCCAATTTAAATTAAACTATCAGAGATAATGCGGAAGCAAAGGGTATAATTAAGTTTTGCAACTTAAACAATTCAGCCCGAGACAGGTAACCCGGAGACTCCGGATATATTATCCGGATACTCCGGTATATCCGGATACTCCGGATCAATGTACGGATACTCGGGTTGACTGAGTTCGGCGAGCAGTATGAGCAATAAATTTAAGCGCTTCTTTGATTCTAGTGATACAAATTACTCTACTGCAATGAATCAAGTATATAAGCAAGAATAGATGCAGTAGATACAATCTAATTGATCTAATCACAAGAATCGAAAGCAAATTAAGCGGATGAGCAAAAGAGTAAACCAAGTAAGGAAGGAGACACGAAGATTTTATCCGAAGTTCGGATCCTTGAGGGGATCCTACGTCTCCGTTGAGGCGGCTCGGTCACACTTGAGCCGGGTCTCTTTCAACCCTCTTCCTCCGGTGTTGCACAATGCACTCGCCGGTCTTCACTTCTTTGATTCCTTTCCTTGCGGAGGCGAGATCGGACCTTCACAAACTTTCGGTGGCCTTCTACACAACGCTTGGAAGCTCACCGGCAACTCCTAGCCGTCTAGGAGACCTCAACCTCCAAGAGCAACAAATGCTCCCGAAGAACTCACTTAGAGTCCACCTCAAGTGCTCAACAACTCAAATCAATCCTCAATCCAAACACCTCTCTCCTCTACCCAACCCTTCACTCAAAAGGGGATCACTAAGATCTAAGGAGTAGGGAGGAGTATTGAGGCTCAAGAACTCACTTAGAACACCTCTAAACCCAACAAAAACATCCCCCAATGGCTACCTTGAAGTGGGCAAGAAAGGGGCCTTAAATAGAGGAACCCAAAAAACTAGCCGTTTGGGACCGGCCGGGCAACCGGAGACTCGGAAAAACCCGGAGACTCTGGATCATCCGGATACTCGGAATCATCCGGATACTCCGGATAACCGGAGACTCCGGGTTACAACCGGATACTCCGGATCTCCCAGCAAAGACACGGCAACCGACGAAAACGGGCATAACTTTTGATCCCGGACTCCGATTTCGGCAAATTCGGACTTTTCGGAAAGCTATGAACGATGGCTATCCAACTAACAAGGTCTCACTACCCAAATCCCAAAGGATAAAATTTGATTGCACAAAGAATCCACAAGGAGACCTCAAATTCTCACTTTCCGAAACCAACAACACTTCTAACCCTCACACCAACCCACCTACACCTAGGTGAACAAAGTGTGACTTGGGTTTCTCAACCTTAGACAAGGGTAGACCACTTTGAGCACTTGAGACTTGTCTAAGTGATTTCAACGATTGCATCCCTCTTAATAGTACGGCAATCCTTAGACTCAAATTTAAACACAAAATCTAAGTCTTACACTAAGCTTACATGCCGACTTCTTTTGGATGCACGGTGCATGATGACGCTTCCACAAAGATTGATGATGCCCTTCGTCTTGTCAACCTCAACGCGCTTCACCTCATGAGACTCTCGTCCTCTCGACCTTGACCTCGATCATCACCAAGACGATCCTCCATCAAGTCGAATCTGACTTAGTCCTCAGCTGTTGGTGACACCGCTGTCTTGTTGACTTTGACTCGCTTATCATCCTTTAAAACCACTTGGTCATCATACACACAGCTTTGGGACCTAATTCTTATCAAAGCACTCAGCAAACACATTAGTCCCACAAGCTCAAAAGATATGAATTAGAATTAAATGAATGAGATGAAATACAACAAGTGTTTCGTATAAATAGGCATGATATCAACGAAAACACTTGACATAAGAATTGTTCTCTACTAAGTGCAGCATGATGAATATGTGATTGATCTATATGCACTTAGAGAGATAATTGCCAATAAGATGAATCATTTAAATCAAGGCAAGGATCACATATTTTGCTTAAATGAAACACATGATAGAATATACATGAATTGTACATGTGCAAATAATATTTGGAATGAGAGTAAATGATGTGATCCAATTCTAGATTAAACTTCACTAGGAGAGGTGCATTAGAAGATATACAACTAAGACATGTATGCACCAAGTCAATATGAAGCAATGAAGTTTAACTCTAGTTAACACAAGCATATTAAAAATGTAACACCCCAAAATTTTGCTTTTCTTAAATTCATGTGTGATTTGGCACTTTGGTGAATTTTTGGAATTTGCTGGAATTTATTTGGATTTATTTGGAATTTATTTGAACTTATTCCATTTTGAAATAATTAAAGAATTTAATTTTGCAAATAAAATTTTGTTGGAAATATTTTATTTGAGTCCAAAATGATCCAAAATATTTTCCAGAATTTTTCTGGAATTTTTCTGAGTCTTTTGCTATTTTTAATGAATTAAATGAATTACTGGAAATTATTTTAAATATTAAATCGCTGGAAATTCAACTCGGGTCGAGTATCGTTTCATCCGATCGAAGTCGGAACCCGAAGTCGGACTCGAACCCGACCCGAGCGATTGACTCGACCAAACCGACTCCCAACCCTAATCAATCCCAACCGTCGGATCAAGATCAACGGCGAGATCCGCCCGTCTGCGGTTCGAGCCGTGTCCGGCCCGGATCCGATCGCGCGCGTCGATCGTGGCGCGTTGTCGTGCACGCGTGGGCCAGGCGTCGTCGTCTCCGAGACCGAGCCGGACTCAGCCGCGCGCGCCATGCCGTGTAAATTAGGTTTCGTCTCGCACGCAACAGCGAGGCTATTTAAAGCCCTGGTCACGCCGAGGTTGCCCTCATCCTTGCGCACTCCGTTTCCCGAGCCATCTCGCCTGAGCCATCGCCGTTTGCCGTCTGAGTTCGCCGGAGTTGGAACTCTGTTGCGCTAGCGGTTTCGCCCGTTTTCATGTCGTCGTCGTCTTCCGCCGAGAAGAAGCCCAGATCCGGAACCCCCGAAGCCAGGCGCACCCGAAGAGACTTTTCACTTCGTCGGAGCTGCACGGACACGCCGCGTGGGAGGTCGTCGTCTACGTCTCCGGTGCCCAAGCCTCGCCGCGCCATCGCCGGACCTCGCGAGCTCTGTGGACCGTCCGATCTTGATCGTGCGGTTGAGGTGTGTTCTCGTGTTCCAAACCGGATTAGATCTGGACCGTTGTATCATGATCCAACGGCCCACGATCGCCACGCGTCTGTAGTAGTGTTATTATAGGATTAGATACGGACCGTCCGATCTAGATCGAGCGGCCCACGATCATCGAGTAGATTCAACGCGTGTTAACCCTGGATCTAATCGCGGTAGTCGAAATTCAAATCAACGGCCGAGATTGCGCCATGCGTGTCGGGAAGCCGACCGTTGCGGTCGGCCAGCCCACGCAGCGTGTGGGCGCGTGTCTCTCGACACGTGGGTCCCGCAAGTCGAGAGGGCCGCACGCGTCGCTAGCGTTTGCGTGAGACCCCCATCGGCAGGTGGGTCCCACTGTCGATCTCACCCGAGCCGTGGGACCGGTCCACCATGGATCGAATCGCGTGGGCTGAGCCCATGAGCTGGCTGACGTCAGCCAACCAATCACAGGCCGCCACGTGTCCATGCTGACGCAATAATTAATTTCCGAAAAAGAAAATGATTTATTAATTCGAAATATTGATTCAAATTTAGATTCAAACTTCAAACGCTTATAACTTTTGCGTTTCAACTCCGATTTGAGTGATTCAAATTTCTAAATTTGTATAAAATTGAGATCTACCTAAATATGAATTTTATTTAATTTTTAGACTAAAGTTTTTCTTTGCAAAATTATTTAATTGATTATTTAAACTTTAAATAATCATAACTTTTGCGTTTTAACTCCAAATTTGACGATTCCAGTTTCTAAAAATCCATAAAATTTTGTTCTTTCTGTTTGTGGATTTTATTTGGATGTTTGGACACTTTTTGCCTAGTGTTTATTTGTGTATTTGCTATTTGCACGCTTTACAGTGAGCGTTGAAGTACCGGAAGGATTCGAAGAAGTATTAACTCAGGATCCAACTCAAGACCAAGAGCAAGTACTTTTTGAAGGCAAGTTGTGCTTTGACCATGTTGATCCTATTTCGAAATCTATTTTGATTTAAACTATTGCATGCTAAATCAATTAGAAAGATACTTTGTTTAAACATGGGGTTAGATAAATACCAATTTCTTTGTATGACACCTTGATTATTTAAGTATGTGCCATGACCCTTGTCACCCTAGTTGTGGTTTACTAGTTGGACATAATCAAATTGCCAACATGGGTTTTAGACCGTTGTAGTATCTTTGCTTAGACACTGCTTTCGTGCTCATGACATGGTTTGGACAATCAAATGTTAATATTGACTTAATGATATATTGAACCTGTTTTGGAAAGGTATCATGTGATGTTGATAGCACGTGGTGCTTGGTAATCAAGCGGGGTTTTGATAAATAGTTTTCGGCCAGGGGCATGTGGCAAGAATGATCGGGTGGGCCGGTGTGGCACCAGGGATGTTGATTTGGTTCTTGGGTAGTCTTGCCCTGGTCACTCTAAGGACTTAACCTTGCAAGCCTTTGAACTGGTCATACTTGCAACCACATGGCTGGAATGGGACGGCCCTAGTTGACTAAGTCGCTAAGGACTCACTTGTGGAGCCTCAGGGTGTCAATTACACCGTTTGTGTGATTGTGCGGGAGGCGTATCGTGGCTGTGGCCGGATACCCATCTAACGGTGTGTTGGTCCCATACTTCGCCTTGGCTAAGGGAAGGATGGTGTAGAGCACCTGAGCAGGAGAGGACCACCTGTGTTGTTTGAGGCTTCCGAAAGGCTTTGTTACGGGAACTCGCCTTTGTGGTGTTTGACTGTATCTTGTGGGTAAAGTGCATAACCTCTGCAGAGTGTAGAATCTATTTAAATAGCCGAGTCCACGGTACTGGACAATGCTCGGGGATTACAGTCAAGGGTTAGACTTTCTGAAAATAACTTTGATTTGAAAGGTTGGTTTGGTTTAGTAATGAAGATGATAGAAATGTGGTTTAGGATGGGGAAAATGTTTATTAAATTTCCTGAAAAGTTATTTATGCTTTACTTATTTCTACTGCTTTCGAATCTACTTATATTACTTTTCAAATGTCTTTCTTGCAAATATACCTTGAGCTATTCCTTTGTACCAAGCCATGCATATAGTACATTAGCCTGCATTCTGTGCATGACTTGCTGAGTACCAAGTACTCACCCTTGCCTCAACACAATATCAGTTGAAGAGGAGATTACGCCAGCTTTGGAGGAGGAACTCCAAGAGGATCCGTCTACTTAGGGAAGCGAGCCCGGTCGGTTGCTGTGGTATCTTGGATGGCGCCAATGGTTATCTTATTTTCCGCTGCTATTATTTCTCTTTTAATAAGTTTCGCCTTGTGAGGCATATATTTGTAACTTGGCCATAAGGTCGAGTAACCAGTTTGGTTATTTAAATAAAGTACTTTATTGGTATCGAGTGGTATGATTGTGATATTTACCAATGTTAAGACTGTGTGCACTAGCGCGTTCCTGGACTAGTGCTGAATACACAGAGGGTCCGGATTTGCAAATTCGGGGTCCCGACAGAGGTGGTATCAGAGCCATACTTGACTGTAAGCTCAACCCTAGCTAGAATGGTCGTAGTGAGGATAAAACCTATTTTCTAAAGCTAAAAATTTGTGAAGACAAGAAATGACATCTCGACTTATCCCCTTCTCTCTTTTCTTGTCTCTTGCTGAAATTTTCCCTTACCTTGTCACAATTTAAAAAAAAAATTCCGAGTTCTTACGTAAAGCACTCTTGTGACAGATGGAGGAAGAGTTCAACTACGTTGATCTGGGAGTTGGTCACGCTGCAGAACTTTGGCATATGCTACAGACTCTCGGAGATTTTGAGAAGCCCCAATACCAAGTGGAAGTGATCAGACAAGCGGGATTGATCAAGGCTTGTGACGTGAGGATTGAGGTACCTGCTAGGAAAAAGGGCCCAGGCAATCGGCCGATACACTGCCGCCAGAGATCTACAATGCGGATGGGTATCCAAGAAGTATCACGACGAGCAATGCGGCACGTTACCGTATCTCGCCGAAGAATTGGAAATGCGGTGTTCCGTTACCATCCGCGCAGCGATAACCTTCTTGACGGCGATTCGGGATGAGGATGCCACGATTACCACAGTTAGCACGATTTGTCGTCGCCCAGGAGGATGTACTAGATAATACAAGCAAGGAGCTACTGAAGGCCCGCAAGGAGATCACGGCAGAGAAGAAACAGATGGCGGAAGCTCAAGAGTATGTGGCACACCTTCTACGAAGGATTGACGAGTTGGAGATGACCTTGTGCGGACCAGACCCGAGCCGATGCTCGAGCTACGAGCCAGATCCAGAGGAGTCGGATCTCGATGAGGACACCGCTTCTTCGACTACCATAGAGGACACGATCATTTGGACATGGCGATCGTTTCGGCGCCTATGCCACACGACACCGTACCCAGGCCGTGGAGGTTTTCGATGAGTGAGCATAGGTTCTATAGTGAGACTCCTTCGCCGAGTCGCGTCATAGAAGAAAGAGTCACCCTTTAGGCGTTAGACTCGAATTAGTTCGATTTGGATTTGCTTTGTTTCTTTGAGTGTGCATTATGTGTTGCAAGGCCCTTAGGCATTGTATGCTTGACCATACCAAGTTATTAAATAATAAAGTTGGACCTTAATGTTACACCTTTCGCCCAGCATAATTTCCATATTACTTGTCTATTCTTGTTTCCCTCTCATCTCTAAACCTAGAGCGAACCGACAGATGGTGAACACCCTTGGAAACTTTGGAAGCAATGGGAGTGGTTCTCGCCCAGAAAACCCCAATGAGGAGCACCAGCACCGCCATCGGATATGCAGAATTTGAGCTTTTCTTGCTGCCCGGACTCGATTGATGCATGCTATGATGCAACAAATGCAACACGTCACCGCCAGGCCACTTTGCTAATCAAGTTAATCGGGGACCACGCTGAATACAAGGCTGTCGAGTTCATGAGAACTCACCCACCCACTTTCTCTGGGAATGCCAATCCATTGGAGGCCGATGATTGGTTAAGATCAATCGAGAGGAAGCTACACATAGCTCAATGCATAGGAAATGAGAAGGTACTCTCGCTTCTCATCGGCTGGAAAAACATTACCGAATGGTGGGAGAACTTCGTGCCACGCAAGAGAACCCTCAAGATATCACTTGGGAAGAGTTCACGTTGCATTAAAGATCACGTGCTGAAGGAATCATGGACCTTAAGAAGGAGGAGTTCAGAGAAGCAAGGTAATCAGCCGGTGGCCGACTACCTGAACAAATTCACACAGCTAGCACGCTACGCACCGAGGATGTAGCGACAGATAAATCCAGGCAGTCGTTTTATGAAGGGACTTAACTCGGGATTGCAAGTAGGATTGATCACCCACACCTTTCCAGATTTCCAAGAATTGGTGAATAAGGCGCTTATTCTTGAGGACAAGCGCAAGGAACTGGATGAGAACAGAAGCGCAGGATGCAACAAAGCAAGGATCACGCCCGAACGCCATATGGCGCTGAGAGTTGCACCAAATCAATTCTTGATTCCAACCACGAGAATGCAACAAGGACACCACCCCAGCACCAAGACTCTGCCAATCGTAACTACTGCACCCAGCCCCGCTAGAAACACTACTCGAGGCGACAAGAAGGAACAGTGAGAGCCGCTACAGCCGCAACGAGCCAGACACTTTGCCAACAGCTTGTCCCAAGAAGACAGCAGAGTGACCCCGATTCGCTTCAATCTAGGAACCACCCCAGCTAGGACGCCCGGCACGAGCCACACCCCAGGCGTGGTGAGAGGCCGAGTCAACCATGTCACCGCAGATGCATCATGCGAATGCTACGGACGTCGTCTTGGGTAAGTTACTTGTTAACTCAGTACTAGCAACAGTTTTGATTGACTCTGGAGCTTCGCATTCGTTTGTTTCTAAAGGCTTTGATACTAGAAATGATTTGAGGATTGCAATACTTAAGTGCATGCTTTTAGTTCAAACCCCTGGTTAGAACTCCGAATGAAAGTAGGATGTTCCGGGTGAGAATCTTGATAGGTGGAATAGAGTTCCTAGCAAACCTTATAATTTTGGAGACCCGGACCTTAGACGTCATATTGGGAATGGATTGGTTATCCAAGCACAAGGCCGTATTGGATTGTGGGACGAAGGACTATCTCAGTGGAGAGCCCGTGTGGGAAGAAAGTGGAATTTCAAGCCACTGCAGCTTAGAGATGGACAGTTGATGGTTAACGATACCAAGGCAATCAGCATAGAGGGCGTCCGGTAGTGAATGAGTACCCGGATGTCTTTCCGAAGATCTACAGTATGCCGCGACAGGGACATAGAATTTGTAATAGAACTTGTACAGTGCACAAAGACCGATAGCACAGAGACCCTATCGGATGTCCACCGAGGAGTTGGTAGAGATTAAGAAAAAGATAGAAGAGTAAATGGAGAAAGGATTTATCATACAGAGTTAGTCGCAGTTGTGAGCACCAGTTTTTTTTGTCAAGAAGAAGTACGGGAGTTTAAGGATGTGCATTGACTACCGTGCACTCAATGAAGTCACCGTGAAGAATAAGTATCAGCTACCCAGTATTGATTATTTTTTTGATCAGTTAAGAGGATCCTGATTTTTCTCCAATATTTATCTGAGATCGGGATACAATCAGTTTAAGATCCGATCAGAAGATATTCCGAAGATCGTGCATTCTCGTCAAGATATGGACATTACGAGTTCTGATTATGTCCTTTGGGTGACGAATGCGCCAAATTATTTCATGAATATGATGAATAAGGTGTTCATGGAATATTTGGACAAGTTTGTCGTGTTCATAGACGATATCCTAATCTACTCCAAGGCAGAGAGTGAACATGCCGAACACTTAAGGCGAGTTTTGGAAAGGCGAGGAACAAAGCAACTTTTCGCCAAGTTCAGCCAAGTGTGAGTTTTGGAAGGACAAGGTGGAGTTTCTTGGACATGTAATGACCTGAAGGAGTCGCCAGTAGATCCAAGCAAAGTAGAAGGCGTGTTACATTGGGAGCGGTAAGATCGTGACCCAGTCGGAGTTTCCTTGGAATGGCGAGGATACTACCGCCCGTTTCATCGAAGGCTTCGACAATTGCGAAACCTCTTACGCATCGGGCCGAGGAAGGAAAAGAAGTTTGCATGGACGCCGGAATGTGAGAAAGGATTTGAGGCGAAAAAGCGATTGACATCAGACCGGTGTTAGTTCTACCGGATGTTGCTCAAAGCCGATATTTATTGTGACACGTCGCGCCAAGGACTTGGATGTGTGCTGATGCAGAATGGAAAGGTCGTCGCTTATGCATCAAGGCAGTTGAGGCCGCATGAGGAAAATTATCCGACACATGACCTAGAGCTAGCTGCCGTAGTGCATGCCTTGAAGATATGGCGTCACTATCGATTGGAAGCAGATGTGAAGTATATACGGATCATAAGAGCCTTAAATACATATTCACCCGTCGGATTTGAACATGAGGCGAGAGGAGATGGTTAGAGTTGATCAAGGACTACAATGTTGGAATCCATTACCATCCTGAAGGCCAACGTGGTTTCCGATGCCCTGGTCGGAAAAGCCATACCGTGAGTACGTTGCTAGCCACAAGTCGAGGATGAGTTATGTGAGGATTTTCAGAAAATGAAGATTGAGGTAGTACCTAGCGGATTCTTGGCGCATTAGAAGTAAAGCCTACCCTAGAGGATCAGATCCGAGAAGGACGGAAGGATGATGACAAGATCCGTAGGATTAAGTCCAAAATGGAGGAAGGCAAGGCAAAGGATTTCAAGCTAGATGGGCGGAGCGCGTTATGGATGAAGGATCGGATTTGCGTGCCAAATAAGAAGGAATTAAAGCAAGCGATTCGAGGAAGCCCATGACTCCAAGTATTCAATTCACCCAGGAGTGCCAAAATGTATCGTGATCTCAAGGAGAGATTACGGTGGCGAGTATGAAACGTGAAGTTGCGAGCATGTTGCATTGTGCGACGTATGCCGAGAGAGTCAAGGCAATGCATCGAGAGACCAAACAGGATTGCTACAACCGCTGAAAATACCCGAGTGGAAGTGGGAGGAAATCGGAATGGATTTCATTACCGGTTTGTCAAGACTCAAGGAGGTTATGACTCCATATGGGTTATAGTGGATCGCTTGACTAAAGTAGCCCATTTTATCCCCGTGAAGACCACTTACTCGGAGATAAATTAGCGTAATTATACATGATCGATTGTCTGTTTGCACGGAGTGCCCAAGAGGATCGTATCAGACGAGGTACCCAATTTACCTCAAGGTTACGGAATAAGTTGCATGAAGCCATGGGAACCCGTTTGAACTTCAGTCTGACTTATCATCCACGTACCAGACGGACAGACCGAAAGAGTCAACCAGATTTTGGAGGATATGTTGAGAGCTTGTGCACTAGCTTATGCTACTTCTTGGGATAAGAGTTTGCCGTATCTTTGAGTTCGATTACAACAATAGTTATCGGGCTAGTTCTGAGATGTCACCTTTTGAGGCATCAGCATGGTCGACCTGTCCGGACGCCATTGAATTGGAATGAGACCGGCGGCGCCGTGTCTTTGGGACTGATATTCTTCAAGAGGTGAAGAAGCGGTCGCTATGATTAGGGAAAGGTTGAAGATAGCCCAATCTCGATAGAAGAGTTATGCCGACAATCGTCGCCGAGATTTGAGTTTTGAACCGAAGACTTTGTATACCTCGAGTTACGCCTCGTGGGAGTTAAGAGGTTCCATGCCAAAGGGAAACTCGCACCCGTTATGTTGGACCGTTTAAGATTTTGAGTCGCAGAGGCGGTTGCTTATCACCGAGTTGCCACGATGCGATGTGAGTGCATGATGTATTCCATGTGTCCCAGTTGAAGAAGTGTCTCCGAGTTCCCGAGCAGACACCGCTAGAGTCAATTGAGTTGCAAGAGGATTTGACTTATAAGGAGTATCCCGTGAGGATTCTAGACACAATGGATCGAGAAACTAGAAACAAGTCAACCCGTTTCAGTAGAGTTCAAAGGAACAACCATGAAGAAAGCGGCGACTTGGGAGCGAAGAGGATTTGAAGAAAGAATTTCCAAACCTATTTCTTTAGTAAGCCTGAATCTAGGGACGAGATTCTATTAAGGGGGGAGGTTTGTAACACCCCAAAATTTTGCTTTTCTTAAATTCATGTGTGATTTGGCACTTTGGTGAATTTTTGGAATTTGCTGGAATTTATTTGGATTTATTTGGAATTTATTTGAACTTATTCCATTTTGAAATAATTAAAGAATTTAATTTTGCAAATAAAATTTTGTTGGACATATTTTATTTGAGTCCAAAATGATCCAAAATATTTTCCAGAATTTTTGGAATTTTAGAGTCTTTTGCTATTTTTAATGAATTAAATGAATTATCGAAATTATTTTAAATATTAAATCATGGAAATTCAACTCGGTCGAGCATCGTTCATCCGATCGAAGTCGGAACCCGAGTCGGACTCGAACCCGACCCGAGCCAGTTGACTCGACCAAACCAGCTCCCAACCCTAATCAATCCCAACCGTCGGATCAAGATCCAACGGCTGAGATCCGCCCGTACCGGTTCGAGCCGTATCCGGCCCGGATCCGATCGCGCGTCGATCGTGGGCCGTTGATCGTGCCGCGTGGACGGCCAGGCGTCGTCGTCTCCGCCGAGACCGAGCCGGACTCCGCCGCGCCGCCGCCGTAGAATTAGGTTTCCGCTCGCACGAACGCCGAGGCTATTTAAAGCCCTGGTCACGCCCGAGGTTGCCCTCATCCTTGCGCACCCATTTCCCGAGCCATCTCGCCTGGCCGTCGCCGTTTGCCCGTCTGAGTTCGGCCGGAGTTGGAACTCTGTTGCCGCTTTGCGCTGCTTCGCCGTCGTCAGTCGTCTTCCGCCGAAGAAGCCCAGATCTGGAACCCCGGCGCGCACCCGAAGAGACCTTTCACTTCGTCGGAGCTGCACGGACACGCCACGCGTGGAGGTCGTCGTCACGCCTCCGGTGCCCAAGCCTCGCCGCGCCATCGCCGGACCTCGCGAGCTCTGTGGGACCGCCCAATCTTGATCGTGGCGGTTGAGGTGAGTTCACGTGTTCCAAACTCCGATTAGATCCGACCGTTGGATCAAGATCCAACGCCCACGATCGCCACGCGTCTGTAGTAGTGTTATTATAGGATTAGATCTGGACCGTCGATCTAGATCGAACGCCCACGATCATCGAGTAGATTCAACGCGTGTTAACCCTGGATCTAATCGCGCCGCCGAAATTCAAATCAACGGCCGAGATTGCGCCACGCGTGTCGGAAGCTCGACCGTTGCGGTCAGCGCCGGCCCACGGCGTGTGGGCGCGTGTCTCGACACGTGGGTCCCGCAAGTCGAGGGCCAGCAGCGTCGGCCACCGTTTGCGTGAGACCCGCGACCGGGTGGGTCCCACCTGTCAGTCTCACCCGAGCCGTGGACCGGGTCCACCATGGATCGAACCGCGCCGTGGGCTGAGCCCATGAGCTGGCTGACGTCAGCCAACCAATCACAGGCCGCCACGTGTCCATGCTGACGCAATAATTAATTTCCGAAAAAGAAAATGATTTATTAATTCGAAATATTGATTCAAATTTAGATTCAAACTTCAAACGCTTATAACTTTTGCGTTTCAACTCCGATTTGAGTGATTCAAATTGCTAAATTTGTATAAAATTGAGATCTACCTAAATATGAATTTTATTTAATTTTTTAGATTAAAGTTTTTCTTTGCAAAATTATTTAATTGATTATTTAAACTTTAAATAATCATAACTTTTGCATTTTAACTCCAAATTTGACGATTCCAGTTTCTAAAAATCCATAAAATTATGTTCTTTCTGTTTGTGGATTTTATTTGGATGTTTGGACACTTTTTGCCTAGTGTTTATTTGTGTATTTGCTATTTGCACGCTTTACGAGTAGACGTTGAAGTACCGGAAGGATTCGAAGGAGAAGTATTAACTCAGGATCCAACTCAAGACCAAGAGCAAGTACTTTTTGAAGGCAAGTTGTGCTTTGACCATGTTGATCCTATTTCGAAATCTATTTTGATTTAAACTATTGCATGCTAAATCAATTAGAAAGATACTTTGTTTAAACATGGGGGTTAGATAAATACCAATTTACTGTATGACACCTTGATTATTTAAGTATGTGCCATGACCCTTGTCACCCTAGTTGTGGTTTACTAGTTGGACATAATCAAATTGCCAACATGGGTTTTAGACCGTTGTAGTATACTGCTTAGACACCTTTCGTGCTCATGACATGATTTTGGACAATCAAATGTTAATATTGACTTAATGATATATTGAACCTGTTTTGGAAAGGTATCATGTGATGTTGATAGCACGTGGTGCTTGGTAATCAACTGGGGTTTGATAAACAGTTTTCGGCCAGGGCATGTGGCAAGAATGATCAGGTGGGCCGGTGTGGCACCGGGATGTTGATTTGGTTCTTCGTAGTCTTGCCCTGGTCACTCTAAGGACTTAACCTTGCAAGCCTTTGAACTGGGTCATACTTGCAACCACATGGCTGGAATGGGACGGCCCTAGTTGACTAAGTCGCTAAGGACTCACTCGTGGAGCCTCAGGGTGTCAATTACACCGTTTGTGTGATTGTACGGGGAGCGTATCGTGGTCGTGGGCCGATACCCATCTAACGGTGTGTTGGTCCCATACTTCGCCTTGGCTAAGGGAAGGGATGGTGTAGAGCACGAACCTGAGAGGACCACTGTGTTGTTTGAGGCTTCCGAAAGGCTTTGTTACTGAACTCGCCTTTGTGGTGTTTGATCTGTATCTTGTGGGTAAAGTGCATAACCTCTGCAGAGTGTAGAATCTATTTAAATAGCCGAGTCCACGGTACTGGACAATGCTCGGGGATTACAGTCAAGGGTTAGACTTTCTGAAAATAACTTGGATTTGAAAGGTTGGTTTGGTTTAGTAATGAAGATGATAGAAATGTGGTTTAGGATGGGGAAAATGTTTATTAAATTTCCTGAAAAGTTATTTATGCTTTACTTATTTCTACTGCTTTCGAATCTACTTATATTACTTTTCAAATGTCATTTCGCAAATATACCTTGAGCTATTCCTTTGTACCAAGCCATGCATATAGTATATTAGCCTGCATTCTGTGCATGACTTGCTGAGTACCAAGTACTCACCCTTGCCTCAACACAATATCAGTTGAAGAGGAGATTACGCCAGCTTTGGAGGAGGAACTCCAAGAGGATCCGTCTACTTAGGGATGCGAGCCCAGTCAGTTGCCTGTGGTATACTGGATGGCGCCACGAAGTTATCTTATTTTCCGCTGCTATTATTTCTCTTTTAATAAGTTTCGCCTTGTGAGGCATATATTTGTAACTTGGCCATAAGGTCGAGTAACCAGTTTGGTTATTTAAATAAAGTACTTTATTGGTATCGAGTGGTATGATTGTGATATTTACCAATGTTAAGACTGTGTGCACTAGCGCGTTCCTGGACTAGTGCTGAATACACAGAGGGTCCGGATTTGCAAATTCGGGGTCCCGACAGAGGTGGTATCAGAGCCATACTTGACTGTAGGCTCAACCCTAGCTAGAATGGTCGTAGTGAGGATAAAACCTATTTTCTAAAGCTAAAAATTTGTGAAGACAAGAAATGACATCTCGACTTATCCCCTTCTCTCTTTTCTTGTCTCTTGCTGAAATTTTCCCCTACCCTGTCACAATTTAAAAAAAAAATTCCGAGTTCTTACGTAAAGCACTCTTGTGACAGATGGAGGAAGAGTTCAACTACGTTGATCTGGGAGTTGGTCACGCTGCAGAACTTTGGCATATACACAGAGGGTCCGGATTTGCAAATTCGGGGTCCCGACAAAAAACAAAACACATAATGAACTCAAATGAATATATATATGCACAAGCAATTATGACATGAATCAATGTGCACATATGAAATCAACAAGTTACTTAGAGTTCAATATGCATTTGCTAAAGAGAAATGCAATGACAAATATGGAAGGAATACCGAGATTGCATACCTCATTTTTGCTTAACCAGCCCAATTGATTTTCCTCTAAAATAGATGAGACTAATATTCAACTAGGCAATAAACATGTTAGTCTCATAACAATATAAATATATTAGAGGTTTGTCATTTGTTAAGCACTAAGTTAATATTTATACAATTACATTGATTGATATTACATGCGTTTGTCATTAATCGTTTGTCATTAATCACCAAAACAACATAAGTGCCTAGACGCACTTTCAGCCGCCACCGCCAACGTGTTCTCCGTTTCCTTGCGCACCCATAGACCTAACTCACCGAGCTCAAGCTGCTGTGGTTGTGCCGCAATCGCTCGCCGTAGTTGATCGTGTGTTCCGCCGCGGTTTTCCGTTGTTTGTCGCCGTCTCCGCCGTCTTCCGCCGCCGTTGAGTCTAGATCTGGAACCGCAAGGACAAGCCGCGTTGGAGGGTACCTTTCACCTCGCCGAAATCGCGCCCAAACGCCGTCGGGCACGTCGTCGTCCCCGTCTCCGGTGAACCAGCTCCACCGCACGCCATCGACGTCGCTCGAGCTCTCTCCACCGTCCGATCCAGATCCGAGGGCTCAGATTCGTCCACGTCATCCCTGGGTAAAATCTCACGTTTTAGTTTTTAGATCTGTTTTCAACCGTTGGATCTAGATCCAACGGTTTAGATCGCGCCACGTATCCGTAACTGCATAGTGCTTGGATAGATCTCAGCCGTTAGATCTAGATCGTACGGCTAGGGTTAGCCATGTTGTAAACTCTAGATTGGATCTTGACCATTCGATCAAGATCGAACGGTCCAGATGGACCGAGCTGTCTCCTAATGTGTGAAACCCAGATCCGATCTGGGCCGTTGATTTTCAAATCAACGGCCGAGATCTAGCCATGTGGCCAGAAGCGTGACTGACGCGGTCAGCGCGGTCGCTTCCCGGTCACCGCTGACGTCACGCGTGACGTCAGCGTGGGTCCCGTGTGTCAGCGGCCGTTCCAACGGCTCAATGATGTCAGCCGTGACGTCATGATGACGTCACGGTGGGGCCCAGCGGTCAGCCGTCCTTAGCCGAGCGTGATGACGTCACCGCTGACATCATCCGATGGGGCCCGCATGTCAGTGAGACATGTACTCATGGACCGGGTCAACGGTGGACCCAAACCGAACCGTGGACCACGTCCATGGAACTGCTGACGCAATAAATCGATTTTTCAATAGAAAAATAATTCTGTGGAAAATCAAAATCCACGCTGACGTCATGCTGACGTCATTATTTGGTTCTTCAGCATAAAAATGAATGAATTAATTCGGATTATTTATTTATTTGAATTTTGAAACTTCAAGCGCTTATAACTTTTGCAATTTAACTCCGATTTGAGTGATTCAAATTTATAAATTTTCATAAAATTGAGATCTACCTAATGGTGAATTTTATTTAATTTTTGGACTAAAGTTTTTCTCTGTAATATTATTTAATTGATTATTTAAACTTTAAACGCTTGTAACTTTTGCGTTTTAACTCCGATTTTGCCTATTCAAATTCCTAAAAATTCAGAAAATTATAATCTCTCTGTTTATGGACTTCATTTGGATGTTTGGACACTTTTTGTCTACTGTTTATTTATTCATTGCTATTTGCACGCTTTACGAGTAGACGTTGAAGTGCCCGAGGGCTTCGAAGGTGAAGTGTTGACCCAGGAGCCAGCTCAAGACCAAGAACATGTACTCTTTGAAGGCAAGTTATGCTTTGACCATATTGATCCCATTTTTGAAATTAATTTGATTTAAATTATTGCATGCTAATTTAAATTAGAAAATGCTTTACTTAATTATGGGAAATTAGATAAATGCCAAATTGCTGTATGACACCTTGGTTAATTAAATATGTGCCATGAGCCCTTGTCACCCTAGTTGTGGATTATTAGTTGGACATTATTAAATTGCCAACATGGGTAGTTAGACCGATGTAGTATGCTTAGCCTTGCCACGTGAAATGCTTTCGACAATCAAATGCTAATATTGACTTAATGGGATATTGAACCTATTTTGAAGAAGTATCATGTGTTGTGATTGCGATGCCACGTGGTGCATGGTAATCAACTGCGCTTTGATAAATAGTTTTCGACCGGGGCATGTGGCAAGAATGATCGGGTGGGCCAGTTGCGGCACCGGGAGCGTTGATTTGGTTCTTCGGGTAGTCTTGCCCTGGTCACCCTAAGGACTTAACCTTGCAAGCCTTTTAACTGAGTCAAACGTGCAACCACATGTCTGTAATGGGACGGACCTAGTTGATTAAGTTACTAATAACGTACCTATGGGACCTTGGGGTGTCAACTATACCTTTTGTGTAGTTGTACGGGGGAGCGTACCGGGGCTGCGACTAGGTACCCATCTAATGGTTGATTGGCCTAAACTTTGCCATCGCTAAGGGAAGGGTTAGTGTGCAATAACCGAGGAGGCCCACTTGTGCTGTTAGAAGTTTTTGAAAGACTTTGTTACGAACACTCGCCTTTGTGGCATTTGGCTGTATCTTGTGGGTAAAGTGCATAACCTCTGCAGAGTGTAAAATCTATTCGAATAGCCGTGTCCGCGGCATTGGACATCGCTCGGGAATTACAGTCAAGGGTTAGACTTTCTTGAAAATAACTTGGACTTGAATGGTTTGGTTTGGTTTAATAATGATGTTGATGGAAATATGGATTAGGAATGGGAAAGATGTTTATTTAACTCCTGGAAAAGTTATTGATCTTATACTTATTTCTACTGCTTTCGAATCTACTTATGTTAGTTGTCAAATGCTGTTTCACTGCAATTATTCCCTGAGCTATTCCTTTGTAATAGACCATGCTTGTAGTATATTAGTTTGCATTCTGTGCATGACTTGCTGAGTAGCAAGTACTCACCCTTGCCACAATACAACACCTATTGAAGAAGAGTTTACACCAGCTTTGGAGGAGGAGCTCCAAGAGGAACCGTCTAACTAGGGAGCTAGCCTAGTCAGTTGCCTGTGGTATACTGGATGGCGCCACGAAGTTATCTTATTTTCCGCTGCTGTTATTTCTCTTTTAATGAGTTTTCGCTCTGCGCGGCGTATATTTGTAACTTGACCTTAAGGTCGAGCAACCAGCTTGGTTAACTATTTAAAGTACTTTATTATTTCGTTGAGTATGATTGTGATACTAGTTACGTGCCCGTGCGTTGCTACGAAAAACAAAATTTATAACGAAAAATAAAGATTAAAAAATAAAAAAAATTATTTCACAAGATCAAGCATCTATCTTTAACGCTTCGTTTCTTGCGAAAGCTGGCTAATTAAAGCAACGCTTTGTTTCTTACGTAGGGCAATTAAGCAGGGCAATTAAACAGGGCAATTAAGCGGCAATTAATGACGTGGGAAGAACGGACCACTGCCACCAAGTGCTGCTTTAGAATAGTAGAGATTTACCAATGTTGAGACTGTGTGCACTAGCGTTTTCCTGGACTAGTGCTGTGACACCACGGAGTGTCGTAATCTTATAAAATGTGGATGTTGAGGTCAAAACATTATAAAATATGTAAATGGAGGTTAAAACTTTACGTTATGCCGTTTATAGCGTGTTTTTGGGCGTTTTCGGGTGTTTGGGCCTCTCCGGGGGACTTTGGGCCTTGGGGGTTGAGTTGGGCCTCCGGTGGAAGGGTTTGGGCCCAAGGGGGGGACTTTTGGGCAGCCAAATCTGGCCCCAACCCCTTGGTGCGCCCCAAAATCCCTCTCCCAACCCTAGCCGCCACCCCCTAGCCCCCCCATGCGCCTCCACCCTTCCCCTTCCTCTCCATCTTCCCCCATGGCGCCACCACCCCTCTCCTCCCCTCTCCACCTCCCTTGCTGCCCCTAGGAGAGTTCTCCACCTCAACACCTCAAAGATCCATCCATTGGAGCGCTCCACGACGAGGAGATCCGGTGGATTTGGAGCGAGGAAGGAGATCGCGCGAACCGGGAGGAGATCCGTTGGGTTTTTGGTCGTCGGGCGAAGGTATGGCCATGGGAATCCTTGGGGTTGGTCTAGGGTCTGTTCTAAGGGTGATTATCATGTTTTTAGATCAATTGGTGGTGCTGGAGTTGAGTAGATGAGATGAAATCTAGAAGTTGCCACGTCCTCTGTTTCGGGCAGCATGAGCAGTCGACCTAGGGCTTAGGTTTTCGCCAATTTAGATTCGGAATCTGGTCATACTGATGTTAAAGAAATTGTAGATAATTTCATTATCTTACAGTGGATATAAAGAACATCCAATTCCGCCCAGCCGTTTGAATGTTATGGCTGTTTTACCGAGCGTGTTAAAATATGTGACGTGATTGGAACAGATCACGGTATTTTGTAGATTAAACAACTTTAGAGTCCGAATCAGTCTTTCCATATACCTAGAGAAAGTTGGGAAATTTCCTAAGCTACGCGAGGATGTACTCGTTTAATTGATTCGGAGTCTTAGAACCCGAGTTATGCCTTTTGGAATGCTGCCGTCCCGACGGGACAGAATCTCTGTTTTTGGGTTTTGCGAGTAGTTGGCAATGTCGCGGTAGATGAGGGTTTGCATACTGTTTTGTGGACATGATTGTGAGTGTGTGGTACCTATGTGCAGGTGGTGTGACCCCAGGAGTGCCCTCTTCATCTCGCCAATCCGTCGCCCGTGGTTGAGGCAAGTGTATTGGAATTGGTAGTGGATTGTGGGTTGTTTGATTGATTGAGATTGAAATTTGAATATATGATATGTTCACATACCATGCTTTAATGTTTGCCATTGATATGATGAATATGTTTGTTATGTGATGATGCCATGTGTTAATGTACAAGTTATTCATGATGATGCCATATGTTAATGTACAAGTTATTCATGATGTTGGCATATTTGCATACATGGCATGATACATGGCCCGGGCGGTGAGAAAGTCATAACTAGTCCGGGGAAGGTCGGTGAGAAAGTTATGACTATTCCGGAGAGCCAATGAGTAAGTCCTACATCGTGATTCCATTCATCGCGGTGAACGGAAGCGAGGAGTAGGCACCCTCCATCTTCGGGATGGAAGGGGGAGAGGGTGCACACTGACGGGTGTGTACTCAACCATACCGGTATGAGTTTCCAAGGAGACATGAGCATCGCATTGCATTGCATACATAATGATGATGGTAATGTTATGTGTTCATGAATGAGATGATATACATGATGTGAGATATTATTGCCATTTAACACCCCAAAATTTTGTTTTTCCTAAATCTATGTGTGATTTTGCACTTTGGTGAATTTTTGGAATTTTCTGGAATTTATTTGGATTTATTTGGAATTTATTTGAATTTATTCCATTTTGAAATAATTAAAGAATTAGACTTTGCAAATAAAATTTTGTTGGAAATATTTTATTTGAGTCCCAAATACCCTAAAAAATTTTCCAGAATTTTTCTGGAATTTTTCTGAGTCTTTTGCTATTTTTAATGAATTAAATGAATTTCTGGGAATTAGTTTAAATATTAAATCGCTGGAAATTGAGTCGGGTCAAGTACTGTTCATCCGACCGGACCCGAGTCCGAGTCCGACTCGAGTCCGACCCGAGCCACGTGACTTGACCGAACCCCATTCGATCCTAACCGTTGGATCGAGATCCAACGGTCTAAATTGGACCGCACCGGTTCGAGCTGAGTCTGGGTCGGATCCGATCGCACCCACGTGATCGTGACCGTCGATCGTGCCACGTGGACGGCTGTGCGTCGTCGTGTCCACCGAAACCGGGCCGGACTCCGCCGCCGCGTAGATCTAGGGTTCCGCCTCGGGCACGAACGCCGAGGCTATTTAAGGCCCGGGTCACACCCCGAGGTCGGCCCTGACCTTGCGCACCCGTAGCCCCTACTCACCAAGGCAGAGCCGCCGCCGTTTAGCCGCGATAGCTCGCCGTAGTTGAGCGCCGCTCCGCCACGGTTTTTGCTTCATCCCGCCGCCCGCCGTCTTTCCGCCGAGTTGGAGCCCGATTCGAGTCCTCGAGCCAAAGCGCGCGCGATACC
This sequence comes from Rhipidocladum racemiflorum, assembly GCA_036346355.1. Lineage (NCBI taxonomy): Eukaryota > Viridiplantae > Streptophyta > Magnoliopsida > Poales > Poaceae > Rhipidocladum > Rhipidocladum racemiflorum. Next base: position 22,082,890 of record CM070584.1, on the reverse strand, counting down.
TCCCACTCCGCCGGAGAGACCCCGAAACGCCGTCGGGCTCGTCGTCTTTTTCGTCTCCGGTGGCCCTGCTCCGCCGTGTCGCCATCGCCGTCCGCGAGCTCTGTGCGCCGTCCGATTTTGATCGTGCGGTTGAGGTGAGTTCACGTGTTTCCAAACCCGATTAGATCTGGACCGTTGGATCAAGATCCAACGGCCCACGATCACCACGTGCCGTAGTAGTGTTAATGTAGGATTAGATCTGGACCGTCCGATCTAGATCGAACGGCCCACGATCATCGAGTAGTTTTCAACGTGTTAACCTTGGATCTAATCGCGGCCGTTGATTTTCAAATCAACGGACACGATCGCGCCACGTGTCCAGGAAGCCGAACCGCCGCGCCACGCGGGCGTGCGCGTGGGTCACTGACACGCCGGGCCCGCGTGTCAGCGACAGCACCGTGACGTCACCCATGACGTCATCGGTAGGTCCCACCTGCCGACTGCGGTGGTGAGCCCCGGCGTCGGCAGTGACGTCACCCGAGTGGTCCCACATGTCAGCGACACGTGGAGCCGTGGACCGAGTCCACGGTAGACCCGAGCCGAGCGTGGACCAAGTCCATGGACCGGCTGACGTCAGCAGACCAATCAGAGGCTGACACGTGTCCAGGCTGACGCAATAAATGATTTTCCGAAAAAGAAAATGATTTATTAATTCGAAATAATGATTTCAGATTTTGTTTCAAACTTCAAACGCTTATAACTTTTGCGTTTCAACTCCGATTTGAGTGATTCAAATTTCTAAATTTGTATAAAATTGAGATCTACCTAATTATGAATTTTATTTAATTTTTGGACTAAATTTTTTCTCTGTAAAATTATTTAATTGATTATTTAGACTTCAAAATGCTATAACTTTTGCATTTTAACTCCGAATTGAGCGATTCCAGTTTCTAAAAATTCATAAAATTATTTTCTCTCTGTTTATGGATTTTATTTGGATGTTTGGACACTTTTTGCCTATTGTTTATTTATGTATTGCTATTTGCACGCTTTACGAGTAGACGTTGAAGTGCCGGAAGGATTCGAAGGAGAAGTATTGACTCAGAATCCAACTCAAGACCAAGAGCAAGTACTTTTTGAAGGCAAGTTGTGCTTTGACCATGTTGATCCTATTTTGAAACTTATTTTGGATTTAACTTATTGCATGCTAGTTCAATTAGAAAATACTTTATTTAAATATGGGGGATTAGATAAATACCAATTTCTTTGTCAGATGACACCTTGATTATTTAAATATGTGCCATGACCCCTTGTCAGCCTAGTTGTGGTTTACTAGTTTGTCATTATTAAATTGCCAACATTGTAAATTAGACCGTTGTAGTATTTTGCTTAGACTCACTCGTGCTCATGACATGATTTTGGACAATCAAATGTTAATATTGACTTAATGATATATTGAACCTGTTTTGGAAAGGTATCATGTGATGTTGATGGCACGTGGTGCATGGTAATCAACTGGGGTTTTGATAAATAGTTTTTGGCCGGGGCATGTGGCAAGAATGATCAGGTGGGCCGGTTGTGGCCTTTGAGGATGTTGATTTGGTTCTTCGTAGTCTTGCCCTGGTCACCCTAAGGACTTCACCTTGCAAGCCTTTGAACTGGGTCTAACGTGCAACCACATGTCTGTAATGGGACGGACCTAGTTGATTAAGTTGCTAATAACGTACCTGTGGGACCTCAGGAGGTCAACTACACCCTTTGTGTGAGTTGTACGGGAGCGTCATCGGGCTGAGGCCAGGTACCCATCTAACGGTTGATTGGCCTAAACTTCGCCTTAGCTAAGGGAAGGGTTAGTGTGCAATAACCGGGGAGGACCACTTGTATTGTTAGAAGTTTCCGAAAGACTTTGTTACGGGAACTCGCCTTTGTGGTGTTTGACTGTATCTTGTGGGTAAAGTGCATAACCTCTGCAGAGTGTAGAATCTAGTCGAATAGCCGTGTCCGCGGTATTGGACATCGCTCGGGAATTACAGTCAAGGGTTAGATTTTCTCAAAAATAACTTGGACTTGAAAGGTTGGGTTGGATTAATAATGATGTTGATGGAAATGTGGATTAGGATGGGAAAGATGCTTACTAAACTCCTTGAAAAGTTATCTATGCTTTACTTGTTTCTACTACTTTCGAAACTACTTATGATACTTGTTAAATGCTGTTTACTGCAAATATACCTTGAGCTATTCCTTTGTATCAAGCCATGCATATAGTCTATTAGCCTGCATTCTGTGCATGACTTGCTGAGTACCAAGTACTCACCCTTGCCACAATACAACACCAGTTGAAGAGGAGACAACACCAGCTTTGGAGGAGGAGCTCCACGAGGGACCGTCTACTTAGGGAGCGAGCCCAGTCAGTTGCCTGTGGTATACTGGATGGCGCCACGAAGTTATCTTATTTTTCCGCTGCTACTATTTCTCTCTTAATAAGTTTCGCCCTGCGAGGCATACATTTGTAACTTGCCCATAAGGTCGAGTAACCAGTTTGGTTATTTAAATAAAAGTACTTTATTAGTATCGAATGGTATGATTGTGATATTTACCGATGTTAAGACTGTGTGCACTAGCGCGTTCCTGGACTAGTGTTGAATAAACAGAGGGTCCGGATTTGCAAATTCGGGGTCCCGACAGAGGTGGTATCAGAGCCATACTGACCGTAGGCTCAACCCTAGCTAGAATGGTCGTAGAGAGGTTAAAACCTATTTTCTAAAAGCTAAAAGGTTGTCAAGATAAGAAATGATATCTCAACTTACCCCCTTCTCTCTTTCCTTGTCTCTTGCTGAATTTTTCCTTACCTTGTCACGATTTAAAAATTTCGAGTTCTTACGTGAGCACTCTTGTGACAGATGGAGGGAGAGTTCAACTACGTCGACCTGGAGGTTGGTCACGCCGCAGAACTTTGGCGTGTGCTACAGACTCTCGGAGATTTTGAGAAGCCGCAATACCAAGTGGAAGTAATCAGACAAGCAGGATTGATCAAGGCTTGTGACGTGAAGATTGTGGTACCTGCTAGGAAGAAGGGCCCAGGCAATCGCCCGATACACCGTGACCGCCGGAGGTCTACAATGCAGATGGGTATCCAAGAAGTATCACGACGAGCAATGCGGCACATTACCCGTATCTTCGCCAGAGAGTTGGAGAGCAGGGTGTTCCGTTATCACCCGCGCAGCAATAACCTTCTTGACCCGAAGGCGACTCAGGATGAGGATGCCATGGTCACACAGTTGGCACGACTTGTTGTCGCCTAGGAGGATGTACTCGATGATACAAGCAAGGAGCTACAGAAGGCCCGCAAGGAGATCACGACAGAGAAGAACAGATGGCGGGAAGCTCAAGAGTATGTGTCACAAATTCTGCGAAGGATTGACGAGTTGGAGATGGCCTTGTACGGACCAGAGCCAGGCGCGATCGAGCTACATGAGCCAGATCCGGAGGAGTCGGATCTCGATGAGGACACCGCTTCTTCGACTACCACAAATGACACGATTCTTTGGACATGGCAATCGCTTTCGCGCCTATGCCGCAAAGATCCGCACTCGTGCCGTGGAGGTTTTCTCGATGAATGAGCGTAGGTTTTATAGAGAGACTCCTTCGCCGAGTCGCATCTTAGAATAAAGAGTCACCCTTTAGGCGTTAGACTCCAGTGTTAGTTCGATTTGGATTTTCATTGTTTGCTGAGTGTGCAGTATGTGTTGCAAGGCCCTTAGGCATTGTAAGCAGCCATACCAAGTTATTGATATCATTAATAAAGTTGGACCTTAAAGTTACACCTTTCGCCCGCATAAGTTCCATATTACTTGTCTATTCTTGTTTCCCTCTCATCTCTAAGACCTAGAGCAAATCGACAGATGGTGAACACCCGCGGAAACCTTGGAGGCAGTGGAAGTGGTTCTCGCCCAACAGAAAACCCCAATGATGGAGCACCAGCACCGCCACTGGATATGCAGAATTTCAACGCTTTTCTCGCTGCTCAGACTCAGTTGATGCATGCTATGATGCAACAAATGCAACACGTCACTGCTCAGGCCACAGCTAATCAAGTTAATCAGGGACAACGCCAGAATACAAGACTGTCAGAGTTCATGAGGACTCATCCACCCACTTTTTCTTGGAATGCAATCCGTTGGAGGCCGACGACTGGTTAAGGTCAATAGAGAGGAAGCTACACATCGCTCAATGCATGGGAAATGAGAAGGTACTATACGCTTCTCATCAGTTGGAAGGAACAGCCGCCGAATGGTGGGAGAACTTCTGCGCCACGCAAGTGAACCCTCAAGATATCACTTGGGAGGAGTTCACAGTTGCGTTTCGCCAGTATCACGTGCCTGAAGGAATCATGGATCTTAAGAAGGAGGAGTTCAGAGCACTGAAGCAAGGTAATCAGCCAGTGGCCGACTACCTGAACAAGTTCACACAGCTAGCACGCTACGCACCTGAGGATGTAGCGACAGATAAAGCCAGACAGTCTCGCTTCATGAAGGGACTTAACTCAGGACTACAAGTAGGACTGATCACCCACACCTTTCCAGATTTCCAAGAGTTGGTGAATAAGGCGCTTATTCTTGAGGAAGCGCAAGGAACTGGATGAGAACAGGAAGCGCAGGATGCAACAGCAGGGATCATGCTAGGGAACGCAATAGCGCCTGAGAGTTGCACCAAATCAGTTTTTCAGATTCCAGCCACAAAATGCAACAAGGACACCGTCACCAGCACCAAGACCCGTCAATCAGAACTACCAGACCCCAGCCCCCGCTAGAAACGCCGCTTCAGGCAGCCAACAAGGAACAGTGAGACGCTGCTACAACTGCAACGAGCCAGGACACTTTGCCAATGTCGGGACCCCGAATTTGCAAATCCGGACCCTCTGTGTATTCAGCACTAGTCCAGGAACGCGCTAGTGCACACAGTCTTAACATCGGTATATATCACAATCATACCAAACGATACTATCAAAGTACTTTATTTAGATAATCAAAGGGTTACTCGACCTTATGGCCAAGTTACAAATATATGCCTCGCGAGGCGAAACTTATTAAAAGAGAAATAACAATGAAAATCAAATAACCGTGGCGCCATCCAAGATACCACAGGCAACTGACCGGGCTCGCATCCCCTAAGTAGATGGGTCCTCTTGGAACTCCTCCTCCGAAAGGCGTAGTCTCCTCTTCAACTGGTATTGTGTTGAGGCAAGGGTGAGTACTTGGTACTCGACAAGTCATGCACGTAATGCAAGCTAATATACTATATGCATGGCTTGGTACAAAGGAATAGCTCAGGGTATATTTGCAGAAATGACTTTTGACAAGTAATAAAAGTAGATTCAAAGCGAGAAATAAGTAAAGCATAAATAACTTCTCAAGAAATTTAATAAACATTTTTCCCATCCTAAACCATATTTCCATCAACTTCATTACTAAACCAACCCAACTTTTCAAATCCAAGTTATTTTCGTAAAGTCTAACCCTTGACTGTAATTCGAGCATTGTCCAAGATGCTGTGGACTCGGCTATTCAAATAGATTCTATACTCTGCAGAGGTTATGCACTTTACCCACAAGATACAGGTCAAACACCACAAAGGCGAGTTCGTAATAAAGCCTTTCTAAGCCTCAAACAACACAGGTGGCCCTCTCCTGGTTCGTGCTCTACACCATCCCTTCCCTTAGCCAAGGCGAAGTATGGGACCAACACACCGTTAGATGGGTATCTGGCCACGACCACGATCGCTCCCCGCATAATCACACAAACGGTGTAATTGACACCCCGAGGCTCCACAAGTGAGTCCTTAGCGACTTAATCAACTAGGGCCGTCCCATTCCACCATGTGGTTGCAAGTATGACCCGGTTCAAAGGCTTGCAAGGTTAAGTCCTTAGAGTGACCAGGCAAGACTACCCAAGAACCAAATCAACATCCCCAATGCCACAACTGGCCCACTGATTACTCTTGCCACATGCCCTGGCCGAAATCGTTTATCAAACCCCGCTTGATTACCATGCACCACGTGCCATAAAAATCAAATGATACTTTTAAAAAAAAGGTTAAATATATAATTAAGTCAATATTAGAATTTGATTATCAAAAATCATGTCATGAGCACGTAGCGAGTCTAAGCAACATACTACAACGATCTAAACCCATGTTGGCAATTTAATAATGTCCAACTAGTAAACCACAACTAGGGTGACAAAGGGTCATGGCACATACTTAAGTAATCAAGGTGTCATATAGCAAATTGGTATTTATCTAACCCCCATGTTTAAACAAAGTATCTTTCTAATTGAACTAGCATGCAATAGTTTAAATCAAAATAGATTTCGAAATAGGATCAATATGGTCAAAGCACAACTTGCCTTCAAAAAGTACTTGCTCTTGGTCTTGAGTTGGATCCTGAGTCAACACTTCTCCCTCGAATCCTTCCGGCACTTCAACGTCTACTCGTAAAGCGTGCAAATAGCAAATACACAAATAAACACTAGGCAAAAACATCCCAAAACTCCAAATAAAATCCATAAACAGAGAGAACATAATTTTCTGGATTTTTAGAAACTGGAATCGTCAAATTTGGAGTTAAAACGCAAAAGTTATGATTTATTAAAGTTTAAATAATCAATTAAATAATATTACAGAGAAAAACTTTAGTCCAAAAATTAAATAAAATTTATATTTGAGTAGATCTGAATTTTATACAAATTTAGAAATTTGAATCACTCAAATCGGAGTTGAAACGCAAAAGTTATAAGCGTTTGAAGTTTGAATCTAAATTTGAATCAATATTTCGAATTAATAAATCATTTTCTTTTTCAGAAATTAATTATTGCGTCAGCAAGGACACGTGGCAGCCTCTGATTGGGCGGTGGCGTCGGTGGTCCATGGACTTGGTCCACGCTCGGCTCGGGTCCACCGTGGACTCCTGCCCACGACTCCACGTGAGGCCCGACATGTGGGCCCACTCGGGTGGCGTCATCGCCGACGTCGGGGCTCGGCCACGGTCTTTGACAGGTGGGTCCCACCGATGACGTCATGGGTGACGTCAGCGCTCGGCTGAGACAGCCACTGACATGCGGGCCCGCCATGACGTCAGCATGACATCATGGTGCGGTTCGGTCACGTCGGCCGACACGCTGGGCGGCGTGTCGGCGTTACCTGCGCACGTGCGGCGGCCATGGCGGTCGAGGCTTCCGACACGTGGCGCAATCTTGGCCGTTGATTTGAAAATCGACGGCCCAGTCGATCTGGCTTTCACGCCGTTTGAGTTAACGCGTTTGATCTGAACCGTTGGATCTAGATCCGGCTGGCCGAGATTAGATCTCGAATTTTGGGCGGGATCTCACCGTGCGGTGGCGTGGCACACCGGGGCGTTGGATCTTGATCGGACGGGCGAGAAGCTTTCAGCGACGGCGATGGCGTGCGGCGGAGCTGGCTGGCCGGAGCTGGGGACGGCGACACGGCCAACGGCGTTTGCGGCCTCCTCCGGCGAAGTGAGATGTCCCTTCGGGTGCGTCTCGTCGCGGTGAGTCTGGATCTGAGGTCAACGGCGGCAGGGGACGGCGGACGGCGGCGGAACGAAGCAAAGACCGTGGCGGAGCGGCGCGCAACTACGGCGAGCTCGCACGGCTAAACGGCGGCGGCTTTGCCTCGGTGAAGTAGAGAAGGGAGGGCGCGGGATCACGGCGGTCCTCGGGGTATGCCCCGGGCTTTAAATAGCCTCGGCGTCCGTGCAGAAAACGGAGACCTAGTTTTCCACGGCGGCGGAGTCCGGCTCGGACTCGGGCGGAGACGACGACGGAGAGCCGTGACACGCGTGTACGATCAACGGCCACGATCGCGACGCAGCGCGACCGGTCGGTCGGACACGGCTCGCCTGAGGTCGGCGGATCTCGGCCGTTGGATCTTGATCCAACGGTTGGGATTGATTAGGGTTAGGAGTGGGTTCGGTCGAGTCACGTGGCTCTGCCTGACTCGAGTCCGACTTCAGGTTCGACTTCGGTCGGATGAAACGATACTTGACCCGAGTTTGATTTTCCAGCGATTTAATATTTAAAATAATTCCTAGTAATTCATTTAATTCATTAAAAATAGCAAATGACTCGAAAAATTCGAAAAATTCTGGAAAATACTTTGGATCATTTTGGACTCAAATAAAATATTTCCAACAAAATTTTATTTGCAAAATTAAATTCTTTAATTATTTCAAAATGGAATAAATTCAAATAAATTCCAATTAAATCCAAATAAATTCGAAAATTCCAAAAATTCACCAAAGTGCCAAATCACACATGAATTTAGGACAAGTAAAATTTTGGGGTGTTACAAACCTCCCCCTTAATAGAATCTCGTCCCGAGATTCAGGGCTTACTAAAGGAATAGGTTTGGAAATTCTTTCTTCAAATCCTCTTCGCTCCCCAAGTCGCTTCGCTTTCTTCATGGTTGCTCCACTCGAACTCTACAAAAGCGGGTTGACTTGTTTCTAGTTTCTCGATCCATTGTGTCTAGAATCCTCACGGGATACTCCTTATAAGTCAAATCCTCTTGCAACTCAATTGATTCTAACGTGTATCTGTTCTCGGGAACTCGGAGACACTTCTTTAAGCTGGGACACATGGAATACATCATGTACCCCTGCCAACGCATTGTGGCAACTCCGGTGATAAGCAACTTCGCCTCTGCGGCTTAAAATCTTAAATGGTCCAACATAACAGGGTGCAAGTTTCCCTTTGGCATGGAACCTCTTAACTCCCGAGAGGCGTAACTCACGAGGTATACAAAGTCTTACGGTTCAAAACTCAAATCTCGGCGACGATTGTCAAGATAACTCTTCTCTCATCGAGATTGGGCTATCTTCAACCTTTCCCTAATCATGGCGACTGTTCTTGACTTCTTGAAGAATATCAGGCCCAAAGACACGGCGCCGCCGGTCTCATTCCAATTCAATGGCGTCCCGAGTCGACCATCTGATACAAGGCCTCAAAGGTGACATCGTAAACTAGCCTGATAACTATTGTTGTAACTCGAACTCGGCATACGGCAAACTCTTATCCCAAGAGGTAGCATAAGCCAATGCACAAGCTCTCAACATATCCTCCGAATCTGGTTGACTCTTTCGGTCTCGCCCATCCGCCTGTGGATGATAAGGTCAGATCTTGAAGTTTAAACGGGTTCCCATGGCTTCATGCAACTTATTCCGTAATCTTGAGGTAAATTGGGTACCTCGTCCGATACAATCCTCTTTGGCACTCGTGCAAACAAACAATCCCGATCATGTATAATTACGCTAATTTATCTCCCGAGTAAGTGGTCTTCACGAGGGATAAAATGGGCTACCTTAGTCAAGCGATCCACTATAACCCATATGGAGTCATAACCTCCTTGAGTCTTGGCAAAACCGGTAATGAAATCCATTCCGATTTCCTCCCACTTCCACTCGGGTATTTTCAGCGGTTGTAGCAATCCTGCTGGTCTCGATGCATTGCCTTGACTCTCGGCATACGTCGCACAATGCAACATGCTCGGCAACTTCACGTTTCATACTCGGCCACCAGAATCTCTCCTTCAGATCCTGATACATCTTTGCGATTCCAGGATGAAACGAGTACATGGAGACATGGGCTTCTTCCAAAATCAGTTGCTATAACTCCTTTTTGATAGGCACACAAATGAGAGACTTCATCCACAACGTGCCTTGCTCATCCAACTTGAAGTCCTCTGCCTTTGCCTTCCTCCTTTTTGGACTTAATCCTACGGATCCTGTCATCATCCCTCTGTCCTTCTCGGATCTGGTCCTCTAAAGTAGGCTTTACTTCCAATGCGGCCAAGAATCCGCTAGGTACAACCTCAATCTTCATTTTCTGGAAATCCTCACATAACTCATCCTGACTTGTGGCTAGCAACGTACTCACGGTATGGCTTTTCCGACTCAGAGCATCGGCTACTACGTTGGCCTTCCCGGGATGGTAATGGATTCCAACATTATAGTCCTTGATCAACTCTAGCCATCTCCTTTGCCTCATATTCAGATCCGATCGGGTGAATATGTACTTAAAACTCTTATGATCCGTATATACTTCACATCTGTTTCCAATCGAGATAGTGACGCCATATCTTCAAAGCATGCACTACGGCCTAACTCTAGGTCATGTGTCGGATAATTTTCCTCATGCGGCCTCAATCGCCTTGATGCATAGGCGGCGACCTTTCCATTCTGCATCGGCCACACATCCAGATCCTTGGCGCGGCGCGTCGCAATAAATATCGAAGCTTTGAGCAACATCAGGTAGAACTAACACCGGTCTTGATGTCAATCGCTTCTTCACTCTGAAATCCTTTCTCACATTCGGCGTCCATGCAAACTTCTTTTCCTTCTTCAGCAATTGCGTAAGAGGTTTCGCGATTGTCGAAAAGCCTTCAATGAAAGCAGCGGTAGTATCCTGCCATTCCAAGGAAACTCAGACTGGGTCACCGTCTTTGGTTGTTCCCAATGTAACACAGCTTCTACTTTGCTTGGATCCACGGCGACTCCCTCTGCGGTCATTACATGTCCAAGAAACTCCACCTTGTCCTTCCAAAAATCACACTTGCTGAACTTGGCGAAAAGTTGCTGTTCCCTCAGCTTTTCCAAAACTCGCCTTAAGTGTTCGGCATGTTCATCCTCTGTCTTGGAGTAGATTAGGATATCGTCTATGAACACGACGACAAACTTGTCCAAATATTCCATGAACACCTTATTCATCATATTCATGAAATAGGCTGGCGCATTCGTCAGCCCAAAGGACATAACTGTGAACTCGTAATGTCCATATCTTGACGAGAATGCAGTCTTCGGAATATCTTCTGATCGGATCTTCAACTGATGGTATCCCGATCTCAGATCAATCTTGGAGAAAACTCGGCTCCTCTTAACTGATCAAACAAATCATCAATCCTGGGTAGCGGATACTTATTCTTCACGGTGACTTCATTGAGTGCACGGTAGTCAATGCACATCCTGAAACTCCCGTCCTTCTTCTTGACAAACAAAACTGGTGCTCCCCACGGTGACGAACTTGGTCTGATAAATCCTTTCTCCATTAACTCTTCTAGCTGTTTCTTCATCTCTACCAACTCCTCGGTAGACATCCGATAGGGTCTCTTTGCTATCGGTCTTTGTACTGTACAAGCTCTATCACAAACTCTATGTCCCCTGTCTGGCGGCATACCAGGTAGATCTTCGGAAAAACATCGGGTACTCATTCACTCTTTGGGACATCCTCTATGCTGATTGCCTTGGTACTGTTAACCATCAACTGTCCATCTCTAATCTGCCAGGTGGCTTGAAATTCCACTTTCTTCCCACACGGGCTCTCAATCGAGATAGTCCTTCGTCCACAATCCAATACGGCCTTGTGCTTGGATAACCAATCCATTCCCAATATGACGTCTAAGGTGCAGGTCTCCAAAATTATAAGGTTTGCTAGGAACTCTATTCCATCTATTAGTATTCTCACCCGGAACATCCTACTTTCGTTCGGAGTTCTAACCAGGAGTTTGAACTAAAAGCACGCACTTAAGTCTTGCAATCCTCAATTCATTTCTAGTAGCAACGCCATGCGAAACAAACGAATGCGAAGCTCGAGTCAAACAAAATCAAGCAGGTGTATCGAGTTAACAAGTAACTTACCCGATCGACGTCAGTAGCATTTCGCAAAGGCATCTGCGGTGACATGGTTGACTCGGCCTCTCACCACGGTGCAGGGTGTGGCTCCTGGTCTTTGGCGTCCTAGCTGGGGTGGTTCCTAGGTTGAAGCGAATCGGGTCGCTCTGCTGTCTTCTTCGGACAATCATGTTGGCAAAGTGTCCTGGCTCGTTCTTGATTATGTAACGCCTCTTGTTCCTTCTTTATTTGCACAGAGTAAGCGTTTCTAAGCGGTTTGAGGTTTGGTAGTTACGATTGGCGGAGTTTTGGTCTTTGAGGATGGTGTCCTTGTTGCATTCTGTGGTTGGAATCAAGAATTGATTTGGTGCAACTCTCAAGCGCCATTGCGTTCCTGGCGTGATCCTTCTTTGTTGCATCCTGCGCTTCCTGTTCTCATCCGGTTCCTTGCGCTTTGTCCTCAAGAATAAGTGCCTTATTCACCAACTCTTGGAAATCTGGAAAGGTGTGGGTGATCAACCCTACTTGCAATCCCGAGTTAAGTCCCTTCATAAAACGAGACTGCAGGATTTATCTGTCGCTACATCCTCGGTGCGTAGCGTGCTAGTCTGTGTGAACTTGTTCGTAGTCGACCATCGGTGATTACCTTGCTTCGATGCTCTGAACTCCTCCTTCTTAAGGTCCATGATTCCTTCAGCACGTGATCTTGTCGGAATGCGGTGTGAACTCTTCCCAAGTGATATCTTGAGGGTTCTCTGCGTGGCACGAAAGTTCTCCCACCATTCAAGTGTGTTCCTTCCAAGCGATGAGAAGCGTAAAGTACCTTCTCATTCCCTATGCATTGAGCTATGTGTAGCTTCCTCTCGATTGATCTTAACCAATCATCGGCCTCCAATGGATTGGCATTCCCGGAAGAAAGTGGGTGGGTGAGTCCTCATGAACTCGGCGACCTTGTATTACAGCGTGGTCCCTGATTAACTTGATTGGCTGTGGCTCGAGCAAAGGCGTGCTGCATTTGTTGCATCATAGCATGCATCAACCGAGTCTGAGCAGCAAGAAAGGCTCCAAAATTCTGCATATCAATGGCGGTCTTTGGTGCTCTATCATTGGGGTTTTCTGGCGAGAACCACTCCCATTGCTTCCAAAGTTCCCACGGGTGTTCACCATCTGTCGATTTGCTCTAGGTTTAGAGATGAGAGGGAAACAAGAATAGACAAGTAGTATGGAACTTATGCGGGGCGAAAGGGGTCACTTTAAGGTCCAACTTTATTATTAATAACTTGGTATGGCTGCTTACAATGCCTAAGGGCCTTGCAACACATCTGCACACTCGAGAAACAAAGCAAATCCAAATCGAACTAACTCTGGAGTCTATCGCCTAAAGGGTGACTCTTTATTCTATGACTTGACTCGGCGAAGGAGTCTCACTATAGAACCTATGCTCACTCATCGAGAAAACCTCCACGGCCTGGGTACGGGTGCTGCGGCATAGGCGCGAAACGATTGCCATGTCCAAAGAATCGTGTCATCCGTGGTAGTCGAAGAAGTAGTGTCCTCATCGAGATCCGACTCTTCTGGATCTGGCTCGTAGCTCGATCTTGGCTCTGGGTCTGGTCCGTACAAAGTCATCTCCAACTCGTCAATCCTTCGTAGAAGGTGTGCCACATACTCTTGAGCTTCCTGCCATCTGTTCTTCTCTGTCGTGATCTCCTTGCGGGCCTTCTGTAGCTCCTTGCTTGTATTATCTAGTACATCCTCCTGGGCGACGACAAATCGTGCCAACTGTGTCACCGTGGCATCCTCATCCTGAATCTCCTTCGGGTCGAGAAGGTTATCGCTGCGCGGATGGTAACGGAACACCGTACTCTCCAATTCTCGGGCGTAGATACGGGTAATGTGCCGCATTGCTCGTCGTGATACTTCTTGGATACCCATCTGCATTGTAGATCTCTGGCGGTCTGCGATGTATCGAGGCGATTGCACAGGCCCTTTTCCTAGCAGTGTACCTCAATCTTCACATCACAAGCTTTGATCAATCCCGCTTGTCCGATCACTTCTACTTGGTATTGGGGCTTCTCAAAATCTCCGAGAGTCCATAGCATATGCCAAAGTTCATGGCGTGACCACTTCCCGGATCAACGTGGTTGAACTCTTCCTCCATCTGTCACAAGAGTGCTTTACGTAAGAACCCTAATTTTTAAATTGTGACAAGGTAAGGGAAAATTTCAGCAAGAGACAAGAAAAGAGAGAAAGGGATAAGTCGAGATATCATTTCTTGTCTTCACAAATTTTTAGCTTTTAGAAAATAGGTTTTATCCTCACTACGACCATTCTAGCTAGGGTTGAGCCTCTGAGTCAAGTATGGCTCGATACCACCTCTGTCGGGACCCGAATTTGCAAATCCGACCCTCTGTGTATTCAAAGACTAGTCCAGGAACGCGCTAGTGCACACAGTCTTAACATCGGTATATATCACAATCATACCAAACGATACTATCAAAGTACTTTATTTAGATAAACAAAGGGTTACTCGACCTTATGGCCAAGTTACAAATATATGCCTCGTAAGGCTTAAACTTATTAAAAGAGAAATAACAAAGCGGAAAATCAAATAACCCGTGGCGCCATCCAAAGATACCACAGGCAACCTGATCGGCTCGCATCCCTAAGTAGATGGGTCCTCTTGGAACTCCTCCTCCGGCTGGCGTAGTCTCCTCTTCAAGCGGTATTGTGTTGAGGCAAGGGTGAGTACTTGGTACTCAAGAAGTCATGCACGAGAATGCAAGCTAATATACTATATGCATGGCTTGGTACAAAGGAATAGCTCAGGTATATTTGCAAGATGTGACTTTTGACAAGTAATAAAAGTAGATTCGAAAGCAGTAGAAATAAGTAAAGCATAACTCACTTCTCAAGAAATTTAATAAACATTTTTCCCATCCTAAACCATATTTCCATCAACTTCATTACTAAACCAACCCACCTTTTCAAATCCAAGTTATTTTGTAAAGTCTAACCCTTGACTGTAATTCCCGAGCATTGTCCGATCAAGTGGACTCGGCTATTCAAATAGATTCTATACTCTGCAGAGGTTATGCACTTTACCCACAAGATACAGTCAAACACCACAAAGGCGAAGTTCAGTAACAAAGCCTTTCTAAGCCTCAAACAACACAGTGGCCCTCTCAGGTTCGTGCTCTACACCATCCCTTCCCTTAGCCAAGGCGAAGTATGGGACCAACACACCGTTAGATGGGTATCTCGGCCCACGACCACGATACGCTCCCGCACAATCACACAAGCGGTGTAATTGACACCCTGAGGCTCCACAAGTGAGTCCTTAGCGACTTAATCAACTAGGGCCGTCCCATTCCACCATGTGGTTGCAAGTATGACCCAGTTCAAAGGCTTGCAAGGTTAAGTCCTTAGAGTGACCAGGGCAAGACTACCCGAAGAACCAAATCAACATCCCCAATGCCACAAGCGGCCCACCTGATTACTCTTGCCACATGCCCCTGGCCGAAATCGTTTATCAAACCCCGCTGATTACCATGCACCACGTGCCATCAACATCACATGATACTTTTCCAAAAGCAGGTTCAATATATCATTAAGTCAATATTAGCATTTGATTATCCAAAATCATGTCATGAGCACGTAGCGTGTCTAAGCGACATACTACAACGATCTAAACCCATGTTGGCAATTTAATAATGTCCAACTAGTAAACCACAACTAGGGTGACAAAGGGTCATGGCACATACTTAAGTAATCAAGGTGTCATATAGCAAATTGGTATTTATCTAACCCCCATGTTTAAACAAAGTATCTTTCTAATTGAACTAGCATGCAATAGTTTAAATCAAAATAGATTTCGAAATAGGATCAATATGGTCAAAGCACAACTTGCCTTCAAAAAGTACTTGCTCTTGGTCTTGAGTTGGATCCTGAGTCAACACTTCTCCCTCGAATCCTTACGGCACTTCAACGTCTACTCGTAAAGCGTGCAAATAGCAAATACACAAATAAACACTAGGCAAAAACATCCCAAAACTCCAAATAAAATCCATAAACAGAGAGAACATAATTTTCTGGATTTTTAGAAACTGGAATCGTCAAATTTGGAGTTAAAGCAAAAGATTATGATTTATTAAAGTTTAAATAATCAATTAAATAATATTACAGAGAAAAACTTTAGTCCAAAAATTAAATAAAATTTATATTTGAGTAGATCTGAATTTTATACAAATTTAGAAATTTGAATCACTCAAATCGGAGTTGAAGCATAAAAGTTATAAGCGTTTGAAGTTTGAATCTAAATTTGAATCAATATTTCGAATTAATAAATCATTTTCTTTTTCGGAAATTAATTATTGCGTCAGCAAGGACACGTGGCAGCCTCTCGATTGGCCGTGGCGTCACCGGTCCATGGACTTGGTCCACGCTCGGCTCGGAGTCCACTGTGGACTCGGTCCACGACTCCACGTGAGGCCCGACATGTGGGCCCACTCGGGTGACGTCATCGGCGACGTCGGCGGGGCTCGGCCGCAGTCTTGACAATTGGGTCCCACCGATGACGTCATGGGTGACGTCGGCGCTCGGTGAACGGCCGTGACATGCGGGCCCGCCATGGCGTCGGCATGACATCATGGTGCGGTTCGATCCGCGTCGGCCCGACACGCGGGCGGCGTGTCGGCGTTACACGAGTGCGCTGGCCATGGCGGTCGAGCTTCCCGACACGTGGTGCAATCTTGGCCGTTGATTTGAAAATCGGCGGCCCGGGTCGATTCGGCTTTCACGCCGTTTGAGTTAACGCGTTTGATCTGAACCGTTGGATCTAGATCCGACTGGCCGAGATTAGATCTGGAATTTTGGGCGGGATCTCACCGTGCGGTGGCGTGGCACTGTCTGGGGCGTTGGATCTTGATCGGACGGGCGAGAAGCTTTCGAGCAGCGATGGCGTCTTGTGGCGCGAGCCGGGGCCGGGAGCCGAGGCAGCGACACGGCCAACGGCGTTCGCGCCTCCTCCGGCGTGAGATGTCCCTTCGGGTGCGTCTCGTCGCGGTGAGTCCGGATCTGAGGTCAACGGCGAGGGACGGCCACGGCGGCGAACGGGCAAAGACCGTGGCGAGCGGCGCGCAACTACTGGCGAGCTCGCCGCGGCTAAACGCGGCGGCTTTGCCTCGGTGAAGTAGAGAAGGGAGGGCGCGGGATCACGGCGGTCCTCGGTATGCCCGGGCTTTAAATAACCTCGGCGTCCGTCGCAACGGAGACCCAGTCTTCCACGGCGGCGGCCACGGCGGCGGAGTCCGGCTAGGACTCGGGGGGAGACGAAGCCGGAGCGCCGTACACGTGGCTCGATCAACGGCCACGATCGCCGCGGCGCGGCGGGTCGGTCGGACACGGCTCGGGTCTGTCGGCGGATCTCGGTAGTTGGATCTTGATCCAACGGTTGGGATTGATTAGGGTTAGGAGTGGGTTCGGCCGAGTCACGTGGCTCGGGTCGGACTCGAGTCCGACTTCGGGTTCCGACTTCGGTCGGATGAACAAGATACTTGACCCGAGTTTGATTTTCCAGCGATTTAATATTTAAAATAATTCCTAGTAATTCATTTTAATTCATTAAAAATAGCAAATGACTCGAGAAAAATTCGGAAAAATTCTGGAAAATACTTTGGATCATTTTGGACTCAAATAAAATATTTCCAACAAAATTTTATTTGCAAAATTAAATTCTTTAATTATTTCAAAATGGAATAAATTCAAATAAATTCCAATTAAATCCAAATAAATTCCAGAAAATTCCAAAAATTCACCAAAGTGCCAAATCACACATGAATTTAGGACAAGTAAAATTTTGGGGTGTTACAGCCAACAACTGCCCAAAGAAGACAGCAGGAGTGACCCCAGTTCGCTTCAATCTAGGAACCACCCCAGCTAGGACGCCAGCACCAGGAGCCACACCCCAGACTGTGGTGAGAGGCTGAGTCAACCATGTCACCGCAGATGCACTGCAGAATGCTACGGACGTCGTACTGGGTAAGTTACTTGTTAACTCAGTACCTGCGGCAGTTTTGTTTGACTCTGGAGCTTCGCATTCGTTTGTTTCGCAAGGCTTTGCTGCTAAAAATGATTTGGAGATTGCAAGGCTTAAATGCATGCTTGTAGTTCAAACCCCTGGTTCCGAACTCCGAACGAAAGTAGGATGTTCCGGGGTGAGAATACTAATAGATGGAATAGAGTTCCTAGCGAACCTTATTATTTTGGAGACCCAGACCTTAGATGTTATTTTGGGAATGGATTGGTTATCCAAGCACAAGGCCGTATTGGATTGTGGACGAAGGACTATCTCAGTTGAGAGCCCGTGTGGAAAGAAAGTGGAATTTCAAGCTACTGCCGTTAGAGACGGACAGTTGATGGTAAACAGTACCAAGACAATCAGCATAGAAGATGTCTCAGTAGTGAATGAGTACCCAGATGTTTTTCCTGAAGATCTACCTGGTATGCCACCGGACAGGGACATAGAGTTTGTGATAGAGCTTGTACTGCACAAAGACCGATAGCAAAGAGACCTTATCGGATGTCCACCGAGGAGTTGGTAGAGATGAAGAAACAGCTAGAGGAGTTAATGGAGAAAGGATTTATCAGATCGAGTTCGTCGCCGTGGGGAGCACCAGTGTTGTTCGTCAAGAAGAAGGACAGGAGTTTCAGGATGTGCATTTACTACCGTGCACTCAATGAAGTCACCGTGAAGAATAAGTATCCGCTACCCAGGATTGATGATTTGTTTGATCAGCTGAGAGGAGCCGAAGTTTTCTCCAAGATTGACCTAAGATCGGGATACCATCAGTTGAAGATCCGATCAGAGGATATTCCGAAGACTGCATTCTCGTCAAGATATGGACATTACGAGTTTACAGTTATGTCCTTTGGTCTGACGAATGCACCAGCATATTTCATGAATATGATGAATAAGGTGTTCATGGAATATTTGGACAAGTTTGTTGTCGTGTTCATAGATGATATCCTAATCTACTCCAAGACAGAGGAAGAACATGCCGAACACTTGAGGCGAGTTTTGGAAAAGGCGAGGAACAGCAACTCTTCGCCAAGTTCAGCAAGTGTGATTTTTGGAAGGACAAGGTGGAGTTCCTCGGACATGTAATGACCGCATGAGGAGTCATTGTTGATCCAAGCAAGGTAGAAGTCGTGTTACATTGGGAGCGGCGAAGGCGTGACCAGATCCGAGTTTCCTTGGAATGGCAGGATACTACCGCCCGTTTCATTGAAGGCTTTTCGACAATTGCGAGACCTCTTACGCAATTCTTTGAAAAGGAGAAGAAGTTTGCATGGGCGCTTGAGAATGTGAGAAAGGATTTCAGGAGCTGAAGAAGTGATTGACATCAGCACCAGTGTTAGTTCTACCGGATGTTAATCAAAGCTTTGATATCTATTGTGATGCATCGCGTCAAGGACATGGATGTGTGCTGATGCAGAACAGAAAGGTTGTTGCTTATGCATCAAGGCAGTTGAGGCCGCATGAGGAAAATTATCCGACGCATGACCTAGAATTAGCTGCCGTAGTGCATGCCTTGAAGATATGGCGTCACTATCTGATCGGGAACAGATGTGAAGTGTACACGGATCATAAGAGCCTTAAATACATATTCACCCAGTCGGATCTGAATATGAGGCAGAGGAGATGGTTAGAGTTGATCAAGGACTATAATGTTGGAATCCATTACCATCCCGGGAAGGCCAACGTAGTTGCCGATGCCTTGAGTCGGAAAAGCCATACCGTGAATATGTTGATAGCCACGAATCGGGATGAGCTATGCCAGGAATTTCAGAGAATGAAGATTGAGGTGGTACCTAGCGGATTCTTGGCCACATTGGAAGTAAAGCCTACCCTAGAGGACCGGATCAGGGAAGGGCGGAAGGATGATGACAAGATCCGCAGGATTAAGTCCATCAAGGAGGAAGGCAAGGCGAGAGGACTTCAAGTTGGATGAGCAAGGCACGTTATGGATGAAGGATCGCATTTGTGTGCCGAACAAAAGGAGTGAAGCAATTGATTCTAGAAGAAACCCATGACTCCAAGTATTCAATCCATCACTGAAGCGCCAAAATGTATCAGATTTGAAGGAAAGATTACGGTGGCCAAGCATGAAGTGTGAAGTTGCCGAGCATGTTGCATTGTGCGACGTATGCCGAGAGTCAAGGCAATGCATCGAGAGACCAGCGAGGATTGCTACTCTGTTGAAAATACGAGTGGAAGTGGGAGGAAATCGGAATAGATTTCATTACCGGTTTGCCTAAGACTCAAGGAGGTTATGACTCCATATGGGTTATAGTGGATCGCTTGACCAAAGTAGCCCATTTTATCTCGTGAAGACCACTTACTCGGGAGATAAGTTAGCGAGTTGTACATGATCGGGATCATCTGTTTGCACAGTGCCAAAGAGGATTGTATCGGACCGAGGTACCCAATTTACCTCAAGGTTACGGAATAAGTTGCATGAAGCCATGGGAACCCGTTTGAACTTGATGACCTATCATCCAGAGGCGAATGGACAGACCAGAAAGAGTCAACCAGATTCTGGAAGATATGTTAAGAGCGTGTGCATTGGCTTGTGCTACCTCTTGGGATAAGAGTTTGCCGTATGCCGAGTTCGATTACAATAATAGTTAACGAGCTAGTTCTGAGATGTCACCTTTTGAGGCACTGTATGGTCGACCCTGTCGGACGCCATTGAATTGGAATGAGACCGGCGAGCGCCGTGTCTTCGGGCCTGATATTCTTCAAGAAGCTGAAGAGCAGATTGCCATGATTAGGGAAACATTGAAGATAGCCCAATCACGACAGAAGAGTTATGCTGACAATCGTCGCCGGGACTTGAGTTTTGAACCAGAAGACTTTGTATACCTCAGAGTTACGCCTCTCAGGGGAGTTAAGAGGTTCCATGCCAAAGGGAAACTCGCACCCCGTTATGTTGGACCATTTAAGATTTTGAGCCGCAGAGGTGAAGTTGCTTATCACCGAGTTGCCCACGATCGTTAGCAGGAGTGCATGACGTATTCCATGTGTCCCAGTTGAAGAAGTGTCTCCGAGTACCTGAGGAACAGACACCGCTAGAGTCAATTGAGTTGCAAGAAGATCTGACTTACAAGGAGCATCCCGTGAAGATTTTGGACACCATGGATCGAGAGACGAGGAACAAGTCAACCTGTTTCTGCAGAGTTCAATGGAGCAACCACGCGGAGAGTGAAGCAACCTGGGAGCGCGAAGAGGATTTGAGAAAAGAGTTTCCGAACCTATTCTTTTAGTAAGCCCTGAATCTCGGGGACGAGATTACATTAAGAGGAGGTTTGTAACACCCCAAAATTTTGCTTTTCCAAAATCTATGTGTGATTTGGCACTTTGGTGAATTTTTGGAATTTTTTGGAATTTATTTGGATTTATTTGGAATTTATTTGAATTTATTCCATTTTGAAATAATTAAAGAATTAGACTTTGCAAATAAAATTTTGTTGGAAATATTTTATTTGAGTCCCAAATATCCTAAAAAATTTTCCAGAATTTTTCTGGAATTTTTCTGAGTCTTTTGCTATTTTTAATGAATTAAATGAATTTCTGGGAATTAGTTTAAATATTAAATCGCTGGAAATTGAGTCGGGTCAAATCGTTCATCCGATCAGGACCGAAGTTCGAGTCAGGCCGAGCCACGTGACTTGACCGAACCCCATTCGATCCTAACCGTTGGATCGAGATCCAACGGTCTAAATTGGACCGCATCGGTTCGAGCTGAGTCTAGGTCGGATCCGATCGCACCCACGCGATCGTGACCGTCGATCGTGCCACGTGGACGGCTGTGCGTCGTCGTCTGCACCGAAACCGAGCCGGACTCCGCCGCCGCGTAGATCTATGGTTCCGCCTCGGGCACGAACGCCGAGGCTATTTAAGGCCCGGTCACACCGAGGTCGGCCACGACCTTGCGCACCGTAGCCCCTACTCACCAAGGCGAGCCGCCGTTTAGCCGCGATAGCTCGCCGTAGTTGAGCGCCGCTCCGCCACGGTTTTTGCTTCATCCCGCCGTCGCCCGTCTTCCGCCGAAGTTGGAGCCGATTCGAGTCCTCAAGCCAAGGCGCACTACGGTACCTCCCACTCAGCGGAGAGACCCACGCCGTCGGGCTCATCGTCGTTTTCGTCTCCGGTGGCCCTGCTCCGCCGTATCGCCATCGCCGCCCACGAGCTCTGTGCGCCGTCCGATTTTGATCGTGCGGTTGAGGTGAGTTCACGTGTTTCCAAACCCGATTAGATCTGGACCGTTGGATCAAGATCCAACGGCCCACGATCACCACGTGCCGTAGTAGTGTTAATGTAGGATTAGATCTGGACCGTCCGATCTAGATCGAACGGCCCACAATCATCGAGTAGTTTTCAATGTGTTAACCTTGGATCTAATCGCGGCCGTTGATTTTCAAATCAACAGACACGATCGCGCCACGTGTCCAGGAAGCCAAACCGCCGCGCCACGCGGGCGTGCGCGTGGGTCACTGACACGCCAGGGCGGCGTGTCGGCCGGCGGACCGTGACGTCACCCATGACGTCATCGGTAGGTCCCACCTGTCAGCACCGTGGGCTGAGCCCCGCTGACGTCAGCAGTGACGTCACCCGAGGGGGACCCACATGTCAGCGACACGTGGAGCCGTGGACCGAGTCCACGGTAGACCCGAGCCGAGCGTGGACCAAGTCCATGGACCGGTTGACGTCAGTAGACCAATCATAGGCTGACACGTGTCCAGGCTGACGCAATAAATGATTTTCTGAAAAAGAAAATGATTTATTAATTCGAAATAATGATTTCAGATTTTGTTTCAAACTTCAAACGCTTATAACTTTTGCGTTTCAACTCCGATTTGAGTGATTCAAATTTCTAAATTTGTATAAAATTGAGATCTACCTAATTATGAATTTTATTTAATTTTTGGACTAAAGTTTTTCTCTGTAAAATTATTTAATTGATTATTTAGACTTCAAAATGCTATAACTTTTGCATTTTAACTCCGAATTGAGCGATTCCAGTTTCTAAAAATTCATAAAATTATGTTCTCTCTGTTTGTGGATTTTATTTGGATGTTTGGACACTTTTTGCCTATTGTTTATTTGTGTATTGCTATTTGCACGCTTTACGAGTAGACGTTGAAGTGCCGGAAGGATTCGAAGGAGAAGTATTGACTCAGGATCCAACTCAAGACCAAGAGCAAGTACTTTTTGAAGGCAAGTTGTGCTTTGACCATGTTGATCCTATTTTGAAACTTATTTTGGATTTAACTTATTGCATGCTAGTTCAATTAGAAAATACTTTATTTAAATATGGGGGATTAGATAAATACCAATTTGCTGTATGACACCTTGATTATTTAAATATGTGCCATGACCCCTTGTCACCCTAATTGTGGTTTACTAGTTGGACATTATTAAATTGCCAACATGGGAAATTAGACCGTTGTAGTATGTTGCTTAGACCTGCTACGTGCTCATGACATGATTTGTGACAATCAAATGTTAATATTGACTTAATGATATATTGAACCTGTTTTGGAAAGGTATCATGTGATGTTGATGGCACGTGGTGCATGGTAATCAACTGGGGTTTTGATAAATAGTTTTCGGCCGGGGCATGTGGCAAGAATGATCAGGTGGGCCAGTTGTGGCACTGGGGATGTTGATTTGGTTCTTCGGGTAGTCTTGCCCTGGTCACCCTAAGGACTTCACCTTGCAAGCCTTTGAACTGGGTCTAACGTGCAACCACATGTCTGTAATGGGACGGACCTAGTTGATTAAGTTGCTAATAACGTACCTGTGGGACCTCAGGAGGTCAACTACACCCTTTGTGTAAGTTGTACGGGAGCGTCTGGCCGAGGCCAGTACCCATCTAACGGTTGATTGGCCTAAACTTCGCCTTAGCTAAGGGAAGGGTTAGTGTGCAATAACCGGGAGGACCACTTGTATTGTTAGAAGTTTTGAAAGACTTTATTACGAGGAACTCGCCTTTGTGGTGTTTGACTGTATCTTGTGGGTAAAGTGCATAACCTCTGCAGAGTGTAGAATCTATTCGAATAGCCGTGTCCGCGGTATTGGACATCGCTCGGGAATTACAGTCAAGGGTTAGATTTTCTCAAAAATAACTTGGACTTGAAAGGTTGGGTTGGATTAATAATGATGTTGATGGAAATGTGGATTAGGATGGGAAAGATGCTTACTAAACTCCTTGAAAAGTTATCTAGGCTTTACTTGTTTCTACGCTTCGAATCTACTTATGATACTTGTTAAATGTTGTTTACTGCAAAAATACCTTGAGCCACTCCTTTGTATCAAGCCATGCATGTAGTATATTAGCTGCATTCTGTGCATGACTTGCTGAGTACTAAGTACTCACCCTTGCCACAATACAACACCAGTTGAAGAGAAGACTACACCAGCTTTGGAGGAGGAGCTCCAAGAGGAACCGTCTACTTAGGGAGCGAGCCCAGTCAGTTGCCTATGGTATACTGGATGGCGCCACGAAGTTATCTTATTTTTCCGCTGCTACTATTTCTCTCTTAATAAGTTTCGCCCTGCGAGGCATACATTTGTAACTTGACCATAAGGTCGAGTAACCATTTTGGTTATTTAAATAAAAGTACTTTATTAGTATCGAATGGTATGATTGTGATATTTACCGATGTTAAGACTGTGTGCACTAGCGCGTTCCTGGACTAGTGCTGAATACACAGAGGGTCCGGATTTGCAAACTCGGGGTCCCGACACAACACCAGCTTTGGAGGAGGAGCTCCACGAGGAACCGTCTACTTAGGGAGCGAGCCCAGTCAGTTGCCTGTGGTATACTGGATGGCGCCACGAAGTTATCTTATTTTTCCACTGCTACTATTTCTCTCTTAATAAGTTTCGCCCTGTGAGGCATACATTTGTAACTTGACCATAAGGTCGAGTAACCAGTTTGGTTATTTAAATAAAAGTACTTTATTAGTATCGAATGGTATGATTGTGATATTTACCGATGTTAAGACTGTGTGCACTAGCGCGTTCCTGGACTAGTGTTGAATACACAGAGGGTCCGGATTTGCAAATTCGGGGTCCCGACAGCCATGTAGTTGTTCTTGTTGTCCATTGTAATATGCTTGCTGAGTTTCGAACTCACGCTTATGTTTATGTTGTTTTTTCTTAGGTACCATGAAACCGGCATGCGGGTAAAAGAGTTTAGCTACACATCTACACGTAGCTCCACACAAATTAGACAGTGTTGTCATTTGGAGTCATGATAATGAAAGTATTGCCATGAAACTTGGAGAATTGCTTAACTGTGTGCTCGGTCTTACTATTTGATTCGTTTAGCTCATGAAGTGGTTGAATGCTTTATCCTGGACTTATTTTGTTGCTATGTCACATGTTATTGCTGTTTTAGATGCTTTCCATTATGATATAACTTGTGATACTTTGTTGTTGCTCCGAATCATGGAAAAACAAAGGAGATGCTGCCGAAATTTTCGGTATTAGCATTTGTTCCTTTGCTGTAATTTACTTGTAATTGTGGTATTTAGAGGTTGTTTAGTCTATGTTTGGTAGCATTCGGGCATATTAAATGCCGGGGTGTTACAAGTGCTGAATACACAGAGGGTCCGGATTTGCAAATTCGGGTCCTGACACGCTCCGGATTAGTTATAACTTTCTCACCGACCTTACCAGACTAGTTATGACTTTCTCACCGTCCGGGCCAGTTCTCATGCCATGTATGCAATTATGCCATAAACATAAACAACTAATCATTGCATAGCATCATAATAAACCACTTTCATCATAACATGGGCAAACACTAATCATGGCAAGATATCTGTAACATCCCAAAATTTTGCTTTTCTTAAATTCATGTGTGATTTGGCACTTTGGTGAATTTTTGGAATTTTCTGGAATTTATTTGGATTTATTTGGAATTTATTTGAATTTATTCCATTTTGAAATAATTAAAGAATTTAATTTTGCAAATAAAATTTTGTTGGAAATATTTTATTTGAGTCCAAAATGTTCCAAAATATTTTCTAGAATTTTTCTGGAATTTTTCTGAGTCTTTTGCTATTTTTAATGAATTAAATGAATTACTGGGAATTATTTTAAATATTAATTCGCTGGAAAATCCAACTCGGGTCAAGTATCTTGTTCATCCGACCGAGTCGGACTCGAGTCCGACCGAGCCGATTGACTCGGACCGAACCCACTCCTAACCCTAATCAATCCCAGCCGTTGGATCAAGATCCAGCGGTGAGATCGCCGTCTGGGTTCGAGCCAGAATCGGCCGGATCCGACCGCGCCCGCGCGATCGTGGCCGTTGATCGCGCCACGTGGGCGGCCACGATTTAAATCGTCTTCGCCGAGTCCGAGCCGGACTTCGCCGCGCCCGCCGCCGTAGCGAACTAGGTTTCCGTCTAGGGCACGGACGCCGAGGCTATTTAAAGCGTGAGACGTCCCCCGAGGTTGCCCTCATCCTTGCGCACCCGTTCCCCCGAGCCATCTCGCCGGAGCCGCCACCGTTGAGCCGCAATCGCTCGCCGGAGTTGTCTCTTCCCTCCGCTGCGGTTTGCGCCGGTTTCCGCCGTCGTCCGTCGTCTTCCGCCGAGAAGGAGCCCAGATCCGGAGTCCCCGCGACGAGACGCACCCGAAGGGAGGCTTCATCTCGCCGGAGCACGCCCCAAACGCGCCGTCGGGCTCGTCGTCGTCCCGTCTCGGTCAAGCAGCGCCCGCCGTGGAAACCATCGCCGTCATGAGCTCGGAGGACCGTCGGATCGGTCGGACGGTTGAGGTGAGCTCACGTGTTCCCAAACCCGATTAGATTCGGATCGTTGGATCAAGATCCAACGGTTCACAATTGCCACGTCTTTGTAGCGGTCGCGAATATAGGATTAGATCCGACCGTCCGGATCTAGATCGAGCGCCCACGAGCAACGAGTAGTTTCAGCGTGTTAACCCCTGGATCTAATCCGCGCCGCTGATTTTCAAACCAACGGTGAGATTGCGCCACGTGTCGGGAAGATGGACCGCCGCGGTCAACGCCGAATCCTCGCAGCGTGCGTGTGACGCCGACGCCTTGAGCCCGTGTCGAAGGGCCGCGTGTCGGTGGCTAACCCAGCCAGCGGCGTCACCCATGACGTCCGCAGTGGAGTCCCACTGTCGGCGCCGTGGTGAGCCCCGACGTCGGCGATGACGTCACCGAGTGAGCCCACATGTCGATCCACGTGAAGTCGTGGGACCGAGTCCACGGTAGACCCAAGCCGGCGTGGACCAAGTCCATGGACCGGCTGGCGTCAGCAAGCCAATCAGAGGCTGCCACGTGTCCATGCTGACGCAATAATTAATTTCCGAAAAAGAAAATGATTTATTAATTCGAAATATTGATTCAAATTTAGATTCAAACTTCAAACGCTTATAACTTTTGCGTTTCAACTCCGATTTGAGCGATTCAAATTTCTAAATTTGTATAAAATTGAAATCTACCTAAATATGAATTTTATTTAATTTTTGGACTAAAGTTTTTCTCTGTAAAATTATTTAATTGATTATTTAAACTTTAAATAATCATAACTTTTGCGTTTTAACTCCAAATTTGACGATTCCAGTTTCTAAAAATCCAGAAAATTATGTTCTCTCTGTTTATGGATTTTATTTGGAGTTTTGGGATCTTTTTGCATAGTGTTCATTTGTGTATTTGCTATTTGCACGCTTTACGAGTAGACGTTGAAGTGCCGGAGGGATTCGAAGGAGAAGTATTGACTCAGGATCCAACTCAAGACCAAGAGCAAGTGCTTTTTGAAGGCAAGTTGTGCTTTGACCATATTGATCCCATTTCGAAATCTATTTTGATTTAAACTATTGCATGCTAGTTCAATTAGAAAGATACTTTGTTTAAACCTGGGGGTTAGATAAATACCAATTTGCTATATGACACCTTGATTACTTAAGTATGTGCCATGATCCCTTGTCACCCTAGTTGTGGTTTACTAGTTGGACATTATTAAATTGCCAACATGGGTTTAGATCGTTGTAGTATACTGCTTAGACCTGCTACGTGCTCATGACATGATTTTGGATAATCAAATGCTAATATGGACTTAATGATATATTGAACCTGTTTTGGAAAAGTATCATGTGATGTTGATGGCACGTGGTGCATGGTAATCAACTGGGGTTTGATAAACAGATTTCGACCAGGGCATGTGGCAAGAGTAATCAGTGGGCCGCTTGTGGCATTAGGAGTGTTGATTTGGTTTTTCGGGTAGTCTTGCCCTGGTCACTCTAAGGACTTAACCTTGCAAGCCTTTGAACTGGGTCATACTTGCAACCACATGGCTGGAATGGGACGGCCCTAGTTGACTAAGTCGCTAAGGACTCACTTGTGGAGCCTCGGGTGTCGATTACACCGTTTGTGTGATTGTGCGGGGAGGGTATCGTGGTCGTGGCCAGTACCCATCTAATCGGTGTGTTGGTCCCATACTTCGCCTTGGCTAAGGGAAGGGATGGTGTAGAGCACGTACAGGAGAGGACCACCTGTGTTGTTTGAGGCTTCAGAAAGGCTTTGTTATGATCGCTCATTCGCATAATCTAGTATGGCGATTCACTACCGACGTGGTGAGTGGATTGTATCTTGTGGGTAAAGTGCATAACCTCTGCAGAGTGTAGAATCTATTTGAATAGCCGAGTCCACGGTACTGGACAATGCTCGGGAATTACAGTCAAGGGTTAGATTTTCTGGAAATAACTTGGTTTTGAAAAGATGGGTTGGTTTAACAAGGAAGATGATGGAAATATGGTTTAGGATGGGGAAAAATGTTATTTAAACTTCTTGAAAAGTTATTTATGCTTTACTTATTTCTCACGCTTCGAATCTACTTATATTACTTGTCAAAAGTCACATCGCAAATATACCCTGAGCTACTCCTTTGTACTAAGCCATGCATATAGTATATTAGCTTGCATTCTGTGCATGACTTGCTGAGTACCAAGTACTCACCCTTGCCTCAACACAATATCAGTTGAAGAGGAGATTACGCCAGCTTTGGAGGAGGAACTCCAAGAAGACCCGTCTACTTAGGGATGCGAGCCCAGTCAGTTGCCTGTGGTATACTGGATGGCGCCACGAAGTTTATTTGATTTTCCGCTGCTGCTATTTCTCTTTTAATAAGTTTCGCCTTGCAAGGCATATATTTGTAACTTGGCCATAAGGTCGAGTAACCCTTTGATTATTTAAATAAAGTACTTTGATAGTATCGTATGGTATGATTGTGATATATACCGATGTTAAGATCTGTGCACTAAGCGCTGCTCTGGACTAGTGCTGAATACACAGAGGGTCCGGATTTGCAAATTCGGGGTCCCGACAATATCACATCATGTAATCCATTTGCATCTAGTCAAGATTAGCAACATACAACACGCTACCCATTCCAATGCACTTGCCTTTAACCCTTCGGAACGGTGTGGGGAGATGATGATGCCACTCCTGGGGTCACACCACCTGCAAATACATGTTTTCCACTCAATATCATACCACCCAAGCAAGTACAAAACTCAAAACACAACGATTCTACATGAAACCCCGAAAACCTGAAAAACAGACCAATCTGTCAGTCGGGAGAACAGGCTTCCAACAATCATAACTTGAGTTCTAAAACTCAAAATTAAATAAACGAGTACATTTTCTTGTAGCTTAGGAAATTTCCTAGCTTTTTATAAGAATTGGGAAAAACTGATTCGGCCTCTAAAATTGCCTAATCTACATATCCACCCGATCTGTCCCAATCGCGTCATAGTTTTGAACACGTTTGGTAAAACAGCCATAACTTTCAAACGGCTGATCAGAATTATGCGTTCTTAGTGTCCACTGAAAGGTATTGAAATTATATACAACTTTATCAACATATGACCGACCAGAAAGCACATCTAAAATTGCGAAATCTTAAGCCCAGGTCGGATGCCCAATCTGCCCGAAACAGAACGCCATGCAAACTCTAGATTTCATCAAATCTAACCAATGGCAGCACAACTTTTTGATCTAATAGCATGAAATCCTCCATTAACACAGCACCTAATCCACCCCAAAGGTTTTCCATCCCCATACCTTAGCCCGACGAACGAAGAACATGGCAGCAAGGGGTGGGGTGGAGCTCTCCTAGGGCCGGCTAGAGGTGGTGGGGAGGAAGGGGAAAGAGGGGCGCATGGCATGGGGTGGGGGAGAGAGAGGGTGGTGGCTAGGGTTTGAGGGAAGAGGGGTGGGGCGCAATGGGTAGGGGCAGCAGGGTTTGTTGCCCCAAAACCCCCTCCACATGGGCTAGATTCCCCCCACCTTCCCACAATAATCCCCCCAAAGCCCAAGCTCCCTCGAAAGGCCCAATTCCCCCCCGGAAAGACCCAAACTCCGGAAACAGCCCAAAAGCACGCTACAAAAATCATACCGTAAAGCCACAAACTATAAAATCACAATTTATAGTGTTACATTTAAAAAAAATCACGTACTGCAGTGTTACAAAAGCCAACCAAACGAGCAAATGGATATACTAGAGTTCAACCTAGTCTACACTTTGGGAAACTACAAGTCCATAAGAGAAGCCTCATGCTCAATCATCTCTTTAAATGCAAATTTTTAGATTAATGCTCATAAAGCGGTATGAGAGAGTTAGGCTTAGTAAAGCACATCCTCGACTAGGAGCCATCGACAAAGGCCTCCTAAGCTTCACTCTCCTCCACAAACCTTTGAGGGTTTAGAGAGTTTATCCTAGAGAACCACAACCTCGATTAGGAGCCATCGACATAGGTCTCCAAGGCATCACTCTCTTCCTTCAGTTCTTTTTGCATTTTTCGGTGTATTGACTCAAGCCATTAGCAACCATCTCAAGCAAGAAGCTTAAAAGAGTGGTTTTGGTCATACACACTTCATTCCAAGTTCATCCCAAGTGCAATGGGAAGTAGTCTCATGAATGAAGAGTGTTGAGTTCAATTTTAGCACAAAAGAGTGAATTTGTATTTTCAGCACTTAGATTCATGAGCATTGTTGAGGATTCTAGAATGAAACAATGTAGCCAACCCAAGTTGCTCTATGGACTCTAGTAGAAACCCACTATTTCAATAAGCATGGCATAAGCATCTAGTGAAGAAATATAGCAAGTAAAAGCCAAGTTTCATCAAGTTTTCAAGAAAGCTCAATTTAAAATGTTGGTTAGTTTCACATGATATACCAAATTGGATATGACCTAGATTAGCTAATATCTTCAGAAAAGTAGCTAGGTGCAACATATCTCAATTTTATCAATTGCATAAAATACAAAGCTCAGAAAATGAAAATAAGTCTATATGCAATGCAAGAAAATCAGTTTCAAGAACTCCCCATCAACATGTGAGTCAATTTTAAGTACAAATCTGATTCAAGTTGAGTTATTAGCAGTTTTGATTCCAGAAAAAAGAACTCAACTGAAACCAGAAAGACAAAAATGAGAAGAGGAAAAGGAGAAACTGACAACTAGGTAATCTATGAGCATAGATAAGATGAAAAGAAACACTAACACTCAAACTCACTCTCACCTTCCCCATATGATTTATATAGGAAAGTTACATCTCCAACTCCAACCCAGGAGCAAACACAGACCCTGTCTACCTAGGGGGCCCAACACCTGCTAGACCTAAAAGACTATGAGTGAGCTCAACCGAGAAGAAGAGAAGAATAGCACCCTAAATCATAAGGTGAGAGGTCCATGCCGAGGCATGCCAGAAGTCTAGGTTAAGTGGACTCAACCAAATGAAAACCATCCCAAAGATACCCAGAAAGAGAAAAGAATGCTGAATATACATATGAACATATAATACAAACCAGCTCCCCCTCAAGATATGCCATATGGGCTCATAATCCCAAGCTCTCCTCTCAGGGCAACAAACCTGGAGCTATCCAATGGCTTGGTGAAAATGTCAGCCAATTGGTGATCACTCTCCACAAACTCAAGCACTATATCACCCTTCTCCACATGGTCTCTAAGGAAGTGATATCTGATATCAATATGCTTGGTCCGAGAATGCTGCACTGGGTTCTTAACAATGTGAATGGTAGATGTATTATCATAGAAAAGTGGAACACAATCTGCTGGTAACCCATAGTCTCGCAGGGTCGATCTCATCCAGAGCACTTCGCTACAGCAACTGGCTGCAACGACATACTCGTCCTCTGCGGTGGACTGAGCAACTTCGGACTGCTTCCTAGAGGACCAAGAAACAAGAGAAGTGCCAATGAATTGGCAAGTGCCAGATGTGCTCTTCCTATCTATCCTATAGCCAGCAAAGTCTGCATCTAAAAAGGCTCTAAGGGATAGACAAGAGGAAGAAGAGTACCAAATACCATAGTCAGTGTGTAACACCCCAATTTTTGCTTTTCATGAAATTAAATATTATTTTGCACATTTGTGAATTTTTGGAATTTTCTGGAATTTATTTGGATTTATTTGGATTTAATTTGAATTTATTCCATATTGAGATAATTAAAGAAATTAAATTTTCAAATAAAGTTTTGTTGGAAATATTTTATTTGAGTCCCAAATGCCCTAAAATATTTTCCAGAATTTTTCGGGAATTTTTCTGAGTATTTTACTATTTTTCTTGAATTAAATGAATTACTGGAAATTATTTTAATTATTAAATCGCTGGAAAAATGCGATCGGGTTTTACTGTTCATCCGACCGAGCCGCACCCGAGTCAGACTCGAGTCCGACCCGAGCCAGCCGAGTCGGTCGAACCCAACCCTAACCCAAGTTGATCCCGACCGTTGGATCGAGATCCAACGGTCCGGATTGGACCGCACCGGTTCGAGCCGAGACCGGGCCGGATCCGGTTTCGACCGTGCGATCGTGGCCGTTGATCGCGCCACGTGGACGGTCGGCCGATCGCCATCGTCCCCCGGATCCGGCCGGACTCACGCCGCCGCCACGGCCGTGTGGGTCTAGGTTTCCGCTTTTCAGCGGACGCCGGGGTATTTAATGCCCGTTGCACCTCGAGGACCGCCTTGACCCAGCGCAGCCATCGCCCTAGCTCACCGAGCCCCAGCCGTGAGTTCGCGAATCGCTCGCCGGTTTGAGGGGAAGCCGCCAGTTCTAGCCGTTTTCCGCCGACGCCCGCCGTCCTCCGCCAGCGTCAAGACCGGATCCGAACCCCGGCCAGCGCACCAGGGACAACTCACCTCGCCGAGCGCCCAAACGCCGAGGCCGTGGTCATCGTCTTCATCCTCGCCAAGCTAAGCGCCGCCGCATGCCATCGCCGCTATCGAGCTAGGACACCGTCCGATCAGATCGCACGGCCGCAGCAGAAGCCCACGTTCTCCCTCGGACCCTAGAACCCAGTTAGATCTCGACCGCTGGATCAAGATCCAACGGCCCACGATCGGCCGCGTCATCCGTAACGTGGATAACGTTACGTTAAGGTTGTTTTCAACCGCTGGATCAAGATCCAACGGCCCACGATCACCGTGTAGTTTTCAACGTGTTAACCCCTGGATCTAATCGCGGCCGTTGATTTTCAAATCAACGGACACGATCGTGCCACGTGTCCGGGGAGCCGAGCCGCCGTGCCACGCGGCGTGTGGAGTCATCGACACGCTGGGCCCGCGTGTCAGCGACCGCACCATGACGTCACCCATGTCGTCGCAGTGGGTCCCACTTGTCGCAAGAATGGCCGAAGTCCCCCACGACGCCAAAGAATGACGCCTACCCGAAAGTGGCCCCACCGCCGGGCCTCACGTGAGCCGCGGACCGAGTCCACGGTGGACCGAGCCGAACCGTGGCCGAGCCCATGGACCTACCGACGCCACCGCCCAATCAGAGGCTGCCACATGCCCTCGCTGACGCAATAATTAATTTCCGAAAAAGAAAATGATTTATTAATTCGAAATAATGATTTTAGATTTTGATTCAAACTTCAAACGCTTATAACTTTTGCGTTTCAACTCCGATTTGAGTGATTCAAATTTCTAAATTTGTATAAAATTGAGATCTACCTAATTATGAATTTTATTTAATTTTTGGACTAAAGTTTTCCTCTGTAATATTATTTAATTGATTATTTAAACTTCAAAATGCTATAACTTTTGTGTTTTAACTCCGAATTGAGCGATTCCAGTTCCTAAAAATTCATAAAATTATGTTCTCTCTGTTTATGGATTTTATTTGGATGTTTGGACACTTTTTGCCTATTGTTTATTCGTGTATTGCTATTTGCACGCTTTACGAGTAGACGTTGAAGTGCCGGAAAGATTCGAAGGAGAAGTATTGACTCAGGATCCAACTCAATGCCTAATTGCTGTATGACACCTTGGTTAATTAAATATGTGTCATGACCCCTTGTCACCCTAGTTGTGGTTTACTAGTTGGACATAATTAAATTGCCAACATGGGTTTTAGACCGTTGTAGTATATTGCTTAGACCTGCTACGTGCTCATAACATGATTTCGGACAATCAAATGTTAATATTGACTTAATGATATATTGAACCTGTTTTGGAAAGGTATCATGTGATGTTGATGGCACGTGGTGCATGGTAATCAACTGGGCTTTGATAAATAGCTTTTGACCGGGGCATGTGGCAAGAATGATCAGGTGGGCCAGTTGTGGCACCGGGAATGTTGGTTTGGTTCTTCGGGTAGTCTTGCCCTGGTCACCTTAAGGACTTAACCTTGCAAGCCTTTGAACTGGGTCTAACGTGCAACCACATGTCTGTAATGGGACGGACCTAGTTGATTAAGTTGCTAATAACGTACCTGTGGGACCTCAGGAGGTCAACTACACCCTTTGTGTAAGTTGTACGGGGGAGCGTACCGGGGCTGCGGCCAAGTACACATCTAACGGTTGGTTGGCCTAAACTTGGCCTTAGCTAAGGGAAGGGTTAGTGTGCAACAACCGGGGAGGACCACTTGTATTGTTAGAAGTTTCCGAAAGACTTTGTTACGGGAACTCGCCTTTGTGGTGTTTGACTGTATCTTGTGGGTAAAGTGCATAACCTCTGCAGAGTGTACAATCTATTCGAATAGCCGTGTCCGCGGTATTGGATATCGCTCGGGAATTACAGTCAAGGGTTAGACTTTATTGAAAAATAACTTGGATTTGAAAGGTTGGGTTTGGTTTAATAAAGATGTTGATGGAAATGTGGATTAGGAGGGGAAAGATGTTTATTAAACTCCTTGAAAAGTTAGTTATGTTATACCTGTTTCTACTGCTTTCGAATCTACTTATGCTACTTGTCAAATGTTGTTTACTGCAAATATACCTTGAGCTATTCCTTTGTATCAAGCCATGCATATAGTATATTAGCTTGCATTCTGTGCATGACTTGCTGAGTACCAAGTACTCACCCTTGCCGCAATACAACACCAGTTGAAGAAGAGACTACACCAGCTTTGGAGGAGGAGCTTCAAGAGGAACCGTCTACTTAGGGAGCGAGCCCAGTCAGTTGCCTGTGGTATACTGGATGGCGCCACGATGTTATCTTATTTTTCCGCTGCTATTATTTCTCTCTTAATAAGTTCCGCCTTGCGAGGCGTATATTTGTAACTTGACCATAAGGTCGAGCAACCAGTTTGGTTATCTAATTAAAGTACTTTATTGGTATCGAATGGTATGATTGTTATATTTACCGATGTTAAGACTGTGTGCACTAGCGCATTCCTGGACTAGTGCTGAATACACAGAGGGTCCGGATTTGCAGATTCGGGGTCCCGACAGAGGTGGTATCAGAGCCATACTGACTGTAGGCTCACCCATAGTTAGAATGGTCGTAGTGAGGATAAAACCTATTTTCTAAAAAAATAAAATTTTGTCAAGATAAGAAATGACATCTCGACTTATTCCCTTCTCTCTTTTCTTATCTCTTGCTGAATTTTTCCTTACCTTGTCACGATTTAAAAAAAAATTCGAATTCTTACGTGAGCACTCTTGTGACAGATGGAGGGAGAGTTCAACTACGTCGATCTGGAGGTTGGTCACACCGCGGAACTTTGGCGTATGCTACAGACTCTCGGAGATTTTGAGAAGTCGCAATACCAAGTGGAAGTGATCAGACAAGCAGGATTGATCAAAGCTTGTGACATGAAGATTGTGGTACCTGCTAGGAAGAAGGGCCCAGGCAATCGCCCGATACACTGCACTGCCAGGAGGTCTACGATGCAGATGGGTATCCAAGAGGCGTCACGACGAGCAATGCGGCACATTACCCGCATCTACGCCAGAGAATTGGAGAGCACGGTGTTCCGTTATCATCCGCGCAGCAATACCCTTCTTGACCCGAAGGCGATTCAGGATGAGAATGCCATGGTTACACAGTTGGCACGACT
Organism: Rhipidocladum racemiflorum; assembly: GCA_036346355.1. NCBI lineage: Eukaryota > Viridiplantae > Streptophyta > Magnoliopsida > Poales > Poaceae > Rhipidocladum > Rhipidocladum racemiflorum. Next base: position 22,046,823 of record CM070584.1, on the reverse strand, counting down.
TGTTGTCGCCCAGGAGGATGTACTCGATGATACAAGCAAGGAGCTACAGAAGGCCCGCAAGGAGATCACGACAGAGAAGAACAGATGGCGGGAAGCTCAAGAGTATGTGTCACACCTTCTGCGAAGGATTGACGAGTTGGAGATGGCTTTGTACGGACCAAAACCAGAGCCAGTACTCGAGCTACATGAGCCAGATCCGGAGGTGTCAGATCTCGATGAGGACACCGCTTCGTCGACTACCACAGTTGACACAGTTGCAGGGCATGGCGATCGTTTCGCGCCTATGCCGAAGCACCCGTACCCAGGCCGTGGAAGTTTTCTAGACGAGTGAGCATAGGTTTTGAAGTTGAGACTCCTTCGTCGAGTCGCGTTATAGAATAAAAGTCACCCTTTAGAGGCGTTGGTTTTTCATTGTTTGCTGAGTGTGCAGTATGTGTTGCAGGCCTTTAGGCATTGTAAGCAACCATACCAAGTTATTATTATTAGTAATAAAGTTGGACTTTAAGTTACACCTTTCGCCCCGCATAGTTTCTCTACTACTTGTCTATTCTTGTTCCCTCTCATCTCTGAAACCTTGGAGCAATCGACAGATGGTAAACACCCGCGGAAACCTTGGAGGCAATGGAAGTGGTTCTCGCCCAACAGAAAACCCCAATGATGGAGCACCAGCACCGCCAGTTGACATGCAGAATTTTGGAGCATTTCTTGCTGCTCAGACTCAGTTGATGCATGTTATGATGCAACAGATGCAACACGTCACTGCTCAGGCCACTGCTAATCAAGTTAATCAGGGACAACGCCAGAATACAAGACTGTCAGAGTTCATGAGGACTCACCCACCCACTTTCTCTGGGAATGCCAATCCATTGGAGGCCGATGATTGGTTAAGGTCAATTGAGAGGAAGCTACACATTGCTCAATGCATGGGAAATGAGAAGGTACTCTACGCTTCCCATCAGTTGGAAGGAACAGCCGCCGAATGGTGAGAGAACTTCTGTGCCACGCAAGAGAACCCTCAAGATATCACTTGGGAGGAGTTCACAGCTGCATTTCATCAGTATCACGTGCCTGAAGGAATCATGGATCTCAAGAAGGAGGAGTTCAGGGCACTGAGGCAAGGTAATCAGCCGGTGGCCGAATACCTGAACAAGTTCACACAGCTTGCTCGCTACGCAGTTGAAGATTCGATCAGAGGATATTCCGAAGACCGCGTTCTCGTCAAGATACGGACATTACGAGTTTAAAGTTATGTAATTCGGTCTGACGAATGCGCCAGCATATTTCATGAATATGATGAACAAGGTATTCATGGAATATTTGGACAAGTTTGTTGTTGTGTTCATAGATGATATCTTAGTTTTCACCAAGACAAAGGATGAACATGCAGAGCACTTGAGGCGAGTCTTGGAAAAGCTGAGGGAACAGCAACTCTTCGCCAAGTTCAGCAAGTGTGACTTTTGGAAGGACAAGGTGGAGTTCCTCGGACATGTAATGACCGCAGAAGGAGTCATCGTAGATCCGAGCAAGGTAGAAGCTGTGTTACACTGGGAACAGCCGAAGACCGTGACCCAGATCCGGAGTTTCCTTGGAATGGCAGGTTACTACCGCCGCTTCATTGAAGGCTTTTTGACAATTGCGAGACCTCTCACGCAATTTCTGAAAAAGGAGAAGAAGTTTGCATGGACGCCGGAGTGCGAGAAAGGTTTTCAAGAGCTGAAGAGGCGATTGACATCCGCGCCGGTGCTAGTTCTACCGGATGTTAATCAAAGCCGTGATATTTATTATGATGCATCGCGCCAAGGACTTCGATGTGTGCTGATGCAGAACGGAAGGGTCGTCGCTTATGCATCAAGGCAGTTGAGACCACACGAAGAGAATTATCCGACGCATGACCTAGAGTTAGCTGCCGTAGTGCATGCTTTGAAGTTGTGGCGTCATTATTTGATTGGAAACAGATGTGAAGTATACACGGACCATAAGAGTCTTAAGTACGTCTTCACCTAATCGGACCTCAACATGAGGCAGAGGAGATGGTTAGAGCTGATCAAGGATTATAATGTTGGAATCCATTACCATCCTGGAAAGGCCAACGTGGTGGCCGATGCCCTGAGTCGGAAAAGCCATACCGTGAACATGTTGATAGCCACGAGTCAGGATGAGCTATGTAAGGATTTTCAGAGAATGCAGATTGAAGTAGTACCAGAAGGATTCTTGGCCGCATTAGCAGTGAAGCCTAACCTGGAGGATCAGATCCGAGAAGGACAGAAGGATGATGACAAGATCCGCAAGATTAAGTCCAAGATGGATGAAGGCAAGACAAAAGATTTCAAGCTGGATGAGCAAGGCACGTTGTGGATGGAGGACCAAATTTGTGTGTCAAACAAGAAGGAGCTGAAGCAGTTGATCCTAGAGGAAGCCCATGACTCCAAGTATTCAATTTATCCGGGAAGTGCCAAGATGTATCAGGATTTGAAAGAAAGATTCTGGTGGCCGAGCATGTTGCGCTATGCGACATATGCTAGAGAGTTAAGGCAATGCATCAGAGACCAGCAGGATTGCTACAGCCGTTGAAGATACCTGAGTGGAAATGGGAGGAAATCGGAATGGACTTCATTACCGGTTTACCCAAGACTCAAGGAGGATATGACTCCATATGGGTTATAGTGGACCGCTTGACTAAGGTCGCCCATTTTATCTCTGTAAAGACCACTTACTCGGGAGATAAGTTAGCAGAATTGTACATGACCAGGATCGTCTGTTTGCATGGAGTGCTGAAGAAAATTGTATCGGACAGAGGTACCCAGTTTACCTCGAGATTCTGGAATAAGCTGCATGAAGCCATGGGGACCCGTTTGAACTTTAGTACAGCATATCATCTGCAGACGGATGGACATACCGAAAGAGTTAATCAGATATTGGAGGATATGTTAAGAGCATGTGCATTGGCTTTTGCTACCTCTTGGGATAAAAGTCTGCCGTATGCTGAGTTCAGCTACAACAATAGCTATCAAGCAAGTTTACAAATGTCACCATTTGAGGCTCTATACGGTCAACCTTGTCGAACACCGTTGAACTAGAATGAGACAGGTGAACGCCGTGTTTTTGGGCCTGGACATTCTTCAAGAAGCTGAAGAGCAGATTGCCATGATCCGAGAAAGACTGAAGATAGCACAGTCAAGACAGAAGAGCTACGCCGATAACCGTCGCCGAGACCTGAGTTTTGAACCAGAAGATTTCGTGTATCTCAGAGTCACACCACTCAAGGGAGTTAAGAGATTCCATGCCAATGGAAAACTCGCGCCGAGATATGTTGGACCATTTAAGGTTCTCAGCCGTAGAGGTGAAGTTGCGTATCAGCTGGAGTTGCCGCAGTCGTTGGCAGGGGTACATGACGTGTTCCGCGTGTCCCAGGTGAAGAAGTGTCTTCGAGTACCTCATGAGCAGACACCGTTAGAGCCAATAGAACTACGAGAGGATCTAACTTACAAGGAACACCCCGTCAAGATTTTGGACACCATGGATTGAGAGACGAGAAACAAGTCAACCCGTTTCTGCAGAGTTCAATGGAGCTACCATGCAGAGAGTGAAGCAACTTGGGAGCGCGAGGAGGATTTGAAGAAAGAATTTCCAAACCTATTCTTTAGTAAGCCCTGAATCTCGAGGACGAGATTCTGTTAAGGGGGGAGGTTTGTAACACCCCAATTTTTGCTTTTCATGAATTTAAATAAGATTTGACACTTTTGTGAATTTTTGGAATTTTCTGGGATTTATTTGAATTTATTCCCTTTTCAAATAATTAAAGAATTTAATTTTGCAAATAAAATTTTGTTGGAGATATTTTATTTGAGTCCAAAATGTTCCAAAATATTTTCTAGAATTTTTCTGGAATTTTTCTGAGTGTTTTCCTATTTTTAATGAATTAAATGAATTCCTGGGAATTAATTTGAATATTTAATCGCTGGAAAAACCCAACCGGGTTTTACTGTTCATCCGATCGGACCCGAGTCCGAGTCAGACTCGAGTCCGACCCGGACCCGACCGCGCCAAGCCGTCTCGGTCGAACCACGTCACCGAACCCTAACGCGCGTGACCGTTGGTTCGTGATCCAACGGCCACGATCGAGCCACGTCGCCCAAACCCGAGCCCGACCGAGCCAACTAGGTCGCCCGACCGAACCCGAGCCCAAACCCCCGGGCCGTTGGATCTTGATCCAACGGTCCACGTTGAGCCATGTCACCGAATCCAAATTGGATTCGGATTCCGCCGCCGCAACCGGGTGGACCTCGGTCTCACAAGAATACACCAAGCCGAGGCCCCTATTTAAGGCGCCGCCGCCGCCACCGCGTAGCCGACTTCCGTGTGCACCGGTAGCCCTAGACCACGTCGCCTGAGCCGCTGCAGTTCGCCTGCTAGAGCTCACCGTAGTTGCGTTAGGTTTCCGCCGCGGTTATTCATCGAATCCGCCGCCGTTGAGTCCAGATCCGGAACCGCAAGGACGAGACGCGTCGGAGAGTACCATCCACTTCGCTGGAGGGGCCCCGCAACGCCGTTGCCGTGGTCGTCGACCTCGTCTCCGGTCTGCAAGTGCCGCCGAACACCATCGCCGTCGCTCGAGCTCCACCAACCGTACGATCAAGATCCGAGGGCCCAGATTCGTCCACGTCACCATGGTAAAATCTCACGTTGTAATTTCTAGATCTATTTCCAACCGTTGGATCTAGATCCAACGGTTCAGATTGTGCCACGTAGCTAAAACCGCACCTTGCTTGGATAGATGTCAGCCGTTAGATCTAGATCGAATGGCTAGGGTTAGCCACGTTGTAAACTCTAGATTGGATCTTGACCGTCCGATCAAGATCGAACGGTCCAGATGGACCGAGCTGTTTCCTAAACGTGTGAAACCAGATCCGATCTGGGCTATTGATTTTCAAATCAACGGCCGAGATCTAGCCACGTGGGCGGTAGTCTGACCGTCGCGGTCAGCGTAGTCGCCGCCCGGTCGCCGCTGAAGTCACGCGTGACGTCAGCGTGGCACCCGCGTGTCAGCGGCTCAGCCGAACCGCACCATGACATCACCGCTGACGTCACGGTGGGGACCAGCTGTCAGCCGTCCCACAGCCGAGCGTGATGACATCACCGCTGACGTCATCCGATGGGGCCCACATGTCAGTGAGACATGTACTCGTGGACCGGGTCCACTGTGGACCTAAACCGAACCGTGGACCACATCCGTGAACAGGCTGACGCAATAAATCGATTTTTCAATAGAAAAATAATTCGGTGGAAAATCAAAATCCACGCTGACGTCATTATTCGGTTTTTCAGTATAAAAATAAATGCATTAATGTGGATTATTGATTTATTTGAATTTTGAAACTTCAAACGCTTATAACTTTTGCAATTTAACTCCGATTTGATTGATTCAAATTTCTAAATTTTTATAAAATTGAGATCTACCTAATGGTCAATTTTATTTAATTTTTGGACCAAAGTTTTTTCTCTGTAATATTATTTAATTGATTATTTAAACTTTGAATGCTTGTAACTTTTGCGTTTTAACTCCGATTTTGCCTATTCAATTTCCTAAAAATTCATAAAATTATGCTCTCTCTGTTTATGGACTTCATTTGGATGTTTGGACACTTTTTATCTACTGTTTATTTATTTATTGCTATTTGCACGCTTTACGAATAGACGTTGAAGTGCCCGAGGGCTTCGAAGGTGAAGTGTTGACCCAGGAGCCACTACAAGATAACATGGATTTCCCGACGTTTATTTTACACGGCGTTTAATCTAAACGCCCCTAATAAGGCTAAAGCCGGCGTTTTTTATCATTCGAGGCATTTAATTCCCCGGCATTTATAAATGCCGGGTTAGAGTCTACCACGGCGCTTATAAATGCCGAGAATTCCACTCTATACCTGGCGTTTATAAATACCGGGTTAGAATCTTCCACGCGTTTATAAACGCCGGGAATTCCACTCTATACTGGCGTTTATAAACGCCGGTTATCTTCCACGCTTATAAACGCCGGGAATTCCACTTATACCGGCGTTTATAGCGGCGTTCTGATCTTCCACTGGCGCTTATAAACGCCGGGAATTCCACTCTATACCGGCGTTTATAAACGCTGGTTCTGATCTTCATGGTGCTTATAAACGCCAGGTATAGAGTGGAATTCCTGGCATTTATAAGCGCTGGTAGACTCTACCACTGCGTTTATAAAGCGTGAATACCACACCGGGAATTTGAAAGAATTGAAATTAAATAATATTATATTTGAAATAATTGAAACTAATATTCCATTTGCAATAATTTCTGTCCAAATATTTCATTTTCGATGATATTTTGTCTAAAATTTCAAATTTTGTCCGAAAATTCAATTTTGTTGATATTTTGTTTGAAAATTCAAATTTTTTTTCAACATCCGATTTTGTGACACTTATCAATTTCAGATGCTACTTTTGTTATCTTTCCAATTAGCCTAAGAACGCCCCAATTGGAAATGCGAGTCAAAAGTTATGTCTATTTTAAGAAATATGCTCGGATTTCGTATTTGCAAAGTAGAATTGGTGCCCAAAAGAATATAATTGGAGATCTTATCGTATGATGATTTTGCTTAATTACCTCAATAATTTGCTAATTTGAAATAATTGAAAATCGGTGTTCGGGTGTTTAACGGGGTTAAGGGGAGGAGGGACGCATTATATATCAGATGTGATCATACCACCACTAAAGTACTAGATCTTATAAAAACTCTGAAGTTAAGCGTGCTTGGACAAGAGTAGTAATAAGATGGGTGACCTCCTGGGAAGTCATTGTGCACCTCTGATTTTAAATGCCACGAATAGAGGGATCTCCGACGCTTGTAAACGCCATAAATAGAGAGAGAACCCCGGCACTTATAAAGTGCCATGATAGAGGAAACCCCGGCACTTATAAACGCCGGGTTATAGGCTTCCACGGCACTTATAAACGCCGGGTTATAGAGGCTTCCACGGCACTTATAAACGCCGGGTTAGAGTCTTCCACGGCACTTATAAACGTCGTGGATAATTAAGCGCCGCCAATTACTTTTCCTGACACCATTTTTCTTGACGCCATGTAAACGCCATCTAAAATCTTTTTAAGGCATTTATAAGGTTTTAAAGGTATTTATAGACGCCATTAGAAGCCCGACGTGTTGTAGTGAGCCAACCCAAGACCAAGAACAAGTACTCTTTGAAGGCAAGTTGTGCTTTAACCATGTTGATCCCATTTTCAAATTAACTCGATTTAAATTATTGCATGCTAATTTAAATTAGAAAATGCTTTAGTTAATTATGGGAAATTAGATAAATGCCAAATTGCTCTATGACACCTTGGTTAATTAAATATGTGCCATGACCCCTTGTCACCCTAGTTGTGGATTATTAGTTGGACATTATTAAATTGCCAACATGGGTAGTTAGACCGATGTAGTATGCTTAGCCTTGCCACGTGAAATGCTTTGGACAATCAAATGCTAATATTGACTTAATGAGATATTGAACCTGTTTTGAAGAAGTATCATGTGTTGTGATTGTCGATGGCATGTGGTGCATGGTAATCAACTGGGGTTTGATAAATAGTTTTCGACTGGGGCATGTGGCAAGAATGATCGGGTGGGCCTGTTGTGGCACCGGGAACGTTGATTTGGTTCTTCGGGTAGTCTTGCCCTGGTCACCCTAAGGACTTAACCTTGCAAGCCTTTGAACTGAGTCAAACGTGCAACCACATGTTTGTAATGGGACGGACCTAGTTGATTATGTTGCTAATAACGTACCTGTGGGACCTCGGGGTGTCAACTATACCTTTTGTGTAGTTGTACGGGGGAGAGTACCGGGGCTGCGGCCAGGTACCCATCTAACGGTTGATTGGCCTGAACTTCGCCTTCGCTAAGGGAAGGGTTAGTGTGCAATAACCGGGGAGGCCCACTTATCTTGTTAGAGGTTTCCAAAAGACTTTGTTACGGACACTCGCCTTTGTGGTGTTTGGCTGTATCTTGTGGGTAAAGTGCATAACCTCTGCAGAGTGTAAAATCTATTCGAATAGCCGTGTCCGCAGCATTGGACATCGCTCGGGAATTACAGTCAACGGTTAGACTTTCTTGAAAATAACTTGGACTTGAAAGGTTTGGTTTGGTTTAATAATGATGTTGATGGAAATGTGGATTAGGAATGGGAAAGATGTTTATTTAACTCCTGGAAAAGTTATAGATCTTATACTTGTTTCTACTGCTTTCGAATCTACTTATGTTACTTGTCAAATGCTATTTTACTGCAATTATACCGTGAGCTGCTCCTTTGTACTAAGCCATGCACGTAGTATATTAGTTTGCATTCTGTGAATGACTTGCTGAGTACCAAATACTCACCCTTGCCACAATACAACATCAGTTGAAGAAGAGTCTACACCAGCTTTGGAGGAGGAGCTCCAAGAGGAACCGTCTATCTAGGGAGCGAGCCCAGTCAGTTGCCTGTGGTATACTGGATGGCGCCACGAAGTTATCTTAATTTCCGCTGCTGTTATTTATCTTTTAAAGTTTTCGCCCTGCGCGGCGTATATTTGTAACTTGACCCTAAGGTCGAGCAACCAGCTTGGTTAACTATTTAAAGTACCTTATTATTGCGTTGAGTATGATTGTGATACTTACCAATGTTGAGACTGTGTGCACTAGCTTGTTCCTGGACTAGTGCTGAATACATAGAGGGTCCGAATTTGCAAATTCGGGTCCCGATAGTAAACCACCACCTCTCAGGCCTCCCCGATGGGTTCTACCATACAGGCCAACTATAGGAGAACCAAAGGTGCCTCCCCGATGACTCAAAACAAAAGGTGCCGAGTTGGAATCCCAATCTAAGGATTCTTGTGGTTCCGGGGAATTCAGCTATAGGAGAACCAGGAACGGGGATCTCTCCCCTTTTTCCGCCCGACTCTTTGATCTTAAACTTAAGAATGCTGATTTTAAGAACGAGTGATTGCCCTTCTCCGACCCTTACTGCCCAACTGAAGAGCGGACGGCTAATGTGTTCCACTTATTGAACAGGGTCTATGATCGGTCCATGATGCCTGGACGCCAAAGGTGTCCTTGGCGTGATCTCATAGTTCCTATGGGGTGGAGACAATGGGGTCAGTCCATGGATTTTTCCTCCTTTTGCCACATTTCGCTCAAAGGCTTAAAGGGAGATAGTGCATTAAGCTATTCACAAGGGCCAACTTGATCCTCTT